>OY740799.1:28529442-29797539 GCA_963514005.1 Raja brachyura
TTAGTGAGAAGTAGTGCAAATAACTAAACTTTGCATTAGATTTCTTTAACAAAATGACTGAAATTAACACTTCAGACTCAACCGAAGTCATACGAATCATGAGAGGATTTGGAACATCATTCCTCCGATTATAAAACACAGTTTGGTACAAGATATTAATTTATGTAAAACATATTTGTTGAATGAATATGTCCCAACAATCATGGTCTTTTTGGATACCCTACTAATTCCGTTAATTTTATTTTGAAGCATGAAGAATTAATTTTAAAAATAGAAGGGATTAAGAGAAATAGGAAATCATAAAGTTGAGTTTGGCAGGAGTTTATCAAGTGCCCATTGTGATAAATGGATGGAGCTGCTTCGGGGGATTGCAGAGTGATCAAACCAGCTTTTTTTAAATTGAGTGATTCAGGTCTGAACTTTTGCTAAAATGTACAGTTTTTTTTCCATCTTTCATTTCCAAAGTATATCCAAACATATCCTAAGTGCAGTTTTTACTTTTAAATTATGTAGTGACTATGCTCTGTGCGAGGCCTGAGGTATGAGGGTGTCCATTAAAGGTTCCAATATGTCATTATGCTCAGAAGGCAAGGTGCATGGAAAACTTCATCCTGCGAGCCCTAACTACTCCAGAGGTACAATGATAGCTCATATCTAATCCTACATGGTTGAATACGAAACCCAGAAATGATCATCCCTCTGGAAATATAACAAAATCAATTTTCAAATTCTTAACACTGAAAAAAATTGGTATCATACAATTAAAGTTATGCTTTTGGATGTTCAATGCGCAGGCCTCACTTTTAAAGTCACTACATAATTTAAAAGTAAAAGTTGCACTTTGGACATGTTTCACATCTTACTAAATGAAAGATGGGAAAAAACTGTACATTTTAGCAAAAGTTCAAACCTGCATTACTCAATTAAAAAAGCTGGTTTGTGGCTTAGAAATTCTGAAGTGGCAATACAAGTACTGCAAGTATAGATGGGGAAATAAGTCAAAGGGAGAACTAAAAATTCAGTTTCGGAATAAATTAATTTAATGGGACAAAAAAGCTGAAATGAGTTGACTATTTATGCTGCGGATCTTAGGAATCCACAGCACTTATCATCAAGTCTCTCTCCAAATACTGATTATTTGCATGACTGTTTTTATATCACAGATTTTGACCATTTGCAAAGCTTTATTTTTGTCCCATCCTTGTGTTACCTTTCTTAGATCTTCATTTTCCTCCAGATACCTTTTGGCTGCCTCATTTGCATTTTCTGTTTGAACTTTAAGTGCCTGATTTTCTCCCATTGCAATTGCCAGTTGCGAGACAAGGGTGATCATTCGGCGAAGAACACTGCAAAGGAAATTGTACAAAAAGGACACAATTATAGGAACTTATTTTAATAGAACATAGAATTAAGTAAAAATAGCATTAAGGCCATGTTATAACAATTGGAGATACAAGAAACTGCAGGATGCTGGAATCTTGAGCAAAGCACAAAGTGCTGGAGGAACTCAGCAGGTCACACAGCATCTGTGGAGGGAATAGACAGGCGACATTTCGAGTCCACACCCACCTCTGGTCTGAAGGGTCCCGACCCTAAATGTCATATGTCCATTCGCTCCACTGATGCTGCCTAACCAGCTATGTTCCTCTCGTACTTTGTGTTATAGCAATTAGATCTGGTTTACGAGAATTGATAATTTCTGAAACTGTATAAGAGCCTAATTAGATGCTGTAGTATTTGCAGTGTGACTACTGAGCCAAAGCAAATACTTTAAAATACCAGGGTCCTTCTCAGATATCAGTGAAAATTCATATTGTATAAATTCAAATGGCTTAGATTTATTGTTAAAAGTTTAAACACAAGTTTTAGTAAATTATTCAATGAAGTACTTGCTTAGAAATTAAGAGCCTTGGAGAACGGCAATACTTTCTAACCTGCCATGAAATACAGTTCACTATTGCAATTTAAAGCAGTCATTATAACAAGCCACATTTTTCTCAACTCTTTATTGAAATAGGTTATTAAGTTATTGTTTAAAAAAATTATATATCCATGTGTATTGCATTTATTCATTCATTCAATTGCTGAGTTGTAATTCAGGATATTTTTGTACACAGTCTTAACTTGGAGCATTCTGCACAGGCCCGATTATTGGTTTTGGCGTGATTCTTTAAATTTGGGTTTTCAGATAATTATTTTACGCACTAGAGTAATAATCACAAGTTACATCGATATTACAGCAAAGATACCGGCTATATAGCCCAACAGGTCATTCCTGGTCGAAAAGGAAAAAAAGCTGCAGATGTTGGAAATCTGAAATAAAAACAGAATACCAAGGATGCACAGCAACTCAGGACAGCAGCTGTGGACAGACAAGCAGAGTTAATGTTTCAGATCTATGACTCTTCATCAGTTCAGGTACTTATGTGCTAACCATGTAATTGTCTAACTTTCTCTTAAATGCATCATTTGCCTAAATCATCACCTGTCAGCAGACTCCATATTCTTGCCACTTAAGCAAGAGATTTCAAAAATTGCTAATTTTGTTTGCTATGTGTACTTACAGCCAGAGGAACAATGAAAATCCAGATATGTAAAGATTCCTTTGTGCCCGGAAAAGTTTCATGTTAAAGTGATCGTACATATTTGGAAGCAGTTTTTCGTCTTTTCCAATTCCATGATTTGCTGAGTATTTTCTCACCTCCCTAATGGCATCTACAAGCAGACAGATTATTACACAATTATGAGATTATTACACATTCACAACCACATAAGGTTAGTAATAAAACAGTTAGAAAAATGTATTTAAGATCATAAGTTGTAGGAGCAGAAGTAGGCCATTCAGACCATCAAGTCTACACAGCCATTCAATCATTACTGATCTATCTTTCCCTCACAACCTCATTCTCCTGCCTTCTCCCCAATACCTTCAACACCCTTACTAATCAAGAACCTATCAATCTCTACCTTGGAAATATCCATTGACTTGGCCGCTACAGCCATCTGCGGCAATGAATTTCACAGATTCACCACTAAAGAAATTCCTCCTCATCTCCTTTTTAAAGGTACGTCCTTTTATTCTGAGGCTATGGCCGTTGGTCCTAGACTCTTCCACTAGCGGAAATATCCTCTCCACATCCATCCTATCAAATGTTCAACCACCTACCCAAAAAATGTTTCTAGACTCAAACTTCTCTCATGAATGACATCCAATGAAGTCCAATGTAATTCTCCTAGTACACCAAACAGGCATCTCTGTGGAGCACAAGAATCAGAAATCAGTCCTTGCGAGTTTCTTCTCAAAAAGTAATACGAGGCGGCACAGTGGCACAGCTGTGAAGTTGGTGCCTTACAGCGCCAGAGACCTGGGCTCAATTCTGACGACGGGTGCTGCCTGTAGGTAGTTTGTAGGTTCTTTGTGTGGGTTCTCCTGTTTCCTCCCACACTCCAGACATACAGGTTTGATGGTTAATTGGCTTTGGTAAAAATTGTAAATTGCCCCTAGTGTGTAGGATAGTGCTGGTGTACGAGAATCACTGGTCGGCGTGGAGTCAGTGGGTCGAAAGGCCTGTTTCCGCGCTGTATCGCTCAACTCAACTAAAAATCTAAAATATTAAACCCAATAAAATATTTTCTTTAACTTTACCCTTAATAAGGGGTTGTACTGCAAGTAGTCATCAGATTAGGCAAGAAAAAAAAATACCTAGGGCTTCTAAAGTCAAATAGGCATGATGCAATTCAAATGAATAAAATATATCCTTCCAATGTGATTTTGCAGCACCATATTACAAAACTGACTTACGCCATAATAATCTTGATCATTTTGTTAATAGTTCCCCAATCTTTTGAATACTAATTAAATAGCGAAGCCAAGGCAAGCCACATAAGCAGCTAGGAGGTAAGAAGCTGTTTAAAATAAACGGCAAGTAACAAGATGAGGGTGGTTTAGAGTTTTTGTTGAAAACCAAGACAGCACTGAATCATGTGTTGAAACATTCCTAAAAACAAATCAAAAGATAAACACTATCATGTATAGCTGTGTTGGCAAAACAACACAAAGAATGTGCAAGAGTATGATGTTACTTTCAACCTGCAATTCTACCAACCATTCCTTCCTCTAGTTTACATTCACCTGTCAGTCTCACCTTCCATCTTTATTAGATTCAACCATTTTCAACCATTTCTGTGCACAGATGCTGCCTGACTTACCAAAAAACAATTCTCTCCATACTTTGGGCCATTAATTGCAATTCCAGACTCCTATTTCGTATTAAGTTATTGATCACACTTAAAGTATAATGAATTGCATATTTCTTAGTGGTTATGTTTTTGTGACTGAGTGCTTTATCATATACATATTAAAACTCTGATCTTGTACGTGTCTGTGTATATGTGGGTATCTTTACTCTTTGCGAAGAAACTACTCGGTAACGATAACATTTTTACATATTCCGGTTGACATTTTTCCCATCCAGGCAGTGATCAGGTTCACTTAACATTTGATCCTAAATTTCACATTATTTGTGATGAAAGCTTTAAAAATGCCAACTTTCACAAGATTTTTCCTGTTAAAATCATTCCTCACAACTTCCAACACACTTCGATCCAAAGTTGCAAGACAATAATACTCTGAACTTTTCACCTCAATGGGATATCACAGCAAGTGCGCCTGACATTTGCAACAATGTTGCCATCATAGCTCCTGGCAGGACAGGATGGGGAGGGTCAATTGGTATTGCAATTGGGGAAGTGCAATTGGGAACGGGTTGCTTTGGGGGACCAGGCCTCCAATGTGACAGGGACCCAACGGGGAAAGGGTGAGTGTTGGAATATTGCGTTGGGGGAGCAGACCGAACAGGTCTGCACTTGGTCTAGTTTACTATTAAAGATCAACATTCAAAAGGAAAATTCTGTGTTCCAAATTTCTCCTCTACTGCAAATGCCAGCTCTTGCTGGAGATTACTGCGCTAGGCTCTTATTATAAAATGTGTCCAAATGTTAAGCTTTCATCCTAATCAAATACAACAATACCTTTGCTTAATATCCATGTTCTAGCAAGAGTTATTTGGTAATAATCAAGAGTAAAAACGTTACCAGGTTTCATCGAATGCATGAGGAAAAATTACAAAGACTTTTCAAACATGCATGGCTATGTTGATTTCTACAAAAGAGCTTAAATCAGACCCAAAAAGCTGTAGATGTTATTTTATACTTTACTAATACAAAGCCATGATGAAAGCCATTCCATCACCTTCAAGAAGAGTACTTTCAAACTTTATCCATTGTAAGGAATTGTTAATCTCCTCTCCACGTGGACTATATCGGAGACTGCCCTACCATTGCCCCTGATGGCTTGGCAGACACAAATCTACAACTCGGTGACAAAGAGATTGTCCAATGAACTTTTCATTTATTTCCCTTTCCATCCTCACATTTTAGTGTTATGTTCAGTATTTCTACAAATATCCACGCAGTTCTATTGTTTCTTTGAACTAAAATCTCTACTTCTTCTAGCTTCTCTTAGATTTTATTTACCAAAGTTTTCAAACCAAAGTAGATTTTATGAACGGCTATTTCTTCATTTACATCAATCCCCCCCCCCCCCCCCCATTTTTAAAAACGCAACTTTCCATCTTTTGGAAAATGAATGCCATGTGGATACTGTTGAATTTTGCCAAGCAGGAATGAAATGTGGGCTTCTACTTCATTTATTAGATTCAATCATGTAAGTGGTAATAACAAGGAAGGAACATGGGAGAAGAAATATAAAATCTTATTTAAGCAGTTCCATTGGCGTAGCAATTCCAACCATTGCTGAGTTATGGAAACCTTCCTCATCTGCGAGTATTTGTCTTTTCTCTGGTTCTCACAGCTTAGATAATGGCATAAGTAGCTCAGGCTACCAAGTAGGGAGAAAAAGTATATTATTAGTATTTAACACCTACATCCTGTTATTAGTATTTAACATCTATACATAACAAAAACTACTTTTTGTGCAAAAATGGTTTGTGATAGTGCTACGATTTTGTGCCAGTTCACTCACCGTTCTCCTGTGCTGCGAGTGCACCAAGTTTTGTTCCGATCGGTTGAATGTTGTAAAATTAGTGAGGTTTAAAATTCTTAAAAAACGCGCGTGCGCAGATCGATCTCTTCTCCTGCCAGTCAGTGCCGCGTGGATTAGTCTCTTCCCCGTCACGGTTCGCCCCTTCCTGCGTCATTACTGGAGCTGAGGTGGGGGGGGGTCGGCGGAGGTTTCCAACCGGACTTTCGGAGGGACCCCAAGGAGCCCAGCCCCAAGCAGCAGCCCCTCCCCAGACAGCAGCCCCGTCCCAAGCAGCATCCCAGCATCAGAGACATGAACCAGCCCAGCGTGGGAGACCCAGCCCAGGGTGGGAGACCCAGCCCAACCCAGGGTCGGAGACCCAGCCCGGCGTTGGAGATGTCGCCAAACGGAAAGCGGAGACTCTGATCCCGGCGGAGAATGACCAGCGACTGCTGAGAGTCCCTATCGCACCGCCAATTCCAGCCACTATCCCTCTGGTCTCCCTCGCTGGCTCCTCCCCTCCTCCCCCATCTTTTCTCCAAGCTCACTCGCCCCACCACATACCCCTCCCCACATTCTGTCACGGTGAGAATGTTGCATGCCACTTTTCAACAATTTAACCAAATGAAGACTTGAGAGTGGAATTGAACAGAATGCAACTTAATAAATATTCCCATATTTCCAATTTTCTGATACATGGTAGATCATTGAGAAATGCAGCCAAAGATGATTATCATTATGACATTTCTCAGCACTACTGCAGTGTTATCGCAGATCTGACATATTTGAATACCATCCACGCCTACCTGCCTTGGATTCCACATTATAGTAACTTCTCTTAATTCCATCTGCCTTCAATATCACACTTGGTAAAATACTGCACTGTGGCTCTAAATCTCACCTTTAGAATTCAGTTATTTGGATAAGGTTGTAATGATAAAGTTGTAATGGAGCAATGAAGGCCAAGGTGTGACTTTATAGAGAGATATATATAAAGTCACAATCTTTTTTTCCCCAGGATTAGCGAGTCTAAACTAGAGTGCATATGCTCAAGGTGATGAGGAAAGATATAAAGGGGATCCAATGGGCATGTTTTTCTAGAGGGTGGTGGATACATGGAACGATTTGTTATAGGAAGTGTGGGAGGCAAATATAATAACATTTAAAAGACAGTTGGACAGGTACCTGGATAAGAAATGTTTTGAGGGATAAAGGCCAAATGCAAACAAATTGAACTAGCTCAGGAAGACATTTTGGTCGGCAATGAGAGTTGGGCTGAGGCATTTGTTTCTGTGTTTATAACTTAAGGGTGAGGACAGCACCTCTTCTTCCAATAATATGCTTTGATGACTCTCAGGCTCAACAATGAAGTCCACAATTTCAGGTACCGTATTTCCGGGCAGTTAAGGCGCACCACCATTTTGAGTTGATAAATTTTGAAAAAAAGCTGGCATGAGATACAATTTCCCATGCTCAAAAAATAAAAAAAGTGACAATTCAATTTGCCCCAGGCTCCCACATCTCAAGCATTGAGAAGGAGGGGGTCGGGGAGCATACCACCAACTCACTCACTCACCGCTGCCGCGGTGCTCCAGGTGCAGAAACACCACATTGTGGCCAGGGAGGGAACGTAGCTCGGGTGGCTGCGAGCGGCCGCCGAAATCAGTTAGCGGAACCGGCCGCCACCTCAGCAGCTTCTGTCGGCACGTTCACCTCTGGCAGTGCTCTCCGCCTCAACACCTCTCTCCTGCCGCTCGCCGGCCTCGGTTATGTCAGCCGCTTCCCGCAAATCCTTAAATTCCGACTGCGACCGGGAGCAGGACATGGCCTCACTTGCTGCTCTGGGTGGCACTGCATGGCATTCACTGCCCGGTTCGTGTCTTTCAAGAGCAAAGATCATAGAGTGGAACGGGTCAGCAGGATAGCAGGCGGTGGAGCTTGATTGCGTTGACACAGGAGTAAGCTCCACCGCCCTCTGTTCTTCTATCCATCAACTCCTGACCCGCTCTATGATCTTTGCTCTTAAGCTGGTCCTCTCACTGTCCGGTCTCGGCGGCCTTTCGCAGCCACCCGAGCTACTTCCACCCCCGGCGGCAGTCGGAATTTAAGGATTTGCGGGAAGCGGCTGATATGAGCGAGGCTGGCGAGTGGCAGGAGAGGTGTTTAGAAGGAGAGCACAGCAGAGGTGAGCGGGCCAGCAGAAGACGCTGAGTAGTGGCTGCTCGCCCGCCACCCGAGTTACTTCCCTCTCCGGTCACAATGCGGTGGCTCCGTGCCCGGAGCGCCGCGGCAGCAGTGAGCGAGTTGCTGGCATGATCCCGACCCCCTCCTTCTCAACGCACCTGCCCGTGCTGACCCAGGCCAGACTCCCCAAACGCCTTGAAAGGAACTCTTCTCTCCCCCCCCGCGGCTCTGTCCTCTTACAGCCGTTTACAGCCTATCAGCTGCCAGCGATGAGGGATAGACTTGGCTATCCACCAGTACAGTAACATCATTCTTCATGTTGCTGTACTGAGGGATAGCCAAGTCTAGCTTTCTTGGCTAACAACCTAACCTTCGGCCTCCAAGACGCAGGTAAATTTCCGTGCCTTATTTTTGGGTTAAAAATAGCATCTTCATTGCCGGGAAATATGGTAATCAGCTATTCTTGACCTATAGCCTGTATTTTTCCCCTCTCTTCTCTACTGATGGTTTCAGAAATCACTCATCTTTCCAAGGTGTACCTTTTATTATTCACTAGCTTTTAGCAACCCCTTTAAGGTCGTACCACCATCATATTTCATCCTATCACAGACCTTCTATCTCATTTTCTTCTCATACCTCCCTTTTTTCCTACATTGCAATTGTTTATTTTTATATGATAGGTTATCAACGTTAGACATTAACTGCAATTCTCTCCCCACTATTTGCTGCTGACCTGCTGCATTATACCAGCATTTTATTTTTTATTATATAACGCCAACACCCATGTTGGAAGTTTCAAATAATTTCAAAAACTGATTGTCTGGATCGTTTTTCTGGCCAAACAACCTCCAATCCCGTGCGCAAACACATTGGGCTGAGACAAATTTCATTTGCGATTTTCCATATGCATATCTAAATGTCTACAAATACTAAATGACAACCAACTAGACAGCCAACAACTACAATATAAATGTAAATAAAAACATTCAAATTTGAACTGCGTGCACAAAGGAATTGTTAATAAAGTAAAAATTAAAAAAAATCCAGAAATATTATACGCAGGTTGTCCCTGGGTAATAAACAGGTTGTGTTTTCCACATGTTCATTGGTCAGTTTTGGCTGTGGTTTCAAAAATGCACAAAATTCCCTCGATATGGTAACAGTATTATAATAATCGTTTTCTTGAAGAAAAGCATCGCTCTCTAAAATGCCCCACTTACCAAAGAACAAGATAATCAAGACTACAATAATTGTTAGAAACGCTCTATTCCAAAAGGAAGCAATTTTCTCCCACAAACGAAAGGTAAAAACTTTTAACCATCTGAAACACAAAATACAAAAAATACATATTAAAATATTACATTGTTGTTGTGAATCTACAGTATTGGGAAAAGATCATTCTACAAAAGAAGGCCATTGGCTACGCCCTTTTGAGTTTGACAGATTCCTCTTTGAGACATCCATACAGTTACAGTGACCATGCTCCACATTCCAATAATTGTCAATTGATAGAGTTGATGAGTTACCATTGGGAAAAAAATGTATGCCGAAATGCACCATATTTTAAGATTATTTAATGAAAATAATTTAGTTAACATCATACATAGGCTAAAAGAGATCAAGCATGAACTTGCATGAGCTGTATAGAGAATGTGAGGACTGTGGAATTAAGATTATCACGATGGGTTGAGGAGAGAAAAGTATTCACAGAGAATTTTTACATCAATCTTTCCACACTAGCAGTCTTATTTGTGTAATTGTGTGATTTTATATACAACTCGTTTTTGTGTGTTAGGCAGAGTCTTATGTGCCTGTGCTGCTGCAAGTAAGAATTTTCATTGAACCCGTACTTCACCATTCTTGTGCATATAACAATGACAATCAACATGAACTTAATGTGAAGCTCATCTTCACTGCAAGTAGAATAGCTAGATTAGAAATGTTATGGTTCAGCTTCAGACATCTGACAGGGAGCTGCATGGAGCCAATTACTTGGGAAGATGTTGGAGGAGACTGACAACACAGTATTTATTCCACCAATATTTAGCTGGAGGAGATTTCTGTGGAATTATGATGGTGCCATAGAGATATATTTAATCAGTGTATATATAACCACTTAGGGTTCATCTCACTGTATCCAAACAAAATGTGAGGGGTTATAAGAAGGCAGGATAATGGGGTTGGGAGGGAAATATAGATCAGCCATGATTGCATGGCAAATAGACTTAGAAACATAGAAATTAGGTGCAGGAGTAGGCCATTCGGCCCTTCGAGCCTGCACCGCCATTCAATATGATCATGGCTGATCATCCAACTCAGTATCCCGTACCTGCCTTCTCTCCATACCCTCTGATCCCCTTAGCCACAAGGGCCACATCTAACTCCCTCTTAAATATAGCCAATGAACAGGCCTCAACTACCCTCTGTGGCAGAGAGTTCCAGAGACCCACCACTCTTTGTGTGAAAAAAGTCCTTCTCATCTCGGTCCTAAAGGATTTCCCCCTTATCCTCAAGCTGTGACCCCTTGTCCTGGACCTCCCCAACATCGGGAACAATCTTTCTGCATCTAACCTGTCCAACTCCTTAAGAATTTTGTAAGTTTCTATAAGATCCCCTCTCAATCTCCTAAATTCTAGAGAGTATAAACCGAGTCTATGCAGTCTTTGTTCATAAGACAGTCCTGACATCCCAGGAATCAATCTGGTGAACCATCTCTGCACTCCCTCTATGGCAATAATGTCCTTCCTCAGATTTGGAGACCAGAACTGTACGCAATACTCCAGGTGTGGTCTCACCAAGACCCTATACAACTGAAGTAGAACCTCCCTGCTTCTATACTCAAATCCTTTTTGCTATGAAAGCTAACATACCATTCGCTTTCTTCACTGCCTGCTGCACCTGCATGCCTACTTTCAATGACTGGTGTACCATGACACCCAGGTCGCGCTGCATCTCCCCTTTTCCTAATCGGCCTCCATTTAGATAATAGTCTGTTTTCCTATTTTTGCCACCAAAGTGGATGACCTCACATTTATCCACATTATACTGCATCTGCCAAACATTTGCCCACTCACCCAGCCTATCCAAGTCACCTTACAGTCTCCTAGCATCCTCCTCACAGCCAACACTGCCCCCCCCAGCTTAGTGTCATCCGCAAACTTGGAGATATTGCCTTCAATTCCCTCATCCAGATCATTAATGTATATTGTAAATAGCTGGGGTCCCAGCACTGAGCCTTGCGGTACCCCACTAGTCACTGCATGCCATTGTGAAAACGACCCGTTTACTCCTACTCTTTGCTTCCTGTTTGCCAGCCAGTTCTCTATCCACATCAATACTGAACCCCCAATGCCGTATGCTTTAAGTTTATATACTAATCTCTTATGTGAAAGCCTTCTGGAAGTCCAGATACACCACATCCACTGGTTCTCCCCTATCCACGCTACTAGTTACATCCTCAAAAAATTCCACAAGATTCGTCAGACATGATTTACCTTTCGTAAATCCATGCTGACTTTGTCCAATGATTTCACCACTTTCCAAATGTGCTGCTATTCCATCTTTAATAACTGACTCTTGCAGTTTCCCCACTACCGATGTTAGACTAACTAGTCTGTAATTCCCCGTTTTCTCTCAACCCCCCCCCCTTCTTAAAAAGAGGGGTTACGTTTGCTACCCGCCAATCCTCAGGAACTACTCCAGAATCTAAAGAGTTTTGAAAGATTATCACTAATGCATCCACTATTTCTGGAGCTACTTCCTAAGTACTCTGGGATGCAGCCTATCTGGCCCTGGGGATTTATCGGCCCTTAATCCATTCAATTTACCCAACACCACTTCCCGACTAACCTGGATTTCACTCAAGTCCTCCTTTGACCCGCGGTCCCCAGCTATTTCCGGCAGATTATTTATATCTTCCTTAGTGAAGACGGAACCAAAGTAGTTATTCAATTGGTCCGCCATGTCCTTGTTCCCCATGATCAACTCACCTGTTTCTGACTGCAAGGGACCTACATGTGTTTTAACTAATCTCTTTCTCTTCACGTACCTATAAAAACTTTTGCAGTCAGTTTTTATGTTCCCTGCCAGTTTTCTTTCATAATCTATTTTTCCTTTCCTAATCAAGCCCTTTGTCCTCCTCTGCTGGTTTCTGAATTTCTCCCAGTCCTCTGGTATGCTGCTTTTTCTGGCTACTTTGTACGCATCATCCTTTGCTTTGATACTATCCCTGATTTCCGTTGTTATCCACGGATGCACTACCTTCCCTGATCTATTCTTTTGCCAAACTGGGATGAACAATTTTTGTAGTTCATCCATGCAGTCTTTAAATGTCTTCCATTGCGTATCCACCGTCAACCCTTTTAGAATTGATTGCCAGTCAATCTTGGCCAATTCACGTCTCATACCCTCAAAGTTACCTTTCCTTAAGTTCAGAACCATAGTTTCTGAATTAACAATGTCACTCTCCATCCTAATGAAGAACTCGACCATATTATGGTCACTCTTGCCCAAGGGGGCATGCACAATAAGACTGCTAACTAACCCTTCCTCATTACTCAGTACCCAGTCTAGAATAGCCTGCTCTCTCGTTGGTTCCTCTACATGTTGATTTAGATAACTATCCCACATACTTTCCAAAAAATCCTCTTCCTCAGCGCCCCTGACTTGATAGGTCGAATGACCTAATTCTGCTCCTATAATTTATGAACATTCTCCCCATTGTAGTTTAGATAGGTTTGTATATTTTCATGGATCCAAAGCATGATTCTGAACCTGAAAATAAATACCAAGATTAATTAGCCAATTTTAAACATACCTTCGAGGTGAGATGAATGGTAAACATAGAAGTAAAATTAAACCTATTTCTGCGTACAAGAAAGACGCAACTACAGTCCATTGCAGCGTCATCGTTCTTAATAAAACCTATCAAAACAAAAACATTTGTGTTTAATATTCATTTTAAACATGCCTTGTAGTTAAGCTACAATTCCATTCTCAGTTTGGTTTCACAATTGAAAAATTAAAAAAGCATAGTACTGTGTCTTCAAACTATTGTCATCTGAGCCACATGGACTTGGAATTTAATTATTTTTAATAGCTTTATTACAGCAATAGAAGTTATACTGAAATAGTAGTGTGTTCCTCTGCAGGATCAAACTCAGTATATGTTCACCCACTATCTGCAACCAAAATCAGTTATTCACTAGTCGATGCATCAGCATCCAAAGATCAACCACAGAAAGGATACAGGTTTCCACTGTTATAATAGTCCCATAATCAAAATAAGAGATGTCGAGAATTCTAAAACTTTAAAAAATCTCACCTTGGTAAGAAAGCAAGGAGAGGAAAAAAATGTTATTTTAATTTTTTTATAATCAGTTTTAAGATATAGCTGGTGGAAAAATAAAGTCTGACTGTATATGGTAGTTGGACACCATAAGTAATGCATTAAACCTCCAAGAATCATTGCCAATCTTAACATTGTTGACAATGCTGACTCTACCTCATAGTTTGATTCACACATTGGCGAGGCCACATTTCAAGTATTGTGTTCAGTTTTGGGTCTCCCTTTTACAGGAAAGATGTTGTTAACCTGGAACGGGTGCAGAGAAGAATTGAGGATGTTGACAGGACTCGAGGGCCTGAGCTACAGGGAGAAATTGAGCAAGCTAGAACTTTATTCCTTGGAGTGCAGGAGGATGAGGGTTAATCTTATAGAGGTGTAAAAGATCATGAGGGGAATTGAAAGGGTAAAGCCAGTTTTTTACCCGGAGTCGAGGAATTAAGAACCTAGCGACATAGATTTAAGGTGATATTTAATAGGAACCCGAGGGGTCTTTCCCAAAGGGTGATGGGTATATGGAACGAGTTGCTAGCGGAGGTAGTTGAGGAAGGTACTATCACAACATTTAAAGACATTTGGACAGGTACATGGATAGGAAAGGTTTAGAAGATTATGGGCCAAATGTAAGCAGATGGAATTGGTGTAGATGAGGCATCTTGGTTGGCATGGGCAAGTTTGCCAAAGGGACTGTTTCCACGCTGTATGACTCCATAAAAACAAAATGCCTATCAATGACATTAGTAGCATCTCATACATCGCAGAACAGGCCCTAATATCCAGAGTGTTTGTACCATCCTATTTATCAATAGTTGTTCTAAAGACAGTTGTGACAGTACAGTACCTGTTCCCACCATTTCCCCAGGCAAAACATTCCAGATTTCAAGCAACCTCCAAGTGAAAAAAAATTTAAAATCTCCTCGAAATCTCTACCTTAAACTAGGTCTTCTGTTTTTTTCCCCACCTTTTACAGGAAAAAGATTCCTACTATCTACTGTCAATGCTCTGCAGAGCATTGTATACTTCAATCCGGCCTTCTACACCTTCACTACAATATCTGTATTAACAAACAAGCTGCCAGTAATTGAGGCAGGTGATATGATGAGGGGGTTGGAGGAATATGGATCAAAGTCTGAAGAAGGGTTTCGGCCCTAAAAGTTGCCTATTTCCTTCGCTCCATAGACGCTGCTGCACCCGCTGAGTTTCTCCAGCATTTTTGTGTACCTGGGATATGGATCAAACCCGGGTAAAGGAGACTAGCTCAGACCACGGTCGACATGATTGAGTTGGGCTGAAGAGCATGACTCTAAACACTTGCTCAGAATCAAGCTAAACAATTGAATTATGATTTTTATTACTATCAGAAATTATCTGCAAGCTCTCTGAGCACTAACAAGCAAAACCGGATTGTATGGTTGATTTTTAACTAATAGAATGTTTCTTCATCTATTCTAGGAATCTCAATCACAGCAGTTTTAGCATCTTTTATGACCTCCCAAATCCACCCTTTCCCTATTAAAATGCCTGGATAAAATTGTCTCTACTGCCTGAACCATTCTAATCCTTACTCAACCACCTCATTCAAATCTCAGCTATTACATTCGATTACACACCGTTTGCATCATCTCCGCCCTCACTGTATATTAAAGGTAACAGGCCCTACATCCGTAACTTCTCCCAGTATTGCATTCCAAACACTCCATTCCAGCTGTATTCGCAGATACATGCTTCCATTTTTTTTTAAATACGAGCCTATGTTCACATTATTTTCCCCTTGAAAGCCTTCTTAAAACAAATATCTGTTTAGGAATATGTTCAAATTATTACTTTCTATGATTTAGCGCACTTGCTTCAACAAAAATAGTCCGAGGACATTTTTCTATTTATAAAATGTTAGAGAAAGCTGCGTTGACATTTTTTTAAACTGACACTGCAGGCCAGGAATGCTTGAACAAAATTGCTTCCACTGAAATATAAAGTGTTCCGAGTTAGCACATAACAAATTATTAATTTGCCCTTCTCAGTCAGTTTAAAATGAGAGGAAAATAACTGCCAAAAAAACGCGCTGCTGCAATGAATTTAGAAACATTTCGCCTGGTGTTGCAACATTGATTCTGTTTCCGCCAACCAATATGCCCTTTTACTTTCATTGCACTTTAAGTAGAACTAAAGCTTTTGATCCCCAAAGCAGGCTTGTTTGCAAGCATTAAATGCATACGACGTCTCCCAGCCCTTATTTAGCAAACGCGTATTTTGGGGATAACATTTATACAGGATACTGTGATCCTAATATGGTTGGGACCACGGTAAAGCAAAACACGGAAGTGACAGTGGGCCAAACACATTTTTATGGCCTTCATTAATCAGGCATGCGTCCAGATATAAAACCCCAGGACTTTTGCTACCTTACGCTTCCATATCTCTAGACTCCCTCTTCCCTGACTCAGTCCCAAAAAGGGTCTCGACCCCCAAACGACACCGCTTCCTTTTCTCCAGAAATGCTGCCTGTCCCCGCTGAGTTATTCCAACATTTTGTGTCTATCTTCGGTGTAAACCACCATCTGCAGTTCCTTCGCAAACCGAAATCTCGAAGTTGCAAACCAAATCTAGTTGCACTTATGTGTAATGACAATAAAATATATTATTATTCCTACACATTTGCTCTGCTGTCCCCGCAGCTTCACTGCAAACACCACCTGGAGAGGCCCTGCACAAGACCTGCGGGCCCTTCCTCCATTGCCCTGCAACTTCACCCAACCATACCTTGGCGCTGGGCTAAAGAATCCGATAATTTGACAACCGAATAAACCGAAGCGGCCACACGTTCAAAAACTTGTATTTTGAGCACTTCTTACAAGGAGCAACCCCTACCCCTCCCGCCTCTGCGTCGGTACGTGCAGATGGCGTCCAACCAAGCCGGGAGCGCGCAAAGCGCGGGCACAGCTGCACAGCTTCTCTCCAGGAGAAGATGATGCCGCACATTCATTTACTCTTGCAATTCTAATTACTCTTGGCCGAAGTTTTCACTTGCAATTAGTGCCAAACAGCGAAAGGATGGATAAATAGTTGCCGGGAGGAATGGAAGTGACAAGTTAAAATAGCATTTAAAGCTGAGACGCAGGGAACTGCAGACGATCGCATCTTGAGCAAAAAAAACCAAAGTGCTGGAGGAACTCAGCGGGCAGCATCTGTACAGGGAATGGACAGGCGACGTTTAGTAACGGGTCTCTTCTTCAGACTGAGCATTAAAAACAAGTGTTTTCGTTGGTACTTGCCCTACAAATAGATTGTTCATTGTGCTTTGACACTCACTCACCTGCTTACTTCATGAGCTCCATCTCCCCAAAACAAACAATGCAGCCAAATAGACATGGATAACACAGTTGTAACTAGGAGCTGATCAAGTAGCTTTACTCTCTCACAAAGTCCACCATTCTCCAAACAACTTTATTTGGACTGTGTTGTAATTCATCTCAACTAGAGGATTAGATTAGTTTATTGGCACGTGCACCAGAGTGCAATGTAATTTCTTGTTCACATGAATCGCACAAACAGTATTCATTCATGCAGTGGTGACAACAATGACAATAAATGCAAATCAGCAGAATGGTTTGTAATGCATTGAATTGTAATGCAAAATCTGGTCAAAATTATTAAAGTGCAATAACAGAATAACTGAACAGAGTCAGAGTACTTGGTAGCACCTTCAGGAAGGTGGTCTGAAAGAAGTGATTGGTTCAGGAGTCTGATAACAATGAAGAAGCCCCGTTTTAAATCTGCATGTCTGAGCTTTCAACCTCTTATATTTCCTCCCAGAAAGTAGAAAAGAGAGAAGGGTTAAGGCAAGGGTGGCAGGCATTCTTGACAATACCTCCAGCCTTACTGACACAACATAAGCAAGAAGGACTAGGTACAAGGAAGTGTTGAGCCTATAGTGGACTGGGTTGTGTTCCCCACTCTCTGCAGGTTCAGTAAAGAGCAGAGCAGTTGCCATATCCGGCCGAGTCGCATCCATTGCAGAATACTTTCTATAGTGTATTTGTAGAAGCTCGAATCTTCTCAGACACGCAAGAAATTAATAATCTGATATGCTTTGTTTGTGAAGACACCTGATTATGTTCCAGGTGATATGGATGGTTGAGAACTTGAAGTTGTCAACAGCACCATTAATGAGGGCAGTGTTGTGTTCACCTCCTCACTTCCTAGGGTCAATAATCAGGTTGTTGTCAGGCAGCATCTCTAGAGAAAATGGATAGGTGATATTTTGGTTCAGGTCCCTTCTATCCTGATATAGGATTTTACTTCGGAGTCACATGAGTGACTACGTGAAGAAGCCCCGCCTGGCGCTTCATCGGCATTATGTCGACGCTGTCGGTAGGGTCTGCAGCTCCAACACAGCGGTAAGGAAACGGCCCGCAGGTAAGTAAATAACTTTTACTTCCAGGGCGTTTTTAAAACTCCGTAGGCTGGTGGGTAAACCAGGAGGAATTTAAAAATAAAATAAAATTGAAAAAGTTAAAAAATCACGGGTAAAACGTGCGTCCCGGGGTGGAGAAGAGAAATAGTCGGGACAGCAGATTATTGCGGAGCTGGTTCCGATACCGGTGACCGTTGAAATACCCGTTAGTGAGCCTTTGGTTGCTCCACAAACAGAAACCATGGAGGAAAACCCAGTGCCTAAAAAATGTAAAAGAAAATCTGAAAGGCCTGTGGGTTCTGATGAATCTGATTCTGAAAGTCCTCCAGAGAGAAAAAAGCCTTATGGCTTAGAATGGAATACAAATGGAGAAAATACTCCAAACAATAATCAACCAAGGGTTAAAAACCCAGAATATTCCCAGGCAGCCCCTGAGGGGGTTCCATATCATGAATATGGTGTGAGTTTGAATTTGAAACTCCAGAGCCTGGGATTGGGCTGGAGAAAATCCTTGAGCAAAGTCTCAGGAGTACCAGGGCTGCATGAGTGATCCTGAAGGTGGTGATTTCGGTCATGAGTACCCACCACAATACAAAAATATTGTTCCAGGTGTGTCTGATGTGGCACAAAGTTTTCTATACCTGGAGGAGGCGGTGAGGCCATGGAAGAAACTTGGCGGCCAACATAAATTATTTGGTCTCTCACCAGCTTCAAGAAGCTGTTATGGTTGATACAGCAGAATTATTATACCTCACTGAAGGTACCTACGGGAAATTCGGCTTTTTGGCGCCAATGTCATCAATGATGCAGGCGCATGAAATATGATTTCGGCTGGGATCACTGCTTTTGGCAAGCAAGTGGAAGATTGTGGAATGACCAAAGTACAGAAGGATATGTTGGCATTATTCTGCAACTCAATATTTAAGATTAATTGTATGAGGGAGATTGCCATTTGGCCTATTTTACATCCAAGATTTGCAGGTTTGTGCAGATCAAGCAATGTTCAAGCTCCTGGTTATTTGTTCGGAGAAAATCTGTTTAAATAAATAAAGAGGTTGATAAAGAGGCAAAGACTATTGACCTCATGAAACCCTTCGGTTTGGCCAAAGAAAGGGCCGGTCAAACACGAAGGGGATTTTGATTTGGAGCTGGAACAAGCCGAGGCAGGAGTATGGTAAGGAAATATTACCAACCAGCACAGCCGAATGTTACCCATATGTTGGGAGAAGGAGACCACCACGTCCGGTTGGAGAGGTACAAAAACTTTATCCTATTACAGAAGAATCTTTGGATGAACCTCAGATGGTGGTACTCATAAATGTTTTATGATAAATGGGACTGTATAACATCTGACCGTGTTCTATTAGGTACTGTCTTAGGATCAACCATTGATTTTGTAGAAGGTATTGATCCACCAGGACAGAATAAGCCTAATTGTATTTGGTGTTTTTGACCAAAAAAAAAAATTCAAATTGATAAAGAAGTTAAGAATTGGTGTAAAAAAGGAGGTATTGAGAAATCAAGTGAGGATCCACAACAATTTGTATCAAATATTTTCCCCAGACACAAAGAAAGTTGAGGGTTGTAGAATCATTTTAGACCTCACACTTTTAATACGTTTGTCCAGAAGGATGCATATTATTCAGTACCAATTCATCATCACATTCGCAGGTATTGAAATTTAATTGGATGGGACAACTGTGGTAATACAAAGCATTACCTAATGGATTAAGCTCAGCTCCTAGGTTGTTCACTAATTGTTGAAACCAGCATTTGCACTGCTCAGGGCACAAAAACACACCATTATGGCTTATCTAGATGACAGTTTAATTGTCAATGCTAATCAGGAGTCAGCTGAAAAATCAGTCTCAGTGACTACAAGCCTGTTGTAAGGCTAGGTTCCTGATTCATCCAACAAAATCTAAAGTTACAGCCATCCCAAACTATTGAACATTTGGGGTTAGTGATTAATTCAGTTACCATGTTAGTAACTTTACCAATAGACAAGATTGCTGATATTACAAATTTTTGTCGGTGCCTTATTGATAAACCTTATCCCTCCATCTGAGAAGTTGATAATGTTATTGGGAAGTTACTAACAGCATTCCCTGCAGTAGAATTTGGTCCACTGCATTACCAAAATCCCAAAAAGGGTAAAAACACAAGCTAATACAGTGAGCAGGCCATTTTGTTGGTCCCATGCAATTGCCAAAGGAAGCTTTATTAGAATTGTATTGATGGATTGAGAATGTTCAAGCTGTTACAAACATTTTGGTTCAGCAGCCAGCAGTGATTTGCAAGCTGATGCAAGTTCTCTCGGATGGGGTGCTACGGATAATGATACCAGCTGTGGGGGCAGATGGACTGTCCAAGAGGATGTATTTCTCCAAACATATGGTATCAATTATTTGGAGTTACTGGGAGCATTTTATGGATTAAAATCTTATTGTTCTACTATGAAGGATATGCATGTCCAATTACAAGTAGACAATACCACAGCTGTGGGATATATCAATCACATGGGTGGAGTAAGATCATTATCATGTGATCATCTGGGTAACCAGGTGTGACATTGGTGTATTGGTAAGAATATTCGGGTTTCAGTTATTTATCTCATCTGTTCCGATTCTGTAGCTGCTCTTGAAACTTTAAGAGCAGGGAAATCTAAAGCTCGTCCTGACATTCTAAATGAAATCTTGGGTGTGTTTTCCAGAATTGGGTTTGCGTATAATATCACCTTTTGCTGGGTTCCTGGGCATGCTGGAGTGAGGGGGAATGAGCAGGTGGACCTCGTAGCAAAGGAAAGTTTAAAAAGAGAAATAGATATTCATGTATCATTGGGGAGAGTGGAATTGAGAGAAATAATTAAAGAGGGCTTAATAAAAGAATGGCAGAGAGGATGGGAAAAGGAAGTCAGGGGTAGACATTACTTTTCTATTCAATCTGAAGTTAGGAAAATATGTTTCTGTACATCTCTGTCTCGTAGGGACTCAGTTAAATTGTGTAGGTTGAAATTGGGACACGGTGGGTTAAATTATTATTTGTACTTTATCGGGAAACATGTTTCTGGCTTGTGTGAATGTGGGAGTGATGAGACAGTTAAGCATGTTTTCCTAGAATGTAAAAAGTATAGGGTAGAAAGAAAAGTATTGTTAGTTAGACTGATGGGACTTGGTGTTGAGGCTTTTTCTGTTTTATCTTTGTTTGGGCATAATGAGAAACATCAATTGATATCCAGGGCTGTTCTTCAATTCCTGCATGTGACAGGATTGTATGTAAGAATCTAGTTCAAACTCTGAACTGTGGAAGGCAGTAATACGCTTAGCAGCGTCTACACTGCCAGAACCCGAAAAAAGAAAGAAATAAGTTATTTATCTCCCAGGGGGAGACAATATTGTGGCAGACATAAGATCACGAAAATTTTAAGACAATACAGAATGGATGTTAAATCCAAAAAATTTCAAAAATATTGTCAGTCGGTTGGAGTACCGGACATTGATCTGTTTGCATCTAGATTTAATCACCAATTGCTCAAATACGTGTCTTGGGAACACGATCCAGGCGCAGTAGCGGTCGATGTTTTCTCGCTACACTGGGGGAATACGTTATTTTATGCCTTTCCCCCATTCTGATTGGGCAATGTCTCAAGAAAATAAAGCAAGACGCTGCCAAGGGCATTTTGGTGGGGCCAAATTGGCCTACACAGTCATTGGTTCCCGTTGATGCTTAAAATGATTATTGAACCATGTATGATGATTCCTAGTTGCAACAATTTGTTGATACAACCAGTGACAAAATAATTCATCCATTGCATGATCATATGAATTTGTTAATCTGCAGCTTCTGACCAGACCATTGCAAGAGCTTGGACTGTCGGATAGGACCATGGATGTTATAGCTGCAGCTTGGAGGAATAGCACTTAAAAACAATATATGTCACATATAAAGAAATGGGAAGTCTTCTGTAGACAGTCAAAGATGTCTTATTATGCTGCGAACATATCCAATGAATTGGAGTTCCTTGCTGGGTTGCATTTTGATGAGCACTTAAGTTATAGTGCCATTAATAGTGCTCGTAGTGCTTTGTCGTCCTATTTAGGACAAATTTCTGATCGAGATTCAATTGGGTCTCACCCATTAAATATCTCGGTTCATGAAAGGAATTTTAATAAGAATCCTCCCAAGCCCAGTGATACAGAAATTTGGGATGTTAGCATTGTTCTCACTTTGCTTAGGCAATGGACTCCAATTACTTCAATGTCTTTGCAAAGGTTAACATTCAAGGTAGTAATGTAATGGCATTAGTGTCAGCTCAAAAAGTACAAACTTTGCAATTGTTACGGTTAGATTGCATGCATGTGGCTTCAGATAACATTGTGTTTTATGTTTATGATCTGACTAAACAAAGCAGACCGGGAAAAACTGGAGTCAAGGTAATGTTTAAAGCATATCCTGTCAATGAAACATTGTGGGGAGTTAAGCATTTAACTAAATATATGGAAGTTAAGGTATCATTGTACCACTGCTGACAAATTCATTCACTTGCACTTTGTGTGCAATGTGACGAATAAAACCGATTGATTGATTGATTGAAGTAATCAAAATCTCCGAAGTGCTGAGACAGCGTTACTGATTACGCACAAAAAAACACATACAAAAGTTGCAGTTCAAACCATTTCTAGATGGTTAGAACAGGTTTTGGATTTAGCTGGAGTGGACACTGATGTGCTTAAGTTTCACTCCACTAGGGCTGCAGCTGCGTCCGCTGCGAAGGTACAGGATGTACCACTCGATAAAAAATTTTAGAGGCCACAGGGTGGTGTAAAGAAGAAACTTTTTCAAATTTCTATGATAAACCTGTTGTCACGGTGCCAGGATTTGGACACGCAGTGTTGGGTTCGCTTTAAATGCTTGCTTGTTTTATATTATCGATTTATTTTATCGATTTATGTTATCATTTGATATCATTATCACTTTTGTTGAAATATTTTCCCCTGGAATAGAGGGGTTATTTAAAAAATTGTTCTTTTTATGATTAAAAGACTTATTACATAAATTGAAACAATGTTTTAAAAATATTATTTACTCACTACTGTATTGACTAAACAGAGTGTCGTATGGAATGAATCTATGGCATAAAAAACAGAGCTTTAAAATCTTCACGTAGTCACTCATGTGACTCCGAAGTAAAATAGTAAGATTAAACGAGAACTTACCTGTTCGAAGTTTGATCTTTATTTTATGAGGAGTTACGATGAGGGATTACGTGCCCTCCGCTCCCAACCCTCATAATATAAATGATCATCTGGTAGTTCTAGTCTATGTTGGGCCTTACTATCTTACTCCGGCTATTGGTTCTGTGTTTTTCATGCCGCTGCTTTGAAGTAAGCCGATCAAGCGCCATGCGGGGCTTCTTCACGTAATCCCTCATCGTAACTCCTCATAAAATAAAGATCAAACTTCGAACAGGTAAGTTCTCGTTTAATCTTACTATTTCTTATTGTTAAGGCTATCCAGAGCTGAATGTAGTGCAAAAGAGGTGATGTTCTTCCTTTCTTGTATACAAATTGTATGGGGTCTAGATTGTACAGAAGACTGGTGCAGATGTGGATATTAAGGTAGTGCACTACCTTATGGTTAATATTAGTTACTGGGCAGTAGTCATTAAGACAGGTTACCCTATTTTTCTTGCGTTCTGGAAGGATGGAGGTTTCCTTGAAACAGATGTGGACAGTTGACTTTTGAAGTGAGATTGAAGATTTTAACAAAGATTGGCTGCACATGATTCTAGTACAGAGCACAAGCAATTAGAGCTGAGTTATTTTCATAACTGGATCATCCAGGCAAATTCAAGAGTCACGTCAATAGTGTTTTATTGTTATAGGTCCCGAAATGAACAATTAAATTCTTATTTGCAGCAGCACAACAAATATGTAAATATTGTACTCTACAAACACATAAAAAGTTGTTCAGTATAACAAACAATAATAGTGCAAAGACAAAAACAATACTCATGCATCTTTGTAGTTCAGAGTTGATTTGGAGAATGTAGTGTTTAATAGTTCGATGGTTGTTGGGAAGAAGCTGAACCCAGACATATTACATATTTCAGGCTCCCATATGTCCTACCAATGGCAGGAATGAAATGAGAACTCCTTGCCCCAAGGGTGGTACAAAAAAAAAACATGTAAGCAAAATCCTATAATTTTAAATAATATACGTATTTGGAAACAAATCATTAAGACTTTACATTTAGAAACTATGCCGCTTTGTTTACCTATTATGAATAATCCTCTGTTTAAGCCCTCGACATTGGATGTGGGGTTTAGACATTGGAAAAATTTAGGAATAATAAGGATAGAACATCTTTTATCGGAATGGGAAATTTCTCTCATTTCAGGAGTTGAAAGAGATTTATGGATTGCAAGCAAATAATTTATTTAGATATTTACAAATCGGAGATTATGTCAAATTAAATACGCAAGATTACAGAAATAGAGATCCAGGTTTACTGGATGAAGTACTTAATAAGCATCCAAACACAGAAAAATTAATAGCATATATATATATATATATATATATATATATATAAAAAAACATTCTTTTGGACAGGGAAATACCAACAACTGAATCATTTCAACAAAAATGGGAAAATGAAACTGGTTTACCGATATCAGAAGATTTTTGGGAAGAAAGCTTACAACGAATTCATCGCTGTTCGTTAAATGCCAGACATACTTTGATACAATTCAAAGTATTACATAGATTACATAACTCAAAAAAGAAATTAAATCGAATTTTTCCTAATATATCACCATTGTGTGATAAATGTCAGCACATAGAAGCTGATTTAACTCATAGTTTTGTAATATGTACAAAACCTAATAGTTATTGGATTGAGATTTTCAAAATTATTTCCATAGTTCTTAAGATTACATTAATTCCTGACCCAAAATTAATAATATTTGGTGTTTCAGATTCAAATCAAAGAAACTTTCTGGATTATTGTTTAATAATTGGAAAAAAATTAATATTAAAATTTTGGAAGGGACCATTATCCCCTACAATTAAAATGTGGACAGTGGAAATGTTGGAGACGTTGCAATTGGAGAGAATTAGGTTTATCCTAATGGATAAACATGAGCTTTTTGAACAAATATGGTCTCCATTCACTGATTATATGAAGGGGTAGCTGGGCTCAGCATTGAAACTCAATAAGTACCCGGTGGTAAGATCAAACGAAAATGTTTAAGCTGAGATTTATATACTTGTCTCCATATACTATAATTAGAAATTGTTCCATTCATTGATAAGATGTATACTGTTTTTTTTTCTTTAAGTATAATAATTGTTTATTAGTTATGTTTTTTCCTTTTTTCTAATCTTTTTCTCTTTTAATCAAAATTAGAATCACACTTTTTAAATTATTCTCTATTCTTTTTTTCTCTTTTTCACACTATTAAAAAAATTGAGGCCTATATATATGGCTTGGTAATATTTATATAATTTTGGACATATGGAATATGTATATCTGAAAAAAAATATCATATAATTTGTAATATGTATGGCCTCTAATAAAAATATATTTTAAAAAAATGAATGAAATGAGAGTGTGGTTAGGGTGGTGAGGGCCTCTGATGATGCTGGCCACTTTTTTGATGCAGCAACTCCCTTTGCTGGTGGAGAGGTCAGTACCTGTGATGGACCTGGCAGTGTTCACCACTTTTTGCAATCTTCTTTATCGCAATGTTCCCACCATGCACGTTCATATTATTGTAAGCATGAATTGCCATCTATATTGGCACAGGTGTTTTATTTGAACTTGAAAAATAAAAATAATGGTCGATGTTGGAATAAAAAAAAACAGACAATGTTAAAACAATCAATGGGTCAGACCACATATGTGGGAAGAGAAATAGCTAACATTTCAAGTTGAAGTTTAACTGCTGAGTATTCCAGCATTTACTGTTTTTGTTTTTACTATACCATATCACTCACTAATAAATTACATTCCTGAGAGAAACACTGCACCTCAGAAGCAGTCTTTCATACAAAACAGGCCATTCGACGTTTCTATGTCAGCTCACAGAGAAAATACATCTGTTCTATTCACCTACTATTTTCCCACAAAACTATTCTCTTATACATGGCCAACACATCCATCCTTATTTGGATTAGATAACAATAAGGGAAGGGTTACACAAAAAGCTGGAGAAACTCAGCGGGTGCAGCAGCATCTAAGGAGCGAAGGAGATAGGCGATGTTTCGGGTCGAGACCCTTCTTCAGACAATAAGGGAATATTTCTTATGAAAGAGGATTTGGAATTAAAATAAACTGCCCATAAATAGAGGCCACACAGACAATATAAAAAATGACAACAGAGTAATGAGGTAAGAGGGAAGAACTGCTTTCAGCTCAATGTAGAAACTATTGAGTTTGATTTATTGAAGAGTGTTGAAGGAACCTATTCCGTGTATCCAAAGCAAAAGTAGGAATAAAAACTGTACAGTTGATGATCATGGTCAATCAAATATTACATACAAAAAAAGTAGACAGTGAACTTCAATTGCTGGAATCTTGCATAGAACAAAGTGCTGAAATATCTCTGTAGGTGCAGTCTGCATCTCTGGAGGACATGGACAGCTGAATTTTTATGTCGAGACCCTTCTTCAGACTGATTAGCTGGACAAGTATGGCTACAACCTAATGGTATGAACATGGAATTATCCAGTTCTAGGTAACACCCTACCCTCATTTTCTCTTATCCTCCTCCCTATGTTTCCTGTGGCCAGTCCCAACACCCCAGTTCACATCCACTTCTCTATGGACAGTGCACGTAGGTATGGCAGTCAGCGTGAACCCTCCAACATGGCCGCTTTGCACAAAATACTTCACATCAAGTGGCAAGACAAGATTCTAGACATACAAATTCTATATAGACAAATCGCCTCAGCATCTACAATTAGTTGAAAGAACCACATAACTGATGAGCAGGGCAAGTTAGAAATATGTTTGTGAATAGAATATCAAAACAGCTACCATATGGAGAGCTACCCAATGGCAAATGATCATGTAATGGACAGAAAGAGATTTAAAACATTCTCTTAGAATATCTATGGTTTCAACATTGACACACACCATAAACATTCATTTACTCCACTTACAGCACTCAATTAAGGGACAGAGGTTTAGGGGTAACATGAGGGGGAACTTCTTTACTCAGAGAGTGGTAGCGGTGTGGAATGAGCTTCCAGTGGAAGTGGTGGCGGCAGGTTCGTTGGTATCATTTAAAAATAAATTGGATAGGCATATGGATGAGAAGGGTATGGAGGGTTATGGTATGAGTGCAGGCAGGTGGGACTAAGGGAAAAAAGTTGTTCGGCACGGACTTGAAGGGCCGAGATGGCCTGTTTCCGTGCTGTAATTGTTATATGGTTAGTGACTGCAATGTACACCATCTTGCTGCTTGATGCCCTGGAGTTACTCCAGCACTTTATGTTTTGAATACAAAATGTATTTTATTTAAAAATAACTGAATATTTGTGCAATATATTGATGATTTACATTGAACTTTGTCTCACTGAAATATTAAATCTATTTGTAGGAAACATTGGACAATACATTTCACTAAATGAAATAACACCATATTCATCACTTTACGTATCATCAAGGAAAAGTTTAACATTTGGCAGAAAAAAATTACATGAAAGGATAAAGTCCTCAACTCCATGCAAGAATGTTGAAGTGAAAACCATTGAAATAGCTGACTACTTATAATCAGGTAACATAGAACAGTACTGCACAGAAACAAGCTCTTCAGCCCACAATGTTTATATCAAACAATGATGTCAAGACCGACTCTCATCTGCCTGCACATAATCCATGTCCCTCCATTCCCTGCATATCCAGGGATTAATTGTATTTCGCGTTCCAAGGACTTGTAATTCCATGTTTTGGCACAGTGACCTCTGATATATGCCCGAGTTTTGCATAGGGTCAAAAGCCAAGTCTGGAATTTTTCATATCCTTCAATTTCTTCTTAAAATCCACCTTTTGTCAGATTGATTAAAAATCAATATATACATGGTCATAAACCATAATTCTCACCAAGGTAGTCTAAAACAGCTGATGTACTTGAAAGTACATTGAAGATTTTCTTCTCTTGCCTTGAAGTTATTCTTTCCAACATGTACATCAAATGGTGATGAAAACAAGTGAATGTGGTTCCGTGCTCCAAAGCAATATCAATCCAGTCCTGAACACATTGCCAAGGGGTTTCCTCATATCCTGAAAACATAGCAGGATTTGCCAAAAGACCCCGTGCAGCCATTACACCTGTAAGAAAATGTAAATAATTTAATGTTAATAATAAAGATCAAACACAAATTCAAATAAACTTATGAGGTCACGATAACCTTCTTAGGAAGGGCACAATAGTTTTGTTCATAAATATTGTTAACCAATGAAAAAAATGTTGTGGTCAGAAAAATCATTATTTGATCAATTTTCTTTTTCTCCAAAGAAGCTTTCTGTACAATCAAATGCAAGATTCACAAAAAGAAACCAATGCTCAACAAATGCAGTATAATGGAATGTAAATCTATAGATATTAATGAATTTATCAAAAACTAATTTTATTCTATAGTGTACAATTTTTCTTGGCATTATACTAAATTTAGTCCATGTATTTTGTGGCAAATGAAAATGATTACGTTATTCCAAGTTCAAACCTATAACAAAAATAAACTAGCTAACCTCATTTTACAGAAGGTATTAAAACTTGATTGGAAGGCATTGAGCTGATTAGAAACCAATGGTAATCCAATAAGCGAGTTCGGTATTCCGACTGCGCATGCCCAGGTCATAGGTCACTCGCTATAAACATTCTTGGCAACTGTGCTGCGTTGTGTGCAGGCCTGCGTTTCTTCCGTGGTCAGGCCCGGGCCCAGGTCTCCGGCGCTGTTGAGTTGCTGCTGGTTAGCCGTCCCCGTCCACTCCCGGGTGTCCCGTCCCTGTCCGGGGGTAGGGGAGGAGCTGGCTCTGCTTTGGCTGCGGGCCGGTGACCATCGGCTGCGTCTCTCACCTTTTCCAGTGGCTGTTGGGAACTCACATTCTCTCAATGGGAAAGATGTCACCGCCCCTTGCCCCCTCCAGTCTTTCACACTAGGATACAACAGCCGCCACAAACCCGGAGGGAAGAGTGACACCCTATGGGAGACGGCACCCAGCCATAGCTTGGGCGAGGCAACACCCTGATTCACTTCTATTCACCACCTCCACCCCCCTCCCCTCAGTCCAACACCAAGATCCTGCTGAAGATGGGCAGCCACTGGCCCAGCTCGAAGACGGGCGACTCTGAGCCGCTGCTACTGGAGTCGTCCTGGTCGGAGAGAGAGTCTGTGGACGGGCTCCTGCTGACCATGGGCAGGCCGGGTGCCCGCTGGAGCTGCTGGTGCTGCCAGTGGTGTTAGTGCTAGCGGCAGCAGCAACGTCCTCCCCCTGCCTTGCCCAGACCCAAGCCCAGAGTCTGGGCCAGCTCCAACTCCAGGTTGGGACTGAAGGCCGCCCGCAGCGCGGCCCAGCCGATAGGGGGCCTAGCCCAGGCTGGCGCTGTGACGCAGGGGAGGCCAGGGCCCTCGCTCCTCCTCGGGGTTGTGAATGAAGTGGCAGCGGGTACCGTAGGGGCAGAAGCCGGTGGTGTGGAAGGTGCGGCACGGCTCCGTCTTGCACTTGGGGTGGCGGCTGAGGGAGCGCAGCTCGGCCAGGCCGTGGGCGTACTGGCACTTGTCGCCGTGGCAGCCGACAATGTCTCTCCACTGGTCCAGTCTCCACACCCCCCCCCCCCCCCCACCATCCTTCTCCCACTTGCATCTGCCCCCTCTCTCACGCTGTTACACCCAGCTCTTTACACATAAATCATGAATAAAGATAAGAATTTATACAGTTTCTCCAGCCAGCGCTTCGTTCGCTTTTTCTTTATAGCGAGTGATCTTTGACAAATCCAATGATTCCTTGTTTTTTCCGGAATACTGAACTCGTTTATATCCACATTGGACGTACCTAGGCTGTAAACATCTCATGATTCTATGAATCCTTCTTTCCCTTCTTCCTTGTACCCTACAGTCAAAGTAAATAAAGTCACAAATCCTGCACCAGGTCAAATATGGTCCAAGAGCCAATTTATCCATATCAATGATTCAACTATGTTAACAAGGTTCCTTACCATCAATCCCCGTAAGCTGATGTACAAGATCCACATCTTTACTGCTCCGGACATCTCCATTTGCTACTACTGGTATAGTTAAATTTTCTTTAATAATCTTGATTGCATCATAGTGGATCTGTTGATGTCGTTCTTCTGTTTCTCTGCCATGAACAGTAATCCAAGAAATTCCAGCTGCCTCAACCTTTCGGCACAGATCTACAGTTCTCGTTAGGTCTTTGTGTAATCTGTAATGCCATCAGAATAGAGAATACTACAGGTGAAATTAACCTACAATAAAATGTAACATTCTATCAGATAAAGTAATATCAGGCTATAATTTATAGTAAAATATTATTTCAAAAAAGTGCTCAAAAACAAATAAAACTAAAATAAATCAGACTTTGCCGAGAAATCTCTGCTTGCACATCAGTTTTTCAATGTATATAGACAAGGTAAATTTTGATAAACTCTTCAATTAAATAACAGGGGCATGTTAAGTTGACGTTAATGCTCAACAATGCATGTAAACATCTGGAAAAACATTAATCAATTTGAAGAGGGTGGAAAACTTCTTGCATCAGAGATTACCAGACCATGACACTTTAGTCCATTTATTATCCGTCTGATCAATCTTGCAAACTGCTTCTCACAACCTTTTGGGATCAGATGCCTAAATTGGGAGAGTTGTACTACAGACTAGTCAAACAAATGCCTGACCTTCTTATCCTCACAGAAACCAAACTTACAGATAGTATTACATACTTCCCTTATCACAATTCCTTAGTACACTCTGTTCCCGTAGTAGGGTAAACCCATCAATGAGAGCAACACAATGGCTTATTGGCAGGTTGGAGTAGTTCCAGACCACATGAAGTCTCAAGGCATCAAGCCTAACACAGACAATGAAACTTCCTTCTGATTTCCACCTAATGTCCTCCTTCAGTTGATGATTCAGCACTCTGCTATGTTCAACAATACTTGGAAAAAAGCACTGAGATTAGCAGTGATATTCAGTAGGTTAAACAACAGTCACACAGTAGAAGGACGGACAGTGTGTGGGCCTGTACTTGCTGGAGTTTAAAGAATGAGGGAGGAAACTACCGAATAATGAAAGGCCTGGATAGAGTGGAATTACAAAATTGCAAATAATTAACACTGCAAATAACAACTGAGATAAGGAATAATGATTGGAAGGTAATTGGTAATCAAGGTAATATTTCAGGGTGTTGCACAGCATTCTCTGGCTTACCATTGCACTCCCGTGCCAGTGACTGTGAATGAAAAATTTGATAATTTAGCAAAGAGCATTTTCTTAATAAGATGAATGAACGGTGTTCCTTGACAGTGCCAAAATAATAGATCTATCTGACAAATTTCTGTTACCACATGCAAGAGAAATATTACTGTAACTAAACTATTGTCATATTGTTTACTAATACAGTAAACCCTCATTGTAACAGACCATGGAGTCGGAATGGTGTCCTTTATTGCTGATTGTTTACTATAATCGAGTAAGGAATCTTCATTGTATAAGCAATACGAACAAACAACTGCAGTTGCTGGTTAATAAACAAAAAGACACAAAGTTCTGAAGTAACTGAGCAGGTCAGGCAGCATCACTAGAGAACGTGGATAGGTGACATTTTGGGTTGAGACTCTTCTTCATTCTCTGTCAGGAACTGGGCTTGGAATCCAGATGAGTTGACAGGGGAGAGGCAAGGATTGGCGATGTCATTGGCGGTGGCCCACAGGTGGCCAGAGCACAGGTAAAGGGCTTGTCCCACTGTACGAGGTAATTCAAGAGTTCTCCCGAGTTTCCCGATTCGAACTTGGAGAATTATGGTAATAGCCGTTCGTAGGTACTTGGGGCTCTCGTGGACATTTTTCACACCGTTGAGTTTATCGCGTTGCCGATTACCTGCCGTTAGCGTTACGAGCCGCTAAGAGACGACCCGAGCTCTGACGTACCCGCTATGTACGTTCTACATACTTACCACGAGTCTGGTTTTTTAAAAAACTCGGCAGAGCTCTTGGGTAAACTCGTATAGTGGGACAGGCCCTTAAGCGTCAGCAGTGACGGCAGGCATGGCTGCGGAGGCACCACGGACAAGAGGTGGCATCGGCAGTCCAGCCTGGAAATGACAGGGGAGATGGCGTTAGTTGGGATTGACGCCAGCAGCTGTAGGTAGGTCCTTCCTCTATAACCAAAATCCGTTATAAACAGGTTCATTAAAATGAGGGCTTACTGTAAAAGTATTGAATGAAAATCTCCCCATGAATGATTTGATGTACTTTACTCCACCGTCATTTGATTTACAAAAAGTGTTCCAAGTATAATCTTCCTCAGTATAGAAGCATTTAATTTATGAATTTGCAATACAATGCCATCGATCCTTTGGGGTACTTTTCTTTAATTAAAAGCTATTTTTCACTTCAACTATTCATGCAGTATCTATCTGTACATAGAAATATATAGTACAAAAATATCCACAGGCCATTTTGTAATGTATTCTATTTATGAAATTCTCCTAGTGAAATATTTTCTAGGAATTCCTTTCATAAATTGAGTAACAGCTGTCTAGTTTGTAAAATAAATGTGTAATTTGAAACTTAATTTTTAGTTGTGTTTATAAGGCTACCTTATCTTAATGGAGACTGAAAACTGAGGACATTCCACTTGATTTTTAACAAGACGCACCATATCCTGAACCAGTTCTGGTTTATTAATTAAGCAAGCACCATATCCTTCTGCCATTGCCCACCTGAAAGAATAATGAAACACATAAGTATGCATATTGATAAATCAGTAATCTATATCGTTTAAAAGTCTGTATAAATGGATCACAAATTGGATTTAAAAAAAAATTAATTGACAAACATCTAAACAAAGCAGTACATCCTAGATAGAACACAAAGTGCTGGAGTAACTCAGTGGTTCAGGCAGTATCACTGGAGGCCATGGATGTTTTGGATTGGGACCATTCTTCAGTCCCAGGATGCTGCCTGACCCATTGCTAAATTCCAGCACTTTGTATTGTATGCCAGGTTTCAGCATCTGCAGTTCCATGTATTTCCAGTACATTTTAGATGTTTGTACTGCATACAAAACAAAATTAACCTTTCAATAAAATGTTAAACAAATGATGAAATAGTTGCTGGCATGATCTCCAACCCCCTCCTTCTCAACGCTCCTGCCCTCCCCACAACTTTACCCCTGGCGGCCCTGCCAAGAATATAATGAATAGGGAAAGTAGGCCATACGGCCTGTGAATGTTTCCACAAAATCAAAGTTAATTATCTCTTACATGTAGGAAGGAACTGCAGATGCTGGTTTACACTGAACAGAGACAAAATGCTGGAATAATTCAGTGGGACAGGCAGCATCTCTGGGTAGGAGGAATGGGCAACGTTTCAGGTTGAGACCCTTCTTCAGATTGAGTCAGGGGAGAGGGAGACACAGGTATACGGATGGGTAAGGTGCGAAAACAAGATATCAAAGGGGATGAATACCAAAGAAAATGCAGAATAGATCATTGTTATCTAGGGGAAGAAGACAACGGGGCATATAAAGATAAAATTTGACCAGGACGGTCAGACTGGTCGGAAAACTAGGATGGGGGAGGGGTAGAGAGAGTGGGAAAGCTAGGGTTACTTGATTATTCACACCGCTCAGTTGAAAGCTGCCCAAATACGAGGTGCTGTTCCACCAATTTGCGTTTGGCCTCACTCTGCCAGTGGAGGAGGCCCAGGACAGAAAGGTCAGTATGGGGAGGGGGAGTTCAAGTGTATAGCAAACGGGAGATCATGTAGGTTTAAGCAGACTGAAAGGAGGTGTTCAGTGAAACAATTGCTGAGCATGCGCTTGGTCTCGTCGATATCTAGGGGTCCCCACCTGGAATAACGGATGCAATAGATGAGGTTTGAGGAGGTGCAAGTGAACCTTTGCCCCACTTGAAAGGACTGTTGGGGCCCTTGGACGGAGTCAAGGGAGGAGGTATAGGGACAGATGTTGCATCTTCAGCCGTTGCCGGTGAAAGTACCTGAGGAGGGGGTGGGTTGGGATGAGTTAACCAGGGAGTCGTGGAGGGAATGGTCTCTGCGGAAAACGGAAAGGGGTGGAGATTGGAAGATGTGACCAGTGATGGGATCCCGTTGGAGGTAGCAAAAATGTTGGAGGATAATGTGCTGTATGCGATGACTGACCATAGAAAAGAAAGGAGCTTTGATGCTATAGGGAGGTTGCACACAGTCGAGGTCACGACCCGTGACCCGTACTGTTGCCATGCAACGCCAACTGGAGTACACTGGAGTACAACCGGGGGTGTGCATCCAAACTGGTTGCACACCCCCGGACCCCAGGCCGTCTATCCCCATGGCCAGGGGTGGGAGGAGGAGGAGGGGGTCGGGGGAAGGAAGAGGTCGGGGTGCCAATGCAGCGCGGTCAGTGACTCTGGGTGGGTGGAGGGAGCAGACCGTCCCCAACTCTGCTGCAGCTGACGTTACCTGGAGCTGCGGCCCCGCTCCGACCTCGACCCCGGCCCCGTGTGTGGGCGCTGCCAACTCACAGCCCCGTGACAGTGCGGCCCACAGAGGGAGACGGGGCGGAGGGCAGCCGTGGCCGAACAGCACTGACCCGAGGGGGATCGTGGGGGCTGTCCCAAGGGATGTGTTCCTTCGGCCGCTTATACCTTGGTGCTCGCGTTCAAAGCAAACCTTCCCGCTTTCATTGACAGAATCACAGAAATAAGTCGATTCACGGATATATACAAAATAGGAGCAGCAAGATGCTTCTTTGAACCTTATGAATCTATTATTTCTTCCAAAACAATTAACCTTTCAATTACCTATATTATTCTCTAATTTGTCACGTTATTTCTCAAACCTGAACAAAATACAACAAAATTGTTACCCATAAGTTTAACTTACCTTTGTGGACAACCACAGTTCAAGTCTACACCATCTACAAATGGGGAAGCTATGAGAGCAGCATCAGCCAAATCTTGTGAACAATTAGCAGCAAATTGCACAACTAGTGGACGATCACCTGAAAAAATAGAATGCAAGATTTGCCGCAGTACAGTTCAAGTCTATTTTGCTTCTTCTTTCTCTTGGTACTCTAGTTCAAGCAACTTCCACCTAGAGATAGACACAAAATGCTGGAGTAACTCAGTGGGTCAGGCAGCATCTCTGGAGAAAAGGAATAGGTTAAGTTTTGGGTTGAAACGGGCTATAATGCCCGTTTTCATAACATGAATTGGCTGTAAAGCGAGCAATGAATTGAGGAATATTTGTTTTGTGCAGGCCAATGCGGTTAAGACGAGATTTCGATTGGAAACGAGGGAATTACTTGAAGGTTACTTTGGACCCTTCAGGGTCTCGACCCAAAATGTCACCTATTCCTCCAGCTTTTTGTGTCTTTCTTTGGTTTAAACCAGCATCTGTCGTTCCTTCCTGCAAACGTCCACCTAGAATACAGCCAATTTAATAAACACCAAGGATCTATCAGACTGAGATGATATCAAATAACAAATTCAAATTCTCAATAACTAAGTTATTTTTTCCACAGGAGTCTCAAAACAGTCTATTAAATGGCAAGAAATGTATTATTGTTACTGAGTGCTAAAAATACCAAAGGCTGTATGTTACATTGTTTAATTGTTGAGTATCATTGCACACGTTTCAAAAGAATCAATCCTTTTCAATTTCATTGCCCATCCGCATGAATTGTGTTCTTAAGAGACAATGGTGTCGGGACTATTGTATTATTGCTTATCTTTCTATATTATCTATATTTTATATACCGTATTTCCGGCGTCCAATACGCTATTTTATCACTCTAAAATAAGGCCGAAAAAATGACCTGCGTCTCGGAGGCCGAAGGATAGGCCGAGCAATGCCACACTTGTAGCGACTGCTCTGCGGAACCTGCCACGCCTTCGATCCTGGAACTGTGTGGAGCAGCTGTAAAACGACAGCGCCGCTGGGAGGGGGAGGGAGGGAGAGTTCCTTGCCACAGCGTGTGGGGAGTGTGGCCCGGGTCAGCATGGCCTGGGCTGCACAAAGTAGTGAACTTAGCTGGCTCGCCAGGGGTAAAGTTGCGGGGAGGGCAGGAGCGTTGAGAAGGAGCAACTCACTCACAGCTGCCGCAGCTTGGCAAGCACCCAGGACACCTATCGTTCAACACTGCGCGGGGCCCCCTCTCTATCTCTGTCACTTTCCGTCTCCGCCCGCCATCTGTATCCGTATCTGCCGGGTCTCCTCTCTCTGCTCGCTCCTCATCCGCTGGCATGGCCGGCCGCCTTACACAGGCACACAACCGCGACCAACATATCATTGGCCGTGGTTGTGCGCATGTGCCACCCTGCACTTGCGCACTGCCACGGCAACTGTTCGGCGTTGGGCACTTTCTCCCTCCTTTTGCATCGTGGGAGATCTGACCGCCATCGCTGTCTGACCGCTGAAAACCAATGCAGAATTAGTCCCTGGAGCTGGAGTAACTCTTGCTTCTTGGTTTCCTGGTCCTCCAAAAATATTCAAAATGAAATTTAAACTGTAATGGACCCACCACCACCAAACTCTGAAAAATAACAGCCTATTTAGATACACTGAACATTTATCTCCTGTTCTGTATTCTGTTTACATATTCTGTTGAGCTGCAGCAGGCAAGAATTTCATTGTCCTATCTGGGACACATGACAATAAAACTCTCTTGACTCTTGACTTGGACTTAAGCAAAAAAGTGTTCTTGGAGAAAAAAAAGTTTCCTTAAATTTAGTTGTGTCTGGTTGGATGACTATGGTAGGGTGAAGACTATTCCATGCTTTAATTGTGCGGGGGAGCTCCATCCAGCATTTCTGGATAGATGAAATTGGGTGACGTTTCGGGTCGAGATCCTTCTTTAGATTTCCTATGGTTTTAGTGTTTTTAGTAATTTAATGATACAGCGTGGAAACATGCCCTCCGGCCCACCGATCACCCGTACACTAGTTCTATCCCACACATTAGCGACGTAAGTCAAGAGTGTTTTCTCTCATGTCCCAGTTAGAACAATGAAATCCTTACTTGCAGCAGCGCAACAGAACATGTAAACATAGTACTCTGTAAACAGTTATAAACGAGAAAACAACAGTGTATATTTATATATAAATATGTAACAAACAAATATATATATATATATACAAACACACACACACACACGTGTGTGTATAAATATATATACCCACACACCCAATTTCCCTCCTGAGATTATTAAAGTTCTATCGTATAGTATTGTGTGTGCAGGAAGGAACTGTAGATGCTGGTTTAAACTGAAGATAGACACAAAAAGCTGGAGTAACTTAACACGTCAGACAGAATCTCTGGACAAAAGGAAATATTACGTTTTGGATTGGGTCTAAAAAAGGTTCCTGTACACCGTTGGAATGTGGAAGGAAACAAGAGTACCCAGAGAAAACCCATGCAATCAAAGGGAAAAGGAGCAAACTCCATACGAACAGCACCCACATTCAGGATCAATTCCGGGTCTCTGGCAATTTTAAGCAGCAACTTTATGGCTAATGTACTGCCACATAATCTTGAACTGAATTAAAACTTACAGTAGCTGTAAAGGGGGACATAACTTAGAGATTTAAGACTGAAAATGGATAGTTTCTTTTTTTTTAGCAACCAGTTATCAGCGTATAATTCTTTGTGTGTTGGAAAATAAAATACACATTAAAATGCACAGCTGGTGAACTTGCTGCCTCACATGCCAAAGATCTGTGTTCAATCCTGTCCTCGGGCACTGTCTGTGTTGAATTTGCACATTCTCCCTGCAAGCGTGTGGGGTTCCTCCCATATCCCAAAGACACATTGGCACTGTCGGGTTAACTTGTCTCTGCAAAATTGCCCCTAATGTGTAGGGAGCGGGTGGGGAAAGTGGGATAACAGAACTTATGTGAATGGGTAGACAAAAATGCTGGAGAAACTCAGCGGGTGAGGCGGCATCTATGCAGCGAAGGAAATAGGCGACGTATCAGGTCGAGACCCTTTTTCAGACTGATATGAGGGTGGGGAGAGGGGCGGAAAGAAGAAAGGAAGAGGCGGAGACAGTGGGCTGAGGGAGAGCTGGGAAGCGGAGGAGAAAGCAGGGACTACCAGAAATTGGAGAAGTCAATGTTCATTCCGCTGGGGTGTAAACTGCCCAAGCGAAATACGAGGTGCTGCTTCTCCAATTTACGGTGGGCCTCACTCTGGCCACGGAGGAGGCCCAGGACAGAAAGGTCGGATTCGGAATGGAAAGGGGAGTTGAAGTGCTGAGCCACCAGGGAGATCAGGTTGGTTATTGCGAACTGAGTGCAGGTGTTGCGCGAAGCGATCGCCAAGCCTGCACTTGGTCTCACCGAGGTTGATCATGCGCTGAATAATCTAACCAGATTTTTGTTTGGAAGTGGAAATAAATAATAGAAATTGCATTCATTGCAACGTGTAAAAAGAGATGAGATACTGTATTATAATTTATCTGCAGGTCATTGGGGTACATATCATATTTTGATTGGTGAATCTGTTTAGTTTGTGACTTTATTTGAAGCAGAAATAATGTGTGAATGCTTCATTGACCATAATTCCGACTGGTAACTACGCACTTTGTCCGAGCACATTATCGCACGCGTCATGCAAGCCGTCTTAAATGACCACCTAAACTGTCATTTGACAACCTGAAAAGCTGCCGAGGTTGCCCGGCTGGCAACAGGGAAAAAATGTTAAGTGAGAGCCCTGCTCTGAACGGGACCATCAGCCACACCTGAGCAGTTCCGTGTGTGACTGGTGTCACAATGGTGACCCAACGGGTCCACGGGTCGTCATCAGCCATGCCTGCGCAGTTGGGGGAGGGTTGACGGGCCCGGTATCTGCGCGTTCGCAGTTGGGAGAGATTGCATTTTCACCTAATACTTCTGTGTATAGGGAGGTTTCACGGCAGTCGGGTCACGACCCATGACCCGTACTGTTGCTAAGCTCCGCCAAGTGGAGTACACGCGATGAACTGCAGGTAAGCACTAACCATTGTTTTCCGCGTAGCGGGACCGTTAAAACCTGCCAAAATCGTCAAGTTTTGCGCTGTAAATAATTATGGAAATCGGGATAAGCGTGAGAGACATTTAGCCTACTTCAGAATTCCAAAAGTGAGGAGAAATGACGGTAGATAGAAGCGAGAGCTGAAAGGACAACAACAGCCAGCGTGCTTGGCGAACATTGGCCGTTTGCTCACTGCATTTCATCAACTAAGGCATTATTTGTGTTTTTCTTGATTCTTTTGGCATCTAAAAAGTTTCAGAAGTGGTAAGTCTGGCTGTAAAATTTAAAAATCACCCATGGTTCTCAAGTGGGTTTTTACATACAAAAAGAAAACGCCTCTGAAGCAAAATTTACAGCCAGATTTATCACTTCTGAGACTTTATAGATACCAAAGGAATCAAGAAAAACCACAAATGATGCCTTAGTTGATGAAATGCAGTGAGCAAACATGATAATTCCCAATATTTTCAATTCCGATATCTGCACGGGCAATGTTCGCCAAGCACTTTAGCTGTTGTTGTCCCTTCAACTCTCGCTTCTCTTCACCTTCATTTCGCTTCACTTTTGGAATTCTGAAGTTGTGAACTCTCACGCTTACCCCGACGTCCTCAATTTTTTACAGCGCAAACATTCAACATTTTGGCGGTTTTTAACAGGTAGGAAAGTACGTGTTTCTTGCATTAATAACATATACCGGAAGTTACGTATGTCCTCCAGATGGATTGAGCGGCTCCGTGCGTCAAGCCCTATGACCCAGTGACCTTACGTGCAACCCCCCTATACTTGACTGGCGTCCCAATGGGTGGTCTAGTACTGTTTAAATCTAAGATATCTTTCTTCTCTGCTTATCAATTTCCAAAGTGACCTTCAATCGAAATCTCGTCTCAACTACATTGGCCTGCACAAAACAAATATTCCCCAATTCATTGCTCGCGTTACAGCCAATTCATGTTATGGAAACGGGCATTATAGCAGAATGACCCGAGCTCTCTTTGGGAGTACATTTAACTATGGATCCTGGGTACACAAAAGGCTGGAGAAAATCAGCGGGTGCAGCAGCATCTAAGGAGCGAAGGGAATAGGCGACGTTTCGAGCCGAAACCCTTCTTCAGACATGTATCCCTTCTTCAGACATCGATCTAACTATGGATCCTGTTATTTACATAAAAGCAGTTTTACCATCAATTTCACTAAAACATTGATCTAATCAAATCGCATAGTTTATGTTTGTGCTTGGTATGTACATTTGGTGTCTTGATTCCCACATCATAAGGGTAGTTAAGCTTGGCTTTGCTGCCTGTAAGACACTTCTGGACCATGAACCGTGATAAACAAATCCATTAAAAAAAAGAAAAACTATAAGTCACCAAATAAGTTTATCATTTTCTTATTTTGGATACCAGATACGGGTGTCAGAGGTTATGGGGAGAAGGCAGGAGAATGGGGTGAGCAAGGAAAGATAGATCAGCCATGATTGAATGGCGGAGTAGACTTGATGGGCCCAATTCTACTCCTATCATTTATGATCTTATGACCAGGGATGAACTTGTCGAAACACTGATGGAATTCAAAAATATGCATACCAAAATTTGTTGTGAATTCGCTGTCCCTCGCCTTGCCGGACTTCAGGAATGCAGAAGCAATGATCATTGGTGTAAAACACAGGTCACAGTCGTACCTTCGGACGAGAGAACGAAATGCCAGCCTGGGAGGGTGGGGGGGTGAAATTATCTTAAATACATAATATTACCAAAACTGCAATCATTAATCATTCTGTCACAACAAGTTATAGGCGAACGTCCATCACTCACTTCGAATATCGCACCATGGGAGCACAAATCTTCACAACGTGGCCAGGCTGGAACAACTCAACGAGGCATCTTCGTTGCCACGGTCGGGTGGGTAATTGTTCCCCGTTCATGGATGTTCTGTGTCCTGCGCCTTGGAAGCAGCTTGGAGCTGAGTAAAGCAGCCGGAATGGTCGTGTTGGAAGGAACTGCAGATGCTGATTTACACCAAAGATAAACACAAAATGTTGGAGTAACTCAGCAGGTCGGGCAGCATCCCTGGAGAAGGAATCGGTGACGTTTCGAGTCAAGACACTTTTTCAGATTGAGGGTCAGGAAAAAGGGAGACTAGAGATATGGCAGAGTAGGTTGTAAAAACGACAGATCAACACAGATGTGGAGCAGCCAGAGAGGATGTTGCAGAACTCTCGTCAGTGGAGGAACATTTCTTCAAAGTAGGAAGCCGACAAAATGTGTAGGAAGAAACAGCAGATGCTGGGTTTACACCGAGGATGGGCACAAAATGCGGGAGTCACTAGTGAGACGGGCAGCATCTTTGGAGAGAAAAAGTGGGTGATGTTTGTTTCAGGTCGGGACACTTCTTCAGACGATTGGTCGTGTATGTGGGTGAAAAGTGGCTGGCGGTGCAGTACCTGCGGGGCTTCTCCCCCTTCGCCCGAGGAACCAACGATGTGAGTCTTCTCCCCCCTTCACCTGAAGGAAGGAGCAGCGATGAAGAAGAGCGACTGGCGGTGCAGCGCCCACAGATACTACAAACCTCTACGATCCTTGGCAGCAGCAGCAGCAGCGGGGCTTCTCGCGCTAACGTCAGGGACCAACGGCCTCGCTTTACCCTCTCACCCCCAGGCGCCTGCCACCGCTCTGTGATTGGCTGCCGGCAGCGTGGCCTGGTCGCCCCTCCCCCTTGTGCGCCTTCACGTCGCTCGCGCGCCCGTCCGTCCGCCCGCCATTGATGCCGATCGCCAGTGGGCGTGACCAGACGGCCAACATGGACGGATGTGGAGGAGCTGCTCTGGTGCAGGACTCTGTGAAAGAACTACTTTCAGACGGTAAGGTGGGACCTGTGATCGATAGTGCACTGCATGATGTCCATTTACAGATGCTCTGAAGCAAAGCTTGGGGCAGTGGAACCGTGGTGACGTGTAATTCACTACATCAATTTCTCAAGAAGTTCACAGGTCGTCAAGCCTGATCTTCGATCCAGAAAGATCAACTCGAGTGATTTTTGACAATTTATACTTTTGTTTCCATAGAGACTTTTTGATGCTATCAATTGTAACTGGATGAGGGAGTATGATTAATATATTGAATTTAGATTTGCATATATTGCGCTTGCTGGAGCTGAGGTCATAAATAAAGCCCTTCATTGTGGACATTTTGATGGGATGTATCTAAGGTGTTCTGTGTTAGAGAGAAATCCATCTTGGGAGCTGTCATTTTATATTACTTTACGAATCATATTGCACCCAGTTTAAAGCGAGAAACATCTATCGTAAAATACAGGTTAATAAATTCACATATCAAAGTTTAATAATTTGAAAGGATAAATCCAAGATGGCTATAAAGCTGGTGGTGTTTTCAGTGAATTTGTTTTATGATTCTGAGGGAATCTCCATCAATGGAAAAATAAACTAAGAGTTAATGTTTCAAAGTGCCAATCTTTTGCCACAAATGAGAAAGCTAGTCAGTTTCAAGTTGCAATAGAAGAATGGAATGGTGAAAATACATGTCTGTTAGAATGAAGTCAATTTTATGTGGGATAAGTTGATGCTGAAATTAACTGATTGACAAGATATTATCTGTATCCCTCCATTCTCTGCATATCCATATCCAAAAATATTTTGAATGTCACCTTCGTATGTGCCTCAACAACCAATCCTGGAACTCACCACCCTTGGTACAACATATCCTTTAAACTTTGTTCCTCTAAAGCTATGCCCTCTAGTTGATGCACTGGGAGATGGGTTTGGACTGTCTACCCTATCTGTGCCTCTCATAATCTTGCATACTTCTATCAGGTTAAATTGAGCAGGCTAAAAATGCATTGTCCCATCGCTTAATATGAGTGCAGGCAGGTGGGACTAAGGGAAAAAAGTTGGGTTACACAAAAGGCTGGAGAAACTCAGCGGGTGCAGCAGCATCTAAGGAGCGAAGGAGATAGGCGACTTTTCGCCCGAAACGTTCGCCTATCTCCTTCGCTCCTTAGATGCTGCTGCACCCGCTGAGTTTCTCCAGCCTTTTGTGTAACCCTCGATTCTCCAGCATCTGCAGTTCCTTCTTTAACACAAGGGAAAAAAGTTGTTTGGCACGGACTTGAAGGGCCGAGATGGCCTGTTACCGTGCTGTAATTGTTATATGGTTATATGGTTAATATTTGTTGATCTCGGGCTGATGATGTGGCCACTTGGTGCTGAAATGTTGGGGTCAGAGCTGCACTCTGGTTGGCATGGTGTGTGCATTATTCGCTAGGCTAACAAAATTGATTGTGTTACTGACTGGCCAAATCCTAGTTTTTCATTCTTTTTGTTGGATGTGATGGAAGCTGCTGTCTTCCCTTGTTGTTTGGTTGCACAGCTCTCATCAGCTCAGAGATTTTACCTTTGAGTTAGTTTGCATAGAGAAATCCCTGAGTTGCGGAAAGTTGTACAGTCAAACCGACAGCAAATTCCATCAGATTTAACAGAAATACGGAGAGACTAAAAGGTCTGGGTGATCTGACAACACATGGGGCAACTGCTGACCTACGTATGTCAATAGTTGGCACTGACTGACCAGTCAGTTTGCAGCCCTGAGTCCCAAAACTCAGATCTCGGAGGCCATACCTCTCACCCCAGCCTCCCCAATGCCTGTCCTCACTGGCAGGCGCTCTACACAATTGAAGATGGAACAAGTTCCTTATACCCACCATCTTGACACAAAAATGTGTAGCCCCGGGTAGGATGGAGGAGTTCGCACTGTGACCCAGATTCCCAGCATTGGAGTGGAGAACAGAGGTTTGCAACAGGTTCTTCAGCATAGCAAGTGCAGTAGAAAAGGTGCCTTTTTAAAAAATGAGTGGGATAGCAACCTCTAGGTGTAGAAACATAGAAAATAGGTGTAGGAGTAGGCCATTCGGCCCTTTGAGCCAGCACCGCCATTCAATATGATCATGGCTGATCATCCAAAATCAGTACCCCGTTCCTGCTTTCTCCCCATATCATTTGATTCCGTTAACCCTAAAAGCTACATCTAACTCTCTTGAAAACATCCGATGAATTGGCCTTATTCTTAAACTGGGACCTCTGGTTCTGGACTTCCCCAACATCGGGAATTTTTTTTCCTGCATCTAGCCTGTCCAATCCCTTAAGAATTTTATATGTTTCTATAAGGTCCCCTGTAATGCTTCTAAATTCCAGTGAATACAAGCCCAGTCGATCCATTCTTTCATCATATGTCAATCCTGCCATCCTGGGAATTAACCTGGTGAACCTCAATAGCAATGTTTTGATTGGAGGACCAAGAATGCCATAATGAATTGTAGCTCTGTAAGGTAGCACCAAACTGCATAATCAGGAAAATGTGCAATTGTTTTCTTTGGGAGAATGTATGATAAAACTATTATTTAAATGGAGGACTGCTGTAGAAAGCTGTGACATGGCTCACTAATCATGAAACAATGGAAACTAGCATATATTGCAGCAAGAAATCACTGTGAACAATTTTGGTTCCCCTATTAAAAAAAAAAGATCAATTTTCTTTAGATTTCTCTTAACTCCAAGAGAAGATCATGGAATAATCCCGTTCTGGTGCAATTGTGTTTTGAGGAAAGTTTGAACATATGGGTCTGTGCTGACTGAAATTAAGAAGAACAAGTGGAAATTAAATTTGGGGCTTGAAGAGAATTAATCTTGGGAGAATGTTCCCTTCAATAAAGTCTAGGACTTGATAATGTAATATCAGAATTCGGAAATTAGGAAGAACTTCTGTAAGTTTTGTGAGCTTATTCAAATCATGGGAAAATGAACTAGGCCAACCAATAATGCAAGATATTTGTGACGAAAGCTTACAACATATACATCATTGTTCGTTAAATGCTAGACACTCCTTAATACAATTTAAAGTATTACCTAGATTACATCATTCAAAAATGAAATTAAATAGAATCTTCCCAAATATATCTCTTATCTGCGAAAAATGTCAGTACTTGGAGGCTAATTTAACGCATACATTTGTAAATTGTATAAAAATTAATAATTTTTCGATGGAAAATTTTAAGATCATTTCGGAAGTTGTCAACACCCAATTGGGCCCCGATTCAAAACTAATAATATTAGGAATATTAGAACTAAGTTAAATATTTACTACAAGCCAAAGAAACTTTATTGACTACAGTATAATAATTGGGAAAAATGTATATTAAAATTTTGGAAAGGTCCTATAACCCCCACAATCAAAATGTGGATTATGGAAATGTCGGAGACCCTACATTTGGAAAGAATCAGACTTGTCTTAATGGGCAAACAAGAACTTTTTATCAGAATATGGTCTCCATTTATTGATTATCTGAAGGGGCAAACTGGTTCGGCACGAGAACCTGACTGAAACCCGAATTAAGGATTAGATGAAGAGTTACATTTTATAATTTATGACCATATCTCCAATGATGTATTATTAATTAATTATTCCATTATTTTATTATACCTTCTTGTTTTTTCTGTGTTTTTTTTCTCTCTCTCTCTCTCTCTCTCTCTTTATTATTTTCTATCTATATTAAAAAAATGTATATATAGAAGTAGAATTATTAAATAATTGATAATATTGACAATCTTAGTAATGTATGACTGCCACAAATAAAATGTTTTTTATCATGTACTAATTAAAAAAAATTAAAATAAAAACAAAAATAAATCTCTGTTTCAGTCATTTGGGATATATTAATGGCTGGGACATTTGGAACAGAATCAAAGGTTATGGTGAAAAAGTGGGAAATTAGAAAAGGAAAGTTTCATTTCTCATGATCTAATTGAATGTTAGAATGAGCACATGGGACCAAATAGCCTACTCTTGTTCGTACAGCTTGTTGTCTTTTAGGAAAATAAAAGTATCTTACTGATTACTGAATAAAATATGATGTATTTTCTGCAGGTATTACATTTCTCAGTAAGGAAGAAATCTTGTGAAATTGATAGAGTGCATATCAAAACTAACTATTTTATTGGCATTGAAAGAAAATACCACTCTTAATTTTTAGAATGCTATGCAGAATTCTTGAAAGAAGAATTTGATGTCAAGACCTACACAGCTCAATCAATTCATCAAGCAGTGATAGTTGAACAGTTGGCAAAACTTGCTCAGGGAATCAGTCAACTTGATAAAGAACTTCATGTGCAGGTAAGAAGCAGTTTTATTATTATCCTGATGTAATTTCTGAAAAAGAGTAAAAGGGCTTCTAGGATATCCTAACACATTTTGGCTAGCATTAGGTCACACCTAATATAGATAATTTATGAAGCAGTGATATTTTATTCACAGCAATGATGGTAACTCCTCACATTTGGTATTGCCAACATGCTAGTCAATGTTGCAAATAAAGGTAAGGCCATTGTCACTGTTGTCAACAGCATTGTAGGACATTGTTTGGGGGCTATTCAATGTGCAATTATATCATTTTATCACATACTTGGATTGTGCTTTCTGCAAATGAATTTATTTCTGTATCGGGTGGTATCATAGACAGTAAAAATGCTTATCAAAAATTATACCAGAATCTTGATCAACTGGGCTGAGAAATGGTAAATGAACTTTAATGCAGATAAGTGTGAGGTGTTGCATTTTTGTCTATATAATGTCCCACACTTGACAGTGCATGTCAGAGTAAAAACCAAGACACGAAGACCAAGGAATTGTCCGTAGACCTCCGAGACAGGATTGTGTCGAGACACAGATCTGGGGAAGGGTGTAAAACAATGTCTGCAGAATTGCAGGTTCCGAAGAGCACAGTGGCCTCGGTCATTCTTAAATGGAAGAACTTTGGAACCACCAGGACTCTTCATAGAGCTGGCCGCTCGGCCAAACTGACCAATCTGGGGAAAAGGGTCAGGGAGGTTCCAAGAACCCGATGGTCACTCTGACAGAGCTCCAGAATCCCTCTGTGGAGATGGCAGAACCTTCCAGAAGGACAACAATATCTGCAGCACTCTGTCAATCAGGCCTTTGGTAGAGTGGCCAGACAGAAACCATTCTGCAGTAAAAGGCACATGACAGCCCGCTTGGAATTTGCCAAAAGGCATGAAAACACGATTCTCTGGTCTGATGAAACTAAGATTGAACTCTTTGGCCTGAATGCCAAGTGTCATGTCTGGAGGAAACCAGGTACCATTCATCACCTGGCCAATGCCATACCCAAGGTGCAGCATCAGGTGCAGCTGTAGGGATGTTTTTTCAGCAGCAGGCACTGGGAGACTAGTCAGGATCGAGGGAAAGATGAACGGAGCAAAGTACAGAGAGATCCTTGATGAAAACCTGCTCCAGAGCGTTCTGGACCTCAGACTGGGGCGAAGGTTCACCTTCCAACAGGACAATGACCCTAAGCACACTGCCAAGACAACATAGGAGTGGCTTTGTGACAAGTCTGTGAATGTCCTTGAGTGGCCCAGCCAGAGCCCGGACTTGAACCCGATCAAACATCTCTCGAGGGACCTGAAAATAGCTGTGCATCGACACTCCACATCCAACCCGAAGGGCCTGGCCCACTGAACGAGGTAATTCAAGAGTTCTCCCGTGTTCTCCCATGATTCGAGCTCGTGTAATGTACGTAGCGGGTACGCAGTGGCTCATACGAGTAAAAAGTAACAGTTTTTTTTTCATCCCACGTTTTTTTACTGGTGGACATTTTTCAGTGTTGAAAAAACGTCACGAATTTACCAGATTTCCCTAATACCTACCGTTACTCGTACAAACCGCTACGTGACATCCACAAGCTCCTACGTACATTACACAAGCTTGAATCAGGGGAGAACTCGGGAGAACTCTTGAATGACCTTGTACAGTGGGACAGGCCCTTAACAGAGCTTGAGAGAATCTGCAAAGAAGAATGGGAGAAATTACCCAAATACAGGTGTGCCAAGCTTGTAGAATCATACCCAAGAAGACTTGTGGCTGTAATCGCTTCCAAAGGTGCCTCAATAAAGGGTCTGAATACTTATGTAAATGTGAAATTTCGGTTATTTATTTTTAATTACAAATTGCAAAAATTTCTAAACGTCTGTTTTCTCTTTTTTATTACGGGGTATCAATTATGGGGTATTGATGATGAAAAAAAATGGAATTTAATCCATTTTAGAATAAAGCTGTAATGTAACAAAATGTGGAAAAAGTGAAGGAGTCTGAATACTTTCCGAATGCACTGTAATTGTTCTAACACTGTTCTCGTGATCATGACTCCCAAAAAAAAATGTACTGATCGGGCACAAATTTAATTTTTTTTGTGGCTGAATGTTGTTCTGAATTTGGTTTGAATATAGCGTTTAACTTTAATACAATATAAAGTAGATTTTGAATAAAGTACAATTGATGCATGAAGCATATCATGTTTGTTATAATTTTAGGTTGTTGCAAGACATGAAAACCTGCTGGCTCAGGCCACTGGAATAGAGTCACTGGAAGGTAGGTGTTTTTAAGAAGAAATTGCAATACAATGATAGCTGTATGACCCAAATCCACACTCTGTCCTTTCTCCTACACCACCAACATCATGTCTGGTGATCCCAAATAGCCTGTGTTGTAAATATCAACAAACTGTTACATAATTTGGACAGCATTCGGGAACCATGTCTGTTTGCTATTTTACCAGATATGCAGATGGGATACACTGAGGCAATAGGTGAAAAAGAAAGATTTGGGTAGCCAAATTATATTTTTAACCAGAATTCATGGTGGCAGGGATTGATTGCTTACTCAGATATTTGGTAGGGATGGAGGGTTTACTTTGTTTTCAAAAGCCAATAATGAAAGGGAGATTTGGGGATCAGATGAATTGGGAGCTTTGAAATCAGCGGGGTGGAAGAATCATTGGTAAGGAGGGAGAGTGAAAATATGGTTATTGGGTGAGGAGCTGTTGGTTAGATTGTGGGGCTCTGATATATATAGTATATCACGATACAGGACATATCTGCTGAAAGGTAAATTCAGTAATGTACACATATTATATGATTTAACATGATGTAACTAGATGCCACATGGCTAGTACATGAGACAATTAAGTCTCCAGAAATGCCTCTCATCATAATTGACAGTACATTTGTTGTAAGATGCATATGGTATCAAAACAGGCCCCAAATAGTTACATTTTGGTGTGTATGTTTCATGGAGGGAGCTGCCTAAACTGCATCTCTTGGACATTAATCCTAACCATTGCCCAATTTGGCTCGGATCCTTCAACAATGCAGCTCCACTATAGTTATCTTGCATGCTGCAGGCTACCAGTAAAGCAGATGTAAGAATGTGGCTATCCTTTCTAAATGGGAATGAAGAAGGAACCAAATAAATAGAAAAGTAACTAAATATTTTCCTGCTGGCAGAACTCCAGTTTGATACAATTCTTATGTAGATGGCAATTCCAGAATATTTGTTTTGACAAGTTTATTTTTCATGTAATAACCCCTTTACAAACAAAAATCAATAACATCTGGTGTATTGTATCCCTAATTTCCAGGCATTTATTTTTCCTCGTACGAGGCTACAGAGCTGAAAAATATTTTATTCTGTTAACTTGTAAGCTGCAGTTAATTTTATAACAAACAAATAATCATGTTTTATTAAAGCTCATGCTCATAAAGACAGATCAGTTGAAATTGCAAATGTTTTTAATTTTATTTGGGCCTTGGCCATTTAAATGATTTCATTGAAACATGTAATTTTTTATAAGGATGTGTTTGTATCACATAACATGACTGAAAAATAGATTTGTCAGTCATGTAAAGCAGTTATTGCCCTGTGGCAGCAGTGAAGTTTTGATAGTTTTATTTTTACTTTTTTGTAAAGGAAAGACTCTTGCCAAGCCAATAAGTAGTAGAATAGAATTACAGTGATTCAACATTTTTTTATGAATTATTTTTTTAGATGACAGGAGATTGAACTTCATAATCTGATTAGATGGATGTGCCAAGCTAACGCACAGTCGGATCGAATTGCAGTTATTTCACTTGAAATATTTTTGAATAATTGAAGAAATTGGCACAAAATTCAACTGCAAATTCTTTTTTAAAGCATTGCCATGTCTATTTTGTTTAAAGACATTTTAATTAATTTCATTGCTAATTAAAAGGCATCAATGCTGATGGCTCAAACCACATGCCCTTGTTTGTTTCTCCTTGATCTTACTGTTCACCTGCTTTCCTCCAAACCAGCGTCCCTGATTTCTTCACCGCCCTTACTAACCACGCCACTTCCCCTCCCCCTCCTCACACGTAGATAACTATGCACACCCCTTTTCCTCCGAGCCACAATCTTCTCCCCATGGTATCTCCTCCTTGCCCCCTCTGCCCTCAGAGCCACAACTCCTGTTGGGCTGCTACAATCACAGTTGACCACCTTTTCTCAAATGCTGAATGTCTTATCTCAGCTGAGGCCTTCTTGAGACCATGATTTTGAGCTCTTCTTCCATCGTGGCACCTATTTCTTTAGCAAGGAATCCTCGTTCCCCCATCCCAGTGATGTCTCCTTCTTCCGCCTCCAACATTCTTCCCCTGGCCTCGCTGTGCAAGCCTCCTACCCTCACTGGGAACTTTTTATTTTCAATTCTATTGTGGCATCAATGGTCTTGACTTCCCCACTCTTCTTACTAACTGCAATCTCACTCCTCTAAATCCGCACATTCAGTAACAATCCCAATATTTTAATCTAACCCGCTGACAAGGGAGGTGCCGCTGTAGTCTGGCAGGCTGACCACCACCGTGCTGAGGTCAGGCGCCACCTCTTGAACAGCCCCGCATGCCCACATCTTGATCATGACCTCAGAGATGAACACCAGGCCTCCAATTCCCAGACAGCCACCAATCTCATCGCCTGCAGCAATCTCCCCTCTACAGCCTCTAACCTAGTTCCCCAACCTTGCACTGCCTGATTCTATCTCCTTCCCAAGATCCAAGAGCGGGATTGACTTGGCAGACACATTGTATCTGTTTTCTTTTACCTTATGGAACTTATCTCCAAATGCCATGACTCCATCTCATTCTTCCTTGTCCATCCCTTCCGACCTACATCTGAGACACCTCGCACGTTCTTCGAAACTTCCATAACTTTCAATTCCAAAGCCCCCGTTGCGACATCTTTACCACAGGCGTCCAGTCCCTTTAACCTTCATTCCCCACCAGATACGCCTTGGGGACCATATTTTTTTTTGAACAGAGACACAGTCACGTCCTCTCAACTGACACTCTCCCCTGTCTAGGAGAACTTTTCCTCACCCTTAACAACTTCTCATTTGACTCCTCTCACTTTTGCCAAGTCAAAGGTGTAGCCATGGGCACTCGCATGGGTCCCAACCCTGACTTTTTGTTAGTTACATTGAATATTCCTTGTTCCAAACATACCCTGGCACCATTCATCAACTATTTCTCACTATATTGATGACCCATGCAGAACTTGTGGATTTCATCAGCTTTAATACTAACATCTATTCTGCCTTCAAATTCACTTGGACTATTTCTGACACCTCACTCCTCGTTCTTGATCTCTTTGTCTCCATCACATGGGACAGATTATTAATTGATGTCTACCACAAACCCCTGATAACCACAGTTACCTTGACCACACTTATTTCCACCCTGCGTCCTGCAAGGATGCATCGTATTCTCTGATTTTTTTTTTTTCTGTCTGCATTATATATGCATTTTACTTTATTGTATCTGAGAAGTCCTCTTTTCTTTAGTAAACGTGGCTTCTGCCTTGCTGTTGTGGATGGATTCCTCACTCATATCTCTTCTGCATCCCGCAGTTCTGTCTTTGCTTACCCTCACTCAGATGGAACAAGGATATAGTTTCCCTAGCCCTCAAATTTCACTTCACCAACCACCGTATTGAACACATTATTGTCCGACATTTCCGTCAACTTCAATGTGACTCCACCACCAGTTGCATCTTCTCATCCCCGCCCCTCTCCACTTTCTGCAGAGACCACTCCCTCTGCAACTCCTTGGTTCACTCATCCCATCAAATCCAAACCCTCCCTCTCCCTAGCTGTTTTCCCCTGCAACTGCAGGAGATATAACACCTGTCCCTATCCCTTCTCGCTCGCTTCTTTCCCAGGATCCTAGCAGCCCTCCCAAGTGAGACAGAGGTTCACATGTACCCTTTCAAACCTCATTTGGTGTTCCGGTTGTGGCCTCCTTTACATTAGCAAGACCAAGTGTAGACAAAACGACCCTTTCACCGGACAGTTTTGCTCCGTCCGCAAAATCCTGCTGGATCTCCAGGTTGCTAACTGTTTTCAACTCCTCTTCCCAACCCCATATCGACCTTTCTGTCATTGGCCTCATCCATTGCCAGAGTGAGGCCACACATAAACTGGAGGAACAGCTCCACTCGGGTAGCTTACAAGTCGACAGTATGAACATTGATTTCTCCAATTTCAAATAATAACTCCCTTCCATCCCCTCTCTTTACCGTGCCCCCCCACCCTAATGCCCAGTGTACACATTCTCCCATCATCTCTCACTCCCCCGTCACCCTGCTCCTTTTCTCTGCTCCGTACACTCATCACATCCCAGTCCCACATTCCCTTTTATCCCCCTCTTTTCCCTCCCCTCGCCCCCCTCTTCAATTTATATCCCTGTCTTTAGCTTTACATTTCACTCCTCTCCTTGTCTGATACCCTTTTGTTTCCTTTTCACTTCTAGTCTGTTGCTTCCACACATCTGCCAATCAAAACCCCTTTAATCTGTATCCACCTGTCACTTGCCAGGCTTAGTGCCACTCTGACCTCTCTTTTGCAGCTTTCTCTCCCTACTACAATTAGTTAGAAGAGTTCCATTCTGCAATGTCCATTCCCTCCACAGATGCTGTGGAGAAAAGTCATCTATCCTTGCTCTCCAGTGATGTTGCCTCACCTGCTGAGTTACTCCAGTACTCTTTTTTTTGTAAACCAGCACCTGCAATTCCTTGTTTCTATGAGTTCCTCCAACACTTTGTGTTTTGCTCAAGATGTCAGCTTTTGCAGTTGCTCGTCTCTCTAAAATAGTTTTATGTTCCTTTCGAGTTTAGAAGATTATAAACTAAAATAATCTGATTTTTTTAAAAATAATGGGATTTAGTGGAATAGTTATAAAGAAACTATGTTATCTATCATGGTGAAACAGACTTTCACTTAAAGCTAGATCATTTAGGAATAAATTCAGCAAGCATATTTTCTTTTTACATAGGATTATGGAAATCTGAAAATCCTGGAAGACCTAGCATACTGGGTCAATTGAACCTTTTAAGATTTAGATTGACAACATTTTGTTAAACATGCAAAGAATGGTAAATGTAAATAGGGCACAAATCAGCCGTGATCAAATTTAATGATTAAGTGTGCAATTGTCCCCCTTTCTGGAAAATAACAGTGTTGAATTAAAAAAGTTATTAAAAATATCTTGCGCATTAATGTAAATGTTTTGTAGCTTTATATCTTTCTAATAAGTTGACTCTAATACATCTTAGGAGTTCTTCAGATGATGCAGACCCGGATTTCTGCTCTTCAGTGCACCATTGACAGGTATAGTGGAAGAATAATACTGTTATCATGATAAGGTTTTAAGGTCAGTTTATGTGTCACATGTACCAATTAAGGTACAGTGAAATTTGAGTTGCCATACTAAGTGAAAAGCAACAAGACACACAACTACATAAAAGTTAACATAAACATCCATCACAGTGATTTCCACATTCCTCACTGTGATGGAAGGCAGTAAAGTTCAATCTTCTTCCTCTTGTTCTCCTGCGGTCGGGGCAGTCAAACCATCCGCAGTCGGGGCGATCGAAACCTCTGCAGCCGACGATCGAAGCTCCCGTCGGGTTGATCAAAACTCCCACGTCGGGGCGGATGCAACTCTCCGCGGCATGGAGCTCCGGAGCTGGCCTCTTCTTACCCGAGACGGCAGTTGGAGCTTTGACCCCCGGCAAAGGGATCGCAAACTCCGCAATGGTAAAGTCCCGCTGTCTCTCGGGGCTTGGAGCGCCCGGCGGTCTCCAGGAAAGGCCACCAACTCCACGATGTTAGGTCACAGTGGGGACGGAGATGCGATACGGAAAAAAATCGCATCTTCGTTGAGGGAAGAGATTGGAAAAAAAAAAGTTTCCCCCAACTCCCCCCCCCCCCCCCCCCCCCATCCCCCACATAAAACAAACCAAGGAACACTAAAACATACTTTTAACACATACTTAAAATAACAAAAAGAATAAAGGGCAGACAGACTGTTGGCGAGGTGGACACTGCACTGAAGTGTGTATGTGATATTACGGCACCAGGAATGTTTTGCATTTTACTGCTTATTTGCCTGTTACCTAGTACGGCCACACGGATTGTTTCACATGTGATTATTCTATGATGTTAAATGAACAATATAGTATAGAAGCAGGCACGTGCTGACAGGGTAGGCAAGGTAGGCACTGCCTACCCTAACTAAAATTATAACATAGTAATGTCTAAATATAAATAGTAAAGGCATGGGAGAATTATGCTTATGTAAGAGACCGATCTCTTAGGTAGGCATAATTCTCCGTGCCTTTCATCCGCAGCGCTTGTAACACGGGAAGGTCTGTGCAGCCCACGTGCCGTCAGCGCTGCTTCAAGTCGTCAATTTCAAGCAGGGCTGAAGGCAGCAGAAATCCTGCCTTTGCTGCACTGCGCAAGCGGATCAGTGTACTGCGCATGCACAGCGCAAGCTTCTTGGCGAGGTTTTCAAATATGGTTTGTCATGTACCAATGATGTGGTAAGTACATTGCCACCACATTGAGGCCGGGGGGGGGGGGGGGAGGGGGAGAGAAATAGAGGGTCCCGGTGGCCGCTCGCAGCTACCCGAGCTGCTTCTATCCCCAGCTACAGTGCGTGGCTTCGCGCCCGGGGAGCTGCGGTAGTGGAGAGTGAGTGAGTTACTGGCAGTATCCCTGACACCCTCCTTCTCAACACTCGTGCCCTCCCCACAACTTTACCCCTGGCACAGACTCTCCACACGCTGTGAAAGGAACTGTTCCCCCAATTGGTCCCTTGAACAAGTGTTGTCATTCAATAAGATGACAACTGATTCAACTATTCCCTGTGCTCCCGTGTTTCCCACCATCTCTCCATCTCTCCATCTGCCATCACCCTTCACACTCCCCCCCACCCCCCCCCCCCACACACACACACACACGCACATTCAGTAATTCAGAATAAAGGAGACTAGGAAGCCTTGGGCAAATTGAATTGTTACTGTTTTTATTTTATTTATATTGTAACGGAGAGAACAATCTGCGCATGTGCGGTTTAATTTTTTTTTAAGCCGACTGAGTGCCTACCCTGAGTAATTACTCACGGCACGTGCCTGTATAGAAGGAATGGGTTTCGATCCGAAACATCACCCAGTCATTCTCTTCAGAAATGCTGCCTGTCCCACTGAGTTACTCCAGCATTTTGTGTCTATCTTTGGTGTAAATCAGCATCTGCAGTTCCTTCCTACAAATATACCATAGAGCTTATGTCTATTTTATATTGTGTAAAATGCATACACATTTTCTGTAAAGTAAGCTAATGTCTGATCGCATACTTGGTGGACTTGGAACAAGGGTAAATGAAATGCAGAGTAGCCGTGATGTAATTTAATGCAGCATAGGCCCATGTGACCTGTGCCTAGTAATAAATAATAAAATGATATAATAAATGATGAAAGGGGACATGAAAATGTTTTATCATCTTTTAAATATAAAAGATTGGCTGGTAATAGTTCAAAATTCTTACGTCAGGCTGTTGTTTATAGACTACAGCTCGGCGTTCAATACCATCATCCCCCCCCCTCAAACTGTTTACCAAGCTCACGGAACTGGGTCTTTGTGCATCCCTCTGCAATTGGATCCTCGACTTCCTCATCCACAGACCACAGTATGTTTGAATTGGCAGAAACACCTCATCCTCAGTAAAAATCAGTACGGGGGCACCTCAAGGCTGCATGCTCAGCCCCCTGCTCTACTCACTCTATACTCATGACTGTGTAGCCGGACATAGTGAGAACTCCCATTTTCAAGTTCGCCGACGACTCCACTGTTGTGGGATGAATTACAGATGGCGATGAGCCAGAGTATAGAAGAGAGAACGACCGACTGACCAAATGGTGCCAGCACAATAACCTGGGTCTCAATATCAGCAAAACCACGGAACTGATTGTGGACTTTGGAAGAGGAAGGTTAAGGACCCACAATCCTGTTTACATTAATGCAAACAGATGGTGGAGAGAGTCAAAAACGTAAAATTCCTGGGCGTGCATTTTTCCGATGATCTTTCCTTGACCCAGCACACTGATGCAATTATAAAGAAAGCACATTAGCGCCTCTACTTCCTGAGAAGGTTACGGATATTCGGTATGTCAAAGAGGATTCTCTTGAGCTTCTACAGGTGCACAATAGAGAGCATGTTGACTAGTTGCATTGTGGCCTGGTTCAGCAACTTGAACGTCCAGGAGCGGAAAAGACTGCAAAAAGTTGTGAACAGCGTCCAGTCCATCACTGGCTCTGACCTCCCCACCATCGAAGGGATTTATCGGAGTCACTGCCTCAAAAAGGCAGCTAACATCATCAGAGACCCAAACGATCCTGGCCCCACACTCGTCTCACCACTGCCAGGGGGAAGAAGGTACAGGAGCCTGAGAATTGTAACATCCAGGTTCAGGAACAGCTTCATCCCTACAATCATCAGGCTATTAAACACTAAAACCTCATAAGCTATGAACTACAATACAGTTTTCTTGTATTATTTATTATGATTCCATATTCTGCTGTGCTGCAGCAAGTAAGAATTTCATTGTTCTGTCTGGGACATATGACAATATAATACTCTTGACTCTCTTGACTTTTGAAATATATATATGCATCTTCTGTCTGTTAATATGATCCTGCACACTCTAGGATTTTGAAAGAAAGTGATACAGTAGATAGGAAGCAAAATATTCCTGATAGGGGAAGACTAAGAAAATGGCTTTTGAAGGAAGGGATTAGAGAATACTTAACACAAAAAAAGTGTTAGAGGCGTGAATGCTTAAACAGGTTGCAATTACATATAAGTTTTTATCTTGAGTTTTTTCCTGCCTGGATTATGAAGAAATTTGGAATAATTGAATGTCTGCAGTTAAATATTATATTCTTATCGTGAAGTGAAATCAAACACAATAATCTGAAGATAGACATTTCAGGAATGTTTTCTTGAAGCTAGTTTGATGGTTTAGTAAAAGATAGTTGCTGTATTGAATCTGTTTGTGGCCAAGAAAAGTGAGCTGGCTGTTAAGAGCTAAGCATTCTGGTTTTGTCAGGAACTTAATGCACATAGCATTATATATCAGTTCTTATTTCAAATTCTGCAGTGACAATACAGTAGCCTCAGTATTGCACAAGATTTCATTTCAACAACTCATTCAATCAATTGGTTATTTAGCAGTTTTATTTCTTCTCAACAGGATCCGAGGAAAAATTATTGATCCATATAACAAGATTGTGGCTCGGACTGCACAGTTGGCCAGATTACAGGTATATTACTAAAACATAAATCTGTGTATAAGAAATGAGTGTTGGACATTTTTGCCCATACTCTGGGAACCTTTGAATTCCCCCTCCCATCCACTGAACAAAGTTTGAGCTATGTTAGTTACACTCAAAATATGCAAGTTCTGCAAATTGATAATGAGCTGGGTGAAGGGCAGGAAATTATAATTCCTGAGTGGGATGCCTTGAGATTTGGGACCTTTTTTTTTCAAGACGGCGGCAGAGAGAGGTGAGAGATATTGCTGGCAGCGTGCAGTAGAACACGCATGCTTTGACCCGTTAAAGTAGAAATCTGCAGTCAGAACTCAGCAGTAGGAAATGGGCTTTTAAGCCATTTAAATACGTTAGTGATGTTATGATCATTTGGTGGACCGGAGCGCTAGAACGCAAACATAGTACCTGGAATGTGGGACTGGTGATGAAGACTATGAAGTGCTAGTCAGGGAAGGCAGAGTAGTGATTGTGGACAGCTTTGAATCAGGGGTACTGGGCCATGTTCAGCAGAACTGAATGGATATAGCAATGTTACAAAATTTTGAGATTTAAAAAATCAAGTCTGCAATTTATCCCTTCAGATAAAGCATACAAAGAAGTTTAATTTGACACCTAATTCACTTTCATATCTTAGTATTAAAAAAGTTATGGCCATTTTCATGCTCGGAAATTAGCATCTTGTTCCCCATTGCCTTTCCATTGACTTAACACAAAAGTTGTGATCGAAGACAGTCAAAAGCCCATAACTTTCTTAAAAATTAAGAGAACTGAAAGAAATTTTCAGTTATTATAGATTGAAGCATTCTGAAACAAATATGAAACAATCTTACTTGGATGATCTGAAATTAAAGCATATAATTAGTTAGTTACCCAATTGTAGCTAATTACAAAATTCAATTACTAGATCTAAACATCTATCCATTTCTTAAGAAAATATTAACTTTTTTTTTTAAAGCCTAAGTGACCCAATAACATTCACACAAGAATTCACAATAAAACATGATTTTTAAATCTCATTGTTATGAATTTATAGGCCAAATTGAAGGAATTTAGTGTTTAATGCCCATAAATTAATGGGCATTTTAAACAGCTTGCGAGTGGGATTTTCTGGAACGCGATGTATTGGAACGTTGCGGTTGCGGTGAATTTAAACCCAATATCGTCAGGAAAAATTCTGCCAGTTCATATGCGGAATAAATCATCGTTTCGCAACATGAAATATTGATTAAAGTCACCTAAACAAGCAGGTTTATATGAAAAAATAAACAGCTTTCACTTACCTATCCCCTACGTAAAATCGGTCCCCGTTGTCGGCGTTCACGGCATTAGGAGCTAATTATTATTTTACTGCAGAGCTGAAATAGTCGGGCGATTTAAAAAAAAAATTAAAAATTAACTTACCGGTAGTCGGTACGAATCTCCAGAAATAGCTCGCACTCCGACAAAATATAATTCCGGTGGCAAGGGGAAAACCGCATTTTAACCCCGCCCCCCCCTTAAAGGCGCCAAAGTCGCGCACACGGCCAGTGACAGAACTGCAACACTGCCGAAGGTAAGTTTTGTAACATACCTAATGGGTATGTTGCAGTCACCACCAACCTCATAATTTGCGTGGACGTGCAAGAAAACTGACATTACTGAAGACTGAAGGAAGCTCTTTATTTTAGATGAGATCTTCAGTGGTTGTTCTTTCCATTGTCTGTTTGGATGGATGGATGGAATAGTTGCCATTAAAGAAAGAGGGGAAAGACAAAAAGCATTTTCTACAGTTTTGACCTTGTAAGTAGAAACCTGCCAAATATATCGTGATATCAATAGAGATTATGCCTAATGCAATGTGGACATGAGGAGCAACTTGCATACACTGGCAAAATATTGTTGATTAGAATCTTATTGTCAAAGATGACTTGCATTTTGTAGGTATGTTACAATACCTACCTTTAGCAGCGCTGCCGTTCTGCCGCTCCCCGTGTGCGTGACTTTGCCAAAGTCACGCACACGGGGAGCGGCAGAACTGCAGCGCTGCTAAAGGTAGGTATTGTAACATACCTACAAAATGCAAGTCGTCTTTGACAATAAGATTCTAATTAACAATATTTCAGAGGGGAGTGGGTTTAAAATGCCGTTTTTCCCTAGACAGTCCAAATCGATCCATGTCGGGCGATTTCGTCGCTAAAGAGAAATCGCTCCGACATTTCATTCATGAAGCTATTTTTAAACTCGCTAGATTATTTATTAACTAGAGTAGTTTAAAAATCATCTTCTAAAGCTCTGAACGCCGACAGCAGAACGGGCCTAACGTAGGCGATAAAAGAAGGTACACAGTTTATTTTTACATAGAAACGTGGTTCTTAGGAAGCATTTAATCAAATTTTCATGTTGGGAAAAGGGGACAAAAAAAATGTATGAACCGGCTTTATTTTTCATACCGACTTCACCGCAAACCACAACGTTCCAATCCACCGCATTCCACTAAAACCCACTCGCTAGTTGATTTAAATGGCCATTAATTTACAGGCATTAAACACTAAATTCCTTCAATTTGGCCTATAAATTCATGAAAATGAGATTTAAAAATCATGTTATATTGTGGATTATTGTGTGAATGTTATTTGGACACTTAGGCAATTTAAAAAAAAGTTTATCTTTTCTTAAGAAATGGATAGATGTTTAGATCTAGTAATTGAATTTTGTAATTAGCTACAATTAGATAACTAACTAATTATATGCTTCAATTTCAGGTCATCCAAGTAAGATTGTTTCATAATTGTTTCAGAATGCTTCAATCTATAATAACTGAAAATTTCATTGAGTTCTCTTAAGGTTTAAGAAAGTTATGGGCTTTTGACTGTTCTAGATCACAGCTTTTGAGTTAAGTCAATGGAAAGGCAATGGGGAGCAAGATGCTAATTTCCGAGTATGAAAATGGCCATAACTTTTTTAATACTGAAGATATGATAGTGAGTTAGGTGTCAAATTAAACTTATTTTTATGCTTTATCTGATGGGATAAATTGCATACTTGATTTTTAAAATCTCAAAATTTTGTAACATTGCTACATTTTGGAGGTGCATGTCGAATGCGGGCCTTTTTTTATTTACAGTCCCCTCCATAATGTTTGGGACAAAGACCCATCATTTATTTATTTGCCTCTGTACTCCACAATTTGAGATTTGTAATAGAAAAAATCACATGTGTTTAAAGTGCACATTTGGTGAATAAAGTCACATGTACTTTGTTGCAGCATGGAGCCGCCTTTTCCCTCTTCAGCCTTTTTGCAATAGCCTTACCTCCACTTAATCCTTGTAGAGTGCTGCCCCCTTGTGTATCTTTGTGAGATTATCTTTATTCAGCAGAATTTGGATGAATGACTTATTTTCTACTGTATTTTTAATCTACTTCTCAAATATATACTCTCTGTCTTAGAATATGCTTCCATTTTATCTTCCTTAAACCTATACATCAGCATCAATATTCTTGGTCATTATAATCCTGTTGAAGCCCAGATCTGTGGCGTTTAGTACTCCAGACATACAAGAAGTCCAGACATGACCTCCTGAAAGCAATTATGACTGCACGGTGACATTTTCAGAAAAAGCTGGAGTCACGGATTGATGGTCGACTGCTGAGACAGGGCTTGCACATTACCACTTCCTACAAGGCCAAACTGGATGGATAATATACATGGTTTAGAGAAAAACATAGCAACACGGAGAATAGGTGCAGGAGTAAGCCATTCGGCCCCTCAAGCCAGCACCGCCATTCAATATGATCACGGCTGATCATCTAGAATCAGTACCCCGTTTCTGCTTGCCCCCCCTATCCCTTGATTCTGTTAACCCTAAGAGCTATATCCAATTTTATCTTGAATACATCCAGTGAATTGGCCTCCACTGCCTACTGTGGCAGAGAATTCCACAGATTCACAACTCTCAGGGTGATACATTTTTTCCTCATAGTCCAGGACTCCCCCAACATCGGGAACATTTTTCCTGCATCTAGCCTGTCCAATCCCTTAATAATTTTATGTTTCTATAAGATCTCCTCTCATCCTTCTAAATTCCAGTGAGCCCAGTCGATCCATTCCTTCATCATATGTCAGTCCCGCCGTTCCGGGAATTAACTTGGTGAACCTACACTGAACTCTCTCAATAGCAAGAATGTCCTTCCTCAAACTAGGAGACCAAAACTGCACACAATACTGCAGCGCAGTCTCACCAGGGCCCTGTAAAACTGTAGTAGGACTTCCTTGCTCCTATAGTCAAAACCTCTCGCTGTGAAGGCCAACATGCCATTTGCTTTCTTCGCTGCCTGCTGTACCTGCATGCTTACATTTAGTGACCGATGTACGACGCACTCTGGTCTCGTTGCACCTCCCCTTTTCCTCATCTGACACCATTCAGATAATAATCTGCCACCTTGTTCTTGCCACCAAAGTGGATAACCTCACATTTATCCCCGTTATACCACATCTGCCCACTCACCCAACCTATCCAAGTCACCCTGCAGACTAGACCTTGGATTTAACACTATTCCCCCCCCTCCTCCTCCCCAACCCCCTCCCCCCCACTCTGCCCCGACCCCCCCCCTCCTCCCATACCCCCCCCCGACTCCTCCCCTTGTCATTCCCCCCACACACTCTATCCCCCCCTCAACCACCCGCCCCATCAACACTTAGCGGCTCTCTGGCGGAGCATCCATTCCCGCTCATTGAGTTCCCATTGTGACGTAGAACATGCAGGTATTACTACGCAGGCACAGCTGACGGGCACGGCAAGTGGAAAAGGAATTTATTAAAGCTTAAAATGTGAATAACATAATATAACAACAATTGAAATGTTAAAGATGAGATTTATTCAGTTCAGTTCTTTCTTGTAGTGTCTCTTGTTGCATTCTGCTGCTGGGGGAGGGGGACGGCTTCAGGCAGGGGCTGGTGGGGGGGGAGCGTCCTTGCTCCTATAGTCAAAACCTCTCGCTGTGAAGGCCAACATGCCATTTGCTTTCTTCGCTGCCTGCTGTACCTGCATGCTTACATTTAGTGACCGATGTACAATGCACTCTGGTCTCGTTGCACCTCCCCTTTTCCTCATCTGACACCATTCAGATAATAATCTGCCACCTTGGTCTTGCCACCAAAGTGGATAACCTCACATTTATCCCCGTTATACCACATCTGCCCACTCACCCAACCTATCCAAGTCACCCTGCAGACTAGACCTTGGATTTAACACTATTCCCCCCCCCCCCTCCTCCCCAACCCCCTCCCCCCCACTCTGCCCCTGATCCCCCCCCTCCTCCCATACCCCCCCCGACTCCTCCCCTTGTCATTCCCCCCACTCACTCCATCCCCCCCCTCAACCACCCGCCCCATCAACACTTAGCGGCTCTCTGGCGGAGCATCCATTCCCGCCCATTGAGTTCCCATTGTGACGTAGAACATGCAGGCTTACTACGCAGGCACAGCTGACGGGCACGGCAAGTGGAAAAGGAATTTATTAAAGCTTAAAATGTGAATAACATAATATAACAACAATTGAAATGTTAAAGATGAGATTTATTCAGTTCAGTTCTTTCTTGTAGTGTCTCTTGTTGCATTCTGCTGCTGGGGGAGGGGGACGGCTTCAGGCAGGGGCTGGTGGGGGGGAGCGTCCTGCAGCCTGCAGAGGAGCACGGCTTCAGGCGGGGGCCGTTGGGTCCGGTGGGGAGAGGTGCGAGCGCTGCCGTGGCCTACTGCTGCCGTGGCCTTCCGCTGCAGTACCATACCACTGCCTACCCCTGCCTCTGCCGTGGGCTATCACTCGTGGTAACCACTGGCACTCCCCAACAGCTTCAGGCGGGTACCGGTGGGGAGCAGCCTGCAGCTGGGGATGGCTTCAGGCGAGGGCTGGTGATGGGGGGGGGGGGGGGGGGGAGAGATAGGAGCATCCTGCAGCTGGGGAAGGGGGAAGGCTTCAGGCTGGGGGTTGTCGGGGGCCGGTGGGGGGAGTGTACTGCAGCCAGCAGAGGGGGACGGAATCAGGCAGGGGCCGGTGGGGGGGGGGGGGGGAACCTCCTGCAGCCGGGGAAGGGGGACGTCTTCAGGCGGGGGCTGTCAGCGGCCAGTGGGGGGGGGGGGGGGGGGAATGGGTGTCCTGAAGCCCGGGAAGGGGTGAGGGCTTCAGGCGGGGGCTGTCGGGTTGGTGGAGGAGGGGGGACTGTCCTGCAGCCGGGGGAGGAGGATGGCTTCGGGTGGGGGCTGTCGGTGGCCGGTGGGGGAGGGAGGTGCGTCCTGCAGCTCGGGGAGGGGGTCGGCTTCAGGTGGGGCCTGTTGGGGGCTGGTGGGGAGAGGGGCGACCGCTGCCGCGGCCTACCGCTGCCCCTACCTTGGCCTATCGCTGTCGTGGTAACCGCTGCCGCTCCCCACCAGCTTCAGGCGGGGACCTGTGGGCAGCATCCTGCAGCTGTGGACATGTACGGTTTCAGGCGGGGCCAGTGGGGGGGAGCTTCAGGCATGGGCTGTCGGGGGCCGGTGGGAGTGGGGGGGGAGCGTACTGTAGCCGGCAGAGGGGGCCGGCAGGAGTGTCCTGTAGCCGGGGTCGGCTTCAGGCGGGGACCTTTCTGTATCCAGGGAGGGGAACCCTCCCACCAGGCAGGGGCTGGTGGAAGCGTTCTGTAGCCAGGGGAGGTGGACGCTTCAGGCGGGGGCTGGCTGGGAGCGTTCTGTAGCCAGGGGAGGGGGATGTCTTCAGGCAGGGTCTGTCAGGGGCCGGTAGGGGGAGCGCTGCCGTGGTCTACCCCGCCGCTGTCTCCAACTGCTGCTGCCTACTGCTGGCGTGGCCTGCCACTGGTGTGGCCTACCACTGTGTGGCCTACCACTGTGTGGGGTGGGTGTTAGGCGGGGGGATGTGGGGGAGGAGCGTCCTGCAGCTGGGGATGGGACGGCTCAGGTGGGGAGCATCCTGCAGCTGAGGATAGGGATGGCTTCAGGCGGGGGTGGGGGGGGGAGGGGGGAAGCAGCTGCACCTGGGAACGGAGACGGCTTTAGGCGGGGCCTACCCCTGCCGCTGGGGTGGCCTATCGCTGTGCGGTGGGGTGGGTGTTTGGGGGGTATGGGAAGCGTCCTGCAGCTGGGGACGGGACGGTTTCAGGTGGGGCCGGTGGAGGGGGGGGGAGGGGGTGGGTAGCATCCTGCATCTGGGGATGGCTTTAGGTTGGGGGGTCGGCGGGTGCGTTCTGTAGCCAGGGGACGGGGACGACTTCAGGTAGAAAGCGTCCTGTAGCCAGGGGACGGGGGACAGCTTCAGGTGGGGCCTGTCGGTGGGGTGCTGCCATGGCCTACCCCAGCCGCGGCCTACCCCAGCTGCGGCCTACCGCTGAAGTGTCCTACCCTGGCGTGGCCTACCGCTGGCGTGGCGGGGTGGGGTGGGAGGGTTATGGGGGGGTGGGTGTGTGTGGGCAGGGTTGGGGTGTGGAGGGAGGGGGGTGTGGGGGGGGAGGGGTGTGTGGGCTGCAGCCATGTGGGGGTTTGTGGGGGAAGGGGAGGGGGTGTGTGTGAGGGGAAGGAGGGTGTCGGTGTGGGTGGGAGGGGTGTGGGTGGGAGGGGGGAGGGGTGTGGGTGGGGGGGGAGGTTGGGTGGGGGGGAGGTGTGGGAGTGGTGTTTATTGTAGGGGGTGTGTGTGTGTGTGAGGGGAGAAGGGGTATGAGTGGGAGTGGGTGGGGTTACATTACCAAGAGTACATCACTCAGGAGCTCCCGGCTGCACTCACCAGCTACCTGCCGGCCGCATTATTATAAATATCGTAGCGCCAGCGCGTACAGCTTTTGCGCAAATTTGAAAACAACGCAAACCGGAAGAGGATAAGATGAGAGTTTTAGTTAAGTGTAGATGGATTTGCCAGTCTATCGTAGCCAATTCCCGTCTCATACCATCAAAGTTATGAGAGAACAATGACACACCTACATGAGCTCCCACAGCCCTCGCGACTCTGTGATCTTGGTCTCTGATGCTGATGTCAGAGCATTTTTCAAGAGGGTGAATCCATGCAAAGCATCTGACATGGACAACGTTTCCGGCCACTGGTGAAGACCAGTGTGGACCAACTGGCTAGACTATTGAAGGACATCTTCAATCTTCTGTTGCCTGAGATTTCCACCTGCTTTTACAATCTGTGGTATGCTCCAGTACCCAAGAAGAGCATGGTAGACAAAAATGCTGGAGAAACTCAGCGGGTGCGGCAGCATCTATGGAGCGAAGGAAATAGGCAACGTTTCGGCCCGAAACGTTGCCTATTTCCTGACCATACCTCAACAAGTGAATACTACGGAACACTTATTGCACTACCACAGACTACCTTTCTAATTGTGTTGGATTGGGAGAAACGTTTTAACTGTCTATCTTGCCTATGCCTCATAATTTTATATGCTTTATTAAGTTTCCCCTCAACTTCCAACGTTCCAGTGAAATTTATCTTCTTGTGTGTTATCTGAATCTACGTGCTTACGACACTGTTGCAAGCAAGATTTTTTGTTATAACTAGCTCACCGTGTATATGAAAGTAAATACTTGACTTCCATTATATTTCTGTCTATGCAAAACATTTAAACTATATCTGTGGTCAAAGAACCACACTCTGAAAGTTTCTATATATTGATAACGTTTTGATATTTATGCGTAGTACAAAAAAAATGTAGAATGAGGGCAAATATTTAAGCATTCCTGCATGATTCCTATAAGAAACTGTTGTGATGGATCAATGGTTTTCATAAAGATTTTCATTAAAATGTTCAACGGTTTTGCTTGTTATTGTCTGGAATCAAGAACTACCATGTTGTTTAAAAGTATGTTTCCCATATTTAAATAAAATGATGTTAATATTATCTAATTTTAATAACGTGTAAAAGCAAATACCAGTATTTAAGCATTAAAGCTTTTTAGTTTAACTAAAACTGAATTAGTGTGGTTAATAACAATACTTCCAGTAAATAAATATTCTTGACTTTCCCTCAGGCAGCTTGTGATTTGCTTCGAAGAATAATCCGCATTTTGTACCTCACTAAACGGTTGCAAGGGCAGCTGCAGGGAGGAAGCAGGGAGATTACTAAAGCTGCGCAAAGTCTCAACGAATTGGGTGAGTGAATAAACCCTGTGATGTTACTTACGAAGTTGACATTGTCTTATACCACACGATACCACGTCGGTTTTAGGTGAAGGGGAAAATAGGAATCTGAAGGGTAACTTTTACACACAAAGGGTTGTGGGCGTATGGAACAAGCTGCCAGAGTAAGTAGTTGAGGCTGGGACTATCCCAACATTTAAGAAACAGTTAGACAGGTACATGGATAGGACAGGTTTTGTGGGATATGGTCCATATGAGGGCAGGTGGGACAAGTGTAGCTGCAACATGTTGACTGGTGTGGGTAATTTTGGCCGAAGGACGTTTCCACACTGTATCACTCTATGACATGATGTTTTTGTACTGTAATGCAATTTATTTCATGGAGACACAATTGCTCTAATTCGAGAAGTGTTTAATAATATGTCCTCCTTTGTGGAATTAAAATTAACTTTGTCTCACTAGCCAAAGACATCCTTTTAACAGGTATTTATCCAGTCGAGTTCGAGTAAAGGGCCTGTCCTACCAGCATGGGACTCCATGCGGTGAGCGCGACCTAACGTGGTCGCTTGAGCCGTCCGGCCTCCCGGGGCCGGTCCCACTTTGATCGCTGGAGCCGTACGGAGTTGTGCGGAGCTGGTCCCGACATCGCACGGGGCTCCGAAAAACTGACCGCGTTCAAAAATTCCGCGCGACAACGGCCTGTCGGCCCGCAGTCGCCTCAACACATTACGCACCGCCTCGACGTCGTGCCTCCGTGACCCTCTCTATATGTGCCTCCGTGACCCTCACTGTGTGTGCCTCCGTGGCCCTCTCTCTGTGTGTCCCTCTCTGTCCTTGAAAACTTACCTTGCGGACTTCGCTCCAACTTCGCTCCGCGTCGCGCCACTCACCTGACCTCCGCGCGGCCCCCACTGCCGGTTTGGTTGCGCTCGCCGCATGCAGGCGCATGCTGGTGGGATCGGCCCTGTACAGGGATCACCTGACCTCCGCGCGGCACCCGCTTCCAGTTTTGGTCGCGCTCACCGCATGGAGTCGGATGCTGGTAGGACAGGCCCTTAAGGCCATTTGCTAGTGTTAGTTTTTACTTTCTATTGGAGTGGTTTTACTTTTCTACTGAAGAAGCATTTATGACAAGCACTACAAAATAACACTGTATATAGTGATTTTTCGTATCTATTTGTAGTGATTTCTCGTAAATATGTGTGCATATTTTCTTATTGTAAATGGGTATAATTCTTAATGATGTCTGTCTGTAAAACTCTCATTTTGTTTGTTTCTATATATATGTGTGTGTGTGTCTGTCTGTGTGCCCATGTGATCCCGGAACTACGCCAAAACGGTACACGATAACACTACCATTTTTGCACCACCTTACTCATAATTGTCCTGTGGTGTGGTGTCTCAAGTTTTGTTCAGATTTATGTTATTTTTTACAAGTTTATTCACATTTTAACTGTACAAAACCCCAATTTGAGAAAGATATCTTACCTCTGCACTGGCACTTACACCTATGACGTCACAATGGGATTGTAGCCCTGCTGCTACAATGTTGCTATACCAGGACACTGAGTCCTGCCAGCCCTAAGGGGAAATAAGGGGAATATTGCGTTGGGGGAACGGGTGAGTGGTGGAATATTGCCTATGAGAATGGGTTGCGTAGGGGGACCAGGCCTCCCGTGGGGGCTATGGGTGAGTGGTGGAATATTGCGTTGAGGGAACGGGTTGTGTTGGGGGACCAGGCCTCCCGTGTGTCAGGGACCCAACGGGTCCCGCTTGGTCCGGTGTATATATTACTAAAACTCTCATCTTGTTTCAATGTTTGTCTGTCCGGGCTGTGCTGAAATTACGCCAAAACGGTACACGATACTGCTACAACTTTTGGCCCACCTTACTCACCATTGTCTCTATTTTTATCGTTTCGTTCAGATTGATGTTATATTTTACATTATTCACATTTATAACTTTACAAAATCCCACTTTGAGAAGAATTTCTTCCATCTGCACTGACAGTTAGCAGCTATGACGTCACAATGGGATCCACCCAACAATAAACAATAGGTGCAGAAGTAGGCCCTTTAAGCCAGCACCGCCATTCAATCTGATCATGGCTGATCATCCAACTCGGTACCCTGTTCCTGCCTCCCCATATCCCCTGACAATTACATCATAATGTGATCTTGTTTACAAAAACTGCCTGTGAGCAGTGTTCCAGCCCACAATTACATCACAATGGGAACAGCAGCTTCCACCTCAAGGGGGGTAGAGAGGGGTTATGAAGGGAGGGAGGGAGGGAGGGAGGGAGAGATTTAATTTAAAAATCGGTTTTAATGAAATTCTTGGGGGGAGGCTTCATTTACCAAAAAAACACAGTTTTCATTGTGGGGTGGAATAGGGGAGAGGTTTCATTTACAAAAAAAATCCAGAATTTTCCTTGAGGGCTGGGGGAGGGAGGTGAGCGTTGACGACGCCAACCCCACGTGGGGATGATTGATTGGCTCCATGGAGCAATGCCTCCAATGAGCCATGCCTGCATTGTTGGGGGCTATGGATGAGTGGTGGAATATTGCGTTGGGGGAAAGGGTTGCATTGGGGGAACGGGTGAGTGGTGGAATATTGCGCTGGGGGAACGGGGCCCAACGGATCCCACTTGGTATATTACTAAAACTCTCATCTTGTTTGTGTGTGTGTGTGTATGTGATCCCGAAACTACGTCAAAACCGTACACGATAGCGCTACAATTATTTGGCCCACTGTTACGACTCCCGGGCTGGTTCCTCAGAGTCGCGTAACAAATCAAAAATCAGGGTCAAGTTTAAGAAAATAGCTCTCTGCCAGCACTAACAACTGCTCCTTCGTACATTTGTCAAACAACTGCTGACTAGGAGTGTCGATAAAGTCATCCACTTTAAACTCCATATCAAATGTCAGGACCAAAGCACCATCCAAACCCTGGGCACAAATGGAAGCGAAAAACAATCCCCTTACAACACAGATTTCCTCAGTCACCAGAAGCCTACCAAAAAAAAAAAAACCCAAACTGTCTAGGGTCCTCAAAGCTTCGGACGAGCCCCCATTTTGTTACGACTCCCGAAGGCTGGTCGCGTAAGAAATCAAAACTCAGGGTCAAGTTTAAGAATAAAAACAGTCTTTAATTTTGTTAAACTAAGACAAAACCCGAACCTGATTTAAACAACATGGTCAGGGACCAGAATCGGCTAACAAATAAATATATAAGTGTGCTCCAGCCAGCCTCTCAATGGGCCGTCGGACTGAAGACTCTAATCCTGCCTATACAGACATAACCCTGCAAACAAAATACCCGAAAACTCTCAGGTTATCCCTTCCGTCCCAATACAACATTAATTTACAAATATAGGCGACAAATATACAAAGTGCTGTGGCATGCGGCCAGACCTCCTGCAGCTCAGACCGACAGCCTCTTCCTTCAGGGATCTGGCACGAAGAGAGAGAATTCTGGGAGCTTCTGCCTTTTAAGCTACCGATGAGTCACCTGACGTAGCTTGGCCAATCGGATACCAAAGCTCTTAACCCCTTGATTCCTGGTTCCCAGCCACGGCTTGCAGAGAAACAGAAAGGTAAGTACACAGCATTCACCGGGGGGGGGGGAGTACATAACACCCACCTTACTCACCATTGTCCTGTGGTGTGCTCTGGCAGGTTTCGTTCAGATTGATGGTATATTTTGCAAGTTATTCACATTTTAAACTTTACAAAAACTACTGACAAAAATCACTTCCACTTGCACTGCCCGTTAGCAGCGTATGACGTCACAATGGGATCCCAAATCTCATTTATATAAAGAATTGCTATTAAAAAAAAAACGTTTTATTCAAATTCTTCTGTTTTCATTCACTACGACGTCATAAAAAATAGCGATTTTCAAAAAAAGTTTTAATTTCTTGGAGGAAGGTTTCATTTATTTAAAAAAATTGATTTTCATGGGGGGGGGGGGTTGTGGGATAGGGGAGAGGTTTAATTAACAGAAAAAACATCACAATTTTCTTTGTGGGGGGAGCTGAGTAGTGGGAGAGCAGGGGGATGGAGGGAGGAGGGGGGGTTGAGAGGGGAAAGTGGGGGGGGGGGGTAGAGGGAGAGGAATGGTGGAGTAGGGGGGATAAAGGGGGGGAGGGGGAATAGAGAGAGAGGAGGGCAGTGGAGGAATGTTGGGGAAGTCCAGAACAAGGGGTCACAGTTTAAGGATAAGAGGGAAGTCTTTTAGGACCGAGATGAGAAAATCATTTTTCACACAGAGTGGTCAATCTGTGGAATTCTCTGCCACAGAAGGTAGTTGAGACCAGTTCATTGGCTATATTCAAGAGGGAGTTAGATGTGGCTCTTGTGGCTAAATGGATCAGGGGGTATGGAGAGAAGGCAGGTACAGGATAATGAGTTGGATGATCAGCCATGATCATATTGAATGGCGGTGCAGGCTCGAAGGGCCGAATGGCCTACTCCTGCACCTATTTTCTATGTTTCTAAGAGGGTGGATAGAAGGAGAGGAGGTTGGGAGTGGGGGATAGAGGGAGAGGAGACCAGTGGGGGAGGTGAGGAATGTGGGAGCAGGGAGATTGTGGGAGAGGCGGGGGTAGGGAGGGGAGAAAGGTTATGGAGTGAGTGACTGAGGGTAAGGGAAATGAGGAGGGAGAGGTGAGGGAGGGGGTGGGGAGGGGAGGAGGAGAGGGGAAAGAAGATGGAAGCTGAAGAGGAGGGAGTGGGGGAGGGGAAGAGGAGAGGGGAAAGAAGAGGGAGGGTGAAGAGGAGGGGAGGGCGTGCTGGGGGATGAAGGGGAATGGAGGAGGATAGGGACAGGAAGAGGGATGGCGAGGCTTAGTTAGGGGCGGGTTGCCGTGACTCATCACAACGGGGATCTCTGGCATCGCAACGGAACCCGTCAGCCGCGCCTGCGCAGTTAAGGACTATGGGTGAATATTGCTTTGGGGGAACGGGTCCCACTTGGCCTAGTACTTATTAAAAGCAATGATAGGATGCAGGTTTCCAAATACTGCGTCCATATATGTAAATCTAATAAATACGAAATGTATAATTATTGAGATAAAATCATTCTATGTGGCAGTGAGCTCTTTTTGACCCAACAAGTCCATTCTAGCCATCAGCACCTATTTATACTGATCCTACACTAATACCATATTTTAATCTGTCAATGTTCTCGTCAGCTTTCCCCAGATTCTACCACTCACCTGCAAACTAAGGTAATTTGCAAAGGCCAATTAGCCTACCTAGCTGCAAAATATTGTTGGCTAATTTTATCCTACTTTCTAATAAACATCATCTGTCGATGGTCAGTGAGGAAATTTGTGAAATGTAAAATATAGATATACAGTACCTTTTATCTATTTGTCCATTTTAGCTGTCTATCTTAATACCAATATCGTAATTCTCCATCATGACAACCATGGGGAAATGATGAACGATTTGCCTTGAATTTACATTTAAAGAAATATTGTAATCCCATTGTGTACATCATGCCCTTTCCAGATTCACATACTCTGTTTAGCAAAGACTAAAAATCACCACCCACTAATCATATTATCGTCCTTTAACTCTAGTGCCGAGCAAGCATTATATGCTTACTGTTCATTGAATGTCCATTTAACATACGGCTATAGGGTTGGAAAATATACAGAGACATCTTGTTCTTGTTACTGAAAGTTACAGTAAGCTTTTCAAGTTGTTAGGTGGGCAAACAGTATATTAGGCAAAATGAAATAGTTGTGATAGAAAGTGTGCAGTGTAGGTTCACCAGACTGATCCTGAGAATGATGCTTTTGTTGTTTGATGAGAGATTAAGTAGACCGGACCTATATCCTAGGAAAGTTCAGAAGGTTGATAAGTGCTGTCAATGAAGCATACTTGGTGATTGACAGGGTAGATGCATTTAATTGTGATGTTCAAACCAAGGGGTCAGGGAATTTAGAAATAAGGATAAGAAAACATTTTGCAGAGGATAGGGAATCACTGGAATTCTCTGCCCAAGGGGACTCTGTTGGGTCAACTGTCAACTCTACTTAGGAGACACCACTGTATTTTGGATATTAAGAGAATCTAGGGAGATGGGTCAGTACAGAAAAGTGATACTGAATTAAAAGATCAGGTATAGGAAGCCACATGACTTTCTGCTGATTATATTTCCTTTTGAACAATAATAATCTGCATTAAGGATGGTGGAGGCGGGGGGGCAGGCAGGAGGGTTTTGATCAGTGGAAGAAAAGCTTTTTCAGTCGACTATCTTGTGTAGACATTGTAAATGTTCTCTTATCCGTCAAAATGAACTAAAGGCCTTTTTAAAAATGATTTTATCTGTGGAATATGGCAATTTTTATCATATTTTATTGTGTCCACAAAATATGCATTTAGTTTCATTAGAATGGAGAGTAAATGTATTGTATTGTCTCCCCAGTGTCGCCTCCTGATGCCTTTTGAAATATATCAAAAGGCATCAGGAAAGAGAGCGAAGTGCATGCATTAACCCTCATAAGAGCTGATCAGGCAGGCGAAGATTTCTTTGATAATTGCACAGTCCCAATTTATTGATTTGTTAAGTATTGCAAATCTGGTTGAACTCCATAATGTTCAATGCAATCTTTCCTCACCCCACCCCCTATTTTCGACAAATGGCAACAAAATAATCTTGGGTGAAATCTAGATTGAAATTTCAAGCAAACAGCATTGCGGAAAACTTTAATTAGTATGTGTCACTATTGACATACCTTAAAGTTTATCACACCAGGGCCATAATGCAGGCAATGCCAATGGCATTGTTTGCTAGTAATTTACCCACCCACGTTAAATCAGATAGATGCCTTGCCAGCCAAGTTTGTTATGAAAGAGTGTAGGCAAGATGCTGGGAGGACTACCAGCCCTTCATTGAACCATGGAATATTTACTGTTGAACCGGCGGATATAGTCTTGATTCAAATTCTCCTTCGGATTTTCTCGCATTACAGTTTTCCTATAATTAATATTGAGTTAACTGCTGAAGTTGGACTCGTAAATCGTCAAGAGTGGTTTATTGTCATATGTACTGAAACAGAACAAGGAAATTCTTACTTGCAGGTGCACAACAGGTTTGTAAACGCAACATGCATTAGATCAAATAATAAGGAAGCTCAATAAATTTTTTAAAGTACTTATTGGAAAACAACCAACGTCTGAAGTCCCAAGTGCAACCATGGCAGTTCGTAGTTGAGTGTTTAGTTGAAGTACGTAGTGTTCAATAGCATGATGATTGTTGGGAAGATTCTATTCCTGAACCTGGATGTTAGACATTTCACTTTCTTCTTCATAATGGCAAGAGTGAAAAGCGAGCATGGCCAGGATGGTGTGGGTCCTTGATGATTTGTACCAATTGTGTTCTGTCGATGAGGAAGTTGGGGATCCAGTTGCAAAGCAATGCACAGAGACCCAGTTCCCTGTGCTTGGTAACGACTTTGGCAGGGATGATGGTGTTGAACGCCAAGCTGCTGTTAATGAACAAAAGCCAGATGCATGTTTCCAGAGCAAAGTAACTAGCCAGCAACATTGCAAACCCCGTTGATTTATTGTGGAGGAAGGCAAATTGTAGTGCTTCCTGATTCTTGCTGAGGGAAAGGTTCATATGCACCATGACCAACCTCTCAAAGCACTTCATTACCATGAATGTTAGTGGCATCGGTCAGTAGTCTTCCCCTTGCTCCTCTTGGGTACTGGTATTCATTGATGCTATTTTAAAGCATGTGGGAACCTCGGAACTCAGTAATGAGTGATTGAAGATGTCGGCAAAATTTCCAGCCAGTTGATCCATGTAGGTTTTGAGAACTCGACCAGTCACACCACCGGGTGCAGATGGTTTACGAGGGTTTACACTCCTGAAGGATCCCCTGACGTTGGCCTCAGTGACTTAAGGGCCTGTCCTACTTTCACGACATCTGACGACCGTAAACGACCTTAAAAAAAAATCAAGGTTGCGGTAACCTACGACCCCCCCACGACTACATGTACGACCTCCTACGACCTTCCACGACTATGTCTACGACCTCCTACGACTATTTTGAAGATCTTCTATGACTATGAAGACTTCCTTCGACCTCCTTCGACTATGTTGAAGACTGGCTTCGACCATGCACGTTTTACTGCTATTTGCAGTAGCCCTTTTGCTTCAGCAGCCTCTTAAGAAAGGCAGAAGGGGAAGAGCAAGTGTGAAGAAGAAGCACAAGAAGAGGTCTCAATGTGTGAATGGAGATGATGTGATGGACTGTCCCAGTACACCAGATGACTGGAAGAGATGGAACTTTGAGCACGCATGTGGGGCAGTGAATGGCAAGCATGCCGTTCTTGTCCCTGTCCCTGTACCCCTCATTTTCCTTTTCGTACAGGATGGCATTCTGCTGGAACCATTCCTCAAGGTTCCCCTCCTGTTGCCTGGTGAAGGTGTAGGGCATAACCTTCCTCCAGCCCTCCCTCACCACCAAAGGGGCATCTGCCTCTGATGATGTGTCAGACACAGGAGAGAGGGCTGCTTTGCAGCCTTCAAATGCGGCAGTGAAGAATGGGGTGGTGGTGGGGACATACGCTACCACCCTGGTCTCCTCGTCCAGGGGTCCCTCATGCAGGGCTACCTCCTCCTGCACTATCACCTCCTGTGGCATCACCTCCTGCCACTCCTCTTGGGTGGGCAACACCTGCATGGCCGGCTTTTTTGAGGGTTGTGCCCTTCCCCTGCGCTGCTGCCTGTTTGGTGCCATCTCTAAAACACAAGTCTCCTCTCCAAAAAACTCTCCAGCTATGAATGAACATGCCTTGGAGTGACAGAGGTGACGTTCTGCTGTTTAAATACCCTTTTTTTTCTACTGACCTTTTTTCCACCCTGGAGCAATTACCTTTGAATGCCTCCGACCACCTACGTCTACCTACGACTAGCATCATGACCTACCTACGACCTACAACCTACATCCGAGTAAAAAGTATCAATTTTTTTCCATGCCGGCCTTTTTTTCACTTGTGGACATTTTTTATCAGGCTAGAAAACAGTGCCACGAGCTCCTTAATGCCACGAGTACCTACGACTGGCATCATGACCTGCTACGATCTACCTACATCCTCCTCAACCTCGTGGCGACCATGCTGCGAGTATGAGTCAAGGGCAAATTTGGCAGAGGTCGTGAATTACATAGAAACATAGAGGTTGTGACATAATTAGGTCGTGAAAGTGGGACAGGGGCTTTAGATTGCAATTCAATTGGATGCCCTTAGGGCCACAAGAGTGTTCTCTCTATTGAAGCGTGTGTAGAACACATTGAGCTCGTTCTGGAGTTTTGCCTCGCTGCAGTAGAGTTGCCACTTGAGTTTGCCTTGTAGAAAGTGATGGCGTGCAAGCTGATGAATGTCCGCTTCATCCTCTAGTTTAGAGCAAAAGTCCCTTTTAGCCTTTTTGATTACCTTATCAAGATCGTATCTAGACTTTTTATATGAATCTGCATCGCCAGACTTGAATGCCTGAGATCTGGTCCTCAGAAAATTGCGGGTTCATTCAAGGCATCTTTCGGGGCAAACTCAGATGGTTTTCATGGGAACAGACTCCTCCACAAATTTCCACATCAAGTCGGCAAAAACGGTGGCGTATTCATTCAGGTCCATTGAATAGCAGTGGGTGAGGGTGTTTGTTCTTCTGGTGCTGCAGGAAATGTGCTGGTGGTAGTTAGGGAGTTATTTCTTCAAGCTGGCCTTAAGGTCATAAGGAATAGGAGTAGAATTTGGCCATTCGGCCCATCAAGTCTACTCTGTAAATTCAATCATGGCTGATCTATCTCTTCCTCCAAACCCCATTCTCTTGCCTACTCCTCATAATTTCTGACACCTGTACTAATCGAGAATCTATCTATCTTGTTGAAGTCCCCTGCGATGATCAAAAAGGCTTTGGGATACGGTGTCTGATTTTTGGTGATCACGGCGTGCATCTCCTCCAGTGCTCAATAAATATGTGCCTGAGGTGGGATGTAGACCATGGTCATGATGACAGAGGTGAATTCGTTCAGGAGGTAGAAGGAACAGCATCTTCACCACAAGGTGTTCCAGGCGCAGAGATCAGGAGTTGGACAGGACTGCTATATCTGAGCACCATAACGAGTTTACCATGATGTGGACGCCACTGTCTCTCCTTTTCCCAGTCTATATGATGAATGGAGAAACCTTCAGGCTGGAGGGCTTTGGCTGGAGAGCTGGGGGTGTGCCATGTCTCTGAAACAGAGCACACAGTATTCCCTCATCTCTCTCTTTGAAAAAGCAGCCTTGCCATTAAGTCCACAACTTTATTCTCTAGGGACTGTACATTGGCCAGTAGAATGGTTGGGAGGGTCGTAGTCCCCTGAGCTTCAGTCTTACTTGCCGGCTGCCTAGACAACCACGTTTCCAGACACGATAGAAGCCTCGCCTGTGTTTCCTGGCACTGTATTTGCTGCACCTGCGATTCTACATGAGCTGCGGGAAATACTTGCTATCAGGGATCTTTTACGATCGGTAACTCCCCTGCCGTTGGGAGATTGCAATTGCACTAATCCATTTAAATGCACTAGCAGCTTGTGGTACAGCACTGATTTGTGCGGTTACTTTTACCCAGATAAGTCCATTCTGATGAGCTTGGTAAATATTTTACTTTTGAATAAATGTTGTAGTTAGTCTCAATGCAACCACAACATTTAGAGATCTTCCTCCGTTTACAATTGGATTTTTTTCCAGAGAAATGCTTGTAACTCAACAGATCGTAATTTCAAAATGTGGCCTTCCTGCAATATATTTGAATAAAAACCAAGGGCAATGTGTAGCTAAACCAGGGCACATAACTCAATCATTCAGATATTGCCACAAACTGAGTTCCCACTTTCAGAACCTGAGAAGGACCTGTGTTTCAAAACAATGACTCAGTTCATAAGTTTTTTAAGATATCCTGAGAATACTGATGTAAATGAAAAGTTGCTCCTCTTTACTTTTCTCTGCTAAATGTTGAAAGCTATGGGTCAGTTAGGTACAACTGTATCAGTATTTAAAATTGGGAATTAACGTACCTTCTAGCTGTTTGTGGGGAAAAAAACAATTTTATTCAGTTAATCCAATTCATTGGCCATGTTCTTGAAATAACAAGTGAATAAACAACGAGGCAATCACACTCTTTCAAGGGAAATCAATTCTAATAACAGAGAGATTATAAAATTGAAAGAATCTCTTTTTCTCTCCATGCATGCTACCTGATGATGATTATATTAATTTATTTAAAGTTTTGTTTGCCTTGCTTTTTTAATATACAAGTGTGACTCTCAAGGGGAATTCATGGGTGAAGCAATGCCTTAGCAGAGCTGCCAAGTAGTACAGATTTTCCGTATTTTGTACGGAAATGCGATAAGAATACTGATGTATGATTTTGCGTTGTTAAATACGGATTTTTTAAAAATCCGACCATAGATAATCGTAACAACGAGTCACCGCTGTGCCAGCCGAGGTGCAGTGGGCTCGTGGGAACAACTGAGATCGGCCGACTTCCTGTTTCATTAACATACCACTCACCAATGGAAAAGTAATAACCTGGTGAAATTGACAAGATCTTGCTGCTTAAAAAAATGCAAGGATATAAAAAGTCATACTGTACCTCTAAAAATTATAGGAGATTAAATCTATTAGTATTGTATATTTCAAAATCTGGATGATTGTGTTTGTAAGTGTTGATCTACCACAGTGCTTGGGGTTAAGAGGCTGGAATCTCTCTATCTCTCATTCTTTCTCGCTCTCTCTCTCTCTCCCTCTCTCCCTCCCCCCCTCTCTCTCCCTCTCGCTGTATCTCTCTGTCCTTTGCTCTCTCCCTCCTACTCCCCATCTCTCTCTCGCTCGTGCTTTCTCACCTCGGCATTCCTGGAATCATTTGCCGTTTTGCAAAGACAACTGCATCTGCAGTTACTTCCTATGGAAGACGAAGAAGAAGAGGAAGAAGCTGGCCCGAAACAACTCCTAATCCATTCCCTCCCCAGATGCCGCCTAGCCCACTGACTTCCTCCAGCACTCTGTTTTTTAAATAACTCTGAAATTGAAGATAGACACAAAGCTGGAGTAACTCAGCGGGATAGGCAGCGATTCTGGAGAGAAGGAATGGGTGACGTTTCGGGTCGAGACCCTTCTTCGGACAATCACAAGTACTCTCACTGATGAGAGTTCAGTTCAGTGAGAAGAAGGGTCCCGACCAGAAATGTCACCCATTCCATCTCTCCAGAGTCGCTGCCTGTCCCGCTCCAGGATTAAACAGAGCGCTGTCAGTTTAACGCGTGGGAATTTAAACAAAGAGCTGTCGGCTGCAGCGCTATGGGTTCAAAATGTAACTTTACCGGCTGGAGTGCTATGGGCTTTAAACATAGCATTATGGGCTTTACACATAGTGGTATGGCCACAGCCCTATGGGTCACAGACTGTTCGGGAAAAATCTTTAGAATTCTCTTTCTCAGTGGAAGTTGAGCCTTTGACTATTTTTCAGGCAGTGGTAGAATTCTGGATAAGCCTAATGGTGAAATGTTACCAGTGGGATTGCAGTTACATTGGGATTGATCTTGATTTTACAGAACGGTGGGTGGGCTCAAGGGGGAGAGAGGGAGAAGGAGAGGGAGGGAATGAGAAGGAGGGAGGAAAAAAAACAAGGAGAGGGAGAGGGAGAGGGGGAGGGGGAGGGGGAGGGGGAGAGGGAGGGATGGGGAGAGGGAGCGAGGGAGGGAGGGAGAGGGAGGCTTCCAAAATGGCTTCTACACCATCTGGTGCTAAAAGCAGGAAGCAGCCGTTCAAACAGCAGTATGCAAAGAGATGGCAATTAATGCACTGTCAAGTAAGGTGCGTAGAAGATATGGCAATTGGTAGCAAAATTATGCATTCTTGTACTCTTATATGGGTATGACTGCACATTTTTAAAAAAACAACATTTTGTCCAGCAAAATGGCACCGTGTAAAAATACTGATTTTCAGGTACTAGAATACTGAAATGCTCTGACAAAACTTGGCAGCTCTGCCTTAGTGATTCAAAAGTACCACTTCAGAAAATACAAAATTTTATAGTGATAAATGTGAATTATGCTAAAACCACAGTTGTAATGAGAAGGAAGTAACGTTCAAGCGTATATATACACTTGTACATTGGGGATTGTAATTTCTTGGAAGTAATTTGTGGGTTTTATACACAGTTTTTCAAAATAAATGTGTGGAGGAATCAAAAAAGGAAAAAAAAATACTTGGATCTTATTTATTTTTAGTTTAGTTTAGAGATAGTATGGAAACAGGCCCTTCGGCCCAACGGGTCCACGCCGACAGGCCCCCACACATTAACACTATCCTACACACGTGGGAAAATTCTTTACATTTACCAAGCCAATTTATCTACTTACCTGTAGGTCTTTGGAGTGTGGGAGGAAACCGTAGATCTCGGAGAAAACCCACGGGGAGAACGTACAAACTCGGTACAGACAGCACCCGTAGTCGGGATCGAACCCGGGTCTCCGGCGCTGTAAGGCAGCAACTCTACCGCTGTGCTACCGTGTCGCCCTTATGTGCTATAACAATGCACTATATTTTGTGCTATAAAAAAACGGTTGATTGATGAGCTTGTTGACCATGGGCAATGTGTAGGCAGCAAAGTACTTGTTAATGGTATTTTTTATTGATCACTAACATTCTTCATTTGGAAAACCTTTAGATAGGCTGAAAAGTGAGTCAATACGTTACAAATGGCTTTAAAGGTAATGTCTTCAACTCAAAATGCTTTAGGAATTAGCAATTTTACTACTGCTCCTGCATGATCACAACAATAAGTGATCTCTTTTAACAAAATTACTGACATGACTGTGCATTGAACTTCTATCACATTTTAAAAAGGAAAACACATTTTTGGCATATTTTTGTGACAGTGAGTTGTTCATGAGGAAATTTCCTCAACCATGGAAATTTCTGTACGCCAACAGAATAATATTTGTCTCAACAGAGAATATCTGCACTTGGTGATGTGGAAATGTTTTTTAGCAATCATTATAAAAAATCTGTGCGGAAATTGCAGCTTGGCATCTTGAGTTTAGCCGAGAAACAATTTAACTGATTTCACTTTATGGTTCCATTGTTAAAGTTAGGGTAATGAACTGTGAGCTCCATATGCTATTAACAATCAACTTTGTGATCTTTCAAACAATGGCTCCACAATAAAAGCAGGGTGACAAAAGTGTAGTCTATTACGTAATAAAAATTATAATTAATAACCATTTTAAGGTAATCAAATTTTTTCAATCAACAGGAAGTTAACTATTTTTCCCTCAACTGTTATTTAATTTGGTAGATCAGATTGGAGGAAAACTATTCAATGGATTTCCAGTTCTCTAGTATACAGTGTGGTTTGCTGTACTGGTTCATAAAAAGAGAGGAAACTGCCTTACATGCACAAATTTAACAATAAACTGACCCTGAAACCTTAATTTAAAACCAAAAGGTATGTTGGCCTTTATAGCAAGTGCAATGAGTAATGACAACTTACTGGAATTATATTGTACCCGAATACAATCATACCTACAATATTGTGTGCTGTTCTCCTTATCCAAAGAAAAAGACTAGATAGATGCGAAATTATGTTTTCTCTGGTCATGGTGTCAACAGTCTAAATCAGCTTTAAAATAGAGTCCTCAGGACCTGTGTGGACCAGCTTTAACTCTCACTACTCCCAATCTGCCATTCAGACATCGCAACCTGCTTTAGTGAGACCATTATCACATCAAGGCCAAAGAAAAGTACCGCAACATGCCTTAATGACTACTGCCCAGTGTCTCTGAAATCCACCATCATGAAGTGCTGTGAGAGACTGGTGATGGTACATATTATCAGTGGATCCTAGACAGACTTAATCCACTGAGAATTTCAAGTTCCATAGCGTAAATATTACCAACAATTTGTGATGCACCAACCACATTGAGATGACAACTAAAAAGTCACACCAATGTCTCCGCTTCTACAGAAGGCTGAGGAAATTCGGCATGTCTCCAATTACTCTTATAAACTTCTATAGCTGCACCATAGAAAGCGGGGTTGCGTGACAGCTTTCTTTGGCAACATCTGTGCCCAAGATCACAATAAATGCACAAAGTTGAGGATGTCCCACTCCAATCATTCCTTCTTGCGCCGGACAAAAGCTACAGAAACTTTAAAGTGTGCATCAACAGACTCAGGAACAGCATCTTCCCATCTGTTATCTGGGTTAAACAGTCCATGCATTAACTAGGGTACTGTCCAATTCACCTCTATCCCATAGTGGACATTGGACTTTGTCTTCGGAACTAGTGTGCTCCAATGCTTAGAACTATATTTTGCACTTTGTATCTTTCCCTTCACTCTACCTGTTCTACTTGAGTGCTTTGATTGTATTTATATGCAAAACCAAACGTTTTTCCTGTACTTTATTGCATGTAACAATAATAATCCTAAACCTAAATATTGGGGTGTGGCGATTTGTGATTAAGATGAGAAGAATTTTCTACATTCAGAAGGTAGTAAATCTTTGAATCTTTGGAGGTATTAAATTTGAATCCTATCTATTACGCTCATGATCTTATACACCACTATACCATCACCCATCATCCACCTATGCTCCAATACCTCAAGTCCTAGCCTGCCCAACCTCTCCTTAAAGCATGGAACCTCAAGGCATCATCCTTGTAAATCTTTGCATTATTTCCAGCTTAACAGCATTCTTCCGAGAGCAGGGTGACCAAAAGTGAACACAATACTCCAAATGCGGCCTCATCAATGTTGTGTACAATTGTAACATAACATTCCCACTTCTATGCTCAGTACCCTGACGATTAAAGGTCTGCATACCGAAAGCCACCTTGACCAACCTATCTACCTTTGACATCACTTTCAAGAAACATTGTCCCTACATTCCTAGATCCATCTATCTGCTCTACGGTACCCCCCCCCCCCCCCCCTCATAATGTCATCTATAAACGTACTGATAATTACGCCTTCATTCTCGTCCAAATCATTGATGTAAACCACAAACAGCAATGGGTCAGACCTATATCTGAGGCCACACAACGTCATCGGCCTCCAGTCCGAAAAACAACATAATCTACGACTTTGCTCTCAACTTTTTTGGTTACTTCAAAAACTCAAATCAGTTTCGGAGGCATGATAGAATCCCTCTCACTCCTTTTCATCTGTCCTTGAATGTTTTATGCCCCATATGTTCCCATAATATTTCAAAAATGTACTTGTAATTTATGATATACATTTCCTTGTATGCAACGAAACATCGCAGATCGAGGAAACTGTATCAAAAAGAGTGACATTTGAATTGTGTTTTATGGTCTTGATTGAAGTTACAAAAGCCAGGATAATAAAGAACAATTTGCCCTTTAAAAGAGTGATAGTTATCTTTAACATTCATCTCAGCAATGCAGAGGAATAGGACTTTATCGTATAATCTTCCAACACGAAAGCAAGGTTATTAATAAGTATAATGGTTCTGTTGAGCCTAAGTCATAGAGTCACAGTGTTGAACTACTATCTACCTCTTTGATGTCCCTCGGACTATCCTTGACCGGACTGGTGGCTTTACCTTGCGCTAAACGTTATTCCCTTATCATGTATCTATACACTGTAAATGGATTGATTGTAATCATGTATTGCCTTTCTGCTGACTGGTCAGCACGCAACAAAAAGCTTTTCACTGTGACAATAAACTAAACTGAAACTGGGCTGAAGGGCTTGTTTCAATGCTGCATCTCTTGAGTCTGCGCAAATCATTCATTCCATTTTTTATTTACCCCACATTCTCACTAGGTCCCCAAAGATTCTACCAGTCTCAATACTAGGGGCAACTTATAAGGGCCAGTTGACGTACCAACCTGCATGCCTTGGGATTTGGGAAGAAATCTGAGATCACATGCACACACATAGCACCTGACATCTGGATTGATCCCAGGTTTCTGACATTTTGAGGTTACAGTTCCACCAGCTGCACTGTTGTGCTGCCTGGGGCATTCTTTTTCAAATTATTCTTTGCTTTTTTATGTTTACTTGCTTTAAATCAATCTACTTGCTAGGCTATATTATTCACAAGCCTATGCTAATTTCTTTCAAGGTATTATTGAAATTGAATCACGATGACGTCTAAATGGTATAATTAATAATGGCATGCACTATTTTAGATAGTCGGGAAAAATAAGTTAACTGAAATAATCAGTTAGCTTTACAACATTATAATAGATACATGGTGAGCATTTATAATTGGGTAATATTTACAATTAAGAAATACTGTTAATTGATTTTCAGAAAACCGTGGTACTTTATCAGTGGGTCATGGTAGGCTGTTATGTCACTTTACAGATTTTTTCTAACTAAAACAGTTTACTTTTTCGTAATCTGTGAAAAACCAGTTGGTTGATATTTATTATTTTAAATATCTGAAGCAAGCAATTTTGATCAAATTCATTTTTATTGAAAATTTATTTTTTGTTCTTTTTGGGATTTAAATAGGGGTTGTGAATTACTGCATTGTTGGGGGACAGATCAGCCTCAACAACTGAGACCACTCTCTTTTTCATTTTACTCCTGAGGACCTTTTGGAATTTCTGTCTTGCAAATGCATAGAGTAAAGGATGGAATATAGTTGTTCCGTATGCCAAGATTACAAAGCATAGTCTTAATTTTACCATGCCCTCACTTAAACCTTTGTATATTATAATAGTATTTAAAATTGATAATGGTGTCCAACAAATCAGAAATGATGAAATAATTAAAAGTGACATTCGAAAAACCCTTTTTTGTCGTTCCCGCCTTTCTCGATGCTGCTTAACAACTCTTCTTAGAGCAATTATTACAGAGACTGAAGTTCTCACTCCAAGTTTTATGTTTTGTCTTCTGCTATTTTCTGATTGATCGGTATTTTCTTGTTGTATAGTTAGCGGAATGGTCTTTTTTCTTTTTCTTTTGTTCTGTCTCGTTGAAAATCGTGAACCTATTTTGATGTTCAAGGCTTGAAGTATTTTGCTGTAGGTTATCAACATTACAATAACCGTGAAGGAAAAAATAGGAATCTGAATTAAGAGATGGTAATATATTCCCAGTTCATTCTGATATTCATCTACATCAAAGCATAAGATTGTTTTATTTCTCCAGATGCTTTGATTGCCTTGTAGGCTAAAGAAATTGACTTCAATGAAAGGAATTGTAAATGCAGAAAAGGATGCAATCCACACCGATGTTAGTAACATTATTGCTCTTCCCATCGTCAAAATCCGATTGGCTGGCTTAACTGAAATGTCATAACGATCCAAAGTGATTGCAAGGACATTTGCTGCTGTTGCTACACCAGTAAAAGAAATGCAGGCTTCATGAAAATTGCAAATCAAAGCTTCTTTCTCCAGTGAAAGGAGAGTGACAATTACTGTAAGGGGAATGCATCCAACACATATAACTGCATCTAGTATATGCAAGTTCATGGTGATAATGTTACTGACTGAATTAATCAGGTTTGACTTCATGCAATAAAGTCCCAGTACTGTCAAGTTGCTGCTGAGTCCCAACACAATTTCCAGTATCAAAAATCCCGTAAGAGTTGCCTGAAAACTTGATGGGTAGTCAAGAGTCCAATCTGCATTGTCATCAATATGATGTGTCACATTGTGAACCGTCAGATTAATTTCCGATTGCATGGCGACTCATAAAATGGAAAGGGGGTTCTTTGTAGATGATCAGTCCTGAAAGTGTAAACAAGAGCATTAGGTTCTGTGTTTTTACTAGCAAATAACTAATCACACAATATATTTCCTTTGCTGTACTTTGACTGTACACATGCAACTCCATCAACTTTATTGCAAAATCACATTAATAATTAGTTTTTTGGTCAGTTTTGCTCGGTAATTTCTCTGCTATACATTTGCTGCATTTGTTGTACATGCATGACTCTTGTGTAAATGTGAAAATTCTATGTTCAAGTGATCTCCAGGCCGCATTGTGCTGCTGAGCATTAGATGAATGTAGAGCTAGAGTAGGACAATACCAGAATTTCTCAACATGAGCTTTAGGCAACTTGCACTTAGATCTCGTATCAGGCACTGGATCACTAATTAAAACAAAAAATGCTAGAAACGTGAAGTAGGTCAAGCAGTATTTATAGAAACAAAAACCGAGTTAACGTTTCAGATTGTCAAAAGTGGGAATTGAAAAATATGTTCGTTTTAAATTACAGTGAAGGAGGGGCAAAGATGGAGAGGATAAAATAAAAATCTGACCGTGATGAGTTATAGAATCCATCTGGCCAATAAGTTAAAGGAGACGAGGAGAGAGAAAAAAAAAGAACATAAGCTCCCCTTTGAGGACAGTTAGAGAGAATGCAAACATGGAGGATGTGTTCAGTAGGTCACGCTGTGATAATGGAGAGAAGAAAACAGAGTCAATATCGCAGATGGATGATCTGCAGCAGAAATGTTTGTTTGCTAGTTCCGATTCAGACGAAGAAAGTTAGCCTCTGAAATTGAGCCTGGAAGGCTGTATCGTGCCAAGACAGCCGATGAAGTGTTATCTTTCCTGCCTTTGTTTGTACTTTGTTATTCATATTGCAGGAGGTTATGGACATGAGTTGGGTGGACAATTAACGCAAAAAGTAAGCGGGAGCTTTGAGTCATCCTTGCAGACTGAACACAAATGTTCCGCAAAGCGGTCACTCAATCTGAGCTTGGTTTGTCCAATATAGAGGGGACTATGTTGTGAGCACCAAATCCAGTGCACTGAAGTACAAGTGTGGCTACCTCAATGGTGGAAGGAAAGAGGCATAAGAACAGGAGGTGTACCCCCTTCCAGTTGCACAGGATCAGAAACACATTCATTTGAATTGAAAATGTGTGCATGTCTAGCTTTCAAGGAATGATATAGTTACAATAGGGAGAGGACAGTGAAGATTTACCAGGATTATTCCTGGTTTTTCGAGTTTGTCAGGCAAAATTCAGGAAAACTTGGAGCCGGTTTTGTCCCTCTAATTTGGATGCTCAGGACAATGAGTCACAGCCTCCAATTCAGGGGATGGTCATTTCAGAGAGAGATGAGATATTTCTTGAACCGAAGTGCTGTCAATCTTTAGAATTTTATACCCAACAAGGATGTGGATGCTCACTCATTGATTGTAATCCTTAAAGCCACTTCCCTGCAGTCATTGATTTCCTTATTACCCAAAAATACTTTCAATCGTATTTTTGAAGATTGAGAGCTTTTTGGGTATTAAGGGATATTAAGTTAATGCTGGACAGGAGCTTTAAATCAAAAAGGTCAGCGTGGTTTTGTTTAGTGTTGGAGCGGGAGTAAGAGGCAGAATGGCCTCCACCTGCATGTATTTTTATTCTTCTTCATTACAAACATTTAACTAAAAACTGGGACAATGCTTAGGCCTTCATACTGGTTGGCATCTGACTGCAGGCCATTGCTGAGAACTAATAGTGGCTTCTCCATGTATTGAGAGGCTGCCCATACCCCATCGCCTCTCTCCTTGCTTCCTATTTAATGTGAAGGAAGTTATTTTCTAACCCGGTTATTTTGTTCAGCTAGCTTGCTCCAGCAAAGAAATGTCTCTAACACCAAGCTCATGGTGAAAACTGCGCTGCAGAGGAAAAAAAGGAGGGAAAGTTGGTACCTAGTATACTATCCCACAGAAGGTAATGAGAAGCACTGTGGGACCTGGGCAAGTAACAATGACTGGAGGGGTTTTGCTTAGCCCTAGCAATGCCCGCACATTCCATGCTGGCCAGAACACGGCCCTGAGCCTACAGCTCAGTGCTCACTCCAGTCTGCACTCACCAACCCTCACTAGTCATCTCTGTACGTGGCCTTTTGCTCACACAGCACCAAGCTATGTAATGGTATTTTATTGTTGAGGGAGTGGCAGCAGAGGGCTGAGCCTTCAACCAGGTACCTGACACAATTCCAGACAGCAAAAGGGAAAGCAGATTTGCAATGCAGTAGCCTGTCAATAATGCATTTATATATAATTCTACAATGACCTCTATTAGTTCTGATCCATTAGTGATTTTGTTTCTGAGAATATCCAGATGGTCAAGCAAAGTACCTGTGTATTTGGGTGTGCAATGTAAGTTATGATATTTTTTGGTTCATAATACACTTTTTCAGCACTGTCATACAACTATTCAGCATGAAAACATGCTCTTCAGCCCACCTTGTCCATATTGACCAAGCTGGCATACTGGGCTCGGCCCATGTGCCTGCATTTCCCTCATAGGCCTCTAAGCCTTCCCTGTCCAAATGTCTTTTACAATTCGTAATTGTACATTTTCTTGCAGCTTCCTCTGGCAGCTTTTTCCAGAATTGGACTACCCTCTGAATGATAAAAATGTCCCTGCAGTTCCTCTTAAATCTCTCCCCTCTTACCTTAAGCCCATACCCTGTAGTTTTAGAATCCTATACTCTGGGGAAAATGAGCATTCAATTTATCCTTGGTCCTCGTGTCTCGGTCATCTTAATTCGATTGTTGTTCAGCATCCTATACTCCAAATAAAAATGTCCCAGCTTACCCAACCTTTCGAGGCCAGTTCATTGGCTATATTTAAGAGGGAGTTAGATGTGGCCCTTGTGGTTAAGGGGATCAGAGGGTATGGAGAGAAGGCAGGTACGGGATACTGAGTTGGATGATCAGCCATGATCATATTGAATGGCGGTGCAGGCTCGAAGGGCCGAATGGCCTACTCCTGCACCTCATTTCTATGTTTCTATGTTCCCTATAACTACAACCTGCAATCCCAGGCAAGGCCTTAGTGAATCTCTTCTGCACCCTTTCCAACTTAGTGACATCCTCCTTATAGCTGGGCAATTAGAACTGTACACAGTACTCCAAGAGTGGTCTCACCAACAACTTATACAGCTGCATCATGTTGCGCCAACTTTTATACTCAATACCGTTCCCAATAAAGGCTAGTATGCCAAATATCTTCTTCACCACTGCCCACCTGACCCGGCCCGTGTAGGGAACCATGCACCTTTACTCTCGGATCGTTCTGTTCATTAACACTCTTCCAGGGATCTACCATTTACAATGCAAGTTCTGCACTAGCTTGACATACCAAAGTGCAATACCTCTCACTTGTCAAAGTTAAATTGCACTTGGACCACCTTTCCAACTGATCTAAATCTTTTTGTAAATTTATATTTTCCTCAGCTGTTCACTATACCACCAATTTTGGTATCATCTGCAAATTTACTAGCAATGTTAATTACATTGTCATCCAAATAGTTAATGCATATACAAACAGCAGCAGGACCTTGCCAGTGGTTGCTAAAGTCTATATAGACAATGACCACTGCTCAGGCTTGTCCTTGCTGCCCTTATTAAATAAATGTTCTTCTTAAATTTGCCACACTCTTGTCTTCTGGAACATCATCTGTGCCTTAAGATAAAGCAAATGTCTCTGCAAAGGCCCCTGCAATTTCCTCTACAGCTTCCCACAAGATCCAAGGATGTACTTGGTCTGGCCCTGGAAATGTATCCACTTAAAAATGGTTAAAATGAAATTTGTCAGTAGTGGGGATGAGAACTTCACTAATCTTTAACAATCTACTAATTCATTGCCTGACAAATGTAAGTGCTGTTATGAAGGTGAAGATTTAGAAATTAAGTGATTAACCGTAAAAAATGATAGTGGTGACAAAATTATATTTGAGATTGGAATTTTATCCCTCCAATCACAATGCATAGTTATATGCAACAGGGATAGTATTTCTGTTCCAAAAAAAAAGAACTGCAAATGCTGGTATACAGAAAAAGCACAGTGCTGGAGTAACTCAACAAGTCTGGCAGCATCCCTGGAGAAAATAGATAGGCGACAATTTGGGTCGGGACAACTCTACAGACTGATGTTTAAACAAACCTGGACTGTTTAACGAAATTGCTATAGCTATGAATAGACAATTTAAAAGATTTATTATTCAGTTATTTAATCCATTATTTTTTAATGGAATGGAGCTTCAAGTTTAATATGACAGTGTACTTGTCATAAATAAATTTCCAAGAATGAATCCAGTAAATGTCTTCAATTTTGTTACAGGGGTATGTTTGGGTATAATGAAGTTTCCCTGCTTAGATGCAGATTATTAAATAAGGGAAACGACACTGCCTGTATCACTGTCAACGCACTGCATTGTTTCAGGCTAGTAATTGAATTGAGCTAACACTTATTCTGTAATATTAGGTCCTGTACTCGTTCTTCCTTTGCGAAGTCATTTTATATGACTAGTTAATTCAGATGTGTTCAAAATATTTATTTTAATCTAACTAAGTTTTTAATATGTATTGATCCTCAAGAGAACAGTTTCTGATGCTTTAATAGTTAAATATGTTACATTTATTGTAATTTGCTATGTGTATTATGTCTCTGTGCGCAGAAATTACTTAAACAAAAAAACATGTTGTGGAATACTGATATTAATGTTTCAAAAATGCCAATGATTCTGCCCTCTATTGGGAAAATGTATATATCACGTTAGCTTGGTATTTCCCTGGATCATTTGGCTCTAGACCTTGTCAATGATTGGAAACATGTGTCACATAAATGATGATGGTAGTTGTTATAGGTTAATCTCCCAACCCTGGGTCATTGGTGCTGCAGCTCTTTAGGACAGTTAGCTAAGGCCCAAGCACTTTATCTGACCTTAGGGTGAACCAATAATTGAAGATGATTGCACAATATTCAGTTCTGTTTGCGTTTTTCTTTTGTAAATCCTCACTCAGCAAATGAAAGAGTTCATAACTGCATGTAGCAAAACCGAGAAAACATTTGAGCATGGGTGGGGATAATTGGCAAGTAGGATTCTTGCCTTGAAGTGACAGGCAATGGCTATTTTCAATAAGACCAGTGGTAATAATGCAATAGTGGACAAAGAAGTTTGCTTAGTTTCAATATATGTCATATTTAAGCATCTTTTTTGCAATTTGTTTCCTGCATTAATAAGGTACAACTGTTTTCGTAAACTAATAAGGCTTGTTGTACTTCTATGTTGTTCAGTTGCCCAATATACATGTTCTTTGTTTCTAATGAGATCCACAAGGAATTTTAACAGGGATGCATGATTAATTTTATGTTGTCTGAAACAGTTTGAATGAAAAACAAAATGCAGAAAATCATGCAGCAGGTCAGACGGCGCTTATAGATAGAGAAACGGTGTTATTATTTCAGCTCAAAGATCCTTCATCGGAAATGCTGTTTGCATTCTGGCTTTTAGATTCTTTCCTTGCTTTTCAGCTGTTCTGATTTTCACATCACCCCTCAAGGGACATTTGGGAAAACAGCAATGAGGATGATACTGTTGTGGATGTCTGTTCACTGTCAGGCTGGAGATCAAACCAGATGGGAAATACTTTCAAATTGGATGAGATTTCGTGATCAAATCTGAATTCCAATGTTATTTCAAATACTGGGGCAGTTTAAGCTCCTCCCTCTTGTTATATGTTTGAAATTTACTTTGGCTAGAACAGATAGTGGCTCGTACATGACATCAAAGATGATCTTTGAATTTCCGCCACAATCATTTGAGTCTTTATTCACATTAAGACCTAGTGGGTAATTTTCACCCTGCATATAAACACGGAAGAGAGAGAGAACAGACCTGGTCAAATAATGTCGACTGTTTCTGAATTGCTAGTTCCCAGTAAATCAGGTTGGCCAAAACTAGTGTGTCAGATCCTGTGAGGGGAGTTCTGAGCGCGGTAATCAGTTTAAAACAACAAAATGGCTTCACATTCAGCTACAGATTATTAAAATATAATTAAGATAGTGATACCTGAAGTGTGTTTGTACAGAAATGAGACGTGCATTTTGCAAAATGTATCAAAGAAATCTGCTGCAATATTTGTTAATTTAAAGAGCAGTTAAAATTGGCAATTATAAATGCAGCTCGTTCCACTTTTTTTAAAAACATTTTGCAGGTGTACTAGTTTTATTGGAAAACATGACTGCACAGTGAAAATATTGGTATTTCCATGTAAATTATGAATACATGTTTTATATGCTTTTATTTTATACTGGATTTTATACAAAGTAAATTATTTTTCAGAATTTTATTACTGAAATTCTCATAAACAATATTAACAAAAAAAGCAGTTTAGCTTAAATCGTACATGCCAAATTACTAGAAAAATGAAGGAATCTTACCTTGGCTGAAAACCAAAACAAAATCTGTATGCAGGCCATTTAGAATTGATCCTTTGCTAGCAGAATATATTGTGAAGAGTTTCACAAGGTCTGTTTTGGACCTGATGCTTCGAGCAAGATCTGCTTCGACTATTACTGTTTTAAAGTATAGAATTAGTGGATTTCAGTAGGTTGCTGTTGCGCCTATAAACCAAAAAATCAATAAGCTTCTGAAAATATCTCATCAAAGCAGCATGCTGCAGCCTTGTGTCTCTGGAGATCACATTGAGATTTAGCTCTCTCAGAATGCTATGGCAGAGTGAAGTAATTGTGGGCGGCATTCACTGACTGACAGCTTGACTCATTGCCTCCCTTTACTGCAGAGAATTGCAGTGTATGCATTTGTTTTGATTTGCTAATCATTAAGCATTTATCTAATTCTTCCAGGACAGATTTTTTTTTTAATTACCCAGTTAAATAATTGATTTGATATTTGAAAAAAATCTTTTGAAAGAGGGGAAAAAATGCATTTTGAGTCCAAGTAATCTGATGTAATGAAGAAAATGCCTGTTTGGGTATAGTGTTTCTAATAAATCTGTAGGTAAAATCCTGTTTTCATTTCCTTATAAAAAAAATAATGTGGCTCTTTCCAATGCAGTTACGTGCTGTGGCAAAGTATAGCTCTCCTTTCTGGTTTTTTTTTTGCAGTTTAAATATCGTGTTGGGAAATGGAAATTATTTTCCACATGATAATTTCATCAATAATTTAGTCTGTTGCCTAGCTACACTCAAAGTATTTTGTACATTTATTGTATCTCACAATAGCTGATTTAACAATTGATTGATGTTGTTAATTATATTTCCTTGACCATTAAGAAGTGAAATCTACCAGCTAAGTTTCATCTGCCAGCATGCGATGATAATCCAATTTAGTCCACGGTGATTATTAGAAATAACACTGCATCATTGAACTTAAAGTTAAAACTTATGTGGTGTGTATAGTGTAAAATAAATACTATTTAAAAAAGTTTAAAGGGTTAAACATTTTTTAAGTTGTAATTTCCAGAAATTATACTTTGCAAGAAAGGCAGCATAATTGCTGAAGAGACTTTTCTGCTATCGACAAAAGATAGTAATCTGTGTTGTGGCTATCTGTTCAGATTTGTTGTTAAAAATACATATTCAATGCTCCATGACAAATAAAATTTCTTCACCAGATACCTTTTATTTTTTTGTTTAAATTCTGCATTCTAAACCTCTTTATTGAATATAATGAAAGTAAGTTTACAATCTGAGTAGCAAATCTTGCTGGTCCTTAAGTGAAATTATATCTGCACACTTTGAAATTTCGTAGATGCAGTTTAATTTCTTTCACTTGCAAAAATGTTCTTGAGATACTGCAGATCAATTATTCTAGGAAAGCCCTGGTAGGTAATATCATTGCCTGCAACTAAGCATCTTGAAATATAAGCATACATTTGTTTAATGAAATTGCTGCATTGGGGCTTAAGTAATATTTTGATTTTTCCCTCCACACCTCACAAATCCCCTCCTCCCCCATTCATGACTGCTGTGGTTCCTTCACATTTCTGTTGCTCTAATTGTCTTCTCTGTCACACGTATACCCATTGTTCCAGTTACTAATGGCTGATCCTTTTTGTTACCTAATATATCAAGAGGAGAGAAAATATCGATAAGCTTCATATATAGGCAGAGAATATTTGTGTTTTATAAGAAATTTGTGTCCATTTTTATTAACAACTGAAAATGTAATTGAGATATTTAAAATGAAAAAATGAATTATAATAGTGATGGATGTGATCTTAAAATGTGTCTTAGATCATGTGTGATGTAAGACAATGGCAGGATAGACGCTGATGGTCTGTTCCAACATCAATATCAGTAAATCTCTTTTGAAAATGCTGTGGGATTGGAGCAGCTATGGTCAAGATTTTTGTCCCCACTTTCACCTATGCACGGCTGTTATTACCCTTTGTCTACTTTAAACAGAGATATTTGTCTCGGGCATTTAGCACTTTGTGAAGCTAAAGGAATGATTAACCAGAAAAGGACTGATTTAAGTGAAATGAGGATTAATTTTGCCTGTGTAAATTGAAATCAAAGACATGAAGGATGAAATGAAATGAAAGTCTGGATGCTGATGGCTTGGGTGCAGTCCACCTCTGTCACAAGAAATTGTCTGAGCAGTCTGAAGAAGGGTCTCAACCCGAAACGTCACCCATTCCTTCTCTCCAGAGATGCTGCCTGTCCCACTGAGTCACTCCAGCATTTTGTGTCTACCACAAGAAATAGAATGTTGGGTTGTAAGAAAAATCTTGATGTAATTTGATGAACCAGTAAAAACAGTTCAATCGTACAAACTAAAGTCAGACTGAATTAAAAACTTTAACAAGGGTATTTTGTATAACTCAATTTTCTGGATCTGAGTGCGACTGGCAAGGCCAATATCTTTTTGCCTCATAGCCTTTGAAAGGTTGGTGCTAAGCTGCTGCCTTCAACCACTGCGACAGAACTGGGTAACTTATTTCCAAATCAGGACAGTGCGTGACTTGGATGGGGACATGCAGATTTTGGTATTTCGGAATATCTGGGCCCTGCCCTCATTGTTTTGGGAGGTGCCTTTGGAATATTCTAGATAAACAACATAAATACTTTGTATATAGTACATATATTAGCCACTGGTAAAGGGAATGGATGTTCAGTGGAGAGAATGGTGTTGGGTCCCTTTTTCCCAAGTTACTCCATCACTTTGTGTCTTTTTTTGTTTGATGTTTGACTCCAACCATTCTTAATGCTGCTTGACTTTAAGCTTACCAGAACATCTTAATGCAATGTTTGCTCAAAAGCTGCTTTGATATCAAATGCAATCACTCTTAACTCGTCCCTGGAAATCAGTTCTCTGACCCATTTTTCCACCAAGCCTGTGAAGTGGTCTGAAGCCAAATAATCCTGACAAAAACAACCCAGGCATCAGCAAACAGACGATTGACAGTTTTTGACAACACTATGCTATGGCAACGATATAATTTTCCTTTTAACCAGGTGCAGTCCCTTTGGGTCCTGTCCCCAACGCAATATTCCACCACTCACCCATAGCCCCTAACAGCGCACGGCGGCTGAGAGGTTCCCGTCGTGACGCCAGAGATCCCCGTTGTGGAGTTTTTTTGAAAATCGCGATTTTTAATGTAAATGAGATTCTGGATCCCATTGTGACGTCATTGTGAATGATAACGGAAGAATTTGATTAAAACAGATTTGTTTTAAAAAAACATGTTTTTTTAAATGTAAATGAGATTCGAGGTCCCATTGTGATGTCATTGTGACGTCGAACGCGGCTGACGGGCAGGGCACGTGGAAAAGTGGTTTGAAAATTGATTTTCGTAAATATTAAAATGTCAATAACTTGTAAAATATAACATCAATCCGAACGAAACTTGTTTCATTCACATCCCAGGACAATGGTAAGGTGGGCCAACAATTGTAGCACCATTGTGTACCATTTTGACGGGGTTTTGAAATATCACACACACATACAAATAAACAGAGAGTTTTAATAATATATACTAGACACAGTGCTGATCCGTTGGGTTATAACGCAATATTCCATCAATCACCCATAGCCACCAACTGCACAGGCGCGGCTGATGTTTTTAAAGTTTAAAATGGCAATAACTTGGCAAAAATATGATCAATGTGAACGCATCTCACTCTCCCTCTGCAGTCCCCTATTCCCCTCCTTCATTATCCTGCCTCTTCCCACCCTCCACCAACCCTCCTCTGCTTCCTCCCCTCACCCCCACCCTCCCCTCCTCTCACTTCCCCTCCCCTCCTCCATTACCTCGCTATCCCTCTTCCTACTCCTATCCTCCATTCCCCCACATCCCCAGAACCCTCCCCCTCTTCACCCTCCCTCTTCTTTTCCCTCTCCTTTCCCCTACCCTCAGTCTCTCACTCCCTCCCTCCATAACCCCTCTCCCCTCTCCCCTCCTGCCCCCCTCCTCTCCCTCAACCCCCCCACACCCTCCTCACCTCCCCAGGATCTCGATTGTAAGCCACCGCCGGCCGTGCTTGCTTCACCACATCGGCGATTAAGGTGTAGTTGACGCGGAGGCTGTCGGGGTGGGGGGTGGTACGACGGGTTGTGGTCTGGAGCCACGGGAGGTGAGGGAGAGGTTGAGGCTGCGGCCTTGTCCTTGTCCCGGGTCCTGCTCCTCTCCCCGCGGGACCAGAGCGGCTCGAACCCTTGTGTTTGCTCCCCATCGGCAAAAGCCTGGGCCCAGCTACAGCCTCGGGGCTCGGCCCACGGCAGGCCTTTTCAACTTCTCTCGTCTTTCCCCTCTCCTCCCCTCCTTCACCTCTCCCTCCCACTTCTTTCCCCTACCCTCAGTCACCCTCCCTCCCTCCATAACTCTTCTCCCCTCCCAACCCCCCTCCTATTCTTCGATCCCCCACTCCTTACCTCCTATCCCCCTCCACTATCCCTTCTCACCTCCCCCACTCACTGCTCTTCTGTTTCTCTATTCCACACTCCCTGCGTCCCCCACTCCCCCGTCCTTTCCCTCCTCACCTGCTCCCTCTTGTTTTCCCTCATCCCCTACCCTCTCCCAATCCCTCCCTCACCTTTTATTTCCCCTACCCTCAGTCACTCCCTCCCTCCATAACTCTTCTCCCCTCCTCTCCCTCTATCCCCTCTCCTCCCCCACTCTCCCTCCCCAGGATCTCGAGGTTGCCGTTCCTCTCCCTTCTTGCGTGCCCCGGAGGAGCATCAGCCGTTGGCACCCTCAGAGCCAGGCGTCAGAGCATCAGCTGACGGTGCCCTCAGAGCCAGGGGGGAGGGGAGAGCTCGGAGAAAAGACGAGAGAAGAGCCTGGGAGAGAAGGGAGATACCACGGGGGAGGGGGCAGAAGCCAGCGAGGGTGACCAGAGGGGAAGGGGCTGGAGCTGCGGGGCTTTGCGATGGTGGTTCATTTGGGACTCACAGCGGGCGCTGGACGCTCTCCTCCACCGAGATCAGATTCACCGCTTTCCGTTTGGCGCCATCGCCGCGCTGCTTCCGGTCCCTCCGCAAATTGTGTCCGTTTGGAGACATCCGCTGACCATCCTCAGCTCCAGTAAAGACACGATAGCGCAGGAAGGGGTGGACAGTCCCGGGGAGTGACAGGGGAAGAGACCAATCCGCGCCGCTCTGACTGGCAGGAGAGGAGATCGATCTGCGCACGTGCTGTTTTATACGATTTTTAAACCTCGTTAGCTTTTACAATATAACACGGATCGGAACGAAACGTGTTGCACTGGCAGCACAGGAGAACACGAGCGAGCTCGCGAAAAATTGTAGCGAATACTGTAGAATTGTAGAAAATACACGCAAACCGAAAAAGCACAAGATCAGAGCTTTAGTTATGTATAGATAATAATATAATAATAATGTACTCGACCAAGTGGGACCTGTTGGGCCACATTCCCCTAACGCAATATTCCACCACTCACCTGATGTTCCCCCAATGCAACCCGTTCCCCCAACGCAATATTCCACCACTCACCCAAAGCCCCCAACTGCGCAGGCGCGGCTCATTTCCCCTCATCCCCAGCACTCCCTGCCCCTCCCCTTCATCCTCCCTCTTCTTTTCCCTCTCCTCCTCCCCTCCCTCACCTCTCCCTTCCTCATTTCCCCTACCCTCAGTCACTCCATCCCCCCCCTCCATAACCCCTCTCCCCTCCCTACCCCCCTCCTCTCGCTCTATCTCCCTGCTCCCCCACTCCTCAACTCTGTCCCATCCCACTCCCCCACTAAACACAATGTTTAAATAACATTCTCCTGCTCTTCTCCCCCACTCCCTCTCTCTCCTTACAACAATGCAACAAATCTCTCATTGCACAACCGTAGCATTACCTTTACTACAACCTTGCACCCTATATCCAGACTACTGTTTGGGGGTCTGTAGATAGGTCCCATTAGCTTCTTTTTACCCTTACAAGTCCTTAGATTTATCCATACTGACTCCACATTTCCTGTTTTAATGTCACCCCTTGCAAGGGACTGAAAAGCAGGTATTCTAGAGTGATTATCTCTGGATTGCTTCCAGTACTTAGTGCTAGTGAGGACAGGGACAGGGAGATAGTGGATCTGAATGTGTGGCTGAGGTGCTGGTGCAGGGAGCAAGGATTTAGATTTATAGACCACTGGGATCTCTTCTGGGGTAGGGGTGACTTGTACAAAATGGATGGGTTGTACCTTAACTGGAGAGGGTCTGATATTCTGAAGGGAGGTTTGCTAGGGCTACACGTCTGGGTTTAAACTAAATAGTGGGGGGGGAGGGATTGACAAATTGGGAATAAAAATTAGTTATTAGTTAATACTTAGTTCAATTTGTTAATACTTCCTCAATGTGTGCAAGACACGCTTTGATACAATTCAAGGTGGTTCACATAGTTCATATGTCAAAAGATAAGTTAGTTTGTTGTTATGGTCATATAAATCCTACCTGTGACATATGTAACTCTGAAGTGGCCTCACTGACTCGTATGTTTTGGTCCTGCCCACTTTTGGAAAAATATTGGAAAGAAATCTTTGATACTATTTCTGTAATTTTAGGTATTGATTTACAAATTCATCCTATTACTGCAATTTTTGGGCTACCAATGTTAGATTCTATTCATTTGTCCCGTTCCGCCCATCGGCTGATTGGTTTTACCACAGTAATTGCAAGACGATCTATTTTATTTAAATGGAAAGACTCTAACCCTCCGACCACACTCCATTGGTACTCTGAAACGATATCATGTTTAAATTTAGAAAAAATCAGGAGTGACATTGTTAAATTTGATAGGACTTGGGGAAGATTTATTCAACATTTTCACACGACATAAATTGTCCCCTCTCCAACCGTTATAATAATAATTTTACCTTTATACAATGGTACGGACTTGACGACAAACAGGGACTTAAATTGTTGAAATTCTTTGCAGCCCAGATTTTGTTTTGCTTTTTCTTTTCTCGTTTGGGGGGGTGTTTTGTTTTTTCCTTTTTTCTCTTTTTTTTCTTTTTTTTTTCTTTTTATCTTTTTGTTTTTTTATATATAAGTTTTCTTTTAAACATTTAACTATTTACATAGAGACCCGCAGGTCTATATTCAATGTGTATTTTGACACTGAACTCATATTTAGGTTATACCTGTTATTAATGTAATCCTGATCCCTATGTATCAATATCATTGTTATGTTTATCATTATTCTTTTTTGTTTTGTTTTTGTTTTTGAACAAAAACTAATAAAAAGATTTTAAAAGAAAGATGGAGTTGAAGGGAAAGTGTGTACAGGAAAAGTTACAAAAGACTCCCGAATTAACGGAAAGGAAAGTTCGAGAAGGGATAAGGGAGTAATGTCAGGGCCAATTATGAGCGGTGCGAGAGGAGAGGTGAATACCGAGGTCAAAGTGTTGTATATGAATGCATGAAATATAAGAAATAAAGTGGATGAGCTTGAGGCTCAGTTAGAAATTGGCAAGTATGATGTTATGGGAATTACAGAGACATGTCTGCAAGAGGGCCAGGGCTGGGAACTGAATATTCAAGGGTATACCTCCTATCAAAAAGACAGACAGGTGGGCAGAGGGTTGTGGTAGCTCTGTTGGTGAGGAATGAAATTGGGATATGTTGGACAACATATGTCAAGGGGATATGTTGGACAGCAAGACTAATAAAATGACAAAAAGAAATGATGGTGGGATAGTTAGTAGAGCATTACTCTCAAAATCAGAATGGAAGAAAATCACTTGAGAAGGAGGGAACTTTGGAAAATCTGTCCAAGAGGAGAGTGTGGCTACGCCTTGCAAGTATGAACATTGAAAGTGGGGTTCTGATTAGAGATGCCAGCTGTGAGCAACAGTCCACGCCATCCCCATTCACATTGGCTGTGTTATCTGTGTCTATTGGCTTGAGGGAAAATTAAAAAGTAGTTGTGTTGTTATACCTGATGCTAAAGGCAAATACATTGATAATGTTGGGGTGATTAATGATAGGGTAATGCGCACTTGTATCAGAGGCAGTTAATACAAGGGAAAATAATAAATATAGATTTAAATGCATAGTTTTACCACTATGAAAAAATGCTTGAGAATGTACTGAGAACTTAATAATTGAGAATAAACGATCTTGCTGCTGACATAACAATTTGGTTATTTTAACATGGAACATTACTTTGCCTACAGTGCAAGTCACAACATCGTGAAAATGGTCACATTTCTGATTTGGAACTCATTGATGCAACAAAGTTTAGATCTTCATTCGGTAGCAATTGACTTCGAATTACAACTTTATATCAGAACATACTCCAATTCCATTCTTCTGCTTTTATTGAATGATTTTGATTGCAGAATGCTAAAAGTGGACAAAAAAATGGAACAGTTCATAGGTGTAACTAAAGAGTGGGGAGCATTGTGTTCTGAGTATGTTTTGACAAGAGTAAAAAAATATGGACGTGTTCTTGGATGGAATTTAAGAGAACACGACTATGAATAGTATGGTTAATAATGTTAATGCAGGTGTAGTGTTTGGTGTGTGGTTGGGGTAGGTGCCTGGATCTTGGACATTATGGATTGTAGAGTTGGGGGCATATGAGTTGAGGAAGGAGAGTGCTGAGGTTAAGTAAGGAAGATCTTCTTATCGAGTCCACACACAAGATTAGAAGTTGTTCAGCTAGAGCTGAACACACTTCTTGGCATCTGCATACAATGGTGTCTGTCTTGCGCTTATTGTGCGTGGTGCTGGAAAGATTGGTGAAAACACGACATGGACGCTATTTCCTTGACCCCTGTAAGGAAGATAGTGAAGGATTTAAAACTAGATGATTACGAATAAAGTGATTTGGGCAATGGATATGTCCATCACATTGCAGTCAAGTATATATGTGTCAATAGTCTTAATATATAGGAATCTATGGAGAGTGGAAAATGAAAAGCCATGATGGAAAACATTAGAATGGAGACATCTGGTTATGGCAAAGCATGAATATAGGTTTCAGGATAGTAGTAAATGAGGGAGAAATTGGGCAATATAGGTCTGAAACATATTTCAGGATTGTAGAGAACAAAGGTTGCAGACTGTGGTCTAATTTTAAAATTCCCCTTATTCTATTCAATTTTCAGCTACATTTGTGAATGACCTTGTTCATTCACAATGTTTAAAAAAAAATCATATCCCTCTCTAACCTATGGCAATTGATGAATCACTTGCTATGGAACACCTAACCTCTTGGTCGTGTGGATGTCGTATTTACGTGGCTGGTCCATTTGAGATTTTTGTTAATGAAGACCCTAAGACATTGATGGTGGGAGAATAAGCCAGTTCGGTATTCCGAAAAACGCAAGGAATCATGGGACTTGCCACACTCCTTGCACGGAGGCATGCAATGCCACCGCATTGAGGCCGGGGGGGGGGGGGGGAGAGAGAAGTAGCTCGGGTGGCTGCCCGGCGGCCGTTCAGGACAGTGGAACCAGCCGCCACCTTAGCTCCTTCTGCCGGTCCCCGCTCACCTCTGGCAGCTCTCCGTCTAAAAACCTCTCTCCTGCCGCTCGCTGGCCTCACTCATGTCCTTAAATATTGACAGTGCGATTGAGGTTACTCAGCTGTGGGAATTTAAGGATTTGCAGGAAGCCGCTGACATGAGTGAAGTCGGCGAGTGTCAGGTGACAGGTGTTCCGACGGCGAGCACTGCCAGAGGTGAGCGGGCCGGCAGAAGGCGCTGAAGTGGCGGACAGTTCTGCTGTAGGGTCCCAGCGGCTGCTAGCAGCTCCCCGAGCTGCTTCTATCCCCGGATACAGTGCGGTGGCTTCAAGCCCGGAGAGCTGCAGTAGCGGTGAGTGAGTTACTGGCATTATCCCCGACACCCTCCATCTCAACACGTGCCCTCCCCACAACTTTACCCCTGGCACAGACTCTCCACATGCTGTGAAAGGAACTGTTCCCCCAATTGGTCCTTTAAACAAGTGTTGTCATTCTATTAAATGACTATTGATTCAACTATTCCCTGTACTCCCGTTTTTCCCACCATCTCTCCACCTGCCATCACCCTTCAACTCCCCTCCCCCCACCCATTCAGTAATTCAGAATAAAGGAGACTAGGAAGCCTTGGGCAAATTGAATTGTTACTGTTTTTATTTTTAATTTTTACGGAGAACAATCTGCGCATGCGCGGTTTAATTTTTTTATAAAGCCGATTGACTGCCTACCATGAGTAATTACTCACGGCACGTGCCTGCATGGCGCTAAAGTCTAATGTGTAGGAAGGCTGAAGGAGGGTCTTCTATCCAGAAGGGAGTGTCGCCGCAGGCCCGCAGCAGTGAGGAGGGGAGACGCCGGCCCCAGCTCGACGCTGGTGGGACAGGCGGGGTTGAGCTGGAGTTGGTGCTTCTTTTCCGCGCCACCTGCGGGCCTGGGCCGCCGCTGCAACGGGCCTGTGCCCCGCTGGGCCAGGCAGAGCCGAGCCGGAGCCAGGCGCCCCCCCCCCGCCGTTCCCATCCTGCTCCCACCGGCCCGGTATCACCCCGGACGTGACCACGGGGACGGCCCAGCCGTGGCTGGATAGGGACAAGACGCAGGTCTGCACCCATGCAGCGGCATGGCCACCGTGAGTGTAGATTGATGAGTGTTCTTTCCGTGAGTGTAGAATGTAGGTATGTTGCAAAACTTACCTTGAGCAGCGCTGCAGTTCTGCCGCTCCCCGTGTGCGTGACTTTGGCGCCTTTCAGAGGGGGGCGGGCTTAAAGTGCCGTTTTTCGACAGACTGGGATAATCGATCAATGTCGGGCGATTTCGTTGCGGAAGAAAAATCGCTCCGCAAACATTATTGTGTGAATGTTATTTGAACACTTAGGCAATTTAAAAAAAGTTTATCTTTTCTTAAGAAATGGATAGATGTTTAGATCTACTCATTGAATTTTGTAATTAGCTACAATTAGATAACCAACTAATTATATGCTTTAATTTCAGGTAATCCAAGTAAGATTGTTTAATATTTGTTTCAGAATGCTTCAATCTATAATAACTGAAAATTTCATTGAGTTCTCTTAATTTTTAAGAAAGTTATGGGCTTTTAACTTTTCCAGATCACAGCTTTTGAGTTAAGTCATAGAAACATAGACATAGAAATTAGGTGCAGGAATAGGCCATTCGGCCCTTCGAGCCTGCACCGCCATTCAATATGATCATGGCTGATCATCCAACTCAGTATCCCGTACCTGCCTTCTCTCCATACCCTCTAATCCCCTTAGCCACAAGGGCCACATCTAACTCCCTCTTAAATATATCCAATGAACTGGCCTCAACTACCCTCTGTGGCAGAGAGTTCCAGAGACCCACCACTCTCTGTGTGAAAAAATTCCTTCTCATCTCGGTCCTAAAGGATTTCCCCCTTATCCTTAAGCTGTGACCCCTTGTCCTGGACCTCCCCAACATCGCGAACAATCTTCCTGCATCTAGCCTGTCCAACCCCTTAAGAATCTTGTAAGTTTCTATAAGATCCCCTCTCAATCTCCTAAATTCTAGAGAGTACAAACCGAGTCTATGCAGTCTTTGTTCATAAGACAGTCCTGACATCCCAGGAATCAGTCTGGTGAACCTTCGCTGCACTCCCTCTATGGCAATAATGTCCTTCCTCAGATTTGGAGACCAGAACTGTACGCAATACTCCAGGTGTGGCCTCACCAAGACCCTATACAACTGAAGTAGAACCTCCCTGCTCCTATACTCAAATCCTTTTGCTATGAAAGCTAACATACCATTGGCTTTCTTCACTGCCTGCTGTACCTGCATGCCTACTTTCAATGACTGTTGTACCATGACACTCAGGTCGCGTTGCATCTCCCCTTTTCCTAATCGGCCACCATTTAGATAGTAGTCGGTTTTCCTATTTTTGCCACCAAAGTGGATAACCTCACATTTATCCACATTATACTGCATCTGCCAAACATTTGCCCACTCACCCAGCCTATCCAAGTCACCTTGCATTCTCCTAGCATCCTCCTCACAGCTAACACTGCCACCCAGCTTAGTGTCATCCGCAAACTTGGAGATATTGCCTTCAATTCCCTCATCCAGATCATTTATGTATATTGTAAATAGCTGGGGTCCCAGCACTGAGCCTTGCGGTACCCCACTAGTCACTGCCTGCCATTGTGAAAACGACCCGTTAACTCCTACTCTTTGCTTCCTGTTTGCCAGCCAGTTCTCTATCCACATCAATACTGAACCCCCAATGCCATATGCTTTAAGTTTATATACTAATCGCTTATGTGGGACCTTGTCGAAAGCCTTCTGGAAGTCCAGATACAGCACATCCACTGGTTCTCCCCCATCCACGCTACTAGTTACATCCTCGAAAAATTCCACAAGATTCGTCAGACATGATTTACCTTTCGTAAATCCATGCTGACTTTGTCCAATGATTTCACCACTTTCCAAATGTGCTGCTATCCCATCTTTAATAACTGACTCTAGCAGTTTCCCCACTACCGATGTTAGACTAACTGGTCTGTAATTCCCCGTTTTCTCTCTCCCCCCCTCCTTAAAAAGAGGGGTTACGTTTGCTACCCGCCAATCCTCAGGAACTACTCCAGAATCTAAAGAGTTTTGAAAGATTATCACTAATGCATCCACTATTTCCGGAGCTACTTCCTTAAGTACTCTGGGATGCAGCCTATCTGGCCCTGGGGATTTATCGGCCTTTAATCCATTCAATTTACCCAACACCACTTCCCGACTGACCTGGATTTCACTCAAGTACTCCTTTGACCTGCGGTCCCCTGCTATTTCCGGCAGATTATTTATGTCTTCCTTAGTGAAGACGGAACCAAAGTAGTTATTCAATTGGTCCGCCATATCCTTGTTCCCCATGATCAACTCACCTGTTTCTGACTGCAAGGGACCTACATTTGTTTTAACTAATCTCTTTCTCTTCACATATCTATAAAAACTTTTGCAGTAAGTTTTTATGTTCTCTGCCAGTTTTCTTTCATAATCTATTTTTCCTTTCCTAATCAAGCCCTTTGTCCTTCTCTGCTGGTCTCTGAATTTCTCCCAGTCCTCTGGTATGCTGCTTTTTCTGGCTACTTTGTACGCATCATCCTTTGCTTTGATACTATCCCTGATTTCCCTTGTTATCCACGGATGCACTACCTTCCCTGATCTATTCTTTTGCCAAATTGGGATGAACAATTTTTGTAGTTCATCCATGTAGTCTTTAAATGTCTTCCATTGCGTATCCACCGTCAACCCTTTTAGAATTGATTGCCAGTCAATCTTGGCCAATTCACGTCTCATACCCTCAAAGTTACCTTTCCTTAAGTTCAGAACCATTGTTTCTGAATTAACAATGTCACTCTCCATCCTAATGAAGAACTCGACCATATTATGGTCACTCTTGCCCAAGGGGGCACGCACAATAAGACTGCTAACTAACCCTTCCTCATTACTCAATACCCAGTCTAAAATAGCCTGCTCTCTCGTTGGTTCCTCTACATGTTGATTAGATAACTATCCCTCATACTTTCCAAAAAATCCTCTTCCTCAGCGCCCCTGCCAATTTGATTCACCCAATCTATATGTAGATTGAAGTCACCCATTATAACTGTTTTGCCTTTGTCGCACGCATTTCTAATTTCCTGTTTTATACCATCCCCAACTTCACTACTACTGTTCGGTGGCCTGTACACAACTCCCACTAGCGTTTTCTGCCCCTTAGTGTTTCGCAGCTCTACCCATACCGATTCCACATGCTCCAAGCTAATGTCCTTCCTTTCCATTGCGTTAATCTCCTCTCTAACCAGCAACGCTACCCCACCTCCTTTTCCTTTCTCTCTATCCCTCCTGAATATTGAATACCCCTGGATGTTGATTGAAACCCCTGGAAGTGAATTGAAAGGCAATGGGGAGCAAGATGCTAATTTCCGAGTATGAAAATGGCCATAACTTTCTTAATACTGAAGATATGAAAGTAAATTAGGTGTCAAATTAAACTTATTTTTATGCTTTATCTGATGGGATAAATTGCAGACTTGATTTTTTAAATCTCAAAATTTTGTAACATTGCTATAGAATGACTTCCAGACTCAGTCTGGAAGTCATTTACAGTGAGTGTTTAGCCCGAGCGATCTATGACCTGTGCATGCACAGTCGGAATATCAAACTGGCTTCTTTTGCAATGATAATGGGCTTGTAGTGACATAAGAGGTCATCTGTGGAGTGTTAACCAGAAGCTTTACTATTGTAGATAACGAAGGGATCGAAATGATAATTTTGGTGAAAGACAATAAATATAGAAATATTTATTGCTTGTTATGCATAATATTGCAGCTACACATACACTGGAGCAATTATCTCATTATTATTACAAAAGCACAAGAAATCTTGGCATTGCATCAGATTAATGAGTTAGTTGAGCAGAAAATATTGAGAACTTTCTCATTGTTCAATTGGGTCTTTAAAAATCAAAATCACAAAGGTTGCAGCAGGAAAACAGATTATTCAACACATGCATGTTGGCATTGCAAAATAAGATATCAGTACAGTTGCATTCTAGGTGTGAACATTCACTCTTTGTATTCTGTTTCATAGATTATCTTTCACAAGGAGTTGATCTCTCTGGGATTGAAGTTATAGAAAATGATCTCCTTTTTATTGCAAGAGCCCGACTTGAGATCGAGAATCAAGCCAAACGGTTACTTGAACAGGGAATGGAGACACAGGTAAATGCTCCTCTTTTGTAAATCAAAACATTCCAGATGTTGATAATCTGAAATATAAAAATAAATGATGGAAGCACTCAGAAGAGCAGTCAGTAGCTATGGAAGGGGAAGCAGAGTTAGTGTTTCAGGCTGTAGATTTCATAAGATGTGAAAGTGAAGTAATAAGAGTTAAGTTACAGAGAGGGTTGTGGCGCGATGGAACGGACAAAGAGAATATCTCTGAGTGGGATCTTCTGGCAACCCTGTTTATACCTTACCTTTATGGAGATGCCTGGTTATCAGATTAGTGAGTATAGATAGAGATGATGAAAATGAACAAAGCTGTAAAATGCCTATTAGCCTAAAACCTGAAGCTGAAAGAAAAATGCTGCTAATGCCCAAAAGATAAGGCTGTGCCTGTGTAGAGAGAAAAACGGTTAATATTAAGTTAGATAACCTTACAGAACAACTGGTCAGTTCCGATTGAAACGGGACAAATGAGTTCCCTAAAATTGGTGAATGCAATGTTGATTCCAGAAGTCTGTAACATATCCCGAAGGAAGATGAAATGTTCCTCAAGCTTATGTTAGAGTTTGGATGGCTGCTTGTCGGGTTGGAGGCAGGTGACTAGTGGGGTGCCTCAGGGATCTGTGTTGGGTCCTTTGTTGTTTGTCATGTACATCAATGATCTGGATGAAGGGGTGGTAAATTGGATTAATAAGTATGCAGATGATACCAAGATAGGGGGCGTTGTGGATAATGAAGAGGATTTCCAAAGTCTACAGAGTGATTTAGGCCAGTTGCAAAAATGGGCTGAAAGATGGCAGATGGAGTTTAATGCTGATAAATGTGAGGTGCTACACCTTGGCAGGACAAATCAAAATAGGACGTACATGGTGAATGGTAGGGAATTGAAGAATACAGTTGAACAGAGGGATCTGGGAATAACCGTGCATAGTTCCTTGAAGGTGGAATCTCATATAGATAGGGTGGTAAAGAAAGCTTTTGGTATGCTAGCCTTTATAAATCAGAGCATTGAGTTTAGAAGCTGGGATGTAATGTTAAAATTGTACAAGGCATTGGTGAGACCAAATCTGGAGTATGGTGTACAATTTTGGTCGCCCAATTATAGGAAGGATGTCAACAAAATAGAGAGGATACAGAGGTTGCCTGGGTTTCAACAGCTAAGTTACAGAGATAGGTTGAATAAGTTAGGTCTTTATTCTCTGGAGCGCAGAAGGTTAAGGGGGGACTTGATAGAGGTCTTTAAAATTATGAGAGGGATAGACAGAGTTGATGTGGACAAGCTTTTCCCTTTGAGAATAGGGAAGATTCAAACAAGAGGACATGACTTTAGAATTAAGGAACAGAAGTTTAGGGGTAACATGAGGGGGATCTTCGTTACTCAGAGAGTGGTAGCGGTGTGGAATGAGCTTCCAGTGGAAGTGGTGGCGGCAGGTTCGTTGGTATCATTTAAAAATAAATTGTATAGGCATATGGATGAGAAGGGTATGGAGGGTTATGGTATGAGTGCAGGCAGGTGGGACTAAGGGAAAAAAGTTGTTCGGCACGGACTTGAAGGGCCGAGATGGCCTGTTTCCGTGCTGTAATTGTTATATGGTTATATTGTATTACAGTTTTGTTGCATGTCATTGTGATATATATATCATGTCTTGATTGGTGAATATGTTTAGTTTGTGAGTTATTTGAAGCAGAAAAAATATGTGAATGTAGACAAAGTGCTGGAGAAACTCAGCAGATGCGGCAGCATCTATGGAGCGAAGGAAATAGGCGACGTTTCGGGCCGAAACCCTTCTTCAGACTGATGGGTTTCGGCCTGAAACGCTGAACCCGCTGAGTTTCTCCAGCACTTTTGTCTACCTTCGATTTTCCAGCATCTGCAGTTTCTTCTTGAACATAATATGTGAATGCTTCATTGAGCATAATTCTGACTGGTAACTACGCACTTCATCCGAGCATATTATCGCACGCGTCATGCAAACCGTCTTAAATGAGCACCTAAACTGTCATTTGGCAACCTAAAAAGCTGTCAATGTTGCCCGGCTGGCAACAGGGAAAAAAAGTTAATCGAGAGCCCTGCCATATCAGGAGCAACAAATGCAGTGAACAAGGTTTGAAGAGGTGTATTTGACCCTCTGTCTCACCTGAAATAATTGTTATGGTCCCTGGATGGAAAGTGAGAGAGGAAATGTAGGAACTGGTGTTACATCTCCTGTTGGAAGGTAATACTACTTGGGGAGGGGGCAGTTTGGGTGGAATGGGATGAGTAAACCAAGGAGTTGTGGAGAGAGTAATCTCTACGGGAAGTGGAAAGGGGTAGGATTGGGAAGATGTGGCTGATAAGAGGCAGAAATGTCGGAGAAAGATGTGTTGGATGCGGAGGCTTATGGGGTTAAAGGTAAGGTTAAGGGAAACTCGTGAGGTTGAGGAAACTCTCCTTGTTCCTTCTGAGGGCAGGAAGAATGAGAACAGAATCTTGGAAGCAGGTGCGACAGAGGTGGAGAAATTGAGAGGAAGGGATGGCGTCCTTGCAAGAACAGGGTGGGAGGAAGTATAGTCAAGGTATCTGTGGCCGTCGGTGGGTTTGTAGTAGACATCAGTACATAGAGTGTATCCTGTGGTGGAGACGTAGAGATTGAGAAAGGGGAGAGAGGTCTCAGAGACTGTTCAATTGAATTTGAGGGCAGGATGGAAGTTAGTAAAGTTGATAAAAACAACAAGTTCTTTATTGGTGCAGATATCAATATAAGGGAGAAAGAGTTAAGGAAAAGTGCTGGTGTATGTTTGGAACAAGGACTGGAACAAGGACTGCTCAACATAATCAACAAATGGCATCGCTGCCTGAAGCCCATGTGAGTGCCATGGTACATCTTCCACTTAAAGCAAATGAGAGGAGTCAAAAGAGAAGTAGTTACGGGTGAGGTCCAGTTCAAGCAAGCAGAGGAGAGTGGGAGAAACTAAATGGATACAAAATTAATGTTCGGATGCAGAGGGTGGTGGTGGTGGTTGGATTGGTACGAACGTCCGGGACTCGCAGTGTGCCTCAGGGATTGGTGCTTCGTCCATTGCTGTTTGTTACCCTTTATCAACATTTGGATGAGAATGTACAATGCGTGATTAATAAATTTACAGATTACACTAAAATAGATGGTATCGTCAACAGGGAAGATGATTATCAAGAAATGCAGCAGATCTAGACCAGTTGAATTAAAGTAAGTGTGAACGGTAGGGCACTGAGAAGTGTTGTAAAGCAGTGGGATCCAGTAGTACAGGTAAATAGTTCTCTGCAAGTAATATCACAGGTAATTAGGATGTTGAAGAAGGCTTTAGTCTCGTTGGCCTGAATCTGTCAATCCCCAGCATAGAAGTGGAACATTATGTTATGGTTGTACAGGTTGTTAATGAGACCGCATTTGGAGTTTTGTGTTCATTTTTAGTCATGCAGTTATAGGAAAGATGCCATTAGGCTGGAAAGGATACAGAGAAGTTTTATGAAGCTGTTGCCAGGACTGGAGGGCCTGAGTTATTGGGACTGATTGGGAAGTATAGGTCTTTATTCTTTCAAGCACAGGAGGCTGAGGGTGATCTTAGAGGTGTATTAAACCATGAGCAGAATATATAGGGCGAACGTGCAGTCGTTTTCCCAGATTAGGGTAATCAAGAACTAGAGGGCACAGGTTTAAGGTAAGGGGAGAAAGATTTAATAGGAACCTGAGGGGCAACTTTTCGTTCAGAACGAACTGCCAGAGATTATAGCAGGTTAAGTTTAGTTTAGAGCAGGGGCCTCCAAACCTTTCAGCATGAAGACCACATTATTTGGCACATTTTTGCGGGCCATAGGAACAAATAAATAAATGTCACACACACTGACACACATACACGCACTGACACATACACACACTGACACGCACACTGACACGCGCACACACACACCAAAACACACACAGACACATAGACCGGCACACCGACACACACAGACAGACACACACAGGCATGGCACAACACACAGGCATGGCACAACACACAGGCATGGCACAACACACAGGCATGGCACAACACACAGGCATGGCACAACACACAGGCACGGCACAACACACACACACACACACACACACACACACACACACACACACACACACACACACACACACACACACACACACACAGACACAAACACACACACAGACACAGACACACACACACACACACACACACACACGCGCTCTCTCACACTCTATCTCCTTCTCATACATACACATGCACTGTGATCACCCCTCAGGCATATTAACAAAGACCCACGCACACATAATGCTCACCCATAGGGCACACAGTGAGCTGGCTACCGATCCGCCAATCTCCGCAGGGCTGGCGAGGGGGGGAGAGAGAGCGGGGAGAGAGAGCGTGAGAGAGATGGGGAGGGCAGGGGAGGATTTCCCCTTGCCGTTGGTGGAGACCCGGTCAAAGGGTAAAGGTCAGTGTGGCGCCCCGGAGCGGTTCACGGGTCACCCTCACAGGGGAGACCATTACACGCTGACCCTGGCCGACCCTGCCACCAACTAGCTCCACCCCCTCCCCCTCGCTCCGCTCCACTCCCCACCCCACGCTACCACCCTGCACAACTTGCCTTTGCAACACAGGAGCAGTGGCACGGTGGTGCAGCGGTAGAGTCGCTGCCTCACAGTGCCGGAGACCTGGGTTCCACCCTGACGTGCCTTTGTCCTATCCATGTTTCCTCGCCTGCTTACAACTTAAAACTAACTTATTTTCTCATTTTCCAAGTTGTGACAAAACCTCCTCAATTTGAAAGACTAAGCTATGTTTGTCTTTCCACGGATGCTGCCTGACTTGCAGAATCTTTCCAGTATATTTTGTTTGATGGTCTACAGTGCCCTCCATAATGTTTGGAACAAAGGCCCATCATTTATTTATTTGCCTCTGTACTCCACAATTTGAGATTTGTAATAGAAAGAATCACATGCGGTTAAAGTACTCATTGTCAGATTTTAATAAAGGTCGTTTTTATACATTTTGGTTTTTATACATTTTGGTTTCATCATGTAGAAATTACAGCTGTGTTTATACATAGCTCCCCCCCCCATTCCCACATTGCAGGGCACCACAGCAATGTCATGTAAATGAAAGTAGTCATGTTTAGTATTTTGTTTTATACCCTTTGCATGCAACAAGTGCTTGAAGTCTGCGATTCATGGACATCACCAGTTGCTGGGTGGCTTCTCTGGTGATGCTCTGCCAGGCCTGTATTGCAGCCATCTTTAGCTTATGCTTGTTTTGGGGGCTAGTCCCCTGCAGTTTTCTCTTCAGCATATAAAAGGCATGCTCAATTAGGTTCAGATCGGGTGATTGACTTGGCCACTCAAGAATTGACCATTTTTTAGCTTTGAAAAATGTATGTGCTGCTTTAGCAGTATGTTTGGGATCATTGTCTTGCTGTGGAATGAACCGCTGACCAATGAGTTTTGAGGCATTTGTTTGAGCAGATAGGATGTGTCTATACACTTTAGAATTCATTATGCTACTACCATCAGCAGTTGTATCATCAATGAAGATAAGTGAGCCAGTACCTTCAGCAGCCACACATGCCCAGGCCATAACACTCCCCACCACCGTGTTTCACGGATGAAGTGGTATGCTTTGGATCTTGGGCAGTTCCTCTATATTTTGATCTTGCATCACTCTGATATAAGTTAATCTTTGTTTCATCTGTCCACAAGACCTTTTTCCAGAACTGTGGTTGCTCTTTTAGGTGCATCTTGGGTAAACTGTAACCTGGCCATCCTATTTTTGAGGCAAACCAATTGTTTGCATCTTGCCGTGTAGCCTCTGTATTTCTGTTCATGAAGTCTTCTGCGGGCAGTGGTCATTGACGACTGACTCCTGAAGAGTGTTTCTGATCTGTCGGACAGGTGTTTGGGGATTTTTCTTTATTGTAGAGAGAATTCTTCTGTCATCACCTATGGAGGTCTTCCTTGGCCTGCCAGTCCCTTTGCGATTAGTAAGCTCACCAGTGCTCTCTTTCTTAATGATGTTCCAAACAGTTTATTTCAGTAAACCTAAGGTTTGGCTCGTGTCTAACAGTTATATTCTTGTTTCTCAGTCTCATAATGGCATCTTTGACTTTCATTGGCACAACTTTGGTCCTCGTGTTGATAAACAGCAATAAGGTTTCCAACGGTGATGGAAAGACTGGAGGAAAGACTAGGTGCTGAGAGCTCTCTTATACCTGAAATAAGGAGGCAATTAAATACACCTGAGCAATTACAAACGCCTGTGAAGCCATGTGTCCCAAACATTATGGTGCCCTGAAATGGGAGGAACTATGTATAAACACTACTGTAATTTCTACATGGTGAAATCAAAATGTATAAAAATGACCTGAAATTAAATCTGACAATGTGTACTTTAAACACTGTGGAGGCAAATGAACCACAGAGGCAAATAAATAAATGATGAGTCTTTGTCCCAAATGTTATGGAGGGCACTGTATATCTAGGTTTAAATTTTAAAAGTGGCATCTCAGTTTTTGAAGTTAGAAGCTTCAAACAATATATATTAAATTAGGAAAGATTTTATGTGCATTGTAGTGGCCTGGACGCGGTCAGAAAAAAGCTAGACGCCAGGCAGGTTCAAAGGTTCTTTAATGGTACACACAATGAGCATCCACACACAATGAGTTCCACCGAAGGGATGAAGAACTCCCAGAAACCCCCGAGCAGGAACCGCCAGCTTGCCCACTGTCTGCCGAAGACGTTACAGGGCGTCCGAAGGCTGCTCCACCTGGCCCTGTGCCGGTGGGATGAACTCCCCGGGCACCGTCAACGGGGCCCCATACACCAACTCAGAGGAGGAGGAGGCCAAGTCCTCTTTGGGCGCGGTGCGGATCATCAGCAAAACCCATGGCAGGCAGGGCATCTTGGCAGCCTTGAGTTGGCGGATGATATGCTGTAGTGTGGTGTCGGCGAACAGCCAGGAGGCGTGCCATAGCCGACCACAGTTCCGACATGAACTGAGGCACCCGGTTGGATGTTATGTCCAGCGGCACACCGAACCGGGCGATCCAGTGTGCCGCCAAGGCCCGAGCGCAAGTGGCTGTCGAGGTGTCAGTCAGTGGAATGGCTTCGGGCCACCGCGTGAAGCGGTCCACCATGGTGAAGAGGTGGATCATGACTCGGGACGGCGGCAGCGGCCCCACGATGTCCACGTGAATATCGTCGAACCGCTGCCGAAGGATGGCGAACATCTGCAGCGGCGCACGCACGCGTTGCTGCACTTTGGCGGTCTGAAACGAGATGCAGGTGCGTGCCCAATGTGCAACCTGCTTGCGCAGCCCGTGCCACATGAAGCAAGAGGCTACGAGGGCCATCGTCGCCCGAATGGAGGGATGTGAAAGCCAATGGAGCACCTCGAACACCCTGCGCCGCCAGGCGACGGGGACGATGGGTCGCGGAAGGCCAGTGGAGACTTCGCACAGCAGCGTTGCGCCCCCAGGACCACAGACAATGTCCTCCAACTTTAGGTCCGAAACTGCCGTACGATAGGCGGCCACTTCCTCGTCCACCAGCTGTGCGGCTGCCAGGGCAGAATAATTAATACCCTCGGCCACCTGGAGAAGTACCGAAAGTGTCGTAGGGCGAGGTACAGGGCAAGGAGCTCACAGTCGAAAGCGCTATAATGGCGCTGAGCACCACTAAGGTGCCTGCTGACCAAAGTGAGTGGCCGCCAACACCCGTCAACGAGCTGCTCCAGCACTGCCCCGATCGCCACCTCAGAAGCGTTCACTGTCAGGGCGGTCGGGGCGTTCTCCCATGGATGGACGAGCATCGTGGCCCCAGCCAGGGCCTCCTTAGCATGCTCGAATGCCGCCACTGCTTCGTCATACCATTCGACCTCCTTGCGATGAGCAACAATGAGGTGTAAAAGCGGGCACATGATTCCGGCTACCGCAAGCAAGAAGCGGTGATAAAATGCGACCATTCCCACGAATTCCTGCAGGCCTTTAACGGCGGTCGGATGGGGGAACCGGCATACAGTGTCCACCCTGGCCGACAAAAGTACCTCCCCTTGTGGAGCATACGCGGTGGCCATACAGCCCAAACAGTGTAATAATGGCTGTCTTAGGGATATCGTCGGGATGTATTGGAATCTGGTTGTACCCGTGCACGAGGTCCACCTTGGAGAACACCGATGATCCGGCTAGGTGGGCACCATATGTGCGGGACCGGGTACCTGTCTGCGACGGTCGCATCATTCAGCCGACTGTAATCCCCACACAGGCGCTATCCCCCGCCCGCCTCGGGGACCATGTGGAGCGGTGACGCCCATGGGCTATTGGAGGGGCGCACGAATGCCCATCAACTCCATCAGGCGGATCTCCTCCTGTGCTAGACAGAGCTTGTCTGGCGTGAGACGACGCGCCCGGGCGTGCACAGGCGGGCCGGTAGTAGGAATGTGGTGCTCCACCCCGTGCTTGGGGGCAGAGGAACGGAAGTGGGGTTCTAGGATGTCCGGGAAATCCATCCGCGAGCGAAAGTCGCATCCACGGACGACAGGGGGCCATTAGGGCGTGCAACCGAGTAACCAATGTGAATGGAGACCGGCTCCAGCGTGATGGAGTGCACCAGGCGATGCCGCTTGACATCCACGAGGAGTGAATGCGCTCGAAGGATGTCGGCGCCCAGCAGCGGCTGGGAAACATCGGCGATGACGAACGCCCACGAAAAGCAGCTATGGTTGAAGTTGAGGGAGATGGTGCGGACCCCGTAAGTACGAATAGGACTCCCGTTCGCCGCATTGAGGGGGCCGCAAATGCCCGCACGGATGTCAGCGATGAACAGAGGCAGCACACTCACCTCCGCCCCGGTGTCCCCGAGGAACCGACCCCCGGTGTGGCGATCCCAGGTGAAGACGCGATGAATATGGCCAAGGAATCACAGACGACGGGCCACTGCGTTTCCCAGGAACGCACAGGGCGGGCGACATTGCCTGGCTGCAGCTCCCCAGAGGCGGAGATAATAGCTGGCTCTGCTGGCGTCTGGTGGTATAGGCGATGGTGCTGGCTGGGCCGACCACCAGCGACCTCTGCTGGCGTTGGAGGGAACTGCCGGTGGACCGTGCTGGAGCCACGTGCCTGCGCTGGGTTGCCCGATGGCGGCCGGATTTTGCCGTGGAGGTCGTCCGGAACCGGCCGAGACGCGGTCGATACAGGCCCCGACCTGCTCTGCACTTCCCGACGCCACGGGAAGGACGGCAAACGCTTCCAGTCCCACTGATGGGACATCCACAGCTGGTCGGCACGCTTGGCCTGCGCCTGCATGTTGGTGAAGGGATCGCTGGCAAGCTACAGGCGGATGTCGGGCGGGAGCTTCTGGAGGTAGGCATGTTTAAACAAAAAACAGGGCTCGTGGTCGCCCATAAGGGCGAACATGTCCTCCAGGAGGGCCGACGGCCAGCTGTCACCGAGGCCATCCATGCGCAGAATCTGAGTTGCCTGCTCAGACTCACTAAGGCCAAACCTCTTGATGTGCAGGGCCTTGAGGCCCGCATATTTGTTATCTGCCGGGGGGGCGCGGAGCTAAGGTTTTACTCGCCTCGCAGTCGTCTGGTCAAGAGCGCTGACGACGTAATAGTATTTTGTTGCATCCACCGTCACACCCCGCAGAGCAAACTGTGCCTCTGCCTGCTGGAAGAGCAGATATCAGTCCACAAAGTCGCGAGCTTCAGCACGACGGCATGGAGCTCCGCGTTCTGGTCCATCATGACGCGTGATGAACATCGGGGTCACCAATGTAGTGGCCTGTACGCGGTCAGGCAGGACATTAAATCAATGAAGAAGTCATTCAAATTCAAAGCAAGAAAATAATTCAAGGGCGGTACAGTGGCGCAACAGTAATGACCCGGGTTTGATCCTGACTACGGGTGCTATCGCCAGGCAGGGAGCCAGGCAGGTTCAAAGGTAGTTTAATGATAGTTGTGAGCATCCACTCACAACGAGCTCCACCGAAGGGATGAAGAACTCCCAGAAACCCCCGAGCAGGAACCGGAAGCCTGTGGGCAGTCCGTCATCCCTGCCCCTCGAGTGCTGAGGGTGATGACCCAAGAAGTGGCCTAATTTCCAGGGACCGCCACAGCATATTTTTTAACCTGCAAACATCTATACTTCTATTTTGTCCTTTTGCTGACGTCATAATATCGGTTAAAGTAAATTGATGTAGTTCTAAACTACATCAGTGACATTGTAAGCGGTTCCATTTAAAGCTACTGTCATTTTAGCAGCACATTAGAGATAGGTGAATGTACTGTTGCATTATCTAGACACAAAGATATGTGGAATACAATATCTAGTTATAAACTCACTGATATTCTAGCTGTCACTGATTTAAATTTAAGGTTTGTTGATCAACATGACTTGCCATTGGTATTTACACTTGTATCAAGCAGGTATATTTATCAATTTAATTAGTTTAAATGTTATTACTGTATATTTGGTCCTAATCAAGAGCCAAGTATTGATGTTGGATCATTGATTATTTTAAATAGCAGTTGTTGCAACATTTGTACCAGAGAGATGTGGTCTAAAGTCAACACTTAAATATTGTAGATCGCGAATCATGACTTAGAAATGCTCAGAAAACACGGACATAGGCAAATAAAAAAGCTTAAATCTTTCTTAGAAATAGTTTAGTATAGAGATACAGCAGGGCAAACAGGCCCTTTGGCCCACCGGATCCGCGCCAACCAGCAATCCTCATACGCTATCACTATCCTACACACTAGAGACAATTTATAATCTTTATCAAAGCCAATTAACCAACAAACCTGGACGTCTTTGGAAAGTGGGAGGAAGCTGGAGCATCCGGGGGAAACCCACGCGGTCACAGGGAGAACGTTCAAACTCCATGCAGATAGCACCCGTAGTCAGGATCAAACCCGGGTCATTACTGTTGCGCCAGTGTACCGCCCTTGAATTATTTTCTTGCTTTGACTTTGAATGACTTCTTCATTGATTTAATGTCCTGCACTTGAACTTGATTTGATAAAGATAAAACTTTGAAGGTTACCCTCCAGTATCACCTTCCTCTTGTGCCGTAGAACATTTTAAAAAATACATCTGGTTAGAAAATTGGAGGGGAGTTAGGCAAGCGGATGGGAGTGATGCAATGCAGCTTTTTAAAGGACCTTTCGCACATTGTTTTTTAGCATTGTATTGGGCTCTGATTATTGATATATTAGACAGAGAAAATACCATATGAACAAGTAGGACTGAACTTAAAGTATTGTGCAAAAAAGAGGTCGCATAGAATATTGAAATTGACTACAAAATCAAAAGTCTGAACCCATGAATATAATGGTTAACACGAAAAACTTATATTAAGAAACTGGAAAATGTTAGGAGAAAGGATATATTATGAAATGAAATTCAGATCCAAGAGAAGACAATTTAAAACATTTTATTAAATTTATACGTTCGCAGTTTTATGTCACTGTGAAAGATTGCTTTTAAGGCTACTGTGAATTCAGCAGTTCACTGCTTTTAGGGAAGATTTTCCAAGACAATAGTAAAAATGTTAAGGCAGAGTTATGTCTTAGATCCCTTAACAACATCCTGGGGCTCACCATTAACTAGAAACCGAGTGAGCCAGCTCTATAAATACTGAGACTGCAAGAACACGACAGAGGCTCAAGTCCCGTGACAGGAGTCTCATCTCTTGACTACTAATAGCAAGGTGCAATCCGGGAACGTGACTAGGATGCTTTCCACTTGCCTTGATAAGTAGGCGTTACAAAGCTCAGAAAGCTTGTCACAATGCAATTTAAAATTCACATCACTATCATCATTAACATCAGATTTAAATGTACAACTGAATAGACTGAAATTCCATTTGATGCTTTGTCTGCTTTTGATTACCGAATAGGTCAGCCTTTGCTACAAAAGTAATATTTTCAAATGGTTACTATAATTTTCAGGTACTATACTATTCCCATATCTGATCTTGAGTGGTGGTGGGGGATTAATGATAACAGGCATATTCAAATCGTCTGAAGCAGGGTCCTGGCCCAAAATATTTTCTGTCCATTCCCTCCACAAATGCTGCCTGATCTGCTTAGGTCCTTGAACACTTTGTGTCTTGCTCAAGATATCTGCAGTTCATTGTGTTAGTATTCAATTGATAACGCTTTCAGCATTATTTCAAACATTGTGAATTTAAGCATTTCTAGGATTTTTAAATGTTACCAAGATTTTCTCTTAAGTTTAAATTGGAAGTCCTGTTGTGCCATGTTTATATGGTGCCAACCTAGAAAGGAGCTTTGGTTCCTTCATGTGGATGGCAAGATTCTGTAACAAACTCAGGTAATTGGTGTTGTTTGTGCCTCCAATGCCACTAAGCCTGAAACATATCACCTAATAATAGCTAATTAATCAGTTGATTGGGTCTGCATTTTTAGAATGGAAAATTTATTTTTGTTTGTCTAAAGAAAATAATGGAAACTTGTTCTTTTAAGATTGGCTGAAAACAGCCTACGACACACAAAACAAAGTATGTGCTAAGTTAGTTTATATTTTTGTTTTTAGCCCAGTGAAAATTAATGCTAAATTTACAGGATTACTTGTGGATCTTAAATGTAAAGTTATATTTGTAAAACAACAAATTTAAATTACAGTTAGTAAATATCCAACTAAAAGACAGGAAAGTCATTAATGCATTATTTAGCAATGTTACAAAATTTTGAGATTTAAAAAATCAAGTCTGCAATTTATCCCATCAGATAAAGCATAAAAGGAAGTTTAATTTGACACCTAATTCACTTTCATATCTTCAGTATTAAAAAAGTTATGGCCATTTTCATACTCGGAAATTAGCATATTGTTCCCCATTGCCTTTCCATTGACTTAACTCAAAAGCTGTGATCTAGGACAGTCAAAAGCCCATAACTTTCTTAAAAATTAATAGAACTCAATGCAATTTTCAGTTATTATAGATTGAAGCTTTCTGAAATAAATATGAAACAATCTTACTTGGATGACCTGAAATTAAAGCATATAATTAGTTAGTTACCTAATTGTAGCTAATTACAAAATTCAATTACTAGATCTAAACATCTATTCATTTCTTAAGAAATGATAAACATTTTTAAATTGCCTAAGTGTCCAAATAACATTTGGACAATAATCCACAATATAACATGATTTTTAAATCTCATTTTCATGTATTTATAGGCCAAATTGAAGGAATTTAGTGTTTAATTCCTGTAAATTAATGGCCATTTAAATCAACTTGCGAGTGGGTTTTAGTGAAACGCGGTGGATTGGAACGTTGCGGTTTGTGGTGAATTTAACCCCCAGTCGGCAGGAAAAATACAGCCCGTTCATATATTTTTTTTTTGTCCCCTTTTCACATGATGAAAATTTGATTAAGGGCTTCCTAAGAAGCACGTTTTTATGTAAAAATAAACTGTGTAGCCTACGTTAGGTCCGTTCCGCTGTCGGCGTTCACGGCTTTAGAAGATGATTTTTAAACTACTCTAGCTAATAAATGATCTAGCGTAGTTTAAAAATACCTTCATGAATGAAATGTCAGAGCGATTTCTCTTTAGCGACGAAATCGCCGGAGATGGATCGATTTGGACTGTCTAGGGAAAAACGGCATTTTAAACCCGCCCCCCTCTGAAAGGCGCCAAAGTCGCGCACACGGGGAGTGGCAGAACTGCAGCGCCGCTAAAGGTAGGTATTGTAACATACCTACATTATTCAATAAAATTCCTTTGATAATGCAGCCCTCTCTCAGTAAATGCTGCACCTAAAGTGTCAACCTAGATGATGTGCCTAAATTTTGGAGTGCAAGTCTTTGACTGCAGTGAGATGTTATCACTGGATGAACCTTGATTATTATTTATTTTATTTGGATTATTTGACTACTGACCGACATCTACCACAAACCCACTGACTCCCATGGCTATCTGGACTACACTTCTTCCCACCCTGCTTCCTGTAAGGACTCCATCCCCTACTCCCAATTCCTCTGTCAGCGCCACATCTGCACTCAGGATGAGGTGTTCCAAACCAGGGCATCGGAGATGTCCTCAATCTATAGGGAATGGGGGTTCCCCTCTTCGACTATAGATGAGGCTTTCACCAGGGTCTCTTCTATATCCTGTAGCTCCGCTCTCACTCCCCATTCCCCTCAATTGTAACAAGGACAGAGTTGCCCTTGTCCTCGCCTTCCACCCTACCAGCCATCACGTACAACAGATAATCCTCCGACATTTTCACCACCTCCAACGGGATCCCACCACTGGCCACATCTTCCCATCTCCTCCCCTTTCGGCTTTCCGCAGAGACCACTCCCTCCGTAACTCCCTGGTCAATTTGTCCCTTCCCTCCCAAACCACCCCCTCCCCTGGTACTTTCCCTTGCAACCGCCGGAAATGCTATACTTGTCACTTTACCTCCCCCCTCGACTCCATCCAAGGACCTAAGCAGTCTTTCCAAGTGAGGCAGAGGTTCATCTGCACCTCCTCCAACCTCATCTATTGCATCTGCTGCTCTAGGTGTAAACTGCTCTACATCGGTGAGACCAAGCACAGGCTTGGCGATTGCTTCGCCCAACATCTTCGCACAGTTTGCATTAACCAACCCAATCTCCTGGTGGCTCAGCACTTCAACTCCTCCTCCCATTCCGTATCCGACTGTCTCCGCCTCTTCCTTTCTTCTTCCCGCGCCCCTCTCCCCCACCCCCCACATTAGTCTGAAGAAGGGTCTCGATTCGAAACGTCACCTATTCCTTCGCTCCATAGATGCTGCCTCACCCGCTGAGTTTCTCCAGCATTTTTGTCTACCTTGATTATTTTTTGGTAGTTGATCCAATCGATCAGTGACCTACATTAAATCACTTTAGAATCACATTCAATATTAATAAATTTAATCTGTAGTAATTTTATTGAACTGCGGAGACTTGTTCCAATAATTATTTTTTTTTAATGTGGCAAAGATATTGATATTGCCTAAGATGACTGGAAATTATTGCTGGATATTGATGCCCATGGTTACTTGACGCTCTTTCCGAGACTAGATGCAAAGATTCTGCCTTACTGGCCCTGCAAGCATTCCAGTCCAGCAGCAAGGCAGGAATGGCAGCAAGCCACAGTATTTAGAAGGACCTGCCTACCACCCCTACCTATCATACTTGATAACCTTCCAGGAAACTTTCAGGCTTAAAGAAGGGTCCCGACCCGAAACGCCACCTATCCATATTCTCCAGGGATGCTGCCTCCCACTGAGTTACTCAAGCACTTTGTGTCTTAGCCTTTCTGAGAAGACACAGTTTGAGAAATCTAATTAGATTTACAGTTGGAAGGGACAGAAGAAACACTGCTTGAATTACTATGAGATGTTAAAACAGGAGTTGTTTGTTCAACCACTTTAGCATGTCCCACAGATCTAGGCCACATATAGGTATCTTAAAACTTGTAGTTTAGGCTAAAATATACCCATGGGTTAAGACAAATTAATATAAGCAGGGGAAGAAACAAAATTAAAGGAGGGGGAACAATGTACATCCCTGGCATGATCTTTGCTGACTGTCAAAAAATCTTGATTTTTGTCTTTGGCCTCTCATGCTGTTCTATTGTAAGCTCAGGGAATAGAACTTCATCTTCTAGCTAGTCAGGTTGCAACATTTTAGTCTTGGAAAATCATTTCCAGATTTTTATTTCAGATTTCCAGCCTTCACAATATTTTCCTTTGGTAAATTCAGATGATTCTGCTGCTCCCATTTGCACTTCCTTCTTTGTTTCATTAATTGTCCTCTCTCATCTTTCACCTCCTTCTGCCATAGCCCTTGCCTTCTGCACTTTTCTTGTTGCATGATAGGAATAGGAATACTTTACTTTATTGTCACATGTGACTAGGCACAGTGAAATTCTTTGCTTGCATACACAATATATACAAATAGCAGCCACCTACAGTGCAGACAAAGTTACTAAACACGCCGGCTCCCCATTTATTAAGATCTGCTGCATGATAGTACAAATTCAAATGTTCCCATTTGTTTACAGACTTTTAATTAATGTCCATTTATCCAGGTCAACTGATTGTCCCATTTCATTGGTTGATTGGATTTTTCAGGTAATGACTATCTAGTGGACAGCAAATTACTACTGCAGCAGTTCACAAGGTTTTATTTTTAGAAACTAAATTAAATCCCCAAGCGCTGTTTCTTTCATTAAAACAATTGAACATAATGTCAAATCATATTGGAAAATAATACTTTACTGTTACGGATCTCCAATATATGCTGGGTTTCAATCTGCTAATAAGAGAGGACGGATATAGGCATTGCGGTAAATCTTTCAAAATGGTGTATGATGTAAAATACTGCATATTAGCCATTGCCAGAATTGAAGCCCGATAGATGAAACAGGTAGTATAAATATGGATACACAATTGGCCACAGATTAGAAAACATAGTGATATAAGCTATTTATTAGATAAATGCATTGTATACAGTGGTGTTAGAATGTTTCAGTAGTCAGAATATTTTATTTGATTGATTCATTTTTTAATATATGAGAGAACGGACTGGCAAATTATCCTAAAGTATAATTAACATATGTACTGTTTTTTTCTTAAAATAAGAATCCTACACAGGTAGGAACTGCACTTCAAGTTTTCTACAACCTTGGAACCTTGAAAGAGACCATCAGTAATGTAGTAGATGGGTATCAGGTGTCTCTTGAAGATAATATCTCCAGCGCTTTGGATATAAAAGTGTTAACTCAGCCAGTTCAGTCCACCATGAGAGGTAATTTTAACATAATATGATCATAGAAAAAGCAGTTATTAGGATAATTGAAAGATCTTCATAATTTGGCCTAAACCCTGAGTGGATGTATTCATGTTTGCATTCCTCCATGCTTCTCCAGCAGGACCTGGGCGAGCCACAATGCCTACCCCGGGCAACACACCAGCCTTCCGCGCTGCCCTTTGGACAAATATGGAGAAACTTATGGATCAAATTTGCGCTGCATGTGGACAAGTAAGATTTTGTTGATCTGTTGTTATTAAATTGAATTAGGAGTCGCATCTCCTCAATCACTCAGTTTTTCTTCATTTATTGACTTTTAAATCTACATTTATAGCATCCACCTGCAGGGCCATTAAGATCTTCAGCACTGATTCCATCCTCAGCAGTTGTAGCACTCATGTTATTAGTCAGAACGTTTATGGTTTTATGTTCCATTCTGTAAGTCAAGCAGATATCTAACTTGATGTTAGTGTGTCATTTTGGCACCACAGATAGCACAGACTTTGCTCTGAATTTAAAGGTTGTTCATTCAAGCTCCATAACTCATCACAGTGCATACCCATTTCTCCCACCACCTCAGTCACCCCTCCTCCCTCCCCCTCACCATCCCCACAGCCCTCCTCTACCATCCCCTAGTTCTCTTTTCCAGCTTTATCCATCCCCCACCTCCAACTCCATGTTAAAAAAAAGAGCTCCGATCTGAATCGACGTCTGTCCATTCCCCTCCCCAGATAATGCCTGACATGCTGAATTTCTCCAACATTTTGTGAATTGCTCATGATTCCATTATCTACAATTTCTTGTGTTTTCTCCTTATCTTCACTCTTGACAGCTGCAAAGCCTGGGTCCCAATATCAATTTCAAAAACTTCATATAGTCAGCTTTTCCTATTTGTCACAACTGATTAGTTCTCATGCAGCATAATGTATCGACTCTCTCTCTCTCTCTCTCTCTCTCTCTCTCTCTCTCTCTCTCTCTCTCTCTCTCTCTCTCTCTCTCTCTCTCTCTCTCTCTCTCTCTCTCTCTCTCTCTCTCTCTCTCTCTCTCTCTCTCTCTCTCTCTCTCTCTCTCTCTCTCTCTCTCTCTCTCTCTCTCTCTCTCTCTCTCTCTCTCTCTCTCTCTCTCTCTCTCTCTCTCTCTCTCTCTCTCTCTCTCTCTCTCTCTCTCTCTCTCTCTCTCTCTCTCTCTCTCTCTCTTTTTTCCCCCCCCCTCCTCAAATGCTGTAGACATAAATAGTAGGTACCTCAAAAATAGATCTGCGAAAAACAAATCTCGTAATTTTTCAAAATTCAAATGTGACTCGCTCTGCGCTATGCAGGCCATCTTACGGGTCTTTTAGAAGAAACTAAACGCATAATGGACTCCAGGCTAAACCTAAATTGGAAAATCTCAGATTTCTGCATTGTTTCATTGCTGAGCCACTTGCAGGACACATGGACATTATATTTTAATATAGATCTTTAGATTCATTAAATTGAAGATATGAACGTTTTTGTCATAGTATTATCAGCTCATCCGTTAAAGTCCCAATGCACCTGTAGAAGTGCATCTCCAGAATCTTCCTATGTATTATTATACATCTTTAGTGAGTTTGACTCGGTGAGAAGCACTTTCTATTGAATTTAGATATTAGACTTTAGAGATACAGTGGGGAAACGGGCCCTTTGGCCCACCGAGTCTGTGATGACCAGCGATTACCCAGTACACTAGCACTATCCTACACACAATGGACAATTTACAATTTACAGAACCCAATTAATCTACAAACCTATATGTTTTTGGAGTTTGGGAGGTAACTGAAGCACCTAGAGTAAGCCCACGCAGTCATAGGGTGAATGTATATACTCCGTATAGACAGCATTTGTAGTCAGGCACGAACCCTGGTCTCTGGCACCGTAAGACAGCAACTCTGCATCACTATGCCTCCCAGATTACCCACTGATTTTACAGTCTACCATTGTTTCAACTGTATTGTGCCTTCAATGAGCATACATACTTGGAGATTCCACTCGTATCATTTTCTGAACTAAAGATTTGGATGCTTTTTCTTTCACTGATATTTTTTCACTGATATTTTTCATAACCTGAATTTCTCTTTCAAGCAAATAATTACAGAATCTTTGAGGAAAATATCTTGGAATGAAAGTCCTATATCTTACAATTCAGACCGCATATCTTTTGTGAAATAATCCATTGTGGGGTTACAATAATTCCTGTTCAATACTATTGAATTTCATTTGAAGAATGAAGAAAATAGCACATACAATTAACAAGTATTGATGTTTTCCTAGTTCTGTACGTTTTGATGCTAAACTGATGATTTATTTTCCTTAGGTACAGCACTTACAGAAGGTCTTGACAAAGAAAAGGGATCCTGTGACACATGTCTGTTTTATTGATGAAATAGCCAAGGTAATAGCTTGTAATATCTCGGCACATCTAGTAGCTTATATTATTTTCTGATATTGCTCAGTTGGTTTCTGTCCCCAGCATCCCATTCAACAGTGCTTCATTTTCTCTCCCAGAGAACATTGCCACTGTCTTTATGCCTTCTTCAGCCTCTGCCTCCTCTGTGCAGATATAATATGTGTTGTTGCTAGGTGGCTGCCGTGGAAATGTCCCTAAGGGCCAATGCAGTTTTTTTAACTACCTTACACTGAAGTAGAGAGCATTGCAGTAAATTGAGAATGGTCATGTCAGACCTGACAGGATACAATTTAATGCAATTTTTTTTAGGTAGACGCCATGCAATGCTGACATTTGTTTCCTGTCAATCTCACTTTTTAGTGGGGCGGTATTTGGTGCTGGCGCCAGATGCTATGATGTTTTACTGCACAAAAAATGATGAAAGCTTGAGAGGATGCAGGGAGGTCCACAAGGCTGTTGCCTGGACTAGAGGGCTTGAGTTAGAAAGATAAATATGGGTAGACTGGGAATATTTTCCCTGGATCAAAGGAGATTGATGGATGACCCTAATAGAGGTTTGTAAAAGTACGAGGGGTTAGAGAGAGTAGAAAGTCACAGTTATTCTCCCCAGGGTAAAGGGTCGAAAACTAAAGGCATAGGTTTAAGTTAAAAGGGGAAAGATTTAAATGGGATCTGAGGGGAACATTTTTCCCACACTGAAGATGATGGGCATATGGAACGAGATGCTAGAGGACAAAGTGGAAGAAGGTGCGATTACAGTGTTAAAAAAAAATCATCCCAGCAGGGACAGGTGCATTCTCTGCATACTATGTTCTCTGCGGCTTTTATCGCTATGAACCTGGCATGAAAACTTTGCTTTTGGCATAAGAAAGCAAATACGTTCAGAACAGATCGTATGCAGTTTAAGATTTTATAATTATCCATTTTATTTAATCTATTCAACCCTTGAAGGAAAGCAAACCACATATAAACCTCAGAACAAGAGAAAATATCCCATGGTAGATTTATTAAGTGCATGAAAGGTTATTGTGAAAAATAACACTTCATGGTGTAGGTGGGAGCATATTGATGTGGATCAGAGATTGGATGAGTAGGCATAAATGTTTTTGTGGTTTAGCAAAAGGTAACAAGTAGCACCAAAGGGATTGGTATGGGGGCTTCAACTCTTACAATTCATATAACTGAATTAAGGTACTGACAGATGGTCGCTGAATTTGATTAAGGCACAAAGATAGGAAAGCAAGTTGTGAAGAGGCATTAGGGGCCTCCAGATATTACAAATAAAACACAAAGTACTTGTGCTATAACTTCAGGATAAACGCTCAACTAAGAAAACCAAGCTCAAAACTAAAGTATTATCTAGCTAGATACACCAACTTATAATAAATGACTCAAATAAAAAAGTTACCTACATATTAGCTCTTAAAAATAACTAATTCTGCAGATGCAAGTAAATCATTGGGGTTATCAAGTGGGCACCACCCTTCATTGGTGTTTTGTTGTGTTAGGCCCATGACACCTCAGGAAGGCTCAACAGTTGGTTCAATATAGAACAGCCCCCCTCAAGATATCCTTACTCCCTGATAATTGCAACTCTAATCTCACCTTAGCTCACTTAAACTCCTCTGTTAGGCTAGACAATGTTAAATGGATAATTCCCTTCCAAAATAAAGCCACATTACTAAGATAGGTTGTGAATGGGCCAAGATGGTGCACGTGGAGTTTAATGTGGCAATTATGAAGTTTACCACTGTTGCAGGAAAAATTAAAAAACATTATCAAAATGATGAGAGATTGCAGAACTCTGAGACAGAGTGATCTATTTGATGTATTCAAGAGAGAGTTAGATATAGCTCTTCGGGCTAATGGAATGGAGGGATATGGGGAGAAAGCAGGAATGGGTTACTTATTTTGGATGATCAGCCATGATCATATTGAATGGCGGTGCTGGCTCAGAAGGCCGAATGGCCTACTTTTCTATGTTTCTATGATCTGTATGGCCTAATTCATGATTTGCAGAAAGCGTTTGCAAGTGGAGCATGTAATTATGAAAATTAACAATGTTATTTTTATCTCGTGAGGGGAATTGTATACAAAACGAGGGAGGTTACATTACGCATTGGTGGAATTACAATACTGTTTTGTATCTGTCTCCTTAATTAAGGAAAGATGTAAATGTAAAAACTCTGTCTTGAAAATATTCGGTGACCCTCCACAGTATTCTTAGATAGTGAATCCCAACTGTCATATTTGACATGAACCTCAAGACAGGTTATTCATCGAGTCAGTGACCGTTAATCAGTATTCCTTAGAGACAAACAGTTGATTTATAACATAATTGAAAGATAAATGATTTATGATTGGTAAATTTCAGGCATTTTAAAGGAACATCGAGGGCCTAAGCTAGAGGGAGAGGTTGAGCGGGCTAGTACTGTATTCCTTGGAGTGCAGGAGTTTAAGGGGTGATCTTATAGAGGTGTACAAAATGAGAGGATTAGATCAGGTAGATGCATATATTCTCTTGCCATGACTAGGGGAATTAAAAATAAGAGGACATAAGGTTAAGGTGAGGGGGGAAAGATTTAATAGGAACCTGAGGGTGACTTTTTCACACAAAGGATGGTGGTGTATGGAACGAGCTGTCGGAGGAGGTAGTTAAGGCAGGTATTATCGCAACGTTTACGAAACATTTGGATAGATCCATGGATAGGACAGGTTTAGGGGGAATATGGGCCAAACTCAGGCAGGTGGGACTAGTGCAGGTGAGACATCTTGGCCAGTGTGGGAAAGTTGGGCCAAACAGTTTCCACACAGTAAGTCTCAATGATTCCATGATATTGGTTATGTGATTGAGTTTGGGGTATGGGTGAGATTGTTGTGATTTACTTCCTTGCATTAAAAGAGGTTCATTTTCAGAATATTGTGGTAAAGTGAGGTTAAATGATTACACCTGAGCAGCACCTTTCTCTCAAAGAGGGGCTACTCTGAATCCCTCACATTTGTAAGCTTGAAAATAAGTGAATGTAAGCTACATAATTTCAGTATTCTGCTAATAGAACAATATTCTATTAGCAAAATACTGAAATAGAAATACCATTACTTAATGTCTTCTGATCAATTCTAAGTAGATATCCAGTTGAAAATCTCTCTCTAGCAGATTCTCTGGCCTTAGAAATATAGTCTTTATCTCCTGCAGGTCTACGCACATCACTTCTCCCCTGTCATGTTTCACCAGCCCGGGGTCTTCCATTGTTTAGTTAGTTTATTATGGTTTAACCACTGGGACCTCCTGCAGCTTTTCTGTGCCACGGGTTACAGCTCAGCTTTTCAAACTCCCAAGCATAGCTGAATTATCATCTGAGGTAGACACAAAATGCTGGAGTAACTTACAGGGTCAGGCAGCATCTCTGGAGAGAAGGAATGGGTGATGTTTCGGGTCGAGACCCTTCTTCAGATCAGGGGAGGGGGCGGGACAAAGGTAGAATGTAGTCGGACTCTCATCTTGTTTGCCATTCAGTAGATTTAACTTCCACAGCTTTAACCCTTACCTGAATCCAATAATTGATGCCTTGCAGTATTTGTTTTGATTAAATATTTCAATCTATGTTTTCAACCAAAAGAAAGGATAGGTATTGGGATAGGCACTAGAAAATTGTTATTTCCTTCAAAATAACTGAGACAGACAATGAGGATTAAAAAAGATTCCCCCTTTGTTACAGTTGGACACTTTCTCTGGGCTTTCAATTGACAATTAGCAATAACTGGACATTTAATACAGGGAACTTGGGACATTTTGGGACAGGAAAAGGCACAGTGTTACTTCAACCAGTCAGAATGAAGAATCCTATGAGGAAAGCAGAACCTAAGTCTGAAGGTGTAAATTGCAACTTCTACAGTGCCCTCCATAATGTTTGGGACAAAGACCCATCATTTATTTATTTGCCTCTGTACTCCACAATTTGAGATTTGTAATAGAAGAAAATCACGTGGTTAAGTGCACATTGTCACACTTTAATAAAGGCAATTTTTATACATTTTGGTTTCACCATGTAGAAATTACAGCTGTGTTTATACATAGCTCCCCCCCCCCCCCACCCATTTCATGGTACCATAACGTGTGGGACACAGCAATGTCGTAAATGAAAGTCATGTTTAGTATTTTGTTGTGTATCCTTTGCAGGCAACGACTGCTTGGTCTGCGATTCATGGACATTACCAGTTGCCGGGTGTTTTCTCTGGCGATGCTCTGCCAGGCCTGTATGGCAGCCATCTTTAGCTTATTCTTGATTTGGGGGCTAGTCTCCTTCAGTTTTCTCTTCAGCATATAAAAGGCATGCTCAATTGGGTTCAGGTCGGGTGATTGACTTGGCCACTCAAGAATTAACCATTTTTAGCTTTGAAAAACTCCTTTGTTGCAATGATCCCAAGCAGTATGTTTGGGATCATTGTCTTGCTGTAGAATGAACCGTCCGCCAATGAGTTTTGAGGCATTTGTTTGCACTTGAGCAGATATGATGTGTCTATACACTTCAGAATTCATTAAGCTACTACCATCAACAATTGTATCATCAATGAAGATACGTGAGCCAGTACCTTCAGTACCTACATGCACAGGCCATAACAGCCAGTAAAAGTTTCCAAAGGTGATTGAAAAAAACTGGAGGAAAGACAATGTGCTGAGAGCTCTCTTGTGGCGATTTTTCAGGCGACTGCTGGTAATTGTCAAGTGGGGGGAGCGCTGTTTGAGTGAAATTCACACAGTGCAAAGCCAATGTGAAACAGACACAAACCGCGATGAACAGGAAGGTTGGTGCTATAATTAAGTTGCTAAAAAGCATAGTGTATGGTAAAGGGCCTGTCTCACTAGCATGCAACTCTATGCGATGAGCGCGACCTAACGTAGTCGCTTGAGCCGTCCGGCATCACGGAGCCGGTCCCACTTCGATCGCCGGAATTGTGCGGAGTTCGTCCCGACATCGCGCGGGGCTCCGAAAAACTGACTATGTTCAAAAATTCCGCGCGGAAACGGCTTATCGGCTCGCAGTCGCCTCGACGCATTACACACTGTCTCGACGCCGTGCCTCCGTGACCCTCTCTGTAGGTGCCTCCGTGACCCTCTATGTGTGTGGCTCCGTGGCCCTCTCTGTGTGTGCCTCTGTGCCCCTCTCTGTCCTGGCGAACTTACCTTTAAGACTTTGTTCCAAGTTCGCCTCACTTTGTGCCGCGTTGCGCCACTCACACCGACCTCCGCGCGGCCCTCGCTGCCGGTTTGGTCGCTCTTGCCGCATGCAGGCGCATGCTGGTGGGAACGGCCCCGTACAGGGATCACCCGACCTCCGCGCGGCCCCCGTTTCTAGTTCGATCGCGCTCATCGCATGGAGTCGGATGCTGGTAGGACAGGCACTTAAGTCCTTTAAAAGAGGGGGGAAGAGAAGGAGTGGAGACAACTTTTAAGAAGCCAGAGATACACGGCTGTGAAGCTCGGCGGACATTAACATTACCAGTATAATTAACATTAACATTATCCTTGGTTCTGAAAACTACTGCTTACGTTTTTTTTTCCCAATGAGCCAATGAAATTCACTGGTCAGCACCGACTACAACCTACGAGAACCTTCGACCTCCTGGCCACCCACTGGGTCCTCCTGGCGACCCACCTACGGCACACGAATTCTCGCTACTCTCCATAGCGTCTTCATTCTAGTCGCCGCTAATTTTTCAACATGTTGAACAATTCGTGGCGACCATAATGAGGCCGCAACTAGTTCCGAAAATGCAGGAACTCCTTACGACCATGAAGGCAACTCATCGGCAACCACCCGCGAACATGTGGCGACCATGTGGCGACTGCATAGTCTCCTCCAGTCGTCTAAAAAGTCACCCAAGTGGGACAGGCCCATTATACCTGCATTTAGGAGGCATTTAAACACACCTGAGCAATTACAAACAGCTGTAAAGCCATATCTCCCAAACATTATGGTGCCCTGAAATGGGGGTACTATGTATAAACACAGCTGTAAATGCTACATGATGAAACCAAAATGTATAAAAATGGCCTTTAATAAAATCTGACAATGTGCACTTTAACCATATGTGATTTTTTTTTCTATTACAAATCTCAAATTGTTGAGTATGGAGGCAAATAAATAAATGATGGGTCGTTGTCCCAAACATTATGGAGGGCACTGTAATTTATTGCAAAATCAAGTGCAAAGAGAAGGTAAAAGAAGATGGAATTAAGAAGAAGGGAGGTAACAGACTAAGTTTAAAACCATCACAAACTGTTATTTCATAACCAATTGAAATGTATTTACCAATCAGAGGTAGTTAATTAGAACCTATCATCCTATTAAAAATTTATTTACCCTAGAATGGGAGGTCTCTACTTTTCTTTTCGGTTATACATTAACAATTTGGAAAGTATTGCAGCTTCACAGCCGTGATATGTTCTGGTGTTGATTCTCTTGGTAATTATTGCTTTTAACTGCATGTGAAGATACACAAAGTTGCTGTCTGATTTGTATATTAATAATGGTGAACGCGGTCTCACTTTTGGCCCTAATGCAAATTAGACCAATACGAGTTGGGAGACGGCGGTGGAGGGTGAAGAGGGGAAATAAAGGAGAATAATAGATATGATCAATGTTTGATATCTTTCTAGTCAATCGGCCATGGGTTGTACTGTTTGTTCACTTCTGCACTGAAGTTACTTGAACGAATATGAGTCGGGAGTTATGAATTAGTTCTGCAGTCACTAGAACCAATATGTCAGGAGTTATGAATTAGTTCTGAAGTCACTACAACGAATATGAGTCAGGAGTTATGAATTAGTTCCTCCATAAAATAACCTTAACATTCTTTCATTACTTAAGAAGCTTATTATTTAAATATCTATTCCTTTAAAAATGTAGTTGTATATACATATATTTTCTTCATCTGAGTATTTATGAGCATACATTCTCATTCAATGGAATTTTGATTAAAATAATATTTATAGATGCTCAACTTCCTGGCTCTGCAAATAACTGAAAATGTGCATTGATTTTCCTTCCTCAGGATAGTCACACAGACATTTTGTATGTTTTCTGGAACTCTGTTACTGCAATGCTGGCTCTGAAATTTCAACAAGCAACAAACTGTAAGTCCTGCATTGACTTTTATATTTTGCAACATTACTCTGAAAATGATAAAGAATTAAGTAAATTGAGTCCATGAATGTCATGTTATTATTTAGAGTCAAGAGAGTTTATTGTCTTCTGTCCCAGATAGGACAATGAAATTCTTGCTTGCTGCAGCACAACAGAGTATTGTAAGCATAAATACAGAACAGTTCAGTGTGTCTATATAGCATAGACCATACATATACACATAGATAAAGTGCAATAGGCTGTTATAGTTCAGAGTTTGTTTGATGGCGAGTTTAATAGCCTGATGGCTGTGGGGAAGAAGCTGTTCCTTAACTTGGATGTACTCCTTCAGTATGTACTAATGTGATAGCCTGGGTTGTGTACTCAAGTTTTTGGATTTTGAACTTAAACCTTGTTACTCTCCTCTGAGTGAAATCAATTGCATTGAGTTGATATTAATGCAGGTGATCTGACCCATGCCGCGTGGAACCCAGCTGTATGGGGTTCTGATGGCTTTGAGAAAAATGTTATTTGCTTGCACTCAGCTCAAAGTGTAGTGCTGGGTCTCCATGTATGAATACAGTTATCTACTGGGCTTGTTTATACACTATTGCATGTTTCAGCATCATGTTGGTAATGCAAAACTGGCTTACGTGAGCACCATGTTGGGCCAAAATTCCAGATTGTGATGGACGACATTGTCCTAGGGCTGGGATTGACGTGACCAAATTGGGTTTTGATCTTATCCCTCATCAGATTTCTAATGGAGATTGGTGTAAAATACGTATTTGCTCTGGAATTGAACAACACTTAATACTGATTATGTAAACTATTTTGAATAAGATTGCAAATTAATGGATGTATTAGTAATGGTTAAAGAAACAATGTTGTGAAACTAATTTGTGATTTTTTAAATTTTGTTTGCTAAACTGCACAAATTAATCAAATGTGCATGTTAATTAAAATGCAAAAATATATAGTGAAATTAAACAAAGATTAATGTACACTCCCATGTAAACATATTCCGACCATAGACAGATACACCAGCACTCATGTGCACATGGTATAGATATAATATGTGGAACGTACAGGTCTATATAATTACAAAGAAGGATACTTTTAAGATTCTTTAATTTAATATTAACCCTAATACTTTTGGTGTTTCCCATTTAACATTTGGGAAAAAGTATGAAGCTGAGTGAACACTGTTTTATTTTCTAATCCTACAATATATATTTGGCCCTTGGATTTTCGTATAAAACAAAACAGAATAATGAAATGTTTGCGTGTAGCCTCGCTCTGACAAGGGAAGAGGCGCAGGACAGAATGGTTAGTGTGGGAATAGGAAGGGGAGTTAAAGTGGTTAGCAACTGGGAGACTCAGCAAGACTTGGTGGACCAAGAACAAATGTTTGCTGAAATGGTGACCGAGTCAGTATGGAAATGATAAGGTTAAAATGGTTAGCAACTGTTAATATGGGAATGGGAGGTGGAGGGTCTCAAAGAGTCCTGACTCAAAATGTCACTTATCCATGTTCTTCAGAGATGCTTGTATACAGTATTATATTACAGTATTGTACTACATACTTTACTTCTTCGTGCTGATCTGTCATTCAGTAAGATCATGCTAATCTTTCACCTCAGCATCACCTACCTGCACCAATACCATTTTGCTTGACTTCCTTTATCAAAAATATATTGATCTCTGACATGAATACCATCCATGACTGAGTCCCCACAGCCATTTTGGATGCAGAATTGCAAAGATTTATTACTCTCAGGGTTAGGAAATTTCTCGATCTCTGTCCAGAAAATTTACCTCGTATTTTAAAACTCCAACCTTTCATTCTAGACACACCACCCAGGCTAACCATCAATTCTGGCTTTCAAACTCTTCAAAAATGCTGTGTCCATGAGATTACCTCTCATTCTTCCAAACACTGGAGAGTAGCAGCTCAGTTTCCTTAATTTTCCTAATACAATAAAAATGGCTTAACTGGAATCAGTCTGATGAACCTTCGCTCTATCCTTCCATCTATGGTAGGAAGGCCAGCATTGTACATAATGTTCTAGATAGGGTCTCACTGGGAGGCTTTACAGTTGGAATAATACATCTCTATTCTTGTACTCAAATTGTGTTGCAGAAAAGGAGTGCCTATCTTTGTTTTCCTAATTGTTTTCTGTACCTGCACGATAACTTTCAGTCGAGACCCTTTCTAGTCCCTTCTTCAGACCTTCAGTCTGAAGAAGGGACTCGATCCAAAGCTTCACCTATTCCTTTTCTCCAGAGATGCTGTCTGACCCGCTGAGTTACTCCAGCTTTTTATGTCTATATTCAGTTTAAACCAGCATTTGCATTTGCAGTTCCTTCCCACACAATAACGTTCATGGATTTCTGTACAAGATGTCCGGATAATCTGAATACCAACCCTGTTCAGTTTCTAACCATTTTAAAAAATGATAACATTTTGCCGCATAATATTCCATCTGCCAAGCCCTGGCTTCAAACACTTAGCCCGATACATCCTCCTGAATTCGCTCTGCATCCTCCTCACAGTCTACTTTGCCAGCTGGCTTCAGCAGACTCGCATATATTACATTTGAGCCTCTCATCCAAATCATTGATATAGATTGTAAACAGCTGGGACCCCAGCACCAATCCATGTGGCACCCAACTGCTCTGATTGCACATTCTTGGCAGGCACCGTTTGTAATCACACAATGCTTTATTCAGCAGTTGCATTGTATTTGCCATTTCTACTTCATTCACCTAGTAAGGTCACGACATTGGGTTACTTAGGTCAGAAAGAAATTCTCACGTTCAAGCACTGTATCTCAATTTAGTGAAATCGATGAGATGAATTATTTTATTCTCAGGAAGGAGCTGCAGAATAAATGCTGTAAGCAATGCTGAGGTGGTAGGGGTAATACTTGCATTTCTAAAGTTGAAAATTGTGGCGATTTTGATGAGCTTTAAGGAGATAAACTATCTTTTTCAGCATCCTCATTTCTGAAGCAAGCATTCGAAGGGGAATATCCAAAGTTGTTGCGGTTGTATAATGATCTGTGGAAACGTTTGCACCAATACAGCCATAGTATACAGAGTAGTGTAACTACTGGTGGATTTACTGATACACCTCCTGAATTTCCAATAGAAGAGGAAGACGCACAGGATCTATTTATCTTGAAGAAACAGGATTACGAGTAAGTTGCATTTAAATTTATTGTCACTGACATCTACGATGCTGGTTCAATTCCCGCCTCTCATGCATCTTTACACTTCGTCCTTCCAACTTAGGTGGCTGTTTGTATCTATTTACTTTTAATAATCGAGAACCGAAAAATGTTTTGTGTGCCATGATTTGGTGCATTGTGTCAATTTGTGCTGAAGGATCACAACTATAGGTTTGGCTGCAAAATATTTCTGAAGGAGGAATGGTGAAATGCATAGTGTTCATTCTATGGGCGGCACAGTAGCGCAGCGGTACAGTTGCTGCCCTATAGTACCAGAGACCCAGGTTAGATCCTGACTATGGGTGCTGACTGTACGGAGTTTGTATGTTCTCCCTGTGACCACATGAGTTTTCTCTGGATGCTCCGGTTTCTTTCCACACTCTGAGGATGTGCAGGTTTGCAGGTCAATTGGTTTTTGTTTTTTTTTAATTGTAAGTTGTCCCTAGTGTGTAAGATAAGTGCTGTAACGGAGTGTTCGCTGGTTAGCACGGATTCTGCCTGTTTCCGCATTGTATCTCTAATGTCTAAAAGTAAAGTCTATTACCAAAGGTATGCTAGACAATTATTGCAATTTCAAGCAAATGGCACTTACGTTGCTGACCTCTGTGACATTTGGCATGAGCATATATATACATACTGTATCCTCCATAATGTTTGGGACAAAGACCCATCATTTATTTATTTGCCACTGTACTCCACAATTTGAGATTGTAATAGAAAAATCACATGTGATTAAAGTGCACATAGTCAAATTTGAATACATTTTTATACATTTTGGTTTCACCATGTAAAAATTACAGATGTGTTTACACATAGTCCCCCCATTTTAGGCCACCATAATGTTTGGGACACATGGCTTCATAGGTGTTTGTAATTGCTCAGGTGTGTTTAATTGCCACCTTAATGCAGGTTTACGAGAGCTATTTCCTCTAGTCTTTCCTCCAGTCTTTCCGCCACCTTTGGCAACGTTTATTGCTGTTTATCAACATGAGGACCAAAGTTGTGCCAATGAAAGTCAAAGAAGCCATTATGAGACAGAGAAACAAGAATAAAACAGTTAGAGACATCAGCCAAACCTTAGGCTTATCAAAATCAACTGTTTGGAACATCATTATGAAGAAAGAGAGCACTGGTGAGCTTACTAATTGCAATGGGACTGGCAGGCCAAGGAAGACCTCCACAGCTGATCACAGAAGAATTCTCTCCATAATAAAGAAAAATCCTGTCCGACAGATCAGAAACACTCTTCAGGAGTCAGGTGTGAATTTGTCAATGACCACTGCCTGCAGAAGACTTCACGAACAGAAATACAGAGGATACACGGCAAGATGCAAACTACTGGTTAGCCGCAAGAGTAGGATGGTCAGGTTACGATTTGCCAAGAAGTACTTAAAAGAGCAACCACAGTTCTGGAAAAAAGTCTTGTGGACAGGCGAGACAAAGATTAACATATCAGAGTGATGGCAAGAGCAAAGTACGGAGGAGAGAAGGAGCTGCCCAAGATCCAAAGCGTACCGCCTCATCTGTGACACACAAAGGTGAGGGTGTTATGACCTGGGCATGTATGGCTGCTGAAGGTACTGGCTCACTTATCTTCATTGATGATACAACTGCTGATGGTAGTAGCATAATGAATTCTGAAGTGTATAGACACATCCTATCTGCTCAAGTTCAAACAAATGTTTCAAAACTCATTGTCCGGTGGTGTCCAGCAAGACAATGATCCCAAACATACTGCTAAAGCACCAAAGGAGTTTTTCAAAGCTAAAAAATGGCCAAGTCAATCACCCGATCTGAACCCAATTGAGCATGCCTTTTATATGCAGAAGAGAAAACTGAAGGGGACTAGCCCCCAAAACAAGCATAAGCGAAAGATGGCTGCAATACAGGCCTGGCAGAGCATCACCAGAGAAGATACCCAGCAACTGCTGATGTCCATGAATTGCAGACTTCAAGCAGTCATTGCATGCAAAGGATATGCAACAAAATACTAAACATGACTACTTTCATTTACATGACATTGCTGTGTCCCAGACATTATGGTGCCCTGAAATGAGGGGGGGGGGGGGGACTATGTATACACAGTGCTGTAATTCCTACATGGTGAAACCAAAATATATATAAAATGGCCTTTATTAAAGTCTGACAATGTGCACTTTAACCACATGTGATTTTTTTTTCTATAACAAATCTCAAATTGTGAAACAGTGGCAAATAAATAAATATTGGGGGTACACAAAAAACTGGAGAAACTCAGCGGGTGTAGCAGCATCTAAGGAGCGAAGGAGATAGGCAACGTTTCGTGCCGAAACCCTTCTTCAGACTGATGGGAGGTTGGGGGGGGGGGGGGGGCGGGGAGAAGAAAGGAAAAAGGAGGAGGAGGAGGAGCCCGAGGGCTGAGGGAGAGGTGGGAAGGGGAGGAGACAGCAAGGGTTAACAGAATTGAGAAAATTCAATGTTCCCCAAGCGGAATATGAGGTGCTGTTCCTCCAAATTGGGTCTTTGTCCCAAACATTATGGAGGGCACTGTATATAGCGACAATAATTCAATACAATTGTCTGGAGAGAGATTGTTTTTGATCAGCTGAGTCTTCCTGGCTGAGGTCATGTTCAACTATTCACATGGAAGTAAAGGCTGGACTTTCGCAAACCCTCTGGAATTGGATCTGATTGACTGAGACAAATCAGTACCTTTAATTTTAGTTATTCATTATGATATTTTATATTTTAATATTTTATGCTTCAATTAAGTTTTTAAATGTGTATTTAAACTAATTTGAATAGCCTGTTGATATTTCCAAATGTCAGAGTCATTTACACATTAAACAGTCTCCGGAGCTGTCGGGTGTGATAGTGTGGGGGCCTCTGCATTATGGTGCCACCACTGAGACTGGCTTGCAGGCACAGAGGGTGAGTGAGATCAGGCCTCCACAGGTGGTCAAATGAGGACTATGGTCAGTGGGTGAGTTCAGGGAGATCTGAACAGATATTTTCAATGAATGCTGTTGAAGTTAACAGGCTAATTATAATCCCAACAATCATTTATTTCCTTAGCCCTGAAAAGGCCTTGAAAGATTCTCTGCAATTCTATGAATCTGCTTACCTCTCAAAATCATTATCACGTCTATTTGACCCAATCAACCTTGTCTTTCCTCCTGGGGGCCGTAATCCACCTTCAAATGATGAACTTGATAGCATCATTAAAACCATTACAAGGTAGGGCATTTTACAAAATTAATTATGCATGGATTAATTAACTTGTTTATGACTTTATTATCATAAATTACAGAATTCCATTTTAATTCTTTCACCAGCTCTTTTTGACTGATTATCAAGAAAATATTAAATGTCATGTTATCCATAACAATAGCGTATAAAAGATGGTTTGCACATCAAAGTGTGATAGGGTTTTCTATTTACATAATTTTTTCCACTCTTACTGAATGTTCTGGTTACTTGCAAATCACTTGGTGAAGCCAATTTCTTTTGGAATTATATCATTAAAAATAGACCAGAGTTCACTGGCAAGTGCCCAGCAAGAATGGAATATAATGAGTTCATTTATTTGTTTTTAGAGCCCACTGAAATTCAATTTACAATTATCTGATACATTATTTAATTACCAATATAATCCTGCTTTCCACAGCAGCAAATCGGTAGTTTAAAATAAATATGAAATTGACAAAAAGGTTGATTTTCTTTTTTTTTAAGAGCTGCAAATTTGAAATAATAGCAAATGCTGATTCACAACAGCTTCATATGTTTCTTAAAATAACAAATTAACAGATATAATGAACAAAAGGTTATAACCAGAATGTTCTTTGACTATGTTGAATGTTGACCATGTTTATGGTTGTTTTAGGATTTAAATATTGATATCAGTACAACTACAAAGGAAGTGTTCATTTAAACTATGTTGCATTTTCTTTGCATTAAATGATACTGGCAATGATCTAGATTAGTCTGAATTCAGTCTGAATCAGATTCAGACTGAAGAAGGTTCTCGACCCGAAACGTCGCCTATTCCTTCTCTCCATAGATGCTGCCTCACCCGCTGAGTTTCTCCAGCATTTTATGTCAACCTGGCAATGATCCTAGACACTTAATTTGCATTTTGACTTCAATCCGTTTTAATCTTTGCATGCATCTAGATCTGGTCTTATTCAGAATACATAATGCATATTTATATTCTTTATTGAAAACTGCATGGTCAGAGTCAAAGAAGTGCAAATCTCCCAGATGGGAACAATCTCACACATAAGAAAAGAACCAAAGTGCTGGAATAACTCAGCCGGTCAGACATGAATAGGTAACATTTCGGGTCAGGACCCTAATATCCGTGTACTTCATGGATGCTGCCTGACCCACTGAGGTAATTCAGCACTTTGTCTTTTTTTGTAAACCAGCACCATAATTTTCTTGTTTCTACATAATCACGCATACCTTTGCTTTCAAATGCTTTGAAGATAAATCCTGTTAAGAGGGAATTCCAGATGTGTTTAGAGGTCCATGAGACGCCGCTTAAACATAGTTGGAGTTATATTAAATATTTGATTTTCTTCCATATGTTAACTTACAAATTTTCTTGACTGGTTGAGGAGCAGACAGGAGCACCACATAAACAGGTTATATGAACATTTTGCACCTGGAGCAGAATTCAGTATTCCACAACTGGGACATTTTTTTGAAGTATTATTTAAAATGATTCTTGTCCACTTAACTATCCTTCGCCTATTAATAAATCAGACCAATCATCTTTGATAATTTTCAAATCCTTGGATTGAGGTTGAATGCATAATATTTTGTGCTGCAAAACTGCTTCCACTTTAAGGCTTGCCAGTACTTCCATAGAGTAATATATAGTGAAGTACTAAAGATCAAATACCTTCCCCAGAATTTAGTAACACATGGTATATTTCCCCATGACCTCTTTCCCATATTATTTAGCACTAGCCCTTTGCTGGGTAATTATTTGGTGCAACACTTGTGTTGTGGCACGGTGGCGCAGCTGGTAGAGCCGCTGCTCACATCGCCGGAGACACGGGTTTGATCCTGACCTCTGATGCTGTTGTGTAATGTTTGCACATTCTCCTGGTGACCGTGTGGGTTTACACTGGATGCTCCGGCTTCCTCTTCATCCCAAAGACATGCGAGTTTCTAGGTTAATTGGCCTCTGTAAATTGGTCTTAGTGTGTAGGGAGTGGATGAGAAAGTGTGATAACATGGAACAAAATTAGAACTGTTAACAGTTAAACCAAGTTTAGTTTAGAGATACAAACATGGAAACAGGCCCTTCAGTCGGCTGAGTCCTCGCCGACCATCAATCAGCCGTTCACACTTGGTTTTATGTTATCATACTTTCTCATCACTCCCTATACACTGGAAGGCAGAGGAATGGGATAGATCAGCCATGATTGAATGTCGGAGTTGAATTGATGGGCCGAATGGCCTAATTTTGGTCCTAGATCTTATGAACATGAACACTAGGGGCAATTTACAGAGGCCGATTAACCTACAAACCCGCATGTCTGGGATATGGGAGGAGGACGGAACACCTGGATGAAGCCCACAGGGAGAACGCACAAACTGCTTTAACTGAAACAGGATTACATTTCTAGAATGGACTGAAATGACAGTCTATTTAGACAAAAATGGACCATTATTTTGCACCCTCAATTAAAGCTGTAGAAAATTAGAATCCAGCCTTGAAGAAAGATGAGAATATTAATTAGTGAACAGTTTCATTCATCATCATATTCTAACTGATATTAAGTCAGCACAACTTGGTAGTTTTTTTAAGTGTCTGTCTAAGTAGCACACATAATTAGAAATAATGAACTACTTAAGAGTTCTAGAGGAGTTCGATACTAATTTATCTTAAAGTCAGCTTGTGGAATTTAGGTTACTCCATAATAAAGCACAAATTTGAGTAAAAATTTCAAATGCAATAAACAAAAAATCTGGACTTTGGTTAGCTTCCTTATTTTTTTTTACTGTGGAAGCAGTAATGGATTTAACCATAGGTTGGGGTGGTAACGAGAGCGATGATTTTGGGACAAGACACCGTTCCATATCGTGTCCTTGTGTACTTCCTGCCTGGACTAACCAATAACTAGAGCAAGTGTTAAGTGGGTGTGTTGAACAGGTCAAGTGTGGAATGTTTCTGTTCAAGCTCAGTCCAAGTTTGAATTTCCACATAGCTCTTGAAATTCTCTGAAGGAGCCAATCCCTTGTAATTGAACTCCCCGTCCAGAAATTCTCCATCTGGCTGATGACTTGATACATGTATGCAAGGTTTTAGGATGTGTGGATGTGTCAGAATCTTTTTACCATGTCCAAAAGAAGAGAGCATAGGTTTGAGTTTTAAAAGGGATATGAGGGTAAATGTTTTACAAAGAGAGTGGTCAACTTCTGGTATGCTGAAAGAGACATTTAGACATACAGAGATACATTTAGAATATAGAGATACAGTTCTTAGGCAGGCACTTTCCGTAGAACAAGATCTAATAAAGCACATTTCTAAGAGGTAAAAGATATACTTATTTTGTAAGCAAACCATAATTTAGACTTTTAATTGGTTTTGACATGTCAATCTCTCTATTTTCAGTGAATTTAATGTGGCCTCTGTTGATCCAAACCTGAGTCTGGCTGTTGCAAAGAATGTTGCTAAAACTATTCATTTATTTGGAGTTAAATCTGAACAACTTGTAAGTATGGCATGGATCTTTCACTGGGGTTGGTCCATTACAAAATCAAAGGCTATAAAGTTCTTACTGGACTGTAAAATGCTAGGTGATTCAAACTTTATCTTTTGACTGCAACATTGTTTCCTAAGTAGCAAATTATATATTAATTGAATAATAACCAGTCATATTCATCACCGAGCTAAGGCATTTTCAAATGGTGAAATGAACAAGACAGTGATCTATTCCAAGCTTGCCACAATTGGGGAGATATTCAGTCAGGTGCTTTTTGTATTCATGCCTGGGATCTAGCCATTGCTGGCAAAGGTAAGATTTGGAGTGTATCGCTAATTCCACTCCTAAACTGACATAATCTGAGGGTAGTTAAAAGTCACCTACATTGGTGTGTCTGCAGTCACACAGAAACCAGACTTTGGTAAGGATGGGCAATTTCATCCTTAGTTTTGTTATGAAAGAATGGAGATTAAATCGTACCAGTAAAGTAAATGGCTTTATTTTCTATTTCTTTAAAATATTGCTTTGGCAGGAATCAAACTTGTGATTCCTGATCAACAGTCCAGACAGTCCAATAACTTGATCACTATACCACTCTAATTAGTTTTCCAGATTCTAGACCTATCTGAACTACAAGCTGTCCTTGCATTACGGAGGGTTGTGTCACTAGGAAATGGGCTACACCGCAATTTTCCACACCGCAAAGCCACTTAATCTGTGCATGCTTCTAGAAATCCAAGTTGAAAAGAAGGTGCTGTGTATATTTTATTCTGTATCTCAAATTTTTGGGTAACGATTTGTGAATGCTGTAGGGACAAATGGCTGTAACAGGAGGGGTTGCGTGTACAAAACTAAGGGTAGCAGTATACACTGTAGGATTCCACTAAAGGCCTGCTTTTGGAAATAAATATCAATGATATGGACAATTATTAGGGCTCTGTTTGAGAATTTTGGAGATCAAGTCAAGACAATTTAATTGTCATACATGCCAAAATGGAGCAGTGATATTTTTATTTGCAGCAACACAACAGGTTTGTAAACTCAGTACTCAATGGATAACATAATAAACAAACACAAAAAAGAAGTTCAATAAATAAAAAAAACAATATAATGCAAAATACAACAAAGACCAAAGTCCCAAATGCAACCAAGAAAATTTGTGGTTCGGAGTTTAGCTGGAGTTGGTTGTGTTCTAATATTTAATGTTGATGAGCGAAGTAAGGGCCCTTGATCCTCAGCTTTGATGATTGGCCTGTGAATTTGCAGCAGTGGTGAACAGTAACAGTGAAAGCAAGAGGCAACCTATATCAGGCCAAATCTTTCATAGAACATGAATATTTACTTTTCTGCCTAGTCTCTTGGAACCAAGTTGCTTGCTAGGCCCTGCCAGAGAGCAAAGAGACATGTAGGCTTCTATGGGCCTGGAATTGCACATGTACCAGACTGGGAAAGGAAATAGATTTTATTCCTCAGTTCAAATTGATAAGGTGCCTCACGTGAGGCAGCTCAGGCACCGCAGACGGAGAACAAGGAGGGAAGAAGACAGAGACTCTAAGACTTTTGCCTTCCACCACAGTGAGGATGTGTTGGTGAACTCACTGTGGTGGATGTTAAATTTGTGTTTATTGTGTGTTTTTGTTACTTTTAATATATATATGACTGCAGGCACGAAATTTCGTTCAGACCGAAAGATCTGAATGACAATAAAGGTAATCTAATCTAATCTAATCTAAGATGAGAGCCCACAGTATCAAAGGGCAGATACTAGCATGGATAGCAGGTTGGCAGCATGGCAAAAAACAAAGAGTGGCAATAAAGGGGGCTTTTTCTGGTTGGCTGCCAGTGACTAGCGGAGTTCTGCAGGGGTCGGTGCTGGGGCCACTACTCTTCACGTTGTATATTAATGATTTGGACGAGAGGATTGAAGGCTTGGTGGTCATGTTTGCGGATGATACGAAAATAGGTGGAAGGGCAGGTAGTGTAGAGAAAGCAGGAACTCTGCAGAAGGACTTGGACTGGTTGGGAGGGTGGGCAGAGAAGTGGCAGTTGGTATATAGTGTAGCAAAGTGTAGTCATGCATTTTGGTAATAGGAATAAAAGCGTAAACTATCTTCTAAATGGGGAGAGAATCCAGAAATCGGAGATGCAAAGGGACTTGGGAGTGCTGGTGCAGGATTCCCAAACAGTCAAGTCAAATTGGTAGTAAAGAAAGCAAACTCAATGCTTGCATTAATTTCAAGAGGGCTTGTATACAAATACAGGGATGTATTGCTGACGCTCTATGACGCCACATTTGGAATGTAAGGCCACATTTGGAATATTGTGAGCAATGGTGGGCACCATAGCTGAGGAAGGATGTGCTGGCTCTGGAGAGGGCCCAGAGAAGGTTTACAAGAATGATCCCAGGAATTAGTAGGTTAACCTATGATGACCATTTGTTGGCACTGGGCCTGTACTCGCTGGAGTTTAGAAGAAAGAGGGAGGGACCTCATTAAAACATACAGAATAGTGAAAGGCATGGATAGCGTGGATGTGAAGAGGATGTTTCCACTAGCGGGAGAGTCGAGGACTAAAGAACCTCAAAATTAAAGGATGGTCTTTTAGTAAGATAAGGAGAAATGTATTTAGTCAGAGGGTGGTGAATCGGTGGAATTCTTTGCCACAGAAGGCTGTGGGCGGCAAGTCTCAATATTTTTAAGGCAGAAATGTATATATTCTTGATTTGTACGGGTGTCAGAGGTTATGGGGAGAAGGCAGGAGAATGGGGTTAGGAGGGAGAGATAGATCAGCCATGATTGAATCATGGAGCAGACTTGATGGGCCGAATGGCCTGATTCTACTGCTGTCACTTATGACCTTAATTCTTTTACATATTGACCAGAGTACTATATATCTTCTACATCAACTGAAAAAAGAAAAGTGGGATAAATGTGACATCACTTTCAACTGTCTTCCCAACATCATTGTCATGAGTGTATTTTATGTGGGGAAAAAAGTAAACATCACAGCATGTATTTTTCTTATGGTTCTGGACGCATGCACAGATAACATGGCTTTGTGATAGGGCCCTTTTTCTAGGAACACATCACATCTCCTCCTCCATAATGCTTGTATCGTTGGTATTTCATAGCAATTTTAGGGATTTCTATTTTTTTTCACAGCTATCTACTCAGGGAGATGCAAGTCAAGTGATTGGGCCTTTAACAGAAGGACAGAGAAGAAATGTGGCAGTAGTGAATTCATTATACAAATTGCATCAGTCAGTACTGAAGGTAAGGATTACCATTTTATTGCTGAATCATACAGCATGGAAATAGGCTATTTGGCCCAACATGTCCATTATGACAAAGATGCACATCCAAGCAGTATTCCCAAATACTGGGAATGGGAATGCACTCTGCGCTCTTTTAAACAGCTGATGTCCAGGGCAAAGAAAATAATTCAAGGTTGTCCATGAGACCTGCTTGAAAATATTTTAAATCCTTACAGACTCATTGATTTTCCTGGCTCAAGACCAAGTGAATTGGTGAAGTAGCATCTGAAAAGCCAATGAGCATTTAGTTTTTTCCGAAAGAGATGGAGGCCTGAGGCACGGAGGCTGCAATAACCTACTTGGTCAACCCAACCAGGGCGGCACACTGGCACAGCTGGTAGAGCCGCAGCCTCACAGCACCAGAGGGCTGGGTTTGATCCTGACCTGGGGTGCTGTCTGTGTGGACTTTGTATGTTCCCCCTGTAATTACATGGGTTTCCTCCGGATGCTCCGGTTTCCTCCCACATCCCAAACATGTGTGGGTTTGCAGGTTAATTGGCCTCTAAATTGCCCTCTCTATGTAGGGAGTGAATGCGAAGTGGGATAACAGAACTAATGTGAACTGGTTTAGGAAGGAATTGCAAATGCTGGTTTAAACCAAAGGTAGCCACTAAATGCTGGAGTAACTCAGCGGGAAAGGCAGCATCTCCGGAGAGAAGAAATGGGTGATGTTTTGGGTCGAGACCCTTCATGCCTGAAGATGGGTCTCGACCTGAAACATCACCCATTCCTTCAGTCCAAAGATGCTGCCTGTCCCGCTGAGTTACTCCAGCATTTTATGTCTATCTTTAGTGTGAACTGGTGACCAATTGGTGGCATGGAGTCGGTGGGTCGAAGAGCCTGTATCTCCAAACTCTAAGCCCACCCACTTCCCCATTCAGCTCCATTTACAGCAGGTTTAGTGGTTCCTGTGCACAATCCACAGTTTTGTTTGAACTGTGCAACAGTAAGGTAAGCTAGTGTTCTTGAGTCCAAAGACTGGCATAAAATAACAGGATATACCATAGATAATGACTAAGTTAACAGGTTTAAGGAACTACATGAATTGATTTTTAAAAATCTAGTCTTTCATTTAAATATGATGAGGTTATTATGAATTGGGTGGACATGTTTCTGATTTTGGGGAGAGATCGATAAAGAGGTCTCTCTGATGGTCCATCATGGGTAGAAATCTGGCAATAGGTTTCTATCTCTTAACATTCTTTTATTCTGCCCCTCAAGTGGAGAATCCCAGACTTAATTCTACCATTTTATCTTGCATACCAGAAGCAAATATTTGCTTTATAATTAATGCTGTGAAAAGGGTTATATAAAGGGTTTTTTTGTACACAGATCATAGTAGCACTTATCAAATCGTGAAAGTAATCGAGTTGTTTTAGGAACTTGCTCATGGTTGTTTTATGACAACCACATGATCTAGTTTATCTCCTTTACTGCATAACTATTTTAGCCACAGGTGATCAGCTAATAAGAATGTTACTTTTTTTTCCATTTGTGCATATTATCTTTTGTGCTATATAAGAGGGTGTGGAGTAGAATTTTGAAATGAGGAAGTGCTGATGCTAGTTTACAAAATAAAATACTCTAGCAAAAGTCATTCCAGCACAGTATTTTTTCTGGAGTAAAATTGTTCGGATGACACTGGAATTTCAAGGACCAGGTTATGGAACGTGCATTGAAAAATAGTTATTTTCACAGAAAGGGAAATTGGGAAAGGATTTTGTGTTTTGAAAATGTTCTGTGTGGCAGGAATGTGAGATGTTTATTGTTTGCTTTTCCAGGTGCTGTCTGCCCTGAGCTCTTTCCCTTTAAGGGCTGAACAAACAGTTAGAACAGCATTGGAGGTAAATTCATAGTTATCATTCTACTTAATCAATTGGTGGAGTTGTCCAGCACCATGTTTCCATTTCCTGCTTGGTTAGGCCTTTGAATGAAATCATAGTCTTTATTATTGGCATTGTGCAATATTTAAAAACCCATTTACTTGGTTTATCAGTGGTTCCTGTTGTTTTTCCAACAATATCACTGAGGCCAATTCAAAGAGCCTCCAGGGAATTGTAACATCAATATTAGTGCCTTAAATGTAATAAAATGTTGCTGGCCACTCAACAGTATGCTATTAGACAAATGAGCACAGACACATTCAGCAACAACATTATTTGAAGTAATGATTTTATTAAGTACCGTGAAGTTCATGTCAATGGAGGGTTTCTACTCTGCAGATAACATTTTCCACTTTAATTACTTTAGAGAGAATGACAGTGACACTCGGTGGGAACTGTAAACACTCCCAGGTTGCCACTCCCATCCTGCAAAAGCAGAGCTGGATGGTTTGCAACCATGTTGATTTTGACATTACATTTCATTTAATTCATTTACTGGTTCCAATACTCCAAAGGCATAACCACCTCCATAATCACTTGGCTCTCTCACTACCCCAGTGCATCTGCTGCTGAAACCCACATTGGTATCTTGCCTCTAATTTCAACTATTCTATTGCTTTCCTGGCCAGCCTTGCACCTTTCACTGTTTGTAAATCCATACTCATCTAAACCTCTTCTGCCCATATTTTAACTTGCTACCAATTTGTCCCACCATCTCAGCTGGTCTGACTGACTTGCACTGGTGCCCACTACAGTGCACCTCAACGTAAAAATCCTCACCTGAGTTAAGACTTCTGTAGTCTTATCTCTCTACTCTCCACATATTGGAAATTGCCTCACTTGATTATGGCCTCTTAAGTTCCACCTGTGGTGGCTAAAATATCAAACACCATGTTCCTAAGCCTCCAGATTCTCCTGAAAACCCACCTCACTGTTGAAGACTATGATCATCTTTAACTAACTTAAGGTCTTTGAAGTAATCGATTAGGTTAATGAGGACTGAGGCATCTGGTTTCAAAGATCCACAAGTTAATTAAACATTGTTACATTTTGAAAATCAATGCTGTGTTTCATTTGTTAATCCATAATTAATACGTTGATTAATATTGTGCTGAACTATAGGCAGTGTTATTGCCAAACTGTTATAAATGATTTTAAGGCAAGAATTGAAACAAAAACATATTCTTGTTGAGTTGCATTGCTCTCTTTTATGATATTAACTACAGATTTTACTTTTAAATCTTTCACAGACAGTTCAAGCTCTCATGGGAAGTGCGGTGCAGCCATTACTAAACTCTGTGGAAGATTCGATTGAAGCCATTATTATCACTATGCACCAAGAAGATTTTGCAGGGTAATTATAGTAAACCCTTGTTATTAGGGACCTCTTTACAATGGATTTCGGTTATAGCGGACGGAGCATCCCCACAGTAATCAAACAGAACGCAGGCAGCTAGTTACACTGCAGAGGATGTTGAAATTGACAAGCACATTTTTGGTTGCAGTAACAATATATTCTTAGCTATTAAAAATAACTTTGTTAAAAGCAGATTAGGCAGGCTAGTGGCTTTGGAAGTTCGATGTCCTTTTGCCATGATTGGTTGGTCGATGGGATCTCACGAAGAGCAGGACAGGGTTTCTGCGCATTACCACCCAAACAGCCCATAGCTCCCATTTTGCTCTCAATCTCTGAATGTGGAAATCAGCAGCAGGAGAAGCGGTTATTGCAGTTCCCCAGCTGCGCTGGAGAAGGTGATGCCGGGCGGCCTTCCTGGGATGCTGCGCACCGTGCAGTGAGGGGGGTCTCACTGGGCTCTCAGTGACTGGACCCAGGATTCTGACCCAGTGCATGGGCGGTGATGTCAATGGAGGAAAATCCCTTACTCGGTTACAGTGGTCAATCGACAATAACGGACATCATTTCCCCCCTCTATGGTCCATTATAACAAGGGTTTACTGTATTCAAAATCAAATTGATTCCTCTTGATTCAAAGTGTCCTCGTAGTAGAGAAACTCATCGTTATCCCAGCGGCTTTTGACTATTTTTTACCTGCTTGCCCCTACCCCAGTTGTAGGAACTAAATCTATAGATGCCTCCTCCATTGCCCAACTAACACACAAACACAGATACTTAGTTCCTTATTCCGTTAAAGTGACATAATTAATAAAATAATAAACCCTTGGATCCACTACATGGATAGGACAGGTTTAGAGGGATATGGACCAAGCGCAGGCAGGTGAGACTAGTGTAGCTGGGATATGTTGGCTGGTATGGGCAGCTTGGGCCGAAGGGCCTGTTTCCAAACTGTATCACTCTGTGACTCTATTAGTCTTGGAAAATTGCATTAAACAACAAATAAATGGTTGGCTTTGCTTTTCTATGAAATGAAAAGATTATAGTGGTATTGGGGGGGGGGGGGGGGGTCTGAAAATAATTTAGAATTAATAGTCTTTTACAGCTTCAAGGCATTCTGAAGTGTCTCACTACCGGCAATGTACTTCTGATGCTTCGATGGAGTCATTATGAAAATGAGAGATGAGAAGTGGCGCTGAAGAGAACACAGAGGCAGGGCAAGAATGGTGCTGTATGGTTGAAGGGTCAGGACATGGGAGCAAAAATGTTGGATTAAAGGTGAAGGAAAAAATGATGCAGTTGAGGAAGGTGAAGGAAATAATTATGCAGTTCAGGAAGATTAGATTGGAGTTCAAAAATCTCTTGCCCATGAAGATCTCAAACCTGGGCAGGTGTAGAATATCAATCAATGGGAGTACTGCCAAATCAAGAAGTCATTGTGCTTCACCAAAGGTGTGTGAGTGGAGAGAATGGGGTTATGGAGCGATGGATGAGAGCCCAAAGTGATAAGTGGAATGCATCTTGTTCAGGGTGAAATAAATAAATGTAGACATAAATTATGTGGTGAGGTTGATATGAAATGGGGATCTCAGTTGAGTAAGGTCTTGACCTGAAACATTACCTATTCCTTTTCTCCAGAGATGCTGCCTATGCCGCTGAATTACTCCAGCAATTTGTGTCTATCTTTGGTGTAAACCAGCATCTTTAGTTCATTTCTATGCGATCTGAGTTGTAAAATGCTTTTGAATTTGACAAAGCACTATTAAGTAAATTTTCATTCTATTTAAAAGAGGTGAGCTTGTATATTGTTTACATCTGGAGGAGTAATTGGAATGATGATATATATGGCGTGCATTAATTTATACAGGTCTTTGTCTGGAAAGCCGGAAGTACCATGCTCTCTTTACATGAAAGAATTGCAAGGTTTCATATCACGCATCATGAGTGACTACTTCAAAAATTTTGAATGTGTGGACTTCATCTACGACAGTACAGAAAACATTGCGCAGAGAGCTATTCAACTATTTATTCGTAATGCAAGTCTACTGAGACCACTGGGTGAAGGAGGTAAAATGAGATTGGCTGCGGACTTTGCACAGGTATGAATGATGGTTCAGTTTTTGGCTCTCATCCATCACTCCATAACCCCATTCTGTCCACTCACACACCATTTCAGTTTCTTGCTTGTTGAGTTATATTTTGAATTGTGAAAATTAGCGTGGCATTTCAACGTAAGTAATGCAGATTAAAAAAAGACACAGGTCATACACACAATGCCACTAAAGGGAGACTATTGAAATAAGCACCATTTTTAAGCATGTGTTGAGTCAACAAGAATGTGTTCTTTCCTAGTGTGGATGTTTCCTACTGGATGTTTTCCTGTAGCTAAGCTTTTGCATTGGAAGTAGTTAATGGGGCCATTGATAGCATCTCTCTTATTTTGACTATGTCTCATTTCGCTTTCTGAAATGTTGTTTCTTTTGGCCTCCTATTCTGTTAGCATTTGTATTGTCCAGAGGATTGTCTACCCTTACAGCCACAAGCAAGGTGATTCCTTGCCTGTTTGATTTCCAAGGAGTTATCATCCTACTGGGAAATCTTGTATACTTTTCTGATCCCCTTCCACTGTGTTTTTTCATGCAACTATAACGGTTTGTGTTTGTTCTTTCTCTCCATCGTGCATCATCGTCCAGAGCACCAAACAGAACTTGCATTTGTGATGTTCGTGTCGTCTTTTCAGTTGTGGAGAGTAATTGTAGATTATATGTCCACTTTGCTGAATATGACTATAAAAGTGTTCCGACTATGTGTGTATTACCACTTTATATCTCCATTTCATTTTCAGTGATTTTAAAGTTTATTCTACCCTGTAAAACAGCATGATACACATCTTCATAAGGATTATATTTTTGATGTTCAAAGTACCTTTTCGATTTTTGTTTCTTCAGAAGCTAGCAAACAGCTCCACAAATTTCCAACTCTGAATACAGAAAATGTGGCTGTTTTAATTCACTTAATGCATTTAAACCAAGCTTGTTTATTATCGTGATACTGGGGTGGGAGATTGCAACCTTCACGTGGTCCACCCTGTTTCGACTAATTCAATTAACCCAAACAAGATCCAATAGAACAAGTTGACCTACAACTTTAGGCTGTGCATGCTATACGCAAGAAGATCGTGATACTATATATAAATAATACATTTGGGGTTTTTTTAATTTATCAGAGATTAAAGGTAAATTATATCTATTTAGTCTTCAAAAAGGTTTGATTATATTTGTGATATATTTATCTGTTCAATAAGAATATGGAATTCCTCCTTGTTTATTTTGTACCGTTTATTTGAACTTATCTTGTAATATTGCAGATGGAATTAGCTGTGGCGCCACTTTGCAGAAGAGTGTCAGATCTAGGAAAATCCTACCGATTATTAAGGTCGTTCAGGTCAGTTACATTCACTTCAAGAAAGACGGTTACACAATACTTCATTGTGAAGTGTGTGCATCTTTGCATCTGACCATCTTTCTTGGCAAATAATGTCTTGACAAACAAAGGAATATGTGTCCTTCAATCATTGTTTCAGTTTATCTGGTTAATAATAAACCGAACTGCATGCAGAACCAAAGATTTTCCATTTAAGATATATGGATTACATTGGGAAATACTGACATTCTGCAAGAAACATTTAGAGAATACTGCATGAATTCATATCATGTGCACTAAATGACTGCTCGTAGCTTGATATTCTAAGAATAAGCGATGTAGGATTAGAAGGAATTAAATTTAAGAATAAATGTAATTTCTGACACAACACCATCAACATATTGTCCTTTTAAGTTTTTTCATCTTTTTTTTTGACATAATGATTTGTGCTTGGCAAGATGCAAGCGTGTTGCAAGAGTGAGGTGAAGCACTTTGGAAGGTTGGATGTGAGGAGAGAGTATACAGTTAATGGCATGACCCTCGACAGCATTGATGTGCAGAGGGATCTTGGAGTCCAAGTTCATTGCTCACTGGAGGTGCCAGGACAAGTAGTTAAGAAGGCATATGGTATGCTTGCCTTCATTGCTAGGGGCATTGAGTATAAGAGTCGGGAAGTTATGATGCAACTCTAAAAGACTTCGGTTGGACCGCATTTGCATTATTGCATGCAGTTCTGGTCTCCCTATCATAGGAAAGATGGGGAGGCTTTGAAGATGGTGCAGAGGACGTTTACCACAATGCTGCCTGAAGTAGAGGGTTTCAGCGACAAGGAGAGCTTGAATAAAATTGGATTATTTTCTCTAGAAGTTAGAGGTTAAGGGAAAACTTGATAGAAGCATATAAAGAGATAGAGGCACGCATAGGGTAGACAGTCAGAATCCTTTTCCCATGATGGAAAATCCGACTCATGTGTGCATAGCTATAAGGCGAGAGGGAGAAAGTTTAATGGAGATATGTGGGGCAAGTTTATTTACACAGTGGTGGGACCTGGAACCCATTGCAGGAATGGTGGTGGCGGCAGATACGATAGTGGCGTTTAAGAGGCTTTTACATAGGCATATAGAAGTGCAGAGACTAGAGGGATATGGATTATGTACAGGGAAATTAGATCAATTTAATGGCATCATGTTTTGACGCAAACATTGTAGGCTGAAGGACCGTTCCTGTCCTGTAGTATGTTCTATGTTCCCATGGTAATTATGATCAGATATTTTTTGTTTTAAGTAATATTCAATGGAAGTTTAAAACTAGCCAAAATACATATTTTTAATTTTCTATGGAAATAGTGCAATGATATCTTCTGTACGCCCGAGGCAGGGTAGATTGGGCATTGATTTCAAGTTGCATTTGCTTAGTCTTGCAAGGAAGTGCCATCTTTGTTTTTTTGCTCAACTATTGTCCACAACTGTTTAGATTCAAAGGTGATAATGCCACAGCTAATGATTTATGATTATAAAGTTGACTGAAAAAATGATTTTAGCAATCCAAAGGAGTATGACTTGGGCAAATAATTGAGATCCACTGCAGAACAAATTAAAATTGGGACGTAGTACTTGTATTAATTTGAAACTAAATCACCGGGAAAATAGACTTATTTTCGTAAACAAGCACAAGTAAGGAGTGCATTAGTGTACTAATGTAGGTCATGTGATCTTGTTTCAGTAGATTTGCTGTATTATAGGAATGAGTAAACCACTCTTAGGTATGAAGGATGACAAAAAAAAACACCAATATTGGAAGCCATGGCTCATGTCCTAGCCAAATGGAAATTCTGCTTGTATTGCTCATTGCTCATTCTGTACAATTTAAGAGATTTTGTTTCATATATTTTGCTTAAATCTATTTTGTACTTCACAGACCATTACTCTTCCAAACAAGTGAACATATTGCTAATAGCCCAGCAGCAGGGGATATTATTCCATACAGCACCATTCTTCATTTCCTATTTACTAGAGCACCAACCGACCTAAAGTCTCCTCACCAGGTATTCATTTAAGCTGCATTACATTTTGCCCCCTTTCTGGAAACTACTCAAAATGTTATAACAAAATAAAGCAGTTGTGTACTTTATAATACCTGGGCCTTTAGATGCATTTAAATACTTATTCAGTTTCTGTCTTTTCCTTTGCAACTTTTTATTTATCTTCATGATGTAAAATACTTTATTCTTCACGCAGTGTCCTGACATACCAATATTTCTTGCCGTATATGCAGTCCCAATTACTCAAAACATGGAAAGCTTTTCGAGTTATAACATAGAGTCATAGTGTGGAAACAGGCCCTTCGGCCCAACTCGCCCACACCGGCCAACAGTGTCCCAGCTACCCTAGTCCCACTTGCCTGCGCTTGGTCCATAACCCTCCAAACCTGTCGTATCCATATACTTGTCCAATTGTTTCTTAAACAATGGGATAGTCCCAGCCTCAACTACTGCCTCTGGCAGCTTGTTCCATACACCCACCACCCTCTGTGTGAAATCCTGGATCTTGGTCACATTGCCTGTCTGATATTATTTTATTTTACCTATCTGCTCAATACCTTTCCCCCCAAGCTCTTCTCTAATGGTCAGAAAGAGGGACTTTATTTTTCAAACAATAATCATCATCATTCATTTCTGCATATTTAATACTCCATATAAGAGATTGTGTAATGAACCTTCTTAAAATTTCCCTATTTGAATTATTTGACCTCTAAGTTTTTAACAAATGTATATCAGGACACATGTATCCACATTTCAACCGATTGAACTTATTCTCACTAATGGAGAAATGGTATTAATGGAATAGATGGGAGGAGCATTAGGCAAGGCTACACATCTTAACTTCCATTTTAAGAAACCGCTTTAAGATCAGAATTAATTGCTATCCACAGCTATCATTAAAATATATTTATTGCATGTGCTATGTAAATTTTGTATGATATAATTTAGTATTAACTGTGAAATCATTACAGAGAGCGGAGTGGTCTATAGCACGGTATTCTCAGTGGCTTGACGACCATCCATCGGAAAAGGATCGACTAATTCTCATCAGGTAATGTCATTTCTGGAGTTACTGTTGCGTATATTTGTGCTGAGAAAATTAATACATCAGCCTTTTACATTACATAGGTAGAGAATTGGCTTCATGGAAGGAAGCAAAGGGTGATGGTGAAAGGTTGTTTGTCAGACTGGAGGCCAGTGATGAATAGTTACCTTCGGGGATCAGTGCTGGGTCCATTGTTTGGGGTTTATATTAACTATTTGGATGTACAAGGCATGATTAGTAAGTTTGCAGATGACATGAAAGTGAGTTGACGAAGATCATATTTGAAAATTACAGCAAATCTTGATCAGCTGGTCGAGTTAGGCTGAGCTTTGATTATTAAATTTTGGAGAGTCAAACCAGGGCAAGAACTTCACAATGAATGACAGACCCCTGGGGATTGTTGTCGAGCAGGGATCTAGAGAGAAGGTACTTAGTTCCATGGAAGTGGCATCACAGGTAAATAGGCTGGTCAAGAAAGCTGTCGGTACATTGGCCTTCAGCAGTTGGGGTATTTAGTATAGAAGTTGGGATGTTATGTTACAATTGTACATGACATTGTTTTAGGCCTCATTTGGAGTATTGTGATCAGTTTTGACACTTTGCTATAGAATGGAAGTTGTTAAGCTGGAAAGAGTGCAGCAAAGATTTATGAGGATGTTGCCAGTATCTGGACCTGAGCTACAGGCAAAGTTTGGGCAGGGTAGGGCTTTATTCCTTGGAGTACAGAAGGCTGAAGGGCGATCCCAGAGAGGTGTATGAAATCATGAGGTGATTAGGGTGAATATCCAGAGTAATGAAATCAAGAACCAGAGGTCAAAGGTTTAAGGGGAGAGGGGAAAGGCAGGGAACCAGAAACTTTTTCCACACAGATGGTAATGGGTAAATGGGAACAAGGTACCAGAGGAGGTAGTTGAGACATGTACTAAAGCAATATTTCAAAGACGTTTAGACAAGTACATCGCTAGGAAAGATTTAGACCAAGATATTGGCCAAATGCAGGCACGTGGGACTAGCATAGATGGGGCATCGTAGTTGTCATAGACACTTTGGATCGACGGGTCATTTTCTGTGTTGTATGACTCTGACATGCTACCTATAAGCATGCAGGTACAGCAGGCAGTGAAGAAAGCAAATGGCATGTTGGCCTTCATAATAAGAGGATTTGAGGACAGGAGCAAGGAGGTCCTCCTGCAATTGTACAGGGCCCTGGTGAGACCACACCTGGAGTATTGTGTGCAGTTTTGGTCTCTTAATTTGTGGAGGGGCATTCTTGGTATTGAGGAAATTAACCAGGTTAATTACCGGGTGGGTGGGACTGACATATGAAAGAATGTATCGACTCAAGGAGGTAGCCACAGAAATAGTGGATGCATTAGTGATAATTTTTCAAAATTCCTTAGATTCTGGAGTAGTTCCTGAGGATTGGAGGGTAGCTAATGTAACCCCACTTTTTAAAAAAGGAGAGAGAAAGCGGGGAATTACAGACCAGTTAGTCTAACATCGGTAGTGGGGAAACTGCTAGAGTCAGTTATTAAAGATGGGATAGCAGCGCATTTGGAAAGTGGTGAAATCATTGGACAAAGTCAGCATGGATTTACGAAAGGTAAATCATGTCTGACAAATCTGATAGAATTTTTCGAGGATGTAACTAGTAGAGTGGATAAGGGAGAACCAGTGGATGTGTTATATCTAGACTTTCAGAAGGCTTTCGACAAGGTCCCGCATAAGAGATTAGCATACAAACTTAAAGCACACGGTATTGGGGGTTCAGTATTGATGTGGATAGAGAACTGGCTAGCAGACAGGAGGCAAAGGGTAGGAGTAAACGGGTCCTTTTCAGAATGGCAGGCAGTGACTAGTGGGGTGCCGCAAGGCTCAGTGCTGGGACCCCAGCTATTTACAATATATATTAATGATTTGGACGAGGGAATTCAATGCAACATCTCCAAATTTGCAGATGATACCAAGCTGGGGGGTATAGTTAGGTGTGAGGAGGATGCTTGGAGGCTGCAGGGTGATTTGGATAGGCTGAGTGAATGGGCAGATGCATGGCAGATGCAGTACAATGTGGATAAATGTGAGGTTATCCACTTTGGTGGCAAAAACATGAGGGTAGACTATTATCTGAATGGTGGCAGATTAGGTAAGGGGGAGATGCAACGAGACCTGGGTGTCATGGTACACCAGTCATTGAAAGTAGGCATGCAGGTGCAGCAGGCAGTGAAGAAAGCAAATGGTATGTTAGCATTCATAGCGAAAGGATTTGAGTATAGGAGCAGGGAGGTTCTACTGCAGTTGTACAGGGTTTTGGTGAGGCCACACCTGGAGTACTGCGTACAGTTTTGGTCTCCAAATCTGAGGAAAGACATCCTTGCCATAGAGGGGGTACAGAGAAGATTCACCAGACTGATTCCTGGGATGTCAGGACTTTCATATGAGGAAAGATTGGATAGACTCGGTTTGTACTCGATGGAATTTAGAAGATTGAGGGGGGATCTTATAGAAACCTACAAAATTCTTAAGGGGTTGGACAAGCTAGATGCTGGAAGATTGTTCCCGATGTTGGGGGAGTCCAGAACAAGGGGTCACAGTCTAAGGATAAGAGGGAATTCCTTTAGGACCGAAATGAGGAAAACATTCTTTACACAGAGAGTGGTGAGTCTCTGGAATTCTCTGCCACAGAAGGTAGTTGAGGCCAGTTCATTGGCTATATTTAAGAGGGCGTTAGATGTGGCACTTGTGGCTAAAGGGATCAGGGGGTATGGAGAGAAGGCAGGTACGGGATACTGAGTTGGATGATCAGCCATGATCACATTGAATGGCGGTGCAGGCTCGAAGGGCCGAATGGCCTACTCCTGCACCTATTTTCTATGTTTCTATGACTGGACTTGTATTCACTGGAAGTTAGAAGGATGAGAAGGGTTCTTATAGAAATATATATAAAATTCTTAAAGGATTGGACAGGCTAATTGCGGGAAAAATTTCTCGATGCTGGGGAGTCCAGAACCAGGACTGAGATGTGGAAAAACTTTATCACCCAGAGAGTTGTGATAAAGAATTCTCTGCCACAGAAGGCAGTGGAGGCCAATTCACTGGATGTATTCAAGAAAGGGTTAGAAATAGCTTTTAGGGCTAATGGAATCAAGGGATATGAGGAGAAAGTGGGAACAGGGTACTGATTTTGGATGATCAGCCTTGATCATATTGAGGTGCTGGGCTGAATGACATATTTTCAATGACTATCTGGATATATGATACTTAAATTGCCAAATGTTTGATAAGGTGTTACAAATGTTATTGCTGAAAGTAAAATATCATAGTGGAGGTGGCAACATATTTGCATCGGTAAAACACTGGCAGGCTAACTGAAAGGAGTTTAGCATAAATGAGTTTTTCTTCTGGTTGGCAAAATATATAACAAGCTCTGTGCCATGGGATCTGTGTGCTGGGCCTCAATATTTTATAATTTACATAAACCAATGGAATGAAGGCACAGTAAGTTGTGTTGCTAAATTTGCTGGTGGGAAAGAAAATTGCAAAGGGTACGTGAAGAGACTAGGTTTTAGGTTTATTATTGTTTTTGGAACTTCCTTCCTCAAAGGTCAGTGAAAAGCTTAATCAAAGCCGAGGTAAACTTGATAACTAAGGAGGTGAATGATTACCACAAGAATTGCAAAGTTGAGGTTGCAGTCAGATCAGACAAGGGTATTGAAATGTCACCAAAGAATGCCTGAGGCTGATGGAATAATAACTTAATCGTGTCCTCGCTGCTTGCAGCTCTTTGTTTCCCTCTGGGAGATGTTATTTTTTTCATTGAAATGTGAATCACTGAGCTGCATTCTATTCTTTTCAGTAGTTTTCTCATTATCAGCATTAAGCATTTGGAAACATTTAGCAATAGTGCATCAAGTGCATACCCTGATAAAGTTAGAATGAAAGTTAGAAGTATAACATACCCTCAAAGATGTTCAGCACTCTGCAGTTTCACTGAGAACTATTTTGGAAATCAATAAAGACTCTAGCTACACCAGTTTGTTCCTTTTAATGTTGACTCCAATTAACCATCTTTCCCAGAGTATTGAGCAAATGTACTAAATTATATATTTAATTTATTTTACAGAAATAGTTGTAGTGATGAGATGGTTGAAAACAGAATTTATAGAGCTGATCAAGGTTATGATTGGTTTAGCTAGGTTAATGGAGGGAAGTGGTGTAGTTCAAGGACTGAGGTACAGATTTAAAATTCAAAAGGATTGTTCCTACCAGCCTTCCATGTTTTTTAAAAAGAAAGTAATTTATACAAGAAGTACATACTCGATAAGATGTACCACAAATGCAGAACTGAAGGGCAGTGTTCTGTGTATAATTCTGATTCCATGTACAATTTATCAGATGAAAACATTGTTTTCATTAGGAAGAAAAATTGAACGTGTAACATATGGACTTCTTTCCCAACACACATCCCCAGCATGTCACCATTTTCTAGGAGTGAGCAATCTGCTTTGCTTTGTCAATTGTTATACTTTTAATCGCAAAGTATAATTATCACAGCCCAGCACTACAAATATGATCCGTTTCTATCTCAATATTTCTAAACTGCCACATTTGATATTTAATGTGTCCATTGCTTCTTTGTATTTAAATGTCATGTTGGTTATGATTAGATTAAGATATTTGTAATAAATCTTAAGCAAATATTTATGTTTTTCTCATAGGGGTTCTCTTGAAGCTTATGTCCAATCAGTACGTGCAAGAGAAGGAAAAGAATTTGCTTCAGTATATCCAGTAATGCTGCAATTGCTCCAAAAAGCCATGGTTGCTGGACAGTAGATGTTTTCTTCCAAATCAAGGGCATGATTTCTCATATTCTTAAAGTATAACATATTAAGTTAAGATAATTGATTATTATAATTTAATTGAGAACCTCCTCATACCTTAAAATCTCATTAGACAATAGTTTTTACTTCAGTAATATTGCTTAAGGATATCTTCTGCAGATGCCTGAAGAAACTACTACTCTTCGCACCATGCATTGACTTTCAGCAGTGTAATGATTGATGTGCTAAATTCAAGATTACCATGAACTAAATATGATATTTATTCAATTATTAACAGTAGTTGGTTGAACTTGACCGAGTAGCTTCTCTGGGGAATTCCACTTTCTGAACTGAAGCAGTAAAGTCACATTTCATTATAAAGAATATAATACATGTAGGTGATGTAATAGAAAAATTAAAACTATTTTAATCGATGGATTGTCATTTTAGTATTGCTTTTCACTTAGTATGGCTGTATGGTAACTCAAATTTCACTGTACAATATGACAATAAACACAAACTTGAACTATTATCCATCTACAGAATAAGATTTAGTACGCAATAATTTAAACTGTTTAAGGGCCTGTCCCACTTTCACAACCTCTGCCAAGTTTGCCCATGACTCATACTTGCAGCTTGGTCGTCACGAGGTCGTAATGCTAGTCGTAGGTACTCGTGGCATCAAGTAGGTCGGGGCGTTTTTCCAACATGCTGAAAAATATCCACGAGTAAAAAAGGCTGTGAAAGTGGGCTAGGCCCTTTAGCTAGTTGTGAGGATAAGTGTGTTTTACAATGCTTGGATTAAAAACAAAGCAGACACATTCTGTATGGGTGGCATCTACTAAATTGTACATAGAATTATTAAAGAATGTCATTTCTGCACATTATTTCACATTATCTGTTTACTGAGAAAGAAATTTAGGACCATTAATTTTTTCATTATAAGTGTTTTTTGTCTCTCAATTTCTGATGAAAGTATTACAGTACAAGATTGTTTATTCAGTTCAGAGATGCAATGTATACAAGATTCCAACCCCATCACAACATATTAAAAGTATGGCTAAAGAAAATGCTAAGTACTTGCTCCGATCACTAAAATTAAGCCCTCAGCTTATGTAGGAAGTTTGATAAGGCAAAATGTCCCATTTGACATCAAATGTGAGTGTCTCACATGGGAAAGAAGTGGAAGAGGGATTAGTTTAAATGTTATTACTCGAAATGATGGAGGGAAATTGAATGTTGCTGTGATATAATAAATTCTGTCCCTATGTTGTTGATCAGCATGCTGGTCTTTGTTTGTATTAGTTGGTTATTTAGCCCCTAACCATACTAATGAGCATTTTAATCTAAATGTATACAATCAACCCTGCAAGGAGAAAAAAGAGTAATTGATACATGGTAAGATGTGTCAGGTAGCAAAGGTAATTGATTTTAATAAAGTAATATAAACAAAGACTGTGCAGGATAGTTTTGTACACAATTTTGAACAGCTTTTTAAAAAAACATCCAGCCATTTAACACTTTACATATTTATTTGTACTTGAATACAATAAAAATTTATTTTTGTGCAAGAGTTCCTGTGGGATAACAGCCTGCATAAAGACATAAATTTACTTGAGTTAAAGCAGTTGCATATAAATGTTGATCTGTGACTATGAATATCAACACTGAGTGGCATTAATGCCAGTCCATGAAAATGACTCAATGAAACATTTTCACATTTCCATTTTTCATAATGCAACACTAAAGTGCAATAGTTTTTAGCACAATGGCAAAATTCTGGCCCAAGTGCTTGCTGTGCCCAAATTTATGAATACAAGCCTTGAGTTTTATGGCAACTTTAGTTGGCTAAAACACCACAAAATAAATTTGGGAGCATCCCTGCTACATATACTAATTCCCCCACCGTTTGCAAATAAAGTTAATTGAATTAAAATTGTGCAATATAATAAGTGATACAAATCATGATACCACAGCAGTTATACAGAATTTAAACTTTACCCATTTACATTTGCAAAAATAAACATCTTTATATACCAACTTTCCTCCCTTACCTTAGCACCACAGGATTTGTTTAGTACAAAGTTTTCAAGCCTAAGAGCTATATTTACTTGAAATAACCTTTGACTGAACTTTGGAAGAACGAGGAATTATGGCCATTTACAATACGCAATTAGGAAAGTCAGAAAGATTAAATGCATTGATTTACAACACTATCAGCCATTTATATAAAAAGCAAACTATACTCACTTTATTACAATTCTCTACATATAGATTTATCAGAAATTCCTCAAATTAAAATATATAGATACACTGAGTCTTTTTGCTCACTTGCATCCAGTTTCCTAAAATTCATTCCAAATGGTGAAAGTCAAGGATAAAGTGGGTTCTAAAGGTGCTGGTTACTGCTGCTGCGAACCCTGTCATAAAAATAAGAACAAAATTAATACCATAATACTAATTATTCTAAAGATGAGTTGGTATCTGTACATGAAGCGTTATACAAGGTAGTGGTCTACATGTTTGATGAAGATAGGGTAATGGATGTCGTATACATGGATTTTAGTAAGAGTTTTGATAAGGTCCCGCATAGTAGGCTGATCTAGAAGATTTAAGATGTACAGTTTTAAGATGACTTAGTTATATAGATTCAGAACTGGCTTATTCGTAGAAGACAGAGGGTTTTGCCACGAGGTAGATATTCTGACTGGAGGTTTGTGACCAGTGGAGTTCTGCAGGGATCTGTGCTGAGACCTCTGCTGTTTGTGATATATATAAATGACCCAGAAGTAAATGCAGATGGACTTGTTAGTATGTTTGCTGACAACACCAAAACTGGAGTTGCAGATGGTGAGTAAGGCTGTCATAAGATACTGCAGAAAAATAGCAGATGGCGTTTAACCTGAGCAAATGAGAGATGTTGTGCTTTAGGAGGTTGAATGCATGGGGAAAGTATACAGTTAATGGCAAGACCCTTATCAGCATTGATGGGGAATTGGGATTGCAGGGGAATCTTGCAGTCTAAGTTCATAGCTCACTGAGGTGGCAACGCAAGTAGATAGGATGGTAAAGAAGGTGAATGGTAAGTTTGCCTTCAATGCTTGGGTCATTGATATATAAGAGCCGCGACAAGTTCACCAACAATGTTAACTACACTGCCTTCATATTGTTAATGTATATAATAAACAGCAGTGGACCCAGCACCAACCTCTGTGGCATTTGATTGGTTACAAGTTTCCAATCAGAAAAACAACCTCTACACAACACATTCCTCCAAGCCAATTTTGCATCCAATTGGTTAGCTCACCTTGGATTCCATGCAATCTAGCCTATGATGCAGAACCTTGTCAAATGTCCTGCAAAACTTCAAATAGAGACCATTCACTGCTCTGCCCTCAACAATCCCCTAGGCGACCTCTTCAAAAACCTCAGATTTGGGAGACACGATTTCCCCACACAAAAGCTATGCTGACTATCTCTAATCAGTCTGTGCCTATCCAATCTCTTAAATTTGAAGACACCAATGCCAAATCATCCTGAATCATCCCCACCGGAACAAACAATGCAAAATCACACAGGGGTGCTTTAAATATCTACAAAATGACTTCAGTGACAACAAAAAATCCCTAATTATTTCTGTACTTTAACTAAGAAGCCTTCACTGAGACACCCCTTATAAGATTATGTCATATGAGGAGGATCATGGGGCTGTCCCACTTGGGCAACCTAATTGGCGAGTTTAGGAGTTTGAAAAAATGTCATGTTGAAGACTAGCTTCGACTAACTTTGGGAAAATTGGACACCGAATAGTGGAGAGTGAAGAAGACCTTCGACTACCCTCGATTACCTACGACTAACATTCCGACCTACTACGACTAAACCTACGAGTAAAAAAAGTACAGATTTTTTCCATGGCGACCTTTTTGTACTCGCGAGCATTTTTCAACATGTTGAAAAAAACACCGCGACCTAGCTGAGGCCTCGAGTGCGCGGGGACTACTCTCGAGCATGAAGGAGAGTTACAAAGACCTCCTACGACCTCGTGTCGACCATGCTGCGAGTATGAGTCAAGGGAAAACTCGCCAGAACTCGCGGATTAGGTCGCCCAAGTGGGACAACCCCTTTAGGCTGTTCGGCCATCGAATCTACTCCACCATTCAATCATAGCTGATCGATCTTTCCCTCTCAACCCCATTCTCCTGCCTACTCCCCATCACCCTTGACACCCTTACTAATCAAGAATCTGTCAATCTGCACCTTAAAATACCCAATCACTTGGCCTCCACTGTGGCAATAATTTCCACAGATTCACCACCCTGACTAAAGACACCTTTCCCCTTGTATCATCTCCAAGATCTTCAGCTATTAATGGTTATTATCTAAGTATTTAAAACAAGATGATAAAGAAGTTCAAGAACACAGATTGTTTTAAGTACTCACAGAGTTGCTTCGCTTCCTTTTCCAGCAGTCTGGATTAAGGCGTTTTTGTTCCTCTGCCAGAGCCTTGGCTTCCAATGTATAAATTCTCCTCTCTTCATTTTTCATCATTTTCCACTTGTCACCTAAAATTACACTGATGGCCCTACAATATACACACACACAAATGCCACATTAGACCAAGATCAAACATTTGTCCGACTACACACAATCTGCTAAATTCCATCACCACAAAATTACATTTACATTTTTCATGAAATGTTTTGATTCATGACACAACTGCTGTATTTGCAGCACAGTAATCCCAGCGTTAAAACAATTATGTTGAATGAAAAGTACATTCTGAATCTATCAATTGTTGCCATTGGAATGCATTTTGCTGTCCTGTATATAATTCTGTTCTAAATTTTACTGTTCAATGAAGTCTAATCATAACCATATCATATTGAGCAAGTAAACTGGGTCAACTATTCAAATTCCTTTTTAGTAATCCATGTCAAAACTTCTAATCAATAGAATGATATTGAAAGCTGTGAAAGACATGCCTGTGGATCAAACTGATGCACCCTGGTAACCATATAACCATAACAATTACAGCACGGAAACGGGCCATCTCGGCCCTTCAAGTCCGTGCCGAACAACTTTTTTCCCTTAGTCCCACCTGCCTGCACTCATACCATAACCCTCCATACCCTTCTCATCCATATGCCTATCCAATTTATTTTTAAATGATACCAATGAACCTGTCGCCCCCACTTCCACTGGAAGCTCATTCCACACTGCTACCACTCTCTGAGTAAAGAAGTTCCCCCTCATGTTACCCCTAAACTTCTGTCCCTTAATTCTAAAGTCATGTCCTCTTGTTTGAATCTTCCCTATTCTCAAAGGGAAAAGCTTGTCCACATCAACTCTGTCTATCCCTCTCATCATTTTAAAGACCTCTATCAAGTCCCCCCTTAACCTTCTGCGCTCCAGAGAATAAAGACCTAACTTATTCAACCTATCTCTGTAACTTAGCTGTTGAAACCCAGGCAACATTCTAGTAAATCTCCTCTGTACCCTCTCTATTTTGTTGACATCCTTCCTATAATTGGGCGACCAAAATTGTACACCATACTCCAGATTTGGTCTCACCAATGCCTTGTACAATTTTAACATTACATCCCAGCTTCTATACTCAATGCTCTGATTTATAAAGGCTAGCATACTAAAAGCTTTCTTTACCACCCTATCTATATGAGATTCCACCTTCAAGGAACTATGCACGGTTATTCCCAGATCCCTCTGTTCAACTGTATTCTTCAATTCCCTACCATTTACCATGTACGTCCTATTTTGATTTGTCCTGCCATGGTGTAGCACCTCACATTTATCAGCATTCAGTGTAGCACCTCACATTTATCAGCATTAAGGTAGGTGGAGATTGTTGGGGAATTATACTAACATAAAACTTCACACAAAAATCTTTGGAAAAGTACAATCACAATTTTTTTTAAACCAGACAGCACAGTATGATTTGTCTCAACTACAACATTGATTGCTCTATCGCATTATGGAAAAACACACCACCCTGATCTTCAACATAGTCTTTCCCAAATCCATTTGAATCTTTCATCAGATTTCCATCCTCTACTTCTCAAAAAAAAGCCTTTGACATGGTTGAGCACATTAATTTCTTACAATATCTTCCTTTGGTTTGTGGTAGTTTAATTCTAATGTAGTCAAAGTATTTCCATCAATGACTTATCTTTCCCTTTTCATATCCTGACTTACTAGTCCTCATAATCTTTCCTTACTCTTCTCTTCCTCATGAATCCAACTTGGCATGAACTGAGATGAGCTTTTACATCTCTTCACAATTGCCCATATTCTGCCACTGTCCTCACTGTCAATTAGAAGTTAGGTACACTATCTACTGTCAAAACAAATCCACTGCCCTGGCCATTATTCCATTCCCTTCAAGTAATCACATCAGGTTAAATAAGACAGACTGCAACCATGGCATTGTAGTCAAACACAGGCTGTGTGTGTAATTGCATATGCTTTCCATCACTAAGATTGCCCAATTCCACCTACCAATTATTTCAATATTGTCGGCACCATCACCTTCATTTTTGCTGCTGTCATCTCCAAATTCAATTATTACAATAATAAAATCCAGAACAACTTATCTAACCTAAAGCCCAAGTAATTCAGTGATTAAAAAAGAGCATCAAATCAAGAAAAGTATTAAATAATTACACTACAAACTTAATGACAATTGTGTTTTCAAAAAATATATACATACAACATAATTTTCATTTTATCACAGGTGCTAATAAAACCAAATTAGTTTGATAATTGATACTCTGATTGTCAAGAATTAAACAGGAGAGTATATTTTCTGACCTGGCACAAGGCATTCTTACATTTTATGGGAGTTATTTTCTTAAAGCCATAAACTATATTGCAACATAAGTTAAAAGTGACTTACACAACTTCAAGTATAACAAATAAATATTTTAGTTATTCATGTCGAACACAAAACAACTGACAATCGTTTCAACCCTATCTTCATTCCTATTATGTCGTAGAGAACCTTAAGCACAAATCTTCCAGAAGATATCAATTGTTTGCTCAGCCAATTATTTTCCTAGTTACTGTTCAATTACAATATTAGGGTTCTTTTATACACAGCCATCTTATCCTTTATTTATATAACTATAAAACTCTGATCTTGGATGTGGATGTGTGTGTGTGTGTGTGTGTATTTATTTGCTTGCGTGTGATCACGAAGAAACGACGGGCTAATGGTAAAAATTTTACCTATTCCGGTTGAGATTTATCCCGTGAGATAAAAAATCTCCTTATCTGAAAAATTAATGCATTACTTCTCGAGTTATTAATCAAAATGTTCACAAATCTGAAGAAACTTGGAAAAAATCTACTGCTTATTCCCTGATGACGTCACAATGGATCTGCCTGCTTGCGTTTGCTCACCCTGCGAGTGACATCAGCCCCCCTCCTGCCCCCGTTATTCAACAGTCGGCCCGTCAACAGAAGACTGCGATGCAAGTGAAGAACGAGCAAGTAGGGCCCACAGCTAGAACTCCCGGGTCCGTCTCGTCTCAGAACCATCTCGGGTCCCTCTCCTCCTCCCCCTGATTGCTGTCACCTTACTTGTGCTGCGATTGTCTCCCTCCTCCACCCTCTTTAAAAGACGCTCGGGCATCGCTTTCTCTCGGCTCCTCGGTCGCATTCTCTCCCCCCCCCCCCTCCCCCCCCAGGCTTTGCTTTGAAGAACGAGCAAGTCGGGCCCTGCACTGTCTCTGGTCGGGTCCCTCTTCCCCCCTCCTCCTCCTCCTCCTCCTCTCCCTGCTCCCCCTCTCTCTCACACCCCCCCTCTCTGTCCCTCTGTGTCCCTCTCTATGGCTTTGTCCCTCTCTGTGTGCCCCTTTCTGTGTCCCTCTCTCTCTACCCACCCTCTCCCACTCTAGCTGCGCCTGCGAGTTGGGGGCTATGTGTGTGAATAGGGCGGGGATGGTGTAAAAGGAGTGAATGAATAATATTCATATGATATCAATGGGGGTGGTTACTGTGTGTGAGGGGTTGGTTAGTGTGTGTGTGTGATGCCGCAACTGCGCATTAAGGGGGCAGGACCCAACAGGTCCAGTAACTATTTAAACTCTGATCTTGGATGTGTGTGTGTGTGTATAAAATCACATCTGCTCAAAAAAAAGACTCCCTAATGGTAAAATTTTTACATATTCTTGTGGAGTTTTATCCCATGGAGTTTAAAATTGTCTTATCTGAAAATTTTGAGCTTTATTTCTCGAGTTGTTTATAAAAATGTTCACAAATCTGAAAATAAACAAGCTGATGATGTCACAATGGGTCTGCTCCGTGCTGCCCGCTGTGCACTGTTTTCCACGCTCTGCGAGTGACGTCATCCCTCCCCCGACGATCAGTCCTTTGCTCGCTGCCCGCTTGCCGTCGGCCCCGCACGCGGCAGCAGGGCCGCACACTGAAAAGACACCGTAAATCGGAAACCCCAGCTCCAAAAGGCAGCAAGCTCACCTCTCCTCTTCATGGCCCCACCCGCTCCCCTCCCACCTGGGCTCTGGATTGAAGCCGCTGCCCCCTCCTCCTCTCCCCTTCCCCCCCATCGCCTCTGCCCGCCCTCCTCTCCCCCCTCCACTCCCCCCCTCCTCTGTCCCCCCCCTTCTCTCCAATATCAAGGAGGATGGTTATTGTGTGTGTGTGTGTGTGTGTGTGTGTGTGTGTGTGTGTGTGTGTGTGTGTGAGAGAGATGGGAGGGGGGGTGGGTGGTGGTCAGTGTGTGTGTGACACCGGCTGCCCCTCCCCCACACCGCAACCGCGCTTTGAGGGAACGTGACCCAACGGGTCCCCCTTGGTCTAGTACCAGATAAAAATCTCAAGTTACAATACAAAAGCTGCCAACAGCAATATGTGATGTTATGAAAGGTTCTCTTATGACCTCTGGTGGTGGAATCTTTGTTTAAATAGAATGTTATGATGGGGATGCAACACAGAACTCGCATGTTTAATGTCAGAGCTAAGGTCTGATAATTGCCTATTTCAGGTTTTTCATCATTTTGTTTGTATGCATTCTCAAGCATTCTTGGCAGTAAAAACAGTAGGAATAATGGCCAGCTTGATGCCTATTGGGTAAATCAATTAACGCAGTACATAAATAAAAATGGTCTCCCACTTAGTTAAAGTCACAAAATATTTGCATCATTTTGACCTGAAGCTGTAACATCATTACCCTCTGTAACATTCAAGGGACATAGGAGTGTAATTATAATTGGTGATATGTGTTTTCATTAGACCCTGGTATTTCACTGCACCAATTATTGCCCATTGTATTCAAAAAACAAGATAAAAACACAGATCAGAACTATAAATCTTGCCTTTTGCTTCCCGGCACTGCATAAGCTGATAAGCTTGTCTAGGTTTTTTCCCCCACTTTTAACACTATACCAGTTAAATTCCATGCATTTACCATGTTTGACTTTCATCTTGTGAAGTGGTGAATATTTCTTAAATCCAAGATAAATTAGATAAATTGCAATATTATCACAGAACATTAGCCATTGAGAATTAATGATTGCAGTTTTCACAACATTCACTACAAATACGGTGATATAATTATGGAAGTATTTTGCTTTTATCGTGGAGTTAGTCCCAAAGGATTTTGTGTCATCCAGAAAAATACCCTGTAGAGTACAAATTCAGAACAGGAACAGTAGCTCCCAGTTACCAGGTGGATCAGCCGGATTCAGTGTTCTGCATTCTACACATAATATGCAAATCCAATCCCAAGTGATGATAACTATTTGCTTTGTCGTGTTTTCAAAATTTGGGTAAACTTGGACCACACAGCATCTCACAATTCTGACCAAATTTATGTTAATAGATTAATGATGGGAGATCCAAATAAATAAGAATCTGGTGACATCTGGTGACACATGCTTGAATCTTGAGAAAAACACAATGTGCTGGAGAAACTAAGTGGGTCAGGGAGCATGCATGGAATGAATGGACAGATGACATTTCACGTTGGGACACTATGATTTGCTGTTAAATAAGAATCTGGCACAAGTTCCAGAGATTTAAATAATAAGTCATTATTATAATAGATATATCAGTTGTTTTATATGATAAAGTGATGCTCCACTGTTCAGAGCTTAATATTTTTCAGTGTCAGGTAACAACTCCATGTACTTCCAAAGGATGTTTGATTTGGATAAAAGATCGCTCTAAGACACAGAGATGGGGAAAAAATGGTATCAACTTAAAAAACAGACTTTTGATTAAAAACATTTGGCAAATTGCCTTATGTCACATATCTTTATCACTATATGCAAAATATGTCATTCCATTTGGCTACTGAAAATAAATTATCGATAAAAGAGCAAAACAATATTTAGAAACAAGGAACTGCAAATGCTGGTTACTCAAACGGACACAAAGCGCTGGAGTAACTCAGTGTGCAGGCAGCATCTCTGGAGAACATGAAGAGGTGAGGTTTCAGGTCAGCACCCTTCTTTAGACCAGATATTGTATCTGTACCCCATCAACAATGCTGCTGCACTTTTAATAACCCTGTGTATGCCTCCAATAATTTAAAAAACATCTATCAGGTCATCCCCTCAGCATTATATTTCGGGATATAATTCCTGGCGCCCTGGCAAAGATACTTGTATAATCATTAGCAAAATACCAGCAGACTGGAGGGTGGTGAATGTTGTGCCTATAAAGGCTGCAAGGAAAAATAAACAGGGAATTACGGATAGGTGAACCTAACATTGGTGTTGGGAAAGTTACTGGAAGGGATTCTAAGAAAAAGGATCTACTTGCATTTGGAAAGACAAGGACTGAATTTGAATAGTCAGCATAGGTTTATAAGTGGAACATGAGGCGCTGTTCAAATGTTGCGCTCATCATTCACTTGGGTAGCCTCAACCCAACAATACGAATAATTGAATTCTCCATTTTCAAGTAATCTCCGGAACCCCTTCGCTCACCAACCTCCCACCAGTGTGCACACATTTCTCCTCATGCTAATTTCCCACTCCTCCCTTTTCCATGTCCTACATTTCCATTTTATCCCCCTTCTTTCCCTTTCCACGAATATCCCCCCCCCCCCCCCCGTCTTTACATTTTACTCAATTTCTTCCTTCCTTATCTCAGACTCTTTAAACTTTAGTCTCTTTTTCGTCTCCTTTTTACCTCTAGCTTTGTCACTATTTCCACCCATCTGCCAATTATCTCCCTTACCTGTATCCATCCACCTATCACTTGCCAGGCTTTGCCCCAATATTGTGTTTTCAGCTTTAACTAAAATATACAATACTGATAGTGGTAGGAGATATCCAAGGGAAATCTGTGCATAATAAGGTGAAAGAGGCAGAGTAGGATGTGTAGTTAGTTTAAAAAAAAAAGCCGATCTGGAGTTTAATAAATAGCAGCACTGAGCACAAGTCGATGGAAGTCATGAAGAACTTGTCAGCCCCAACAGGAGTACTGTGTCTAGCTCTGGGCTTCACACTTTAGGTAAAATGTGAAGGCCTTGGTGGGGATGCAGAAGATATTTATTGGATTGATTCCAAGTGATGAAGGACCATAGTTACTTAAATAGACTGAAAAGGCTAGGAAAAGTTTGAGGGAAAGGAGAGAATTATTTAAGATCATGAACGGTCTAACCAGAGTAAATGGAAATGATTCCCAAAGTTGTAACTTTTATGTGCAGCACTAGAACTAGGATAAAACAGAAGCATTCTATATTCTGAAAAAGCAAATCACAGATGTCGCTTCAATGCCAAAACGTTAACATTGAATATCAACAGAACTGAATAAGAGAATGGACAAGGCCAGAAGCTGGCATATCTTCACGTGATCATCACTGAATCTGAATAGCACTCTGCAGATTACTAGATCTTAAAATAGTCAAATACTTTGGCCACAGTTGATTCACTTGTATAATATTACTAAATGACTTCTGGTGCTTAGCATCTGCAGAAATGTTTCCTCACTAGCAGTCACCCCTCCTGGCCTTTAGACAAGATGGAATACAGGTAGGGCATTTCATGTTTCGAAAGGAAACAAGATAAGGAAAAACAGGAAATGTGAAGCCACAAAGAAATGAAGATGGAGAGGTAGATCTGCCCATCCCTTCTCCACCACGAGGAATTCAATCTTCCATACAACTTAGGCTTTTTGACCAATTCTTTTGTAATTGTAACTTCTCAGAGATAATGCAATTTTTGTAAATAAGATTTGTACCAACCTGTTATCTTTTCCTGGGTACATCTGAGTGTATTCAACTCTATACTTTTTGGCAAAGAGCATGAAGGCATTCATTGGTCTCTTGCATTTATTATTTGTGGGAGAAGTGGTACTCAACGTGCTTGCAGTCCCAGAGGTTATACTTTTACTGGATTTATTGTAGTTACAAGGCAGATGTGGTGATCCAGAAGGCACAGAGCTCGTCATCCATTCAGCCTTTTCACAGTCTAAACTGCTGGCACTTGTTTGGGAAGCACGACGCTGACGAGCCATACTGCTCAGTACATAAACAGCCGAGGAATCCAATGGTGTAAAATCAAAGCTGGAACAGTGGAAAATAATGAGTTTTACCAATTTCCAAAATTACCTAGCCGCGTTAGTGTGTGGTATGGGGGAAAAAAATGTTTATCTCTGTATTGTCATGCAAAGACTGAATATCAAACATTTTAAATTTCAATGGTGTCATAATTGTGCATTACCCCACTATTTATTTGGCTCATATCAAGCCTGATCCAGCACTATTGCCATGGCCATACTTACTTTTTGCAGCCCTGCAAAACTAATCTTACTGGAGACCCTGCTGTCACAGCTACCTCACGGGATGGAGCAGGCCCAGAGTGGGTCACGTTCCTAAGTGATAGGAGGAGCATTAAGCCATTCAGCCCATCAAGTCTTCTCCGCCATTCAATCATGGCTGATTTATCTTTCCCTCTTGGCCCCATTCTCCTGTCTCCTCCCGATAACCGCTACACTCATACGAATCAAGAATTAATCTATCTCTGCCTTAAAAATATCCAGATGTATATAATGCAATCACTTACACTAGGTGACTAGAGCACACGTGGCACACATTACCCTCAGGACGTTTGTGCTAATTCAGTGCTGAGTCCAGCGAAGAGCAGGAACCTTTAGCTTGTTCCTGACTCTGTTGCAATGCCCAAATGCTGAGATTAAGAATGCAAACAGACCTACATACTGGGATCGGCCAGTGGTCCTCTAACCGAACTGCCAGCTACAATCTGTCAATCTGGCCTATTAATAGTAGAACAATTGGTGTAAATTTAGCAGGCTGAAATGACATTCTCTCACCAGTGATGGAACTTTCACATTCCCAACTCCTTAGCCTAAACTGCAAAGAAATTCTGTATACCAAAAAAATAATTCACAAAATGCATGATTTTTATATTTAGTAATTAGCGTGTACTCTGTTCCACCTCGTTCACATTTATTCATTACCCTCTTGTGTAACATTTTACAAATGTACAGAACTTCCTGAGAGTTTGTAATTTGATTATTCATACAGCCAACCTAGAATCAATCATCAACTTATAGGACCATAACTGAATTTATAAATAAAATTCATTGAAGTAGAGATGTGCCCAATAAATAACTGGTTCCAGAACATGTGTCATGATTAACTGGGGGAATTCATCTAAAAAGATGTTTTACATTGATGATACATTTTATTTCACGCCCAAGCTATAATATATGACATTAATTAAACTTTAGCAAATGTTCACTGGAGGCATACATATTTTTCTCCATTGTGTTATATTAATTAAAAAAATCAACCAAAATGAGCTTCTTCTTTGTCACGTGAATTAATATAATATTGTTTAATAATAAATGTTAAAGCAGGAATTGATCTGAAGATATGTGATCAGGCAATATTAAATGACAGAGCGGGCTTATGAGGCATCATAGCCTTCCATCACATTTTCAAATTCTTAAGCTCTTAGGTAGCAATCCTGTAAATCTTGTTCAAAATAAAGTAAGTAATGCTTAAGGGGATAAAATAAGAAAATATAACTGTAAAGCTCAGGGACAGATTTTGGCAATGTAATTCTTTAAACCAATTTTGTCTCAAAGAGAAACAAGATACTTAATTGCTAAATTCTGAAATATCAGTCAGGGTCCCAATAAAACAATGAATTCAGATGTAAATGCTACCAGTCATTTGTCAATCAAATTACATGTTTGAAATTCCATTAAAAGAACCCAAAGTCATGAGAGGTGTCCTTTCTATATATATTGTTCACATTTACATTATATATTCTTCTCGCAAATACATTAGCCAATTGCATCCCTGCATACATTTTTTAGTGCATATTTCAGATCCAATAAATTAAAATCTACAAGCAAGGCTATTAATAAATAAAAACAATGATATGCATCTATTTCTCATCACCTTCTAAATGTGTCAAAAACTCCTGAATCATCAAAGTTGTTGGCATCTGGATGCCCTGGAGGTAGACAGATGTCTCCAACTTCCATTTCATAGCATGGAATTCCATGGTGAACCACTGTTAAGCTCGGGTAAAAGGAAGACCACCCTGCATTTATTTAAAGAAATAAAATAATTGTGTTCCACATTTTGGTAAAAAAATAATGCATCTATCATACATTTGGAAATTAATTAAATTAAAATTGCAACAGTTTAGGTATGTTTCTGACCTTTATTTTTCACATAAAAGGGGTGATCCAATCTACACTCCACAGTCAATTTACCATCCTGTGACTTGCCAGGATCAAAGGTTAACTTCAGTACAGAACGTCCAAAGGAAATGATTTCTGAGTGTCCCACCAACTTCAACCCTTCAGATCCAAATCGATTTTTCTGTGGAATAAAATAAATTATCTCATCACAAATAGCCCATTCTGGACACAATTCTTTTCTAATATTTTTCTCTCTGAGGGAGTAGTTATTAACCCAATATTTCCAGGCAGTAGTGACTACTTCAAGCAAATCCCAAGGCAAGAGGTTTCTTGCAGAAGATGTTCCAATCACTATGGTGCAAAGGGCTTTCCAGACATGAATCTCCTTGTGCTGGGCCAGAGCAAGCCCCATCCACAAATGAAAAAAACAAACATTGACAGCTGGCTAGATCATGGCCCGAGCTTAGTCAACCAAAATGGTATCAAATATTAGCATTGATAAAAGATTAAAAAACAGAAAAACAAGATTATGAATAATTCTGTCCTTTTTAAACTTGACACCATTATGAATGGTGTGCAACTGGGATCAATATCAAACTTTGACTATTCACAATTTATATTAAGCCCAAATCCATGTTTGCTGATGTGAGAAAGTGAACTATGAAAAAAATACAAAGAATTCAAAATGGGTCACAAATAAGTGATGTTAAAGAACTAGAACGTTGTGGGGGGGATCCTTTCAATGGAATGGTCCACATGACACTAGAATGCAATATCACTCTTGACCTTACTCCATCTTGCTGCGCTGAGTACTTAAGAGTTCAGGAATGAGAACTGTGGCAGCACTGCTTGCAATAACATCAGAGGGAAGACTCGCCCATGAAATACCCATGATAGCTTTGATCGCAAAGTCTAGTTCCTAGTTTGGCGGAATGTCAAAGTTATCTGATTTTGTTTGGTGTATGATCTGCTAAGAATTAAATCAAATCTAGAGGGCAAAAATTACAATTTCAAGATATAAAACCAAAAAGACTTAAATGAAACTTTAAGCAAACCACAAGTAATTCTAGAAAAGGGAATTGCCTTTCATGCCAGCTCTCATCCCCACTGAAATTAATTGGGCTACAGATCCTATGCCATCTAATCCGGCATGAGATCAAAGAGTTCACTGTTTGGATATTGAAAAATACAGCACCCAACAGTTGGCTAGTTAATTCAAAACTTCTGCATTTGACTACATATATATGTAAGTGCAGACGTTTACATTTATCAGTAAAATTCCAGTGACTAAACCCATGCATCAACTTGCAAAAACACACTACAGAAAAATTATTTCATAAATTTTAATACTCAGCTCAAAAGGTATTCTGCAGTCTGTACTGCCTTAATTACATATAATCATTCCAATTAACACAATAAAATGAACAGTTATATGAAACAAAATCAGGAAATATTGAGAACACACAAGATGTCACGTAGCACCTGCGAAGGTGAAAACAGTTAGCTTTTCAGTTGAAAGCTAAGATTTAGTGTACTTGCGAAAAAGCTCTTCCCCTCACAAGAAAAGCATGAATTGTCATACATATCTAAACCAAGATTGAAATTGAATGTTATAAACATCTGGATTATTTTAATCACTCCTTTGCTGGGTGAAAGGTCATGTACATTAACTGTTCAAGGAGGAACTGCAGATGCTGGAAAATCGAAGGTAGACAAAAATGCAGGAGAAACACAGCGGGTGAGGCTGCATTTATGGAGCGAAGGAAATAGGCAACGTTTCGGGTCGAGACCCTTCTTCAGACTGAAGAAGGGTCTTGACTCGAAACGTTGCCTATTTCCTTCGCTCCATAGATGCTGCCTCACCCGCAGAGTTTCTCCAGCACTTATGTACATTAACTGTTTCTCTCTCTTCAGATGCAACCCAACATGATGAGTATTTCCAATATTTTTAGTTTTTATTGCAGATTTTCAGCATTCAGTATTTGTTTTACAACCAATTATAGTGATTTGCTAATTATAGAAACCATTGTTGAAAAGTTATATACTTAGCCCTGTGTACAATGTCCTAATTGAACTTTAAAAAAAGACATATGCTGGAGTAACTCAGGTCAGGCAGCGTCCTTGGAGAACATGGATAGGTGTCGTTTTGGGTCAGGGCCCTTCTTCAGACAGATTGTAGGGAGATGGGAAAAGAAACCCAGAAGTGTGTAGGGGCAGGACGAAGCTGGAAGTGAAGAGGGGCAGGGAATTGGTGAACACAGGCAAGAGGATTTTTGATAGGCAGATAGTTTGACTAAGGCCAAAAATTAAAAAAACTGAAGGTATGAGACAAAAGAATTGAAGATTGAATAATTGAATTATGAAAATTTAAAACTGAACTGCAGCTTTAAACAGATAAGTACTGTGAGATTTTTGATTAAAAATGAAAACAGAATTTATCAAGATGGCAATTCTGCCAAAGCAGTAAGGCTAATGGTACATAAGGCACATGTTTCTATTTCTGTTAATTTAGAACAGAAGACAGAAAAGAGAAGTATATTTCCTTGCAGCACACCAGAATTCTGTTTTTAACCAAAGAGCTAAAACTAAATTAGGTTCACCAGAAACTGCGACTTTGATTTCCTGACAGAGGGAACTATTTAATAGTTATTTGTGTTCTGGCATACTCTACAAAATAAAATATCAATTTTACAGTAAGAAATGGTAAGAAACGTGAACTCACTGAAATATATGGAGTAAATTAATATGTTAAAAGCAAATATTCTAACATTTATGATCAAATTAGCAGAAAATGCCCACCTTATGTGCATTGCTTTTTAAGGCTTTTTCATCCACAGCTGCCCGTCCCAGTTTTACAAATTCTTCAACATCCAGCCAATCTCTATAATCACCCTTCTGGAAGCGCAGACGTGTCCCTGTAACAGCAAATAACACCAGCTTACATACAGTGCACTTTATATACAATTTATTTAACACAAACAAAACTAGGTATTACAATGATGTACATATCTCATGTTTAATAGCGATAACATGATTAATTCTATGTAAGTTTTAATTTTTTTTAATCTGTGTGTGTTCTTACCTTTCATGAAGCAATTCCAAGCAGTTTGTGGCCATGAGTGAGACCAACCAAGTTCATCGTCATCTGACAGCGATGACAAACAAAAGACATCTGACTCTGATTCACTACTCATCTGATCCAAAATAAAGTAGAAATTATCCATTATTAATCTTCCACTAGCTCCATAAGAAAAAATAAAAATGTCAGATGAACTTTTGTATCATAATACACTTCCTCGATTTGCAATACAGGCAATCCCGGCACTATAGAACATAGGTGCAGGAGGAGGCCATTAGGCCCTTCGAGCCAGCACTGCCATTCAATGTGATCATGGCTGATCATCCACAATCAGTACCCCATTCCTGCGTTCTCCCCATATCCCGACTCCGCTGTCTTTAAGAGCCCTATCGAGCTATCTCTTGAACGTATCCAGAGAACCGGCCTCCACCCTCCCCTCTGAGGCAGAGAATTCCGCAGACTTACAATTCTATGTGTGAAAAAGTGTTTCCTCATCTCCATTCTAAATGGTTTACCTCTTATTCTTAAACTGTGGTCCCTGGTTCTGGACTCCCCCAACATCGGGAACATGTTTCCTGCCTCTAGCGTGTCCAGACCCTTAATAATCTTATATGTTTCAATAAGATCCATTCTCATCTTTATAAATTCCAGAGTATACAAGCCCAGCCGCTCCATTCTCTCAGCATAGTGCCGCCATCCTGGGAATTAACCTTGTGAACCTATGCTGCACTCCCTCAATAGCAAGGATGTCCTTCCTCAAACTTGGGAGACCAAAACTGCACACAATACTCCAGGTGTGGTCTCATTAGGGCCTTGTACAACTGCAGAAGAACTAGAGGGGTTACAATCCTAGAAAACAGTCCGCAGTGATTATCATTCTTTTTACATTGAATTCCACGTTATAGTTCCATTGGATGTACCCCTCTATTATTAACCCATTTTAATCGGTGATGTGATAACTAAGTGACACAGAGTCACCATTATTTAACAGCCGAGGTGAATATTAGACATCGGGACACACAAGACTCATTAACAAATGTTATCAATTTTGTAACTCATCTTATTACAAGCATAGGGTGCAACATAACTTTGAAAATAAATGGTTTCAGGACCTGGTGAGGGGTGTGCAAAGATATGAAGTAGGTACATCCCTTTTATCTTATTTTACTTTCTTATATTTTCTGTTTCTATTTTTCTCTTTCTTTTCCTTTGGCTTTCTTTTTTATTCTTTCCCGTGTTTTACGCTTCTACGGGTTTTTCCTGATCACTCTTTCACGCACTTACTATGTTATCTAACTTTCTCTATTCTTCTCCTTCTTAAAGTTTAAAGCAGAAGTGGTACATGAAATGTATTATGTTATTTTTGGCTTGTATCACTGTAATGTACATTATTTCTAATAAATAAAATTAAAAAACATTAAAATTAAAAAATTTGTAAGTCACTTAACCGCATCAATTGGGTTGGCTGTCAGAACCGAGACCCTCTTTCGCTATGCACCCTCCAGTCTGAGGACTTGTGAACAGATAAGTTTCACTGTGCTACCTTGTGGAGCTATTCACCCACGATGCATGTTCTCTGACGCACAGAACTCGTGGATTACAAAAGGCTTTAAGGAATGAGGTTATCAGGGAAAGTGACGAAACTCGAAGATTGGGGCTCATGGGAGAAATGTTACAAAGAAGGAGATTGGGGAATACTGGATTAAAGGCCAAGGGATTTGTTCCAGAAGCCAGTGCAAGAGCCACATCGGGGTTAGGACACGCTTGAAGCAGGAAACATGTTCCCAATGTTGGGGGAGTCCAGAACCAGGGGCCACAGTTTAAGAATAAGGGGTAAGCCATTTAGAACAGAGACGAGGAAACACTTTTTCTCACAGAGAGTTGCGAGTCTGGAATTCTCTGCCTCAGAGGGGGATTCTCTGGATACTTTCAAAAGAGAGCTAGAGAGGGCTCTTAAAGATAGCGGAGTCAGTGGATATGGGGAGAAGGCAGGAACGGGGTACTGATTGGGGTGATCAGACATGATCACATTGAATGGCGGTGCTGGCTCGAAGGGTCAAATGGCCTACTCCTGCACCTATTGTCAATAATCACTTCTTGCAATGCAGCACATCAGAGAAAGCCTTAGGGATAGAGTGCAGCAGTGCATTCCAAGAAGTCTGTTCACGTGCCCTTGGTTTCGAGAAGGCTTGGAAAAGGATGGGCGCGCCTGTGACCACCAACCCAGTAGACGTCATATCCAAATTTTATTACCCCACGACATTGTGTATCAAAATCAAAATTGACAATATTTGCTGTTTCTTCCCAAATGTTGTTTCCAAATAACACACACACACACACATATATATTTAAAAAAGATTTCCCTTAGAATTATTCCATAAGTGCACATTTCATTCCATATCTTAAATTTTTGGTAAGAGATTTGCAAATTCTGCAAGGGTGAATTTCCGTAACCTCAAACAGCCATAGCACAGGGGTTGCCCATGTGTAAACGTCCCCATTTCTATTAAATTACAATAAAACAATAGAAATAATTGAATTAACTAAGGTTATATTAATCATTGGGTAGTGAACACTGTCAAAAGCTGTCCCCAACAGCATTATAAGCCTTTCAGAAACTATTAAAAAAAGTGATAATCAGCATGACTATTTAACATTTAATCAATTAACAAATATGTAATTTTCATCGTCTGTATTATTTTTTTCTGTATTGTATTGGAGAAAAAGATAATTTTCCGTATTTGCAAATCAAGTCTGATTGTATTAAATAAACATACCCTCTCTCTCTTTATGTTAGTCCGTTCTTCCCAATGATTTGTGGACAAGCAAGATACACCTTCTGAAAGAACTGGAGGAGGTCGAGCATAGGAATGTAAACTTTTACTTGTGGCCACTATATGCACTGGAGGTCTGAAGAGAGAAAACATAGATATAACAATATACAGACAAGTTGACGGCTTACTTTGTAAGCAATTATAATTTTCATTAAGATAAAGCTTTAATGGGATATTGGTGTCTTTTCTTTAAAATTGAAACTATCAGAATGGAAACAAAAACTAAAACATTTTCAATCAACTATTTAAATAATTCTTTCACAATAAGATAACATTTTAAAAACATCTAACACCAACCACCAAGACCTAGCCTGTGTACCTCCTTTTGCAACTTGCATCTTGAGTTCCTCAATAGCAAGCCTCAAGCAGTGCAGTTTGGGAACATCTCTTCTCACTGAACATTAACAAGGGCACACCTAAAGGCATAAAACATTTATGGGGACTACCCTTCATCCCTACAATGTGATCAACTGGTATAGCTCAGGGCTTTGTTTTATATAAGATTAATAGCGTTAAATCTTATTATGAAAATGTTTTGGATTTTTAACAAACTTTTATGTTTGTCACCAGTAAGGGTAAATGTCACTTAGGCATTCAAAGAGTTCAATGATGGCACTCTTTTTGGTGCATGTGCGGAAGTGAGCAAACGGAATGCTTAGTGCTCCAGGCTCTATCATTTGACATTCAATTTCATAAAATCCTTACATTCTCAACAAAACAATCTTCACATCATTTTTACCATCATGAACAGGACACTATCACGTCATATTGGGTTTTTTTTAGCCCGTTAATAAAAATGTAAACTTAGTGAAATGAATAATCAAAGAATCATAAAATCCTATGGCTTAGACCTAAATTAATATGCAAAAATGAATATAGATAATCTTTTGAAAAAAGATAATGATTTTCCACTCCAATATCCATTTAATCATGTAAGCTGTTATCTACATTTGATACTGTAGAGAATGCAAGGCAAACGGAAGAAAATCATTGACCTCAAACACTGCACAGTGGCGCAATGGTAGAACTGCAGACCCAGATTTAATCCTGACTACGTGCGGTTTGTACATCTTTTCTGTGACTGCATGGGTTTTCTCTGGGTGCTCCAGTTTTCTCGCACATTCCAAAGACATGCAGGTTTGTAGGTTGATTGGTTTCTGCAAATTGCCCCTAGTGTGTAGGATGCGAGTGGAATAACATAGAACTAGTGTACGGGTGATCGGTGGTCGGCATGGACTTGATAGACTGAAGGGCCTGTTTCCACGCTGTATTTCTAAATTAAAATAATCACAAACTGCAAACAATTGCAAATTACACGAAGGAATCATTGAAAGACCATCATGAAATAAACACATCAAAAGTCCTCCACAAGAACAAGAACAATGGAGACACAGGGAAATACAGCTTCAACGTGCATATGAAATGCCTGCAACACTGTGCTTAAGGCATTGACATTTATAACATCTAGAGCATGAACTGCACACACATTATGCACTTAATATGTACAAATATGCACTTTACTAAAGGGTTGCCTATTATATTCACAAACAATATTGATACATTTTACACCATTATAAAATTCTTCTGACTGGAATGGCATTTACACAAACCTGTTGTAAAATGTGCATTGCATGAGAGGACTTTGTGGACTAGTGGCTATGTTAGCTAGTTCAGTCAGCCAATTCGCACCAGAATCACTGGTGAAAGATGACAAGGCACTATTAGGCGAGTTAGAGGCACACATAGTTTGAGTAGACCTCAGGTATTCTTGATGAGACACTCCACTGCTCAGTTGGAAGGCTGCAGGTATGGCTCTGTCTGTCTCTACAGCTTTTAATTCTGGAAGATCATCTAGAAAACGAGGAACATTCAAAAACTCAAAATGCATTTTGGTCGTGATCAGATGATTTATAAAATAACATTCCTAGAATATGATCAAAGTTAAGAGGTTGGAGTTCTAAACAGTTTGAACAATTATTATTCATCAAAACAGTGGATTACCCATCTGATAACGATGCCTCGATCATAAGAAACATTCTTCCGCTCACTAAAAGCAGAGATCAGAGAAGTGTGCAGTATTAGAACCAATATCCTCTTAAGTTTTCTGCCAGCAAGACATTCTGCTGAGAACATCCATTACCCATTTTATGACCAGGCTGAAGAAGAATCTCGATCCGAAACGTCATCCATTCCTTCTTTCCAGAGATGCTGCTGGTCCCGCTGAGTTACTCCAGCATTTTGTGTCTACCTTCGATTTAAATCAGCCTCTGCAGTTCTTTCCTACACATTTTGTCCGCTCCACTGCAAAATCTCTTTGAAGATCTACTTTGAAGAAGTTCTCCACTCTCCGACAAGAGTTCAGCAACATCCCCTCTCGCTGCTCCCCGTGATTCCCCATGCTCTCCGGCCACGTCCAGAGATGCTGCCTGACCCGCTGAGTTACTCCAACATTTTGTGTTTACCTTCGATTTAAACCAGTTCTTTTCTACCCATTTTATCTGCTTTGCCCACTATTTATTTAGCAGCTCAGTGAGTTGATTGCCGCCTTTCGTTCCTGTGATGAAGACATCTGAATCAATATTATAATAGCTCATGGCATATTTGCAGAAAGATTGCATACTCTGCTGTAAATAAACAGATAGGTGTAATAAAATTACCATTTCTTCACAAAGATATCCACAATGCTAAAACATTATTGGTTCTCTATATATAAATTGTAATAAAGTCCATAAACTCTGTTTTACAGCCCCTCACCCCTTACTTCGCTCTGACAAATCTAAGATTGAACCAAATGTTCCAGCCAAATCCTTCAGCTTGTTTTTGACACAGTTGAGCTCCTGACCATTTTCCAAATCATCAAAAACACCTTCCACTGTTGTTTGATTGATGTCTCTGCCCTCAACTCAATTGCTGCTGAGGTTCTCACGCTCCCTTTGATCAAGACATGCCTAAACTCCCTAAACTTGTTTATTCCAATGAAATATTGACTTAATTACCATCTTCCAACATTTGTGAACAGGAAGCCATGTAAAACTCTGCTATTCTTAGGTTCAATTCACTCATAATTCCTGTACTTGCTGATCAGCACTGACTTTCAGCTGTAACCTATATCATCTTCTCCCATGATTTCTAATCCACAATGCCCGATGGTTAAGCAATGCCGTGATTTAAAAATTCTCATCTTTGTTCTTGAATTCATCCATAGTTTTGCTCATCCCCATTGTTGTAACTCCCCCCTTATGTACGTGGTATCACCATTTAAAAAAAAAAAGCATTCCAGTGAAAGTCACCGGAATATTTCAGCATATTGAATGTACAACCTAAATGCACAGTCACTGCGATTGCTTTTACTGATGCATATTTGAAGCAAGATTGTCTTATTGTAGTTTTATTAATTAATTCTAAAGATGTTAAAATCTCAAGAACTAACAAGTTTTTCAAAATAAGATGTCAAAAGATGAAAATGCTTACATTATTTTTATATGGAGCATTGTTTAGTCTTTATGAAAAATATTAAAATTCTACTTTTTTCCATCTTGAATATTACATGACATTAAGACTTCAGATTTAACTGCAGCCACTAAACTTCCCATTCCATAAAGTTTTTAAAAATCCTTCCATTGGGAACATGCAGTCATAACGTACAAAAGTAACTAAAATCCCCCAATCCATTAATTCATTTTGTTATTATTAGGCACTTCTGGGTGTAAAATGCTAACCTAAAGCACTTTATTGTCACCTTGGTTACAATCCAAGTGTTTAATGGGCTCTGAAAGCAGCCTCTGTCCACAAATATACCTGATGCCACATTCCAAAGAATAAACTGATCATAGAAAGTTATAAACTAACATCCGAATATTGTTTGTGTATTTAAAATACACTGGTTACACTTGTGATGAAGATCGAATGAGTGTTATCCTATAAAAATGAGTAGACTGAGCAAAATCAGATAGCTAAAATCCCTGATCACCTCATGGGTGCCAATCTTTATATTTCAGAAAATATGCGTACTGATAATTACGAACAAATGGGTTATTTTCAACATCCCATGATATTTAATATAGTAATTTATAGACATTTAAATAGTCAAAAATGCAACAGCAATGTACACAAATGTGTATTGGATAGCACATTAGAAGTGCAAAACTCCCTTTTGCATGTATAAGCCATGCCACAACTACCAATTAAGGACGCATATGATGATTGGATTCCACATGGAATACATCCTTTGCAGCATTACTGGAAATTTGGACCATTTGGACCCTTCACTGCATCCTCCTAAGACAACGTGGTCTTAAAACTGAGACAACTGCAAACTACGTAAAATACTTACAGTGCCCTCAAAAACCCATCATTTATTTACTTGCCTCTGTACTCCATTTTCTGTAATAGAAAATATCACATGTGGTTAAAGTGTACATTGTAAGATTTTATTAAAGGCCATTTTTATACATTTTGGTTTCACCATGTAGAGATTACAGCTGTGTTTATACATAGTCCCCCCATTTCAGGGCACCATAATGTTTGGGACACATGGCTTCACAGGTGTTTGTAATTGCTCAGGTGTGCTTAATTCCCTCCTTAATGCAGACATATAAGAGCTCTCAGCATCTAGTCTTTCCTCCAGTCTTTGCATCACCTTTGGAAACGTTTATTGCTGTTTGAGGACCAAAGTTGTGCAAATGAAAGTCAAATAAGCCATTATGAAACTGAGAAACAAGAATAAAACTGTTAGAGACATCAGACAAACCTCAGGTTTACCAAAATCAACTGTTTGGAACATTATTCAGAAGAAAGAGAGCACTGTTGACCTTACTAATCTCAAAGGGCCTTGCAGTCCAAACCTCCATGGCTGATGACAGAAGAATTATCTCTATAATAAAGAAAAATCCCCAAACACCTGTCCAACAGATCAGAAACACTCTTCAGGAGTCAGGTGTGGATTTGTCAATGACCACTGTCCGCAGAAGACTTCATGAACAGAAATACTGAGGCTACACTGCAAGATGCAAACCACTGGTTAACCGCAAAAATAAGAAAAGGGTCTTGTGGACAGATGAGACGAAGATTAACTTATATCAGAGTGATGGCAAGAGCAAGGTATAAAGGAGAGAAGGAACTGCCCAAGTTCCAAAATATATCACCTCATCTGTGAAACAGGGTGGTGGGGGTGTTATGGCCTGGGCATGCAAGGCTGCTGAAGGTACTGGCTCACTTAGCGTCTCTGATACAACTGCTGATGGTAGTAACATAATGAATTCTGAAGTGTATAGACCACCTATCTCCTCAAGTTCAAACAAATGCCTCAAAACTCATTGGCCGGCGGTTCATTCTACAGAAAGACAATGATCCCAAACATACTGCTAAAGCAACAAAGGAGTTTTTCAAAGTTTAAAAATGGTCAATTCTTGAGTTGCCAAGTCAATAACCCGATTTGAACCCAATTGAGCATGCCTTAGATATGCTGAAGAGAAAACTGAAGGGGACTAGTCCCCAAAATCAAAGTCAAAGTCAAACAAACTTTATTGTCATTTAGAAATACATTGATATATGCAGTTCCAAACGAAATTACGTTGCATTTGGCTCCCTGTGCAACACAATAAATTAACAGAAGGATAGGCATGGATGAAAAGGATAAATAGACAATGGTGGCAGCCCATAAATAAGCATAAGCTAAAGATGGCTGAAATACAGGCCTGGCAGAGCATCACCAGAGCAGACACCCAGCAACTGGTGATGTTCATGAATCGCAGGCTTCAAGCAGTCATTGCATGCAAAGGATATGCAACAAAATACCAAACATTATTACTTTCATTTACATGACATTGCTGTGTCCCAAACATTGTGGTGCTCCCCGTTGGATTGCAACCTTGTCGTGGTCGGGGAGCTTGTGTGTCTCAATGACCCGTAGAGCTATGCCAGTGGGAGATTCGTCTCCTGTTAGGGTCTCCCATGCTGGACAGGTCGAAGGGTAGAGGCGAGACGAAGAGCGATCCACTGGTCCTCCAGGTTGGAGGTGAGCACAGGGCTAACAACCCTGTCTCGTAAAACAAATATGTTACGGAAACAGCAACTGAAGGAATCAACAAGGAGTGGAGGACCTTCGTTGCTGCCCTACATGTCAGGAGGCAACATAGGCAGTAAGAAGGAAGATAAAAAACATTATGGTGCCCTGAAATGCGGGGACTATGTATAAACACTGCTGTAATTTCTATATGGTGAAACAAAAATGTATAAAAATGGCCTGTATTAAAATAAGACAATATGCACTTTAACCACATGTTATTTTTTCTATTACAATCTCAAATTGTGGAGTACAAAGAGGCAAATAAATAAATGAAGGGTCTTTGTCCCAAACATTATGGAGGGCACTGTTGCTGCTACTTCAGTACTATTCTTGACCAACCATCCACCTTAAAATGACAGACCCAACACTGCTGCTGGTCCTGATATCACCCCCAAAGCAATCCATCTTTCTTCAAACTGCCAATTCCCTTGCAAAAATTGTCTGGCCTCTGATTCCCACATCCCCACCCTCACCCCACAACCTCAAATCTTTGATTTCCCTGCTAGAGTTTTTCCCAACGAGAATTTCCGTCCCACCTGCAACCACCTCCCAGAGATTGATAATGCCAACATCAAAAGAATCTTTCTGCCTCTGATTTTCCACCCCCACATCAAAATGCCACTCCTCAAATCAAATCCGCTTTCCTAAATGCTGGATTCCAAAGCAACTCACCACTTCTGCATCCCTCCCCACCATTGTCCAGCCACAGTTCTCCTCAACCATGCTTAGAATGGAACTTTAATTGTAACTGGAAGTTTATGCTGCAGCTGAAACCCCGAAGTAGATAAACGGCCCATTGCATCAGTATAATTCCAGAGCAGCATAATTTCCAGGCAACACAATTCAAAATTATCTTTCTATTCAATTAAATGGCTTTCATCAATAAATGATCATGATAACTAGTATTCTATGCTACTTAGAGTTTGAGCCGGGTCTATTTAATCAACTAACACATCATGTCAGGAATCAATCTGAGGGACATTTGCGTCCTCAAATGCAATTACATCTTCCTTCATTAGACAGACCAGATGCATGCATAAAATTTAACATGCAACCTCACAAGTGCTCTAAATATCCTCTTTGTAGCCCACACTACCACCTAGATTTGTATCTCATAATTACTCATACTTCCAATGACAGAAGCAGGCATTCTGCCCATCAAGTCTGCACAGATTCTCAAAGCAGTCATATCAATCCTATTCACCCACCTATTTTATCAGCAAACTTGGAATACATTTAATCTGGTTCCGTATGCAAATCATTAGTATGGATTGTGATTAACTGGACTCCAGCACCCAACCTTGCGACACCTCATTACTTACAGTTCCCAACTTGAAAATGACTCCGCCCCTTGACTTCTGGTTGTTTTCTCACTCCAGGCCAATATATTACCTCCAATGCAGTGTGCTCCATTTGTGTTTCATAAACTTGTGTGACATCTTCTTAAAGCTCCACTGAAATCCAAATATACCTCATCAACTGACCTCCCCTATCTGTTATACTGGATACAACATCGCCAAATTCGAATAGATTAATCAAACACAATTTCTCGTTCATGCCGACTTTGACTAATCCTATACAGGTAGTTCTGCTATAAACGCATCAGATGTATTTCTGAAATACCTCTTGTTATAAAAATGTGTGTATAAATAAATTGCGTCAATAGAGGAAAAAGTGGGGGTATGGGCTAGACATAAGAGAGTTATTTTCCAGTCTTTTCAATAGCAATCCATTTCTTGTTGTTACAAGCTAAAAATACCAAAGGCTCTATGTTACATTGTTTAATAGAGTATTATGGCAGAAGTGTCAATAGAAAGGCTTCTTGCCAATTTCAATGACCACCTGCGGTTAGAGCAGCTGATACATTCTTAAGGGACAATGCTGTCTGATTACAGCGGGAGGTACATGGAAACAGATTTTTATTCCCTCAACTGTTTATGTCCAAAACAGCCTTTTCTCTGCATGTCAATTTCCAAAGTAACTTAAGTGGTTTTCTAGTTCCTGATCAAATCACATTATAACCAATTCAGCCCGCTTAATGTAAAAAGTGATTCCTAATTCATCACTCACGTCATATCTAATTCATGTTATGGAAACGTGCTACAGCAGAAATACCTGTATCCTGTCACCACATCCTTAATAAAGGATTCCAGCATTTTCCCTATCACTGAAATCGTGTGAACTGGTTCTTCCTTCCCTGCATTTTCTCTCCCTTCTTTTCAAAACCAGCGGGGTTCCATTCGCTACCTTTCATTGCGGAGGAAGATTTCTGGAATCAATGAAATTTTGGAAGATGACAACAAGTGCATCTACTATTACTATAACCATCTCCTTCAAAATCCTAAAACAAACGTTGATCAGGTTCTGGGGATTGTTCTGTGATTTTCCACAATTTCCTAAAGGTTTTCTATGCCTTCTTCGCTGAAGACACAAAATATTATAATTTCACTTTTTTTTGTTTCCAAAGATGATTTTTGCTCTGATTGTGTGATGGACCCTCTTTAACTTTAGCTAATATTTTCAATTTCACAGATAAAAGAGCTTTTACACTTTTGCATTTATGTTTCTCACAGGTCTCCTCCCATTTTCTCTCTTCCCTTTTCTTTCCCGCATTTCGTTCTTCTTTGTCAAATTCTTTATGCTCCAAGTTAAGATCCTACCCCTCTGCTGCTTTTATTCCATTATTTTTTATCTGGGATTTCTCAGTTCCTTTCCCATTTTGCCCATCTCTTCTCTAGGCTAATTATCCTGGGATATTTAATTTCCACCTTTGCAAACACATCTCCGTAATAGCCAATGGATTGCACTCAATTAAGTCTCTTTCTGTCATTAATTCATTCATCTTGTTCAAACCATTGTGTGCATCCAGACAAAGAGCCTTTTATTGTCTTCTCCTAGTGTTCCTTTCTCTGGATATTATGTTTCTCTACTCATATATTTTTGTGTACCTATCCCTTCAAGACTATCTATTTGTCCTTTCTCTTTAACCTTCTAAATGTTCCCCATCAGAATCTTCCCTCCCACTATTTACATTCAAGTTTAGATTTAAGGAGCAAGGTGTGGGGCGGTGAGAGGAAAGGAAAGATGATGGAGAGTGAAGATTTATTTGGATGTAGACAATTATGTTATTGTGAAGACTTAACGGAATCTTATTCAGCATTTGAATGCCCCATGATTAACCAAAATGTGATTTAGGTATACACCACATGTTTATCATGTAGTCAAAGAGAATAGTGTTTCCCGTAAAGCAGAAATCTTCAATAGTCTGGGATTTTGTTCAATTCACAACCTGACCATGACGAAAAAGCCCAATATGCATCACATACGTTCAAATTATTGTATTTTAACTATGTATCCACTTTTGTTTTAAAGCGCCAGAACATTTAGAATCCATATTCAAAAACCAGCATTTAGTTATATTTTCAGAAACCCGAAACCACACCAATTTAAGAATAAACACTTCCTCAGAGTGTATTTAAAAGAAAATCAATTTGTTAATATAATCTGCAATTATTGTTCCATATCAATTTGACTGGATTTAATACGTTTGCAGCATGCAACTCTTGATGTCGCATTGGGGCAGTGTGCTTATCATTGGTCATCCTAGCTGAACAGTTCCAATAAAAACCTCTTTAATCATCTTATAATACTTTCTAATTTCTAGGGATGTTTAGTTTTGCATTAACATCAAGTCTCACATTTGAGATAATTAACAGAACAAAATAAAAGTAATAAAGCGAAATTAGGTAAGTGAAGGACAGAAACTGCACATGGTCAGATGTTACATTTTAAAAACAAAATATGTATTTAATGGTGGAATTACTCAAATATGTGACAAATAGTAGTCAAAAACAAACTACTGCATTTGACTATGGAAATTTTTTTTAAGTTACCAATTTTACAACTTTGACAATTTATCCTAAAAGTCTGCAAAAGTACAATATCATAAATCGAAAACTATCTTTTAAAAAAAGCTCACCATATTCCATAACCTGATCACTGTTTGCATTTCCAGGTGATGATGGTAAATCTTCATTACATTTTAACAACTCAAATGATTCATCCATGCCAGAAGGGTTCTTGTCGACCACAAACTGAACTTTCTGTACTCTGTTTGGTGTATATTTCGTTTTCATATCCCACACCATGTTACGCCATTGGAGTTCAGTTGACTTGAATAAAACAAATAATAATTAATATTATCTGGATTATTGTTGCGATCATAATAAACTTCATAAAATTCAGTCAAAATTAAATACATTTTAATAAAAATTAGCATGGCCATATTAAAAAGTATAGAATTTATTACACAATGTTTCGAGTTTAATAATTCTATTTTTAATAGACGCTAATGTCCTAGGACTGCAAAAGCGGAGTCAAAAACAAATATTCGGTTGTTTACCGTATTTCCCGGTATTTACCCAAAAATAAGGCACGAAAATATACCTGCATCTTGGAGGCCGAAGGTTATATTGTTAGCCAAGAAAGATAGACTTGGCTACCCCTCAGTACAGCAACATGAAGAAAGATGTTGCTGTACTGAGGGATAGCCAAGTCTATCCCTCATTTCTGGCAGCTGATGGGAAGCGGCTGTAAAAGGACAGCGCCACTGAGGGGGGAAGAGTTCCTTTCACAGCATGTGGGGAGTCTGGCCAGGGGTAAAGTTGCGGAGGGGGCAGGAGCGTTGATAAGGAGAGGGTCGGGGATCATGCCAGCAACTCACCATTGCCGCGGTGCTCCGGGCGCTGAGCCACCGCATTATGGCCGGGGATGGAAGTAGCTCGGGTAGCTGCGAGTGGCCGCCGGGACCGGACAGCAGAACCAGCCCGCCCACCAGCTAGCCAGTGTCCTTCGACACAGGCGCAACCGGTGGAGGTGGTTGGCGGGTAGCTACTGAGCTACTGTTCCGTCCCAGGCTCTCGCTCTTTCTCTCTACTAGTCCCGGGGCAGGCGACCTGGGCGCTACAGCCAATCCCGGGCTCGTAGGTGACCTGGGTGCTACAGCCAGTCCCGGGGTAGGCAACTTGGGAACTGCAGCTAGTCCCAGGGACGCGAGGGATCTGGGAACTGCAGCTAGTCGCGATGGATCTGGGAACTGCAGCTAGTCACGGGGACGCGAGGGATCTAGGAACTGAAGCCAGTCCCTGGCATGTGAGGGATCTGGGAGCTGCAGCTAGTCCCGGGGCATGCAGGTGATGTTGCCGACCCCTGGACTAAACCAAACCCTTGATCCTGTCTCGTCATCCTTTTCTCAAAATTTAGCAACTTAATTGGTCTTCGACGCAGGTACGTCTTCATTGCCGGGAAATATGGTAATTGGTCCAGGGTCAAAAACATTCCGTCCCATTTTCAAGTCATATATTCTGTTCTTACTTTCCTTTCTCTAAAAGCCCTAAAAGCTATAATGAATATACTCACATAAATTTGTAGTACTGCTATTAAGACTTGCTACCTTTCTTAAGGAATATCAAGAGTAAAAATGCAAAACATTATACAAAAGAAAATTATGCGCTATTTTATTAATTTGTCCTTCATTAACATGTACAGTTAGTTTAGGTTCACACAATTATCATTTTCACAAGATAACTTATTTTAATATTTATACTTAAAACATACAATGGTATACTTCATTAAGTGAAAAAATGTACCTACTTAAATCAGTTGAACCATAGCATAATTAAGAAACGTGATATTGTTAATAAAAAGACTTTTTTTTTGTTAAAGACTGTTAATTCATAATATGGGAGAAAGAAAATAAAGCAGACTTTTATCAACAGGCATAAGTGCAAATGAGGAAGCTCGTTGAATGACAGATCATATTTGCTATGGTGACAAATTGGACACGAACAGACATCCCTACCACAATTTTTCTTTATTCCTTTTGATGTCAGTTGCAAGAGCATAGTATGAAAAGGATGACCTATTCAAACGTCATAGGCCAAATGAATGCCAGTTGTATTAGTTTGCAGTCGCTACATTTTGCTTCATTAATAAAGCAATATATAATTTAAATACATTGTAAAACATTCTTACCACGAATACTGAGAAAGGACTGCTCTTCTTAATTAACTGCATTTCTTTAGAGAACGGCAGTTCCCCTCTTCGACTATAGATGAGGCTTTCACCAGGGTCTCTTCTATATCCCGTGGCTCCGCTCTCACTCCCCCCCCCCCCCCCCCCCACTCGTAACAAGGACAGAGTCCCCCTTGTCCTCACCTTCCACATTACCAGCCGTCACATACAACAGATAAACCTCCGACATTTTCGCCAGCTCCAACTGGATCCCACCACTGGCCACATCATCCGAGGTCCTCCCCATTCAGCTTTCCGCAGAGACCGCTCCGTCCGTAACTCCCTGGTCAATTTGTCCCTTCCCACTCAAACCACCCCCTCCCCTGGTACTTTCCCTTGCAACCGCAGGAAATGCTACACTTGTCGCTTTACCTCCCCCCTCGACTCCATCCAAGGACCCAAGCAGACTTTCCAGGTGAGGCAGAGGTTCACCTGCACCTCCTCCAACCTCATCTATTGCAGCCGCTGCTCTAGGTGTCAACTGCTCTACATCGGTGAGACCAAGTGCAGGCTTGGCGATCGCTTCGCCCAACACATCCGCACAGTTCACATTAACCAACCTGATCTCCCGGTGGCTCAGCACTTTAACTTCCCCTCTCATTCCGTATCCGACCTTTCTGTCCTAGGCCTCCTCCATGGCCAGAGTGAGTCCCACCGCAAATTAGAGGAGCAGCACCTCATATTTAGCTTGGGTAGTTTACACCCCAGCAGTATGAACATTGACTTCTCCATTTTCAGGGAGTCCTTGCTTTCTCCATCCTTCTCAGCTTTCCAACAGCCCACTGTCTCCTCCTCTTCCTTGCTTCTTCACACCCCCCCCACATCAGTCTGAAGAAGGGTCTCGACCCGAAACGTCACCTATTCCTTCGTTCCATAGATGCTGCGTCATGCCTCACCGCTGAGTTTCTCCAGCATTTTTGTCTACCTTCGATTTTTCCAGCATCTGCAGTTCTTTCTTAAGCATCTCTATATAACTCTTTATGCTACTATGTCTCTGGGTTTCATGATCTTAGTATTAACTATAGTATTAGATAGTGTGTAAGATGTTGGTTTAAACTGAAGATAGACACAAAAAGCTGGAGTAACTCACAGGGCAAGGCAGCATATCTGGAGAGAAGGAATGGGTAACATTTCGGGTCAAGACCCTTCTTCAGATAGTATCAGGTAGATTATTTGCAGATATTGTCATTCAAGCAAAATACAAAGCTAATGCTGAAGACTAGCAATAAAACAACTCTCCAAAAAACTGCCACAGATGTCTGTATATTTGATTTTGATATTATAAAGAATTAGTGAATGGAAAGAAAATAAAATTAACAGTAAATTAACCAGTATTCCTGGTTTTCTTTTGGAGATCTAGCTTTTGTAATATTTTATACGTTTCAAATTGTTCTCTGAACCATGTCTCGGAAATTATATTGGTTATTTTTTGCTTCAGAATGAGAAAAAACAAGGTGAATCTGAGTTAGAACTCAATCGAAGTAATAAAGTGAAGACTTTTTGAATATTTATTCAAAGGTAGACACAAAATGCCGGAGTAACTCAGCCTTCTAGTTTGCTTGTAAATCTCTGAAGTAACTTTTGAGTTGTTCTCTTGTTCCCAATAGAAATCCTGTTACGTTAAGTTTGGGACACATTGCATGCCAAATACATGTTTCTTTGGTCTCCTTTCTGCTCACATTCAATTTTCCCATCTTCTTCCTTTACAAATGGTGTTCTTCAAGGATCAGTGCTGGGACCTCTGTTGTTTATGATATATATATGCATGACTTGGACAAAAATGTAAACGGGTTGTTTGGTAAATTTATAGATTACAACAAAAACGGTGGATTAAGGACAGTAAAAAAGGTTGTCAAACAATAAAACTGGACATAGATCAGTTAAGTAAAGTAAGTAAATTGGCCAAGTATTCACATACAAGGAATTTGCCTTGGTGATCCGCCCACAAGTAACAACATGACTTAGTGAGTTACAAATGACTCAGAAAACACTAAACATTAATAATAATAATAAAACATTAAAACATATATGAGTAGAGAAATGGCCGATGGAGTTTAATCCAGGCAAGTGGGAGGTATTGCCCGTTTGAAGGTCAAATGTAAGGGCAACGACAACAGGTAATGGCAGGCCCTTAATAGCATTGATGTATACGGGATATCATGGAATCTAAGTCCATAGCTCCCTGAAAGAAGCAGCTCAAATAGAAAGAGTGGTAAAGAAAGTATGCTTGCCTTTATCAGATTGGGGGGGGGGGGGCACTGAGTATGAGAGTCAGGAAGTTATATTGCATCTTTATAGGACTTTGCTTTGGCCATTTGGAATATGGTGTGCGGTTCTGGTGGCTATATTACAGGAAGAATATAGAGTCTTTGGGAAAGGTGTTAACTACACGGGCAGGTAGAACAAACTCAAAGTGTTTTCTTTGGAGGCTGAGAGAGGACCTGATAGAAGTTTATAAAATGAGTCATAAATTCAGTAGACTGTCAGAATCTTCATCAAAGCACGGAAATGTCAAATACTAGAGGGCATAGCTTTAAGGAGAGAGGGGGAAAAGTTTGAAGAAGATATGCAGGACAAGTTTATTGTAGCTGCGTGGAATGGACTGACAGGGGTGATGGTGGAAGCAGATAGTGGCTTTTAGAACAGTACATAAATATGCAGGAAATGAAGGGATACGGATTATGTGCAGGCAGAAGGATTAGTTTAATTTGGCATTATGCTCGGCGCAGATATCATGGGCCGAAGAACCTATTCTTTTGCTGTATTGTTGTATGTTTCATATTTTATTTCCAGGTTGCAAAAGTTTTACAAACACTTAAAAAATTTAGAAGTGAAATAAACTAAACTTTAAAAAGTTATGCCATCTATCCCCATGTTGGGAAAAAAATATCACAAAGACATAATGCAATATATCTGTACATACATTGCCAATAATTTATTTGGCAGAAATTGCAACTGGGCTAATAAAGGTGAATTTATTGTAATTTCAAACGTACTCCATTAGAGGTGACAAACTTCATGGTACCTATTAATGAAGTTGAAAATACTGCCTTTTAGGCTTGAAGTGTCCACTAATAATAATAATATTTTATTGTCATTACACATAAGTGCAACGAGATTTGGTTTGCAACTTCCATCCGATGTCATAACTTAATCGACAAATAACATTTAGGTTTAAATGCCCCGAGAACAAGGTTTGCAAAAACGAACATTTGACCAGTAACATCAACACAGACTAAAGATATACATTTGAAATATATTGTTCTTTTCCAACACTTTTTGCACTACTGGCATCATGCCAAAAAAAACTCTACAAATAGAAACTCTGAATTTGAAATGTCAAAGGCAGTAGCTCTATCTATCCCTTCCCAACTTTGGAAGGCCATATAACAATTTTCATCTCCATTACCTAGAACAGAAACTTCACTGCTGATTTAATAATCTTGTTGCTGCTTTGAGATAGGGTGTAGGACACAGGAACAGGGAATTCAGGCCCAAAGCACTGATAATAACGTTTTGTTAACCCTGAAGACACTGAACTTTGCTGTAACATAATTTTTCCCACACTATATCAAGCAACTTCCGGAACATGGATATTTGTGAGCACTCCATAATTTAACTATACTGTTGCAAATCAATTTAAAGTTACTTTACTTTTGTAGGGAAATGGCGTGGCCAATGTCATGCAGTAATAATTTAAATCTTTACAATATACATCTGAAGCCAATACAACTATTCCCATGCAGACGTTGGCATGATTATGGCACATTGCATGCAACCGTTACATATATTGAATAAATGCTGTATTTTTTTATTCATTCTTTTCTCCGATTCCATTTCTTACAACCATTTTTCCCAATTTAGGAATTTCATGATTAAATGCATCAGCTCTTCAGTTTACAGCAGTGCCAATAAGATCTTAGCTACTTTGATTACATTAATTATTAGGGCAAATCAGTGAACAAAAATGCAGTTTAAAGTGCCACAGCTTGGACACTTCTGACTAATATATTGAGAGTATGCAGAGTTACGCCCTTCAAAATAGTTAACATAGTAAATTACAATTACCTTTAGAATATTTTAAATCTGCAGTCATAAAGATTGATGTCCAAATGTAGAAATCACTGCATACCAAGCTTTTACATGGTATTAATAATTATTTCTTACATCTTCGCAGCAACATTTCCACATACAAAAAGCAAAATTATATTCCAAATTCTATCCACCCTGCAGCCTATTTAAACACAGATGCTCCTCTTTCAGAATCTACAAATTTCATGGTTCTTATAGTATCTACCATTGAAAATATGGTATTCGGAAGGAGATCGGACCAGTTGACCTAAATGACACATTTCTGGCTTTTACATAAACATCATGTTCCCCGTTGCCACTTAAAGAATACCGAATTTATCTATTCATTGTAAACGAGTAAACTATAATCAAGATGATAGATACCCTTCTACGATTATAAATGTAGTTTTTTTGCTGCAATCCACTTGCGATTCAATCATGAAAAACTTTCTTTTTGCATGAATGTTCCTCTTATTTTCCAGTTTTCTGACCTGCACAGCGCTATCTATCCCTTACATGCATTTAATGTGACACATTTTTGTTACTATTGTTGAGATTACAAAAACCCGCATCTTAAAATATGCTTAAAACCCATGTCTCCACTTAATATATGATTGATTATTAAAGTCAGATTTGTGGGAGAGGAGAATGTTATTAAAACAAAAACGTCTTAAACATGTGTTAAAAACTAACATCTCGTATTTTCCAATACCTTTGCCTAAATCGGGACTAATTTTGATTCCTGTAGTTCAGAAACAAAATCTCGATAACTTTAAGTGTATTTGCGAACTGCGTCACTTTAAATTTAAGCCCTAATTTTTAACGACTAAAGTGTAAACACGTTGAAAACGAAAGCAGGCAAATTCGAAACAGCGTGGGGGAAATTCATTAAAAATGCAAGGTAAACAAAATTGCGACATTTGTCGTTTCATTGAGATTTGCCATCATTAAGGGAGAAATGACACACGGTGAACAAATGCCTGCAGCCTGCCCACAAACACGCAGAGCCTTTAAATACACTATCATGTGATGCTTACACACCCTAAGCAGACAGCAGTACGCCTGCGTGTCAGCTCATTCATTCAGAACTGCGTAACAGGGGAATTTAACAACAAATCAGTCTTCGCACGAAGTTTTAGAGAAACTACTAAGCGCTCTTTTCTTTCAGCAACGGTTGGGCTAATTGTGCACCGCAACGTAAAAATATACGATAAAGTACATTAAATGTCTCTTGGGACTTTTGCAATATTTTACTCCAGAAAGTTACGAGTCATATATATATATTTTTTTTAACATTTATAAACAGCCCGTGGTAATTTATTATCTTTCCCTTTCACTCGACGACAATACATTACTTTAAATTAAATTAAGGGACTAAAATGCAAGACTAAGAGAGTTTGGCAATGGCCACCAGTTGCCCTGCGAACATTCATTCCGCGATCGACCGACATACTTCAATTCATTTCTCCCCCAAAAAACTTCGACAAGACAGGCTGGCGCTAGTGACAAGTGTCGGAGGCGGACAGAGTGTGTGCGCGGCGGGGACGGGGACGTTAGAGGGGCGGCGGGTCCACCGAGCTGCCATGAAATGAATGGACAGATGTCGCCCATTAAAAACAACAAACTTATAAACAACCAGCGACGACACGTCGGTGCTGCCACAAACTCCATCCGTACGGCCGCCCAACATCGCCGCCGCGCAATTCTCGACGCTCCCGCGGTGGTCTACAGTGCGGGCGACGCTCGGCGGCGCCCCGCAGCCAGCGCCGCCGCTTGTTGACATTCGCCCAGCTTAACTCACCAGCTCCGCCGCCATTACCGAGATTACCCCCCTCCCTCCAGCGGCGGGGGGCGGGACCTGGCCTCCCTCAGCCCGCACCCCATTGGCCGCCCGCCGCATGACAACCAACCACAGCACCGCTCCCATTGGCATAGCGCCTCGCCCGCGTCACCGAGGACGTCAACAATAGCGCGCGGAGCATGCTGGGAGATGTTCTCTGGCAGCTTCCCCCCCCCCCCAACCTCCCCGAAACACCCGGATCAACAACAAGGACATGGCTGATAAGGGTGTGTTGCATGGGGAATGTAGTCATCCTGTGCACCCCCTAATGTGGCAATTATGTTAATGTCTCATACATGCAAGAGGGGGGTTTGCATGTGCTATCCAGTATATATTTGTGTATAGGGAAGAATTGCAGATGCTGATTTAAACCAAAGACACTAGGCATAAAAAGCTGGAGTAACGCAGTGGATCAGGCAGCATCTTTAGAGAAATTAGGATGTGATGTTTTGGATCGAGACCTTTCTTCAGACTAAGGGTTAGGGGAAAAGGGAAACAAGAGATAGAGATGGTGACATTAAGCAAATGAATGCAAGATATGCCAAAAGTAAGGATGATCAAGGAAATGGTCCATTGTTGGCTCTGGGCTAGTTGATAACGAATTACACAGACAATGAAACTCGCCAGGACAACAGTGAAACTAGTACTAGACTAGAGTGGGGGAAGAACGTGGAGATACAAGGATTACTTACAGTTGGAGGGGACACGTAATTTTGGCTCGCTTCCCCCGAATGGGGATGTAGTCAAACACGGAATTGGCTATTTCAAAAAAAAAAATCAGTTACCAAATATGGGCACAAGAAACTGCAGATGTGGAATCTTGAGCAAAACACAAAGTACTGGAGAAACTCAGAGAATGGATGAATAGTCAATTTTGGATGAAGGGTCGGACAGAGAATTTATGATAGAGATAGCGATGGAGAAAGGCCTGGTAAGTGCAGGGGGTAACTTGCAGAAGGGTGGTGATAGAGAAAGAAAGGATGGAGGTAAAAATTAGGCTAAAGGAACTCAGATAAGGAAATAAGGGAAGTGGTATGTACATTTGGTGGGTGGATAGGATGGAAGGGGAAAGAAGTGATAAGCAAATATGAGTAGGAGATGGAAGAGTTGCATACAGGGGCAAAGAAATGGAGCAGGATAACTGCGATGAAGTGTATGTGCGCTGGTGGAGGTGGGGGGGGGGGGGGGGGGCGGGGGGGTATTACTTGAAATTGGGGAATTCAATGCTCATATGTTGGGTTTTAAGCAACCCAAGAGCAATATGAGATGCCATTTGCTGAATTTGCATGTGGCCTCAATCTACCAATGGAGGAAGTGAAGGATGGAATATATGAGAAAGGGACTAAAAATGGCTAGCAACCGCCAGTTTGAATGTTGTTGGAACTACACTTAACCAGGCTCCTGCGGAGTATTCCATCAAATTCTTCATGCCCCTTATAGATAGTGAAAATCTTTAGGCAATCTGGAGACGAATCATTGGCAGCCGAATATGCAGGCATCAGAGGTTTGGTCAGCAACATCGTCATGCATTATACAAATCTGCACTGAAATAATTGCAACCAACTTTAACTGGAAAGGTGAGAGTGGGTGGATATTTTAAGAGCTTCAATCTTCAGCAGAGTACTTGACTATTGTGCTCTGAAGCTTCTGACACCGGTGGCCAAGTCAGCCACAGAACTCCTTTAACATTAAGTGAAAATATGCTTGATCTCCTGCACATTAAATGCAGTACAAAACAAAGGCAATAGCAGATGCATTGGGCAATAAACAATCATCAGACAGTGATGGAAGGTATTGTCAATGGTGGCATTAAATGGCCAGTTCAAAGATACTCATTGGCTGCCAAATTCTATACTGCCATCATAGAGTTTGTCCTCACCTTCTCCATCATAGTCTGGTTTGGCTCAGCCACCAAGCACGACATCCGGAGGCTGCAGTGAATCATCCGATCAGCTGACAAGGTTATTGGCTGCAATCTTCCCTCCATTGACAAACTGTACACAGCAAGGGCCAGGAAGCGAGCGGGTAAGATCATCTCTGACCCCTCTCACCCTGGCCACAAACTCTTTGAATCACTGAAAGGTGACTCCGGACTGTCAAAACTGCCACACCCAGACATAAAAACAGCTTTTTTCCACGAGTAGTAGCTCTACTCGATAACCAAAAATCTGTAGCCGCCTTTTGCTCTGGTATTTTATTTAATTCACATGTTTAATCAATGTTTTATTAATAATGTTTTATGTGTCATTTCCTAACTGTTACTGTATGTCATGTTGTCACTTGCGTGCAGAGCACAAAGGCAAATTCCTTGTATGTGAATACTTGGCCAATAAAGTTATTCATTCATTCAATTTAGAGTATAACCAGTTCTGGATGGAGATAGCATTACAGCCTACAAACAAATATAGATAATATAAGCTGGGCTTCAGTGTTGATTGTGACTTCCCTCGACTTAAACATCAGACTGAATGTTGCAACAATTTCAGTAAAATAGAATTTGTCAGAGGGCAGCTTGCATAAGATTATGCTTGTGATTGTTCAAGGACAATCTGGTCCCAGACATCAGTGCACACTTTATTGGGACAGGATCACCCCCACTTGTAAAGTCAGAAATGGTGATGATAAAATTCACTGCCTAACAGTCACTGCATAAATATATAGTAGACCATAATAACCATTTTGTGCGGCACGGTGGTGAGGCGGTAGAGCTACTGCCATAAAGCGCCAGATACTCGCGTACGATCCCGACTACGGGTGCTATCCGTATGTTTATCCCGTAACCTCTGTGGATTTTCTTGGAGATCTTCGGTTTTCTCCCACACTCCAAAGACGTACAGGTTTGTAAGTTAATTGGCTTGGTATAAATTAAAAAAATGTCCCAGGTGTATGTAGGGTAGTGTTAATGTGCGTTGATCGCTGGTTGGTTAGGACTCGGTGGGCCAAAGAGCCTGTTTCAGCGCTGGATCTCTAAACCAAACTAAACGAAACCATCTGACCATTTTTAACTTCACATTCAGTGGCATTAATATAACCAAATGCCCACCATTACATCTTGGAGAACACCATTGACCAGATAATGAATTAAGTTAACCCTACATAACATGACAAAACAAAATATATTCTTGAGCAAATAACCTGCTTCGTGACTTTTAAAACATTCCATTTGACAATGTAGCAGCTCAGCAAGACAGAAAGGTTCTCTCATACATGACAAGGATAGTTTCAGCCACATTCTAAAAGCACATAATTCAAAACAAAACAGTTTAATTCACATCCTTTGCACAACTTTGGAATACCCTAAAAGCAATGTGGAAGAACCTTAAGAACTGTAGAAATTTATGAAGGAGGCTCACCACCAACCCAAGGCCAATTAAAGCCAAGAGATACATGCTGATGATGTCCATGAGCCAGAAATAAAAATGAAAAATTACAAAACATTGCCATTCCAAAATAGTAATGAATGAGTTCAGATTAAATAGAACCAACCAAGCCAAGTGAACACAATGACACAACAAAAATGAATGTATTGATTAAAATATTCAGTTACAGCATATCAATGGAAGCACTTCAAGACATGGAATAGGAATATAACAATTAACAATGTGATGCAGGCAGACAAATCTACCCACTAATCCAAAATAACAGTTAATCTACTATACATTGATTAAATTTATGTTCAAATAATTTCCAGGGAATGTTGCATGAATACGAGTAAATGGTGCCTAGTCAATCTCAAAATCAAGAAATGTTTATGTAGAAAATTAAAATTTTATGCATCATTCTCATTTCGATTATATCATTCGTGCTTTACATAAGCAAATATTTTTAATCTAAATGCTCATAATAATAAACACTACAAGAACATGCAAGTTAGTGATTTGACAAAGTATTTTGTTTTAAGAAACAGGATATCCCATGGAAAAATCGATTATTTAGATCAATAGAAGCAAAAGGTCTGTGCAGGTTTCTGGAAACAAACTGCACATTTTAAAGGACATGTTTGAATAAAGAACAGAAAGGGTGATATAAATGTAAATATGGTGCCCCAAGACTCTTTTGATATGGCTGTTTATTTTGTGGAATTGGTTTTTGATTGTCATCTGTACCAACGTAGTGAAAAACATTGACTGCGTACTATCCAAACAGATCACACTTTACAAGAATACATCAGGTAGTGCAAAAGAGAAAATAAACAAGAGTGTAGAATATAGTGTTACAAACAGTACAACCCAAGTTAAAAACAACCGCTCTATTAAGCTGCACACAATTACATGGCCAACAGACATGGCACACATTACATGGCCAATATATGCAGCTGTAAAAGTGACATTCAGAAGAGAATTTTCCCAGGACTTCAAAACCAATCTACATTCAACTATACATTGTTTCCTCAGGGTTGCAGGCAATGTCAGCATTTATTGCCCATCCCTATTGGCCTTTAAGGATGTGATGGTTTATGTTTAGTTTTAGTTTAATTTAGATTATTATTGTCATGTATACAGAGGTGCAGTGAAAATATTTTTTTTGCGTGCAATCCAGTGAAGGAAAAGAACATACACGATTACAATCAAGCTGTCCACAGTGCACACAGATACAGGGTACAACATTTGGTACAAGATAATTTCTGATGAAGACCAATTAAAGATAGTTCAGAAGCCAAAAAATGAGGTAGATGGGACGTCAGGACCGCATTAGCTGATGAGAGGACCGTTCAATTGCCTGAAACCAGCTGGAAAGATACGGTCCCTGAATCTGGAGGTATGCAGATCCTTACATCAGAAATTAAAGTTATAACAGCTCCATATTTCTTCTTTTTTTTTACTTTCTAATTTGCTTTGCACTGACATTATAGATGTATCAATCATAATACGGTTTCAAAACATTTTTGGTTATTAATCCCATCTGATAAAATTTTGCATTCAGCAGAAAAAATAAATCACTGCTACAACAATTTTTTTTATTACAAAAACTGAAAAATTCTGTGATGCGTGTTTAGGTAAGCTTTTGTCCAGAACTATCTGCCAGAATCAAATCCAGAAAACTTTTTTTTCTGCTTTTGGGTTCTGTTGTAAATGACAACTTTATTTGCAAACCATTGTACTCTAACTTGATGTCATAGGACAATTACTCAGCAAAATTTACCGAGCAAAAACAATTTAACTGTTAACATCATGACAGATTTCCCCCAAGAGATTAGGTATCTTAAATTAGAGATCCATTTATAATGGAAATTACTGAGTCTAGATGTTACGACAAGTGGAAGATTTCTTGGGAAAGGTCTATGTTGATTTCTATTCCATGTGATAACAGGAAAGAATGTCGAAATACTATATTGATGAAAAGACAGTGTAATATATCCAAGTTTACCAATGATATGTTTAGATAGCGAGAATGAAAAAAACATAAAAACAGGCGAGAATGGGAAATAATGTACAACTAGGCCAAAGTGAGGTTATTCATCTTGGTAGAAGATAGAAACATTTTATAAATGTTGACAATTGTAATTGTGGAAAGATTATGGAACAGTGTTTACAAATATGGTAAAGAGAAAGCATATTAAAAGATGTATCAACATCACTGAAGAGTCAACAAGCTATGCCAATAGTATTGCACTGACATTTACTGGGTCCATGCCCAATTAATGATTAGTTTGCCACTATTTTGCTTGTAGCACCATTGACTTGAAAGACAAGGATTGATTTTGGATTGTTAGCATGGCCGTGAGTGTGAGAGAGAACGACTCATGAATTTGAGTTTTTTGATGAAGTAACCAAGAAGATTGTTGAGGACAGATCCGTAGATGTGGTTTATATGGACTTATGAAGGCCTTTGATAAGGTTCCGCATGGTAGTTGCTCTGGAAGGTTAGATCGCATAGGATCTAGGGAGAGCTGGCTAACTGGATATAGAATTGGCTTCATGGCAAGAATCGATGGTGGTGGTGGAAGGTTGTTTTTTGTTTGTTTTTTTAGAGTGGAGGCCTGTGATTAGTGGTGTGCCTCGAGAATTGGATGCTGGACCCATTGTTACTTTTCATCTTTATCAACAATTTAGATGAGATGCACAAGACAGCATTAATAAGTTTGCATATGACATAAAAATGTATCCTAGACAACGAGGGCGGTTATCAAGAATTACAGTTGGATCATGAAAAGTGAACTGAGGAATGGCTAAAGGGGTTTAATTCGGATCACAGTGTAGCATTGAGTTTTGTGCAATCAAACCAGAGCAGATCCTTCTCAGTGATTGATAGAGCCCTGGGATGTGCTGTAGAGCAGAGGAATCTGGGAGTTCAAGTACATTTTTCCCAGAAAGTAGCATTGCAGGGTGGCCATCATTAGTCAGAGTTGAATAAAGTAGTTGGGACATCATGTTACAGTTATACATGATGATGGTAGAATGCACTTGCAGTGTTGTGTTCTGATTTGGTCGCCCTGCTGTAGGAAAGATGCCAGGTAGTGAAAATAGAAAATAAGCAAGAGCACAGAATATAGTGTTACAGAAATGTACGATACAATAGAAATTCAATTATCCTAGGAGGGAAATTGATCTGCCAACAATCAGAAAAACACAAAATACATGAAATTAAAGTGACAGCTAGAAAGGATTGGGGATGTGCAAAGAGTGAGAGAGAGAGAGAGTGTGTGTGTGAGTGTGAGTGTGTGTGCGTAGAGTCAGTCTCAGTCTACCCCACTACAGAAGGGGGAGGAGTTGTACAGTTTGATAGCCAAAGGGAAGAAGGATCTCCTATGGCGTTCTGTCCTCCATCTTGGTTGAACCCAGCCTGTTACTGAATCGTGGTGGAACCAGTCTGTTGCTGACTGTACAACCCAAGTTAAAGACAACTATGCTATTGAGGTACATAAAGGTACATGGACCAGAGATCAATATACCCAGCTGTAAGAGTAAAAGGTGCAGAAAAGATTTGAGGATATTGCCCAGACTCGAGCTGTAGGGAGTGATTGGGCTGGCTAGGACTTTAATTCTTATAGAGCAGGAGACTAAAGAGTAATCTTACAGATGTATAAAATCATGAGAGGAATAAAGTGAATGCATAAAGTATTAGAATATAAGAACTAGAGGGTACAGGCTTAAGATGAGAGGGGAAAGATTTAACGGGAACTTGAGGGAAAACTATTTCATGCAGAGGGTGGGTTTATGGAACGAGCTGCCAGAGAAAGTAGATGAGGCAGGAACATTAAGAACATTTAAAAAAAAACATGGATAGGAAAGATTTAGAGTGAAGAGGCCAAGAACAGGCAAATGGAACTAGCTTGGATGGGGCTTTTTGGCATGATCAAATTGGGCACATTTCCATGCTGTATCACTCTACGTGGAAAACCTACCTCCACAGTTCTTAAATGAATCCCAAATAGTGCTAAATCGCCAGTCTTCTACAACTGGAGGGTTGAATGTAAATACATCCAAAGAATAAATTCACCCAGCAATAATATATCTGAATAGGAATGAATAGGAGTATTATATTTTGGATTGTACACTATTCATTATACCTGGTGTATTTTTGTAACCCACAAAGCTGCCACCATACATGGCAGTTGGCACTGTCCACATTACAATAGAAAATCTATTATTTGGATATACGTATCAGAATTCTGTTCACAGAATTTAAACTTGTAACTAATAAGAAACCAGGATCCACTTTAGAAGTGAATTAGAAGCGATATTGCATAATCTCTTCAAGGAATCTCGCAGTGCTTCCCTTCGGATCCAGGTTTGGAGCTGCATCGGAGTCCTGCTGCAGTTTTAGAGTTCTACCATATGTCATATAACTGCACTTAACGACAAAAGATAACGCAGTTTGATGATTTTTTAAACCAGCACTTTGCTGGCGTTATTAAAAATGGAAGCACATAAAATCCAGGGCAAAATACTACAGTGTCATCCGTCGGTCACCTCCTGCACTGTCCCAACATTTCTCAACATAAGCGTATGGAGCATCAGCTCATCATCTGTCTGAATACGTTACAGCCTTCATTCAGGTCTCGATATTGAATTTAACAATTTAAGGTAACTCACTTTTTATTTATCAAAACTGGCCAGATCTGCTCTAACACTTTAAGCTAATATTTCTCATTTTTCCTCTCCATATTCACTGATTGATCTGCTGAGCATTTCAAAAATGTTTCCTTTGGTTCTGCAATAGCTGAGAAATGCATTTTGCAGCTAGTTTTAGTTCTCCAACTGCCCTCATTAACCTATCAACCAAGCGGTTATGTAAATAGCATATCTGAGATATTCCCTTTTCTCCCCCTCCCCATCTGTTATACGAGAAATTTTCCGAACCGTCTGTGACTCATAGCGCGGTGGCCATAGTGCTATGTTTAAAGCCCATAGTGCTGCAGCCAGTCGCGCAATATTTAGAACCTATAGCGCTGCAGCTGACAGCTGTTTAAATTCCCTCACGTTAATCCAACAGCGCTCTGAATAAACCTCTGAATATTGCTGAATAAACCTTTGCGCGCCAAATCAGCAGCGCTGTGTGTATTACCTTTACGAGGCAAATTTGTGGCGCTGTGCATTGCTTTACGCGCCAGTCTGCAGCTGATTGTGCTTTGTTCCTGGGGGGTGGGGGATGCAGTCCCCTGCCATTGGTTATTGTATGAATTTGTTAGCAGCGTTATTGGCCTGATTTCTTACCTGTATAAAGGCAGGCACCAGTAAGCCAGAAGTGAGTTCAAGTTCATGTATGAGAGTGGTTCACCGTAGGGCAATGAGAAGGAGGAAAAAAAAGACTTTTGAGTCGGTTCACGGGCTTGCCGGCCGCCTGTAAGTTCTGTGGCGAGGAAGAGACCATGTTCCACGTGTATATGGAGTGTGTGCGGCTGCTGCCACTGTATGAATATCTGAAGGGGCTGCTCCTCAAGTTTTGGACAGTTGATGGACACACCAGTCGGCTGCCTGCCCCTCTTCCGGGCCTACGTCCGTGCTCGCGTGTCCCTAGAGAGGGAACACGCGGTGTCCACGGGGATGCCGGAGGCCTTCCGTGAACGCTGGTCGCCGAGGGGTCGAGAGCTTTGTAAATAATTATTGCATCATTATACTATAATGACTGCTTGATGCATTGGAACCATTGAATGTTTATGCACTTCTGGTACGCTGTAAGATGCAATTGCTGAATAAAGTCCTTGGAAAGGACAGAGAGACATGGAGAGACAGGCGGGCAGAGGGGCAGGCGGGCAGAGGGGCGGGCGGGCAGAGGGGCGGGCGGGCGGGCAGAGGGGCGGGCGGGCAGAGGGGCGGGCGGGCAGAGGGGCGGGCGGGCAGAGGGGCGGGCGGGCAGAGGGGCGGGCGGGCAGAGGGGCGGGCGGGCAGAGGGGGGCGGGCAGAGGGGGGCGGGCAGAGGCAGGCGGGCAGAGGCAGGCGGGCAGAGGCAGGCGGGCAGAGGCAGGCGGGCAGAGGCAGGCGGGCAGAGGCAGGCGGGCAGAGGCAGGCGGGCAGAGGCAGGCGGGCAGAGGCAGGCGGGCAGAGGCAGGCGGGCAGAGGCAGGCGGGCAGAGGCAGGCGGGCAGAGGCAGGCGGGCAGAGGCAGGCGGGCAGAGGCAGGCGGGCAGAGGCAGGCGGGCAGAGGCAGGCGGGCAGAGGCAGGCGGGCAGAGGCAGGCGGGCAGAGGCAGGCGGGCAGAGGCAGGCGGGCAGAGGCAGGCGGGCAGAGGCAGGCGGGCAGAGGCAGGCGGGCAGAGGCAGGCGGGCAGAGGCAGGCGGGCAGAGGCAGGCGGACAGAGGCAGGCGGACAGAGGCAGGCGGACAGAGGCAGGCGGACAGAGGCAGGCGGACAGAGGCAGGCGGACAGAGGCAGGCGGACAGAGGCAGGGAGACAGAGAGAGAGAGAGGCAGAGAGAGAGAGAGGCAGAGAGAGAGAAGTGTGCTGCTGTAAAACTGGACCCTGCGCATACCGAGACAGGTATTGTTTTTGTCCTCTTTTGACTCCATGGTCTACTGTGCATTACATGATGGGATAGTGGACTTTAAACCATCCATCTTATCCATCATTGCCCGCACCTTGCCATCTCTTATTCCCCCCCTCAATGCAGTGACACTGGCCGGCACTTAGACGTAAAGCTGCAGACCAAATAGTTTACAGTTCAGAAGACAGCCACTGGAATGGCCATTGCTTGCATATTCTATGACAAAATGGAATTGCTTCTTTATATCATTTCAACCTCTACCATAAAATCTGATTCACAACATATCACAACTGTTTTTCTATTTTTCTAAGTCCTATGTACAAGAGTAGGAGGCTTCAAATGGCAGGGAAAAAATACATTAGTTCACACTTTACTGTAAAAATAGGTTTAAGAATAAATACATTGTTTTTTTACTTTCACTAAAATATTTTTGATTTAACAAATTTCTTTTCTATTATAATTAATTCGGCACCAGAATGAAATAGCTGTTAACCAAATATTACACTTTTGAATTAAAATTAAACCTACAAGATGCCAAACTGTAAATAAAAGCAAATAAATTCTCTTATATAAATGTTCTGTATATTTAATGCTTCATCTTGGAGATACAGTACAGAAACAGGCCCTTCTGCCCACCGAGTCCGCGCAGACCAGCGATCCCCACACACTAACACGATCCTACACCGGGGACAATTTTTTAAAACATTTATACTAAGCCAATTAACCTACAAATCTGTAGGTTAATCTTTGGAGTGTGGGAGCAAACCGAAGTTCTCCAAGAAAACCCACGCAGATCACGGGGAGAATGTACAAACTCTGTACTGCCAAGCACACAGAGCCAGGATCTAACCCGGGTAGGGCAGCAAATCTACCGCTGCGCCACAGTGTCGCCCTTGTAAATTGTTAAAAAATTGTAAGTTCTTAAAAAAGGACACAAAGTGCTGGAGTAACTCAGCGGGTCAGGCAGCATCTCTGAATACCATGATGCTTTGGGTTGTCACCTATCTATGTTCTCCAGAGATATTGCCTGACCTGCTGAGTTACTCCAGCATTTTGTCTCTTTTTTTCTAAGCCAGCATCTGCAATTCTTTATTTCCACATTGTATGTTTTTACTCGGCAGCTTAAACTATACTGAAACATCCTTAAAATCCAATTATTGACTGTGGTGAACCATTATTTAATGGAATAAACCATTTCAAATATGACTAACATATTTAAGAATTTTAATTAAAGACGCATCCATTATTTAATTACCTGTGTACTCTGGAGAGAAAATCAAACAGTAAAGATTACTGCTGAAGTTATTCCTAAACTGCAAATAAATCACTTTTATTTTTGGTTTGAAGTAAATAGAATCATTATAAAAATTGTTTGTTTATATACAACCCAACTTGTTTCCATAGAATTCAAATTTCAGTGGTAAAATAAGTTTCCACAGTGACGTATTGAGACATCCTTCATGTTTTTCTTCATACACTTCGATCAGCAAGATCCATATTTGTTCCAAAAAGGCTCACTAGTTGCTCCTCATAATTTGCAATATTTCTTTTCATAATGTCCATACAAGGGCCAAGCAGTCTCTCAAAGGCTTGTACATCCATAACTGCAAAAAAGATGTCAAAATAAATTGTCAAAGGAAATGCAACACATTTTAAATTGAATGGTTAAGTTGCTGGCATTCCATGTCCATTTGGTGTTAGAAGTGAGAAATGCAAGATATAACTAATTTCATCTAAGATTTCGCATCCAAACCAAATGGAAGTATGTGCATTCCTGTACATTTTTTTAGAAAACATCAATATACCCGTTTGTATAATTAGTACACAAATATGTGCACAGTTTATTATAGCGATCACCCATTTTTCTACATTGCTACATTTTTCCCTTTACAAACTTAATTAAATAATCTTAAATCGTTTCATGCATCTTCCATGACCTTTGTTATTATTACATCTGGATTCTGGAACTGTGCATGGCATGCTGACTCCAGTATATCTCATATCCATTTAACATAATATCTCAGCTTTTGAATTCTACTCCACTGAAGTCCCCAGTCTGTTTACTTACCCAAAAGTTTACTTACGCTATTAATAATTCAATGTGAAGAGTATTAGAGGTCACCCCATCATGCGTACACATATTTTTAAAATGCCTATTAAACCGATTAAAATGTTACCTAGACATTTCACACTTCCTGCAGCAAATGCAGATGCTGCACGGGGTTGATTCGCTACCAAAGCAAGTTCTCCAAAATATTGTCCTCTTGAACAACGAGCTATTTCAACTCCATCATCTGCTTCAGGTTTCGCCTACGTTGAAAAAAACCCAAAAAGGATTAATTGCGAAAATTGGTTCCATATGTAAATAAATTTTAAATGAAACAATAACAAATAAGTCGGAGCCGTTAATATATGGGTGGTAGAAGCTTTATTAAAACATGGCTGAATATTGGCAAGGATTCCACTCTAAGCTCCAATCTTAACACAGATGATCCTGGACTGCTCAAAACCCAATACTTCCCAATTTCAGAATTCCAGGATCTGCAGTGTTTCTAAGAGCAACCATTTTGTTCAAAGTAGAAGAATTTTGAAATTTTGCAGAAATTAACTGAAGGATCATGCCAATAGACAATAGGTGCAGGAGTAGGCCATTCGGTCCTTCGAGCCAGCACCGCCATTCAATGTGTTCATGGCTGATCATCCCCAATCAGTACCCCGTTCCTGCCTTCTCCCCGTATCCCCTGACTCCGCTATCTTTAAGAGCCCTATCTAGCTCTCTCTTGAAAGTATCCAGAGAACCAGCCTCCACCGCCCTCCGAGGCAGAGAATTCCACACTCACAACTCTCTGTGAGAAAAATTATTTCCTCGTCTCCGTTCTAAATGGCTTACCCCTTATTCTTAAACTGTGGCCCCTGGTTCTGGACTCCCCCAATATCGGGAACATGTTCAATAAAATACCCTCTCATCCTTCTAAATTCCAGAGTGTACAAGCCCAGCTGCTCCATTCTCTCAGCATATGAAAGTCTCGCCATCCTGGGAATTAACCTTGTAAACCTACGCTGCACTCCCTCAATAGCAAGAATGTTCTTCCTCAAATTAGGGGGCCAAATCTGCACGCATTACTCCAGGTGTGGTCTCACTAGGGCTCTGTACAACAGCAGAAGGACCTCTTTGCTCCTATACTCGACTCCTCTGGTTATAAAGGCCAACATGCCATTCGCTTTCTTCACTGCCTGCTGTACCTGCATGCTTGCTTTCATAGACTGATGAACAAAGGCCCCCAGATCCCGTTATACTTCCCCTTTTCCCAACTTGACGCCTTCCTGTTTTTGCTACCAAAGTGGATAACCTCACATTTATCCACATTAAACTTCATCTGCCATGCATCTGCCCACTCCCCCAACCTGTCCAAGTCACCCTGCATTCTCATAGCACGCTCCTCACAGTTCACACTGCCACTCAGCTTTGTGTCATCTGCAAATTTGCTAATGTTACTTGCACACAGCCTTGCGGTACCCCACTAGTCACTGCCTGCCATTCAGAAAAGGACCCGTTAATCCCTACTCTGTTTCCTGTCTGCCAACCAATTTTCTATCCATGTCAGCACATTACCCCCAATACCATGTGCCCTAATTTTGCCCACAAATCTCTTATGTGGGACCTTATCAAATGCTTGTCCATTTTCCTAGTTACATCCTCAAAAAATTCCAGAAGATTAGTCAAGCATGATTTCCCCTTCGTGAATCCATGCTGACTCGGTCCGATCCCGTTACTGCTATCGAAATGTGCGGCTATTTCATCTTTTATAATTGACTCCAGCATTTTCCCCACCACCGATGTCAGGCTAACTCGTCTATAATTCCCTGTTTTCTCTCTCCCACCTTTCTTAAATAGTGAGATAACATTAGCTACCCTCCAATCCACAAGAACTGATCCCGAGTCTATAAAACATTGGAAAACTATCACCAATGCATCCACGATTTCTGGAGCCACTTCCTTAAGTACCCTGGGATGCAGACCATCAGGCACTGGGGATTTATCAGCCTTCAGTCCCATCAGTCTACTCAACACCATTTCCTGCATAATGTGGATTTCCTTCAGTTCCTCCGTCACCTCAGATCCTCTGGCCACTACCACATCAGGAAGATTGTTTGCGTCCTCCTTAGTGAAGACGGATCCAAAGTACCTGTTCAACTCATCTGTCATTTCCTTGTTCCCCATAATAAATTCACCTTTTTCGGTCTTCAAGGGTCCAACTTTGGTCTTGACTAATTTTTTTTCTCTTCACCTACCTAAAGAAGCTTTTACTATCCTCCTTTATATTCTTGGCTAGCTTACCTTCGTACCTCATCTTTTCTCCCCGTATTGTCTTTTTAGTTACAAATAAATACATTACCCAATCCTCTTGCTTCCCGCTCATCTTTGCTTCCATTGTACTTCTCTTTTATTTTTATACTGCCCCTGATGTCCCTTGTCAGCCACGGTCACCCTTTACTCCTCTTGGAATCTTTCTTCCTCCTAGGAATGAACTGATCCTGCACATTCTGTATTATTCCTAGAAATACCTGCCATTGTTGTTCCACTGTCATCCCTGCTAGTGTATCTTTCCAGTCAACTTTGGCCAGATCCTCCCTTATGGCCCCATAGCACCCCTTTATTCAACTGTAACACTGACACCTCCGATCTACCCTTCTCCCTCTCCAATTGTAGATTAAACCTGGCCAGATTATGGTCACCACCTCCTAATGGCTCATTAACCTCAAGTTCCTTTATCAAATCTGGTTCATTACATAACACTAAATCCAGAATTGCCTTCTCCTTGGTAGGCTCAAATCTATGCCCTGATATAATAGTTGTACATCTTCAACTTCACCACTATCCAGTTTTTACATTGAACTTCATGATTTTGGAATAATACTGAACCTCTCAATTTTCAAGGGCTTTAAAAATGGAATACAAATGAAAAAATAAATGTTTGAACTCCATAAATACTGTAGTTTAAAAGTATCAAAAACTATAATTTTAGCTTTAATGTGCTCTTCAGATTTTCCCCCCATGTTCTTCCATTTCTCCCTTTTAGACAATAGGTGCAGGAGTAGGCCATTAGGTCCTTTGAGCCAGCACCGCCATGCAATGTGATCATGGTTGATCATCCACAATCAGGACCCCGTTCCTACCTTCTCCCTATATCCCCTGACTCTGCTATCTTTAAGAGCCCTATCTAGCTCTCTCTTGAAAGTATCCAGAGAACTGGCCTCCACCGCCCTATGAGGCCGAGAATTCCACAGACTCACAACTCTCTGTGTGAAAAAGTATTTCCTCATCTCCGTTCTAAATGCCTTACCCCTTATTATTAAACTGTGGCCCCTGGTTCTGGACTCCCCCAACATCGGGAACATGTTTCCTGCCTCTAGCGCAGCCAAACCCTTAATAATCTTTTATAAGATCCCCTCCCATCCTTCTAAGTTCCAGAGTATACAAGCCCAGGCGCCCCATTCTCTCGGCATATGACAGTCCCGCCATCCCAGGAATCAACCTTGTGAACCTACGCTGCACTCCCTCAATAGCAAGAATGTCCTTCCTCAAATTTGGAGACCAAAACTGCACGCAATACTCCAGGTGTGGTCTCACTAGGGCCATGTACAAATGCAGAAGGACATCTTTGCTCCTATTCAACTCCTTTCTTCACTGCCTGCTGTACCAGCTTGTTTACTTTCATTGACTGATGAACAAGGACCCCCAGATCTCATTGTACTTACCCTTTTCCCAACTTGACACCATTTAGATAATAATCTGCCTTCCTGTTATTGCTACCAAAGTGGATAACCTCACATTTATCCACATTAAACTGCATCTGCCATGCATCTGCCCACTCAACCAACCTGTCCAAGTCACCCTGCATTCTCATAGCATCCTCCTCACACTTCACACTACCACCCAGTTTTGTGTCATCTGCAAATTTGCTAATGTTACTTGTAATCCCTTCATCCAAATCATTAATATATATATTGTAAATAGCTGCGGTCCCAGCACCGAGCCTTGCGGTACCCCACTAGTCACTGCCTGCCATTCTGAAAGGGACCCGTTAATCCATATAACCATATAACCATATAACAATTACAGCACGGAAACAGGCCATCTCGGCCCTTCAAGTCCGTGCCGAACAACTTTTTTCCCTTAGTCCCACCTGCCTGCACGCATACCATAACCCTCCATACCCTTCTCATCCATATGCCTATCCAATTTATTTTTAAATGATACCAACGAACCTGCCGCCACCACTTCCACTGGAAGCTCATTCCACACCGCTACCACTCTCTGAGTAAAGAACTTCCCCCTCATGTTACCCCTAAACCTCTGTCCCTTAATTCTAAAGTCATGTCCTCTTGTTCGAATCTTCCCTATTCTCAAAGGGAAAAGCTTGTCCACATTAACTCTGTCTATCCCTCTCATCATTTTAAAGACCTCTATCAAGTCCCCCCTTAACCTTCTGCGCTCCAGAGAATAAAGACCTAACTTATTCAACCTATCTCTGTAACTTAGCTGTTGAAACCCAGGCAACATTCTAGTAAATCTCCTCTGTACCCTCTCTATTTTGTTGACATCCTTCCTATTATTGGGCGACCAAAATTGTACACCATACTCCAGATTTGGTCTCACCAACGCCTTGTACAATTTTAACATTACATCCCAGCTTCTATACTCAATGCTCTGATTTATAAAGGCTAGCATACCAAAAGCTTTCTTTACCACCCTATCTATATGAGATTCTACCTTCAAGGAACTATGCACGGTTATTCCCAGATCCCTCTGTTCAACTGTATTCTTCAATTCCCTACCGTTTACCATGTACGTCCTATTTTGATTTGTCCTGCCAAGGTGTAGCACCTCACATTTATCAGCATTAAACTCCATCTGCCATCTTTCAGCCCATTTTTCCAACTGGCCTAAATCACTCTGTAGACTTTGGAAATCCTCTTCATTATCCACAATACCCCCTATCTTGGTATCATCTGCATACTTACTAATCCAATTTACCACCCCTTCATCCAGATCATTGATGTACATGACAAACAACAAAGGACCCAACACAGATCCCTGAGGCACCCCACTAGTCACCTGCCTCCAACCCGACAAACAGCCATCCACCATTACCCTCTGGCTTCTCCCATTCAGCCACTGTTGAATCCATCTTGCTATTCCTGCATTTATACCCAACAGTTGAACCTTCTTAACCAACCTTCCATGAGGAACCTTGTCAAAGGCCTTACTGAAGTCCATATAGACAACATCCACTGCTTTACCCTCGTCAATTTCCCTAGTAACCTCTTCAAAAAATTCAAGAAGATTAGTCAAACATGACCTTCCAGGCATAAATCCATGTTGACTGTTCCTAATTAGACCCTCTTTATCCAGATACTTATATATATTATCTCTAAGTATCTTTTCCATTAACTTGCCCACCACTGAAGTCAAACTAACCGGTCTATAATTGCTAGGTTTACTTTTAGAACCCTTTTTAAACAATGGAACAACATGCGCGGTACGCCAATCCTCGGGGACTATTCCAGTTTCTAATGACATTTGAAATATTTCTGTCATAGCCCCGGCTATTTCTACACTAACTTCCCTCAATGTCCTAGGGAATATCCTGTCAGGACCTGGAGACTTATCCACTTTTATATTTTTCAAAAGTGCCAGTACTTCTTTTACTTTGAAACTCATAGTATCCATAGCTACTCTACTAGTTTCCCTTACCTCACATAATTCAATATCCTTCTCCTTGGTGAATACCGAAGAAAAGAAATTGTTCAATATCTCCCCCATCTCTTTTGGCTCTGCAGATAGCTGTCCACTCGGTCTCTCCAATGGACCAATTTTATCCCTTGTTATCCTTTTGCTATTAACATAGCTGTAGAAACCCTTTGAATTTATTTTCACCTTACTTGCCAAAGCAACCTCATATCTTCTTACCTTTATCCCTACCCTTTGTTTCCTGTCTGCCAACCAATTTTCTATCCCTCTACCCCCAATACCATGTGCCCTAATTTTACCCACTAATCTCCTATGTAGGACATTATCAAATGCTTTCTGACAGTCCAGGTACACTACATCCACTGGCTCTATCCTTGTCCATTTTCCTAGTTACATCCTCAAAAAATTCCAGAAGACACAATTTTCCATATGAACTGAATTTTTTGCTATATTATTCATCTAAAATCTTCTAAAATGTAATGACAAATCAAGACAAATTTTACAAGCATAGAACCTCACATGGAGATGTCCAATGGATATTTTGTCTTTCACCAAATTAAATTTGACAGCTGCAGCCAAGCAACTAGCAATAATTGACAGGCATTTGGAATAAACATTAGACGTCATTTCTCAGATATAAAACATTGTTTTACTGTGGGTAACAAACGATAGCTACATGCAAGGGTTTGGATTGCGCCTTACCTAGATTATTTGGTCCCTAATTACACACAACTATTATATGAAAAATACTCTATATTCTTAAATATGGGCAAACTCTTTTTTCCCCCATAGACATGTTTTGTGGGAAAACAATATTTGGGGAAATAGCTTGTCCTTTGCTGGAGGTAATTAATGGGATGTGGAGGTTGGCAGAAAAAGGCTGCAAGAGAAAGGTTTGATGGAACTGCACCTGTAGAAGTGATTCAGCTAGCATTGGTAACAGATTTTTGATCAGTTTTAAAATGGGGAAACCAATACAATCAGGAACAGAATGTGGTCATCCCTTCACACATAAACAATGATAAATATTTCCAAAAAACAAATCAAGTTAAGGATTACATTTACCTTGTGCTTCATAGTTATCCGGACCTCTCCAGACTCTACAATATAAAAACTATCAGCTTTGTCTCCCTGAAGTATGAAAAAAATTACAAGTTAACTTTATTTGAACAAATATACCAAGATATTTAGATTCAAAGGCTATTCAAAATAAGGCCGCAAGAGCAACCGAGAGTCATAGTCTTAGTCATAGATTAGTCAACATGTCCCATCTACATTAGTCCCACCTGCCTGCATTTGGCCCATATCTCTCTAAACCTGTCCCATCCATGTACCCGTCTAAATGTTTCTTAAACGTTGCGATAGTACCTGCCTAGAGGAAGCTTTCCTTGGCAAATGATATTTTACTCAATGATATTCAGACGATTATTTTAAAAAAATCAAAGTCTACTGTACATACAAAAGAAATTATATTAAGCAGTGTTCGCAGAAAACAGTCTATTTCAACGTTATAAATGGAAACAATAAACAAGGGATGGGCAGCTTCCCACCGTGCATATATTCTGCTGATTCAGTGTAGATTTTAAAATAGATTTTTAATAAGCGGAGTGGAGTCTATAGGGAGCCAAGAGTGTAGTAACTTAAAGATCTCAATGGGCGTCTGCACAGATTTAGTCAAGTTTATGCCCATAAACATTCCAATTAATGCGGAAAAAGGGAATGTCGGGGAGGCTCCCAAATTTCAGACATTGTTACTTGGCTGCACTATTACTTATGTCCACTGCATTCTGTGGAGAATGCCCCATTTCCTGTAAAAGATTAGCAGGATTCTAGCTGGAGGACACCTGTTGATGAATAATTGCACCTATCAAAGCAATGCCATAAAATATCTGGGTTATTTTTCAACTCCAATAGATTAATGCTTAAAGCACACAAAGACTCAAAGTCATTATGCGGATCTTCCGACAGTACGCCAATTACATTACCAAAGTCAGTTTTTTATATCAGACAACCTTGCTGTTAGAAAAACATTTTAACTGGTTATATCGTGCTATTAGTTTTGTTTATTGTCACACGTATTGAGGTTATTCAGTGTACAGATACATGATAAAGGAAATAATGTGAATAATGTTTAATGCAAGATAAAGTCCAATTGAAGATAGTCTGAGGGTCTATTATTTTTTCATTGCCAGTTTTAAATATTGACCCTAAAGGTGTTTCTATCAGTTATGGTTCATTAATGCAGCAAACAAGTATACCATGATTAGGATACATCTGAACTTGGGCTACATGTATTTACATAACATGCAGCCTAATAATAAACGATTTCCAGGTATTCTGCAGTATACAAGGAAATACTGAATAGCGAAAGGCTAGGAAGGGTAGATGTGCAGAGGTTGTTTCCACTAGTGGGGTAGTCCAGGAGTAGAGGCCATAGCCACAGAATAAAAGGATATTATTTTAGGAAGGAGATGGGAAGGGATTTTTTTAGTCAGAGGATGGTGAATCTGAGGAATTCTTTGCCACAGAAGGCTGTGGAGGCTGTCAATGGATATTTTTAAGGCATAGATATTGTATTTTTCATTAATGCGGGTGTCAGGAGTTATGGGAAGAAGGCAGGAGAATGGGGTTAGGAAACAGAGATAGATCAGTCATGATTGAATGACGGAGTATACTTGAATTACCAAAAGGTCTAATTCTGCTCCTAGTACTTATCTTATATTGGTCTCAGTCACCAGGTCTGCTGCTCATTTATTAACCATATATTTTATCCAACTCCTCAAAGAAAAGTAACCAAATGGGAAAGCGCTCAAATAAAAAGTAAATATAATTCTAAATCGCCCTGTAAGGATTAAACGGGCAATTTGGACCACAGTTCATATTGGCATTTCTCATTTATCGTTCAGTACATCACTGTATTTTTTTTTTGTTTGTAAGTGAAATTAGCCTCCCTTGACATGTATCAATGCAATTCAGCTCAATCACTCACAGAGCAAGAGTTCCACATTTCACCACTCTGATTCCAACAGAGATGAATTGTAAGCTTCACATTGTCCAAGATAAATGTCAGCAGATTATCCAAAAACAGTGTGGCTGTACAATATACACTACTGTGTGATCTGAGAACTTATCCAATTCAGCACCTCTAAATGTCAGCCAACATAGATTGATATTGTCCAATATAAATGTAAGTAAAACTTCATGACAACATTATAATTATCAATAGGTCTCTCATGGTTTTGCACATGGGCACTCAATGGCAATACCATCTCTCCTTTTCACCTTGTTTATGGGTAAAAATGGACTTATGCAAAAAGGCAAATTTTCAGAATAATAAAAACACTAGCCACAGTGCCACGTGGTGTACCACAGCTGGTGGAGCCACTGCTCAAAGCACCCAAGACCCGGGTTCGATCCTGACATCGGGTGCTGTGTGGAGTTTGAACGTCTCCCTGTAAAGGCGTGGGTTTGTAGGTTAATTGGCCTCTAAATTGCCTCCTAGTGGGTAGGGAGTGGATGAGAAAGTGGGATAATGCAAAACAAGTGTGAACAGGTGATCAATGGTCAGCGTAGCCTCCATGAGCTGAAGGGCCCATTTCCAAGCTCTATCTCCAAACTAGCAAGTCTCAAACCTAACTACTTGTTTGAGCCACAATGCTCATGTGATATACAACTGTCTTCCAATAATTCAGTAACTGTTAAGAGTCGTTACCATGTTATCTCAGATTTTTGGCAGGTTGAAGACAAGTATGTGGGGAGACAGCCCCCAACAACAAAAGATTAAAAACCGAAGGAGGAAAGGGATTGATAGTTTTGTGGTGCAAAGAAAGAGAGTAATACAATTGTGTTTAAAAGTTAAATTCCTGTTATGAAGACTTTATCACAAAGCCTAATATGAACCAACTAAGATTACTCAACAGCAAAATCTTAATCCAAGATCAAAAACAAACACCATATAACAAATATGAGTGTTAAGTTATGCATTAACATAAACACAGAGCAAGATTTGTACCCATTGCAAACTGTTTAAGAATAAAAGTAGATATAACAGGATGAAAAAGAATGAGGATTCATCACCTGAGCAATTATGCGTTCTCCATCGTTGTACATTTTCGTTCCAAATACATCAACTACTTTCATTCTTTCTCCTAACTTAAAAAAGAGATGTTTTCCAATAACATATATCAATCCTAATTCTTCACGCAAGTATGAGCACGGTTGGCTTTACTCCAGCCACATTTTCTCAGCAAATTTCTCATCAGTAACACTGCACTATGAATACATTTTTACTCCTTAGAGCAGATCTACAAACTATTTACATTAAAAAAAACAAAGAAAAAGTAAAACATTTTTTAACTAATGGATTGCACACAACTATAGAATATGTACATTAATAAACAGTTTTAAACACCAAAAGTTGACATTGAACAATAGGCTATTATAGTTTCTGAACATTATTAGTTATTTACACAATTGCCTATTACATGGAATCAGAGTAAATAGTTTGGTACCATACTTCTAGTGACTTCAGAAGTGGCAATGACTGGACAAATTCTTCATATAACCTCCGTTTTTTGGCATTGTTCTTCACAATAATTCTTCGAAATGTTGCCCTGTCCTAGAAAAAAAGTTACCCAGTTATTAATTGATATCATCTATAAATTAATTTTGTTCTATCTTCAGATTTATTTATTTACAATCTGCACTTATGTAACATTGAACTAATTTTAACAGAGAGCAAACTATCAAGTATTACTTATTAACACAATGGTTGGAAATATAGATAAGTATAATTACTGATTCCCCATTCAATCCTTACTCCCCTCCCAACTGCAATAATGCCAAAATCAGCCACACATTTGCACACGATAGGAATACCTATAACCAGGGAACAGCCTTTTGGATTGATGTTGTTTTTACAATGTATCTGGCCCCTGTGTTCTGGAAGTTCAGGGAAATTCCTGGATTTTTATAGAATGTAGGAGTGAAGCCAGAGACCAGATGCACGCTACTCTATGTACAGCCGCTAATGTAATTCTGCTCATTATCTGTAGTTCTACACTTTCTTTTTTTGTTGCTAATTTTCTTTTGTTTCACATTGTCCAATTTCTCTTCCAGGTCCCATCTTCTTCAATAGGAAATTATTTATTTCCTTCAAAAACACAAATGCTAAATGCACAGTTCCTGGCAATTTTGTGGGAACAGGACATGGTGGTGCAGAATATTGAAAATACCTTAAAAAACAGAAGGAAATGAATGAACTTGCAGAGTTGGCAACTTGTTAACATATGAAGTTTAATATTGATCAATAGAAGTACATTTTAATTTGAGTTGAAATGTGATAAGGTAACAAAGGGATCCTGGAGTACATTCACAAATCACTAAATATTGTGGCAGAAATATGCAAGGACCTAAAAATGTACAAAATGAACAGTGGCTTTTATTTCCAAACGGACAGGTTGAACATCAGTAAAGTTATGGTAAAACTAGGATGAATCTTATTAAAGCATATTTAAGACATTGTGTACAGTTCTAACTCTCAAATTTTCTGGGGAGGTTTAGGGAAGATTAACTAGAGAAAGTTAATGAGGGAGAATAAAACAAGTGTTTGGCAAAGGACCCGATTCCATGAGATATTTCTCTAGAACTATGAGAAAGGCTGAACATGGTTGGTTTATTTTCTCTTGTGCAAAAGACAGTTGAGAGGTGACTCAATTAAGGTCTTGGAGGGACAGGAGACTGCAAATGCTGGAAATCTTAAGCAAAAAAAAGTGCTTGGGAAACAAATGAATTGGTCTTCATAAATTCCTGAAGTGCATAGAATAGGGGCCGAGGGCGGGAGTGAGCGAGCGGTGGTGCAGTTGATGAGATTATTGGGAGTAGGTAACAGGGGAAATTGATGATTTGGGGGGAGGAGGAGGATTACTCTGTGAGCTGATACAGTCTTGACCCATCATGTCTGTATCATAAGGAAATATGAAAAAAGAACAAAGCATGGTATGATTTGTCAATAGCATATCCTCTTTGAATGCTTGTTTCATTTCAGAAAGTTATACTTTTGACTTATTGGCCATTAGAAATTATTTTGTGATAACTTCAAAAATCAGCTGCTTATCCGAACGAAACAATGGATAAATCAATTGCTTTGTTCGAACTGTTCCGATTGGGCTGTACAAATAAATTATAAAGATAACAAAATGTTTGAACACTTACCAGAACCCATAGGGCTCCACTTGAGGTAGCAATGATGGTTGCTGCTCTGGGTGTATTATACATTAATGCCAGCTCACCAAAGCTACCACGTTCATCATAGGCCCCAACACACTTTGGAATGCCATCTATATTTACAAATATATCATATTTTCCCCTGTAAAATATAACATTAGATTTTACTTAATTATCGTCATAGAAAGCAAATAACTCTCAAACACTTGCATCACCACCCATGGGTATTTGAATCTGGTCTGCATTTCAGTAAAATCAACCTCACCATGATTAACAACCACACACACTCCACCTTCCACTTCAACAGGTCCAGAGCTCAACATATCAACAGAGGTCCGACAATGAAGCTAGGCAGAATGATCTTAAAATTAAGTTGGAATCATACTGGTTGATGGAAGGGAATAAAATCTAACCACCAAAATCACAACTGCCTCATAGCTGAACAATGACTTTGGGTAGAAACATTTAAGATGTTAGTTTTCCAAGTGTTACTCCACCATCAATGTGGAACTTGTCTGCAGAATGTTGTCGGACGGAGAAAAAGCTGCAATTTCCCAAATAAAATGTTCTGGGGCATGCTCCAGTCATGTCTATTTCCAAAGATTTGCTTCAAGACTGTTGAGGATGTTTTTATACGTTTTATTTATTTATATATTCCTATTGGCATGAATCAGCTTGGGTTAGTTCTACAATTAGGTGCAATTAAGGAAGTGCTAAATAGAAGATTTCTGGTTCAGGTTGCCAAAACATGCAACAAATCAAGTATCAAAATAATAAGAATTACCACTGATTCCTTAAAGATAAAGCTTTGTTGTTCAAACATTGCCACCACCCCACGCTAACATCAGCAATTGTAATGAATTGAAAGCACCATTCCCGACCCCTGAAATGTAGCCTATCCATGTCTTCCACAGACACTGCCTGACCCCAATAAGTTACTCCAGTACTGTGTGTTCAACACAAGATTCCAGCATCTGCAATTCCTAAGATAATCCTCTCTTGGACTATTTGAAAATTCGAGTGATTCAGCCTCTGGTTCCTCAGGTGATGTTCCGGCATTCTCTTTCAACTCGTCAAATTCAAAGAAAAAATGTATACGACGTAACATCAAAAAAGTGAATTAAAAGTACACCGAGAATAAACTCCAATCATCTAGACAATCTGTCTGGCATTGATAACGAGAATGCTAGATTTTTTAGAGTTTTACTCTGGAGCATATGCCTTTATTCGTGATCTTACGTCTGGAGAGCCAGGAATACCAATAGTGGGAGAGTTGACAATGCAATCTTCCTGAGACATCAATTAATATATCCAATGACTACATTCCAGAGTATGTTGGTATTACTGCAAGCAGAAGAGGGCTTGACCAAACATGACAGCCTGGAGCCCAGATTGAAAATATATCAAAAAATAAAAAAGCTGGAAAGGACACAATTCACATGAGCAGAATACTATATAATTTATATATGTGTATTTTGCATTGCTTTAATATCATAATAGAATATATTTGTGGGGATAAAAGGAATAGGTTAAGAGAATTGTTGAATGAACTCAGAAGAATGTAGATCAAATAGTTCTCGTGACTGCAATCTTGCCATAATTTTTTCTTGAATTAATTGCATTATTGCTAGCCATAAGCTCTGGATACATCTCAAAAAATGTTTATTCTGTTCATTTACAATATTTCCGAGTAATTCCCTCTCATAAGCTGTACAGTCTTATTCCTTTTATAATAAGAATTTCTCAAGAGAATTCATTCACGTCTATCTGCAAGGTATGTGACAGATCTCCACTTGTGCAATCAATTAAATTGATACTGGGCAGAAAAGTAAAGGGCCTGTCCCACCAGCATGTGACTGCATGTGGCGAGCGCGACCCAACGTGGTGGCTTGAGCCATACGGCCTCGCGAGGCCGGTTCCACTTCGAACCGCGGAGCCATATGGAGTTGTGCGGGGCTGGTCCCGACATCATACTCACCAATCAGCCGGGCAGGAGGCGAGCAGAGTGAATTTGGATGTCGCACGGCGTCGGGTGGTGACATCATCGTGCAACGCCACGCGCTAGGCGTACGCTGTCATGACGCTGCATATGACGTCGCGGCATTGCGTGCGGCCTCAATGTGGCTGCGGGCCTGTCGGCCGTTGGCGCGATTTTGAACAGTGTCAGTTTTTTGGAGCCCCGCGCGATGTCGGGACCAGCCCCACACAACTACATACGGCTCCGGCAATCGAAGTGGGACCAGCCACGCGAGGCCGTACGCCTCAAGCGACCACGTTAGGTCGCGCTCGCCGAATGCAATCACATGCTGGTGGGACAGGCCCTTGAGAGAAGGGTAAGAAGGGTGGTGACCGTTGGGGCAGTGCTCAAGAAAATATCTATTGTGGAAATGCAGGGACCCATAATTATGAAACAACTGCAGAAATGGCACATTCCTCTTGCTAAAAAAATAAATCATAACACACATATTTTACAATCAATAATCTCCAGTATCATCCTTAAAGTTTTATATTTCATATATGATCTGCATTCAGAATATTACAAATGTTAGAAATTACCTTTCAATTACATAGAAGTTATCGCCATCATCTCCTTGATCAATCACGTGTTCACCCACTTCAACAAATCTTTCGAACATGGCATCCAACAATTGAAACATTTGTTCCTGAAAAAAGCAACGTTTATCATAAACTTCCATAATGGTCAATAAATGATTTAGCACCTAATCAAATAAAAGTATCCTTATTAATTTTCTTTTTACATCTCAGCTGTGGAAATATAGAACAGATAAAAAATATTCTCAAATTCTGGAACAGGTTCTAAAGAATCCAAACTGTTATACATAATCTGTATTGACATGTACACACAGTACTATCATACACATCTCTCATCAAGTTTCAATATATTTTGAGTAAACTGTCCTTCCCACCCATACCCAAACCTAATGCCAATGATAACCATGAAGATTCACTCTTTATTAAGAGCAATTGTATAAAATTAACACATGTTCGTAACATATGTCCCAAATTCTAGAAAGGAACAAATATCTTCAGTGAAGGGGTTAAAAGCCCGAATGTGCAAGTAGTGGTTCGATTTCTGCATGTACTAGTGAAACGTGGGTAGCAACTAATACAAAAAAAATGTGCAAAGGTTACCAACTTGCAGAGACTTCTACTGGCAGGAGGCTGGCAACTTGGCCATAGCTTTATACTATGGGTGATATCCTGGCTTCAAATTGGCATTGGTACAAACATTTGTATGGACAATAAATAAAGCTTTGTGCCACATGTGGCTCAAAATTCTATGCCCCTGTAATGGAAGTTGTGTTTACATCAGATCCAATCAAATACTTATTTGGTCCAGTGAATTTAAATACAGCAAATGCTAACAAATAGCCCAGTAAGGAAAAAAAAATTAGTTAAAGGATAACTGTTGTCAAAGCAAATATGACAATTGCCCTGCTCTTCATAATAATATCTTTAAATCACATTAACATTCTGCCAGTAGTCTATTTGAAACAGTGGTTCATATCTCATCTACGAGGCACCAGACACTGCTGTATTTATTTAATACTATTTCAAAGGACTACTTGGATTGTTTATAGAATGGACATTAGATTCACGCCAAGAGTTCTAACATCTGCGCACTCACAGTCAAAGAGGCACCCAAAGAGATAGACACAAATGAAGGCTCCAGAGAATTCCACGGCATTTTCAATTTAATCCACCCATTTGCAGTTTTCCTTGCCCTTATAAATAAGTGAATATATAACTGTAGAGCCTGTGCTGTATTGAAGGTAAACCAACAATCAGACTAACCTAAATTATTGATTTCTATTCAGGTAAGTGACAATGACATGGAAATAATTTTAAAAAAAATCAAATTTTAACCAAAAGACAATATTTTCCATTAATGAGACCCAGGCAACATTAATGGAAACAGGAAACTCAAGAACCAGCAAGAGGAACCTGTTTGACCTGCTGAGGAACTTTAACACTGTGTCCTTTTGTGCATTAAACAGCAGCTATAGATCTTAATTTGCATCACGTTCCAGGAAGTTCACACTGTTTGGATCTCTGGACATTATTTTATTGAAAACACTTATCAAAGTTACCCTTTCCACAGTAAAGATGGCGCCTGCCTGCGGCGACCTTTGCGGACCACCAGAACTGCAAAGAATGACATACAACTTCTATCAACTCACCTGCATCAGGAAACGGCAGTAATCGGTGCCGTTTCAGACAGGCTGCTTGTGCAGCTGAAAGCGCTGGCAATTTTGCGATCTCCCGCAGCTGCGGGAGCACCAGATTTTAAACTTTCCCACGCTGGCTGTGAAACTCCCGACCCGACTGCGGATCCCAGGTATGGCACCTGGAAACCCCGGGATGACCTCCAGAGCCAACGGGCTGGATATCCCAGAAGAAATGAAGCTGAAGCTGCCTACTCTGAGGGAACCCCTGTTCATTACGGAGTTGGAGCTGCCGTCTGTGAGGGAATTCCCATTCCAGCACTTGTCCACAGAAACAGCAGGTACAGGAAACACAGTACCTGGAAACAAAGAGGAAGCCTCCATTGTGTCCGGAAACGTGGCCGGCGGGTAGGACTTCAGGTCAGAATGAAGCGCAGGGGACTTCGACCCCCTCTCCCTACTACCCTACTGGCCAATGTACAGTCCCTTGAAAATAAAGTGGAGGACTTAAGGGCAAGGCTGCTTTATCAAAGGTAGCTGAGGGAATGCTCTGTGTTCTGTTTCACAGAGACATGGCTCACCCCCAGCTCCCCACTCAGTGGTCCAGCCTGAAGTGTTCTCCATCCAGCGCATGGACCGTACACTGGCATTGGGGAAAGGGAGAGGAGGGGGCGTCTGCCTCATGGTCAACTCTGCGTGGTGCTCAGACATGGCAGTCCTGTCCAACTCCTGCTCTCCACACCTCGAACATCTGGCGGTGAAGTGCCGTCCCTTCTACCTACCGAGGGAATTCACCTCCATCATGCTGACCGCGGTCTACATCCCACCCCAGGCAGACGTCCGTCTGGCACTGGAGGAGCTGCACGCCGTGGTCAACAAACACCAGACGTCTTACCCCGAGGCATTTACCACCATTGCTGGGGACTTCAATAAGGCAAACCTAAAGAAATCACGCCCCAACTTCCACCAACATGTCTCCTGCTGCACTAGAGGACCAAACACCCTCGACCACTGCTACACCACCATCAAGAATGCCTACCGCTCTATCCCTCGCCCTCATTTCGGTAAATCTGACCATACCGCAGTGCTGCTTCTTCCTGCCTACAGGCAGCAATTAAAGAGCGTACCCCCAGAGGTGAGGACAGTACAGAGCTGGTCGGGGGGGGGGGGGCAGAGGAACAACTACAGGACTGTTTGGAGTCTGTAGACTGGGCAATGTTCAAGGACTCGGCAACTGACTTGAATGAATACGCCAGTCGTTACAGACTTCATTAAGAAATGTGTGGAGGACTGCATCCCTACAAAAACCTTCCGAGTGTTTCCCAATCAGAAACCTTGGATGAATTGTGAGATCCGCACTCTTCTGAAGACCAGACACTGGGCATTCATGTCTGATGACACAGTGGTCTACAAGAAGTCCAGATACGACCTTGGTAAGGCCATCAAAAAGGCCAAAAGGGAGTTCTGCTCCAAGCTGGAGGATGAGACAGATGTTCGGCAGCTGTGGCGGGGACTGAATGCAATCACCTCTTACAAGGCGAAACCAGGAGGCAGCTCGAATGCCTAAAAACCTGTGTGGACCAACTGGCTGGAGTTTTTACGGGTATTTTCAACCTGTCACTTCTGAGGTCTGAGGTTCGCACCTGCTTCAAAAGGGCATCAATAATACCGGTGCCCAAGAAGAGCAAGGTGATGTGCCTCAATGACTATCGACCTGTGGCACTAACGCCTGTGGTGATGAAGTGCTTCGAGACGTTGATCATGGCGCAAATCAACTCCTACCTCGACAAAAACCTGGACCCACTGCAGTTTGCTTACCGCCACAACAGATCAACAGTGGACGTGATCTCCACTCTGGAGATCTGGACCACTTGGACAACAAAAACGCTTATGTCAGGCTGTTATTCATTGACTACAGCTCGGCATTTAACACAATCATCCCCTCCAAGCTAGTTACCAAACTCGCAGAACTGGGTCTCTGCGCATCCCTCTGCAATTGGATCCTCGACTTCCTCATCCACAGACCACAGTCTGTACGTATTGGTGGAAATGTGTCAGATTCGATAACAATCAGCACGGGAGCACCTCAAGGCTGCGTGCTCAGCCCCCTGCTGTACTCACTCTATACTAATGACTGCGTAGCCGGTCATAGTGCGAATTCCATCATCAAGTTCGCTGACGACACCACTGTTGTGGGATGTATTACTGATGGGGATGAGTCAGAGTGTAGAAGAGAGATCGAGCAACTGTCCATATGGTGCCAGCACAACAACCTGGCCCTCAACCCCAGCAAAACCAAGGAACTGATTGTTGACTTTGGAAGGAGTAGGATGGGGACCCACAGTCCTGTTTATATCAACGGGTCGATGGTTGAAAGGGCCAAGAGCTCCAAATTCCTGGGCGTACACATCTGTGAAGATCTTTCCTGGTCCGAGAACACAGATGCAATTATTAAGAAAGCTCATCAGCGCCTCTACTTCCTAAGAAGATTACGGAGAGTTGGTCTGTAAAGGAGGACTCTCTCTCTAACTTCTACAGGTGCACAGTAGAGAGCTTGCTGACTGGTTGCATCGTGGCTTGGTTTGGCAATTTGAGAGCCCTGGAGAGGAAAAAACTACAAAAAGTAGTAAACACTGCCCAGTCCATCATCGGCTCTGACCTTCCTTCCATCGAGGGGATTTATCGCAGTCGCTGCCTCAAAGAGGCTGGCAGCATCATCAAGGACCCACACCATCCTGGCCACACACTCATCTCCCTGCTACCTTCGGGTAGAAGGTACAGGAGCCTGAAGACTGCAACAACCCGATTTAGGAATAGCTACTTCCCCACAGCCATCAGGCTATTAAACTTGGCTCGGAACTCTGAACATTAATATCCCTCCGTCTGTTATTTGCACTTTATTAATTTATTAATTCATGTGTGTATTTACGTATATAATTGTAGTCAATGCCTACTATGTTCTGTTGTGCTATGCAAAGAAAGAATTTCATTGTCCTGTCAGGGACACAAGACAATAAACTCTTTTGACTTGACTGACTATCCAGCAACAGTGTCTATACTAAAATTGTGGTTATCATACAACAAAGCAATTTTTACTTCTGATTCAATTAAAGTATACAAATTAATCAGAAACCAGCAACTGGTGTTGCTATTATCCAAGATTCAAGAGAGTTTATTGTCATGCGTCCCTGATAGGACAATGAAATTCTTGCTTTGCTTCAGCACATCCAACATCTGAGGCACAGGAATTTAACAGGACTATCAATGTAACCACCCACTGAAAGATAGCATTAGCTGCAGATTCCAATACTATCTTCCATCCATGCAATTTAATGGTGACATTTAATAAACTAAATTGGCTTGATCACTTATTAATAAAATAATAAACTAAGAACATTTTGCATACACCTCCACATAACATAGCAAGCGACGTCTCAAAGCCAACTGGAAAACACAGCCATGTGACATATTGTAGAGTGTAGGAAAGGTCATGTTTAAACTAACAGGGAAGGGGATGGGAACCAATGCAGGGCGTCAAATGAGGGAAGGAAGAGGCAAATAGATTTGCCAGAGGATGCAATAATCTGGAGGACTGGGAGAAATTTAGAATTCAGAAGAGGACAATGGGGTTAATTAAGAGGGGGAAGATAGAGCAAGAAAGAAAGCTTGCTGAGAATATAAAAACTGACTGTAAAAGCATCTTTAGATATGTGAAGAGGAAAAGATTAGTGATGACAAATGTAGGTCCCTTACTGTAGAGACAGGTGAATTTATAATGGGAAACAAGGAAATGGCAGAACAGTTAAACGAGTACTTTGGTTCTGTCTTCACGATGAAAGACACAAACAATCTCCCGGAAATACTAGGGGACCGAGGATCTAGTGGGAGGGAGGAACTGAAGGGAATCCACATTAGTCAGGAAATGGTGTTTGATAAACTGTTGGGACTGAAAGCAGATAAATCCCCAGGGTCTCATGATCTGCTTCCCAGAGTATTCAAGGAGGTGGCCCTAGAAATCATGGATGCTAAATAAGAATATTCAGTATTGGAAAACACTTCCCATTTCAATGTTTGGTAGAATTAATGCTATAAAAATGATCTTTTCGCCACAATTACTGTACCTAGTACTGTACTGTCGACTCCATTGTTACAAGTTTCATTTGGGATTATAAGAATCATAGAATAAGCAAAAAACATTTATGTAAATCAAAGACTAATGGAGGTTTAGCTTTGCCAATTTTTTTGTTTTATTTTTGGGCAGTCCATATTAAAAATATGAATTTCAGGCTGGAGGAACTGGATCAGCAACCAGACTGGTTAAGGATGGAAAAGGAAGATTGTTTGCCTTTTGAAATTGGTTCGATTATGTTTGCGCCCACAAAATTGCACAAAACAACCTATAGGGAAAACCCTATAATACATAGTGGTATACGAATCTGGAAACAATTAAAAAAGGCTTTAAAATTGGATAATATATTACTCTGTTTTCCCATTGTAAACAATCCTTTATTTAAACCTTCCATATTGGATAAAGGGTTCACGCAATGGAAAAATCACGGAATTAAAAAGATGGAACATCTTTATAAGAAAGGAATTTTTCTTTCATTTCCGGAGTTAAAACAGATTTATGGACTATACTCAAATAACCTTTTTAGATATCTTCAACTTAGAGATTATGTTAAATCTAATACACAAGATTATAGGAGTAGGGAACCAGAAATCTTTGATGAATGTTTGAATAATCATCCTAATCCCAATTAAAGATTGAATTGAATTAATACCGAAAAATTAACAACTTATATTTATAATACCCTCTTAGATAGCGAGGTCCCATTGATGGAATCATATAGACATACATGCGACAAATGAATTAGGCCAACCTATAACGAATTATATTTAGGACAAAAGTCTACAATATATACATCAATGTTCGTTAAATGCCAGACGGGCTTTAATACAATTTAAAGTTTTAAACAGATTATACTAAAGTAAAACTAAATAGAATTTTCCCATATATCTCGCCTATCTGCGATAAATGTCAGCATCTAGACGCTAACTTAACATACTTTTGCAAATGGTATAAAAATCAAACATTTCTGGATTGATATTTTTAGAATAATTTCTGAAGTTGTTAATACTAAATTGGACCCCGACTCAAAACTGATAATACTTGGAATATCAGAACAAAATCTAACACTCACAACAAGCCAAAGAAACTTTCTGGACTACAGTATAACTGGGAAGAAATTAATATTAACACTTTGGAAATTTAAAATTTTGGAACCCCCACAAGTAAAATGTGGATTATGGAAATGTCGGAGACCCTACACCTGGAAAGAATCAGGTTTGTCTTAATGGACAAACAAGAACTTTTTGTTAGAATATGGTCTTCATTCATCGATTATTTGAAGGGGTAGATTGGTTCGGCACGGGAACCTAACTGAAACTTGAACTCAGGATTAGATGAAAAATTATACTTTATAATCTTCAAACCTATCTCCAATGATGTATTATTAGTAAATCATTCCATTGTTTTGTTTTTATCTCGACATTTGTGGGGTTTTTTTCCTTTCTTTCCTACTTTCTAAAAAAAAAGAAAAAAATCATGGATGCATTGGTGATCATTTTCCAATGTTCTATAGCCTCTGGATCTGTTCCTGTGGACTGGAGGATAGCTAATGTAACCCCACATTTTAAGATAGGAGGGAGAGAGAAAATGGGGAAGTACAGCCTCTGTGCTCCACAATTTGAGATTTGTAATAGAAAAAACATCACATGTGGTTCAAGTGCACATTCTCAGATTTTGATAAAGGCCATTTTTATACATTTTGGTTTCACCATGTAGAAATTACAGCAGTGTTCATACATAGTCCACCCATTTTAGGGCACCATAATGTTTGGGACACAGCAATGTCATGTAAATGAAAGTAGTCATGTTTAGTATTTTGTTGCATATCCATTGCATACAATGACAGCTGTGATTCATGGACATCACCAATTGCTGGGTGTGTTCTCTGGTGATACTCTGCCAGGCCTGTATTACAGCCATCTTTAGCTTATGCATGTTTCGGGGGCTAGTACCCTTCAGTTTTCTCTTCAGCATATAAAAGGCATGCTCAATTGAGTTCAGATCAGGTGATTGACTTGGCCACTCAAGAATTGATCATCTTTTAGCTTCGAAAATCTTCTTTGTTGCTTTGGCAGTATGTTTGGGATCAATGTCTTGCTGTAGAATGAACCATTGGGCCAATGAATTTTGAGGCATTTGTTTAAACTTGAGCAGGTAGGATGTGTCTATACATTGGGGGGGGGGGGGGGGGGGGGGGGGGAGACACTATGTATAAACACAGCTGGGACAATTTCTACATGGCAAAATCAAAATTTATAAAAAATGGTCTTTATTAAAATCTGACAATGTTCATAATGTTCATACTGCTGAGGTGTAAGCTACCCAAGCAAATTATGAGGTTCTGTTCCTCCAATTTGCACTGGGCCTCACTTTGACAATGGAGGAGGCCCAGGACAGAAAGGTCAGATTGGGAGTTAAAGTGCTGAGCAACTGGGAGATCTGGTATATTAAGGCGCACTGAGCGGAGGTGTTCAGCGAAACAATTGCCGAGCGTGCGCTTGGTCTCGCCGATGTACAGGAGTTGACACCTAGAACAACGGATACAGTAGATGAGGTTGCAGGAGGTGCAAGTGAATCTCTGCCTCATCTGAAAAGACTATCGGGGTCCTTGGATGGAGTTGAGGGGGGAGTGAAAGGAACAGGTGTTGCATCTCCTGCGGTTGCAGGGGAAAGTACCTGGGAAGAGGGTGGTTTGGGTGGGAAGGGACGAGTTGACCAGGAGTTGCGGAGTGAACGGTCTCTGCGGAAAGCAGAAAGTGGTGGAGATGGGAAGATGTGGCCAGTAGTGGGATCCCATTGGAGGTGGCGAATGTGTTGGAAGATTATATGCTGTATGCGACGGCTGATGGGGTGGAAGGTAAGGCCAAGGGGGACTCTGTCCTTGGTGCGAATGGGGGGAGGGGGAGCAAGAGCAGAGCTGCAGGATGTCGAGGAGACCCTAGTGAGAGCCTTGTCTATAATGGAAGAGGGGAACCCCCGTTTCCTAAAGAATGAGGACATCGACGATCTAGTATGGAAAACCTGATGCTGGGCGCAGATGTGATGTAGACGGAGGAATTGGGAGTAGGGGATAGAGTCTTTACAGGAAGGAGGGTGTGAAGAAGTGTAGTCTATATAGCTATGGGAGTCGGTAGGTTTGTAGTTCATAGTTGATGACGTTCATGTTGGAAATCTAATAATCTCACTTTAATCCATGCTCCATAAATCTTCCAGGCTGTGCAGTGCAGAACAAAACAGTTTATTTCTCATTTTACCCACTAACATACCTTGACACAAAACTAAACCTAATGAACTCCTGGTTTTGAACCTTTAACAAAAATCTCAAAGACACCAAGTCATATTAAATGTTGTTACATTTGTACATTGGTACGGTTATAATCAATTGAAATACATATTTCAGTTACTGTCTTAATTGTTAGAAAAACTATCACAGCTTGCATTGACAGATTTAAACAAAGACATAATTTGAATATGATGTTAGGCAAAAATATGGATTTTACAAAAGCGATTTTAAACCAATGAGATCAAAATCAATGGGATGAGGATGCAAATACCAGTGAAGATTGGGAGTGGGGGCACAATTAATAGTGGAGAGAGTAACGAGAACAGAGTTGAGGTGGGGAGGGGTCGTGTGGTGAACTACAATTCTGGACAAAATTATAATGCCGTGGAAAGGAAGGAGTAGGAGTTAAATAAACGTATTCAGGATCAAACCACAGATATGCTTTCTGAATACAAAAGTACAGTGCGTTCAGAACACAAGGTGCAGAGATAGAACTGAGACTCACTTGGAAACTGATTCCATATCTCTGGACAAGGTTGCCAAGGAGCAGCATGGAAACTAGAATGTAGTAAAAGAGAAGGAACTAGAATGGTGTAAACGAGAAGGAAAACGGATTGAAGATTGAGTACGCTGACACAGGCATGGAAAATCCATTGGAGAAGAACTACAATGAGAAAAACAGTGGCAGTGTCTCCAGAGAGACTGAAAATTAATGAGACCACAGTCATGAAGATGTCACTTACAGTTGGACCTTTGTTATGTTGTGGTAGGAGCAGAAATTGAACACGAGAGAAAGATAGTTGGTGGATAGACAAGTGTTGATTTATAAGATAACACACAAGGTTTTGAAAGGGGAATCAGAATGACAATTTGCAATGTCAAGTAGTAAGGGTGTAAGAAAAGGAAATGTAGCACGAGTGGATCAGGGGCACAGGAGTGGGGCCTTACAGATGACATGACCTTTAATGACATCATGGGAGGGGAAAGAAACTTAAGGGAGAAAAGTTGAAAACGTGGGTACTAAATGGATGGCTCAATTTTCAGCTCCAATAAGAACAAATAGTCCATGGACATCCCTATCCATGTCCTCCAGTAATGCTGCCTGACCCGCTGACTTACTGCAGATCAAAACTCACTGGGGTTACTCCTGATCCAAATTAAAATTCCATAAATATATATTGAATAGCAGTGCTGTTGCTGCTGTTTACATTAAAAAGAAAGCACCATGAGGATTAAAAATATATATATTTTTTAAATGTATCTATTAAATTGTCCACAATGCTTGATTTTAAATATTCGGGGCAAAGATTTAAGTTAGTACATGCAAAAAAAGTTCCCAGAGATGAACAATTGAGGAGCCAACTAGATGAACGTATGAGGTGCGGGGAATTAGAAGATGAAATCCAAATTAATGGGCTTGATATAGAAATAAACAGTAGGATTCCTGCACACAATACTGCATATGATTTTCCATTTTCTTAAGTCTCAAATGCCCCAGCTTGTATTGTTTGTGAAGCTTTATTTAAAGTTAAAGCTAAGCCAAAGTTTATTTAACTCCTTTGTCCTCGCCACAGTTTAAGAATAAGGAGTAAGCAGTTTAGAATGGAGACCAGGAAACACTTTTTCTCACAGGGAGTGGCGAGTCTGTGGAATTCTCTGCCTCCGAGGGTGGTGGAGGCAGGTTCTCTGGATGCTTTCAAGAGAGAGCTGGATAGGCCTCTTAAAAATAGTGGAGTCAGGGGATATGGGGAGAAGGCAGGAATGGGGTACTGATTGTGGATCATCAGCCATGATCACATTGAATGGCGGTGCTGGCTCGAAGGGCCGAATGGCCTACTCCTGCACCTATTGTCTATTGTCCACAGGGGCAGCACAGTGGTGCAGCGATAGAGTTGCTGCCTCACAGAACCAGAGACCCAGGTTTTATCTTGACTACGGGTGCTTGTGTGTAAGTAGTTTGTAAATTCTCCCCGTGACCTACGTGGGTTTTCTCCGTGATCTCCGTTTTCCTCTCACCCTCCAAAATAATACAGGTTTGTAGGTTAATTGTGATTGGTATCATTGTAAAAAATATTGTCGTTAGCATGTGTAGGATGGCATAAGTGCGGTGGGATCGCTGGGCCCAAGTGCTCGTTTCCGTGCCGTATCTCTAAACTAAACTTTGGTATTGGGATGTGCAAAAATTGAAGTCAAGCACCTACTCAATATACTATGTGGCAATACAAGGAGAAGGTAGTATATTCCAAATAACTGGTACCTTGTAGCTTCTTCACATTTATTTACTAATATTTGTTCATTTCTGTCACAGTGTGAAGCAATTACCATGACTTCATACCTGGTCCAAGTTCTTAAAGAGGAGAATATCTTTACATGCATCTTGCAATCTCCTTCTTTGCTCATCAGTTTTTGGATGTATAACCTATAAAAAAGTTGAAAATGTCAAATGTAAGTTTATAAGATTCACTCTAATCACCATGGTCATTTATCTCAGAGCCTGACAAGAATAACCCAGAATAAAAGGTAATGATGAGTCAGAGTACAGGAGCGAGATTGATAATCTGGTTTAGTGGTGCTAGAACAATCTTGCTCTCAATGGTAGCAAAACCAAGGAGTTCATTGTTGACTTCAGCGAGGGAAAGCCACACATCTCGGATAATCAGTCACAAAATGCTCACCAAAACTTCAACCTCCTGAGATGTTTGTGGAGATTTAGTATGTCACCAAATACACTGTCAAACTTTGGAATGCAATCTAACTGGTTGCATAAAAAGCCACAAAGTGTTGGAATAATTCAGCGGGTCAGGCAACATCTATGGAGAACGTGGAGAAGCACAGTTTTGGGTTGGGACCCTTCTTCAGCCCGATTGTCAATTGTATGAGGAACAAGCTGGAAGAGAGGTGGAGGTGGGACAAAGTATGGCAAGTGATAGGTGGATATAGGAGAGAAGGGTTTTGATTGGCAGCTGATTGGACACAGGCCAGAAATAAAAAGACAAAAAGAGCAAGATAAGGAGCATGGATAGAAGAGGTGGACACTGTGAACCCAAAGGAAGGAATAAAGGTGGAAGGCGATGGAGGGAAGGGGAAAGGGAGAAATGGATGTGTATCCAGGCGGGGCATAGAGAGGGGTAAAAGGAGGGGGGGTGTGTTTGTGGATTATTTACCTAAAGTTAGCAGATTCATTGTTCATACCATTAGGTTGCAAGCTACTCGTGGAATAAAGAGGTTCTGTTCCTCCAGTTGGAATGTGGCCTCACTCTAGCAATGGAGGAGGTCCAGAATATAAAAGTCAGTATGGGAATAGGAGTTAAAATGGTTAGCAACCTGGAGATCCAGCAGGTCTTGGTGGAGCCAGCACTTCTTCATTGAAACGGTTGCCTAGGCTATACTTAGTCTTGCCGACGGAAAGGAGGCCACAGTGGGACCACCAAATTAGGTAGATGAGGGTGCTGCGGATGTGCACAAGAGCATCTATCTCACCTGGAAAGAGTGCTGGTTATCTGGACTCCACAACCTCCCACCCTGCCTCTTGTGAAGGTGCTATACTCTACCCTGAATTTCTCCATCTCCGCCACATCTGCTCCAACAATGACACTTCCCCCCCCCCCCATCTCCTCCCTTGATTCCACTAGCCCTAAGAGCTCTATCTGCAGCGCCCTCCATAATGTTTGGGACAAAGACCCATAATTTATTAGCCTCTGTACTCAACAATTTGAGATATGTAATAGGGAAAAAAAAATCATATGTGCTTCAAGTGCACATTGTCATATTTTAATAAAGGCCATTTTTATACATTTTGGTTTCACCATGTAGAAATTACAACAGTGTTTATACATAGTCCCCCCCATTTCAGGGCACCATAATGTTTGGGACACACCAATGTCATGTAAATGAAAGTAGGCATGTTTAGTATTAATGAAGATTCATTAAACCCACTGATAAAAGCCAGTAATTGTTCACAGAAGTCAAGAAACACGATATGTAAACAAGCTGACAAGTTAATTGAATAGCTGAAGGAGCTCATGAAATCAGATGAAAATGTGAAGTACAATCTAACCTGGTTCAATTAACCGAGCTCTGCAATGAAGTCAGAGAATACCACGGGTCATTGCTGGAAATACCAATGCATGAAAAGTAGCTTGAAAGACAAAAATCCGTGGTTTCAAGAAAGAATGGAATCTTTTAATAGTTTTATACAAGATATAGAGATGTGGTTATCTGAAGTTGGACAGCAAACTACACACTCAATGTTTGAAGGTGCCTTACAATAGAATGTTGTAGAATCAGAAATTATACCTGAAGACAGTGTTTCAAATGTCTCAAAACAAAGATCAAGCCACAAATCTAGTTCTTGTTCATGTGCATCTTCAAGGGTCTCTGCGAGTATTAAAAATGAGCAGATAGGGCTGTTCTCTTGTAACGGACTGCCGCCATGAGTAAAAAGCACAAGCTTGAGGCCAAGAGGAGCTATTGAGAAGCCAAAAGGAGCAATTGATAAGAGACTGAGGCCCGAGGGACAATTGAAAAGAGAGATGGAGCAGTTGAAATTAGAGATGGAGCTGGCAGAAACCGATGCAAGGATCAATATATTTAAGGCCAAGGGATCAAGAAGTAGCTCTAGAGTATCTCCCGGGATGAGCACTTATGTGAGAAAAGGAACTGCTCAAAGGAAAACATCTAAATTAAATCTACAGGCAGATGAATATTTGCCTGATCATGTACAACAGTTTGTTAGACCAAAACAAACAGCTCTCAGAGCACCTGTTAGAGCTCATACGAGCAGGGGTTTACAGGGGCATGTTAGTACTATCACTCCCCTGCACTGAACCAGTTATATCTGGGACTTAATGGAGAAGCAAAATGAGATTACTGCTCTTCTGGTTGAACAACATCTCTCTTCTACTTTACCACCCAGAGACATTCCTGTTTATGATGGTGATCCTTTGCAGTGTGAAGTTTTCATAACGGCATTTGAGAAAGGAGTGGAAAGAAAAACTAATGATAAGAGTGATTGCTTGTATTTTCTAGAGCAATACACAAGAGGGTATCCAAAAATCTCAGTCCACAGTTGCCAACATTTGCCTCCAGCCCAAGGCTATAAAAAGGCAAAGGATTTGTGTAAAGAATATCGTGGTGATGAACATAAGATTGCCAATGCATGCATGATCAAGGCCTTTGCTTGGTCAGTGATCAAACAAGAGGAAGTGAAGGCATTGCATGCGTTCTCGCTGTTTCTTAGAAGTTGTTGTAATGCTATGCAGCATCTCACCAATATGGAGGAAATAATCAATGTTGCTTCCAATATGAAGACTATCCTAAAACTGCCTTACAAGCTCAGAGACAAGTGGAGGGATAGGGCATGTTGGATACAGGAAAAGCATGGACGTCAAGCTAAATTATCTGACCTGGTAGACTTCAAGGAGATGCAACTAAATATACTGCAGATCCACATTTTGGAAACATCCAGGGTGCTAGACCAATTACAACTGTCAACAGCTCTACTAAAGCAGTTTTGCAACAACTGCAATACCTGAAGAAACAGCAGCACAAGTAAATCCGACAACAGGTGAAACAAGAAAAAAAAAATCTACCACTAATACTCAAGGTTCTCGTTTGTTCTGTAATAAAAGTGGTCACACATTAGGACAGTGTCCGCAGATCAGGATGAAGGGGCACATAGAAAATATAGACTTTTTAAAGGGAGCAGGGAGTCTGCTTTGGATGCTTAAAGAAAGCACACATGAGCAAAAACTGCAAGAGTCGTATGACTTGTGACGTGTGCAAACAAGATCATCCTGAAATACTTCATGTTGAACAAAAGAACACAGAGAAGAAGCCGGAGCTTACAGAACAAAATGAGAAGCCAACTGTGAGTAATGCTGTTTCCTCGCTTCAGATGTGTTGGGGGGTGGAAGATTGCAACCTTCATGTGGTCCGCCCTGTTTCGACTAATGCAATCAACTCGACGTGCACAAACGGAAGATCAAATAGAACAAGTTGTCCAACAACTTTAGGCTGTGTACGCCACACGAAAGAAGATGTGTGGGCATGTTGGGGCCGGTGATGAAACCTGCATCTTCTCTGTCATACCAGTTCAGGTAAAGAGCCACAAGGGGGACACAGTGTTGCAAACATACCCATTTCTGGCTCATGGAAGTTCACCAACTTTTGCACAGAAAGCTTGATAAGAAGCCTGAACATTACAGGACAAAAGACTAAAATTCTCTTGCGAACCATGAATCAAGAGAAGCTTGTGATCAGTCATCATATCTCGGGTTTGGAAATATCTAGTGTGGACAAAGACGATTTAATACAACTACCTAAGACCTTGCCTGTTTCTCAGTTAAATATTCCCAGACAGGAAGATCTGATACAATAGCCTTACTTGAAGGATATCAAGATTCCTAAAATAGACTCTTGCATCGACATACTCATCAGAACAAATGCTTCAAAGGTTTTGGAACATTGGGAGCTGGTCAACAGCTGAGGGGATGGACCATTCACTGTGAGGACCCTACTGGGATGGGTCATCTATGGTCCCCCGAGAAGAGACAAGGACAGCAGGGATGAAGATGGCTGCCCTGCTGCTGTTGTCAACCGAATATCCATTGTAAACCTAGAGGAGCTACTGGTCAAGCAATACATTCACTTCAGTGAAAGAACCAGCAAGGAAGCAGAAGAAATGTCCAGAGAAGAAGTAAAGTTCTTGGATATTATGATTCACTCAGTGAAGATTACAGATGGGCACGTCGAACAATCCTTGTTCGAGACGTACCAGGGCCCCATCACCGACCTCTACCTCCGCTACATCGACGATTGCTTTGGTGCTACCTCCTTCAACCACACACAACTGACTGACTTCATCCGCTTGACCACTAACTTCCATCCGGCACTCAAATACACCTGGACCATTTCCGACACTTCCCTACCATTTCTTGACCTCACTATCTCCATCGCAGGTGATAGACCTCTGACCGACATCCACTATAAACCCACTGACCCCCATGGCTATCTAGACTACACTTCTTCCCACCCTGCTTCCTGTAAGGACTCCATCCCCTACTCCCAATTCCTCCGTCTATGCTGCATCTGTTCCCAGGATGAGGTGTTCCACACCAGGGCATCGGAAATGTCCTCATTCTTCAGGGAACGGGGGTTCATTCCCCCCCCCCACTATAGATGAGGCTCTGACCAGGGTCTCTTCAATACCCTGTTACACTGCTCTCTCTCCCCATCCCCCCCACTCGTAACAAGGACAGAGTCCCCCTAGTCCTCACCTTTCACCCCACTAGCCGTCACATACAACAAATAGTCCTCCGTCATTTTCGCCACCACCAACGTGTTCCCCACCACTCGCCACATCTTCCTATCTCCCCCCTGTCTGCTTTCTGCAAAGACTGCTCCCTCCATAACTCCCTGGTCAATTCTTCCCTTCCCTCCCGCACCACCCCCTCCCCGGGCACTTTCCCTTGCAACCGCAAGAGATGCTACACTTGTCACTTTACCTCCGCCCTCGACTCCATTCAAGGACCCAAGCAGTCGTTCCAGGTGCGACAGAGGTTCACCTGCATCTCCTCCAACCTCATCTATTGCATCCGCTGCTCTAGATGTCAGCTGATCTACATCGGTGAGACCAAGCGTAGGCTTGGCGATCGTTTCGCCGAACACCTCCGTTCGGTCCGCATTAACCAACCTGATCTCCCGGTGGCTCAGCACTTCAACTCCCCCTCCCATTCCGAATCCGACCTTTCTGTCCATGGCCAGAGTGAGCACCACCGGAAATTGGAGGAGCAGCACCTCATATTCCGCTTGGGCAGTTTGCACCCTAGCGGCATAAACATTGACTCCTCCAATTTCCAGTAGCCCTTGCTGTCTCCTCCCCTTCTCAGCTCTCCCTCAGCCCTTGGGCTCCTCCTCTTCCTTTCTCCTTTCTTCTCCCTGCCCCCCTCCCCCCCCCCCACATCAGTCTGAAGAAGGGTTTCGGCCCGTAACTTTGCCTATTTCCTTCGCTACATAGATGCTGCCGCACCCGCTGAGTTTCTCCAGCACTTTTGTCTAGCAAAGAAGATTAAATGCCAACACATATTACATATTTTTGTTTTTGATAATATGTAAAGATTTTATGGCTCCTTTTAATGTTTATCGGTAATTGTTTAGTTATATACGTAGAACAATTATGGGCCAGTGTGTCGGAGCCATTCATGCTTAGGCTGGTTACTATTGGCATATTATATTATTTTGTCTAGATATTTCTAGCAATATTATTTTGAACCCTTGGGGTAGGCATTTGATACATAGATGGGCATTACAGACATCATAGCTGTATAGGTAATGGCTGTTTTTAAATACACCTGAAACTGCCATTACAAGCAGTATGAAGAAGGGTCTCGACCCGAAACGTCGCCTATCTCCTTCACTCCTTAGATGCTGCTGCACCCGCTGAGTTTCTCCAGCTTTTTGTGTAACCCTGTTTAGGATCATTGTCTTGCTGTAGAATGAACTGCCGGCAAATGAGTTTTGAGGCATTTAGTTTAGTTTAGAGATACAGCTCGAAAATAGGCCCTTCGGCCCACCGAGTCCGCACCAAACAGCGATCCCCGCACACCAACACTATCCTACACACACTAGGGACAATTTACACATGCACCAAGCCAATTAACCTACATACCTGTACGTCTTTGGAGTGTGGGAGGAAACCGAAGATCTCGGAGAAAACCCACGCAGTCACGGGGAGAACGTACAAACTCTGTACAGACAGCACCCATAGTCGGGATGGAACCCGAGTCTCCGGCGCTGCAAGCGCTGTAAGGCAGCAACTCTACCGCTGCGCCACAGTGGCCGCCCGCATGGCCACCATTTCAACGTGAGCAGATAGGATGTGTCTGTACACTTCAGAATCCATTATGCTACTACCATCAGCAGTTGTATCATCAATGAAGATAAGCGAGCCAGTTCCTTCAGCAGTCATACATGCCCAGGCCATAACACCCCCACCAGCGTGTTTCACAGATGAGGCGGTGTGCTTTGGATCTTGTGCATGTACCTTCTCTCCTCCATACTTGCTCTTGCCATCACTCTGATATGTCAATCTTCATCTCATCTGTCCGCAAGATCTTTTTTCCAGAACTGTGGTTGCTCTTTTAAGTATTTCTTGGCAAACTGTAACCTGGCCATCCTATTTTTGTGGCTAACCAGTGGTTTGCATCTTGCAGTGTAGTCTCTGTATTTCTGTTCATGAAGTTTTCTGCGGATAGTGGTTATTGACAAATCCACACCTGACTCCTGAAGAATGTTTCTAATCTGTCAGACAAGTGTTTGTTTTTTTTTCCTTTATTATAGAGAGAATTCTTCTGCGATCAGCTGTGGAGGTCTTCCTTCAGTCTGCCAGTCATTTTGCGATTAGTAAGCTCACCAATGCTCTCTTTCTACTTAATGATGTTCCAAACAGTTGATTTTGGTAAGCCTAAGGTTTGGCTCATGTCTCTAACAGTTTTATTCTTGTTTCTCAGTCTCATCATGGATTCTTCGACTTTCATTGGCACAACTTTGGTCCTCATGTTGATAAACAGCAATAAAAGTTTCCAACGGTGATGGAAAGACTGGAGGAAAGACTAGGTGCTGAGAGCTCTCTTATACCTGCATTAAAGAGGCAATTAAACACACCTGAACAATTACAAACACCTCCGAAGTCATTGTCCCAAACATTATACATAGTCCCCCCCTGAAATGGGGGGGACTATGTATAAACACAGCTGTGATTTCTACATGGTGAAACCAAAATGTATAAAAATGGCCTTTATTAAAATCTGATAATGTGCACATTAACCACATGTGCTTTTTTCGATTACAAATCTCAAATTGTGCAGTACAGAGGCAAATAAATAAATGGAGGATCTTTTTTCCCCAAACATTATGGAGGGCACTGTAACTCTCGGCCTCCACTATCTTCCGAGACAGAGAATTCCACAAATTCACAACTCTGCGTGAAAAAAATGTCATACCCCTTATTCTTGAACTGTGGTCCCTTGTTCAGGAGTCCTCCAACATCAGGAACATGCATCGTTTCCTGCATCTAGCTTGTCCAATCGCTTAATAATTTTATATGTTTCTATAGGATCCCCTCTCATCCTTCTAAATTCCACTGAATACAAGCCCAGTCGCTCCATTCTTTCATCATAAGACAGTCCCACCAAGCTGGGAATTAACCTCGTGAACCTACGCTGCACTCCCTCACTTCCTCCGTCACCCTAGGTCCTCTGTTCCCCAGTACATCTGGGAGATTGTGTCTTCCTTAGTGAAGACAGAACCAAACAAAGTACCCGTTCAACCCGTCTGCCTTTTCCTAGTTCTCCATAATAAATTCACCAGTTTCTTGTCTTCAAGGGACCCACATTTGTCTGAACTAATTTTTTCTTCTTCACATACCTAAACAAGTTTTTACTATCCTCCTTTATATTCTTGGCTAGCTTAACTTCATACTTCATCTTTTCTTCCCGTATTGCCTTTTTAGTTACTTTCTGCTGATCTTTAAAAGTTGCCCAATCCTCGGGCTTCCCGCTCATCTCTGCTGTATTATCCGTTTTCTCTTTTATTTTTATACTCTCCTTGACTTCCCTTATCAGCCACGGTTGCCTCTTACTCCCCTTAGAATCTTTCTTCCCGACAAACGATAACTCCAGGTTCAAGAACACCTTCCCATCAACTTTCAGTCGCTTAAATCACTCTGCATAACCCAAACCATAATCCTACCTCACCACTGAACCATCAAGGACTACATGGATCCCGTGCATGAGACAATTAAACACGCTTGTCTCTTAAATACAGATTTGCACAAAGGCAATGAAACAACTAATCTGGAATCTCACCATGAACTCTAGGCAAATATAAAAAAGGCCCAAGGAGTAGTAAAATGGCACATCCCTTATGTTGAATTTAGATTGTTTTAACTAGACACCAAAATGAATTGGCATTGTTCTATCAGCAAAGGTAGAATTTATGCAGAAACAGTGAAGAACATCAGGCATAATTAATACATAATCAACAGTATTAAACTATTCTATTATATTAACTAGTCTATTATATGGGTAGAAGGCAGGAACGGGATACTAATTGGGGATGATCAGCCATGATCACATTGAATGGCGGTGCTGGCTCGAAGGGCCGAATGGCCTCCTCCTGCACCTATTGTCTATGGTCTAAACTGGTCACTGTTTCCGGCTTGCTGTTTTAAAAAAAAACTAGTGGGCAGCATGGTGGCGTAGCGGTAGAGCTACTGCCTTACAGTGGCAGAGACCCGGGCTTGATCCTAAATGCAGGTGCTGTCTGTACTGAGTCCCCGTGATCTGCATGGGTTTTCTGCGAGATCTTTGGTTTCCACCCACATTCAAAAGACATGCAGGTTTCAGGAAGCAAAGCAGTACACATACCTTAGCTTGCAATGACGGTACTAAGTAGAGATGGGAGAAAGCTTCAAAAGTCCTAGTAGTAAATATCACGAACAACTTCTCCTGGACCACACATATTGAAGCAGCAACTGAGAAAGCACACCAACTTAGGAGGTTCGGCATGTCCCCAACAACCCTTAACAACTGTTACAGATACGCCGTAGAAAGCATTTTATCCGGACTCATAACAGCTTGGCTTGGGAACAGCTCCATCCACGGCCGCATGAAATTGTAGTGAATTGTCGACGCAGCCCAGACCATCACACAAAACAACCGCCCTTTCCATTGACATACCTCGTGCTGCCTCGGCAAGGCCTGCAGCATAATCATACCCTGGCCACTCCCTCTTCCATTGGGCAAAATGTATAGAAGTATGAAAACGCACACCTCCAGATTCAGGGACAGTTTGACATACAGTTTTGTAGATTAACTGGCTTGGTATAAATGTAAATAAATTGTCCCTAGTGTGCGTAGGGTAGTGTTAATGTGCGGGAATCGCTGGTTGGTGCAGACTCGCTGGGCCGGAGGGCCTGATTCTGCGCTGTATCCCTGAACTAAAAAGTAGCAAAATATCTCAAAAACTCCAAAGTGCTTGTGCAAAATCCTTGGATTTAAGATAATTAATCAGGAATGTTGTTATGGACTGGTAACTTTTAGCTTGCAAAGGTTTATTATCTACCCTTAGCTTCCCACCCCCCCCCCCCCCCCCCCCCACGAAGCGTAAAGAAAGTGTTTCAATCTTTTGTGCTTTCCCAGACTTTATGACACACTTGAGCTGCTGCCCTCCACTGTTCTCTCATACCTAACACAAGGAATGTTTTACACCTTGATTTCATCATCGTTACAAATTGATGGCAGTTGGTGTGCCAAGCGACGCTACCAAGGGATTTTATTGACTGCTAATCATTTTTAAAAGCCAAAATGTTTGCAATTGTCATTGCTATGGTGGCCCGACCCATTTAATATTGTTTAGTTTCTTTTTCGGTTCACAATCATTATTTCTTAGTAGTATTTTCTGTTTTAGACTTTCTCCTTCATAAGTTCATAAGTGATAGGAGCAGTATTAGGCGATTTGGCCCATCAAGTCTACTCCACCATTCAATCATGAATTCTATGATCTTTCATTCTTAGTCCTATTCTCCTGCCTTCTCCCATAACCCCCGACACCCGTACTAATCAAGAATCTATCAAGCTCTGCCTTAAAAATATCCATTGACCACCTCCACAGCCTTCTGTGGCAATTAATTCCACAGAATCGCCATCCTCTGACTAAATTAATTAATTCTGAGGCTATAACCTCTGGTCCTAGACTCTCCCACTAGTGGAAACATCTTCTCCACATCCAATCTATCCAGGCCTTTCACTGTCCTTGCTACACAGCGTATTCCTGAAAATCTCTGCTATTCTTCCTATCCAATCTCTTACATTTTTCCAACAGGCACTACTTTTCAACAGACTAATTATAGTGAGATTTATTTTCTGTGACATCCAGAGTTATTGGATATGGGTGCACATTTGAAAATTAGGGACAAATCTGAAAATGGGGAGGAGAGTTGGGGGGGGGGGGGGGGTGGGGGGGGTGAGAGAAGGTGATCTTTGGCTCTTCAAAGCATTCCTAGATTTTTCATCTTCAGCTTATTGCACTATTGTATATTCTACACAATATTTCTTACCCGTGACTCTGCATCCTCCTCTTCCTCATCAGGATTGAAAGGTTCTGCACAGACTAGAACAAAAGATACACTGTTATTGTAAGATATAAAAGAACTGTCTGGTCAATTAAAGCAGACAAAAAAACTATTGTTCTGATATGGAAGACTTCTTCACTACTAGTGATTAAAATATGATCAATATCCACTTTGCAACCACAAAACTATTTTCCCATTACATGGGAAATTCTAGGATGGTTTGCTTTCATGGCTATTATTTAGGCATGAATATTGGGCATTGGTTACATAGCGCTCGTTTGAAAGTAAAGGAATATGTTTGTATTCAGTGTGAAAGGAACTGCACGTTATTTTATTGACAGGAATATTGATTTTTCTTTGCAGAGGTTATTCTGGTGCCGAGCTGCAACAAATCATGCTGTACATCATTTAACTTTCAAAGGATTAAAAATGTTGTAAAGTCAAACCCCCAACTAAAATCATTTATGACTATATTTGGTCCAATGTTATTCAAGTAATTGCTTCATGAAAAAGCACTTTTGAAAATGAATCGTTCAATTGTCAAAAAACTCCAATATGCATTTTTAGACTCTTTGATGTAATGTACCAGGGTGCTAATGTTGCTTGTGCAACAAATCCAAGACATTCAAGGACAGGAAGAATCTCAGCACCATCAGCAACTGCGTGGAAATTTCAAGTCATTTTCTAAGTACAAATCGTAAGGGCCAATTTGGTAAGTCTACTCAAAAGTCCAAATCACATTGTGAACACCAGTCAATAAAGGTAGAAGTATGACTATCTGAAATTAAGATATAGGGAGATGTTATTGCACAATTTATTTCAGTTAACATCTGTGTTCAAAGAACTTAAAACAATTTGAACAAAAGCTGAGTATTTCAGATATTTATACTGGGTTTTCACACCATAAGTTATGTTTAATAATCCATATATTATGAGGATGGAAGTGATCCCGGTGCAATTAGTTAATAAAGAGGAATTCTTATGAGTTCATGAGCTTAAAGCAAAAAATAGTCTGTTTAAGGGTTGTTCCTTTACAAAGTGCAAATAAATCTTCATTTTGCAACAGGTCACTTTTAACATCAGATATTCTCAATGCCTAGAGTTGATCCACAACAAAAGGTAACGACATATTACCAATTTGTTCTTTTTAAGATCTGATCTATCTGCAGAATGTCTTGAAAGATATTGTACTAAATTTAAATCGAATACAGGAAGCTCGTCAAGGGATGAGCGACGTAGAGAGATGAAAATAAATCTGTGCAGCACCATGATAGACTGAGGAGCCAATGCGATAAATAGAAAAAGGTGTTAATTTGGTAAATGTTAGTGACATTAGTGCACTAGGAAGCACGTTACTCTCATCCTGGCTATGTTTTACTATTCATTTTTATTCATATATCCTATCTCCCAAATAAGCTAGTCTTGAATTAAAGGCACTACAAACATCCAAAAGATACAAACGCAGAACATTTTATACAATGCTGAAGAAGATGAGGGGTGTTGTTGGAAGGTCAAATCCTGCAGGCAGCCAATCACTGAGACAACTTGACAACTTCAAAATTCTGCAGCTATCCGGACCCAATGAAGATTGTTGCTGCAGAACTCCAGAAGGTTAAAAAGGTGACTGGCAATAGTTTTTCAAAAATATTTTATTGCATAATTAACAAAATGAATCCAAGAATATATTTCCTGCTGCTTAAACCCACACTTAGTTAGTAATCACTTATGTGACAAAGCACATCAGGAGCAGGATGTTAACTTCACCAATATAATAATCTGGTCCTCAAATTGACACAAGGCTGCAATAACGTTCAAAGATAGAAGCAGCCTGTTTTATTATTAGCAGTTAAAAATGACAGTTTTTCCACTGATGGATACGCCTGCTGATTCCTAATTTAAGACCAACTCCTTCTCGTTGCATTATTTATCGCTTGTCCTTTCGTGTGCTTTGGTACTTCCTGAAACATTATGGCATGAGGTTAGGGGGATTTGTCTTACTCCTGCAGGAGATGCAACACCCGTCCTGATACCTCCTCCCTCAACTCCTTCCAAGGACCCAGACAATTCTTGCACGTGCGACAGAGGTTCACTTCCCTCTCCCTCTCCCTCTCCCTCTCCCTCTCCCTCCCTCTCCCTCTCATTTTACTGTCCTTCTGCTTTTATTGATTGTATGTCTCCTTGCCACCTTTCCCTCAGCTAACAATGTACCAGAATACATTTGTCATTTTCACTCCTCACCCTTCCACATCTCTAGACCCTCTCCCCTAATTCGACCTGAAACGTCACCCATTCCTTCTCTCCAGAGATGCTGCCTGTCCCACTGAGTTGCTCCAGCATTTTGTGTCTATCGTTGATGTATAAGCAGCATCTGCACTTCCTCCCTACGCTCCATCTCCTTTAGGATAATTGAGAGTCCCAGTTCATTTCTGATTCCATTGGTCAAGCACACGGTGAAAATAAACCATTTATCTAAAAGTCACCATTTTGTTAGGACTGCAACTGGGGTCATGATCCAACTTTAACCCACTCACTTTCAAGGATCACAATTCAGAATAAAACATGATGGCAAAATGCTTAACACATTGGATGAGTAATCCTGAGGCCTATTGGAGACTCAATTCCAAATATTATTTTTTCACATTAGGATTGCAATTTGGTTTATAAAATCTGTAGTAAAATTCTCATCAGAGAACACCTGTTCACCTTTTCGTCGCAAACCAGGAAGTATGGGCAGATTGCGAGCGGGGTGCTGTGTTGTTTATCTGGCCAGCCACTCCGGATGACTGCGGACAGCAATTGTAAAGTCTCGTCAGCAGCCGTGTGCTCTGCCAGGCTGCTTGAGCAATCAGTAGGAACATAAGATACCTTCAGTACTGAGAACTGGTCCTGTTTAGAGAGTTGTTCGTTGGTTTTGCGTGGGGCTCTTGACAGCATGTCAGCTATGTGCATGTCCTTGCCTTTCTGATAGACAATGTTGTATAGATGATGCAGCTGCATTATCATCCATTGTAGGCGGGCTGGGGCAGCGTGAATGGGTTTATTCAAAATAGTGACCAGCGGCTGGTGGTCAGTTTCTATAGTCACAGACTTCCCAAAGATAAAGTCCTTGAATTTTGTGCAGGCGAAGACCACTGCGAGCAATTCTTTTTCGATCTGGGCGTAACGTTGTTCAGTGTCAGTTAGTGTGCGAGAGATGTAAAAAACAGGCTTGCAGTCGCCATCGGTAGTGGATTGCAGGCAGGCAGCGCCGGGTCCGTACTGGGACGCATCGCAGGTGAGCGTCACCGGTAACTCCCAAGCAAAGTAGTCAAGAGTAGGTGCACTAGCCAGCTGCAACTGGAGAGTGTCGAAAGCTCTTTGGTGCTGCGAATATCAGGACCATGCAACGTCTTTGTGCGTCAGTTCCTGCAGGGGGGCAAATATGTCTCCGAGGTTGGGAATAAATTTCCCCAGGTAGTTGACCATTCCAAGGAACCTTTGTAGACTCGCAACATCAGTAGGAACCGGCATCTGGTTGATAACTGCAGTTTTTGATGGGTCTGGTCTGAGACCATCACTTGTGAAAACATGTCCGACGTATGTAACTTTATGGACTGAAAACTTGCACTTCTGGGGTTGAGTTTGAGCTGAATGTCTTTGGCATGGTCTAGTACTTTCTTCAGATTAGCATCATGTTCAGCCAGGTCGCGTCCGTAGATCAACCAGGCTGCATCCTGTAGTTAACAATGATGGCGCGTGGATACGCGGCAAACAATTATTCGTGCGCTGCAAAACTTCGCTGGTGGAGTGGATGCCAAAGGGCATTCTCAGGAATTTGTAGCGGCCAAAGGGGGTGCCGAACGGAGTCTGGGTGCAGTGGAATCTGCCAAAAAGAGCTTTTGGCATCCAGAACTGAGAACACTGATGCAGAAGCATGCACATCAGGAGGGTCATTGCAATGAACGATGCGAATAATGAGTGTAGTCAAGTTCAAAAAGACGCCAGTGTTCAGCAATGTCAGAGTCAAAGATCAGAGGACTAGGACGACGAGACGAGTTTGCCATGATGGAGATAACCGGCACATAAACAAAAATTTTTTAGAAACAATAAATGTGCATGGAGTATGTAAGACTCACTGTCTGACACCATGTAATGAGTCAAACACATATCAAGATACAACACATGTTTATTAAATGTACTTGCAGAATCAGTCTGCAGGACATAATAGTTCCTAGAAGCTACTCATACTGACTGGCGTAGGCAAACTCTTGTTAATATAAAATGCATATTGGGTGGAGCAACTACTAATGAGCACTATAATTGGCTAGTAGGAAATAACCAATCTACATTAACTATCCAAAAATACTTCAATTTCAATGCAGTGTGTGTTTCTGTGTGTGTGTCTCTCTGGGTGTGTCTGTGTGCGACTTCTCTGTGGACCACAAGTTGACCCTTTTGGCTCACACATTCTTTTAGGAAGATGATGAGGACAAAATTGTTTAGTCAGAGGGTGGTGAATCTGTGGAATTATTCACCACAGAAGTCTGTAGAGGCCAAGTCAGTGGATAATTTTAAGGCAGAGATAGGTAAATACTTGATTAGTACAGATGTCATAGGTTATGGGCAGGAGAATAGGGTTAGGAGGGAGAGATAGATCAGCCGTGATTGAATGGCAGAGTAGACTTGATGGGCCAAATGGCCTAATTCTATTCCTATTTCTTATGACCTTATGAATACCAGGCATGTATCTCAACTTTCGTGACTCCTAGTCTTGCCTGCAGAAAATAGTATCTGTCCCCCCCATGCATGCAGTGATTCAAACATTACCATTTCCTCCAACACTTCAATCCTCCCACTTTTCCACCTGCCTTCCATTTTTGTTTCAATTTATACAGGCAGCAAGTACCCTTTTCCAGTCGGGCAGGGTCAAAGAATGAGTATCTGCATCATTACATCCCAACTCCGAGTCACGTCTTTCCATGCCTTACCGCTGTGCTTCTGCCTTCAGATCAGACTAACAAGGTAACTCCACCTTTCACTGGTACATCACCAATTAGACTCATCTCAGATTTATTGATCTGAAAATCATCATAATACACGTTTTATTTGTATTGTGGTTGTGTGGGTGCAGTGGTCGAGCTTGCGAGAGACCCAGGTTCGATCCTGACTATGGGATTGTCTAGTATGTTCTACCTGTGACCAACATGGGTTTTCTCCGAGCTCTTGGTTTCCACCCACACTCCAAAGCCATACAGGTTTGTAGTGTTATTGGCTTGGTATAAAATGTTTTAAAACATTTCCCCAGTGTGTTAATGTGCAGGGATTGCTGGTCGGTGGGATTCGGTGGGCCGAAGAGCCTGTTTCAGTGCTGTATCTCCAAACTACTAAAATGAAACTAAAATAATTTCACTGCTGTGCATGCGTAACAATACAGAACCATTGCTGCAGACATGTGTGCTATCAATTTCAGTGATCACAACCATCTCCTACATCCTGCAATAACAAAAACCTACCCCAATCAGAATTTATTTTACACATTCAATTATCTATTCACTTATTAGATGTTAACAATTCATTGATAACTGCATATTAGTTTATCTACAAGTAATGTAAATCACTTTTATTTTGGTCTGTTAGCTTAGTTTCATTTGATTGCAAAGCCTCTAAATTTCCCACTACATCAAAATTCTGACCAAACTGCCACATCAGCACTCGGGTAAACTTGCACTCACAGCAACCAACACTTTCCTTTCCCAAACCAGCATTAAGATGCTCACCCATTATGCTGATTTTATTAAGCAGCTGAGCACATTCCATGTCAACAATGAAGTAATCTGTTATCAGCTTAGTGCAGATCTCCTATTGATTCCCCCTTCCTTCAAAATGACATTTGCTGATGGGGATAAAAAGTCACTGAAAGAAGATGTCCGTTTGGTTGACAAGCTGCTGCCGCCGAGTCACTGTGGAACTTGGTAAACTCAGCAACTACATTTCTCAAGTTTACAATCAAGGGACTAATCCAAGGAATGCGATAGTGGGGGAGGGCCACAATGAAAATGAGAACAAGAGCAACCCCAACTAGAAACCACTAACAGCCAAATATTATGTTTAATATATACAACCAAAGAATGCCTTCCAAAAAAAAGAAATATACATATATTAATGTACAATGTAGCCATTAAACAGATAGTCCTTCCCTTTCTCATTTCTACTCATTTTTGCAGACATTTGAGCACAAGAGTGAACCATGAAAGTTGCTTTGACTAAATGACATGTAAAGTTAAAGCTTACATGTCATTTAATTTTCATCACGCCGCAGGTTACAAAGCGTTTCATGGTTCACCTTTGCACAATGTTGCGAACTATGAGTAAAGGCGTAATATATGCAATTAATAGACGGAAACAAACCACACTGTTGATCTCCTTAGCTGAGCTACACCATCAGACTGCACGAGCTGCAGCTCCGCAAGTGGACCTTTCACCTCCAGAATCGAAAGTTGCAAGTTCAAGCCCCTTTCCATATGCGAGCTCATTTACAACTGAAGTATTGTGCTACTGGAGTTGAGACACTAAATGCGAGCCCTGTCTGCTTGCTCTGATGAACGCAAAATGTCCCATGTTAACTTTCCATAGAAATACAAGAAAGCTATTCTCATCAGTCGCTTCAGAACTCACTAGTTGGAGTGTAAGCAAGTCAGAGAGACTGCCCAAGAAGAGGCCCCACTAAATTGAAAATACAGGATATGGTTTCCAATGCAGAGCAGCCCAAGGTGGCGGTTGCTGATATAAGCAACAGCCTTAACAGCTAACCACCAGAGAGGATATGCGTCAAACACCAAACCTCTGATTTCTTGTCAAGACAGGGAACTAAAATAGAAACACACATCTAATATGCAAAATGCAAGAATCTCTAAACAGAAAACATCATAAGTTTAGTAGGATTTGGGAGGGGAACATTGTAAATGGAAATGTAACCAATTCACAACCTATTGAGATTGGAGTAAAATCTAATGAGGGGAGAATAGCCCCATTCACATTCCAAGGCAGGGCCAATGTGGAACATGTCATTCATGTCACTCCTTGTAAAAAGAAAGTCACATTGAAACATGATGACATTTTCAGAGAATAATTGCATTATGTGTAAACTGGTGCAGTGAAAAGTCTGGAAAGGTGATCATGTGGCTAAGAGGTTAGGTGTTGAAATGAGGATCTATTTCCTTGGGTGTCAATACCAGAATGGGGAAATTTAAAACATGGGAAGCAAATACAAAATTATGATAAGGAGTTTGAATGTACAGCTTTTAAAATCTTACCTCACCTTGGACCGCACTATCAAAGCAAAGGTGAACTGCTAATGGCTGCAAGCAGATTTCATGTGCTCTTGCAATGTTTAATAACACAATTTCAATGCTTAGTTTAGAGATACAGCGTGGAAATGGGTCCTTTGGCCCACCAAGTCTGAACCGACCAGCGATCACCACACATTAACACTATCCTACACACACATACACGGGACAATTTACACATACCAAGCCAATTAACGTACAAACCTGTACGCCTTTGGAGTGTGGAAGGAAACCGAAGATCTTGGAGAAAACCCACACGGTCACGGGGAGAACGTACAAACCGGAGTACTGACAGCACCTGTAGTCGGGATCGAACCTGGGTCTCTGGCGCTGCAAGTTGTAAGGCCGCAACTCTACTGATGCCTGTTCCACATTCGTTTATTTAACAAATGAAAACAAGCTACACCAAACAATACCAATAAAAAGGTACAAAGCAAATCAAGATTTCTTGGAAAGCACTACAAAATACTTCACTGCATGGAATACACTTAGCTGCATATCTCATTGAACAGAGAATAGTACAGCACAAGTACAGACCATTTCAAGTGCAAGCATTATAATGGGATTGTTCTACACACCTAGTTATACATACAACACGAGATAGAGGTACAGATATGTAGACAGATTATAGAATGATGTAAAAGCAACAGGGTTGGCACAGTGGGTGACTTTAACTTCCCCAAAATTGACTGGGGCTTATTTAGTGCAAAGGGTTTAGATGGGACAGAATTTGTAGGGAGCATCAAGGAAAGTGAACTGAAAGAGTGTGTGGATAATCCAACTCAAGGAAGGACCATACTGGACCTTATTCTGGGGGGGGAGGGGGGGGGGGGGGGGGGGGGGGGGGAGACTGGCCAAGTACGTGACTGGTGACTCCCTAAGATGAGCACACAAGTGACTGAAAACTAAACAGGGTAATGAGGTTATTAAATTAATTATATTATTGTTTTCAATTTTAAACTAAAGTTTAAAACTATTTTTTATAATTACTTGTCATACCGCATTGCACGAAATAATTGAAATGCCTTGCTATCACCATTAGTTTGAATCCATTATTCCAAGTGTTGATTTTCGCCACCATGTCCTTCAACCATCCCCATTCAATTACACATCATTATCTTCACAACAAGACTGACAGACAGTATATTTTAAGATCACAATTAACATCTTGGAACTGAGAATTACCTGAGCAGCCCATTTGCCTGTTTTCAGAATCAGAATCAGAATCAGAATGCCTTTTATTGTCACTATACACGTGTACAGTGAGATTAAAAACTGCTCCTACTCAGTGCAAAAACAAGACAAAAAGGGGGGGGGGGGGGAGATAAGGTGCACATTTCCCTCCATTTCTTATCAACTGTTCTCAGCCTCTCACTCAACAGCTTCTCCCACCACTAAAATCCTCTTTTAGTATCATTTTCTATCAAATATTTGGGAACAAGGAGCTTCCACAAGCTCCCATTTAAAATTCTGATCAGCTCTTTTCAACTTTTGATTAGCTCTATTCTCCTTAAACCTGCCATTTATAACCTTCAATTCTCACAGATGTTCCCCCAGTTTTTGGTATCAATTTCCTTTACATCGCCAATGTACAGCTCTGCGGCAAGGCATTGCAATCAAAGAAAAATTACAAAGTCCCAGTATATCTTGTGCAGGAAGGAACTGCAGATGCCGGTTTAAACCGAAGATAGACACAAAAAGCTGGAGTAACTCAACTGGACAGGCAGCATCTATGGAGAGAAGGAATGGGTGACGTTTTGGGTCAAGACCCTTCTTCAGACTGGTTAGGGATAAGGGTAACGAGAGATATAGACAATGATGAAGAGAGATAAAGAACAATTAATAAAAGATTTGTAAAAAAGTAACGATGATAAAGGAAACAGGACATGTTAGTTGTTTGTTGGGTGAAAACGAGAAGCTAGTGTGACTTGGGTGGGGGAGGGATAGAGAGAGAGGGAATGCCGGGGCTACCTGAAGTGAGAGAAATCATACCACTGGGCTCTAAGTTGCCCAAGCAAAATATGAGATGCTGTTCCTCCAATTTGCGTTGAGCCTCACTCTGACAATGGAGGAGACTTAGGACAGAAAAGTCAGTGTCGGAATGGGAAGGAGAATTTGAGTGTTTAGCATCCAGGAGATTAGGTAGGTTCAGGCTGAATGAGCCGGTTTTGGTTGCTCTGGCAAAGTAGTACCATGGTGACGAGCACAAGTTTCTAGTAAATTTGTCACATCTGGCCCTACATCAACATCATTTCAACGTCTCTAAATTATCAGTGTTTGTTTAACGGAAACACAAGAAAAGCAAATATTCCTTCCCATCATCATTATTTTCTGTCCATGCCTCAAGTTCCACACCTCACCATCAACCCCATCCTTCTACTTAACATCTCTATAAATCAACTGTCATATTTTATGCTTCCACTTGTATACAAATCTCTACACGGCCTCGTTTTTCTTAAACTCCCAGAGTCAGAGTGATGCATAAGGCATAGAAACAGGCCCTTCAGTACATAAACATTCACAAACCTATCTAATTTTCCCCATGTTGCCCTCAAATCTTCCACAGTTCTATCTCTCAATTTACACAGAGTAAATTACCGTAGCCAGTGAATCTGCAACAATCTTTGGAACATTGGAGGAAACGGGTATACGAAGGGGAAACCCATGCTGTCACAGCGAGAATGCACAAATCCCAAGCAGCGCAAGAGGTCAGGATCAATGGAGCTGCATGACAGCAGCTGCAAGACAGCAGCTCAATTTTTTACAGTCCTGTAACACTCTTCCATCCATTGGTTGAAACAACACACACCTCTTCCAACACATACTCCAAACAAAAGCATTCCTTCATATTATAGAATAGGCTCTGCCTGTAATTGGAGAAATAATCTGTATTTTGTACATCAATTCCATCATGGCAATCCAGCACTCTCAATTAACATGGTCACATGTATGTTGTTTCTATTCTTGGTTCCACAATCCAAACTAATCTTCCAGAAACCAGCCAAGGAAGTGCAACATATAACCATATAACAATTACAGCACGGGAACAGGCCTTCTCGGCCCTTCCAGTCCGTGCCGACCATTTATTTTCCCCAACATCTTAACAAGCAAAATAATTCTTGGCAAGAAACAAATTCCTCCCACAAACAAATTGTACATTAGCTTTACCAACTATAAAATCTACATTTGAGAAATCAGTTAAAATGCATTGATTTCCCTTTTCCTCGTTTCACTATTATTCATAGAGCTTTTGCATTGTAATCAAATTTGCTAGAACATTGACAAAGGATTGAGGAGCACTGGACATGGCTGAATCTTTCATTTTCTTTCACATTCCTACCCAAAACAATAACAGACTATGTATAACTTGCTCAACCTAGCCTTACTTTTCAATTCAAAACATGGCCCAGCGATTACTTGATGCCTATCTACCAATGCCCATCTTAACTCTTCCACAGAATTAGGAGAATGTTCCTCGGACTTCACCATACAACCTCGGGTGGTATAGTTGAGTTTAATATTTTTACCTCATTACTCCATCACAGCTTATGGAACAGTTACTATGGAACATATCTGCTCTGAACCGGCCCTGCTGAGTACTCCCCACCCCCATGAACTGTCTCCCTCGGATGGTCATGTCGCACAGACATATTTGCACTTTAGACTGTTTTACTGTTCTTTTTATAAACCATGTTCTCGGGGTATCTAAATCTAAATTTTATTAGTTGTTTAAGTTATGACATCGGATGGAATCTGCATACCAAATCTTGATGCACATGTGTGCAATGACAATAAAATATATTAGTATTATTATGAAACATTTGGGTTTGTGATTTGGAAGTAACACTACAGCTCCATGGAATATTATTTGGAGTCAAATCTCATTTTGGCATACAAAATGCAGAAAAAGTTACAAAAGGACTGAGGTTTCAGCAAGTGACTGTCATTTTACAATAACCAACACTTTAACAAATTAATTTGGGCAACATTTAATTAGCATAGTCTTCAGATATTGATCCTAATGGAACAGTTTTTTAATATAACTTAGTTTGTAACCTTAAAAAGGCAGCATCTTTTCATGATGTAGCACAGTCACCTCAGATTCAGAATAGAGTGGATTTTTTAAATCCCATGTTTAACTTCATATTTCAAACTCGAAACTGCTCTGTCCTTTTATTTGCCCTTTTACAGGCAGAAATTATTAAAATGTAAAATAAGTAAGGATTACAATTTAAAGTAATTTTTTTTCCTTTCCTTTGTAATGCTGATATTCCGGGTTATCTTATGGATTGTATAGGACAGGCAAAAATAAGCTTTGTGGCTTAGGCCTATTCATTTTTCGGTCATTGGTTATGCGAATGTTGTGTGAAACGGATACAGTGTTGGTTCATATTTACACAGATTGTAAAGTTTTGTTCTTTTTAATGTATGACCGAAATAAACTATTCATTCATAAACTATTCATTCATACCTACAAATCAATTTTACTTAGAAATGGGTTTTTAAGAACTAAAATGGTAATTTGGGGCAATCAACATGTTTTGTCTTATGGAGAGAAAGAATGGGTGACATCTTGGATCAAGACCCTTCTTCAGGTCTGAAGAAGGGTCTCGACCCGAAACGTCACCCATTCCTTCTCTCCAGAGATGATCCCTGTCCCGCTGAGTTACTCCGGCCTTTTGTGTCTATCTTCGGTTTAAACCAACATCTGCAGTTCCTTCCAACATGTTTTGTCGTATGGATGTGTACACCATCAAATGCAAGCCTAACATTCTTGATGCTACAAAAAAGGATAATTACAAACTTAAGCCTTCATTACAAAAGTCATTAATACCCAAGACCTTCTCAATTTTTTTTGCAGTAAGCAATGCACGGAAAAGAACATGCAGCCAAATCAGAGACCCGATCATACATCTGGAGGTAGGGGGGAAATAGAGTAAGGTACAGTTGAAGAGGACAGCAGGACAATATTCTACAAGTCCTTCCCTAAGAGCCCCCTACTAAATAGGGTTTTGACGATCAGACACAGTGGGCCAAAAGGCCCATTTCCATGCAGTATCACCCTATGGCAATTGTATATCAGAACTATCTAATTTTATTTAATTGTGGAGAATATATATAAAACCCCATCTGTGTTTTGTCAACTTCAAGCAAACTGAACAATAGCTTAAACGCAAAGAACAGAGCCGTCCTCGATTAGGTGATGTTTGATTGATGGTGCAAAAAGCAGTATTCACTACCGAGATTTAAACATGAAAAACAGCATGGATTTCAGAGACAACCAGGATTCATGGCACCACACCTCGATAAACAACCATTGGAGGCAATGATGAAAGGAAATGGAATTGGCGAAAGCAAAAGGTCACAAAGCTCATCGTGACCGCATTAGCAAGTCAGGTTTGATTACCACCATGCTCAGTTCCAAATGACTGGGGAAGTGCAAAGCATGGAGAATAGGGCGAAAGTTAAATAAAAAGAAAAATGCACATGGCTACCTCTTGCAATCGAGGGCTTGTCTATATTTATACTACCACACCAATCCTTCTTGGATGCAAATTGGCAATAGGTCGCAATGTAGGAAGGAACTGCAGATGCTGATTTAAACCAAAGATAGACACAAAAAGCTGGTGTAACAGCGGGACAGGTAGCATATCTGGAGAGAAGGAATGGGTGACGTTTCGGGTCGAGACCCTTCTTCAAGAGTCTCCAACCGAAACGTCACCCAAACTGGTCTGAAGGGTCTTGACCCATAACGTCACCCATTCATTCTCTCCAGAGATGCTGCATGTCTCGCAAGGAATGGCATTCCATCAGAAAAATTACAGAAAACGTTGATCCAGTTTTAGTATTTATGGACTTTAAAAAAAAAATTTAAATACCTGCTGAATGTGAACAGAAGATTTTAAAATCAATTAAAAAGCTTAGGAGAATGATTATGAAATTTATATTTTGCATCCACCTTTGTAAAGAACTTAATCGTGGGCATAAAAGTAAAATCCATGTTCAAATGTGTTAACAGTACCTCCAGTGAATTTTAGCAAAACTGTTTAAATTAAAGATCAAATATCATATACTGCAAAATCCTTTTGTTACATTTAACCCAAGTCTAGATACATGAACACAACCAATGTGTTTAGCTGAAAATAGAGAAATAAGCAACACCATCTGTGTTCTCCTGGGCAGGCAGTTAAAATGCTGATCCTTCCGATCCTAAATTCTTCTCCGCTAATTTATTACATGATAAACAGAATGAGATCTTCCCTGAAAACCCATCCAAAAAATATTTCAACTTATCTAAACTTTAACAAATATCCTAAGCACCACCGTCTCATTTGCTATCTCAAAGCTGACCTGGCTATTACTTTTTATAAACTCAACAGATATGAATCTCACATCTTGCACTTCCAGCAGATACTGAATTAAATTAAATTGTGCTCAGCCTCATGAAACCAGAAAACTTCCTAGGAATGGTTTAAAAGTTTCATTATTTCTGGCTGCAGCACAACTGACAACCAATTAAATATAAACCACAAGTTTAAACCAAGAGTCATTAAAATATTTATGCACAAGTAGGAGTCATTGCAGTCTTGTAACATGTGTAATGAAGGCGGCATTTTAACAATCAACAAAGGTTTATTTTTAAGAACTGGTCAAAGATGTTATGATTTACACAGGCAACCATCACTAGGTCCCCTGCCTTCAACATGCTGGGGGACCACCATTAATGAAACACTCAGCTGGGTTTACAGGAGTGCAACTCCATCATCTCTCAAGAAGGTCAACACCACACTAGACTAAGCAGCCTATTTGATTGGTGCCTTTCTACCCTAAACACGCACAGAGTGCTGCTGTAGTATTTACGACCAACAAAATTCACTGCAGATACATGCCGAGGCAACTGCAATCACCATCACCTTTTACGTTGCACACCATCACCATGGAGATATATCATCAGCCCTTCTTCATTCCAGAACTCCCAATCCCACACTGTGGAAGTACCAGCAAGACCGCAGCAGTTCTTCAAGATAGCTCACCAACATCTTCTCACGGGGACAAGGAAGGATGGCTGATAAAGCCTTGCCTTGCCAGTAACATTATGATTCCCATGAATAAATAAAATGTACCTACCAGAGGGTCGTCGAGTTAATCTGTGTCTGACTGGAGCTGGAAAGCAAACAGTCAATATTTTAATTAATTATTTAGGAGACTCAACACATCGGTTTCAATTGTAAACCATGCAGAATCTATTTTGTTACGAAAGCCCAAAATAAATGGTTAGCACTGTTTTACAATGTTTAACTTGGTAAGTAATTTAAATACATTTTTCTTAATAATGTGCATCGTAACCACACAAGTCAATAGCTAAACCAGATGACAAATTTACTACATTGCACTAATACATTTTTGTATTATCCCACTGAAGATCATCATTAATTGGATGTAGACAAAAATGCTGGAGAAACTCAGCGGGTGAGGCAGCCTCTATGGAGCGAAGGAATAGGTGACGTTTCGGGTTGAGACCCTTCTTCACACTGATGTGGGGGAGGGGGGAAGAAGAAAGGAAGAGGCCAAGAGTGGATTGTTGGACAGCTAGGATGGGGAGGGGAAGGAAGGAGAAAGCAAGGATAATTCTACAACAGATAATCCTCCGACATTTTCGCCACCTCCAACAGGATTCCACCACTAGCCACATCTTCCCATCTCCTCCCCTTTTGGATTTCCAGAGACCGCTCCCTCCATAACTCCCTGGTCAATTTCTCCCTTCCTACCCAAACCACCCCCCCCCCCCCCCCCCCCCCCACCTCTCCTGGTACTTTCCCTTGCAACCGCAGGAAATGCTACACTTGTCGCTTTACCTGCTCCCTTGACTCCATATAAGGACCTAAGCAGTATTTCCAGGTAAGGCAGAGGTTCACCTGCACCTCCTCCAACCTCATCTATTGTATCCGCTGCTCTAGATGTCAACTGCTCTACATCGGTGAGACCAAGCGCAGACTTGGCGATCGCTTCGCCCAACACCTCCGCACAGTCCGCATTAAGCAACCCATGGCTCAGCACTTTAACTCCCCCTCCCATTCCGAATCCGACCTTTCTGTCCTGGGCCTCCTCCATGGCCAGAGTCCCACCGCAAATTGGAGGAGCAGCACCTCATATTTCGCTTGGGTAGTTTACACCACAGTGGTATGAACATTGACTTCTCCAATTTCAGGTAGTCCTTGCTTTCTCCCTCCTTCCCCTCCCTAGCTCCCCCACAGCCCCCTGTCTCCACCTCTTCCTTTCTTCTTCCCCCCCCACCCCACATCAGTCTGAAGAAGGTTTTCGACCAGAAACGTCACATATTACTTTGCTCCATAGAGCTCCTCACCCGCTGAGTTTCTCCAGCATTTTTGTCTACCTTCGATTTTTCCAGCATCTGCAGTTCTTTCTTAATCATTAATTGCAGGTGCATTACAGACTGGCCATAATTCCCTAGGTTTCAAAGTATAACTAATCTATTAAAAAAAGTATATTTTTGGTACTGCAGCTTTCAAAGGATGGCTATGAATTGCCGAGATTCAATGTCGAGGCGTTGAATAGTTTTTAAATAGACAAACATGTGACAATAAGCTGACCTTTGAACTTTGAACTGACAGAGAACAACCCATCCTAAATGCCAACTTACCTTTTGCAAATTCACTGGTATAATGTTTGCGCTTCTCTATAATGTTTAAATTGTCTACAATGTTTTGCTTGTCCACATACTGGTCTGGTAAAGGTTACTGCATCCCCTGGTGAGCATTTTAATAGCAACTAGACTAAGTGGTCACACAGGAGACTAGGTCCCCCAACACAATATTCCACCACTCACCCATAGCACCCAACTGCACAAGCGCAGCTAATTTTTCCTCATCCCTAGTACTCCTTCCCCTCCTCTTCACTCTTTCTCTTCTTTCCCCTCTCCTCCTCCCCTCCCAAAATCCCTCCCTCACCTCTCCCGCTCCTTTCCCTTACCCTCAGTCACTCCCTCCCTCCATAACTCCTCTCCCCCCTCCCATCTCTCTATCCCCCACCTATCCCACTCCTCACCTCCCCTTATCCCTCCTCACCTCCTTCACTGCCCTCCTCTCCCTACCTCCCCCCTCCTCCACTCCCCCCTTCTCTACCTCTATCCCCCCCTCCTCCCCCCCTCCCTCTCCTTCCCCATCTCCCCCATCACCTCTCCTTTCCCCTACCCTCAGTCACTCTCTCCCTCCATAACTGCTCTCCCCTCCCTACTCCCCTCCTCTCCCTCTATCCTCCTCCCCCACTCTCCCTCCCCAGGATCTCGAGGTCGCCGCTCCTCTCCCTTATTGCGTGCCCCGGAGGAGCATCAGCCGTCGCAGTTACGGTCGCACCGGCGTGTGTGGGGGGGGGGGGGGGGGGGGGGAGAGCTCAGAGAAAAGACTGGGGAAGAGCCATGGGGGAGAGGGAGGTATCACGGGGGAGGGGGGCAGGAGCCAGCGAGGGGGACCAGAAAGGAAGGGGCTGGAGCTGCGAGGCGTTGCGATGGCGGTGCGTTTGGGACTCACAGCAGGCACTGGACGCTCTCCTCCGCCGGGATCAGATTCTCCGCTTTCCGTTTGACGGCATCGACGACACCTCCGACTTCACGCCGGGCCGGGTCGCTTCCGGTTCCTCCGAAAATTGTGTCCGGTTGGATACCTCCGCTGGCCATCCTCAGCTCCAGTAAAGACGCGATGGCGCAGGAAGGGGGAGACTGTCCCGCGGAGTGACTAGGAGAAGCGACCAATCCTGGCAGAAGAGATCGTTCTGTGCACACGCGTTTTTTACAATTTTTAAACCTCGCTAACTTTTACAACATACTACTGATCGGAACAAAACTTGGTGCACTCGCAGCACAGGAGAATGGTGAGTGAACTGATGAAAAATCATAGTGCTATCATTTACCATTTCTGCGCAAATAGAAAAACCGTGCAAACCAGAAGAGCGCAAGGACAGAGTTTTAGTTATGTATAGATTACATTTGGTTATTATATATGGTCATCTTTTTAGTTTACTCAATATGGAGACATCCCAGTGATATTTCTGGATATTAAAATTGACCCATTAATAGATTCCTCTTTCCCATCATTAGTTACAATTGCAATCCAGTTACAATTGCCCTCCACCATGTTGTGACCTCAAACATCTGTTCTGTTGAGGCACAGCAGCCAAGTTTCTCATCAGATCTTACTACCAGACCTCTATATAGATAGATATATAGATAGATATATATATATGTTTTCCAGTTCTTTTGTTCTCCTTGGAGAAAGGAAATGAATGGCTTTAACTCGGAGCACTCCATGTCTATGAATTTGACAACAGGTCTGCAGTCACTCCACTCTTGGCTGTTCTTTGTTGCTGTTTCCAAAGGATTTTCTTGGTACAAGAGGCCTGGATGAACTCAACTGTTTGATTTCAAGGAAAGCATTCCACAAATCAGCCAATTGGTTTGGTTCGAAGAAGAAAGAAATAACAGCCCCTTCATGTTTAACACTCTCATCCTCACCCACAAAAGCCCTGGCTATGAACTGGATTGTAAACTTTTATACTCACTTTTGAAGTTTGATCCGAACCAGATCCAAGTCAAAATGGTCAAAAATCCTGAAGCCACATCGCTTAAGCAAACTACAGAGATTAAAATTGCAACAATGGCAGCACTGATTGCACTAAAAGTCTTGAAATAAAAGGAATGTGCGAACACAATTTTGAGTAAATGTTTACAATGGGAACTTTTTCTGTAAACATTTACCCATCATCTAATACTTGTAAGCTTCCCACCAAACTGCTGAGCCTCCTCTGGCTGCTTTCCCAACTTTAATCTCCGAGTGCTTTTTTGTTCAAAACCTTTGGCTCATTTTAACTTTACCCGGCATTTTAAATGACTTCACAACTCAAGAGCCTTATCCCACTTGCATTCTTGGATTCATGCTTGCAAATTTCTCAGTTTTCCCTTGGACGGCATCCAACCCCCAATTCCAGAGAGAAAAGACTAACAGGCTCCTTAGCACCCAACCCACTCATTTTCCTTTTGCCTCAGATTTCCAATCCTTGCTTCTCGCAAAAATTCACTAAAAACTTAGTTTCTTAAAAGTGTTCCAAGTTCCTCTCTCATCCTTGACTCTTGATTGTTTAATGCTTCCTTGCTATTTAGTTACTCATCCCAGCCCTCTGGCCACGAGCATTTAGCAACATTGGTCTGACTTTTTAAAATGGCATTTCATACTTTCCCACACCCTCCCAAACTTGAATGATAAAGATTGCTTATACCATTACCGATCCAGGCCCAATCCTATTACCTTTCACTCAATCTCTGTGCCCAAGAGTTTTTGGGTTTTTTTCCCCACTTTTCCTCTACCTTCCAAAATATGAGACCCATCAACATGAAAAAAGACGTGTTTCTTGTAGATCAATTGGAAATGTTATACCTTTTGCATAAAAAGTCAGTCACCGGTGAATCAATCTTGGACAAAAGCGCAACAAAAACAAGAGCTACTTAGCAAAAGTTGGATGCTCCTTGCTTTTGAGAACTAACAGAACTAATAGCCCTGCCCCACAGTACGAGTTCATTCGTTCCGCTCTCCCGAGTTTAAAAAAAAAATCAAACTCGTGGTAAGCACGGAGAATGAACATAGCGGGTACGTTGGATATCGGGGACGTCTCTTAGCAGCTCGTAACGCTAACAGCAGGAACTTGGGAAGATTCGCTATCAGGCAGGTAAGCACGGGAAGACTCGTGAAGATTTTTCAACATGTTGAAAAATGTCCACGAGAGCCCCGAGTACCGACGAGTGGCCATTACCGTAAATCTCTAAGTTCGAATGAACTCGTACCGTGGGATAGGGCTTTAACTGGTAGATCAATCCTGAAAAACCAATTGAAGCATGAAAATTGCATAGAATGATATCAACCCACTGGAAGATTTGGAGGATTTAGTTCTGCCAGAAAAGACATTATAAAAGAGAGAAGAAGAAGAATAACCACCATCTCCCTGGTCCCATATTCACCCCATGAACATCAAGACGTCTGTATAACCAAGCATGAGACAGGAAAAAACAGAAAAAAAGAGGAAGAGGGTAACATCCCAGGCGGGGGTAAAAGGGGTCAGTGCCGCCTATATGCAGAAATGTTTTGATAATTGTACCTTGAAATTACACTTTCTTGCCTGTTTACCCTTAATTTATACTGTAATTTGTTTTATTATATCTTAAAAATAGCACATTTTACTTGCTTGTGACTTCTTAATTTACACAGAAAATTTGTGATTATCATACCTTAAAATGACACCAACTCCTTGCTTGTTTACACTTAAGTCATATTGAAACTATTTTATATTACACCTACTTGTAATATGATACCTGTTCCTAGCTTGTTTACTCTAATTAGAGAGAAGTATCCGTTACCATTGTATTTAAACGCCAAATTAATTTCAAATCCAACTCTTAACAGTTCAGCTGACAATGATGATCCATCTACTTCAAAGATGATCATATTGTGCTATATAGCTACTCAGTCAAATTAAGGACAAAATATTAACATCCCAACCTGGAATTTAAGACATTATTTGAAAATAACGCTTCCCAAAATTTAACATTAAAGATTTCATGCCTTTAAATCTATGGTCAAATTATTTTATTTTTTAAAAAAAAGCAAATAATCTTTTATCTTCTTTTGATTGCTGGGCATTTGCTGATTGGCAGCATTTGCAAAGTCAGTGACTATTAAGGAATGCTAATTGCTGACTCAATGGCGAGTCCAACTTGGAAATGCAACTATACATTGTATTGCGCAGCCAGAAGGCATCCTGACGGCCTGTGGCTGTGAACTGGGAACGCGGCCAGAGGTCTTTATTAGCGCCTCCACTTCCTGAGAAGACTACGAATAGTCGATATGTCAAAGTGAACTCTCTCGAACTTCTACAGGTGCACAGTAGAGAGCATGCTGACTGGTTGCATCCTGGCTTGGTTTGGCAACTTGAGCGTCCAGGAGCGGAAAAGGATGCAGAAAGTTGTAACCACTGCCCAGTCCATCATCGGCTCTGACCTCCCCACCATCGAAGGGATCTATCGCAGTCGCTGCCTCAAAAAGGCAGCCAAAATCATCAAGGACCCACACCATCCTAGCCAAGCACTCATCTCTCTGCTTCCATCAGGCAGAAGGTACAGGAGCCTGAAATCTGTTACATCCAGGTTGAGGAACAGCTTCTTCCCCACAGCCATCAGGCTATTAAACTCATCAACAAACAGACTCTGAACTGTAACAGCCTATCGCACTTTATCTGCTTATTTATGTGTATACAGAACTGAACTGTTCTGTATTTTTGCTTACAATATTCTGTTGTGCTGCAGCAAGCAAGAATTTCATTGTCCTATCTGGGACACATGACAATAAACTCTCTTGACTTGACTTATCGAGGTACCGTGGTCTCGATGCCTCACGGATCGCCGTGGGGAAGCCCGGGTCGGGGCCTCGTGGGTAGAAGCCACGTTGGACGAAGTGGCCGACGGCGCCCGCAGCTGGGGCGCAGGTCGGCACCAGAGGCATGAAGTGGGGCATCGGCAGTGGGACTCTTACTTATTGACTCCAGCTCCACCTTCAACATCATAATTCCAAACTCAAGGTCCCAGCAAACCCTCTGCAAATAGATCCTTGGATTTGTGATCCACAGACCACGATCAGCGAGGATAGGCAACAAAATATTGTCCATAATAATTCTCAACACCGATTGCCTACAACACTGCATTCTCAGTCCCTTACTACATCCCTACACACTCACAACTGCGTGGCCAAATTGTATTTTCTAACTCAATTTTCTGTAAGCGCCTTAATCCCAAACAATGACGAGTCAAAATATCAGAAGGAGATGGAGAGCCTAGTAGCATGGTGTCAAGACAACAACCTCGCCCTCAATATCGGCAGAATAAAGGAGCTTGTCATCAACTTCAGAAAGAGGGATGAACAGCCTCACCTGCACCATTGGTGCTGAAATGGAGGTGGTCGAGTGCTTCAGGTTTCTTGGTGTAAATGCCACTAAATTTATACTAGTCCAACCACACTGACCCTACGGGCAAGAAAGTACACCAACACCTCTATTTCCTTAGAACGCTAAGGAAATTCAACATAACTCCAATGACTCCTGCCCATTCCTCACCTACATCATAGAAAGCCCTTGTCCAGATACATCACAGCGCGGTAGTTTGCTGCTATGTCTGAGAACATGGGGACTTGCAGAGATGTGAACGCAGCCCAGTTCACCAAACAGCCTCTCCCCACAAACCCTCAGTCAACTCCAAATCCATCCAAACTTCACACTGCAGTGGGAAAGCAGCCAACCTGATTAAGGGCCATTCACATCCCAGTCATCCCCTCTTCTTCTCTCTCCTGTCAGGCAGAAATTACAACAGCTTTAAAGAGATATCACCAGATTCAAGAACTGCTTCTTACTCTCCGCTTTCAGACTCGTGATAGACCTCTCATATGCTAAGAATGAATTCCCAAACTCCCAATATAGTTTATGATCCGTGCATTTAAAAAAAAAATCTCTGTACTGTAAACATATATTGTATACGTGTTATTCTGTTATTTTCTGCACAGGTCCAGTAGGCAGCCCCAAAGCAGTTGTCGATGCAGCAGAGAAAGAGGTGGGAGATGGTGCCAGGATAAGTTTTGAATTCATTCAATTATCCAATGCAACCAACAAAATTACAGGCGTAGCTGGGACCCTTGAACAGCTACATCAGAGCTCCCTCCGGCTTTACAAGCTGTTAATTTGAATTAAATAATTATTTTTAATTTAAATAATTCAAAACTACTTTTACCTACTCTCGGCCTACTGTCAGCAGGCCTAAATTACCTATTAAAATATGATCCTGTGCAAGGTCTGAACAGAATTGTAATTCCCTGGTAAAACGTTGATAATGATCTTTCATGAAGTAACAGAGAATGATGAGGAGAAAGTGGTGAACATGTACTTCCAAAAGCATGTGACAAAGTAGCAGAACATAAGATCATCATTGGTACCGAAATGGAATAAAGAGGCTTCAGCAATACAGATATCAAATTGGCCAAATAATGGGGACAAAGAATTGGAGTGAAAGGTTTAACCACGTCCTTTGCTTTTCTTGATGTTCATCACAATGATTTATCTTTGCGCGTACAGGGCACGATTTACAAATTTGCAGATGACGTTGTGAACAACAAAAGGCAGAGAAATAGACAAAGGACAAGGACAGAGTAGATAAAGAGAAGTGACGGATGCATTGCATGGAATCAGATTCAATTGCAGCATTCAAAAGGGAGATGGATAAGAACATGAAAGATAAGTATTGTCAAGGTTGTGAGGAGAATGGAGCAGCTGAATTGCAAAGAGTCAATGAGCCAAATGGCCTTCTCCCATGTGGGGTCCAGCTGCAAAATTTAGCAATAGATGTTACCCCGTCTGTCACTTAGCTAGTCCTACACCCTATGCGCATATGCTAACATTGCTTCTATTTGAATGGCTGAATACTGGCACTTCTTAACAGCAGGATTCAGCCCACGTTGCCATACATGATCTGGAAGCCAAGATCATAATTTAAACCAAATAAGCTCAGTTGTAAAGATAAAACAAGTATTCGTTTCTGACTTTTATGAAAAAAATATTTTGCCGCTGGCCAGAAATGTACTCAAGAACCAAAATGACCTAAAGATGTAGAATAATGGCAAGACATTGCAACTACAAATACAGAATTAACAACAGGGCTAGAAAAAGTACATTCCTAGTGTACTAGCAAGGGAAAGTAGGAAATAACAATGAGGTTTAACAAAGCAAAATATAATCCATCAGTAGAATTATGTGTGTATTAACCTTAGAGACACTTAACCCAAGGAAAATCCAACTTTTTGTATCTGTTGTGCACTTATTCAACACATCAAGATCTTCCAAGTTCATCATCATCACTATCATACTTTATTGGCCAAGTATGTTTTGCAACATATGCGGAATTTGATGTGCCATACAATCATCATATTAATCAAAAGCAACAGAACACAAAATACATTTTAACATAAACATCCACCACAATGACTCCTCCACATTCCTCACTGTGAAAAAAGTTCAATGTCTTCCCTTCATTGTTCTCCATGGTCGGGGGCCTCGGTCCTTCCGTTCACGGCATGATCTTGACTCCCGTAACCGGTGGCGGACCCTCTGCGTCCGGGGTGATCAAGCTCCTGCATCGGGGGATGTCGATTGGACCCCGGGTCGGGGCTAGTCGAAACCTTCTGCGACTTTGGAGCTCCCGACGGTCTCTCCCGAGACTGTGAGCTCCGCGATGTTGAAATCGGCAAGCCGTGGTTGGAGTGTCGATCCCAGGCAAGGGATCGGCTCCGATGGTAACTCCACATCCCTGCGGTGGGGCTCAAAGTCAGTCCCGAGAAGGCCTCCAGCTCCACGATGTTAGGCCGCAGAGCAACTAGAGATATGATCTGGAAAACAATCGCATCTCCGGCAAGGTAAGAGATTGAAAATAAGTTTCCTCCGACCCCCACATAAAACAAACCACAGAACATTTACACAAACTTTTAAAACACACTAAAAATAACAAAAAAAGGACAAAGGGACAGACAGACTGTTGGCGAGGCTGCCATCGCGGCGCCACCCTCCGAGAACCATGTAGAGGTTGCATCTCCTTCCTAGAACCATGTAGATGGGATTGTAGCCAGCACTTCCAGCCTGATTCAATAGTCACTACTGTTTCCATGCCATGCAAACTTGACCCAAAAATTACTTGCATTTCACAGAATCTTAAATTAGCTCAACCTACGGGATCAGTTGCAAATGAATTATTTTAACAAAAATCACTCTTGGGAATTTTATAAATGCTGATTTTAGTTCTGGCTGAATGACAGATAATACTTCCCATTAGAGAAAAATAAGAGGGGATTCAACGCAGCTTTTTTTTTAATGCTATATGCTTGTCATCCTTTTAAGGAAATCTAAACTTCGAATAGTTGCCATAATTCAAGAAGTATATTTGTGCAGGTTCCAAGACAGATATAAAAACGTCATGGCAAGTTAGAAACAATTTCACGTGAAACAACTCTATTTGTGGATCAGTAAGGAATCCGTTAAATATAAACCGTCGAACAAAGAAATCATAGTTTCAGTTTTTAATGCATCTTAAAACAAAATGTTCGTTAAATATTTTGCAACCTCCTTTTCCATCTAATACACTGAGCGCACAGGGCCTCAATTAAAATAAACATCCAATTATAGTTGGCCCCTTAAGCGTATTTTGCCATTCAGCAAGATCATGGCCAATGTGACTAATCTCAACTCCACATTTCTGCATATCCCTCCTGAGCACCATTTCACCCCCTTGCTGATCAGCAATCTATTTACAATAGAATCTGTGAAACCTTTCTATCTGCAAGAATCAAGCAAAATCTATATGCCTATTTTCAATGACAGCTTTTAAATAATTACAACAAACAGAAAGGTCACTGCAATTGCAAATGGTAATTGATGGGAGTAAATTGAGGAAAAGTGGGTGGTCGGGCAAAGCATTAAAAAAATAAAAAATTGTTTATGCAGAGTGGTCAGAATCTGGTATTCACTATCTGAAAGGATGGTGGGGGTAGACAATCTCAATAACACCACATTTAAAAAACGACATGAGCACTTCAGACATAAAAGTCTACATGAATGTGGGCAGATTGCCATCAACCGCCACACATATTGTGGCCCAAATGTCCACCCCTTCAGCCATAGAGTTCCATGAAACAACTTAAGGGCCTGTCCCACTTGGGCGTCATTTACGCGACAGCCTAAAAATTGGTTGGCGCGTGGTGGAGTATGCAGTGACACGCGGTGCTTCCCTATCGCCCCAGGATTTTGGAATGTTCAAAATCCTCACACGCCACCTGCCTGACGTATCCTTTGCGCACGCTGACATACATGTAGCGCGTGGTGACGCACGAACATTGCCTATGCTAATTTATTGTGCGTCAACGTCCATAACCATGCGTCGCCGCGCGCCGCCCATATGGCGTCGGCACGCCATTTGCACGTCGCATCACGTGATCACCCGGGTATAAAGTGCACCAAGTTTTGAAAGTTTTTCACTGGGATAATCCTTGCCACGGAGACTGCCGCTACTTGGCGCGCGACTGTCGTACAGCTAGATGATTTTTGCATGTCAGTCGCTGTGGCCTGTCGCGTAAATGACGCGCAAATGACGCCCAAGTGGGACATGCCCTTTAATATATTACAGCAACGTTTGTTTACTTTGCAAAAAAATGAACTCCATACAAGTAAAATTAAACAAAGTCTTGTTTGTTAATTTATGCTCCATTGCAAGCAATCTTTTCAGATGCATGACAGCTTTATTTGACATCTGTTCTGCCCAAGAGTAAGAAATCGCAGCGAGCTGTAGATGTTGCCCAGTCCATCATGCATACCAGCCTCTACCCCACTGACTCAATCTACATGCTGCCTCAAGAAAGCAGCCAACATCATCAAGCACCACTCTGTCCTGGTCCTTACCTCTCCAGTCAGCCAGAAATATAAAACCTTAAAAGCACATACTACCATGTTCAGGAATATCAACTTCCCTGCTGTTATCAGACTCTTGAATGCACCTCCCGTGATGCTAAGGATGCATCCCCACTCTACCTTGTTGCAGCCTTTGCACTTTTATTATCTGCAAGTTCTCCGCAGCTGTTTCATTATACTCTGCCTTTTGTTTCCTTTCTTTTTGTGTACTTGGTTAAGCATGGATTGTAATCACATATGGATGATTTACCTGGATAGCATTGAAAACGAAGGTTTTTCATTGCTTTTTGGTATACGTAGCAATAATTAACCAATACTAATAAATAAAAAAGCCATTTAAGAATCTGCTATTTAATCACTTTTCGGTTAGAATCCTGGCCCATTGCTACCACGCAAAGCAAACAGTAAATAAAAATAACTACTTTAAATACTTTACTTTATTTTCCAATTATTCACAGGGCAGCCCAGAGAAAATTACACAACTGGTATCATTGGTTATTTCCCAAATTTTTTTTATTTTTTTAAACTACTTTGCTGCACAATGATAGGTCAATTAGAATCTTGCGGGTGAAAAGCTTACCTGCAATTGACAAAATATTCTCTTTAATATCAATAATTTAAATTACACACGAGAAAATATGCTTCCGTAGACTCTCACTAGTCCCGTGTGTTTATCAAAAGAAATGGTTCCAACATATAATCAACACTATTTAACCTCACAAGCCATGTGTGGCTTCTCCTTCATTAATAAACCCGCATTTCATGCCATTTTCATATTGGATGGAGACATCAAAGACAGTTCCCCTCCAACTTAACAGAATCCACCAACTAATCATGTATGATAATCAGGCATCATTCAATACTTCACAGACACTGAATAACTAAACTCAACAACCTCCTGCCCCCAATCCGAGCCATTTAAAATAAAAGACTTGCTGTTCAAAAGTTGGGAAAATAGCCTGTGAAGATAAAATGCTTTTAAAAGTCCTCTGAGTAAACAAACACTGCATGGGCATTAAAACCTGACATTTATTGAACTATCACTTAAATAGTTTGAAATTCTTTCCAGTTGTTCATCTCCCACTCATTTGAAAATCATCTCCTCTGTCACATTTTTGGCTACCATCCTGATTGTTCCCATCACCGAACTGGTTTGCTTTCCTGTACGTCCTACTCAGTTAACCATGCCAACACATCTGCTACACCCAGAAACTAACCAAAAATCCCTTGGTTGGATTAATATTTAATGTTCCACTAAAATTGGCATAAACAATAAGATTTTACATTTTCATTAACTAATCTAGCCAGAAAAGCTGATTATAATTGTTTTCGCTTTCTCATTAATGAGAGTCTCTTGATATATTTTAAAAGCGGTAACACTGATTGTACTGCTGAAACAGAGTTTAAGCATCAAAAATAAGAACATTTAAATACAGATTAGCACCAGAGATTAATAACTTTGAACAACCCCATTTAAAAATATCACTGGGAATATATTTTTAACTCCCAAATTTACAGTAGGCATTGCCTGTATTCGACCACCCTGACGCGGGAGCTTCGACTGCTCCGACACGGGGGCTTCAATCGCCCCAACTGTGGATGGTTCGACTGCCCCAAACGCGGGAGAATAAAGAGGAAGAAGATAGACTCCATTGCCTTCCATCACTGTGGGGAATGTGGGGAATCCGCTGTGGTGGATGTTTATGTTAACTTTTAGGTAGTTGTTTTTTGTGTGTCTTGTTGCTTTTTTTTAGTATGGCTGTATGGTATATCGAATTTCACTGTACCTTAATTGGTACACGGGACAATAAACTGACCTTGAAACTTTGACCCTTGATAAATAGCATTCCCAGAAATGCCTGTGCACCTTGGTAAATGAGGGTGAAGAGCCTTCCTGAACAGTTCCTTCAGGAGAATTAATCAATTAATTTTGACCTGGCTGGATGCATCTGTTCTCATGGGAGGACACAATTCAGGGGAACTGATCCTTGAACCATGTGAAAATTCATGAAACACATACAGTAGTTGCAAGTGCTTCAATCCATTACACTCTTGTGCTTGATAAAGGTCTCAATTGATTGCATTGGTTTGGCTCATTGTAATTAGATTATCCCGACCAACAGAAAAAAACCAGAATGTTAACTCCATGAAACAACAGTTACCACAACAAACACAAAACTCCAATGGAGACACCCTGCTTCTTTTCATTCAGTTTAAGTTAGCTGAATTAAAACCAGGTCCACCTTAGCCAAGTACAAAAGAGCAAATATTATTTTGGGAGTGGGGGTCTGAATAATGGCAGGTTATCCACTATCAACCTCTGCAAGATACTGGCCCAGAGCTTCAGTTTCCACACCAATACAGGGCTCTCGCTTAACTTTTTTTCCCTGTTGCCAGCCGGGCAACCTTGACAGCTTTTTAAGTTGCCAAATGACAGTTTAGGTGGTCGTTTAAGACAGTTTGCATGACGCGTGCGATAATGTGCTCGGACAAACTGCGTAGTTACCAGTCAGAATTATACTCAATGAAGCATTCACATGCTATGTTCAAGAAGGAACTGCAGATGCTGGAAAATCGAAGGTAGACAAAACTGCTGGAGAAACTCAGCGAGTGCAGCAGCATCTATGGAGCGAAGGAAATAGGCAACGTTTCAGGCTGAAACCCATCAGTCTGAAGAAGGGTTTCGGCCCAAAACGTTGCCTATTTCCTTCGCTCCATAGATGCTGCCGCATCCGCTGAGTTTCTCCAGCACTTTTGTCTACTTTCACATATTATTTCTGCTTCAAATAACTCACAAGCTAAACATATTCACCAATCAAGACATGATATATACCACAATGACATGCAGCAAATTTATAATACAATATCTCAACTCTTTTTACACATTGCAATTAATGCAATTTCTATTAGTTCTTTCCACTTCCAAACAAAAATGTGGTTGGATTATTCACCAAATGATCAACCTGTGTCAATAAATCATGGACCATGCACACTACAGATTTATGCAAGCATGTTTTCTGTGAAGGACTGAAAATTACCATGACATGGCCATAGCATGGGTCGTTATTGCTATTGGCACAGAATCTGGATTCCCACATAATTTATCCATAACAAAATATACAGGTTGCAATGAAATTTCTAAAGGCATTTTATGATAATAGCTGTTACAACTGACTATACCCATCTGACAGGTTAAACATTACACTAACTGACAAGAGATGGCCAAAGGACATAACTGCAGCAAATGTTCTTTTGGTAATATGTTTAAAAGTGTCAAAACAAATAATAACATTGGGAATTAAAACACATTTGATTGCATTCCGTTATCAAACATAGTCAATGTTCGCTCTGAAGACCATGAATCACAATAGGGTCAGGGTGTGTGTGAATCAGTGCGGGGTGGATAGATGGCGGGGGTTGGGGGGGGGGGGGGGGGGGGGGGGAGTTGAGAAGGCAATCGGTGCAGAATGGATGGATTGAGGCAGGTGAATTAGTACGTGTTGGTTGGAGTATGTAAATTTTGAGGGGAGAGCACGGGGGATATCAGTGGTGTTGAATGCGGGATCAGTACGGGCTGGATGTGGGGGGGGGGGGGGGGAATCAGTACAGGATAAATGGGGGTAGACAAAATGCTGGAGAAATTCAGCGGGTGAGGCAGCATCTATGGAGCTAAGGAAATAGGCAACGGTTCGGATCGAGGCGTTGAGGGCAAGGACCTCAATATGTTGAGGGAATTGTTCAGACCTTTCTTGGCTGAGATAATACAGGTATGATGAACTGCTGGGAGCGAGGTACCAACTGCATAATCCAGAGAGAAGAGATATTCCTGCATAATCCATAAGGCAAGAAGTGATATTGATCTATATTCAATCACTAATTCATTCTAATTCATACATTAGAAACGTTATTTAAACCAAAATAATTTTAAATACCCAGTGCCCTCTTGGTGTAATAGCATCTTAAGTTAGGAGTAACTATCATCATGCCTTGTTGCCTCAAAATGAGGCAAAATGCATCAAATAAGCTTTGCCTCACTGTACCTCTGTAAAGGTGACAATAAACTAAACTGATCAAATCAGCTGATCAGCTGATGTCCAAATGGATTGCGATGAGTAATGTTGTTTAGCTCCGTTTTTATCAGCTTTAATTACGTTACATTTCTGCAGAACCTACTGAAAGAAATGTTATCTTTTGACAGACATTTTCCTGGATTACAATCACCAATAGTGCAAACAGGAAAAAAATGTTTCATCTGGATTCACTTCATGAAGGTATTCAAAAACAAAAAGTTGCAGTACCTTTCATGACAGTAAACAAAGCGCCAATTTGCACTCATGAAAAAAGTAATATATACCAAATTCAATTAGTTTCTGCACATTTTTATCATCACATTGCATCACCTTTCAAATTCATTTTCAGACATTTCTAAAGCTAGGTTCTGCTAATTTTCCGAATTGCCTATTTTTGCACAAAGAACATTTTAATAGACATTAGGTGCAGGAGTAGGCCATTCGGCCCTTCGAGCCATTCAGTGTGATCATGGCTGATTATCAGTACCCCGTTCCTGCCCTCTCCCCATAACCCCTGACTCCGCTATTTTTAAGAGCCCTATCTAGCTCTCTCTTAAAAGCATCCAGAGAACCTGCCTCCACCGCCCTCTGAGGCAGAGAATTCCACAGACACACCACTCTCTGTGTGAAAAAGTGTTTCCTCGTCTCCGTTCTAAATGGCTTACTCCTTATTCTTAAACTGTGGCCCCTGGTTCTGGACTCCCCCAACATCGGGAACATGTTTCCTGCCTCTAGCATGTTCAAACCCTTAACAATCTTATACGTTTCAATGAGATCACCTCTCATCCTTCTAAACTCCAGAGTGTACAAGCCCAGCTGCTCCATTTTGTCAGCATATGACAGTCCCGCCATCCCGGGAATTAACCTTGTAAACCTACGCTGCAGTCCCTCAATAGCAAGAATGTCCTTCCTCAAATTAGGGGACAAACACTGCACACAATACTCCAGGTGTAGTCTCACTAGGGCTCTGTACAACTGCAGAAGGACCTCTTTGCTCCTATATTCGATTCCTCTTGTTATAAAGGCCAACATGCCATTCGCTTTCTTCACTGCCTGTTGTACCTGCATGCTTACTTTCATAGACTGATGAACAAGGACCCCCAGATCCCATTGTACTTCCCCTTTTCCCAACTCGACGCCATTCAGATAGTAATTTGCCTTCCGGTTTTTGCTACCAAAATGGATAACCTCACATTTATCCGCATTAAACTTCATCTGCCATGCATCTGCCCACTCTCCCAACCTGTCCAAGTCACCCTGCATTCTCATAGCATACTCCTCACAGTTCACACTGCCACCCAGCTTTGTGTCATCTGCAAATCTGCTAATGTCACTTTGAATCCCTTCATCCAAATCATTGATGTATATTGTAAATAGTTGCTGTCCCAGCAGCGAGCCTTGTGGTATCCCACTAGTCACTGCCTGCCATTCTGAAAGGGACCCGTTAATCCCTACTCTTTGTTTCCTGTCTGCCAACCAATTCTCTGTCCTTGTCAGCATTCTACCCCCAATACCATGCACCCTAATTTTGCCCACTAATCTCCAATGTGGGACCTTATCAAATGCTTTCTGAAAGTCCAGCTACACTACATTCATTGGCTCTCCATTGTCCATTTTCCTAGTTACATCTTCAAAAAATTCCAGAAGATTAGTCAAGCATGATTTCCCCTACGTATATCCATGCTGACTTGGACCGATTCTGTTACAGCTATCCAAATGTGCTGCTATTTCATCTTTTATAATTGACTCCAGCATCTTCCCCACCACCGATGTCAGGCTAACTGGTCTATAATTCCCTGTTTTTTCTCTCCCGCCTTTCTTAGTAAGTGGGATAACATTAGCTACCTTCCAATCCAAAGGAACTGATCCTGAGTCTATAGAACAATGGAAAATTATCACCAATGAATCCACAATTTCTAGAGCCACTTCCTTAAGTACCCTGGTATGCAGACCATCGGGCCCTGGGGATTTATCAGCCTTCAGTCCCATCAGTCTATCCAACACCATTTCCTGCCTAATGTGGATTTCCTTCAGTTCCTCTGTCACCCCAGATCCTCTGGCCACTACTATATCAGGAAAATTGTTTGTGTCCTCCTTAGTGAAGACAGATCCAAAGTACCTGTTCAACTCATCTGGCATTTCCTTGTTCCCCGTAATAAATTCACCGTTTTTGGTCTTCAAGGGTGCAACTTTGGTCTTAACTAATTTTTTCCTCTTTACATATCTACCTCTTTGGTGACCCCCGGACTGTGCTTGATCGGAATTTATTGGCTTTACCTTGCACTAAACGCTATTCCCTCATCATATATCTATACACTGTAAATGGCTTGATTGTTACCACGTATCGTCTCTCTGCTGACTGGATAGCACGCAGCAAAGGCTTTTCACTGTACCTTGGTACCAGCGACAATAACCTAAGCCAAAATAAATTAAACTGAAGTTGATTAGCAATGCTAGAGAGATGTGGACACCTTGCAGCATAAATATACCTCATGAAACCAGCAAATGTAGACAACATGTCTTTCTAACCAGGATCTTATGCAGAATACAGAAAACAAATTGAAGATGGAAAAAGATTGAAAAGAAAACTGTTTTCAAGGTTTAGCAAGACCAACACTATTGTTAGGGCATTTTAAATTACAAAAAGGAACTTTCTTGCATAAGAGTGGACTAAGTATTGTTACGGAGAAAACTCTCTAGAGAAAACTCCGTTCAAGGGCATTGCTATGAATAAACAAGCTAATTTTATCTTTTGAATGATGTTAAACCTCCTGGGCAAAAACAAAATCCCACAATGCTCTTAGTGCCCCACTGTCTTGAGCAACATTTCTCCATCCATCAACATCACAAAAAAAACTAACTCGACATCTGTTTCATTGCTGTTGGTGATACACAAGTGTCATATTTGCTTAATTTTCACTCCAAAATATCTTTATAGCTGTAAAATACCCATTAGCGGTGTATAAATACAATGTCACTCGTTTTCCTTTTCAATTTGGCCATTGCCAACAATTAGTCAAACTCGTTTTAAAGAGATCGCTCATGAAAATAATATCCTCTAATGACCACAGTAAGATGGAGAAAATGGAGGAGATATTTACATTGGAGAGGAGAGCAGGGACACAATTAACATTTCACGATCAGATCACCGTAAAATTCTAATAATTCATTTTTATTTTAGATATTCTGAACTCATTGTAAAATACTCTGCAACGCGCATATTTTGGGCATTTGAGGAGGAAACAAGACTGACATCAAAAAATAACATGGGGTAATGATTTCATTATGAAGTTCTGAAGAAAGCTGACAATCCAGGTGCAAAGTTCATGAGCTCGATTGATGCTGGGAAGAAGCTGTTCTTGAAGCTGAATGTTGACAGCATTTGGGATCCTGTACCTTCCTCCCAACGGTAATGGTGAGATGAAGATGTGAGTCTTTGAAGATATTTATGGAGCATCTTAGTCAGAAGGGGGCGAGTTGGTCCCAAGGGCTTGTTTCGGTACTGTACAACTCTGAACGCTGCTGTTCCATAGACAAAGACAGGTTCATGAACTCCAGGCTTTCAACTCCAGAGGTCAATCATGGTCTTGCTAACGCTGCATGCAAGACTATTGTTCTGCCATCATTTAATCAGATCATCAGTCTCCCTCCAGTACAGGGGCGGAAATCGCTTTCAAAACATTGGGGGGGGGGGGGGGGGGGAGGAACACACGATCTCTTTGCGGCCGCGCGCGCACACACACGATCTTCAATCGGCCTGTTTGCGGGGCCTTTCATCGCCCGGCGCGGCTTATAACCGGCCGCGGGATCTTCCATTGCCCGATGGGGGCTTCAACATCGGGAACCTCGATCGCCTCGAACATCCCGCGGCTGATTTTAGGCCGGACGATGAAAGGCCCCGCGAACGGGTCAATTCAAGCTCGGCTCTATGATCTTTACTCCACCAGAACATCTCCCTCCTCCAATCACCGCACTCTATCCTCAGTCCCACCCCCTACATCCGCCTCTGACCAACGTCTCTCTTGTCCAATTAGCGCCCTCGATCATCAGTCCCACCCTCACAGTCTCGCGGAGATTTTTAATAGATTTTTTTTCACCTAATTTAAAAATCTGATTACAAAACATGGGGGGGGGGATTGTCCCCCACCTCTCAAAATATGGAGGGGCGTCCCCTGTCCCCACCGGGATTTCCGCCCATGCTCCAGTACTCTGACTCATCGTCACCAGTTTCATCAATGTAGTATCATCGGCAATTTAAATATAACGTTGGAGCTGCATCTAGCTACTTAATCATGGGTACAGAGTTAGTAGAGCAAGGGGCCAAGTGCGTGAGGGAGATGGTTAGCAAGGAGGAAATGTTGTTGCCTATTCATGGAAATTATGGTCCGCTAATGAAGGGGTTGAGGATCCAATTGCACAGGGATGAGCATGCATCAATTCTCAGTTTGATGATAAGTTTAGAGGGGATGATGGCGTTGAATGCCAAGCTGTAGTCATTAACATCAGCCTGATGTATGTATTCGTATTGCCCAGCTGATCCAATGCAGTGGAGTGCCACTGAGATTGCATCGTCTTTGATCTGTTGCGGCTGGAGATAAATTGGAAGGGGCGCAGGCCCTTACTAAGGCAGGAGTTGATATGCTTCATAACGAACCTGTCAAAGCACTTTATCATCACGGATATTAGTGCCACTGCTCAGTAATCATTGAGGCACATCACCAAAAGACACAGAAGGCACTATTGATTAATTAAATCAACTTTAAAAATTCTATAACCAAAATCAGCATACGTTGGTTTGTCTGATCGATACATGTGCCAGGAAAATCGGATGAGATAAGACCATTTGGAAAGACATAAGTGTAACATGCAGTAATGACTGATTGGGCCATACAGAAGCTTAGGACATCTGGCCTGTCATTCTTAATCAGGTTCCCACACCTGGCTACACCCAAAAAGAACTGTAAAATAACCTAAATGCATCCAATAGACCAATGTTTCATGACTAGATGCAATGGTAACATCCATTATATCTCTCCAGTTTCACTTTATGGCCTATCTTTAAAATTCACTTTTTTTTTTTTAAATTACAGCTTTTGATCATCAAACCTTCATTTTATCCGCTTTCCCCCCCAATCTTCCCAACGACCTCATTGCACACTTTGTGCTTTTCTTTACTTGCATCCTCTCTGTAGCTGTAATGCATCAGAGGGATAATATTATATTCTGCGCTTGTATTTTCCTAGTTCCTCCAGCTTTTGTACTTGCGTATGGCTAGATTTTACTCGTATAAAGTATTATTTGATTTGATGGTTAGCGCACAAAGCATTTCACTGTATCTCGGCACACATGACAATAATAATAATAATCAGTATCAGTTGGGTATCATGTTAGATCCACACTTAGAAATGAGAAACCTGATTGCAATGTTTAAAGAGGTTACGTACTATATACATCTCGCTTAGGATGTGGTTTGTTGCACATTACATCGCAGACGTCACAACAATTGTAAGTACATATATTGAGACAGAAATAACTGCATATGAGAATGAAGGATGATACATGTTTGAGCTAATAGCTGCTGGGAAACGTGTTAGCCAATATTGCGAGTTGCTACTCCCTTAAAACGTGTTTCACATGCTCTTAGCTGCAACATTGTTTGCACCTTGCTTGCAACTCAATTGATGATTGACCCCTGACAAACAGAAGGTCATATTGATTCAAAGTTCTATTTCTAAGCGAATAAATGAGTGGAAATGATACTCTGCTCTAGAGATCAGTTCAGGAGAAACTGTAATACTGTATACCACGCTGATGACGGAGATAGGATGCATGGAAATTCTAGGCAGTAGGAAGTAAAACTGAGTGAGCAAATATGCTAAAATGCATAGAAACCAAAGACCCCCCCCCCCCCCCCCCGAAACCAAAATAAGATCACTTGCACAAAATGAGGAACGGCAGGATAGCAGAAAAATCACAAATAAAATTCATTGGTAGGCTTGAAAAACATGATAAGGCCCAAGAGGGGCCTGGAACAGGTTATTGAAGGGTTAACAACACTGAAGTGGTGACATGAAGTAATGCTGGAGACCATGATTGGCGAGTCTGCAAGCAGGAAAAGCTATTTTATTAGGAGTGGAAGGCTCCTACACTTACTTGGCAAACTTTCTGGCATCATAGACTTCCATCTGATGAGACTGTTGAGAATCTAATTGCACATTCCAACACAACAGCATACAAAATATTTCAGAGTACAAGTCTGATACTTGTGATCCATGCCAGTGAAGGTATTGAGGATTACATCGTCAACTTCAGCAACTTAGCAAGGTCAACATTTTGAAAGTTACACAAAAAGCTGGAGAAACTCAGCGGGTGCAGCAGCATCTAAGGAGCGAAGGAGATGGGCGACGTTTCGGGTCGAGACCCTTCTTCAGACTGGTCAGGGATCAGGGAAACGAGAGATATAAACAGTGATGTGGAGAGATAAAGAACAATGAATGAAAGATATGCAAAAAAGTATTGGTGATAAAGGAAACATTTTGAAAGTTTTGTGGTGGCATGAGAACACTAAGCCAAATTCTAACATGCGTGTACTCAAAGAAAGCTGCAATTTTGATAGAAGATACTTGCACAAAACGCAAAGCTCAGGTCTTAAGAAAGGTCCCAACCTGCAACATCATCTGTTCGCCGCTTGTAGACGCTGCCTGGCCCATTTAGTTCCTCCAGCATTTTGTGTTTTGCTCAAAATATCCAGCATCTGCAGTTTCTTGTGTCTACACTGAGATACTGCAAGTTGGCAGGGAATCGTCACATGGGCAGTAATTAAGGCAATAGCCATAATCTCTCCAAAAGGATCAAGTTACTTAGACTTTGTGTTATTTTGGAGAAAACCAACTAACCACAGGAACCCGAGAGGCAGGAAAACCACAAGTCACACAGTTGCAAAAGCCCTTGCTACTGATGTCAGCAAAGCCACACAGCCTCCATCTCCCCATTTGAAGCAGCCCACTGTTATAATTATAGTACAACAAAAAAGTCTAGTTGTAGGCAATTCATTGAGGCCATTCATTGAACAAAATGGCCACAAGAGTCACTTCAAGCAAGTTCAACTGAAGAAGAGTAATCTGCAGAAGTGTTGCAAACATTGGCAGAAATGAGATGCACGATGGCCCAACATTATTTGTAACAGACCAACATTTGCCTGCGGCAGGCTGCAACCAGAAGCCAATAATGTTGCAATTAGATTGGAGGAAGAAGTTACATCTTCTTTTTAATCACCACGTAATCCGGTCACACATCTCCAAGATTACTGGTTTTGCTTTTAACTCCTCCCAGTCGAGTACAAGTACAAGGTGTCAATCAGTCGGGCTAGTAATGGCATAACGCTGCTCACAATAGTAGTAGGATCAGGCCAGTACAATGATCCTGAGGAAGTTCACCAAGGACTGAGAAGTTGAAAGAGGCTGAGAGAATTGAAATAACATGAGGGAAGTTGCATATGTACTAGGTAACCAGGGTTATCAGGATTCTCAAATAGAGATCATACAATTAAGAAAGTGAGAGTTTGCAGAATGGGGTGTTCAAAAATTTCAGAAAGCACGTCTGAAATAAAATGTCTTTAGAAGAAAAGAATACTCTCTGCAATAACTTATGACACACCAGAATTTGGATTCAGATGTTTTGCAAAGTAGTTTCAGGCAATGCAGGAACAATCACTAGCTGAATTAAGACAAAGATAAAATGTTTTAGGTATGAGTTTCTGCTAACATTGTCTGCTATGGGACTGAGCCCATGCTTTGATGCATAAACTAAAAGTCCCAGCAGTTGGGAAATGTAATGATGGAGAGCAATTTGTTCCATGAGGATACAAACTCAATGACCAAATGGAAGGAAGGTGTTAGAAGAAGGCTGTAGAGTAGACTACCAAGGAAGGGTTTGCAGGACACTGTCAGTTGCGACCAAGGAAATATAATTGTCCCTAGATATATGGAAGTCCTGTTTCAAATTGACGTATGGCATTGCAGGGCTGTCTCCTTCTGGCACAGATGCCACCTTTGTGGGAACAACACTGACTCAGGCACCGGTGGTGGTGACACATGATAAGGCACAATGGTAACTTAATAGAAACCCGAGTAGCACAGTTCAGTGCTACAACCAAAAGCACCAAGATGCAACATAATCTTGATTTGAACCAGGTTAGGAGTACTTTGTATTCCCACTGAGCAAATGACAAAAACACAAGTAAAGTCAAAGGTGGGTTCAGATGAAACATTTGGGGGAAAAGAGCAGCATAGTTTATAATAACGACAAGCTATTTGAGGGACTAATACATCCAAGCATCAAACGGACAGATGTTAAGTCGACAAGACGTTAAGAATTTAAGAATAGAAGTATCCAAAAGAGAAAGATGTTTGCAATACTGCCAATCAGTATGTAACGTAGGTGGATGGATTGGAACATAAACTTCCTGACTTTGTGTACAGGTGTACAAATGCAGTGAAATGCAATAAATATTTAGAGCAATATTTTGCCAGAAAGTCAGCAGGGATCACTGTCCTGAAACTTTAACTGTTTTCCTCTCTGCAGATGCTGCTTGACCTGCTGAATGCTTCCAGCATTTTCATACTACAAGATTACGCTTTGTCCAAGATTCCATTTACACCAGTGCAGAATAACCAACAATAAACTGAAGATGACAGAATCAGTCTTTCCCAGGATTTGGAGTGGAGTTAATAACAAAGGGTTCAGGGAATGGGAAGATGGTCTTCATGGTGGAGAGATACAGATTACACCACGTAGCATTACAAGTTGCAAGTTGTTAACTGTCCCACATATTGTCCAGGTTAGCCAAAGTATTTCCAGGAGCAAAGTATTCCATGAGCATTGTTGTAACAATTCAATCAATTGCCAATCAGCCTTCCTCCTTTCGTCATTTCCAACAATGAAACTGCCCCTTCTCTAAACTCTCAAAGGTCCTATGGAAAAAAAGTCACCCAACAGCCAAATTCCTGACTCCTGTCACCAACCCCTCACGGGTGAATCGTGCATTTCCCAATTTTATCCTCAACTAACCGAAGGAAGAAAAAAAGTACCAATCCAAACTTTTGCCTGCCATTCCCCCTGATGTTAGGAATGTGTTTTTATTCCAACAATAATAAAAACTTACCATCATTTTTCTTGCTAGCGGAATTATGGTGTGCCTCGTTTGAGCACTGATTGCACATGAAGTTAATGATATTAGATTGATTGTACAGAGACCACCCAGCACTCCAAACCATAATCTTTGCTCCAAACATGCCTCTCCCACCCTCCTTGTCCGACCCAGTCAACTTGCTGGATGGTCCTTGATTTTTATTCCTTTCGCCATAGTTTCCCATTGATCTCACGATGGCCCATCTGCGTCTCAAGTAGCCACACATCCTAAACTAAATATAATGCAATGAAAGGCAGAAATTTGAAGTGAATTAAATTTTTTTTTAAATTGAAAAAAATAAAAAGTTTACCTTCGAACTCTTCGTCGTCTTCGTCGTCCTCGGAGTCGGTTTGCATGGGCTCATCGGCGAAGTTGACCGTCCGGGGGGCTCTCCCGGCGCCGCTGCCGTCAGTGGGGCTCTCCCGGCACGCCTGTAGTTTGCTGAAATACTGCACGGCGAAGCCGACCAGGTCGCCCGGCTGTTTCCGCAGCACCTCCACGGTGAAGCTCTGCAGCAAGTCCGTCAGCCCAGCGGGGATCTTCACGCTCATTCCTGAAGTGTGTGTGTGTGATGCGCCGCAGAAAATGACCACGGAATGTATGAGGATGGCTGCAGGGGGGGGAAGCGACGGCAACTTATTGCGATGCAGACAGTGCAATGCACTCCCCGATCACTGGGACACATGCAAACTCTGGCCGATCCTGGCGAATGCCGCCCTGCTCAGTTGAAGTGTCATGGTACTTCCTCCCCTCTCCCTTCCTCGCCCGCTCTCAATGGCACAGAGTAATTCGCAGCATCTTTGACAAGAACCTCCCTGCTCACCGAGTGCCAGCTACACGTGATGCCAGAAACCATGGGAACCGCCAGGGCCGGCCGCTTACGTCTGTAGAAAAGATAAATGACTAGGAGGGCGGAGACATCCAGCACCGCTTAAAGGGCCAGCGCTGCGGCAGGGAGGGAGGGAGGGCATGGGAGACAAGTGTTGGCTGCAAGTTCACACTTCCTATAAATGCTGACGGGTAGAAGTCTCATAATGGCATAGAACAGCAGATGACCGCAAAGGGTGCGTTAAAAAAAAAAAAAAAAACCTTTCACAGAATGTGGATGTGACTGTCATTGAGGTTGAACTGAGAAGTTAATAATCATTCGCATTGATGGGCTGGGATCATATAAAACCCGAATCAGGAACTATTGAGTGTACAAAAAAAACACAATCTCTGCGAAGATCAGGGTTATTGCCCTGACTTCTTTAGTCAGAGGGTAGTTAATCTGTGGAACTCATTGCCACAGATGGCTGTGGAGGGAAGGCCAAGTCAGTGAATATTTTTTGGGCAGAGATAGACAAATTCTTGATTACAACGGGTGTTATGGGGAGAAGGCAGGAAAATTGGATTTGGAGGCACAGATCAGACATGATTGGATGGCGGGGTAGACTCCGTGGGCTGACTGGCCTAATTCTATTGCTTATGAATTTGTGACTTTTTTCTCAATCTTTCTCACCGCAATGTTACATCTAGTCTCCAACCAACTTTGGAAGTGCAACTAATCTTAAATAATGGGAGACTGTTCATGTTGAGACCTTGGCAAATGTGAACCACTTTCTACACGTTGGAGGCACCTCCCAGCAAAAGCAGACATCAATGATGAAAATCATCATTATCTTCAGTCTGCCAGCACAGCCTCTGTTCAATTGAGTAAAAGAGTGTTTGAGGATCAAAACTTCAGTCCTGGCACAAAGTTCCTGTTCCCTTATATGTTCTGAGACCAGGATTACAAACAGTAGACACCTTATTCTTCTTTCGTGTGGCGTGCACAGCCTAAAGTTGTAGGACAACTTGCTCTATTTGATCTTCTGTTTGTGCACGTCGAGTTGATTGCATTAGTCGAAACAGGGTGGACCACGCGAAGGTTGCAAACTTCCACCCCAGTAGACACCTCAGGCCACTGGATAAATACCATCAAAGCTGTCTTCGCAAAACCCTTCAAATTTATTGGAAGGATAAGTGAACCTCTGTCAATGTACACTGACAGTGTCAATAACTAGTGTCAATAATACCAGTGCCCAAGAAGAGTAGGATGATGTGACTACCAATCGATGACACTAACTCTGTGGTGATGAACTGATTTGAGAAGTTGGTTATGACTCAACATTTTAACGAAGACTTGAACCCACTATAATTTGCCTACCTCCACATTTGATCAATGGGGGATGCAATCTCTCTGGCTCTCCACTGTGCACTGGACCATTTGGACAATAAGGATACGTATGTCGGGCTGTTGTTCATTGACTACAGCTTGGCATTCAACATCATCATCCCCTCCAAACCTGTTATTAAATTCAGGGAATTAAGTCTCTGCTCATCTCTATCAGTACCAATTGGCAATAACAATTCCCCCTCAATAACCATCAATAAAAGAACACTTCAGATCTGTGTGTTCAGCCCCCTGTTCTAATCACTCTATATGAGTGTGTAGCCCAGACATGGGTACACTATCATTAAATTCACCATGGCACCACATCATAGAGTGCCCATCAATAATTCAACTTTATTAGAAGTTTAGGAGGATTAGTACATCAATTAACTTCTTGACCTTTGAACATTTAAAGGTGGATGGTAGAGAGCATCTTAACGGGTTGCATCACGGCCTGGTTTGGAAACTCTAACGCCCAGAAATGAAGGAGATTACAGAGAGATAGATACTCCCCAGTCCTTCATAAGTACTGACATCCCCACCATTGAAGGGATCTCTTAGAGGCATTGCCTCAAAAAGGCGGCCAATATCATCAAAGACCCACATCATCCTGGCCATGCCCTCATTTCAATCCTAGCATAGGGAAGAAGTTATAGGAGTCTGAAATTCATGACCATCACATTCAAGAATAGCTTCTTCCCAACAACCATCAGGCTCTTGAATACCATACAACACTAACCTCAACTATGAACTTCAATGGACTGTCTCTGATATTTGCGTTTTTTTTGCACCAATGTTACAGTTATGAATTTATTGAATGTTCCTTTATCATATATTATTGATGCAAATAGCATTTATAGGCCTGTTATGCTGCTGCGAGTAAAAATTTGGTTGTTACAATATTGGTACATATGACAATTACACACACACAACTCTTGGCACACCATCCGCAGCGTTGGGTTCCAATAACATTCAGTTTGCTCTGCTCAACAGGTCACACTGTTCAAATGCCCAACTCCCAAGAAAGACAATCTATTCCAAGCTGTGTAATGGGAAAACAATTCCAGGTGAACCAAGGAAGATATTCAAAGATTGGAAATGAGGTGCTGAAAGCCTCTCTAAAAGGTTGCAACATCCTAAATAATTCTTGTGAATCCTTGGTCCATAATTGCTCGAAGTAGAGAAGAAGTTGTCAAGATGGTATTGCGAAACTAGACTCCATACATCAGTTGCACACAGAAGCCATACATAAGAAACAGTTGGGGTGATCCACCTCACAAATTACTCACCCAACTGCCTTAGTACGCACCTCCTTTCTAATCAATAGAAAGATCTGCAGTTCCCACATTAGCCGCATCCGCCATTCAAACGAACAATCCAGAGAAGAAGCAAATAATCCTTGATCCCGAGCAACTCCTTAAGAAGGAGACGCCTGGTAAGGTTGGCAGTTTTCCTCCCCTGAAGCACAAGTGAATCAGATGGGCTTTTATGAAAGTCAAGTAGTTTTGCGCTTACAATTACAAAGACTTGCTTTAAAAAATAGAATTCCATATTTCTTTAATTATTTGAATTTAACTCCTCAGCCACCACAATGGAATTTATTTTTTGAATCAGTGTTCTCAACGTGACTAAACTATCAAAATTGTGCTCTGCGAAAAGAATAACTGCTGGAAGAGCTCAGTGATTTCTTCAAACTCTTGTTCTCACTGAGTTCTTCTGGCAGTTTATGTTTTGCTCCAGATTCTAGATTTGGTGCTCTAATTTGACTCCACTAAAAGATTTGAATGCAGTTCCTGTACAGATTTATTGTGTAAAGTCAAAATGTTAAGCGTCTCTTTACCTTGGGTTGTTGGTGAATTGTTGATCAAGAAGAATTATGATTCTTTAGGGTCTTTGCAGGAGCAGTTCACACTGGTCTAGTATCCTTGGATTAAAGTTAACAGTAAGTATTGTATTTAAAAAATAAGAAACACTGTTTTGATGGAGTCACAAGGATGCTGCAGATGCTGGAATCTTGAACAGAAAGACAAAGTGATGGGGAAACTCAGCAGATCATGTTGCATTTATGGAGGGCAATGGACAGATGGCATTTTAGTTTGCCCCCACCACCCCCCCCCAGCACTTTGTTTTTTGTTTGTCAATTTGCTGATGTTGCTTCTGTCCTCCTCCTCCAACAGTGGTGAGATCTGTCATTAAAAGGTTGCATTTGACAGTCAATTGGATCCTGCCATGAATTAGTTCTCTGCCCAGATTTCTGCAGGAGTATTTTTCTCACGACAATTTACAATTTACAGAGGCCTATAGACCTATAAACCCCTACGTCTTTGGAGTGTGGGAGGAATCCAGAGCACCCAGAGAAAACCCACACAGTCGCAGGGAGAATGTACCAAGCTCCATACAGACAGCACCGATAGTCAGGATCGAACCCAGGACTCTGGTGCTGTAATGCAGTAACTCTACCGCTGCACCACTGTGCCGCTCCAAATTAGTCAGTGTTGATGGCTACCTAACGCTGGCTATGAAATCCTGCACTAGGGAATGTCTGGTCACTCCAAAGGCAAATATTGCCCTGAGGTCATTCGGCTTTCTATTGGTTCATGCCCCAATTTTTGTCGATCAGGTGCCTGATTCTGGAAATTCATAGGGAAAAACGGCCATCCCATTCCATTAGCACATGAACAGCCAATTTCCATAATGGGTTATTAGATCGGTCAGGGGAGGAAGTGGTTAGGTGGCATTGTGTTTAAACTACTGGATTAATGGACACACTTCTGAAACATCACCTGAGTTTAAGTCCCACTGTGGTGGCTGGGAAACAATTAATTTGGAATGAAATCTCTGCAATATAATGTTGATCATTTCAAAATGTTGACTGCCATAGAACTGGAAACATGGCTATCATGGTGATTAATGCAGATTATCCACATCCACGTGTTTTAGTCAGAATTCTTTTGCGTCATGTTATTTTTTATTTGTGTTTATTCACTTACTTTGAGACATATCTCAGGCAGCAGATCTAGTGCCTTTTCAAACTTTCCTGTCTAGGGTAATAGGATTTGCCTGTGTACTAATGATTTGGAAAATAAAATTATCTTTCCGCGTTACTTAGTTGATATTGAACCAAGCGATGGTTCTGCAAGGTCAAAGAAGCAAAATCACCAAAGTAGTCAGAGACACAGATCCTAAGAGACCACGCAGCAAATTCAATACGAAGATATATTCGATGTTCAGATATATAATTGCATTGTGCTTCTTTTGCAGGAGATGGTGTGAAAGATATTGTATTAAAAAATATGGTCTTCCTATGGGTTGGATTAAAGATTTTTGCATCTGTTACATGCTTGTTTCATTCCTCATATTTGTTTCATAAATGTGTTTCATATTTGTTTTATAAATATACTGTGGCATTTCAATGGACAGAACAATATTGTATCCTGACAAGGTAGCATGCATTTCTCTTCCAAATTGTACAGTGTGTTTTAGAGCTGTGGTTATTTTCCAGAAAAGTGGATCATAAGAGTCATGGCATGGGTGGTTCTGGTTTATAAACAGCCTTTCAAACCCACTGAGGCCATGCAATTCGCTCCAACTAATTCACTACCCACCAACCTCTGCAAATTATTTTTCCTCAAGCGCTCATCCAATAACCTCTTAAAAGTTTAATTTCCCATGACTCCGGCAGGCAACGTCCCACATTATAACTGCTCTCTGAGTGTTTTTCCTCGCTTCCCCTTGCACCTTTCACACTGCACCATCTGGTTTCTCCTGTTCCTTGTACAATGGGACAGCCCCTTCCAATTTACCCTGCCATTATATTTTACATGCCCGCCTCAACATTCTCTGCTCCAAGGAGAGCATCTTTGAATTCTCTAGTCTTGCGGCTGAGATCACCCATTCCTGGAACCATATTTTTTGACACGGGCTTCAGGATCCGCATAATAGAGATAAACTGGGTAAGAGGAAGGCACAACAAGACTGGATGTCTTGTAGACCAGTTCTTCAAAGCAAGCATTGAGGAATGCAATCACTAAAGAAAGCGAACGGTATGTTGACCTTCATCGCAGGATTTGAGTGCAGACGTATGCTTTGGTGAATGAGATCTTTGAAGGAGACTACTTGAAGAATGAATTTTTGGTACCCTTATCTAAGGAAGGATGTTCTTGCCATTGGCCGATGCAACAAATATTTATTATGCTTACTTCTGGGATTGCAGGATTGACTTTTGAGGACTGTTTGGCAATATTAGGCCGACCTTCAGTGGACTTTATAAAAACATGTGAGTATCTCATGGAAACCTATAAAGCTCTCAACAGGACAATACAAACTATATACAGGGAGGATGTTCCCAACAGCTGGAGAGCCCGAACCAATGGTCACAGCTTCACGATGGGGAGCCTTCCCCATTCACAATTCATCACCCAGGGGTAGAGTACCTGTAAAATTCTCCACCACAAAAGGCAGTGAAGGTAAAGTTAATGCAAAGGTATAATGGGAGAAGGAAGGAAATGGGCATTGAAGTAGATGATCAGTGATGATTGTGTAAAAGAGTTGTGCAGCCCCGTAGAGCCAAGTGGCCAAGAGCCAAGTGGCCTATCTTACTCCTATTTCTATTTCTCTGTATCTAGATAGAATGTAGCAAACAGAATTAGATGCAGTCCTTGAAGTGTGATCTTGGTTATGTTTCAGCACAATATCCAGACATTAAAAAAATGATGACAGCTTGGATGTTTCTGTATTTGACAATTAAATGCTGTACAATTTAATTGTGATATAGTAGTTAATTTAATTGTGATTATAGTAGTTTCCAGAAAAATCCATGAAAAAAGCAAAGCATCGTATCCAAGGACATTAATTTCTGAAAATATCCAAGCAGGTAGCAGGTCCAATATGGACAAATTTATTAGGAGAGAATAAAGTATTTTTAGGTGGTGGAACAGAGATAGCGGAGTCTCAGGGTTTGATGTACAAGGATCATTCATAATTCATGGACAGGTATGGAAAGTAATCAAATAGCGTAAGGGAATGGTATCCCTTAAGTCATTTGTGTAATCTCACCTGCAATGTTGCAAGTATCATTCTGGAAAATCTATGCCACACTCCTTCCAAGACAAATCTAGCAGGGAATCTGGCACGGGGGTCATTATACCACTGGAGACTGTGACTCCAACATTTTTCACTGCTGCAATGAAGGCACTGGCCAAGGAAGTGTAAAGCAGAATTACCATTATATCCAGGAAACCCTACTGGTGAATCTTGCACAGGCATAGGGAAGAGGCAGCAGAAGAGCTGGTAGATTGGAGTTCAGCACCAAGGATTTGGATTATACTGCTAAAGGTTCAACAAAACCACATGCATGATGAAGATTAGCGAAGGCAAAATCAAATGTATATCCCATGAACTTTCCACTAATATCACAGTCTGCTCATTGCAGTGCACTCCAATCATATACATATGAACAATATTTCACATGCTAATGCATACCTTTAAGCAGTAACTCTGATCACAGGGTCACCCATGCTTTAGAGCTTGTTTGACCACACACACGCACACACACACAGACACACACGCACACGCAACAAGCAAATTAAACATTTCCCAGTAGTAACAAAGTTCTTTTTAGGATAGTAATATGACGCATTGTTGTCATATACACCAGGTTCAATGAAATTCCTTATTCACATAGTTCACAGAGTAAACAGTATACATAATAAATAACATAATATAAAGATGGGGCTAAAACAGGAGAGTGTACAGCAACTTTTGAGTAGTGCAAAAGTATATTAATGTACAATATCAGGATAATTGAATGAGGTAGAGTTAATTTGGCAGTACCTCTAGGTCAGGGATGTGAATGTGATTGATTGATGAGTCTTACATCAGTGGGAAGAAGCTGTTTTTATGTCTGGACATCCGACCTTTCAGGGTCCTGAATCTTCATCGAGAAAGTAGAAAAGAGCAAAAGTGAATGGCCCTAGTAATAGACATTCTTGAAGATATTTCTAGCCTTCCTGATGCAACACACCATGAAGATAGACCGAATGGAAGGAAAAGGTCAGCCTTTGATGGACTCTGTTCATCATTCTCTGTAGGTAATCAAGAGCAGAGCAGTTGCCACATCATATACAGGGACTCTTGCACTAAATGTTGTATCTTTATCCTCAATCTATGCACTGTGGATGGCTTGATTGTATTTATGTACAGTCTTTTATTTGACTGAATAGCATGCAAACAAAAGCTTTTCACTGTACCTTGGTACGAAAGAGAGAGAGAGAGAGTTGTTGTTGTTATGAATAAAGCCCATTAGGTGAATTCACCCTACTGTATGTGTCAGTCTGGTACATTGCAGAACTGGCTGGTATCATGACTGATGTCACAGTATAGATGCACAGACTGCAGAATAAAAGGAGTAATTGCTGTAAGACTGAGCAGGTCAGGCAGCATCTGTGAAAAGTGGAAAATAAATAATATTTCAGGTAAAATACTCTTCTAAAGAATGGGGGTGGATAGAGAGTAAGTGAGATTTGAATTGGAGAAAATCTGGGCGAGGATGGAGTGGGGAAAGAATATCTTTGATCGGGTGAGATCAGGATAGTTCAGCTCAAGCCATCTGATGGATGAATGGGTTAATGAGTGAAGTAGGCCAGTAAGAGATAGAGAGAGAGTATATCCATCTGCAATATTAACTCAGTTTTCCCTCTCCATTTGCATGTGCTGCTGAGGTTCTGCAGCACTGCAGTTAACAGGTTTTACATGTTCCCTTTTGTTTTCTCTCTTGATCTCTAATTAATCCTCTTTCCAAATATAATTGGAAAATATTTGAGTTAATCGTAAAGTCTCTTGCACAGATTGAACACAGGCCAGACCACTGGTATATTTCAGATTGCAGAAAATGAGTTTATCCTCTGTCATACGCTAGAGCTGTGACATGTGTATTTTGACACAATGCCAATGCAGCCAAAATGCACCTACATTTCCCCACCACCATGTACAGTATCAGAAATCATATTGCATCAACACTACCTAACAGTGTAAAGAAAAATGTCTCCCACACAGTAAAATAACAATGCTTACATCTTTAATATCACTTAATAAAATACCACTTTATACTAGTTCCAGAAGATGCAACTTAACTTTATAAGAATATTATACTTTATTTTATTCTGCATTCCATAGTCAATGGCCATATTTCCTTTTTGTGAAATGGTTACATTTATTTCATCATCGCTCATTAAAAGTCCATTATCTGAGTTATCCAGAAATGTGTAAAATATGTTATTTTCTGTACAACATTATTTATATTGACAGTCATCGACACAGTGGAGAAGAACATTGAGAATCTCTGTTTGTCAGTTTTCTGACAATTCCTTGTTTGTGAAGGGTAGTTTTCTTGTGGTTCCCTGAGATTAGATTGGCTGAGCATCACAGGATACCTGATTAAAAGGGGGCAAAATGCCTCATTATGCACTGAAATATTCTTACATTTCAATGCCTCGGTTGCATTGAAATAATATTATTGGTGTAGTTTGAGCACAGAAAGCTAGATATAGGGTAAGGGCTTCTGCACTGTATAATCAAACTTTATCCCTTCATGTTTTCCTTGTATCTTTAGGATATACAAATGTACAGACATTTAACTACTCACAGGAGAAAAAAAATGATGAAAAAAAACAACTAAATTGGTGTTTATCATTGCTTACCTTTGCAATCTGGTGAAGGCCAGTTTTAATTCAGCCGCTGCAGCAAACTGCTTTATAATCATGTTGGGTTAATTGGTGATATTTACTACAAATGTGAACTACAAAATTCCAAAGTTGCCCTCAGAAGAAATAATAACTGTACTAGTGAAGAAGCATCCATCCCCCTTGTTGGTGTTTAGATTGTCTTTTCCTTCTGCTGAGAGGCATTGATGCCTTTCTTCCTTGTGAACTTTTTTCTATCTAGTTTATGCTGAATTCGTGTCAAGGTACTTGTTGAAACTGGACTTTGAATAAGTGGTTTTCACTTTTTGAATGGTTTAAGGAACTGAAATGGATATTAGATAGTGCATTGCCTAATCAAAGGAAATAGAAGCACGAGCAAGCCACTCAACTGCTCCTGCCCAAAGATCCTATAGCGGATCTTTGCTCCTGCCTGCTCTGCCATTCAGTAAGATCATGGCTGATCTTTTTTCTCAGCACTACTTTCCCGCACTAATCCATAATCCCTGATTTCCCCAAACATTTAAAAATCAATTGATCTGAAGGAAAAGAGACCAATGCAAAAGTGGGCCTGTGGCTTCTGGCCTCACGAATGTTGTTTGAGTGAGGTGTTGGTGCTTATCATCAATAGACAGGCACTTCACACATGTAAATAAACCACATACCTCACCAATGTCAGTGTAAAGAGAAGTTGTAGGTCTGCACGGGCACGGGGAGTAGCACTGTGGAGAAGCTGAGAATCCTCAGCAATTGCACAGAGAGGCTGCATACATATGTGCCAAACTAACCTTTGTAAACTAGTACATGAGATAAATGAACTTGGTGTGTAACTGGACTAAACTCAATGGATTGTGAAGGAAGGAACTGCAGATGTTGGTTTAAACTGAGTAAATCAGCGGGACAGGCATCATCTCTGGATAGAAGGAATGGGAGACGTTTCGGGGCGGGACCCTTCTTCAGACTAGTCAGGGGGAAGGGAAAGTTCTATATTTCTCATTTCCCTTTCCTCTGACTAGTCTGAAGAAGGGTCTCGACCCGAAACATCACCCATTCCTTCTCTCCAGAGAAGCTGCCAGTCCTGCTGAGTTACTGCACTTTTTGTGTCCATAAATGGACTGTGAGAAGTACAATGTTTTCTGCGAAACCATTCTGATTACTGACATGAGGATTGTCACCAGTCCAGTGCTGAAACTGCCTTTAAAAAATGTAATAGAGTCAAATTAGAGCACAAATGTCTGCAGATGGTGGAATCTGGAACAAAAGATAAGCTGCTGGAAGAACTCAGTGAAAACAAGAACTGGAATTCATCACTGAGTTCTACCAGCAGTTTTATTTTTTGGGGCCAAGTTTGATCATTTGTGCAGGTTTAGATCACCAATTCAAAAAATAAAGTTCAAACCCCTTCATGACAGCTGGGGAGTTAAATTCTAATAATTAAATCATAGAAACATAGAAAATAGGTGCAGGAGTAGGCCATTGAGTCCTTTGAGCCAACACCACCATTCAATTGGAAACCACCAGGGGCGCCGGGGCGATGGCTGCCCTGTCGGCAGTCTGTTCGTCCTTTCACTCTTTCTGTTATTTTTTACGTTTGTTAAAAGTTTTGTTTAAATGTTCTTCGGTTTGTTTTATGTGGGGGGAGGGGGGAGGGGATCGGGGGAAACCTTCCCGGATGTTGTTTGATGTCCTTATAATAACAGTAACCTTACACCATGATAAGGATTCATATACTTTATTAACTACATAGCAAACACAACTTCTCTCTTATGAGTTCCACTTATACTAAAGGAATGCAGCAGACCGCGATAACTGAAAAGCTAGTGGGCGTAACTACAAATGCATGACTCATAACATGAGTCACTGATCTACATCCCCCCTCTTAAAGAATCAACAACAATATATAGCAATGTTACAAAATTTTGAGATTTAAAAAATCAAGTCTGCAATTTATCCCATCAGATAAAGCATAAAAAGAAGTTTAATTTGACACCTAATTCACTTTCATATCTTCAGTGTTAAAAAAGTGATGGCCATTGTCATACTCTGAAATTAGCATCTTGTTCCCTATTGCTTTTCCATTGACTTAACACAAAAGTTGTGATCGAGGACAGTCCATAACTTTCTTAAAAATTAAGAGAACTGAAAGAAATGTTCAGTTATTGTAGATTGAAGCATTCTGAAACAAAAATGAAACAATCTTACTTGGATGACCTGAAATTAAAGCATACAATTAGTTAGTTACCCAGTTGTAGCTAATTACAAAATTCAATTACTAGATCTAAACATCTATCCATTTCTTTAAGGAAATATTAACTTTTTTTTTTAAAGCCTAAGTGTCCAAATAACATTCACACAAGAATTCACAATATAACATAATTTTTAAATCTAATTGCCATTAATTTATAGGCCAAATTGAAGGAATTTAGTGTTTAATGCCAGTAAATTAATGGCCATTTAAATCAGTTTGTGAGTGGGATTTTCTGGAACGCCATGGACTGGAACGTTGTGGTTGCGGTGAATTTAAACCCCATAACGGCAGGAAAAATACTGCCGGTTCGTATGGGGAATAAATCACCGTTTCGCAATATGAAATGTTGATTAAGGTCATCTAAACAAGCAAGTTTATATGAAAAAATAAACAGCTTTCATTTACCTGTCCCCTACGTAAAATCCGTTACCGTTGTCAGCGTTCACGGCATTAGGAGCTAATTTTTATTTTACTGCAACGCTGAAATAGTAGGACAATTTAAAAAAATGTCACTTACCGGCAGTCGGAACGAATCTTTAGCAAAAGCTCGCACTGCGAGAAAATATAACTCCGGATGGCAAGGGAAAACCGCATTTTAACCCGCCCCCCCCCCCCCCCCCCCCTCAAAGGTGCCAAAATCACTCACACGGCCAGTGACAGAACTGCAGCACCGCTAAAGGTACGTTTTGTAACATAAACAATACAGACCCATAAACTAAACCAGGCAAGTATTACAATCGATGACAGACTGGAGGGAAGTCAATCATAGTCCGGATACTTCATGACCGGCCTGCAAACACGTGTAGGATGGAGACCATCTCCGTTCTTTTTCTCCGGGAAAAGATCAGGCGACTTCACTGCCGAGGGAGACTGGACCAACATCCCTGGAGACGAAGCAGGAGCCTGTGACGCAGGCGCAGATGGAACAGACAGAGGAACTGTCGCAGGCGTGGGTTGTTGTGCTGGCAAGAGCATGCAGACTGAAGTGAACTTGTACGATCCGGACAGTAAGGAGGAGGAACCGGCTCGTTCACAGGTAGAATATGTTGCCTGTTGCGTCTGTAGGTGCCGCCATCGGCACTAACAATATACGAGCGTGGCTCCGAAGCAAGTCCAGAAATTACTCCAATACGGTCGTGGCCTTTGGCAGTCTGTAAGCGGACCACCTGCCCTTTGGTCAGCGGTGGCAGTGGCCTACTCGTCTTGTCGAACCATTGTTTCTGAATGTCACGGTTCTGTTGCAACCTGGATTGAACCTCCTCAGGCGGAAAAACTTGTGGGATAAATGCCCGATCTGCTACAGGCAACGTGGCACGGGTCTGCCTTGACAATAAAAGTTGAGCGGGTGAACCCAAGACGGGGTCAAGTGAGATGTTGCGTAAGTTAGCAGATCCAGGAATATGTCAGATTTAGCTCTGTAAGAATGTTCCTTGAACTGTTTTGCACTTTTGACAGCCTGTTCAGCCAGCCCGTTAGACTGAGGATATTCAGGGCTGCTGGTGACGTGGTGGAAATTCCAGCGTCTAGCGAACTCCCTGAATTGTTGGCTGGTGAACTGACTGCCATTGTCAGTTAGCAGTCTGCCTGGAGATCCGTGGACTGAAATGTGACGAGATAACTTCTTCTTCTTCTTCTTCTTTCATGTGGTGTGCACAGCCCAAAGTTGTTGGACAACTTGTTTAAAATTGATCTTCCGTTTGTGCACGTCGAGTTGATTGTATTAGTCAAAACAGGGCGGACCGCGTGAAGGTTGCAATCTTCCACTCCGAGATAACTCGAAATCACTCCACTGGAAGTGGCGCTGCTGAGAAAATCAATGTCGAACCATCCTGAATAAGAATCCACGAGCACCAGGTACATTTGGTCTCTGCTGTATTCAAACTCTGGTCTCCAATTGGAGGCGTGGGTTTGTATCCCACTTCTGACACCATGTCGATTGATGTCTATATAATAATAATAACCTTACACCATGATAAGGGTTCATAGACTTTATTAACTACATAGCAAACACGACGTTGGAGCTCCCAACTCAGCCTCACCCGAGACTGCGAGCCCTTGATGTAGAATCCGCGGTGGTCGCGGTGGGAGCGATCCCAGGCAAGTACACGCCCGCGGTGGGGTTCACAACAGTCCGAGAAGACTTCCAGCTCCATCGATGGTAGGCCTCAGAGCCCAGAGAATCCGAAAATTGATCACATCTCCAGTATAGATCAGTGACTCAGGTTATGAGTCATGCATTTGTAGTTACGCCCACCAGCTTTTCAGTTATCGTGGTCTGCTGCATTCCTTTAGTATATGTGGAACTCGTACAACTTCTCTCTTACGAGTTCCACTTCACCAGCACCGACGCGAGGTTCGATCGTCCAGCGCGGGGGAGCTGACATCCCCCCGATGCAGGAGCAGATCGCCTCGACGCGGAGGGCCCGAACGCTGCTGGCTACAGGAGTTAAGATCATCCATCAACGGGGACCCACGACCGAGGAAGAACTAAGGGAAGGACTTGAACTTTATTTCGCCTTCCATCACAGTGAGGAATGTGTATGAGTCACTGTGGTGGATGTTCATGTTAAAATGTGTTTTGAAGTGATTTGTTACTTTTAATTGAATGACTGACCTGGCCAATGAAATTCCTTGTATGTTGCAAAACATACTTGGCGAATAAAGTGTGATTCTGATTCTGACTCTGAATATGTTCATGGCTGATCATCCAAAATCAGTACACCATTCCGCCTTTTCCCCTATATCCCTTGATTCCCTTAGCCCTAAGAGCTAAATCTAACTCTCTCTTGAAAACATCCAGTGAATTGGCCTCCGCTGCCTTCTGTGGCAGCAAATTCCAAAGATTCACAACTCTCTGGATGAAAACGTTTTTCCTCATCTCAGTCCTAAATGGCCTACCCCTTATTCTTAAACTGTGACCCCTGGTTCTGGAACCCCCAACACCGAGAACAATTTTCCTGCATCTACCCTGTCCAATCCTCTAAGAATTTTATTGTTTCTATATGATATCCTCTCATCCTTCTCAATTCCAGTGATATAAGCTCAGTCAATCCATTCTTTCATCAAATGTCAGTCTCGCCATCCCGGATATTAACCTGTTGAACCTACGGTGGACTCCATCAATAGCAATAATGTCCTTCCTCAAATTAGGAGACCAAAATTGTACACAATACTCCAGGTGCAGTCTCACCAGGGCCCTGTACAACTGCAGCAGGACCTCCTTTTTCCTAAACTCAATTCCTCTCGCAATGAAGACCAACATGCCATTAGCTTTCTTCACTGCCTGCTGTGCTGTACCTGCAGGCTTACTTTCAGTGACTGATGTACAAGCACACCCATGTCTCATTGCAACTCCCCTTCTCCTAATCTCACTCCATTCAGATAATAATCTGCCTTCCTGTTCTTGCCACCAAAGTGGATAACCTCGAATTTTCCACATTATACTGCATCTGTCATGCTTCTGCCCACTCACCCAACCAATCCTAACCACCCTACAGCCTCATAGCATTCTCCTTGCAGCTCACACTGCCACCCAGCTTTGTGTCATCCGCAAACTTAGAGATGTTACATTTAATTCCCTTGTCTAAACGATAATATAAATTATAAGTAACTGGGGTCCCAGCACTGAGTCTTGCGGCACCCCATTTGTCACTGCCTCCCTTTCTGAAAAGGACCTGTTAATTCCTACTATTTGCTTCCTGTCTGCCAACCAGTTCTCTATCCATGTCAATACCCACCACCAATAACATGTGCTCTAGTTTTGCATGCTCATCTCTTGTGTGGAACCTTGTCAAAGGCTTTTTGAAAGTCCAGATACACCACATCCACTGGTTCTCCCTTATCCATTCTACTTGTTACATCCTCAAAAAATCCCAAAAGATTAGTCAAGCATGATTTCCCCTTTACAAATTCATGTTGACTTTGACCGATCCCATCACTGCTTTCCAAATGCGCTGCTTTAACATCCTTAATAATTGACTCCAGCATCTTCCCCACAACCGATGTAAGGCTAACTGCTTTATATCTCCTGTTTTCTCTCTCCCTCCTTTCTTAAAAAGTGGCGTTACATTGGCTACCCCCCAGTCCACAGGAACTGATTCAGAGTTGAGAGAACATTGGGAAATGATCACATCCCTGAGTACGCTAGAATGCAGACCATCAGGCCCTGGGGTTTTATCGGTCTTCAGTCCCAACAGTTTACCTAACACCATTTTCTGATTAATGTGGATTCCCTTCACTTCCTCCCTCCCACTAGATCCTCGGTCCCCTAGTATTTCCGAGAGATTGTTTGTGTCTTCCTTAGTGAAGACAGAACCAAAGTACTTGTTTAAATGTTCCTTGTTTCCCATTATAGATTCACCTCTCTGACTGAAAGGGACCTGCATATATCTTCACTAATCTTTTCCTTTTTACATACCTAAAGATACTTTTACAGTCAGTTTTTATGTTCCACGCAAGCTTTCTTTCATGCTCCTTTTCCCCATCTTAATGATCCCCTTTGTCCTCCTCAGTTGAGTTCTAAATTTCTCCCATTCCTCTGGTTTGTCACTTCTTCTCGCCAATTTATATGAATGTTCCTTAGATTTAACACTATCCTTGACTTCCCTCGTCTGCCACGGTTGAGCCGCCTTCCCAGTTTTATTTTTTCGCCAGACAGGGATGAACAATTTCTGGAGTTCATCCATGCGGTCTTTAAATCTTTGCCATTGCATCTCAACTGTCAACACTTTAATTATGATTTGCCAGTCTATCCTAGCTAATTCCCGTGTCATACTTTAAAAGTCTCCTTTATTCAAGTTCAGGACCCCTGTCTCTGAATTAACCATGTCACTCTCCATCCCAATGCAGAATTCCACCATATTATGGTCACTGTGCCCAAGGGACCTTGCACAACAAGATTGCTAACAAATTATTCCTCATTATACAATACCCGATTTATGCTGGCCTGCCCGCTAGTCGGTTCCTCTACATATTGGTTTAAAAACCCATCCCGGATACACATTCCAGGAAATCGTCCTCCTCAGCAATTTGGTTGTCCCAACCTATATGTAGATTAAAGTTACCCATGATCATTGAAGGAAATCCCGGGGGGGGGGGGGGGGGGGGCAGGGGGGACGTGTCCCCTCCATATTTTCAGAGGTGGGGATGGTCCCCCCACCACATTACAAGCTTTGTAAGGTATGTCAGGTTTAATAAGTAGTCGTTCGTTTCAAGTCGAATCGTTCAATTCGAGTCGTTCGTTCATCACTTCATTCCTCTGAATCACAAAACCGATGTGTTTACTGTCTATGTTACTGTTAACTGCTACATCGATATCCATTCCTCAATCCTTAATAATTATAATTGTGTCACATCGTTTTCGTGAGTCGGAGGAATTAAGTGTTAAACGCCTCGAATCGTTGTACCCCCATCTGACAGTTTTAATGACATCTCCCGTTAATTTTATTCAAAGGAACGCGAAATACTTGAAGCAAGAGTCAGTTCACGAAAACGATGTGTTAACTGACATTGTTAACTGCTACATCGATATCCATTCCTTAATCCTTAGTAAATATAATTGTGTGAACTGACCTTGCTTCAAGTATTTCACGTTCCTTTGAATAAAATTAACGGGAGATGCATTTAAAACTGTCAGATTTGGGTACAATTATCATTTGAACTTTGGAGGTAGATTTACGTAGAGAAGGAATTGGCGACGTTTCGGGTCGAGGCCCTTCTTCAGACCCATTGTGAACATCGAAATGTCTGACGGTCCAATGCAGAGATGTTTGAAGTGAAGGCATCCAGACAATACTTCATCTCAAAAGGAGAGACAAAGAACACTACATTCATTTTTCGTGCGGGTACCTCTTTCCAAAAGGCATATTTTAAGTGCTGATCAACTACCTATCTTTTCTCATTTCACTTTTTAATATTTTGTATGAATATTATTGCATGGAAGAAACTGCAGAAAATCTACCATACGATGTGCAAGCAACCCGTTCTTATTCAGTGATATCATGAAAGAATGTTACTTTACCCGGGACTTGCACTTATTTAGGTTAGATTCAGTAAGATTCAGTCTCATTTTCATCAATTTCATCTTATTCTACATCTAGCTAGCTAATCACGAGATCCAACATCATATTGTTATAGCATGATTTTCCAGTATCAATTGCAGTATCGAATGTTTATCTCAACTTGATGAAATACTGTTTAAGAAGGAACTGCAGATGCTGGAAAATCGAGGGTAGACGAAAATGCTGGAGAAACTCAGCGGGGACAAAAATGCTGGAGAAACTGACGGCGGGGATAAAAATGCTAGAGAAACTGACGGCGGGGACAAAAATGCTGGAGAAACTCAGCGGGGACAAAAATGCTGGAGAAACTCAGCGGGGATAAAAATGCTAGAGAAACTGACGGCGGGGACAAATATGCTAGAGAAACTCAGCGGGGAGTTCTTGATGAAACTCAAAGAGTTCTTGATGAAATATTGAAAGTTCTTGATGAAAAGCTATCAGAAGTATGAAAGACCAAATTTTGTGCAAATTGATTTACTACAGCAAGGTCTGTTATATTCATGCCAAACTGCAGTTTAAATCACCTTTGATGAGAGTTGTTTACTATCTTGAATCATTGAATTTTTTGTATCAATTATTGTTCATCTCCTTCCACTCACAGTCCAGGCAGTGCAGGCTTGTCATCCTATGCTACCAGTCTAGTCAACACAACTACAAACTGACCAGAAAGTCCAGTTACTCTCTCTTTTCGTGTCCATCTTGTTACAAATGTTGGCCTTGCTGTCATCATCCATCCTGAAAAGGACGCAAGCTTTTGGCGACAATCAATGGAAGCCATCACTTGTCGCAATCGATGATGGTGGCAGCAGAATTAGCTCGGGATACTTCCAGTTTCCAGCCCCGCGACATGGACGCTTCTGCTATGGGGTAGTCCAGTTACTACATCTGCTACTAGTCCCGTCAAGACATCTCCAATCAGATCAGGCAGTCCAGGCATGACATCTCCACCGAGACGAGAAATTCCATTCATGACATCTACCACACCAGGAAATCCAGCCATGACATCTTCTGCGAATAGCTGAGGAATTTGTAAACAAGAATTCAGATTCCCGACGGCATGTATTTGGAAGGTTTCACTTGGCATAAATATAACGCCGTTGTCAGTAAAATCAAGGTTACATAATGGGTGGAACTAAATACCAGTGTTGCTAAATAGAGTGTAATATAACTAAGTGTTAATAATACTAATAAAGTGTTGCTAAATACCAATTCTTGTGAATCAAACTTTCATTGCAACCCTTTTTACAAATTTCTAACATTTTATTAGCGATGTTACAAAACCTACCTTCAGTGGTGCTGCAGTTCTGCCACTGGCCGTGTGCGCGACTTTGGCGCCTTTGAGGGGGGGGGGGGGGGAATTAAAATGCCGTTTTCTCCTGCCTGACTTCCTCGTGCTGCCAGCTGCTCCAGAACAATCGATCGGACTTCTGTTCTCGCAAGTTTAAAAAAAAAATTCTCTGGACAGTTTAATCGCTGGAGTAAAATAAAAAGCTACTTCTAATGCCCTCAACGCCTACAATGGGACGGATCGCAAGTAGGGGACAAAACATGGTGCAAGTCGTTTATTTTACATATAAACATGCTTCTTAGGATGACTTTAATCCAAATGTGATTTTGGCCCCATATGAAACAAGTGTTTTTCCTGCTGATATGGGGTTCAAATTCACCGCAACCGCAACGTTCCAATCGATTGCGTTCCACAAAAACCCACTCGCAAGATGATTTAAATGTCCATTAATTTACGGGAATTAAACACTAAATTCCTTCCATTTGGCCTATAAATTCATGACAAAGAGATTAAAAAATCATGTTAGATTGTGAATTCTGGTGTGAATGTTATTTGGACACTTAGGCTATTAAAAAATGTTAACCTTTTCTTAAGAAATGGATAGATGTTTAGATCTAGTAATTGAATTTTGTAATTAGCTGCAATTAGGTAACTAACTAATTATATGCTTTAATTTCAGGTAATCCAAGTAAGATTGTTTCATATTTGTTTCAGAATGCTTCAATCTATAAACTGAAAATGTCATTCAGTTCTCTTAATTTTTAAGAAAGTTATGGGCTTTTGACTGTCCTCGATCACAGCTTTTGAGTTAAGTTAATGGAAAAGCAATAGGGAATAAGATGCTAATTTCCGAGTATGAAAATGGCCATCACTTTTTAAATACTGAAGATATGAAAGTGAATTAGGTGTCCGCATTGCTAATTTTATGAGGGCAATGAAATCCAAGAATTTGAATTCGTATGAACTAAATTTCTAAGTTCTTTAGAAAAAGACCTTTCCTACACTCTCTTTCCCGTTAGCTGCATGGATATGCTTCCGCCTTGTTGACTCCACCCCCTACATTTTAGTTTAAACCCACTCGTGTAGCACTAGCAAACCTGCCTGCCAGAATGTTGGTCAACTTCCAATTAAGGTGCAACCCGTCCCTTTTGTACAGGTCACCCCTGCCCCAGAAGAGATTCCAGTGATCTAGAAATGTAAATCCTTGCTCCTTGCATCAACTCCCCAGCCACACATTCACATGCCCTATCTCCCTGTTCCTACCCTCACTAGCACGAGGTACTGGAAGCAAACCAGAGATAACCACCCTAGAAGTCCTGCTTTTCAGCCTCAAACCTAGTTCTCTATACTCACTTTGCAGAACCTCCTTACTCTTCTTACCCACGTCATTTGTGCCTACATGCACAACTACTTCCGGCTGCTCCACTTCCCTCTCGAGGATGTTCTGACGTTGGTCTGAGACATCTTGGACCCTACCACCAGGGAGACAGCACACCATCCTTGAGACCAACTGTCACCACAGAATCTCGTGTCCGCACCTTGGACAATGGAGTTAACCACCACTATGGCTCTGCCTGACATCGGTCTCACCAGTCGAGTCGCAGCGCTTGGATTCGAGTCACAGACCTGTCCGCCACTCGGACTGGAAGCGGGTCTGCCCCGACAGCTCCCAAGAGGGTTACCTGTTCGCAAGTGGTACTTCCACCAAGGTCTCCTGCACTTGCTTCATCCCCTTTCTTTCTGTATCTACCCAACACACCTCCTGCACTCTTGGAGTGACGACCTGACTGCAGGCCCTGTCCAGGAAGCTTTCATCATCCCAGATGGACCGCAGGTCATCCAACTGCTGCTCCAATTTTCTAACTCAGTCCTTAAGGAGCTGCACTTGGCCACAGTTCCCACAGGTGTAGTGGTCAGTGAATCCAGCAGTGCCCCTGACTTCCAACATCCTGCAACAAACACACTTGCAATAACATTCCTGCCATCACAATTTTAAATATTTAAATTAAATTAAACACACAAACGATTCAAGTAGCAATGTTACAAAACTTTGAGATTTTAAAAATCAAGCTTGCAATTTATCCCATCAGATAAAGCATAAAAAGAAGTTTAATTTGACACCTAATTCACTTTCATATCTTCAGTATTAAGAAAGTTATGACCATTTTCATACTCGGAAATTAGCATCTTGTTCCCCATTGCCTTTCAATTGACTGAACTCAAAAGCTGTGATCTAGAACCGTTAAAAGCCCATAACTTTCTTAAAAATTAAGAGAACTCAATGAAATTTTCAGTTATTATAGATTGAAGCATTCTGAAACAATTATGAAACAATCTTACGTTCTTCCACCGGAATAAGTCCTCGCCCCCCACTGATGATCCCTTTTCCTGTCTCCCACGTACCCCCTCCTCGTGGACCCCCCCTCGTGGCCCTCCAGCTTTAGAACTCTTTATACAGAACTGCCGTCGGGACATCAACCGCCTCGACTTCTCCACTCCCCTGTCTCACTCCAATCTCTCCCCCTCCGAACGTACTGCCATTGACTCACTCCGCAACAACCCAGACTGGGTTATCAAACCCGCCGACAAGGGAGGTGCCGTGGTAGTCTGGCGCGTCGATCTCTACAAAGCGGAGGCCACGTGCCAACTCTCGGACACCTCCTCCTACTTACCCCTGGACCATGACCCCACTGACGAGCACCAGGCCACCATCTCGAGCACCATAACCGACTTCATCAACTCCGGCTCCCTACCCCCCCGAGCCTCCAACCTCATCGTTTCCCAGCCCCGCACAGCCCGATTTTACCTTCTCCCCAAAATCCACAAACCCGACTGCCCCGGCAGACCCATTGTCTCTACCTGTTCGTGCCCTACCGAACACATTTCCACATACCTTGACTCCATCCTATCCCCCTTTGTTAAATCCCTCCCCACCTATGTTCAAGACACCTCAGACACTCTCCGTCGGCTCCGCGCTTTCCATTGTCCAGGCCCCCATTCTCTCATCTTCACCATGGACGTCCAGTCACTATACACCTGCATCCCCCACCAGGATGGTCTCAAACCCCTCCGGTACTTCCTCGACCAGAGGAGCAACCTATACCCATCCACTGACACCCTCCTCTGCCTAGCGGAGTTGGTCCTTACCCTCAACAACTTCTCTTTTGACTCCTCCCATTTCCTCCAAACACAAGGCGTAGCTATGGGCACACGCATGGGCCCTAGCTGCGCCTGCTTCTTTGTCGGGCACGTCGAACAATCTTTGTTCTCGGCGTACCAGGGCCCCACCCCCGACCTTTACCTCCGTTACATTGACGACTGCTTTGGTGTCACCTCCTGCACCCACGCACAACTGACTGACTTCATCCATTTCACCACCAACTTCCATCCGCCACTCAAATACACTTGGACCATTTCCGACATTTCCCTACCATTCCTTGACCTCACCATCTCTATTGCAGGTGATACACTCCTGACTGACATCCACTACAAACCAACTGACTCCCACAGCTACCTGGACTACTCTTCCTCCCACCCTGCTTCCTGTAAGGACTCCATCCCCTATTCCCAATTCCTCTGTCTACGCCGCATCTGCTCCCAGGATGACGTGTTCCACACCAGGTCATCGCAAATGTCCTCGTTCTTCAGAGAACGGGGTTTCCCCTCCCCCACTATAGATGAGGCTCGCACCAGGGTCTCCTCCATACCCCGCAACACTGCCCTCTCTCCCCATTCCCCCACTCACAACAAGGGCCGAGTCCCCCTGGTCCTCACCTTTCACCCCACCAGCCAGCGCATACAACAGATAGTCCTCCGCCAGTTTCGCCACCTCCAACGTGACCCCTCCACTCGCCACATCTTCCCATCTCCCCCCCTGTCTGCCTCCCACAAAGACCACTCCCTCCGCAACTCCCTTGTCAATTCTTCCCTTCCCTCCCGCTCCACTCCTTCCCCGGGCACTTTCCCTTGCAACCGCAAGAGATGCTACACTTGTCCCTTCACCTCCCCCATCCACTCCTTTCAGGGACCCAAGCCCGAGCCTGTCATTCCAAGTCCGACAGAGGTTCACCTGCACCTCCTCCAACCTCATCTACTGCATCCGTTGCTTCAGATGCCAGCTGATCTACATCGGTGAGACCAAGCGGAGGCTGGGCGATCGTTTCGCCGAACACCTCCGCTCGGACCGCAATAACCAACCCGACCTCCCGGTGCCTCAGCACTTCAACTCCCCCTCCCATTCCGTATCCGATCTCTCGGTCCTGGGCCTCCTCCACGGCCAAAGTGAGCAACACCGCAAGTTGGAGGAACAGCACCTCATATTCCGCTTGGGGAGTCTGCATCCTCTGGGCTTAAACATTGAATTTTCTCAATTCTGTTAACCCAGACCGCCCCCTCCCCTCCCCACCTCTCCCTCAGCCCTCGGGCCCTGACATTCCTTCTCCATCTCCCCCCCCCCCCCCACCCCAGTTGCACTAGCTTCTCATTTTCACACCACAAACAGCTTACAATGGCCTGTTTCCTTTATCATCAATACTTTTTTGCATATCTTTCATTCATTGTTCTTTATCTCTCCACATCACTGTCTATATCTCTCGTTTCCCTGATCCCTGACCAGTCTGAAGAAGGGTCTCGACCTGAAACGTCGCCTATCTCCTTCGCTCCTTAGATGCTGCTGCACCCGCTGAGTTTCTCCAGCTTTTTGTGTAACCCATGAAACAATCTTACTTGGATGACCTGAAATTAAAGCATATAATTAGTTAGTTATCTAATTGTAGCTAATTACAAAATTCAATGAGTAGATCTAAACATCTATCCATTTCTTAAGAAAAGATAAACTTTTTTTAAATTGCCTAAGTGTCCAAATAACATTCACACAATAATCCACAATATAACATAATGTTTAAACCTCATTTTCATGAATTTCTGGGCCAAATGGAAGGGATTTAGTGTTTAATGCCTGTAAATTTTACTTCGGAGTCACGTGAGTGACTTCGTGAAGACCCCGCCAACACGCATGCGCGGCATATCGTCGCGCGCATTTGCTCACGGCAGCTGGGGGGGGGAGTGCGCTCCCTCAACCGGCTCCTTCAAAAAGGTAAGCAGCTGCAGGTAAGTTAACCTTGAGCTGGTTTACCGTTTTTTTTTTTGTGTGGTCTGTGTGTTTTTTCAGAACCATGGAAGGAGGAAGAAGTGGGAGTCGCGTTCAGCGAGTGAAGTCCTCGGAGCTGCCCGCTACATCGGGAGCAGCTGAGACACCACCGAGGAAGAAGTCGCGGCAGTCGGGGAGCTCTGAGCAGCTGACCAGACCCGGCACAACCCCTCTGGCTAAGAAGAGGGTGTCCGCGCAGGAGCAGGGGCTGGGAGACCCTGACTCCAGAACTCCAGTGTCCAAGACCAGGGCTGGAGGTAAGGCACGTGGGGCTCTTGGAGCAAGCGTGTCCGCGAGTGCATCCCCCCCTTTAAAGGTCCCTCGCGGGCAGAACAGGGGGGAAGCCTCGCTAAAGTCCAGCCTTGTCGGTACGGCAGGCAGGGACAAGCCACTGGGGAAACCTGCAAGGAAGCAGACCAGTGGCAATGCTGGCGTGCCGAGGATCCCTGTGGGGGCAGGATGTACCGGCACACCACCGGAACAGGCTGCCGTAGTGCGGGCCGGTGGCAGCAATGTACGGTCCAGTGCCCCTGCTGAGGCGGGTAGAGCAGACCATGCGCCGCCACAGTCCCGTTTATATGTGGAACGCTGTGGTGGTAAGCCCGCACGGACATCAGAGAGTCCAGTTTCTGGTGCAAGTACTGACTCTAGCCCTCTTCCCTCCCATCAGACAGAGGGGCCGCTGCTGTCCAAACGACGGCGGACCAGCGGTGTGTCCGTGTGGGAGTCGCACAGCCCCGCTGGAGTGGGAGCTGGCGACTTCCCGGCAGTACATTCCGTGGGGGTGTTGACAACTGCTGGAAGCCCCGGTTCCTCTGGAGAGGCTGGGGAAGACGACCAGTGGCCCGCGTACAGCGGTGACGGTCGTATCGGCCGGTTGGAGCATATGGTGGAGGTGCTATATCAACGGGACCTGGAGCGTCAGGAACGGGAATCCCAGAGGTCTGGGAGCTACATGCAGCCGCCACCTTCTATCTCCCCGTCGCTTGAGAGCCAGCAAGGAAGTATGGGTGAGCCTGAGGAGGGAGAAGAGGTCCAGAGCCCACAGGAAATGTTGGAGGCGGTGTCGAAATTTGGGTCACCTGCAGCGGCAGGGGGACCACTACATCCCAAAATAGCGGCGTCAATCGATTTCCTGACTACGCACCAGCTCCAGGATACCGTGCTCTCGGAAACAGTGGGGAAGTATAAGGCACCAGCAAACTGTAACTCCCTCAACGTACCGAAAGTGAATGCAGCAATATGGGGGAACATGTCGGCGAACACAAGGGTCAAGGAGGGCAAGCTCCAGAAAATCTTAAAGCTGCTGACAGCAGGTATCACGGCTTTTGCTCGGTCGCTGGATGCCACGAATGTGTCCGAGGAGCAGCAGGATGCGCTAGCACTTCTGTGCACCACACAGTTTGAGATAAACTGTTTCAGGAAGAGCTCCATCCGGCCAAATTTGAATCCCAAATTTGCGGGATTATGCAGCACCTCCACCGCACCACCACCACCAAGGCAGTTGTTTGGGGAAGACCTGCCTAAACGCGTAAAGGAACTGGACGAGGAAGCCAAGACTGTGGGGATGATGAGACAGTCTTATTCATCCAAAACTCCCGGTTACACCAGGCAGCAGCCACGTTCCTCGTTCAGGCCCCACACATCGGTGGACCAAGGCCCCAGAACATATTCACAAACATATTCCTCGGCGGGGGCCCAACAGCAGAGGCCTTTTTTATTCCAAGGCCAGCCCAAGCCAGCTTGGAAGATGCGGCAACAGGGCCGTGCCACACGAGGAGCAAAGACACCACAGTCCAGACCCCGGCGCTAACCTTGGAGGTAAGGGGGCTTGGGTCCGTCCACAACGTAGCATTAGTAACCTCACCGGTGGGGGGACGGCTTCGGGGTTTCCGGTCTGCTTGGGATACCCTAACTACGGATCCTTTTATTTTACAAAGCATTCAGGGTTATGAGATAGAGTTTATTAATGGCAGAGATCCCCCTTCGCAACATGAGCCTAGTCGCAGATTTGCACTCTCTCAGTCAGAGAAGGAACGGGCTCATGTTGAAATACTACGATTAGAAAAGAAAGGGGTGATACAAAAAACGACGCACGAGCCATTGGAGTTTGTTTCCAACATCTTTACTAGGGTTAAGAAGGATGGAGGCTGTCGGATTATCATCGACTTAACCCAGTTGAATGCTTTCGTACAATATACCCATTTTAAGATGGAGACGTTTGAGACGGCCAAGCAGTTGGTTAGTCATGGGTACTTTATGGCTTGCATTGACCTGAAGGATGCGTACTATACAGTCCCTATTGCTAAACAACATCGGAGGTTCTTGAAATTTGTCTGGGAAGGTCAATTATGGCAATATATGGCTTTGCCTAATGGGATTACAACAGCGCCGAGACTATTTACTAAAATTGTCAAACCTTTATTGGCACATCTCAGGAAACAAAACCATATTATAATGGCATATTTAGATGACATTTTCATAGCAGGGAAAACCCTAGAGCACGCCCAGTTGGCAGTCTCGGCCGCTATATCTTTGTTTCAAAGAATGGGGTTTGTAATCCATCCAGACAAATCCAAGCTCAACCCTTCGCAGGTCATGGACTATTTGGGGTTCACTATAGACACTAACCAGATGAAAATCACGGTCCCAGTTGACAAAGTGGTGGACGTTCAACAAGCATGCATCAGTTTACTTGACAACAACAGGCCAACCATTCGGCAGGTTGCTAAGGTAATTGGCAAGCTGGTTGCCACATTCCCGGCCGTAAATTATGGTCCGTTGCATTACCAAAACTTACAAAAAAGTAAAATTCTGGCGTTAAAATTGAATACCGGACATTTTGACAGACCTATGCGCTTAGGCATAGGGGAGCAAACTGAGCTGGAATGGTGGGTTCATAATATTGGAGTAAGTTCCAAACCCATCATTCTCCCGAATCCCACGGTTCTGTTGCAAACTGATGCGAGTGCACAAGGCTGGGGGGCAACTGACACTATAACCAGCTGTGGTGGCAGATGGGACGCTCATGAGTTCACGCTTCTCCAAGTGCAAGGCATTAATTATTTGGAAATGCTGGGGGTCTTTCATGGACTGCGGGCATATTGCAGTAATTTGCGTCATGCACATGTCCGCCTTCAAATCGATAACACCACGGTGGTAGCCTATATAAATCATATGGGTGGTATCAGGTCAGTATCTTGTAATGATTTGGCAAATACAATTTGGCTCTGGTGCATCAAAAGGGGTATTTGGATATCAGCAACGTACCTTCCGGGGATACTCAATACGGTGGCGGACACCAGGTCACGAGTTTTTAATGATAACATTGAGTGGATGCTGAATCCCCTTGTGTTTGCTGAAATTGTGACAAAATTCGGTATGCCAGATATTGACCTATTTGCGTCTAGACTGAACCATCAGATACCAACATATGTATCGTGGGAACCAGATCCTGGGGCAGTGGCTTTGGATGCTTTTTCGCTCCACTGGGGGAAATGGTGTTGCTACGCTTTTCCCCCATTCTGCCTCATCAGTCGGGTATTACAGAAGATTAAATTAGACTCTGCATCAGGCATTCTGGTAATACCCGACTGGCCGACACAACCGTGGTACCCGGTGGTCTCTCAGATGCTGAAGCACCCGTGGGTGCGAATAGGAAACAACCCACAATTGGTTACTAATCCCGTCACTGGCGAGCCGCATCCGTGCCACGCCTATTTAAACCTGTTGGTCTGCAGGTTCTGAAAAGGCCTTTGCTGAACACGGGGATCTCACCGAGGGCCATGGATTTAATCGCTGCATCATGCAGAGCATCTACAAGGCGGCAGTACCTGACCCAGATCAGGAAATGGGAACTATTCTGTTTAAGGAAGAGTGTTACCTATGATTCTGCCACAATACCTGACGTCCTGGAATTCCTGGCGGGCCTCCACTATGATGAAGGGCTCAGCTATAGTACCATCAATAGCGCCAGGAGTGCGCTGTCCTCGTACCTTCCGGTAGGAGTGGGGACCAACAATCTGGTGTCGAAGTTTATGAGGGGTGTATTTAACACAAACCCTCCACGGCCCAGATATAACGTTGTCTGGGATGCAGGAGTGGTCCTGTCCCTGTTAAGATCATGGTCCCCCATGGCGGGGTTACCTCTTCACCAGCTCACCCTGAAGGTGGTCATGTTGATGGCGCTCACGTCTGCTCAGCGGGTACAGGCACTTCAAAAGTTGCGCATTGACAATATGCTCTCTACCCCTGGGAAAATAACGTTTTACGTTGCAGACCTGCTGAAGCAGCATCGACCCGGATCTTTGGGGCTGCAGTTGGAATTCCAGGCGTACCCCTCTGATGCCACACTCTACACAGTCACCCATCTCCGTTGCTACATTGAGTTGACCCGGTCGATCAGGAATTCGGAACAAGGACTGCTTATAAGCCACAAAAAACCACATCGCCGGGTGACAGTGCAGACGATCTCCAGGTGGCTCAGGGAAGTGTTGGATGCAGCGGGTATTGACACTAACTTGTTTAAATCTCATTCCACCAGGGCTGCATCCACATCAACAGCGAGGGCCATGGAGGTGCCCATGGATCACGTCCTCGCTACGGCAGGATGGGCCAGTGAGTCAACCTTTCAACGGTTCTACCATAAGCCATTGGCCGGACCTGCAACATATGCGGATGCAGTACTCAGGGCTGCTCCCTAATATCATTTGTCCCCAGTCAGGGGGTTTGTTTATGATTTGTGTTTAATAAATGTTAATTATTTTCAGATCGTCCAGTCTGGATTGCTTTAACAAACTTCCTCCATCAGGATTGCGGCAGTGTGGTAGCATGGGCGTTGTCCAGGGCGTGTAATCACAGAGCTTTGAAGTCTTCACGAAGTCACTCACGTGACTCCGAAGTAAAATAGTAAGATTAAACGAGAACTTACCAGTTCGAAGGTTGATCTTTATTTTATGAGGAGTTGCGATGAGGGATTTCGTGCCCTCCGCTCCCAACCCTCGATCATTATGTTCAGCTGGTTAGTTCGCAGTTTAATCTTAATATCCTTACTTTTCGTCGAGTCTGTGATTCCACACCGCTGCTTTGAAGGATGCCGCGCATGCGTGTTGGCGGGGTCTTCACGAAATCCCTCATCGCAACTCCTCATAAAATAAAGATCAACCTTCGAACTGGTAAGTTCTCGTTTAATCTTACTATTAATGGCCATTTAAATCAACTAGCGAGTGGGTTTTAGTGGAATGCGGTGGATTGGAACGTTGTGGTTTGCGGTGAAGTCGGGAGGAAAAATACTGTTGGTTCATACATTTTTTTTGGACCCCATTTCGCAACTTGAAAATATTATTAAAGCCTCCATAAAAACGAACTTTTAATATAAAAATAAACTGTGTACCTTTTTTTCTCCCCTACGTAAAATCCTTCCCGTTGTCGGCGCTCACGGCTTTTGAAGGTGATTTTTAAATTACTCTAGATAATAAATAATCTAGCGTAATTTAAAAATACCTTCATTAATGAAATGTCGGAGCGATTTTTCTTCCGCAACGAAATCGCCCGACATGGATCGATTTGCCCAGTCTGTAGAAAAACGGCACTTTAAGCCCGCCCCCCTCTGAAAGGTGCCAAAGTCATGCACAAGGGGAGCGGCAGAACTGCAGCGCTGCTCAAGGTAAGTTTTGTAACATACCTAATTCAAGTGTAGCCTCCTTGCCTCAGCCTCCACGCCAAAGACTCTTGAGCCAATGACGCACACATTTCCTCACCAAGGGACTTCCCCTCAACTAGGTTGCTCCCAAAAGTATGAAATTATGTTTATTTAGAGCTAGTCTTGGAAGTGGTAACCATATGCACTGTAGAAAGTATCCTGACTGGTTGCAACTTGACCTGCTATTGCAATTCCAATGCAGGGGAATGCAAGAGGCTGCAGAGAGAGGTGAACTCCGCCGCTCCATCATGGACACAGCTCTCACCATCTTCAAAAGTATCTTCATGAGGTGCTATGTGTAGAAAAGATAGAGAGAAAATGCTGGAGTAACTCAGCTGGGACAGGCAGCATCTCTGGATAGAAGAAATTGTTGACGTTTCGGATCGAAGAAGGGCCTCGACCCGAAATGTCACCCTTCCTTCTATCCAGAGATGCTGTCTGTCCCGATGAGTTACTCCAGCATTTAGTGTCTATCTTCATGAGGTGCTATCTCAAGAAGATGGTGATAAATCCGGTATTTATATCCCTTAGTCCGTTCAGTGAAAATACCGACTAGAATAGTTTAAATCATCCTTTATTTCACCATGGTGACTAGGTTTCTCTGTACCGCCCTGGGACGCTCTCCCAGTGGATCATGGAGAAGCACATGTGCTCAAACAAAGGAATTAGCATATAGATATATATATATAAAAGGATAATGAAACTTAACTTAATGTCAAAATAAATAAATAAAAACTTAACTCAGAATACTTAAACCTTAGTCCTAAAGTATCCCCAATTCTACATATTCTAGTTCCTCCCTTTTATCATTCCATGATAACTCCCCATGTTCCTACCTACTTCTATCCTGCCCAGTCATTCAAATTCTTCCTGCACCCTATCAACATAGTTTTTGCTTCATCACACACTTCACACTTACCAATGACATCCTCGGAGCACCTATGCAGTCCAGTGCTGTCTGCATCCTCATGTCGACACATTTTACAACTGCTAATCCTACAAAATGCAAATAATCGCAATAGCTAGGCACATAGCCATGTTGATTAGCCAGTGTGACCAGCTTCCAAAGCCCCAATTACCCCAGTCATTTGCTTCCTTCATGTTATCTAACTTTTCTCTTATTAGAACCGCCATTCAATGTTATCATGGCTAATCATCCACATTCAGTACCCCATTCCTGCCTCTAACATGTCCAAACCCTTAACAATCCTATACGTTTCAATAAGATCCCCTCTCATCCTTCCAAACTCCATAGTATACAAGTCCAGCTCTCCCAAACTGCACACAATACTCCAGGTATGGTCTCACTTGGGCCCTGTAAAACTGCAGAAGGACCTCATTGCTCCTAAACTCAAATCCTCTCACTATTATGGCCACTAGCTTTCTTTACTGCCTGCTATACCTGCATGCTTACTTTCCAAAGGCACCTCAGCATACTTTGCTGTTCCCTGTGGTCCGGTTACTAATGCCAAAAGGTTATATCCCATCTAGTTCCTTCACAGGATTTAAAAAATGATTCTAGCTCTTTATTCCCGCCACTCCAGTCATCGGCTAAGGTGATATGGAGCAGGGGCTCATCTTCCAGTGTTAGGGACCACCATTGGTGCGTTACCAGGGTCCCTACTTGGTTGGAGAGGCAGCTTTCTCCGGGCTGCACCGTCGACCCATCCTCGCGGCCTACTCGCTGGAATTTAGAAGATTGAGGGGGGATCTTATAGAAACGTACAAAATTCTTAAGGGGTTGGACAAGCTAGATGCAGGAAGATTGTTCCCGATGTTGGGGGAGTCCAGAACAAGGGGTCACAGTCTAAGGATAAGGGGGAATTCCTTTAGGACCGAGATGAGGAAAACATTCTTTGCACAGAGAGTGGTGAGTCTCTGGAATTCTCTGCCACAGAAGGTCGTTGAGGCCAGTTCATTGGCTATATTCAAGAGGGAGTTGGATGTGGCTCATGTGGCTAAAGGGATCAGGGGGTATGGAGAGAAGGCAGGTACGGGATACTGAGTTGGATGATCAGCCATGATCATATTGAATGGTGGTGCAGGCTCGAAGGGCCGAATGGCCTACTCCTGCACCTATTTTTCTATGTTTCTATGTACTGACGAGTAAAACTGTCTCTTTATTGTCCATGGGGTCACAGTTATTCCAGTATCTCCACCGTAAGTAATTACTCAGGGTAGGCAGTCATTCAGTCAGTGATAGGGGGTCCTGTACGGGTACGGCTGCCCAGCCTGCAGCTGTCCGTTTTTTCTCTCTTTTGTTTATTTTTAGTTAGTTGGGTTTTTATGTTTTTGGAGTCCTAGCCTTTTTTATGTGGGGGGGGGGGGGGGGGGGGAAGGGGGAAACTGCTTTCTAGGGTCCCTACCTGGTCGGAGAGGCAGCTTTCTCCGGGCTGCACCGTTGACCCGTCCTCGCGGCCTACCAGTGGGCCTGGAGTGGCGTTTCCTGGGGGGACTGCCCAGAACCATGGCTTTGGCAGCGGCGCAGCACTGGAGCGCCATCGCAGAATGGAGCGGGCGATGCCTTGCCTGGGTCACCGCGCTGGAGCTCCGGTGAGCTGAAGACCGCAGGTGAACATCGCGGAGCTGTGGGACGGCCAGCCACGGGCGGCGGCGCTGAACTTCAACTTTAACGTCGACGACAAGATCGCCAGTTGTGGAGCTCCATTCAGTGTGGCCTGTTGGCGTCAGAAGTTGCGGTCTCCAGCAAGGAAGCAGCCGTTACAGGCACCCCGAGCCGCTGTGAGGGTTCTCCACCAGCCGGAGCACCATCACCCGGCAAAGAAGGGCCTGAAACATCGGCCCCCGTAGCGGCGACTGCAGAGGCCTCAATAGGCCTGACTATGCGTGAACAAGGAGATGGGGACTGGACTTTGTGCCTTCCCTCATAATGGGAACCATTGTGGTGGGATGTTTTTTATGTTTATTGTTAAATTCTTTAATGTTGTGTCTTATCTTTATCTGTGTGCTGCATGGCAAGACAAATTTCACTACACCAATTGGTATATGTGACAATAAATGTCCTTTGTCCTTTGGCCTTGTCCTTTGTCAGTCAGCTTTTAAAACAAAATTAAACCGCGCATGCGCAGATTGTTTGCTCCGTAAAAATAAAAAATAAAAATAAAGACAGTAACAATTCAATTTGTCCAAGGCTTCCTAGTCTCCTTTATTCTGAATTACTGAATGGGTGGGCGTGAAGGGTGATGGCAGGTGGAGAGATGGTGGGAAAAATGGGTGCACAGGGAAAAGTTGAATCAGTTGTCATCTAATTGAATGACAACACTTGTTCAAGGGACCAATTGGGGGGAGAGATCCTTTCACAATGTGTGGGGAGTCTGTGCTAGGGGTAAAGTTGCAGGGAGGGCAGGAGTGTTGAGAAGGAGGGGGTCGGGGATAATGCCAGTAACTCACTCACCGGTGTCGCGGCGCTATGGACGCGGAACCACCGCATTGGAGCTGGGGATAGAAGCAGCTCAGGGAGCTGCGAGTGGTCACCGGGACACAACAGAGGAACTGGCTACCACTTCACCGCCTTCTGCCGGCCTGCACACCTCTGGCAGTGCTGTCCGTCTGAATACCTCACACCTGCCGCTCACGGACTTCGCTCATGTCAGCCGCTTCCTGCAAATCCTTAAATTCCCACAGCTGAGTAACTTCAATTACGTTGTTGGAATTTAAGGATTTGCGGGAAGCGGCTGACATGATGAGCAGGGGCCAGCAGGAGAGAGATTTTTAGACGGAGAGCTGCCAGAGGTGAGCAGGGGCCGGCAGAAGGTGCTGAGGTGGCGGCCGGTTCCGCTGTCAGGCCCGGCAGCCACTCGCAGCCACCCGAGCTGCTTCTCCCCTCCCCCGCCCGTCCTCAATGCGGTGGCTCCGTGCAAGGAGCGTCGCAAGTGGCATGATCCCAACCCCCTCCTTCACAACACTCCTGCCCTCCCCGCAACTTTACCCCGGGCCAGACTCTCCAAACGCTGTGAAAGGAGCTCTCCCCCCACCCCCACACCCCGGGAAATACGGTATTTTAAAACATAAAGCAAAAAGAAATGTACTTACCACATTATCGGTACACAAACTCCATTCTCCTCTCTTTGTTTCCTAAGATACATTTAAAATAATGGCAATCCATATTTGAAAATCCCGCCAAGAAAATACTGCTGTGCAGTGCTGCAAAGGCAGAATTTCAGCTGCCTTAAGCCCCGCTTTAAATTGACGGCTTGAAGCAGCGCTGACGGCACGTGGGCTGCACAGACCTTCAAGGGTTACACGTGCTGCGGATGAAAGGCACGGAGAATTATGCCGACCTAAGAGATCGAGCACTTAGATAGGCATAATTCTCCCATCCCTTTACTATTTATATTTAGTAATTACCATTTTATAATTTTAGTTAGGGTAGGCAGTGCCTACCTTGCCTACCCTGACGGCACATGCCTGATCTCCACATACGATCTTTAACTGAAATATACATAACAAATCTCGGCCTAGCAGATTACAGTCTAGGCCTGGGGTGATCACAAACTGATGCTGCACTATCTCATTCCGGTATGTTACTTCGACTGGCATAGAGATGGGGTATTGATAGATCTGTCCTTGAAATCCAGATAATCCCCGAGTCTTGTCGGATTTTGGGAGGTTGTTAGTGGACTGAATGGATGCCCCTGTATCCACTATGAAAGTACACTGCTTTCCTGCAACTTGTAATACCAGAACAGGTTCCTTCTCAGTGTAACACCCGTTCACCACTAAGTTGGCTAGTCAGCATTAAGGAAATGGATCAGCCTGGGAGTAGTCTGTGTGCTTCCCTTGTCCTTGATCTCCTTGCCAACCTTCCCTTTGTTCTTGCTGATAACCCCCCTCCCGCTTGTCTCCGCCATGGGCTCGCCTTACTCCAATGGCCTTGCTGGATACAATTAAAGTATCATTTAACTGCACAGGCCATTTGGCTATGAGAATTGTCAGTTCGGTTCATATTATTAATTTTATTGCCTCTGCGACATAGCTGGAAGACAATGTTCTAAGATAGCGCAGTACTGGGGTGAATTCTGACCGTCTCGATACCTAACATCCCCCGACTGACTGATGTATATCTTTGAAAATCTCTCCAAATATTCTTCTGCCCCCTCTCCTTTCCTGGGTTTAGTATCCAGAATTTTGGAGATATCAATAGGTTTTTGCACAGTGGTAGTAAGGGCGGTAAGGATTGCTTCCTCTCTGGCTTCATTCTGAGCATGTTAATTAACCAGCGTGTCATGGGTTTGGAACCCCAAGTTTGCTAGGAACCTTGCATGCTCTACTGGGGTTAGAACTTGTGGTATGGGTTGGCTCTTTTTAGTCTTACTCCTGGTACAGAGAATGACTGGAGATGCCACCAATACCGGTGCTGTCAGAGTCAGGGAACTCTGCCGGTGCTGCTGGACCTGGTATAGTGAACGCAGGTGGTGCTGCAAGAGCTGCAAACTCGATATTACCGTTGGTTGCGGGCTGTATGAATGGTGACGGTTGCCATAGCATGTGAGCATTAGTACAGATTCTACTCTCCCAGTCATCCAAATCAATCCTCATAGTCTCTCTCTCAAAGCCAACCATTAGATCACGCAAGCTGCTGCTCGAGTCCTCTTTAAGTCTAAGAAAGTGGATCACATCATTTCAGTTTTGAGTTGTTTACACTGGCTTTCAATCTGTGAAATAATTTATTTTTTTAGACTATTACTGTTGGTTTATAAGGCACTGAATGGTCTCGGGCAAAAATACATTTCTGATCTTCTGCTACACTATGAACCATCCAGACCTCGGAGGTCGTCTGGGACAAGTGCTCTCTGTCACCAGTCAGAACTAAACTGCATTTATTTTCTCACCACATACAACAACTTCCATAAAAACGTAGGTCCACTCAAATTAACAACGCAGAATACCAATGGCATAAGTAATGTCCCAAGAAGCATCAGCCAAGTTCTAATATGTTGTTATTCTGTACCAATTCATTCTGTCCCCTTATTCGTTCTAATGACCCTAACAGGACCCCTCTTATCTACTCCACTAGAGAAAGCCTGTCTGAGAGAAATACAAAGCCACACGCTCTTGTGAAGTGTCTCAGCAAGCAATGCAATAGCAATTAGCTATTTCATGCCTTGTGATTCATTTTGGCCAAAAATTCCACACAAAACAATTAGATCCAATCAACACAAAATTTACACATCAAAATAAATTCCACAATAAAATAAATTCCACAATACCCCTCCACAAAACTCAGAGTATTTACTCTCACAAATGTATTTGATTTCAATAGTAAATCTGAAGAATCTGCGTGTACCGCTTTAAGTGAAAGCACTGGCAGCAGAATTCTTATCAGCAAAGGAATATCGTTATCAGAAAAATGTTGTATCCTCCCTTCTTCAATTTTAAAGCAAAATCACACAAACTTGAACAAAAGCATAAGCAAACTTAAACAAGAATATAAGCAAACTTAAGCAAAAACATTAAATCACTATATACAAAATTAAACAAAAATATTCAATAAAACTTTGACAACAGAATTTAGAGCAGAATTGTTTTTAGCGCAGTCCTGAAATACCACAAACACCCCTTCCCACCTTGGCGCTGGTTTTGAAGTAATATGTCAATTTTCACTTCAGCCCAAAACCCCTTCCCAGCCTTTTACACAGTACAGGCTCACAAAATAATTTAGCAAACGTACTTAACCTGACTTCCTACCTCGAAGCTGATTTTAAAGTAATTTGTCAAATTATTACCAGTCCGAAACGTATTTCCAATTACCTCAATACTGAAATGTTCCCTCAGCTGAACCCTTTTATCAATATAATTGATAATTGTTCGACCCAATATCAGTATTCTTCTAAAATCAGTCTCTTCGGGAACCTCCTCGACGGCCAGCGAATTGCCGAGCAGCTGGATCAGCGAATCGGAGGAAAACCGATGGAGTTAAATCACTCATTGGGGGCCCAATTCCTAGATTCCCTGACCCAACAACTCAACCCTTTTACCGCAAACCTGCGAGGGCCTCCTCTGAGACTCAGGATGACAGCCCCCAAATGATAATTCCGGTATTTATATCCCTTAGTCCGTTCAGTGAAAACGCTGACTAGAATACTTTAAATCATCCTTTATTTCACCATGGTGACTAGGTTTCCCTGTACCACCCTGGGAAGCTCTCCTAGTGGATCACGGAGAAACACATCTGCTCAAACAAAGGAATATATATATGGTTGATACAGTGGGAGGAAACTTACAGAGGGTGGTGATTCTAGACCAATAACTACAGTATCACATGGTTATACAGGTGGGGACAATCTTTCTACCCAATTACAATCATGCACAGCAAAATACATCTTAGCCAATTACAATAGCATTAAACATCACATAAACATCACATGTTTTCCAGGAAAAATGTCACAGCAAGGATAATGAAACTTAACTCAATTATGTCAAAATAAAGAAATTAAAACAACTCAGAATACCTTAGTCCTAAAGTATCCCAAATTCTACATATTCTCAATGGCACCTATCATCAAACATTCCCACCAGGCCAAGTCCTCTTCTCACTGTTACCAATGACCACGAGGTACAGAAGAATGAAGTCCCACACTACCAGGTTCAGGAACAAATACTTTCATATAACTATCAGCTTCTTGAACCTATAAGTACAATAGTAAGATTAAACGAGAACTTACCAGTTTGAAGTTTGATCTTTATTTTATGAGGAGTTATGATGAGGGATTGTGTGAAGAACCCGCCAGCCCGCATGCGCGTCAATCTTCAAAGCAGCGGTGTGAAATCACAGATAACAGTTGTTGAACTGAATATTGTAAGATTCGAGAAACTAGAACTACCAGCTGACCTTTATGAGAGAGGGTTGGGAGCGGAGGGCACGTAATCCCTCATCGTAACTCCTCATAAAATAAAGATCAAACTTCAAACTGGTAAGTTCTCATTTAATCTTACTTCGTGAGTAACTACGTGAAGATTTCAAAGCTCTGTGATTTCATGCCATGGAAACAAGTCCATGCGTCACACACTGCATCAATTGACCAGGGAAGAGTGAAATTTAATAAAGCATAACATAGATTTAAACATGCTGATAATAATAGTAATCCCACTCATCCAGGAGGAATTTAAAAAATAGAACCTGAAAATAGAGTTGGCAGATACCCCCGGTCTGGCAATGGGTTGTTATAACACATTTGGAAATTTGCTTGTTTGACCATCCTGCAGCCGCTAGGATGCGGTCCAGCGAAACATCCATTACCTTCGCTGCTAATGTTGCTGCAGTCCTGGTGGAGTGAGATTTGAAACATCGGTGTTCACTCCTGCACAAGCCAAAACTCGTTAAATCACCTGGGGATGGTCTATAATGATATCTACGTATGAGGTTTTTGTAACTAGCAAACATTGCTAGTTCAGAGCATCTAAGGCTTTAGGTGACATAATGACTGTATAGATGTGTGACCACACACACAACCAAAGATCCATGGGGTATGCCATGGAACTAGTTTGAGACCTGACGCCCCCGGTCTACTCTGCAAGAATAAGTCATGAACATAAGTATCATATTACTTGCAGCTGTAACCATCCTATCCAGTCGTAGCTTATACAACGACTGGACCCATTGCGCTGAACTCAGCGCCATGAGGATAACCCCTTTGTAAGTGATTTAGACCGAGGACAGGAATGTAGCTGGAGCCCACCGGAAACACAGCGTCAGCAGGGCATGACATCCCATATCTCCGAGTACCTGGGCCTGGGGGAATTTGAGTTGAAGATACCCTTCATAAATCTGAATATCAGAGGTCGAAACCCGACAGCGTGGTGTCTCGACCCCAGCAGGAAGTATGACGACAAGGCACTTTTGGCACAATTTATAGCACTATAACTCCATCTCTCGTGAAATATAGCTTTGAAAGGAATACCAAGACATCTGTTAAACACTTTCCCCCCCCGGTGAAAGCTATGTACTTACCTTTTCTGTTTCTCTCCTGAGTGCAGGCCCTGTGGCTGGGAGTCAGGAATCAAGGGGTTAAGGGCTCCTGTACCCGATTGGCCAAGCTGCGTCAGGTGACGGGTGACTCATCGGAAGCTTAAATACCAGGAGTCTCCCAGAACTCTCTCTCTTCTTCGTCGACCCTGACTAGTGAACAGGCTGCTGGCGTGAGCTGCAGGAGGCCTGGCCACATGGCATAGAACTTTGTCTCTTGTTACCTATATTTGTCAATTCATATTGAATTGGGATGGATAAGGGCTTACCTGAGGGTTTTCATGTATTTTGTTTCAGGGTTATCTCCATTTAGGCAGGTTAGAGACTCTAGTTCGACGGTCCATTGCGTGGCTGGCTGGAGCACTGTTATATTTGTTTGTTAGTCTATTCTTGTCCCTGACTGTGTTGTTTAAATCAGGTTTGGGTTTTTGTCTTCTCTTAACTAAATTAAAGACTATTTTCTTGAACTTGAACCTAGTTTTTGACTATGTTACGCGGCTCTGAAGTACCTGCATTTGGGAGTCATAACAAAATGGGGGCTCGTCCTAAGCTTTGAGGACCCTAGACGTTTTTTTTTGGTAGGCTTCTGGTGACTGAGGAAGTTTGTGTTGTGAGGGTATTTTTTTTTTTTCTTCCGTTTGTGGTAACATTTGTGCCCAGGGTTTGGCTGGTGGTTTGGTCCTACATTTGATATGGAGTTTACAGTGGAGGACTTTACTGAGGCTCCTAGTCGGGAGTTGTTTGATAAATGTACGAAGGAGCATTTGTTTTGCTGGCAGAGAGCTATAAGGTGCCTATTGAAAAGCGTTTGAAGAAAGAGTTTATAAAGTCGGTGTTAACATAGAAACATAGAACATAGAAATTAGGTGCAGGAGTAGGCCATTCGGCCCTTCGAGCCTGCACCGCCATTCAATATGATCATGGCCGATCATCCAACTCAGTATCCCGTACCTGCCTTCTCTCCATACCCTCTGATCCCCTTAGCCACAAGGGCCACATCTAACTCCCTCTTAAATATAGCCAATGAACTGGCCTCAACTACCCTCTGTGGCAGAGAGTTCCAGAGACCCACCACTCTCTGTGTGAAAAAAGTCCTTCTCATCTCGGTCCTAAAAGATTTCCCCCTTATCCTTAAGCTGTGAGCCCTTGTCCTGGACCTCCCCAACATCGGGAACAATCTTCCTGCATCTAGCCTGTCCAACCCCTTAAGAATTTTGTAAGTTTCTATAAGATCCCCTCTCAATCTTCTAAATTCTAGAGAGTATAAACCGAGTCTATGCAGTCTTTGTTCATAAGACAGTCCTGACATCCCAGGAATCGGTCTGGTGAATCTTCTCTGCACTCCCTCTATGGCAATAATGTTCTTCCTCAGATTTGGAGACCAGAACTGTACGCAATACTCCAGGTGTGGTCTCACCAAGACCCTATACAACTGAAGTAGAACCTCCCTGCTCCTATACTCAAATCCTTTTGCTATGAAAGCTAACATACCATTCGCTTTCTTCACTGCCTGCTGCACCTGCATGCCTACTTTCACTGACTGGTGTACCATGACACCCAGGTCGCGCTGCATCTCCCCTTTTCCTAATCGGCCACCATTAAGATAATAGTCTGCTTTCCTATTTTTGCCACCAAAGTGGATAACCTCACATTTATCCACATTATACTGCATCTGCCAAACATTTGCTCACTCACCCAGCCTATCCAAGTCACCTTGCAGTCTCCTAGCATCCTCCTCACAGCTAACACTGCCCGCCAGCTTAGTGTCATCCACAAACTTGAAGATATTGCCTTCAATTCCCTCATCCAGATCATTAATGTATATTGTAAATAGCTGGGGTCCCAGCACTGAGCCTTGCAGTACCCCACTAGTCACTGCCTGCCATTGTGAAAACGACCCGTTTACTCCTACTCTTTGCTTCCTGTTTGCAAGCCAGTTGTCTATCCACATCAATACTGAACCCCCAATGCCGTATGCTTTAAGTGTATATACTAATCTCTTATGTGGGACCTTGTCAAAAGCCTTCTGGAAGTCCAGATACACCACATCCACTGGTTCTCCCCTATCCACGCTACGTTACATCCTCGAAAAATTCCACAAGATTCGTCAGACATGATTTACCTTTCGTAAATCCATGCTGACTTTGTCCAATGATTTCACCACTTTCCAAATGTGCTGCTATCCCATCTTTAATAACTGACTCTAGCAGTTTCCCCACTACCGATGTTAGACTAACTGGTCTGTAATTCCCCTTTTTCTCTCTTTCCCCCCCCCTTCTTAAAAAGAGGGGTTACATTTGCTACCCGCCAATCCTCAGGAACTACTCCAGAATCTAAAGAGTTTTGAAAGATTATCACTAATGCATCCACTATTTCCGGAGCTACTTCCTTAAGTACTCTGGGATGCAGCATATCTGGCCCTGGGGATTTATCGGCCATTAATTTACCCAACACCACTTCCCGACTAACCTGGATTTCACTCAAGTCCTCCTTTGACCCGCGGTCCCCTACTATTTCTGGCAGATTATTTATGTCTTCCTTAGTGAAGACGGAACCAAAGTAGTTATTCAATTGGTCCGCCATATCCTTGTTCCCCATGATCAACTCACCTGTTTCTGACTGCGAGGGACCTACATTTGTTTTAACTAATCTCTTTCTCTGTTCTCGTTATGGTCTGCTTTGATGAGAAGTGGAGTATTGCCTGCTGATGCAGACAGTCCTCTATCTTCTACACAGCCTGGTCCGGAAATGGGGGACCTCATTCGATTGAGGGAGTTGGAGCTTGAAATGAAAAAGGAGGAGAGGGCCTTAAGAGAGAAGGAGCTCGTGCTTGAGATGAAATGCCTCGAGCTGCGGGAGAAGGAATTGAATGCCTCCCGAGTTTCGTCTGGGGAATGGGAGTTTGATATGAGCAAGAACATCCGCCTGGTTCCCCCATTTAATGAGAAGGATGTGGACAAGTATTTCGCAGTGTTTGAACGGGTGGCTTCGTCCTTGAAGTGGCCTAGGGATATGTGGTCCTTGCTATTGCAGTGTGCCCTTGTGGGTAAAGCACGGGAGGTGTACTCGTCTTTATCTGTAGACAGCAGTCGTGACTATGAATGTGTGAAGTCTACGGTATTAAGGGCTTATGAATTAGTTCCAGAGGCGTACCGGCAGAAGTTCCGGCGCTTTAGGAAGTTTGATAGTCAGACTTATGTGGAGTTTTCTCTGGAGAAGGAGGCACTTTTTGACAGGTGGTGCGCTTCTCAAGGAGTGAAGGATTTTGAGCTGCTGCGGGCCTTGATGATTATGGAAGACTTTAAGAACTGTCTCCCTGAGAGGGTTGCTACTTACCTTAATGAGCAGAAGGTGACGGAGGTGTCTAAGGCTGCGGTGTTAGCAGATGAGTATGTATTGACTCCTAAAACTGAGTTTGTTGGGCGATCCTATAGTTTTGGTGCATGGCCGTTTAATTGCGGTGGTGTCGCCGGTGACAGTGTCAAAGCTGTTTCTGTGGCTGCAAGTGTCAGCACAGTGATACAGGGGGAGGTCCGTGATAAGGTTGACGGAGATCTCAGGAATAAGGAAGGTCCTGTGTGCTACTATTGTAAAGGGAGCGGGCACATCTTAAAGTCGTGTCCCGTCCTGCACAAGAAAAATGCAAAGCCTGTGGCTTTGGTGGGAACACAAAAAGCACTTGTGGTTCCTGGGATGCCTGCGTCTGATGAGTGTAGTAATTATTCTGCGTTCATCACGAAAGATTTTGTTTCTCTAGAGGATGGGGGTTATAGAGTTCCAGTATCCATCTTGCGGGATACTGGTGCTACTCAGTCCTTTATATTGGATAGTGTACTGCCGTTTTCTGGGGAGTCATCGATTGGGTCCAGTGTCCCTGTGGTAGGATTCGGGTTGGTGGACATGGTAGTGCCTTTGCATACCGTGAGTCTCGAGTCCGAGTTAGTTTCAGGCCGGGTAATTGTTGGGTTACGGCCGTGTTTACCCGTTTTTCTGTGATTTTGGGGAATTACTTGGCAGGAGGTAGAGTTTTCATTACTCCTGAGGTGACGGCTGTTCCGATGGTGCAGAGTCCTGATAAATTGGCCATGCAGCATCCGATGGTCTTCACAGCTTGTGCTGTCATGAGGGCTATGGCTAAGAGCCAGGCAAAGTTTGAAGATGTAATGGACCTGAGTGAGAGCATTTTTGGGGATCAGGATGATGCATCCTGTGTTGTGAAGGGTGTTTCTACATCTCAAGATGGGGTTGTGTCTGAAAATGTGCCGGTGTCGCTGTCACGTGACCGGCTGGTTGAGGAGCAAAAGAGTGATCCAGGTTTATCGGATCTGTTCGACTGCGTGGTGCTTGAGGGGGATATGGATTCCACAGCAAAGGGTATTTTCTGAGGAATGGCTTACTGATGCAAAAGTGGTCTCCCTTGGATATGTCAGGGCATGATGATTGGAGCGTGGTTGATCAGATTGTCGGTATAGGGACGAGATACTCAGTTTGGCTCACGATGGACCTCTGGGTGGACATTTGGGGGTCAATAAGACGTATGACCGTATCTTACGGAATTCTTTTTGGTCAGGGTTGAAAAAGGACGTGAAGCAGCACTGCAGATGTTGTCACATTTGCCAGGTGGCAGGAAAGCCGAACCAATCAATTGTTCCTGCGCCTTTATATCCAATCCCTGTGGTCGGGGAGCCGTTTGAACGGATTCTAGTTGATTGTGTGGGTCCTCTACCTCGGACAAGTGTGGGCAACAAGTTTTTATTGACAATTATGTGTGCGTCTACCAGCTTTCCGGAGGTGGTCCCTTTGCGTAACATTACTGGTTTCACCAGACTTTGAAATCTATGTTGTGGACTTACTGCCTGGAGTTTGAAAAAGACTGGGATGAGGGGGTTCATCTAGTTATGTTTGCAGTGTGTGAGGTTGTGCAGGAGTCTTTAGGGTTCAGTCCTGCTGACCTGGTGTTCGCGCATACTGTTCGTGGTCCGTTGAGTGTCCTGAAGGAGAAATGGTTGCAGGAGAATTCAAAACGTAGTATTTTAGACCACGTCTGTACTTTTAGGTCTAGACTGCGGAGGGCATGCAAACTGGCAATGGGTAATCTTGCTTCTGTTCAGTCTGGGATGAAGGGCTGGTTCGACAGGAAGGCTTCTAGTAGGATTTTTTCACCAGGTGACAAGGTCCTGGTGTTGTTGCCTATTCCTAGTTCCAGTCTGCAGGCTCGGTACAGTGGTCCCTATCAGGTGATTAAGAAGGTTGGTGCAAGGGATTACGCTATTGGTACCCCTGATCGGAGACGTAAAACTCAGCTCTGTCATGTCAACATGCTGAAGCAGTACCATGAGCAGGAGCATGTACGGGTTGATGGGGAGGAGCTGTGTCCTTCGGTTTTGTCTAAGCCAGTTTTGGCTGTAGAAGTGCTGCCCCCCGACACGGGTGGTGATGTGGGTGAGGCACGGTTGTCTGTGACAGTGACGCAGGGAAAGCTGTGCAACTCTGAAGCTTTGGAGTCGCTTCCCTTGCGGTTGTCTCACTTGTCTGGAAGTCAGCGGGATGATCTGCTTGCTTTGGTGGGGTCAAATGGGTCACTGTTCTCGGATGTGCCTTCTCAGACGTCTGTGCTGCAGCCTGACATTGACGTGGCCGGTGCTGCGCCAATTAAACAGCATCCGTATCGGGTCAACCCTGACAAGCGTCATCGCCTAAGAGGTCAGGTTGACTATATGCTGCAGCATGCAATTGCTGAACCTAGTTGTAGTCCGTGGAGTTCTCCGTGTCTACTGGCTACGAATGGGGAGGACAGGTTTTGCACGGACATTCGGAAGGTGAATGCTGTAACTAAGCCGGATTGCTATTCTCTTCCACGGATGGAGGATTGCGTGGATCATGTGGGAAGTGCATCATTTGTGTCTAAGTTGGACTTGCTAAAAGGGTATTGGCAAGTTCCTTTGACTAGGTGGGCGAGGGAGATCTCAGCGTTTGTTACGCCTGATAACTTTCTTCCATACACGGTAATGGCATTTGGGATGCGCAATGCGCTGGCAACCTTCCAATGGTTAGTGAACATGGTATTGTCTGGTTTGTCCTTCTGTGAAGCATACCTTGATGATTTAGTTGTGTGCTCCAGGTCTTGAATCGAACACATCGGTCATCTGAAGGAGGTATTTTGTCGTCTAGCGGAGGCAAACCTAACGATCAATCTGGGGAAGTGTGAGTTTGGCCAAGCCACTTGGACGTATCTGGGTAAGATGGTGGGCCGGGGTCAAGTTTGCGCTCTCGAGGACAAGGTGGGACATATTGTCGCATTTCCTGTTCCAACATCTAGAACTGAACTCCGTAGGTATCTGGCTATGGTTAGGTACTATAGGGGGTTCTGTCCAAGCTTCTCTGCAGTGGCTGCTCCTTTGACAGATTTGCTGAGTCTGAAGGTAGCTTTTGTGTGCTCCGCTGAGTGTCAACAAGCCTTTGATCATACTAAAGGTCTTCTGGTGCGCACACCTGTGCTTGCGGCACCTGATTTTGAGCGTCCATTTAAGCTGGCAGTGGATGCTAGTGATCGTGGGGTTGGTGGGGTTCTTATACAGGATGATTCAGATGGGGTGGGGCATCCAGTTTCGTACTTCTGTAAGAAGTTTAATCCCCATCAGAGGTGGTACTCCACCATTGAGAAAGAAACCCTTGCTGTGTTAATGTCTCCGAGTCATTTCGAGGTTTATGTGGGCTCCTCGAATGTCCCTGTCATCGTATTCACGGATCATAACCCTTTGGTTTTTTTGCAGAACATGAAGAATAAGAACCGGCGGTTAATGAGCTGGAGTTGGCAGCTGCAAGAATACAACCTGGAGTTCAGGCACATAAGGGGCAAGGATAATATCTTGGCTGACGCCTTGTCGCGCCAGTAGTGTTTGAGTTCTGAATAGTTTCTTCCGAAGCTTATTCAGTATCTTTGGGTGGGGGTGTTAGGCACTTCCCCCCCCAGTGAATGCTATGTACTTACCTTTTCTGTTTCTCTCCAGAGTGCAGGCCCCGTGGCTGGGAGTCAGAAATCAAGGGGTTAAGGGCTCCTGTACCCAATTGGCCAAGCTGCATCAGGTGACGGGTGACTCATCGGAAGCTTAAATACCAGGAGTGTCCCAGAACTCTCTCACTTCTTCATCGACCCTGATTAGTGAACAGGCTGCTGGCGTGAGCTGCAGGAGGCCTGGCCACATGGCATAGAACTTTGTGTATTGTTACCTATATATGTCAATTAATATTGAATTGGGATGGATAAGGGGTGACCTGAGGGTTTTTGTGTATTTTGTTTCAGGGTTATCTCCATTTAGGCAGGTTAGAGACTCTAGTTCGACGGTCCATTGCGTTCTGGCTGGAGCATTGTTATATTTGTTTGTTAGTCAATTCTGACTGTTCCCTGACTGTTGTTTAAATCAGGTTTGGGTTTTTGTCTTCTCTTAACTAAATTAAAGACTATTTTCTTGAACATGAACCTGGTTTTTGACTATGTTATGCGGCTCTAAAGTACTTGCATTTGGGAGTCGTAACACTGTGTCATACAATATATTGGACTGTAAACAGGACACTTACATTCCTTGATATAGGAGATGTACTGTTTCTTGGTACTATCTCTTCAGGCCGCAGTGATTACATCCACCTGACAATCCGTACCCCAGGAAAGGTCTTCTCATAGTCTGCAACCCAACAATTTTATTCGCTCATGCAGAGGATGGTTCTCCCCAGTTACGGGGTAAACCAGCAGATTTCTGCGTTTGGGAACAACCATAAAAGGCACTGTTATCATTCACAGTATGAGTGGACCCATGGCTGTGTAAGCCAGTCAGGCACTATCAAAGCCTGATGCAGAGTTTTGCTGGTTTTTAAGCAAGCACCGACTGATGAGGCAAAATGGAGGAAAGACATAACGAACATTCCTCCCCAGTGTAGCGAGAATGCATCCATCGCCACTGCCCCTGAGAATGGCCGCCATGCCAGATATATTTGCAACTGGTGATTGAGACTAGATGCAAGCAAATCGATATTTGGTGTTCCATCAATCCACAATGTAATTAAATACTTTGTAATCCAACATCCATTCTGTGTTGTCATTGATTTACATGATGATACACCAGTGCCAAATGAGGTTAGGTAAACTATCACAGGATATTAACTTGATTAAACCCATGTGATTAATATATGCCACCACAGTAGTGTGTCAACTTGTCGGTGAACATGCAGATATGCATATTCGCACAATAAGCCTTTAACCCATAGAATGCACTTAGTGATTTTAGGTAGTTGATACCACATAACTGAGGGATTGGTAACTCGTGCACATCCCATCCTATTTTGCGGCTGAAACAGCTAATTTAGCAAGATTATGCGTTTAGAATATCATCCAGATAGGCCATAAATATGTATTTGAGCTTTGAGCAGCCCAAGCACTGGCTTGGTAATTTGGTAAACAACCTGGCTGAAGTTAACCCATCTCGCAACGCTTTAACTGCTATCGTTGCCCATCCAGCTAAATTTCAAATATCTCCAGTGAACCCTGTGAATGGGAACTGAACAGTATGCAGCTTTGAGGTCAATGCATGCCATAAAGTATCCTTTGGAAATCCGTTGTTAGACAGTAACGAAGTGTTCCATTAAAAGTCTATACTGCACATGTGAATGTGAGTTAATCAAGGGTGATCCAACATCATCCATCCTTTGCTGGTTTGGATATCTGCTTGTACACCCAAACCTTTTTGTTTAGAATGACTAGATGTCCAATTTGGTGTATGTTGTATGGGTGGCAATATGTTAAAGGAAATTCAATTCAAAATCCTTGTATATTGTGCAGTATAAACTGATCTGATGTTATTCCTCGATATTCGTACAAAAACAGTGTAATCTATTACCACACATAACTAGTCCACACACCCCGTGTTTCGGAAAGAACCCGACCCACCCACCTCTATGGTTATCGGTGGTCTTATGGTGCGCCCAAAGGGCTCTGATGCGGGTTCTGTTTCCGTCCTCCGGTTCTGATTGCATCCTTGAATTTGAAGGATAGGACTGCTGTGGTGCACGGATTGCACATTTTCCCTCAGGGCCGGCTTGGGTATTGGCCTGAAAGACCTCTGCCCAGCGAATCAGCTTTCAAGTTGCCACCAGCTTCAGTGACCCACTTATTGCCCATGGAGTCGTAAGGGTGTAGTCACCGCAACGGTGAGGCATTTGCTCGTCGTAGGTACCTTGACTGGTCCGACAGCTGTACTTCCTCACCCAGGTGTTTTGCCTGTTTAGCTAGGTCTTCTCCAAGGAGAAGATTCAGCGGCTGGACATTGCTGGCCTCGCGAGCCATAGTCTCCCCAGATAGCGCTGTTCACTGCCGGCACTTTGTTCCTGTAATGCACTCCCGTATGTTTGACGGACATACTTCCGAGTTGGGAGTCAGTCACACACTGACTCCTCGCACTCCCCTCCACAGAGAGGGAGATTTGTAAGCAGCTCTGCAACAGGCACTTTGCTGCAGGTCCCCGACAAGACCTGCGCTGATATGGTCCCGTCCACGGACCATATCAGGATGGAGCATCTCCTCAGTGGGATGAACGCCCTGCGGATGCATCCATGCTCCACCTGGGAAAACATCTGAGGACGTACCCATGGAGCGGAACCCTCCTTTTTTCTTCATGCAGCTGGCGTGTCGTGGAATGTTCCCCCCACATACCACCGAACTGCGAGTCAGCCCAAAACTGACTGCCTATGCTCCCCTCCTCAGAGAGGGAGATATAATGCAGCCCTGCACCAGGTGCACCGCGGGCCCCCGAGACCCATGCTGATATGACTCCCCTCCTTGGAGTATATCATGGTGGAGCATCTTTCCCATGAGATGCTCTATCCGGGGAAGAATGTGCGAAGACGCTCCCCACTGCAGGAGGCGAACCCTCCTGGCCATGCTCGTCCAAAGTCCGCCGGCCTGCCGAGCCGGGTTTCCCCTCGCGGAGACGGGATTCCCCGCGGTCTCCGTAACCAGGGTTCCCTGAGCCGGGTTTCCCCGAGGAGACAGGATTAGACCCCGGACCCACATCCAGCAGGAACTCTGTAAAAGAGCTTCCTGCAAGAAAGCACAACCTGAAAAATGTTCAAAACTTACCTTCAGGTTTTTGAAACTTACCGCTGGAGGAGCAACGCACCTGCCAGCCAGTCGCGACGACGGGCATGCGGGCTGGCGGGTTCTTCACGTAGTCACTCACGTGACTCCGAAGTAAAACACTAATCCTACTTGAGAACAGAAATCTCTGGTCCACTTATCATGAACCTTATGTTTTAATGATATTGTTGCCCTATTTCTTGCTTTTTTTCAGTCTTTTTTCTTTTAGAAATCTTTTGTATATTTTATGTATAATTTATTTGGAATTTGTTTTTGTCTGTGTCTGAGTCGACAATATATGACAGGGACTTAAAATAAAGACTAAACAAAATACTTATGACGAGCAACTAGTTTCGACTTCTATTCAGATTCATTATGTGTCAATATGAACAACGTAATTTTAATTTTTAGTTTTCCCTAAATTTTTTTTCATTGCCGTTTCCTAATGCTAGCAATAAAAAGTGCATTGGAATCATATCAGAATACATTTCCCTATGACTTAATCAGCCATAAATGTGGTTACTTGCATAATATTAAAAGACATTACCTTTCTGACACAGCCCTAGAAAATAAATCCCAACTCATTTCATAATTATTTTCCGTGAATCAATCGTATTGCCTCTTTTTAATCTCAGCTCCCAGACTGCATGCTTAAAATTCAGTTAATAATTTATTCAATTAATACATTCAAACTCTACAGATTTTGCTACAACATGGTTACACCTAATCAACTACTTTTTATACCTTCCTTCACCGTAACTTCTTGAAAAGTTCTGGACCTGGGAATGCTGTCTTCCTACAATCATCACAGGAGTTACCTGGATGCTGTGTCGGAGCATGGCCGAAATTCCCAGGCCAGGATGGTTCGATAACTGAGATACTCAATATACCTCTTCTCACACTATGAAAACACTTCTGTACTTTTTTATTTTTCCAGATTATTGAGAAACACCTGGAGAATGATTTTTTATAGTTTCAGTGAAACCATGATCAAATCCTTAGTTCTTGTCAGTCAACAGCTTTAAATTATTGTGGAATATTTTTACCCAATGTAAATTTTTTATAAGAGAAATTGAATAAATCAAACACAAGGTGCAGAAGGGGGTGGGAGATTGTAACCTTCACATGGTCCACTCTGTTTCAACGAATATAATCAACCTGGCGTGCACAAACAGAAGATCAAACAGAACAAGTTGTCTTACAACTTTAGGCTGTGCACGCCATAGGCAAGAAGAAGAAGAAGAAGAAGATGCAGAAGTAAATTTATTTAAAGATTGCCAAGATTACAGCTGTGTTTATACATAGTCCCCCCATTTCAGGGCACCATCATGTTTGGGACAAATGGCTTCCAGACGTTTGTAATTGCTCAGGTGTGTTTAATTGACTCAATGCCTGTAAAAGAGAGCTCTCAGCACCTTGTCTTTCCTCCAGTCTTTCCATCACCTTTGGAAGGTTGTAACCTTCACCTGGTCCACCCTGTTTCGACTAATGCAATCAACTCGACGTGCACAAACGGAAGATCAAATAGAACACGTTGTCCTGCAACTTTAGCCTGTGCACGCCACACGAAAGAAGAAGATGACCTTTGGATACTTTTATTGCTGTTTATGAACATGAGGACCAAAGTTGTGCCAACGACTAGGTTGGGGGGGGGGTGGTGTGGGGGAGGGGGTGGTGTGGGGAGGAGGGGTGGTGTGGGGGGGAGGAGGGGTTGGGGAGGGGGGAGTGTGGTAGTGCGTGGGGGAGCGGTGTAGGAGGGGGAGGTGGGGTGGTGGGGGGGGTGGTGTGGGGTGGTAAGGTATTGTGGGGGGTTAGGGTGGTGTGGGGATGTGTGGGGAGGAGGGGAGAGGGGGAAGTGGGTAATGGGAGAGGTGAAGGGGGTGAAGGGGAGGGATGTGGGAAACGGGGTGTGGAAGAGGGAGGGGAGATTTGTGGGGGGGGAGTGACTCCACTCAGCGACCACCGGCCGCGGCACCACACAGCAGCTCCCGGCTCCACTCAGCAGCTTCCGCAAATCCATACTGCGGCTTCCCCGACTCCACTCAACAGCTTCCCCGTCTCCACACAGCGGTTTCCCCGACTCCACACAATGGCTTTTCCGACTCCACACAGCGCTCCCTCGACTCCACACAGCGGCTTCCCCAACCACTCAGCGACTTTCCCGACTCCACTCTTACGGACTCAATCAGCACGGCTTGTGCATCCAGCCCCGCCTCTGGGGTTTATTCTCCAGCAGGTGCCAGAAGGGGCGTTAATCTTCATGGTGAGTGACAGGCGAGAAGACCAATCTGCTGATCTCATGATTTTTAAAACCTTCATAACTTATGTAATCTTCCACCAATCGGAACAAAACTTAGTGCGCTTGGAGCAGAGAAGAGTGGGTAAGGTGGCAGAAAATCCTAGCGATAATTGGAAAAAAAAAGCAATCCAGAGGAGGACAAGATGAGAGGGATGGATGGATGGATGGATGGAAGGACGGATTTACTCAGTATTTTGTTGAGACACTTTTGGCAATGATTGCAGCCTCAAGTCTTCTTGGGTATGACGCTACAGGCTTGGCACACCTGTATTAGGGTAATTTCTCCCATTCTTTGTAGATGCTGTCATGCTCTGTCAGGTTGGATGAGGAGCGTGAATGTACAGCTATTTTCAGGACCCTCCAGAGATGTTCGATCGAGTTAAACTCCAGGCTCTGGCTGGGCCACTCAAGGAAATTCACAGACTTGTCACAAAGCCATTTCTGCATTTTCTTGGCTGTGTGCTGTGTGCAGGTGATGAGCGGTGCCTGCTTTCCTCCAGACGTGACGCTTGCCATTCAGGCCAAACAGTTCAATCTTGGTTTCATCAGACCAGAGAATCTTGTTTCTCATGGTCTGAGAGTCCTTTGGGTGCCTTTTGGCAAACTCCAAGCGGGCTGTCATGTGCCTTTTATTGAAGAGTGGCTTCCGTCTGCCCACTCTACCATAAAGGTCTGATTTGTGGAGCGCTGCAGATATAGTTGTCGTTCTGGAAGGTTCTCCCATCTCCACAGAGGAACTCTGGATCACTGTCAGAGTGGCCATCTGGTTCTTGGTCACCTCCTTGACCAAGGCCCTTCTCCCCTGATTGCTCAGTTTGGCCGGGCGGCCAGCTCTATGAAGAGTCCTGGTGGTTCCAAATTTCTTCCATTTAAAATGACGGAGGCTACTGTGCACTTCAGGACCTGCAATGCTGCAGAAATTGTTTTATACCCTACCCCAGATCTGTGTCTCAACACAATCCTGTCTCGGAGGTCTCCAGACAATTTTGAGAGTCTTAGCAAACGAACTGAATACTAATGTAAATGTGATATTTCAGTTATTTATTTTTAATTACTTTGCAAAAATATCTAAATACCTGTTTTCGCTTCTTCATTCTGGGGTATTGTGTGTAAATTGATGATAAAAATAATGAATTTAGTCCATTTTAAAATAAGGCTGTAACGTAATGTGGAAAATGTGAAGGGATCTGAATACTTTCTGAATGCACTGTATGTTTCAGATTGATCTGGTTTTAATCTAGATCGTGTTTTTTTTTTGCATAGTTTGTGTGTCTATTTTAAAATGAATTTTACAGTGTCATCTAATGGTTACTAATGGTCTCAGAATTTTTGCATAATTCATGTAAAGTTATGGTAACAATGTGAATGCTTTATTCTGTTTGTTTAATAATATCACAATCCACTTAAAAATATGTATTAGCTTCTCTGCTTTCTGGCTGAGAAATATCCCTGATCATATCCCTCTAATTCTTTCCTATTCATGTACTTGCCCTAAGGTATTTTAAATGTTGCTATTGTACCTGCCTCAACTACTTCCTCTAGCAATCGTACTACATGTACCCTGCTGTGTCTGTGGAACAACAATGAGAGTTTCGTTATCAGCTTTGTCAGATGGTGCAACATTCTGCAAGTGAAATGAGCAAATGTATCAATCGAGCAATTGATATTGACAGGAAAAGGGCTACAAGTTCCAGCAAGAATTCTAATACATCTCTTCAAAAACCAGCAGTGAAGCATGACTGCCAAATATTTCTGGTAAATTTGTTGGAACTGTAATTTCACTGATTCTCCTTTATTTGCCTGCAAAATAATATTCCTCATGGTTAAAGATCTACTGAGGTTCAAAATCTTTCATGCTACTTCGCCATGTAAGATGTTTATGAATGCTCTTTTACTTTGCATTTGAAAGCTTTTTTTCCACTTCAACCAAATTTGTTACACCCAAATTGGTTAAATTCAAAGGAGCCATATATAAAATAAATCCTACAACCTTATTCTGACCCAGAGCTTGGGGTGGTATAGCGGATCAATGAATTGAATAAGCATGTTCTCCTTGTGACCATGTGCATTTTCCCAGGGTGCTCCGGTTTTCTCTCCCATCGCCGAGACGTGAGGGTTGGTGAGTTCTGTTAAATCTACCTCACTCCAAATGCCGCCATGATGTCTGTCCAGTCCCCTGACGATTTGTGTCTAGCAGGTGAATGAGACTATGTCAACCTCCCTTAACAGTGGTAATTCTCCTGTATTGGCTGTTGATTAAACAGACCATGCCAATTTCAAGGAATCCCTCACCCACTGCTTTTCTAAACTAATGACTTGCTTCCCTCTGCTGTTGTATAATAACTGTACGTGCATTCACAGCAGCAGTCTACTCGTGGGAAGCATCCAACGAAGCCAAAACAAGTGATCCTTGGGCCTCCTGTGTAAGATACATTCATTGAACTGACTATACTTGTGCACCCATTAAGGAAGCGAGCGCTGCATGAAATATGACCCTTTCATCCTGATATTCGCTGCTCATCCCTCACGGTGCCCGTTTCTGTGCTGGTGCTGTGTGGAATCGGATGCAGTGACACACTGTCCATGGCTGCAGCAGAAGTCTCTATTAACTCAGCAAAATTGAGGTTGTTTGGATCAACTAGGTCCTCATTATCAGACTCCTCCCCTGGGTGCTCCTCCTGCACCTTTCCCACCTCTTCCTGTTCCTCCAGCTCTATGAGGAAGCTGCACTGTTGTTGTTGCTATGACAGAGAGGAAGCACTACTCTGTGTTAAGTAGGGGATAGATACTGTGCGTGGTCCGATGACGGATTGGCTGTAATGCGTAAAAAATATATAATTTAACATTGTACAGAAAAACACAAATATGCCTGGGTACCATCAGCGTTTCCAAAACCTTGCGGCTAACCCAGACCATTCCTCATAGAGGAGTAGATGTAAGATTTATGTTTGGTCCACCACTAGTTTGGAGGGATAGTCTGCCATTCCTGGCAATAGCAGCAGAAAAGTCTATCTATTCCATTGTGCATGCTGTTGTAGATTTTGAAATGAATAAGATGCAACATGTGTACCTTAGTCTTTGTTGTAGATGTATCTGTAGCTGTGTGTGTCAGACACGACAAATGCTTTTGTGATTTCTTTTATGCCTGCACACTCTTTCTTTTATTTGTGCGGAATCTCAACGTAGAAAGTAAAAATACAATTATGAAGACCAGAGTTATCTGGGCAAAAGTTTAACCTTGTCATTACGGGTCAAATGAATTCCTCCAACTGTGATCTCCAGTTCTAGGAACTGGAGAGTGTATTGTAAATTCTCTTGTCACTGTGCCTCCAGCCCCCTTGTAATGGCCCTGGCAGGTTGCCTGCCAGCAATTACATAAAGCAGACGCCTTCAATTACTTCCACCAGAGTTTCCATATCACTCTCTGAGAAGCACCGTGTACAGTCCCTGGGGTCGGTATTGTCTCTGTGTTGTGCTGTCAAACACAAACCACTTGTTGTAGTGTGTGGTTGCAGATGAGAAGCATTGAGGCTGGAACCCACAGTATGCCACTGGGCTCTGGGTAAACAGGCGACAGGCTTTTGATATTGGAAAGGCAGCACTGTTTTATCATGTTATTTGCCAAAGAAGCGTGTGTTTGGCATTTCAAACAGTGGCAATTGAAAATCGCATTGTGAGTGACACCTCCACGATGGCAATGTTCAACATGGTATGATGTTTCATCACTGTGTTTTTCATCTGTAACTAACATTGTGGTCCAAATGCCTTTCCCATCCTTTTTCATTCTGCCACATCATTCACTCTCTTCTCACTTCCTTTCAATCACGTACCTCCCCTTTGTTCACTACTCCTCGCCATCTTTTTACATCTTAAGACATGTGCTGCTTCCAACTTTTCCCAATTCTGATGAAATGTCGTCAAGTGTTATGACAACTCCAATGTTGTCTCTACAGATGCTGTGTGACTTGCTGCGTATTGCATGCAGTTCTCGTTGCCCCATTACAGAAAATGTGTGGAGGCTTTGGAGAGGATACAGAGGAATGCTGCCTGTATTAGAGGGTTTTAGCTGCAGAGAAAAGTTCAATTGCCACATTCTTTGGAATGTGAGAGGTGGAGGTGAGACTTGCTGGAAGTATATAACATTATGAGAGGCATTGATAGGGTAGAGAGTCATAACTTTTTCCCAGGGTAGAAATGTCCAAAACTAGAGGGCATAGCTTTAAAGTGAGAGGGGGAAAGTTTAATCGAGATGTGAGGGGCAAGTTTTTTTACAGAGGGGATGGCAGGGGCTTTGATTGTATTGCCAGGTGGTGGTGGTGTTAATCCGGGCTAAAACCAAGCAGCCATGGTAACCAAAATGTAGTAAGAACTCATGTATTGCTGGGCCATTTTGGTCAAGTTGGTGTGCTCTCCAGAAATAAGATAAGCTTCTGAATGGTGCCAGTAAGTCGAGGGCCCAGATCAGTGTTACATATTCAATTGACAGATAGATCGGATTTCTGCAGAGGACAGACAACAACTGTAAATGGCATGAAGTTAATTGGATTAATGCAAACTAAGTGTACATATTGTAAATAATGTTGCTAGACAGTTACCCTGCTGTGTGCTGATTGGTTAAAGTGTTACGCCCCTGGCCGGTTTGTTTGGATTCCAGGGTGAATGTTGCATTATTCAAGTTCTGTTAGCTTCTTCTAGAAGCTTCTCCTGCAACAATGTAAGGGGAATTTTGTTATTGGTCTGTGTGACTGTCAATAATGTATTGTTGTAATCTGGCCTGCCACGTGACCATCTAGAGGCTAACCATAAGACACACACCCAGGACTGATCACCCTGCGGTGGGCCTGCCTCGACTGAGGGTGTCTTGTGATAAAAGGCCAAACACTCCTCCCCAATCACCACTTCACACCTATTTGAAGCAAGGCTCCAGTCTGAAAAGACTGGACACTTTCCCACCCACCCCTCTCCAATCACCTCTTGACACCCAATTACCCACCCCCACCGTGCTGCACAACATAATTTCTCCATCATCAACAATAAAAATAGAGAAGGTGGAGAGGCTATTCAGAAGACAGAAAAGCTGGATATCTGCAGGACCTGACTATGTTTCCTCCTCTACTCTCAAGCTATGCACCGAATAACTGCCACCGGTCTACACAGAAATTTTCAACCAGTCCCTGCAAACCAGTACTGTCCCTGCCAGCTTCAAAGTCTCCATTATTGTCCCTGTACCCAAAAAGGCAAGGATTACTGGTCTAAATGACTACAGGCCTGTCGCACTGTAGTCATGAAGACCCTTGAAAGGTTTGTGCTGGCCAAGCTGAAAAATATCACAAACCCCCTGCTGGACCCTCTGCAGCTTGCACATCTGGCCAATAGATCTGTGGAGATGCAGCCAACCTGGGCCTGCACTTCATCCTCCAGCACCTGGACCAACAGGGGACCTATGCGAGGATTTTGTTTATGGATTTTAGCTCTGCATTCAAAACCATTGTGCCAGAGCTACTACACTCCAAACTTTCCAAGTTGACTGTGCCTGAACCCCTCTGTCAGTGTATCACCAGCTTCCTGACAGACAGGAAGTAGTACGTGAGGTTGGGAAAGCACATCTCGGACCCGCAGACCCTCCGCATAGGAGCACCACAAGGCTGCGTACTCTCCCCTACTCTCTCTAAATCACTGACTGCACCTCCACAGACTCCACTGTTAAACTTCTCAAGTTTGCGGACGACACAACCCTGATTGGACTGATCCAGGATGGGGAGGAATCTGCCTACAGACAGGAAGTGACACAGCTTGTGTCCTGGTGCCTTTGCAACAACCTGGAGCTCAATGCTCTTAAGACAGTGGAATTGATTGTAGACTTTAGGAGAGCTCCACTTCCCCTCACCCCACTCACCATCAACAACACCACAGTCACATCTGTGGAGTCTATTAAATTCCTGGGAACCATCATCTCCAAGGACCTAACTGGGGGGGCCACCATCGCTCCACAGTCAAAAAGGCGCAACAGAGGATGTACTTCCTGCGGCGGCTGAGGAAACACAATCTGCCACAGCCAATTATGGTCCAATTCTATACTGTCATCGTAGAGTCTGTCCTCACCTTCTCCATCATGGTCTGGTTTGGCTCAGTTCATGGCGACGCAGCAGTAGAGTTGCTGCCTTACAGCAAAATGCAGTGCCAGAGACCCGGGTTCAATCCCGACTACGGGTGCTGTCTGTATGGAGTTTGTACGTTCTCCCCATGACCTGTGTGGGTTTTCTCTGAGATCTTCAGTTTCCTCCCACACTCCAAAGACGTGCAGGTTTATAGGTTAAATGGCTTGATAAAATGTAAAAAAAATTGTCCAGTGCTGAGTGATGCTCTACCGAGAGCTTTTCAGCGCACTACATCCAGATCCAATTGGCACCAATAACTCATGCTTTTCCTGCTTCAGATTTTCAACATCCATGGTTTTTAAGGTTTCATGGCTTTTATTGCGCCTGCTATTTGTCAACAATGACTGCATTTTCAGAATGAATGCTTCATAGAAGTGACAAAAAGATGTTGATTAGATCTCATAAACTCTCTGAATTACAAATTCAGAGAATATATTGGCAAACAGCATTGAATGCCAGAAAATGTCAGTGCTGAACAGCAGGGACGTGTTCCATGAGATATTGCTTCACCCCAACATGACAGACAGGTCCAACAGGCTAAACAAAACAAACAACTGTTTCTCAGATCCTTTTTAGAAGGAACACCAGTGGGAAGAAAAGGGGGGGTGCGGAAAAGGGGGGGGGTGGGGAAAAGGGGGTGGGGGAAGGGTGTGTGTGGGGAAAGGGTGTGTGTGGGGAAAGGGGGGTGTGGGGTAAGCGTGTTCTGGGTAAGGGGGGTGTGGGTGGGGGGGGGAGGTAGGGGAAGGGGGGGCTCGCACACTGCTCACCCCGCACCTTCAGCTTTCAGCCTCATGCAGCAGGTCCCAGTCCCACTCTGGCTTCACTGAGAGGCTTCCGGTTCCACTCAGCAGCTTCCAGCTGGTCGTGCTGGTCGCCGAAGCAGCCCGCAGGCTGCTCACTCTCCGCGAACTGCTGACTCTCCGCGAGCTGTTCAACACACTGCACCCCTTCAGCTTTTTATTCCCTTCGCTGCGTTATGACAGCGGGTTCCGGAAGGGGCAGTGTTTACGATGATTAATCCTTCATAAGTTATGTACTAATTCACCGATCGGAACAAAACATTTTTGACTTGCAAAAATGGAGGCAAAAAATCGTAGCACTATGGGAAATCGTTTTTGTGCAAATTTAAATACAACGTAGACTGGAAGTGGTCAAGATGCGAGTTTTAGTAATAGTATAGATATAAAATATAGATAGAGTATAGAAAGATAAAAAAAGGTCAGTCAGTTAGAACCATTTTCCCAGGATATAAATGTCAAAGACTAGAGGACATAGCTTTAAGGTGAGGAGCAAAGGTTAAAGGAGATGTGTGGGCCAAGCTATTTTTACACAGAGTGGGGAATACCTGGGACAGGCTGTTGGTGATGCTGGTGGTGGAGGCTGACATGATGGTGGCATTTACGTGGCTTCCAGAGAGGCACATGGATGTGCAGGGAATGGCGGGATATGAATCACGTGTAGGCAGAGGAGATCAGTTTAACTTGGCATCATGTTCGGCATGGGCATTATGGGCTAAAGAGTCTGTTCCTGTAGTGTGGTGTGCTGTTCTATGTTCAATGTATGTAATATACAAAAGGAGTAATTTCTTCCACATTGATCACAAAATATACTAATTGAAACCTTGCTGTTTTGATATTTTGTTCAATTCAATAATACGTTTAATATTTGAGCAGTCATGTTACATCTTTCTTACCTGTAGGTGTGACTCTTCCCATGCATTCTAGACCAGCATCCATGTTCCCCAGCATTCAAATATATTTAAAAATCTCTTTTCAAATATTCAGCTCAAATATTAAACATATTATTGAATCGAACAATATCAAAGCCGTTGTGGCGATTGGCTGCGGAGGCCTCAAATAGGCCCCGACCTCGGGTGGACTAGGATGAGGAGGAGGAGGAGGAGGAGGAGGAGGAGGAGGAGAACTGGACTTTTTGGTGCCTTCCCTCACAGTGGAAAGTGTTGATTCTACTGTTGGGGGGACGTTCATGTTGAATCCTATAGTGTATTGTGTCTTTTTTTATTTTATATCGATGTATGGTCATCTAATTTTTTTTTTCTCTGTAAAGCACTTTGGCTTCAACATGATTTGATTTAAAAGTGTTACATAAATAAAAATTACTTACTTACAATGGCCCACTCTTTATATGTCACCCAGGGTCGCAAGGAATTTATTGAAATAATCACTTCTCACCGATTACTGGAGTTACAGAAACAATGTTGCATACAAGAGGCAAAAGCATAGATTTGATATACTTCTTATCAAGTTGCCCCTCAGTTTCTTACAATAAAATACAATACCATTTATTGTCATTTGAACCTCATTGAGGTTCAAACGAAATTTAGTTTCTGCAGTCATACAAACAAGAAAAAGAACCAAGACACAACACAATTTACACAAACATCCATCACAGTGAATCTCCTCCTCACTGTGATGGAAGGCAAAGTCTTATCTCTCCCCTGCACTCCCCATTCTTCTCCCGATGTCAGAGTCAAAGCACCCGGCGGGCGATGGTAAATTATTCCCGCGGCCATTCAGGCCGCGCCTGGCGGTGCAAGGCCCCGCTCCGGGTCTTGATGTTGGAGCCCCCGGCGGGCCCTAGCAAGTCCTGTGGCCATCAAAGCCGCGCCAGGTAATAGTATATAAGTCCCGTGGCCATTCATGCCGCGCCGGGCGATGCAAGGCCCCGCTCCGGGTCTTGATGTCGGAGCCCCCGGCGGCTTTAGCAAGTCCAGCGGCCAGTAAAGCCGCGCTGGATGATGTAAGGCCCCGCTCCAGGTCATTTTCAACCCCACATCTCGGGCGGGAGAAGTTGCCGCTGCGGGAGCTCCGAAAAGCGGTCTCCCACCAGGGCCCCGCGAGCTCCCGGTGTTACCGTCCACCGGCCTGCAGGTGGAGCCTCCGAATCTCCGGGGTCGGGCAGCAGCAGCGCGCCACCACAGCTCCTCCCGTTCCTAACTCGGCTAGCTCCACGATGGTGAGTAGTCTGCATGCTCCACGACTGGAGCCCCAGGTCCGGTTGGAGGCCACTTCACGGTGCTAGGCCCCAACGACAACGGAGACCCGACTGAGGAAAGGTCGGGTCCTCCGTACAGGGAAAAGATTTAAAAAGTTTCCCTCACCCCGCCCCCCACCCCCCACACATATCCAGCTAAAAAAAACCCACTAACTAACTACACTCCACAGAAAACAATCCGTTTGTCCAAACCCTGCTTCTAACCAACACCCTCTAATCCAGGGAGCATTCTGGTAATCCTCTTCTGCAGCTTCTCCAAAGCTTCATCCTTCCTGGAATGTGGAGACGAGAACTGCACACAGTACTCCAAAAGCAAGCAAACCAAATGTGTACGAAGGAACAGCAGATGCTGTTTTACACCGAAGAAGACACAAAATGCTGGAGTAACTCAATGGGTTAGGCTGCATCTCTGGAGAAAAATAGGTGACCTTTTTGGTTGAGACCCTTTTTCAGACTGAGAGTCCGTTTTCAATCTTCAGACACCCCCAGTCTGAAGAAGGGTCTCGACCCAAAACATCACCTATTCCTTTTCTCCAGAAATGCTGCATGAACCACCGAGACACATTTTGTGTCTATCTTCGACGATGTAATCAAAGATTTATAAAGCTGCAACAAGTGATGTACTGGTTTTATAAAGCTGCAACATGACTTCAAAGGATGCTCAATAGATCCTGCAAGCTTCCTGAACCACAGTTCCGGTGACGCCGCTGGCAAACACCATCTTAACTTGCATCGACTCCCATTCACTCATCAGCGGATGCTCATAAACCTACATCTGCCCCTGGTTAAGCAAAGCATTGATTTTATATCAATTCTTCCTATGCTGCAAGAACACAATGGATTTTTAAAGGAAACAATTAGTTGTACACCATCATAAATTTAAAGTTAAAAGCAATCAGCATTCTGATGAAAGGTCATCAGCCCATAACATTAACTCTGTTTCTTGCTCCATGGCAGTTGTCTGACCAGCTGAATATTTCCACCATTTTTTGTTTTTATTTACAATTTCCAGCAAATGCTGTTTTCATTTTTTGATTAATGACAACCATGCACTACCATTGTTGAGATGGGTGAGTTAATAAACCCCTAAAAAAAAATCAATTGTGCATGTTAAGGGCCTGTCCCACTAACGCGACTTTTCAGCGACTGTCTTCGACCTTTAAGCTCGAGGGCACTCACCTGAAAAACCTCGAGCTGTTTCAACCGTCAGCGATGAAACCACGAGCTGGATGAAAATCACACCCGCGATGTGCGGGGAGGTAAAAGACGGCTGTCACAGTTATGGTAAGTCCTTTGGAGAGCGCGGTGGTGGGGGGGGGGGGGGGGGAGAGAGAAGGGGGGGGAGAAGGGGGGGAGAGAGAGGGGGAGAGAGAGGGGGAGAGAGAGGGGGAGAGAGAGGGGGAGAGAGAGGGGGAGAGAGAGGGGGAGAGAGAGGGGGAGAAGGGGGGGAGAAGGGAGGGGAGAAGGGAGGGGAGAAGGGAGGGGAGAAGGGAGGGGAGAAGGGAGGGGAGAAGGGAGGGGAGAAGGGAGGGGAGAAGGGAGGGGAGAAGGGAGGGGAGAAGGGAGGGGAGAAGGGAGGGGAGAAGGGAGGGGAGAAGGGAGGGGAGAAGGGAGGGGAGAAGGGAGGGGAGAAGGGAGGGGAGAAGGGAGGGGAGAAGGGAGGGGAGAAGGGAGGGGAGAAGGGAAGGGAGAAGGGAGGGGAGAAGGGAGGGGAGAAGGGAGGGGAGAAGGGAGGGGAGAAGGGAGGGGAGAAGGGAGGGGAGAAGGGAGGGGAGAAGGGAGGGGAGAAGGGAGGGGAGAAGGGAGGGGAGAAGGGAGGGGAGAAGGGAGGGGAGAAGGGAGGGGAGAAGGGAGGGGAGAAGGGAGGGGAGAAGGGAGGGGAGAAGGGAGGGGAGAAGGGAGGGGGGGGAAGAGACACTTTTAAGAAGCCAGACGACTTTTAATAAAGTTTAGCGGGCATTTAACATTACAGGTCGGTTTACTTACCTTTTTTTTCTCAACAAGCTTTACCTTCGACTACCTTCGATTACCTTCAATTGCTTTTGATTACATACAATAGCATGAAGACCTACTACGACCTACCTCGACTAAACCTACGAGTAAAAAAATATTGTTTTTTTTTCTATAGCGACCTTTGTTTATTCGCGGTCATTTTTCAGGATGTTGAAAAAAATGCCACGATTTAGCTGAGGCCTCGAGTACGCGGGGACTACTCTCGAACATGAAGGAGAGTTACAAAGACCTCCTCGGACCTCGTGTCGACCATGCTGCGAGTATGAGTCGAAGGCAAACTCTTCTAAACTCGCCAATTGGGTCACCGCAGTGGGACAGGCCCATTGAGTGAAGTTGCAGTATTATGCAGCACAATCCCTGCCAGATTTAAAAGGCACTGCCCAAGCTAATTAAGCTTTGATTCCACCTAGACTTAATTACCACAGTACTGGAACACAGCAGAGAGAATGGCACACAAACAAAGCCAGTTGGCGGGAATGACAAAAGCAGCTGTAATGAGGCATTTTTCAATTTTGAAAAACAGATGGGGCATTGGATGGAAAACTGTTTGAAATGTATGGTAATACCACCATATTTCATTCTTTTTTTCTGGTTTTAGTTTCAAGGTCAAAATTTGGGTTGGTTTATTACCCTATTTTACTCCAAAACATGTATCTATTTTTTTCAAACCCAGAGAAGTGTTCCATTCTACACATTTGGGCTACCGATAATAAATTGGTTGGTCAGGATGTATATGCGGATCTGATGCATTTGGAATATAACAGATTTGTACCAAATTTATTACATTTATGGAATTATTTTCAATAATCTATCTGAAAGAAAGCCCAATTAATGAATTAATTAATTAACAGACCAGTTAATTAATTAATAATTTAAACCCTAATTAATCAACAAGAATTGCATAATTATTCAATTTTAATCCCACTATGTTCCTCGGATGTTTCTGGTACACATGGACACCACAGATAACTGTAATTAGTCTCAGGATGATTAGTAGTACAAGTCCTTTGGAACTATAATTGCAACAAATGTCTTCTTTAATCGTGGCTTCTACCTCCACATAACAGCTGGACAATTAAGAATGAATTTTTCAACAATGTCAAGTCCCTTCCATTCTTTTCTCCAACCCTCAATTGAAAATAATTCCTTTAACATGACTGTTGTTCATAAGAAGATAGACACAAAAAGCTGGAGTAACTCAACGGGTCAGGCAGCAACTCTGGAGAAAAGGAATATGTTATGTTATGTTTTGGGTCAGACTCTTTATAAGAGCTTGCTGTATGCAAATTGCTGACACATTTTTCTCCATACCACTAATTATCTTCCACCGTCTCTGTAGAATTTGTTGGGACAGCACACGTTTGTGAAAGGCAAGTTTATTTGCTATTTTGACTGTGTGTATTTAACATGATGTCATATTTATATATTGATGCTTTATGAATTAGTGGAAAATTGTTACTTTAATGTCTTATTCATGAGTGAAATTGTATAAATACCAATAGTAGCGTATCATAATCATCTGATACATCCTAATCACTGTTGGAAATGGGAGATAAATTTCCAGAATTAACAATAACATTTATTTACCCACCCTTCTGCTTCTCCTGGGAAGATATTTGCAGATAATTCATATGTTTGCACCTTAGATGGAATGGCATTGATTTTTGGAAGATGCTTTTAAAATTCATTAATTTGAATATTAGACAGCTTGTTTCTGATTCTAATGAGGATTTACATTGCTGCCTGAATGTCAGGATCTATATTACCTCAGCAGCAGACACCAATTTGCTTGGAGATCTTCATTTTTTACTACTGATGAAATCTGTGACTGGCACATGGTGACTTGAGAATAATCACTCTTCTCTGTGCCCCAGCACCCAGGTAATACTTGAAGTCATAAGTAATATGCGGGCCCCTGCTTTGTTACAGTGCAGGTCAATCAACTAAATCCTTGATTTTACGAGGGTCTGATATTCATGTGCGTTGAAATGGAGATAATTATCTGGGGAACATTATCTTAAAGCTTTAAAATAATCAAAGGCACCATACTGAAGAATACCCGGGAATTATTTTGTCCTGATACATTAATTCTGTAAAATGGACACCCTTGTTTTTATGTAATGCTTAATTCTACGTAGTAGTGAATGCAGTCTGCAGCATTTTTTACAGTGATACATGATTTGTCTATTCATATTCATAAATTTGTCTCTATTCATATTCATTTCCGAGGAGAATCGTGGTCTGAAACATCAACTAAATCATGAGATTTCATTGCTGTTCAGCAGCAAAAAAATTTATATTCACCAATTATTCCACTTTCCCATCTGAAAATCGTAACTGGTCCTAGACCGATGTATATCCCGATGGTTACTTTAAGAGTTGCTATTCTTGTATGTTCAAATCCCTCCAGTGGTTAGATGATAACCCAGTCAGAAGCACATGGTAAAAAAACCTGTTCAACTGCGAGTTCTGTCCTCAGTACAGAGGAGGATGCTAACAAATCACAGCGGGACACCAAAAACTTGCGAAATGAGCAAATAATTGGTAAATGTGGATTTGCATCAATAACTGTGAGATAACACAATTTTGTTGAAAGAATAAAGATGCTGCGAGTGCAGATGGGGTGTTGGAACACAAATACAATGGGCCAAGGGCTGGAAAATGGGATTATGGCACTGATCCCCCTGAAGCACCGTGAGTGTACCTTCATCACAAGGACTGCAGCAGCTCAGCATAATCTATAACTTCTCAAGAGCAGTCAGTGATAGGGAATAAATGCAAGCCTTGATGGCAATATGGCATCACTGAATAGGAAAAAAAATCACAGAAGGTAAATATATATTTCTATCATTGTTCAGAATTAGGCATGAAACGATCTTTGTAAACTTAACCCATGCATTTCCTTCTGATTACTGGCCTCTTTTGACAGCAGCAGACCCCATATTGTGAGGCTTTCATAATTACCAGGATGTTCCTAAACGTCTTACTGGAGCATAAACTGATTATGTATTCTACACTACAGACTTGTAGTTAGGAGGATGAAAGTGGTGAGAAGGAGCCACAATCAGAAGCACGGTGCGATGATACCAAGGAAAAGTACTCACTGAACCCTTTGCTGACTTTACTTCAGACGTGACATGCAACTTTACTGAGATACTCTAGTATCTTTTCTGGGCATTGTCCTGCAGTATCTAGTGAATTAAAACCGGATATTGAAATAGCAGCTGACAGTGAATATTACCCTTGGGTGCTTCATCCAAGCTGGAAGCTCCTGATGAATGACTAATGAAACCAACTGTGGCATTAATTGAGGGATTCACCCCATGCAATATCAACCAGAATTATATCCAGGCAAGTCCAATATCCTCATCCTATGTAACAGGAATAACAGGAATCTACTTTTCATCCTGGATCTTGAAACAGGATCTTGCAGGATATCATCCGAGGTGGAGGGAAATCAGATGCAAACTCAAAGTAGACTAGAATGTTTTTTTCCTCTTCAATCCCATTTGCTGCAATACACAGACATACTAAGTGGCAGTCGGAAAGCCTGGCACTAATGATGGCTGGGTATTAACGCTTCGAATTAACAATAGTCTGGAAAATATTTAAATTAGGTATTTGTGTGCTTCCAGTAAACAGCCAAGCTGCCTCTGAATGAGGGAAAAACTGATTGTGGCTTACCGATATGGTATTAAACATTATCACACTCGATTTAGCCATTCCTTCTGGTCATCCTATGTGTTATTCCTGCTACTGTACTTACCTTTATGATGTCCCGCTGATCCAAGCATTCTCAGGCTTCACTTTGGTAGCTGACCTGCAGGGCGAAGTGGTCAGTGAGCAGCAACTGGGTCTCAGGTGTGGATCCTGAAGCCCCACCACCAGCCTTTAATAACGTTCCAGCACGATAATGACAATGCACACAATGCTGGGGGAGTCTGCACAGCTGGAGGGGTGCAGGAAGGAACTGCAAATGCTAGTTTACACTGAAGATAGACACAAAATACTGGCGGTGACTCAGCGGGGCAGGCTGCATCTCTGGATAGAGGAATGACTGACATTTCGGGTCGAGATCCTTCCTCCGACTGAGAGTCAGGGGAGAGGGAGACACAGAGGTACGGAAGGGAAAGGACAGATCAACACAAAGGGTGAGCAACCAGAGAGGATATTGGCAAACTTGTCGGAGAAGAACTTCTTCAAAGTAGGCATACCTTGAGGAGATTTCACAGTGGAGCAAACAAAATATGTAGGAAGGAACTGTAGATGCTGGTTTACACCCAAGATAGACACAAAATGCTAGAATAACTCAGCGGGACAGGCAGCATCTCTGGAGAGAAGGAATACATGACAGGCAGCAGTGCTGTTTTTTTCGGGGAACTGAGATCTTGACTATCCGTTCAGGTGGAAAGAAAACATCCCATGGCTCTTTCTGATCAGCACATTTCAGCCCAATACTTGTCCTACACTCAACATCAAAAACAAATGTATCCATTCCCTGTCATTCTGATGTTTACGGGAGATTGCAGTATAGAAATTGTTTGCCGCATTTACTTGGAATAAATTTCACTGGTACTTAATTTGCTGTAAAGCACTTTGACATATGTAGGAAGGAACTTCAGATGCTGGTTTAAGCTGAAGATAGACACAAAGTACTGGAGTAACTCAGTGGGACAGGCAGCGTCTCTGAAGATAGACACATGTCTTGAATTTGGGAAAACCCCATTGTCAGAATTGCAAAATCTTACAATATAGCTTGTCTTAAGCATATATAGACAAAGTGAAGAAGGGTGGGAAAGAATGGTGTCAAGAAAAAATAAGAACAGTCTATGATGATAAAGACAAGAGAGGGTGCATGGTGCAAGATAAACTGCACCATGTGAAGACAAATCGAGAAATTAAGAGTCCAGATTTTCTGTAAACAGCAAAAGCAAAATAAATGAATCCTTCAAAGGGCTTTAAAAACATGTTACCTTGATCCAGAATTCCTATGACAGAAATGTGTTCAGATTCTAAAATGGGATAAGCTTGCAGGAAACACCAGACTAGACAGAATGCTGCATTCAAGGTTGCAAAATGCTTACCTGCTGAATCAGTAATCATTATGTACTTCACATTATGTCAGCTGCAGACACCTGTGTTGAGTGTGGCATCACTTATGACCAAGAATATAATTAAGGCAATAATTACCATAACAATTAGTTTGGGATTAGTCTGCACTGAATGGTAGTGGACATTCTCCAGTGTTTGTTTAGACAGCACTTCAACCTTGATCCAATTCACGCCATGAATTAAATTAGTGTTAAACAGCTGGTGAGCTCACTGCCACCAAAGTTCATGGCAGCGGCTTCATTTGATTTGGTTCTATTAAGAGCACTTCTGAAATGGACAATCAAGTTTGCTGAATAATGTCACCAGGGACAGCATAATCAAGTGTATATTATATTTACCTGTCTAAGAGATAGATTGTTGAAATGTTTATGGTCCACTGGTAGAGACTTGGTGCAATGAGTAATATTCATGTGTAGTAACAAAACATTAAATTTTAGATCAATATATGATTTCCATTATTAAGTAAATATGCCATTATTGTAGGCTGGCAGTTAAAAATTAAAAGCGGAACATTTACAATGCATTCAGAAAGTATTCAGACCACTTCAGTTTTTCCACATTTTGTTACGTTACCGCCTTATTCTAAAATAGATTAAATTCATTTTTTTATCATCAATCTACACACAATACCCCATAACAAAAAAAAGGGAAAACATGTGTTTGGAAATTTTTGCAAAGTAATTAAAAAGAAATAACTGAAATATCACATTCAGGTATTCAGATCCTTTATTCAGTACTTTGTTGAGGCACCTTTGGCAGCGATTACAGCCTCAAGTCTTCTTGGGTATGACACTACAAGCTTGGCACACCTGTATTTGGGTAATTTCTCTCATTCTTCTCTGCAGATCCTCTTATGCTCTGTCAGATTGGATGGGGAGCGTCGATGCACAGCTATTTTCAGGTCTCTCCAGAGATGTTCAATCGGGTTCAAGTCCTTGCTCTTGCTGGGCCACTCAAGGATATTCACAGGCTTGTCACAAAGCCACTCCTGCGTTGTCGTGGCTGTGTGCTTAGAGTCGTTGTCCTGTTGGAAGGTGAACTTCCACCCCAGTCTGAGTCCAGAATGCTCTGGAGCAGGTTTTCATCAAGGATCTCTCAGTACTTTGCTCCGTTCATCTTTCCCTCGATCCTGATGAATCTCTCAGTTCCTGCCGCTAAGAAATATCCCCACAGCATGATGCTGCCACCACCATGCCTCACCTTAGACAAGGTATTGGCCAGGTGATGAGCGGTGCCTGGTTTCCTCCAGATGTGACGCTTGGCATTCAGGCCAAACAGTTCAATCTTGGTTTCATCAGACCAGAGACTCTTGTTTCTCATGGTCTGAGAGTCCTTTGGGTGCCTTTTGGCAAACTCCAAGCAGGCTGTCATGTGCCTTTTACTGAGGAGTGGCTTACTGAGCAAGGCTGTGCACTCTCCCCCCTCCTCTACTCTCTCTACACCACTGACTGCACCTCCACTGACTCCAATGTCAAGCTTCTCATGTTTGCGGACGACACAACCCAGATTGGACTGATCCAGGATGGGGAGGAATCTGCCTACAGACAGGAAGTGTCACAGCTGGTGTCCTGGTGCCATCGCACCAACCTGGAGCGGAATGCTCTTAAGGCAGTGGAATTGATTGTAGACTTTAGGAGAGCTCCCCCTCCCCGGCCCCCCACTCACCATCAACAACACCACAGTCACATCTGTGGAGTCTTTTAAGTTCCTGGGAACCATCATCTCCAAGGACCTAAATGGGGGGGCCACCATCGACCCTCCACAGTCAAAAAAGGCACAACTGAGGATGTACTTCCTGCGGCAGCTGAGGAAGCACAATCTGCCACAGGTAATGATGGTCCAATTCTATATGGCCATCGTAGAGTCTGTCCTCACCTCCATCATAGTCTGATTTGGCTCAGCCACCAAGCACGACATCCGGAGGCTGCATCGAATCGTCCGATCAGCTGAGAAGGTTATTAGCTGCAACCTTTGCTCCATTGATGAACTGTACACTGCAAGGGCCAGGAAACGAGCAGGTAAGATCATCTCTGACCTCGCTCACCCTGGCCACAAACTCTTTGAAACACTTCTCTCTGGAAGGCGACTCCGGACTGTCAAAGCTGCCACAGCCAAACATAAAAAGTTTTATTCCACGAGTAGTAGCTCTACTCAATAACCAAAAATCTGTAGCCTCCTTTTGCTCTGGTATTTTATTTAATTCACATGTTTAATCGATAATGTTTTATTATTAATGTTTAATGTTTTTAATGTGTCATTCCTAACTGTCACTGTATGTCATATTGTCACTTGCGGGTGGAGCACCAAGGCAAATTCCTTGTATGTGGATACCTGGCCAATAAACTTATTCATTCATTGGGTTCTTGGTCACTTCTCTGACCAAGGCCCTTCTCCCCTGATTGCTCAGTTTGGCCGGGCAGCCAGCTCCATTAAGAGTCCTGGTGGTTCCAAAGTTCTTCTATTTAAGAATGATGGAGGCCACTGTGCTCTTCGGGACTGCAATGCTGCAGAAGTTTTATACCCTTCCCCAGATCTGTGCCTCTACACAATCCTGTCTATGGACAATTCCTTCGTCTTCATGGCTTGGTTTTTGCTCTGACATGCACTGTCAACGGTGGGACCTTATATAGACAGGTGTGTGCCTTTCCAACTCATGTCCAATCAATTTAATTTACCACTGGTGGACTCCAATCAAGTTGTAGAAACATCTCAAGGATAATCAATGAAAACAGGATGCACCTAAGCTCAATTTTCAGTGTCATAGCAAAAGGTCAGAATACTTATGTAAATGTAATATTTCAGTTGTTCATTTACAACTACTTAGCAAAAAGCCTAAACACCTGTTTTCGCTTCTTCATTCTGGGGTATAGTGTGTAGATTGATGACAAAAAAAAAATTAATCCATTTTAAAATAAGGCTGTAATGTAACAAAATGTGGAAAAAGTGAAGGGATCTGAATACTTTCTGAGTGCACTGTAATAGCGGGGCATTTCCTGGTGGTATTGAGCTTTTTGAGTGTTGTTGAAACTGCACTTACCAGACAAGTGGAGAGTTTTCCATTACACTCATGATAGATTAACCTCTCAATTTTTGAAAGCCATTCTTGTTGCTTTTCACAAATACAATTTTCTTTGATATGCATACTGTGGAATGTATCTGAAGGCAAACAATATCAGATCAGGAAAATGACCGTGGACAATGGAATATCAAAAGGCAAGTCACTTAGCAAGGGATACACAGCTTCTGGTTTATTCTTCCAACTACAGTATTTACATGATTAATCCAACAGAGTTTGTGTCAACCCCCAGCATGTTGATGAATAGCACGGTTAGGCTCCCTTGTGGAAGGTCATTGCCTAGTCCTTTTGTAGCATTAATGTTATTTGCCACAACCCATACTGTGTAATACTGTATCGATCTTCTTCTATCTATACATAACTAAAGCTCTGATCGTTATCTTCCGGTTGCGCGGTCATTCTATTTTTGCAAAGACGTTACACGATAGCGCTACAATTTTCCGCCAGCTTACTCACCGTTCTCCTGCGCTGCGATTGCACCAAGTTTCAGTCCGATTGGTGGTCTAATGTAAACTTTAGCACGGTTTACATTAAATATCTTAATATTTAAATATCTTAAAAACCGCGCGTGCGCAGATCGATCTCCTCTACTGCGTTCCGTGCCGCATCTTTTCTCCTGTCACTCCACAGGACAGCCCGCCACTTCCTGCACCATCGCGTCTGTCTTACTGGAGCGGTAAGTGGCCGACGGAGGTTTCCAACTGGACACAATTTCCGGAGGGACTGGAAATGGCCCGGCCCGGGAAATGTTGTCAAACGGAAAATCTGATCTCGGCGGAGGACAGCGACCAGCGACCGCTGTGAGTCCGTTCCAGCCCCTTCCCCTCTGGTCCCCCTTGCTGGCTCCTGCCCCCCTCCCCCGCGATAGCCCCCGTATTTTCTCCGAGCATTTGCCCCCTCTACCCTCACACCCACCCCCCCCTGCCCACACGCCCTCCTCCACACACTCTCCCCTCCCCGTGTCACAACAGGAACCCATCAGCCGCGCCTGCGCAGTTAGGGGCTATGGTTGTGTGGAATAATGCATTGGGGGAAACGGGTGAATGGTGGAATATTGTGTTGGGGAATGGGTTGCGTTGGGGGACCAGGCCTCCCGGTGACTGGGACCCAACGGGGTCCCACTTAGTCTAGTATTACATCCAACAATGGACTGCTTCATTTGCTGAGCAACTGTGATTGGAATTGAATGCAGTGTAATCAATGTGCATCCAGTTCTAACCTTATGATGGAAAGCAAATCATTGATGAATTACCTGAAGATGATTCCCAGTCCACAGTCTGATGCAAAGTCTCAGCCTGAAACATCAACGTTCTTTCCACCCCAGATGTTACTCAACCAGCCGCGATCCTCCAGCAGAGTGATGTTTCGTTAGGATGAATAAGGAATTGCAAAGTTAAATAATTCTGACATTTACAAACTGGTATTAGTGAGCAAGTATTGGTTGTGAGTAGCTGATCTTCTAAAACTCAGCTGATGATTGAGAACCGACTCATTAAGCACTAAACAGCCAGAATGGGGTTGCTTGGCTTTTGGGGTTTAGTAGTCTGCTTTTATATACTCCATCCATCATGTTTTCTAGGTATGTTTTGTCCCATTGACGAGAAAGATACTAAAGATAATAAAAGAAGTGACACAGTGGGGTAAGGTACTGTTGAGTTTGTCAAGAATACTCTGAGCAAAATGCTGGGATTCTCAGCTTAAAGCTTTATGCAATGGCAGCTAATTTCCTGGACACCCTTTCCCTATAATACACTTGATGTCTCCCAAAATATATTTGTTATTCTCCCCATTTCACAACCAAATACAATTGATTTTGCTTTGGCATTTTACGTCAATGACTAAGCAAGTCTTTCAGTCAGCAGACGACAGCTATTAAATAGCATTAATACAGAATTTAGGTTTCAATCATAAAAAGACATTACATTTGATTTAAAATAACTGTCCTTTTTAATTCAACATTAAAAATGACACAATGTGCAAATATGATACGAGAATTTACAGAACAAAAAACATTCATTCAAACTATTGAGGTATTGGTATCAGAACAGAAAAATATAATCCGGTGTCGATCACACCTTAAGCACCAAATAATCTGCTTGAGGAACTCAGCAGGTCGAGCAGTATCTGTGGGTGGAAAGATGCCACTGAGTTCCTCCAGCAGATTGTTCTGTTGCTACAGTTTCCAGCATCTGCGGTCTTTTATTTCTTTGTAGAAAACACCTTTCTTGGGCTTAAAATAAATGTAGGTCTTCACTTTATCGAAGGAGGGTGAAAAAAAAAGTTTTGAAACCATTGATGGTTTACAATCGTGTTTTACGATTTCCATTGATTTAAGTTTGTAAAATATGAGAAAACATTAAAATCTAGAGGCTAAAAAGCTGTGTTTTGGAAAATAAATGTTGAATTCTATCAAGCCCAACTACATTGGATGAACATAGCAATGTACAAGCCATACCAGTGAACAAGTCATCTCTCTTTTCCAAAAATACCTAATAAGTAGTCTTAACCATTTTTTTGTTGCACACATCATTGGAAGGAATACTCTTAATGCAGAAAAAAACAAATGGACATATACACTGCAATATGAGACATACTCAAGCCGTATGCAAACTACTTTGATCGGCTCCATAACGTGCAAATGAGTAACTAAAATTCACTCAAAACTAACTTTGGAGCGAGAAGCAGGTGCAAAGGATGATACCTACTTCCAAGATTACCATAACTCCCTCCTTGAAACAACAATCACTTCCCTTTAGCGCTAGGAAGGAACTGCAGATGCTGGTTTAAACCGAAGATAGACAAATAAATCTGGAGCAACTCAGCGCAACAGGCAACATCTCTGGAGAGAAGGAATGGGTGACGAAGCAGGGTCTCGACCCGTAATGTCATCCATTCTTTCTCTCCAGAGATGCTGCCTGTCCCGCTGAGTTACTCCAGCTTTTTGTGACTATATTCCCTTTAGAATTAGATGTGGATTCCTTTCCTCTGGTCCTTTCTTTTAACAAATACATTAGCTTGTCATATTGTAACTTACTATGACTTGGAATACTATTAAACAGAAGCAGGGACGTCTACTTATTGGAAGAGATGTCAACTTGTTCAATGTATTAACTTTGCAAGTTTACATTTAATAAAATGAAGTATTTTAATAAATAGGTATTCCAATTATGCACCCCTTCTAATTTCCTAATGTACTAGTACAACCACTGTACTTTGTTAAACAGCATTTCGGTAATTACGACACATTCAAAGTCTATAAACACATAATTTGTACTAAATCTACTCCCAGAGTTGAATTTGCGAAGTAAAATATGAAAGAAACCGTAAAATACTAAATAAAGGACAGGTTTTTAGTAGATTTTTAACTTCCTATTCCAGAGTGGCATAGTCCTTCAGGATGGCAAAATGCTGGCATACGGAAGTTTCTTTCTAGGTAAAACGATACAATTTGAATACAATTCAGTACAGTTTAATTTCTGCAATATTTGACGAAAATAGAAGTATTAAATTACAGTTTCAAATAAGTTATGGAAAAATTATTTTCAAATCTGTTTTAACTATTGTCTGTCCATCCTGTGCTACAACCTGCCTCCAGACCAAAATGTGCATATTTTGGCAGGTGCATACCTTGTGATTCAATTTAGAAAAATTACACGTGCATGTAAAACTCCACCATAACTTGGGTATTTCCATGTGTTGACTTGAGCTCAGGAAATGAAAAGCAGTACAAAAGGTATCTCAATATTTCCCAAGATGCTGGTTTAAATATATATTACTAATTCTCACTTCAGTGGCTTATTGCAAAAAATAGGTCGATGTTTCATTCTGAGTGTTCACATAAATGCTCCTGAAATGTTAAGCACCAACATTGTACGTCAAATTAAAATCAAAACAAAAGATACATGTCACAAGACCAAGGTAAAACATTTTGGTTTTGCACACAAGGATATGTTTTGGGGTATTACAACACTGAGCCCTCCTTTCCTCAGAATGAAAGCTTACATACAATAAGAATTTACTACACAAATGAAATAAGGAATACATTCCCAATACATGTAATTGTTAACAAGACTTGTAAAAGTTTCCAGATACACCATTTTAATTAGAATACGAATTAATGTATTTTTGAAAACCCATTATTTCATTGAGGTAATAAACAACCTCAAGGATTGGTAAATACAACCCTTGGTAAATATAATTGGTTACATTTATTGACATTTCTCAAGTTTCAAGGTACCACAGCAAAAAATCTCAATTTATGAGACTGGAAAGCCTAGTTGTGGTAACTCCAAGTTCCCTTTGCTGAATAATTAATTTACAGATAAAGACTTCAAGGAGTAACAAGTCAAAGGAAGACAACGGAACAGTTTCAACCGGAGTGTGTTGACCCCTTTGCTAGCAGTCAAGTTATTTGTGATGCATTGGTTTCAACGCTCAACCAACGACAATGTACACAAATAATTTAATCTTTGATCCTCGTTTTTATTATTATCATCATTACCAATTTCCGACGGGTTCCTTGTCTTCAATAACAACTACAAGGAAGCAATGAGATGAATTATGGGGGGGAAATTGTTCATCAATTATAAAGGTGGAAAAATTGTAGAAGCAATGAAAGAATTGAAACGCTCTCTGTATCTTGTTTGCCGATATCCATAATAAATAGTATCTGAGGATAATGCGGATTTAAAACAGGATAAATTGATTTATTCCAACTCCAGAAATGTCCCATCATTGGAATCTTAAATCAGGCCACCCTCACGGGTCTTAATCGGATCACGGGGGACAAGTTTACTTTAAGAATCTTTTGAGCCCTTTGGCGTGCTTTGGAAACACTTTCATCGGAAGAGGAATCTTCAACTTTTATGGTTGGAAAGGTAGTGAGACTGAACGCGGCGGCTCTGCTGGATAAGGTGCCTCGTAAAACCCTGCTCATAACCTGCGAGGCAGAGGTCTTTGTGGGGCAGCTTCTGCTTTTCTTGGTGACGGGCTCTCCCGCATTGGTTCCTGCTTTCCTTTGTCTCCTCCGCCGACTGCTGGTCGCCCTCTCGGCGGCAGATTTAAGTTGAGCCGCAGGCTTGGCTTCAGGTACGGCGGAGCGGCACGAAGAGTATCCGTACACGTCCTTGCTCCGCAGGATGCGCGGGGTGAAGCCTTCCTCCCTCATGCTGCACAGGAAGTCCCACAGCGCCAGCTCCGAGTTGTGAAAGTCGTCGCACTTGGGCATGAAGATCCTGAGCGCGTCCTCCAGCGCCTTTGTTCCCGTGAACACCATCTGCGATCTGGAGTAGACCATTCGCTCCTCGGCAGCGCACACCTCCATGGCCAGGCTCAGCCTGACTCTGCCCACTCCACTCACTCTGTGGCGCGGCACCTCATAGGGTTTAGACACGCACGCATAGAGACAAGCACTCAAGAAAGGATCAGCCTTCTCCCCCACACGCACACGCCCCCCGAGCATGGAGTGGGAGCTGTAAATACTGCACAAAAGCCCCACTCACATTTCCTCAAGATGTCCCTGGGAAATGAGAAACGGCCCCATCCGCCGCCCCTTTATAAAGAGGAGGGGAGCCCTCCCAGCACGTCAGCGCAGTGACTCCACCCCGCCCTGCCCCAGAGAAGAGAAACACAAACAAGCCACCCTACCGCCCGGCGCTACCACAGGGCACTGGGCTGGGGCCACACGGCAGCGTGAAGCAAACACTTGGAGTGGGGACAGACACAAAAATGCTGGAGTAACTCAGTGGGACAGGCAGCATCTCTGGAGAGGACTGAAGAAGGGTCTTGACCCGAAACGCCACCCATCCCTTCTCTCCAGAGATGCTGCCTGACCCGATGAGTTCCTCCAGCATTTTGTATCCATCTTCGGTGTAAAGCAGCATCTGCAGTTCCTTCTTGCGTACGTGGAGTGGGGGAATGGGGCCGCGAAGTCTCTGCTGGTCAGGAAGACCTGGTCTTCTCCAGGAGGCCTGAATGCATCATCAGCCCTCAGCCGCTATGTGGTCGTCACCGCAGCTTCAAGGATCTGATTGGGGTGAGATCAGTGACCACGATTATCTGATCACATGAACTCTATTTGCTTTAATAATTGTTTACAGTTTAGCCCAAAGGAATGGGAATAGGCAGGCTTATCTCTTCCATACACCAGACGTTTGCCAAATCAGTGTGAAGAAGGGTTTCGGCCCGAAACGTTGCCTATTTCATTCGCTCCATAGATGCTGCTGCACCCGCTGAGTTGCTCCAGCACTTTTGTCGACCTTTGCCAAATCAGTGTCGGGCCCAATCTGAAACCCAATCATCCGACCCCAAGCTTGTTTGCGCGAATTCGAACTTACAACGGCTTCGCCGAGCACCACGGGGGGCAACTAGCGGAGATAGACATAAAGTGCTAGACTAGAGCAACTCAGCGGGTCAGGCAGCATCGCCTGAACAAAAAAAATGGGTGAGGTTTCGGGTCGGAACCCTTTTCAGACTGGTTGGATTTCCAAAGAGAACACCAGATTTCAGCTCTAAAGTAACCTCAAGTCTGAGTTACTGTGTATTTAACAGTTTCAAACCGTTATCAACACTCTCCCCTAAAGCCACGCCAGTTTAATTTAGAGATACAGCCACGGCCGGATTTAGATGAAGAGAGGCCCTAGGCTATTCCACTTGTGAGGCCCTTCCCAATCCCCCACGCCCACGACGAGAGGAAGATGGAAAAGTCCACCAGATTGACACTGATGTGCAGCCCAGCGTGGCCAATGAGATAAGGGCTGCAAAGCTGCGCTTTTTATTTATTGCCAGTGCTAGTGCCGAGTTATCGCCTTAAAACACTATTATTCTGAAATGGGGGGCAAGGAAAATTACTGAAGTGTTGTTTAGAGTCTAGAGTGCGTTGTGACAGCATATGTAAGACCTATCACAGTATCAACACTATTATACACCAGGCCCGCACGAAGCTTTTCAAAAAGGTGGGTGGCATTGCAGGATTACAAAAATGTTATGTGAAATAAGTGCACACAGCGCATATCACAAGCGCGAAGCTCAAAGACCCTTGCAGCCGAGGTCCAGGGCCCGCTTAAGGATGCACTCTGGTCCATTCTGAGCCTTATTATGGAGCATTTTTGCACCAAATTGATGACCAATATTTCAGAAATAATTTTGGTTGAGTCAAGAGTAATGAGTGTTGGAATGGGATGATTGGGGTCATTGTTGAAGCTGTCCTTGTTTTAATAATCAAATTGTACTGTAAAATGTTATGTAAAATGTTTTAAAGGAGCATGCAAACACTGCAAATAAAATATTGTCAGTTTTTGCAGTAAATAAAACCTTTTTTTAGACAATGTTTTGTGTGTTGATTTGATTGCCTGTTACTGTTCGACTGCATTAGTGTGTGCACATTAAAAATATGATGCAAAATGAAAGTCACAAACTATGGAAAACACATTGCTCTAAAACCTAAAGATAATCCCCCTTTCCCTCTCCCCCTCCTCCTTCCCCCTCTCTCTCCCTCCCATGCAGCGAAGCTCTGACTCCGCGCCGCAGCACCCCCCCACCCCCCCTCCCGGCCCGGCACTCCTGCAACACAATATTCCACTACTTACCTGGAATAGACACCTATAACCTTTGGTAGACACGAGGCATCGACGTGATTGTGTAGAGTGCAAAAGGAGATCTGAACCCGCCCGGGCCCACTGCGCACGCGCGGAGAGACAGCGTCATTTTGCATTGCGACTGCATCACCAGCTTCCCCCAACTGCGCAGGCGTGGATGGTCGCAATTTTTTCCCCCAAAACTTCCAGGGGAACGGAACCAGAATTTCGGGTAATTTCCGTCAAAGTGGAAACACTGATAGCGCTCCAATTTTTTTTTTTCTCTCAATTTTTTTAACTCTGGGAAAAAAACACCTTGGCCGGAGACCCCCTAGATCTCGAGGCCCTACGCTTTAGCTTGTGAAGCTTATACGTAAATCCGCCCCTGGATACAGCGCGGAAACAGGCCCTTCAGCCCACTGAGTTCGACCAGCGATTCTCGCACATTAACACTATCCTACACACATAGGACAATTTACACATACACCATTAACTTACATGCCTGTACGTCCTTGGAGTGTGGGAGGAAATTGAAGATCTCGGAGAAAACCTAGGCAAATCACGGGGAGAACGTACAAATTCCGTACAGACAGCACCCGTAGTCGGGATCGAAACTGAGTGACCGGTGCTGTAAGGCAGCAACTCTACCGTTGTGCCACCGTGGCCGCCCCAAGTCAGATCTGAATAATCATTTGGAAATAATCTTTGGCAAGTTTCCCCTTTCCATTGAGTTATACAACGTTTACTATTTGGTGCAATAGTTCTGCTATTATAATTCACAACTCCTGGGACTATAACAACATGTTAAAGACATTTGAACAGGTACATGAATAGGAAAGGTTTAGAGAGATATGGGCCAAACGTGGGCCAATGGCACTCGCGTAGATGAGACATCTTGGTCAGCATGGACAGGTTTGGCCAAAGGAGCTGTTTCCATGCTGTATGACTGTATAAACTCCTTTAGTCCATCTTTTGCATCAGTTCTAGATCAATGACCATACTCTTTGATGCAAACCTTGTATCTCTCGTTATTTAATTATTCCCAACGTCCACTCCACGACACACTTTTTTTATCCTTTCCTTCTAATGCTTCCCCTGTACTCGTTTCAAAAATGTTATAACTCTGAAGAATGGTGCTGACCCAAAGCATCGCCTATCCATATTTTCCCAAAACTTCACCTATCCTACTTCTCCAGAGATGTTGCCTGACTTTGCTGAGTTACTCCAGCACTTTGTGTGTGTTTTTTTTTACAACTCAAAATGTTTGAGTTCTGAAGAAAGATTATCAATGTGAAATATAAATTCAGTTTTTCTCTCTCCATGGATACTGCCCGATCTGCTGAGTCATTTGAACCTTTTTATTAAGGACAAGTACTTGTTCCATAAATTTTCAGGATGATCCAATTGGACAAAATATTTTTCTTAGAGAAATATAATTTTCATTCTCTTCAGTACCCTCACGTTGACGTACCTCACCACCATCAGTGAGTAGTCTCACAGATATTATGCTCTTAGCCCCATCACCTTCATTTGCAACGTGTATTCCCAGTATTAAATTCATTTGTATTATGTTCAACCATGAATGGAAATACTATTATAAATATATTCTGCATTTTAAATTTTGCTTACCCGTTTAAAAAATATTCAACTGATTATAATAATTTTTTTCTGAGTAGACCTTCCAAAATAAAAATCAAAGGCTACATTGGCTTGTGTGTTATTTCTCTTTCCAGAGACGATGCTTAACTGGCTGAGTTCTTCCAGCATTTTCAGTTTTTTGTTTCAGATTCAGCAGTTTTATTTGCTTTCCGTGTATGTTATAATATTGACTCTGCTTGTTTGATAAACATTGCCGTATTCTGTTCATATCGTGAGTGGAATAAATAAAATGGTGAGACATGTAATAGGTGAAATATTCATTCATCCACACAATAATTATGAAAACTAGAATTATATTGACTCTGCATCCAGTCCCAGCTGCTCATTGTGTTTTGAACTTACAACATTGCCTTAGATAACGTGTAACTCAATTAAATTTAAAGAAAACTTGAGATTCCTTACTAGGTTTATGCCAATCACTGGACAGCACTGTTAATTCAATTATAAGTTTATTTGCTGAGGGTAAACAAGGTAATGTTTTGGGCAGTGCAACATATAGAGATATAATCTGGAAAAATTGCTAGAATTTAGAATTGGTGAAGCAGTAGTGTCTGACAGCACAAAAACAGGCCCTTCGGCCCAGCTTGCCTATGCTGACCTAGGTTATACTAGTCCCACTTGCCCATGTTTGGCCCATATCCCTCTGAACCTTTCCTATCCATGAACCTGTCCAAATGCCGCTTAAATTTGTTATAGTTTCTGCCTCAGCTACCTCTTCTGGCAGCTCATTCCATATCCCCATCTTCCTCTGTGAAAAAGTTGCCCCAGATTCCTATTAAATCATTCGCCTCTCACTTTAAACCTATGTCCTCTGATTCTTGACCCCCCTATTCTGGATAAAAGACTCACGCCCATCTATTCCCTTCATAATCTTATACACATCCATAAGATCATGTTTCATCTTCCTACGATCCAGGGAATATACTCCTAGCCTGCCCAATCTCCCCCTACAGCTCAGGCCCTGAAGTCCTGGCAACATCCTTATAAATCTTCTCTGTACTCTTTCCAAATGTAAGCTTTTATAATCATCTTTGCTATTGACAATACCACCCACTAAAGTGTTATCTGCAAACTTACTAATCATGTCTTGTACATTCTCATCCAAATCGCTGATATAAACCACAAACAACAATGGACCCAGCACCAAAACCTAAGGCACACCACGAGTACCAGGCCTCCAGTCAGAAAAACAAACCTCCACCATCACCCACTGCTTCCTTCTATGAAGCCAATTTTCTAACCAGTCGGCTAGGTCTCCTTGGTTCCCATGCGACATTACCTTCAAGAGCAGCCTACCAAATGCCTTGCTGAAGTCCATATATACTACGTCTGCAGCTGTGCCCTTATTAACCGTTTTGGTCACATCTTTAAAAATCTCAATCAAATTCGTGAGACACTATCTCCTACATATAATACTGTGCTTACTATTCCTTATTGGCCCTTGTCCATCTAAATGCAATGTATATCCTGTCCCTCAGTAACTTTCCGACCACAGACGTTCATCTCACGTATAATTAATCTGGCGTACAGCTCCTCGGCTTTTCCTTGTAGCCCTTCTTAAATAGAGGTACAACAGGTAACTTACCAGTTGGTAAGTATTACTGGAGAGTATTCTGAGGTATAGGATATACAGGCATCTGGATGGGCAAGGGCTGATTAAGGACAGTCAGCATGGTTTTGTACGTGGGAGGCCGTGTCTCACGAATCTGATTGATTTCTTTGAAGACGTAAGCAAAAAGGTTGATGAATTCAGAGCTGTAGATGTTGTGTTCATGGACTTTAGTAAGGCGTTCGACAAGGTGCCGCAAGGTAGGCTGCTCTGGAAGGTTAGATCTCATGGGATCCAAGGGGAGATAGCTGAATGGATAGCAAATTGGCTCCATGGAAGGAAGCAGAGGATGATGGTGGAAGGTTGCTTCTCAGAATGGAGGCCTGTGACTAGTGGTGTGCCTCAGGGTTCGGTGCTGGGTTTGTTATTGTTTGTCATCTACATCAATGATTTGGATGAGAACATACAGGGCAAGATTAGCACGTTTGCTGATGATACAAACGTTTGTGGTTTTGCGGATAGTGAAGATGATTGTGAACGATTGCAGCAGGATCTGGATCAATTGGCCAGGTGGGCGGCGGAATGATTGATGGAATTTAATACAGAGAAATGTGAGGTGTTGCATTTTGGAACATCGAACAAGGGCAGGATCTACACATTAAATGGTAGGCCCCTGGGGTAGTGTTGTAGAGCAGAGGGATCTAGGAGTACAAGTGCATGGTTCTTTGAAGGTCGAGTTGCAGGTCGATAAGGTGGTCAAAAAGGTTTTTTGGCACTTTGGCCTTCATCAGTCAGAGTAATGAGTATAGAAGTTGGGAGGTCATGTTGCAGTTGTATAAGACGTTGGTGGGACCACATTTAGAATATTGTGTTCAGTTCTGGGACCATGTTATAGGAAAGATATTGTCAAGCTTGAAAGGGTTCAGAAAAGATTTACAAGGATGTTGCCAGGACTAGAGGGCACGAGCGACAGGGAGAGGTTGACTAGGCTGGGTCTTTATTCCATGGAGCGTAGGAGGATGAGGGGTGATCTTATAGAGGTGTACAAAATCATGAGAGGAACAGATTGGGTAGATGCACAGTCTTTTACCCAGAGTAGGGGAATCGAGGACCCGAGGACATAGGTTCAAGGTGAAGGGGAAAGGATTTAATTGGAATATTTTCCAATTGGATGGGTAATTTTTTCACACAGAAGGTGGTGGGTGTATGGAACAAGCTGCCAGTGGAGGTAGTTGAGGCTGGGACTATCCCATAATTTAAGAAACAGTTGGACAGGTACATGGATAGGATTGGTTTGAAGGGTTATGGACCAAGCACAGGCAAGTGGGACTACAGTAGCTGGGACATTGTTGGCCGGTGTGGGGTAGTTGGGCCTGAGGCCTGTTTCCACAATGTATCACTCTATGACTATTTGCCATCCTCCACTCTCCACTCTCCCAGCACCACATCTTTTTTAATGATGACTCATACATAAATCTTAGCCAGGGCACCTACAATTTCTTCACTATCCTCCTAGGTGTCCTTGAATGTACCTGATCAGGCCTGGGAGATTTGTCTACCTTCATGCACTTTAGGACATTTAGAACCTCCTCGACCATAATACTGACTGCCCACAACACACTATCACTGACTACCCCAGGTTCCCCAGTCCTCATGTATTTCTCCACAGTAAAAGCAGAGGAGACATACTCATTGAGGATCTTGCCTATCTCCACAAATAGATGACCGCTTTGATTCCTGAGAGGCCCTATTCTCTCTCTGCTTGCCCTTTTCCCTTTACTGAACTCACAAAATTTGGATTATTATTAATAATATCTGCCAGAGCTATCTCCTGCTCCTTTTTGCCCTCCTGATTTCCTTGCTCATCAGTTCCCAATACACCTTCAGGGATCCCAGTAGCCTATACCTGTCCCATGCCTCCTTATTATTTTTGATCAGAGCCTCAAATGCACTCGTCATCCAAGTTTCTTTATAGCCTCCTGCATTGCCCTTCACACAGACAGGTAATGGGCTAGATTGAAGGTGAAGCCGAGTAAGTAATGGAGTATTTCTTTGACAAGCGAAAAGGTAGTAGAGAAAAGGTTCTGTGTAGATGAAGAAGAAATCCCATCTATGATGGAGAAACTAGTTAAAAGTTTGGGTTGGTGTTCTAACAGGAAGTTGGATAACATTAAACAGATCCAGCAATTTAGAAAGGATGTCACTGACAGGTTAGAAAGGATAGAGAAGTCAGGGCTTCCAGGCAAGTTGAATTTGTGGTGTTTGCAGTTTGGGCTATTCCCTCGGTTGATGTGGCCATTGACAGTATATGAGGTGTCAATTTCTAAGGTGGAAAGGTTCGTGTAGATCAGTGCCACTCATGCCATGAGTCATACTGTGGCTCCACCCACTGGTTTAATAAAAAGCCCTTTTCTCTTTCTTTCCCAGTCTTGAGTAGTATGCTAAGATTAAGTTTCCTATGCTGTATTGCTATTAAAAGTCTTTGGAAAAAGACTTTGGAAAAAATCACTGTGTGTGAGTTAAGTCATTCCAACGTGGTGTCAGAAAGCTCGGACTCACTCCTTGCCTAATTCTATTGCTTTTATTTTAGTTTTTTTTATTGACCAGTACATGTTTTACTATGGCTGCTGCTCTAAAAAAAACAGAAACTTTGGTGTTTGATGAAGACCTTGCAGAACGGTGGCGCATATTTGAAAAGTATTTCACCATTTTCATATACGCGGCTCACCTGGCTGCTGCTCCAGGTGTTCGTGACCCAATTCTCCTTAACCTAGCAGGCACAGAAGCTGCTCCGTGTGCCAGAAGATTTGATTATGAACCAGCTAGATTTGATCTGGTTGGTGTCCAGATTGCTCCTGCTGAATCCATCCGGGACCCCAACTGCTTGCTACGCAAATTCCGACAGTTATGTGAGTTACGTACTAAACTAGTCATGGAGAGACACATATTTTTTTTCGTGAAGCCAGAGACATGGCGAACCTGTTGAAGCATATGTTAGTCCTTTGAAACACATTGCCAGTCGGTGCGCCTTCGGTGATTTATGCGACAGTTTAGTTCGTGACCATCTAGTCTATGGTATCCGCAATGATAAATTACGTGACGAGTTGTTACGCGATACTGAATTTACTCTAGAGACTGCTGAAAATCGCTGTTGCGTTGCTGAAATGGCAGATGCTCATGCCAAAATCTTGGGACATGGCCCGAACTCTGCTCATGATATTAATGTTGCCAGCACACTTTATCAAGCTTCTCGCCGATCTCCTCAAGTACCCAACAGCTCTGTCGTTAAACTCAAACAATTGTTTTAATTGTCAGGGTTCGCATGTTGCAGTTCATGAACATTGCCCAGCTTATGAAAAAGTTTGTCATTTCTGTAAAAAAAGGAATCATTTTTTCAAATAGTCGCTCGCGTAGCAACAGAGTTCAAACAAGACAATCTGTCAATTAATGCTCTCTGAGCGCTCTCAAACAGCTCCCACGGGACCTCCAGTCTGCTAACGTGGATATTGATTTGGACGTACACTCCCTGTCTGACTTGCCTCATAAATATCAAGATCCCAAGGTCGCTTTGCTCGTTAATGGCAAGAATCTTTTTCTGAAAGTCGACACAGGTGCTTGATGTAACGTGATGTCTTGATCTGAATTGAAAAAAACACGAAAAACAGAGACTGCGGCTGCCTCCCTTCTTCCATTTGCAGGAGGTCCAGTGCACCCTATCGGTCAAGTTGAGTTATGCTGCTGTCTTGATTCACATGTCCACAACCTGAGTTTCAATGTTGTTTGTGAACATGTGCCATCTCTGCTGGGTGTTAAGGCTTGTCACGACTTGGGACTGGTCTCTTTCAGTGCTTCTGTTTGTCATCTGGCTACATCTTGTGACTTTACTCAACAAATCCTGACACAATACAAAACTTTGTTTGACGACAAGCTGGGCCGGTTGCGTGTCACATACTCAATTACGATTAACCCTGAGGTACTTCCTGTTGGCTGTCCAGCACACAGGATTCCCCATGCTGTGCGGGACTGTGTTCAAAGTGAACTCAACATAATGGTGTCTCTAGATGTAATTGCCCACATGACTGACCCCTCGGATTGGGTCTCGACCATGGTTGTGGCAACAAAGAAGAATAAGGATGAAATACAGATTTGCATCAACCCCAAGGACTTAAACACAACCATTAAATGACCACACTATCCCATGCGCACCATGGATGAGATTGCAGCGCAGCTGGCTGAAGCAACTGTATTTACAGTACAAATGCCAAGAGTTCATTCCGGCAGATTCCACTGGAACGCAACTCCTCTAAGTTAACTACCTTCAGAACACCATCCGGCGATACAGATTCCTTTGCTTGCCTTTTGGCATAAGCTCTGCTAGCAAAGTATCTCAACGAGCTATTGAACAATTGTTTGCAGGTTACCCATGCTCGATTGTAGTAGATGATATCCTCATTGCTGGATGAACTATTCAAGAACACATGTTAATCTAAGAATCTATTCAAGAAGATGTTAATCTAACAAAGGTCCTGGACCACGCCAATGCCATCAACCTCAAGTTAAACCCTCAAAAATGCAAATTCAGAGTAAGTGAGGTGAACTACATAGGCCATGTGTTCACTAAAGACAGCCTAAAAACTGATCCGGCGAAAACCAGTGCCATCAACGAGCTCCCAGCACCCACAGTCGTGCTCAGTCTACAAAGATTCCTTGGCATGGTGAACTACTTGAGCAAATTTATTCTGGACTTCAGTGAAATATCAGCCCCGTTGCACCAGCTTACACACAAAGACACTGCTTGGACCTGGCAGGAGCAACAGCAGAGGGCGTTCGACAATCTTAAGCAGCAGATGTCTTGTGCTCCTACTTTCGCTTATTTCGATCCAAAACGACTTGCGATGCTTCACAACACGGATTAGGTGCAGCATGTCTTCAAGATGACAGTAGCGGCAGCAAGCCTGTCGCCTATGCCTCGCGCACCATGACTGACACAGAACAACGCTATGCCCAAATTGAAAGGGAGCGGCAAGCAATCATTTTCACCTTCAAGAAATTTAACGACTTTAACTTCGGACATAAGGTCACGATTGAAACTGTCCACCAACCCCTGGTCAGCATCTTCAACAAACCGATACATGCCACTCTAGGATGCCTTCAACAGATGTTGCTGTTATTTCAAAAGTATGACTGTTCTGCCCTACAAATGTGGTAAGGATCTGCACCTGGCTGACACTCTCTGGCGGGCACCCCGAAAGACCTGCGACCATCCGCCCTCTGACTTTATAATAATGATGTGTCTTTTATTCCCTCGTCCTGTGTGGAGGACCTGGTTGCCCACACTGCTGCTGACAGTACCTTACAGTCGCTCACCTCCGTCAAGCCTCAGACAAGCACTATAATGTACCACTGCCAGTTCAGCCCTTCTTTGCCGTCCATGATGAGCTAGTACTACAAGATGTTATTATTATAAAAGGCCACAGGGCTGTACTCCCTGCTTCACCACACAGCAAGTATTTTAACGCTGTCCATACAGGGCACCCAGGCACAGAAGCAACTGTCCTATGAGTAAAAAACATGTTTTACTGGCCTGGTATGGCTGAATACATTCTCACGAATGTGGCATCCTGTGCAGTGTGTAACAGCTTGGCACCTCATCAACAAAAGCAACCACTTCTCCCACACCCAGCTCCTGCCCTCCTGTGGTCTAAAGTGGCAACTGACATATTTGACTGGCATGGCAAGCAGTACCTGGTACTTGTCGACTCGTATTCCGGCTGGTTTGACATCGATCTTCTGAGTAGCCCCACTTCTCACTGGGTAGTTCTAAAACTCGCTCGCCATTTTGCAGACCACGGAGCTCCTTGTATACTGCTATCTGATAATGGCAGTCAATTTACCAGCCAGCACTTCAAAGAGTTTGCTGCACGCTGGGGTTTTCGCCACATCTGCAGCCCTGAATATCCTCAGTTGAATGGACTGGCTGAACGGGCTGTCAAGAGTGCCAAACAGCTAATGGAATGGTCCCACAGAGCTAATTCCGATGTGTACCTGGATCTGCTCAACCTGCGCAACATCTCACGCGACCCCATCCTGGGTTCACCTGCTCAACGTTTATTGTCAAGGCAGACCCGAGACACGGTGCCTGTAGCAGATCAGGCATTGATCCCGCGGGTGGTCCCACACATATTCATGTGTTAGAATGGTCCAGTCAAAGTCCAGACCTAAATCTAATTGAGAATCTCTGGCAAGACTTGAAAATTGCTGCTCACAGACGCTCTCCATCCAATCTGACTGAGCTTGAGCTATTTTGCAAAGAAAAAATGGGCAAAAACTTCAGTCTCTAGATGTGCAAAGCTGGTAGAGACATACCCCCAAAGACTTGCAGCTGTAATTGCAGCGAAAGGTACAAAGTATTGACTCAGGGGGGCTGAATACTTTTGCACGCCACACTTTTCAGTTTTTTATTTGTAAAATTTGAAAACCATGTATCATTTTCCTTCCACTTCACAATTATGCACCACTTTGTGTTGGTCTATCACATAAAATCCCAATAAAAAACATTTACGTTTGTGGTTGTAACGTGACAAAATGTGGAAAAGTTCAAGGCGTATGAAAACTTTTGCAAGCCACTGTAATTTTGGGAACTGCCTCTGAGCCACGCTCATATTTGGTCAGTGCTGGTGGCAGCATCTACAGACGTAACAGACAACATATCCTGCCTGTGAATGAGCCGACTCCACCTCTGTATTATCCAGACCGTACAAGTGTACTTCCGTCCACATCCAGCGGCATCGGTCCACCTGTACAAGCACAATAACCTGTTTCTGAAACAGCTACTCTGCCAATGGCAACGCCTCCTCCGCCTGTGCCAAAGTCCCCTGTTTCATCACCGGGAATGCCATTTCAATCTCTGCCACCAGTTATACCACTGACTCTGTCCCCGGTGGTGAAAAACGGAAATGGTTTATATCGCACCCGTGCTGATCGTGTTTGCAAGTCCACCGGAAAGTGCCCAGGCTACGTTTGACTTTCCTCCAGCTCATTATCAATTTCTATGCATGCCTTATGTCAATGGTTTTGTATTTAAATTTAATTCCTTAAGAGGAAGGATATAGATCAGTGTCATTCATGCTATGTCATACTGTGGCTCCGCCCACTGGTTTAATAGAAAGCCCTTTCCCTTTCTTTCCCAGTCTTGAGTAGCATGATAAGATGAAGTTACCTATGCTATATTGCTAATAAAAGTATTTGGATCTTAATCACTGTGCGTGAGTTAAGTCATTCTAACAGAGAGATTGGTTAGTTCGTATATTAGGAAATTGTTAGGAGTTCCACAGTGTCTCAGTAATGTGGCTTTATATGGGAACGGTATTCTCCATTTACCATTGTCTAGCCTAACAGAGGAGTTTAAGTGTGCTAAGGAGAGGTCAGAGTTGCAATTATCAGGGAATAAAGATACCTTAGTTAGTAATCTGGTGCCAAATGTAACTAGAGGGAGGAAGTGGAACTCAAAGCAGGCAGTAGAAGAAGCACAAGCAGCTCTGAGACATACAGACATTGTTGGTAGGGTGCAGCAAGGGAAAGGAGGCTTTGGGCTCAGCATAGGGAAACTGGTGTGGAGTAAGGCAGGTCTAACAGAGAGGATGAAATTGGTTGTCGAGCAGGTACGTCGTCATGAAGAAGCAGTGAGATGTGTAAGGGTAGTAGCTGAGGTTAAGCAGGGACAGTGGATGAACTGGGAAAGTGTAGAGAAGAGGAGGTTTGGCTGGAGGGACCTGTGGTGCATGGACGCGGGTCATGTAAGTTTCCTCATCAGGGCTATTTATGATGTGCTGCCATCACCGCAGAACCTCAAACAATGGGAAGGTGGGGCGTGTCCCTTGTGTTCAGAGGTGGCAACGTTGAGGCATATGTTATCAAGATGTATGGCTAGTTTTTCTCAGGGTCGGTATACTTGGCGGCATAACCATAACTGATAATGTTAACACATAGTTAATGTGTAAACAAAACAAAGTGCTGGGGAAATTCATTGGATCAGGCAGCATCTAAGAGAGAATGGACAGACTGATCAAACTAAAGAAAAGTCCAGACCTGAAACGTTATCTCTCCATTCCCGCTGCGTGCTGCCTGGCCTGCTGATTTTCCCCAGCACTTTGTTTTTTGTTCAGGATGGCAGCATCTGCAGTTTCATGTGTCTCCATAATTAATGTGAACATGGACTTTCAGAAGTAATTTGGTTAAAAATTATATTATAGAGTTGCAAGCAGAATAAAGGGACAATGAAGGGACAAAGGGACAAAGGGACAACAGCATAGAAATCAAACTGGCTGACACAAAAGCTGCGTAGTGTTTTTTTCAGAATCAAGGGGAATACATTTTTTTACCTGTTGCATGACATAAAAAGTAGAGCAACAAATTATTCAGAACAAATTCTTCAATGTATAATCGGACCAATGCTCGTTTAGGAACTATCTGAAATGTTTCTTTTTTTGATCAGATGAATTGGATTCTTTTTGTTGATAAGAATTCTGGTGCTTGTAAAAATTGGTGTTGGGGCAAGAATATACAAGAATCATTTCAATTGCAGATAAAACAACGCCTGAACCATTTAAAGGATCATAACTCCAGGAGATTATAGAAACCCGGTAAACTGGGGAATCACGGCACATTAAATTAATCACAGGAAAATCTGATGTAACATTTTTGGAAGAAGAATTAAGAGAAGCCATATGTTAAATGATACCATTTTGAAGGGTCACAAGAAAAGGTTAATAGGTGCGTGCACAAATCTTTGGAGATAAATGGTGTTTTTTGAGGGCCTTGGATCTGAAATGTTAACCCTACTTCTCTTCACACAGTGCCTGACCCTGCTGAGTATTTCCAACATTTTCAGCATTTGCAGTTTTTTTATTTGCAGTCTCTAAAGTTAGTATGACCAGTTGAGAAGGCATTAAAATAACTGAATTTCTTGCCTTTTCTGAATAGAGCAGCAACAAGGCAGCAGAAAGCTGTGCAATGCTTTAAACAGTGGTGAAGGCTGCTCTAACAGCAACATTCCAAAGACCATTGTTTAAATACTTGAAGATTTACTGAAAGTAAATAGTGCAATTGAAATAGTGAAATAGTGCAATGAAATAGGTTTAGAGCTGACAAGCATTTTGTGTTGAATGGCCTTTTATCTTCCTATGAATTTGATTTATGTTTAAAATAGTAGCTTGCACACGATCAAGAAAATTATTTCTCCTAGAATTTTATTGCTCAATACACAACTGGCAATGCAGATCAACAGGGATAGTATTTTATTTATAAACAGTGGCAAACTGTAAGTTGTCATATATGTTGTATACTTCATGATGAAAGGAGGTGTGACTGATCGACAAGGTGCTCTTGTTTCCTCCCACAACTCAATGACATACAGATTAATAAGTGATTGCAACTTACCTCTTTACGTTTCTAAGTAGCAAAAGGATCAAAGGAGTTGATGGCCATGAAATATTGAATAAGTTACAAGGATGTACAGGGAAATAAGGAAAGGGGGATAGGGCTAATGGAAATGTTCTCCTGGAGCTAACAAGGACCTGATGGGCCGAATGGTCTAGATATATCTTGGAACAAGTAAGTAATTGCGCAAGTCTTCCTCATTAGTAAATAACATGAAACTGAATATTTTACTGTGCAAAATACATTATTAATATAATGTTGCAAATTTATTAGTCTGCCATAATCATTCATTATGTGGAAATTAGCATTATAAAGTAGCACCACAGAGAACAAACAGCAGACATTACCATACGTGATGTCACCCACTCATGGGTGGTTGGGGTTGAGTATTCTGCGATGAACTGCATGTGCACCAGCTGGTTATTATAAAATTGGCAGGAAAGATTGTATTGTTCCTTTCATTTTGGGTCAGTAAATTTGGAGAGAAGGAAATGGGCTTTGTTCACTCATTAATTTGCAGAGAGGAGATGGGATTAATTTATTCATCAAACCATTGAATTTGGTGCAAGAAACAGAAGGGATCTATTTATTCAGTCATTTGTAGAGGGGGAAAGAAGCAGGACTTTGAGAATGACAGTTGCTATGGTTACATTTGCTCACTGGCGCAGAGAGCAAACCCACAGCTGTTTAATGTTCTTTCAACTGCTGATAGCTCATGGGAAAGTAGTTCCAGTTAGAAACATAGAAACATAGAAAATAGGTGCAGGAGTAGGCCATTTGGCCCTTCGAGCCTGGAATAGAATTTACACCATGATGGAGATAAAGTAACCATTGTTTGTCATCCAGGCCTAGTGACCAACTATCATGTGCAAAGTCAGGACAAGTTGATATCATAACGATATGGATATTTCATTCATAAATAGAACAAAGTAGATCATGCATGATTATTATAGGCAAAGACACATTTCCAGAGTACATTTATGCAGCTGGTTAAGTATCTGGTCAAGTGTAGGAAGGAACTGCAGATGCTGGTTTAGACTGAAGATAACACAACCCTTGGTAGACACAACCTGTGGAAGAAATTAATTAAGAGTTCTCTGACTTGACAGCAGAATTAGCCGACAGTTATACTGTAATAGTTTTTGTTAGATACAACTATATGAAAATATACCATCTACTACATGGATACCAATTATTTCATTAGTCATAACATACTATTTGCTTATGTTAATCTTATTCAACAAAATATGGTTAATACAAGTCAAACACAATACAAGAGCATCTTGACATTTTTCTATCTCATCTATCAGGCGGCCCACTCCACCATTCCCTCTCCGAGCCAATCATAAGCCTCCCATTTGCAGTTACATTTCTATGCCACAAGCGGTAGGGGTGCGGGTGATCTACTGTAACTCCTCACAGAAGGGTAAACAAGCTTTGCTATCTGATGTACTATTTCATGTTTACATTTACCATCCACCCTGCAACACATTCCCAGACAGGAGGTAATACGTCTAATCTTACTTTGCCGATTCCCACAAATTTCTTCGGCACTTGGTCAAGTGAGAGGTTTCCAATTGTCACCTCCAATACACCCTTTCGTTCCCTTGTTCACAAGAGTGTGATCACATTTTCCCACGGCTTATTTTGCCAATCTAGGTTAATCAATTTATAAGCTCGAGCTTGATGGGGCAGCAAACAATTTACCAAAGTTTGAACAGCTAGAGGCCCATTTTCAGCTGGGGCACTCTGGCATGTTCCTCCCACTTACTCTTAAATCAGGCTATAAAATTTGTGATCGTCTGGTCTTTGTTTTGCAAACTTCTCACCACCTCCCCTCATTATAACCTTCTTTCTTCTATGGGCCAACCAGTGAGTGAGGGACTCATTTCCCTGAGCCTGTTGATCATCACATTGCTGCCACTTGCTTTTGTATTATAAGCACAGGTTCCTTGTTTTCCTCATTCTGCTTAGCACCTTTCTCCTCATCTAGGGGCTGGTGTCTTTTCTCTATCCCCATCCATCTCCTTATTATTTCCATTAATTTTAAAGTTACACTTACCACTCCAACTATCACTAAAATAAATAACTTTTACACCACAATGGAGATAAAGTAACCATGTTTGTCATCTAGGCCTAGTGACCAACTACAATGTGCAAAGTCGGGACAAGCTAATATCATAAAGATATGGGTATTTCATTCAGAAATAGAGCAAAGTAGATCATGCATGATCATTATGGGCAAAGACACATTTCCAGAGTACATTTATGCAGCTGGTTAAGTATCTGGTCAAGTGCAGGAAGGAACTGCAGATACTGGTTTAAACCGAAGATAGACACAAAAAGCCGGAGTAACTCAGCGGGACAGGCAACAACTGGAGATAAGGAATAGGTGACGTTTCGGGTCAAGACCCTTCTTCAGTCTCGACCTGAAACATCACCCATTCCTGCTCTCCAGAGATGTTGCCTGTCCTGCTGAGTTACTCCAGCTTTTTGTGTCTATCTTAAGTATCTGGCCAATGTTGATTATGAAGGACCCTGAAAGAGCAGAGATGTTATATGCTCTATAGCCATGTTACAAATGACCCACCCAGGCATACATGGATACAATCCTAAACATACTTCCAATAAAATCTCTCCATATGCAGATGACGTACTCCTTAACATTACTAACCCCCAAATTAGTATTCCAAATTTATTAACTACCATAGAATAATTTGGTTTGTTTTCCGGCTATAGAATCAATTGGAACAAAAGTGAAATTATGCCAATAAAAGAACAAGATGTCACCCAGCTCCAACAGTTTCCCTTTAGAATCGTTACTGAAACAAATAGATACCTGGGAGTTTACATTACCAGAAAATATTCCCTTTTGTTTAAAACAAATTTCCCACCAGTAATTACTAAACTCCATACGTATATTCAACGTTGTAAAACGCTGCCTATTTCTCTTCTCGGTAGATTAAATGCCGTAAAGATGATATTTCTCCCGCAACTTCTATGCCTATTGCTGTCAATACCGATATATCTTCCCAAAAGTTAAAAAAAATTGATTCCATTGTCACTAATTTCATTTGCGAGTAAAAAAGCCATCGAATACACAAAAGACATTTGTGTAAATCCAAAGAGAATGGAGGACTAGCCTTACCTAACATCCTCTTTTATTATTGGGCAACCAATATTAAAACTATAATTTTCTGGCTGAATGATTCATACCAACAGACAAACTGGCTAAAAATGGAAAGGGAAGATTGCTTCCCATTCTGTATAGGCTCGGTTGTCCTGTCTCCAATATCACTGAATAAGTCAACATATGAGCATAACCCGATAATACATAGTACCATCTGCATTAGGAAACAGTTGAAACAGCCTCAAATTGAGAAACATCTCTCCTTCTCCCCATTGCAAATAATCCCTCTTTTAAACCTTCTGCCCTAGATGCGGTTTTTGTTCAATGGAAGAATCAGGGACTCAATGCTGTGGGAAACCTTTTTCAGAAGGGGACTCTTTCCTCCTTTCAAGAAATGCAGGAGAAATACGAATTGAACACCAATAACTTTTTTAGATACCTTCAAGTTAGGGATTAGGTGAGAACATATATACAAGACTGCTCCTCCGTAGCTCCAGACATACTTGACGAATGTTTGAATAAACATGCAGATACAGAGAAGTTGATATCCCACATTACAATGGCCTCCAAGATATCGACGCTCCATCATCTGTGATTTATAGGCGTTCATGGGAGGATGAGATGGGCCAACACATTTCTCAGGATATATGGGACGAAAGCCGACAACACATACATCATTGCTCTTTCATGGCCGTCCGAAGGGGGGGGAATTTGGAGCGCAATCGGCGTTTACCCGAAATTCCGGTTCCCACACGCTGGATGATTTGAGGGAAATAAGAAAGCGACCATCCGTGCTGGCGCAGTTGGACGAAGCCGGTGACACAGTAGCATCGCAAAATTACGCTGTCTCCCCGCGCGTGCGTAGTGGGCCCAGGCTGGATCAGATCACATTTTTCAGTCCACACAGTCAGCGATCGCCTGGATGCCTCGTGTCCACTCTGGTAAGTAGTGGAATATTGCATTGCGGGAGGAGGAGTCTGGTTTTTATCTTGAGTAGCAATCTACCCCCGAGGGTTCTTTAGTTTTTATTGCTTTTATGTATACACAAATAAAACACAAATATAACACAAAACATACAACAATACAGTGAAACGTACAACAGTGTAGTGGGGGGTACAGTTTACAATTAATGATGCAGTATAAAGCACTATTTTCTTATTAAAACATTTTCCAATAACTTACATTATTGTCAATAAAATTATACAGTGTTGATGTCTTTATTTCTATACCTAATCCATCTTTCCCATTTTCTGTTAAACTCGTCTTCTTTCACTCTTAGGGAATATGTCATTTTCTCCATGACAAATATTTCCTGTACAATGTCTAACCATTGTCTAAGTCTGGGTGTGTCCGCTGCAAGCCAGTTTCTTGTGCTGGCCTTTCTGCCAGTTGTGAGTAGGATTTTAACCAAGTAATGATCTTCCTTCAGCACCACTGTATTTATATTACCCAGGTATAAAATGGAACACTTCTTGGAGACTATATATCCTAATACCTCCGTTAATTCTGAACTCACTCTGTCCCAAAATGGTTCTATTTTTGGGCAACTCCAGAAGATATGTGCATGATTTGCGTCTGTTTGACCACATGTTTGCTGCCTTAGAATTTGCTTGCTTTTTATGTTAGGCGTAATAAAGAAACAAATCACAAATCACGAATCTATCAATCTCCTCCTGAAAAATGTCCATTGACTTGGCCTCCACAGCTGTCTGTGGCAATGAATTCCACAGTTCACCACACTCTGACTTAAGAAATTCCTGCTCATCTCCTTCCTAAAAGAATGTCTTTTAATTTTGAGGCTGTGGCCACTGGTCCTAGACTCTCCCACTAGACTCTAGTGGAAACATTCTCTCCACATCCGCTCCATCCAGGTTTTTACCAGGCTGGGACAGACGGCAACAGCTTCACACCGTGTCCCAAAGCTTATGTGCTGTCCTGCATCACCCAAGGCAGCAGTGACGTTATAGGAGAGGGCAAGCACCGTAACAAAATAGCTCACGATAGTTTGGGTAACATTCAGGAATGTCTATGCATGTCACATCATGAATATTACTGAAGAAGGGTGTTGACCAGAAATATAACCTATACCTTTTCTCCAGGGATGCTGCCTGATCCACTGAGTTACTCCAGCACTCTGTGACATGTCACCTATCCATGTTCTCTAGAGATGCTGCCTGACCCGCTGAGTTACTCCAGCACTCTGTGAAACATCACCTATTCATATTCTCCACATATGCTACCTGACCCAATGAGTTACTCCAGCAGTTTGTATCTATTTTCCTTCACCCATCTGCCCAAGCCCACTCTCCCCCCTCCTTTCCTATGTTCCTTTCCACCCATAAACCTCTCTCGGCATTTACATTTCACTCCTTTCAAATCTGCTCTACTTATCTACATGTATTGTTCTTCTTAACTTTTTAGTCATAGAATTATACAGTGTGGAAACAGGCCATTCAGCCCAACTTGCCCACACCAACCAACATGTCCCATCTACACTAGTCCCACTCATACGCGTTTGGCCCATATCCATCTAAACCTGTCCTATCCATGTATGTGTCCAAATGTCTCTTAAACATTAGCATAGTCCCAGCCTTAACTACCTCCTCTGGCAGCTCGTTCCATACACCCACCACCCTTTGTGTGAAAAACCTACCTCTCAGGTTCCTGTTCATTTCTGAAATATTGGTCTTAAATTTGGTGCAAAAATGTTCCAAAATAAGGCTCAGAATGCATCAGAGAGCATCTAAAATCCCTGAGCTTAAGCGGGCCCTGGACCCCGGCATCGAAGGACTTCAGGCTTCGCGCTCATGATTGTAAGAAAGAGGACTGCTCCCCTTGTAATATTGGAGCGATCCTTCTTTCACCAATGAAGTTGAATAATACAAATTATAACAAAAATCCAATTATACATAGTACAATTAGAATTTGGAAACAAATAAAATACAACTTAAAATTAAGAAATTTATCACTCCTATCTCCTATAGTTAAAAACAATTCGTTTAAACCCTCAAATATAGATAAAGCATTTATACAATGGGAAAGAGCAGGAATTAAAACGTTGGGAGATTTGTATGAAACGGGTAATCCTGTAAATTGTAATCCTGTCATGCCATCCCCCTTTTTGAAAAGCTTCGTATGGGCCTGTCTTTAAATGCCAGACACTGCCTTATACAATTTAAAGTACTGCACAGGCTATATTACTCAAAGACCAAATTGAGCAAGATTTTCTCCAGTGTTTGCCCCCCTTTGTGACAAATGTCATTCTCAAAAAGCCACCTTAACCCATACTTTTGTACTATGTACAAAAATAGAACATTTTTGGACGGAAGTTTTTAATGTTACCTCTAAAACATTGAAAATTCCACTAGAACCAGACCCAAAACTGGTAATACTGGGAATATCAGAGGCATGTGTCAAATTAACGGTATTTCAAAGACGCTTTCTTGATTACGGTCTAATATCAGCAAAAAAAAGGTATAGTTAAATTTTGGAAAAAGACAACAGTCCCCTTACGGAAATGACAGAAACACTACATCTAGAAAAAATTAGGTTTGTCTTGACTGATAAACCAGATCCATTTTTTAAAATATGGTCTCCTTTTATTGAATTTCTTGAACAATACACTTGAACAATAATGGTTCCCAAAATAAATGGTTCCCAACAATAAAACCCAAAACTGATTGTTAAGCTGGGTGAGCGGGCGCAGGAGTGGGGTCGACGGATATATCTCCTTTTCTTTTTCTTTCTTTACATCTTTCCCTTTCTTTTCATATTTTTTTCTCAATTCAATATTCTGTTTTGTCCCACTTAGTCTAGTAAATACTAAAAGTCTAGATTCAATATAAACAAAAATTAATAAAAACAAAAAATGCTGTAAACACTCAGCAGCTCAGGCAGGAGGATCTGTATATAGAAAAATGCTGCTTCTCTTTCCACTGACGCTGCCTGACCTGCTGAGCAATTCCAGCCTTTTGTTTTTATATTTTAATTCCAGCTCTGTTGTATTTTTTTATTTGTATTAATAAATAAAAGCACGTGTGTTGAGGAAACTTTCATCAGAATTGTTGCCGCAGTTTGTCTTCAAAAATACTCATCAAGTATCTGTTTAAAAATATATTCACCATATTTAGCCACCTGACATACTGAGTTACTTCAGCAGTTTGTGTCATTTTGCATAAACCAGCATCTGCAGTTCCTTGTTTCTACATTTTCCTTATAAAATGTTTGCTTGATTCAGTCCGGAGGGTTCTGAGATGCTGTCCTTGCCGATGCCTCTGCAGGGGTTTTTCAGTTCACTTAGAAGTTCTGAGAGCAACACCTAAGTCCTGAGCACCTATTCCATTCGGATGCCTCTGGTCACTCTGTCCATGCCGGCTTCCAGAACTACTTAAGAGGGGTTTAAATTGCCTTTACAGAAGGTTTACTGGAGCAATATTTCAAAGGTACATTATTGATTGCAAAGGATATTTTGACTATGCAAACCTGACATGAAAGCTGCTAAATAAATGCAAGACATTTCTTCCTTCTAGGACTGTAATTATTTTAAAGTCTAATCTTGTACATTTGGCACATGAAGAAAGTAATGAATACTGTATTACAGCTTTATTATGTTAATGGCTGCTCGTCACCCATAACGCAGGCACCTTCCCGCGAAGCCTCCTTTTATCTGGAGCTGGGTCCCTCATGTGATCTTCCGTAGGGGGGCTTATATTGAGCTGAATAAAGTTGTAGTCAATGCACGTCAGCAGACAACGGGGGTAAATGCGTGCCCAACGTTGCCCTCACCCTGATGGCCACCTTCGTGTGTGGCTGCATCAGGCGGAGTGTAGAGCCAAGGCACATGGGCACCAAGTGTCACTACCTGCTGAGGTTCTACCTGTCCCCGGGGTTGCGAAGGATGGGCCTGGCGCAGATGCCACGCAATGTGCCAGTCAGCTGGACATTGCCGCCCCATCTGTCGTTTGTGGAAAGGTTCAACCGGACCAACACCTTTGACGACATGTCCACCGGGCAGTGGTCAGCACAGAACGTCCTGCAGGCACTGCAGAGAAAGGACTGGATGAATCCAGTGGCGTGGTTCCCAGAGCAGACTGCCCAGCTTGTCTGGCAAAATGACTCATCGCCAGCTCTCCCAGTCAGATCCTTCCTGCACCGTCAGAACCTCACTACCAGCGCACACTGCCCTCGGGACGGCTGCTATGGAGAGGAGACGGTTGCCCACCTCTTCGCAGAGCGTGGATTTTCAAAGAGAGTCTGGAGAAGGATGCAGGGATCCCTGGCACGCTTTATCCCGAACAGCTCTGTCACAGAGGACTCTGTGATTTATGGACTGTTCCCAGGGACACATTCAGAGACTGACATTGAGTGCTGCTGGAAGGTCATCAACTCGGTGAAAGACACCCTTTGGTCTACCAGAGCATTGTTCACCACCCAGCAGAGCGAGATGTCAGTTCCCAGGGACAGATGGTGGCCGATTAGGAAAAAAGGGAGATGCAACGAGACCTGGGTGTAATGCTACACCAGTCATTGAAAGTAGGCATGCAGGTGCAGCAGGCAGTTAAGAAAGCAAATGGTATGTTAGCATTCATAGCAAAATGATTTGAGTATAGGAGCAGGGAGGTTCTACTGCAGTTGTACAGGGTCTTGGTGAGACCACACCTGGAGTATTGCGTACAGTTTTGGTCTCCAAATCTGGGGAAAGACATTCTTGCCATAGAGGGAGTACAGAGAAGGTTCACCAGACTGATTCCTGGGATGTCAGGACTTTCATATGAAAAAAGACTGGATAGATTCGGCTTGTACTCGCTAGAATTTAGAAGATTGAGGGGGATCTTATAGAAAGTTACAAAATTCTTAAGGGGTTGGACAGGCTAGATGCAGGAAGATTGTTCCCGATGTTGGGGAAGTCCAGAACAATGGGTCACAGTTTAAGGATAAGGGGGAAATCTTTTAGGACCGAGATGAGAAAAACATTTTTCACTCAGAGAGTGGTGAATCTCAGGAATTCTCTGCCACAGAAGGTAGTTGAAGCAAGTTCATTGGCTATATTTAAGAGGGAGTTAGATGTGGCCCTTGTGGCTAAAGGGATCAGGTGGTATGGAGAGAAGACAGGATACTGAGTTGGATGATCAGCCATGATCATATTGAATGGCGGCGCAGCCTCGGGCAGAATGGCCTACTCCTGCACCTATTTTCTATGTTTCTATGTCCGGCAGGGAATGTTGCCAACTGGCCCGCTGCAGATTGCAGGAGTACGTGCTGAGGGACGCACTGAAGCTCGGTGCAGCCAACGCCAAGGCTCGTGGGGGAGGACCACAGTCTAGGGTCCTTCCGCTGCTGAACACGGGGGGCAGGGTGTGGTGGAGATGCCCCTCAAAATAAGCGAGGGTATCCCACGGCAGGGGGCCACATGTGCCACATGAGTGCCACATGAGTGGGGGACAGATTCGTGAAATTTGAGCAATGTATATAGTAGGTATGTTACAAAGGTTACCTTCAGCGGCGCCACAGTTCTGTCACTGGCCGTGTGTGCGACTTTGGCGCCTTTGAGGGGAGGGCGGGGTTAAAATGCGGTTTTCCAATGCCTTCCGGAATTATATTTTCTCGGAGTGCGAGCTTTTTCTGGAGATTCGTTCCGACTGCCGGTAAGTGACTTTTTAAAAAAAATCGCCCGACAATTTCAGCGCTGCAGTAAAATTGAAATTATCTTCTAATGCCGTGAACGTCGACAACGGGGACGGATTTTACGTAGGGGACAGGTAAAGGAAATCAGTTTATTTTTACATATAAACTTGACCTTAATCAACATTTCATATTGCGAAATGGTGATTTATTCCACATACAAACCGGCAGTATTTTTCCTGCCGATATGGGGTTTAAATTCACCGCAACCGCAACGTTCCAATCGATCGCGTTCCATAAAATCCCACTCGCAAGCTGATTTAAATGGCCATTAATTTACGGGCATTAAACACTAAATTCCTTCAATTTGGCCTATAAATTCATAACTAAAAATGTAAAATTCATGATTAAAAATGTAAACATTCTAAAATTTGAAAGGCACTAAAACATTATTACTTAATGCATTACAATTGTGATTGTGATTGTGATTGAGAGAATGAATGCAATTAAATAAAAAGAAAGTATGGTTAAATTTAGATATCCATCTCCCTTGCAACCAATCCTCTCCACGCTAATATGATTCACAGCCCCAACCCAAGTTATCATTGCGTATAAATGTACATTCCGTACAACACTACACAATTGAGATACCACCAGGAACCCAAAATTTCTGTACAATTTTACGTAAAACTGTTGGCTTTTCAGCAGAAAGTTCAGGCCATTGAAAAAAAAACATACCTCCTATTGTCTTATAAGCTGCATGTAATTTTGGTATCTGCTCATTGCATGCATCTTACTGTTATAATATAAATGTTGAAAATGATCTTACACAGAATCCATGGGATTTGTCAAAAGATAAAGCCAATCCATTTCTGGCAATATGCCTTTGGTATAATAATATACTTCGCCTCTCCTCTGACTCTGTTGGCTCTTTTGGAATGAAATAATGCATTCTTCTGCTCTGATTATTTATTCATTTTCTTGATCCATCTTTTCTTTCTATTGTGATATCATTATTACTAAATGTTGGCTTATACCATATCATTACTATCATTTCACTATTCCTCACCTCCAACCTATTGACTACATCTCACTCTTCCCGTTGCTTTTCCTCATTCCAAATTTCATCACTCATATCTACTTTTTTTTGGCTACACATGAAATATTTTTTCTACCTACGTATCACATAATTAAAAACGTAGGCATGAAAGCCTAGAAATTGGATCAATTTTCACCTCTTTTTTTCTGCTTAAACTAAGTGGAAAAGCAACACTATCCATGGATTGGTGTTTTAGGCAATTGTTTCCAGTGGTAGTTCTGTACATCAGGCACAATTCCCCTTAGAGTAATGCCATCAATATCTGGATTACCAATAAATATTTGGGTAATCATGTGCAACCTATGACCTTTAAAAACTCACACTTAAACAAGGAACAAACAGAACAGCAAGTTGACAAGGAGATCACAATTAAAACATTCTCACTGAGACATCAATCTGCTGCTGTTTGTGTTTAGTGCTCCACATTTTTCACACATCATTGCTGGGTCTCACACCACTCATTGCAGCCTTGCACAGCAGGAACACTGGGCTGTCTCAATATAAATGCAATGGCTTGAGGCCACGCACATCATATAACTCAATCTGCAGTTGTAATTGAGAGGGGGATCACAGCTGATGTATACACGCACTAATGACATGTGCCACTCAGCCTCATTTTCCCTGATCTCCCCAGGTTATTTTACTATGCTATACTGGTTGATAATAAGACTGTTCCTTTAAGGGGGGAGAAAGCTGGAAGAGAGGAGGGGCAGGACAATGTTCGGCAAGTAATAGGTGGATACAGGTGAGGGGGAGGGGTTGATAGGTTGCCTTTCAACCCCCCCCCCCTCATGTATCCACCTTTTGTTTGCCAAGCTTCACCATGCCCTTCCTATCTTTCAGCTTTCTTACCCCTCCCCCCACCCCAACCACCACAGTTAGTTTGAAGAATTGTCCAGACCTGAGATGTTTTCCAGAGATGCTGCTTGACCCATTAATTTACTCCAGCACTTTGTGCCTTATTTTATTAACCAGCATCTACAGTTTCTTGTTTCTACTGTTCCTTTAAGGCACTGACTGCCTTCCTATGCCAAAGATGCAGCAGCTGTAGTCTCTCGATCATTTGCCATTGGAACCATATAAATGGAATTCTAACACGTGATTCAGGGTGAATCAATTTTGGAAATTTTTCAATGTCATCGTTTTTCCTTAGGGTGTCCCAAAAAGGTATTTGTACTAAACAAATGGTCACTAATTTGTACTAAAAAAGTGGTTTAAAGACTGGGAAATGGGCATTTGTACAGCACCAAATGAATTCTGACTTCTATGAAGTTATCTTTACTGATATATTAAGTGCCTTGCAACCACAGTGTTGCATAACTGAGGCGCCAAATGAAATTTGGCCTTCCTTTAATAGATCAACCTTCACCTTTTGGGTACTTGCTTAAATCCCTGTAAAAGCAAAACTTGAGCAATAAGTGAGTTTGCAAGAATAGGAGAAACATATTGCTCATTATGAGAACACTGTTGTTATCGCATCAAATTCATTTATAAGACTATTACTTGAAATAAGTGCCTCTTGTGAAACTTTCTCTATAAGTTTTGAGGTAATCTGTTCAGAATTTGTCACACCATATGCACCAATTTTTCTTCGATCCTGGTTGGTTATTATTTTAGAGTAATTATTTGACCGATTATCCACGAACCTATGGATATCATACTTAGGGAAATTTGCCAAGAAGATTAATATTGAACAAAGTATTCTCTAGTGTTCTACAGCTAATATCCAGTTAATTTAGTAAGGATAACAGCCCTGTACTATTTCAGAAGTTCAATTCTGTTTAATTTGCTAACTTGCAGAAATGTTGTCATGTACAAACATTGACTTCAATGAAATTATACACATCAATTCGTTTTTAAATATTTTATTACATAAAGTGAGTGAATTCATAAAAATTCACTTATCTTATATTTCTTAAGAGAAATTCACCATTTAATTCACTATTCTGTATCTGGGACTAATCATTTGCCTCAACCTTTACATACATATAATATTGCCCTAATTCACTATCACCAGTGTCCCATTGTAGTTAAGCGAATAAATCAAATTTGAAAACCTATTTTAAAGGTAGAATCAATTCTGTACATTTTCTGATCGGTGAAACCCTAGGCCTAAATTCCACTGCAGATTTCACTGGTATAAGATTGGTGGTAAGATTGTGAAATTCAGAATATTGGCATATAGCATCACAAACAAGCCTCTGCCAATTAAAACCCTCTGCCACACAATATATTTTGTGCAGTTGAAAGATGAAGGGAAATGTCATAAATGATAGGTACAGTGGCGCAGCGATATAGTTGCTGCCTTTACAGCGCTTTCTGCACCAGAGACCCGGGATCGATACCAACTATGTGTGCTGTCTGTATGGAGTTTGTACATTCTCCGCGTGACCATGTGGGTGTTCTCTGAGATCTTCGGTTTCCTCCCACGTTCCAAAGACCTATAGCTTTGTGTTAATTGGCTCGATATATATGTAAATTGTCACTAGAGTGTGTAGGATAGTGTTAATGTGTGGGGATTGCTGGTCGGCATGTGCTCAGTGGGCAGAAGGGCTTGTTTATGCGCTAAACTATACTCCTTTGTTGCTTTGGCAGTATGTTTGGGATCATTGTCTTGCTGTAGAATGAACCGCCAGCCAATGAGTTTTGAGGCATTTGAACTTGAGTAGATAGGATGTGCCCATACACTTCAGAAATCATTATGCTACTACCATCAGCAGTTGTATCATCAATGAAGATAAGTGAGCCAGTACCTTCAGCAGCCATACATGCCAGGCCATAACACCCCCACCACCGTGTTTCACAGATGCGGTGGTATGCTTTGGATTTTGGGAAGTTCCTTCTCTCCTCCATACTTTGCTCTAGCCATCACTCTAATATAAGTTACTCTTCGCCTCATCTGTCCACAAGACCTTTTTCCAGAACTGTGGTTGCTCTTTTAAATACTTCTTGGCAAACTGTAACCTGGCCACCTTATTTTTGATGCAAACCAGTGGTTTGCATCTTGCAGTGTAGCCTCTGTATTTCTGTTCATGAAGTCTTCTGCGGAAAGTGGTCATTGAAAAATCCACATCTGATTCCTAAAGAGTGTTTCTGATATGTCGGATAGGTGATTGGAGATTTTTCTTTATTATAGGGAGAATTATTCTGTCATCAGCTGTGGAGGTCTTCCTTGGCCTGCTAGTCCCTTTGCGATAAATAATCTCACTAGTGCTCTCTTTATTCTTAAATGATGTTCCAAATAGTTGATTTTGGTAAGCCTGCGGTTTGGCTGATATCTCTAACAGTTTTATTCTTGTTTCTCAATCTCATAATGGCTTCTTTGATTTTCATTGGCACAACTTTGGTCCTCATGTTGATGAACAGCAATACAAGTTTCCAAATGTTATGGAAAGACTGGAGGAAAGACTAGGTGCTGAGAGCTCTCTTATACCTGCATTAAGGAGATATTTAAACACCTGAGCAATTGCAATCACCTCTGAAACCACGTTTCCTAAACATTATGGTGCCCTGAAATGGGGGAACAATGTATAAACACAGCTGTAATTTCTACATGGTGAGACCAAAATGTATAAAAATGCCCTTTAATAAAATCTGACAATGTGCACTCTAATCGCATGTGATTTTTTCTATTACAAATCTCAAATTGTGGAGTGCAGAGACAAACAAATAAATGATGGGTATTTGTCCCAGACATTATGGAGGGCACTGTATTCTTCATTTGTAATTTGCCATTTCCAGTCTATTGATTTAGTAGATATTCATAACAATGCCAGTAACTTCCAAATATGTAGAGTGTGTAAAACATATGCAAACTTCCACCAATAACAGAAAGCCAATGAGAAAAATGTTATGCATTTCAAAAGGCCGAGACCAACCGACAGCCTTGATTTTAACAGTCTTTAAGCCATTATTCTGCGATTCTTCACAAAGAACAGTGGTTTGAAGTCTGGCAAAATCAAAGCTATTTTGAACCTATATTTCATGAATTGAATCACTTCATCAAACATTTCAATAACACAAGCGCTGATGCACAAATTTTCATCAACGTACATGTTTTTAAATGGTGCACAAAAGGATAAATATATTCTGTGTAGAAATAGATACACATTGACTGTATTCCCAAGAGTATAAGGATCACAAGCACACATTGCACAAAAAAATGCCAGCCTTTCAATGCAATCATGCCTTCATTAGTATTCAAGTCAGAGAGTAAGCTGCTGTAAAATTGTTTCTTCAATTTTATCCTTGGAACCTTTTATCCAGAACCGACAGTGTGATACAGAAAGATAATTCAGATGCTCAGTTCCAATGTACATTGCTGTATCTTTAATTAATACACTCCAATGAAATTAATTGAGCAAATTCATTAAAAATCCAATCCCAAATCTGTTCTATTTCCATTTGGCGAATCACCAGGCCCAATTTACACGGCAGATATCTGATTGGCATGAGACTGGTGATGAGACTGCATGAATGAAATATTTCTATAACCCTCGTAGTTGGAATATGAAATAGGTATCACTTTGTACTTGTCACACTCTCAATCAAAGACTACCTTAATCCAGGTGTTTGTGGGTAAAATAAACAGCACATTGACATAATGCTGGTTCTATATCCCATAATCCACTCTATCACCATGGAAATGCATAGGTGAAATTTGTATTCAAATTGTATCTTTTTACATTAGATGTGCTGCTACACACAGATTATATTATTTGATTTGCTATGCAAGGTAGTTGAGTGTCACAGTGATACATCTGGACGCAGTTCTCATACCTAGTTTATGAGAAATAATGCAAGGACTGTTATCTTTAAATACATGTAGCATTCTCGAGTCCTTGGTTATTGTTTGACCTTTTACTATCTACATTTGATGTGCCCAAGAGATGTTAATGTACGAAACAAGAAAACCATTCAATGTCACTCATGTTTAAAGTTAAGAAAACACTTATTTCTCAGGCTACATTGTTTTCCTTTTGAGCTTGCCTGCCTCAGTGTTAGACTGCAATTGCTGTTCTTCAGTTTCTTTATCATCAGGATCTTAATGAAATCAGTTCTTTCTTTGGCAGCTTCTGCAGGTTGAATTGTTTAATTACTACCACCTGCCCCTTTGTCGAATTGTTATGATTAGACGAGTGTTTCGATTTAAAAGCTGCCTTCAAATGGATTATTTAGGATTTTGTATTCTACCTGTGTTTTCTTCACATTTTTTTAATTGATAATTTCCTTTTGTTGTCACCAAGGTGGTCATCATTGCTGGTAGAAAATATAACAGTCATTATTGGGAAGATTATTAAAGATTAAAGAGGTCATGGCAAGGTATTTAGAAAATCATATTTCTTTCAAGCAAAGATAACATAACTTTATGGAAAATAAATTGTGCTTGACAAATTAGTTGGAGATATTTGAGGATATAACAACAACGTCAACAAAGGCGGGGGTGGGGGGGGGGGGGGAGGGTCAGTAAATTTGGAGTTCCAGAAAGATTCTGTAATGTTCCCCATAAAAGATCACATTACAACCCTGTGACAGTTGTATCTGGAGGTTGAAGACTATATATATTAGCACAAAGAAGCCATCGGCTAATCAACAGAAAAGAGAAATTCACAACTATGGGTCATTTTTGGATTGGCCATCAATAACTAGGAAAGCCACAGGGATCACGGCAACAGTCAAACACGGCAACTTTTACAATTTGTAATATTGACTTAGTCGAAGCAATCAAATGTACTGCAACCGTTACATGCTGATGATATAAAAATAGATGTTTTTGCAAGTTCTGAGGAGGACACAAAGTCTCTGCAAGGGGATGCTGATAGGTTAAGCAAAGGAATAAGATGTGCATCGTTTTGTTTAGTTTAGTCTAGTTTAGTTTAGTTTAGAGATACGGCATGGAAACAGGCCCTTCTGCCCATCAGCGATCCCTACACACTGCACTATCCTCCTACACATTAGGGAGAATGAACCATTTAAAAAATAAACAAAGACAAATTAACCTACAGACCTGTACTTCTTTGAGGTGTGGGACGAAACCGGAGCACCTGTAACCAGGATCGATCTCGGATTGCTGGGTTGTAAGACAGCAACACTACGCTGCGCCATCGTGCCGCACCCATATAATGCTGGAAAATGTGAGGTCATCCACGCTGGAAGGAAGATTGAAAAACGCGAATTAGTATTCAATAGAGCACGACTCAAGCATGTCATGGTATTGTCTCTATGCATCCTTGATGGCTTTGTGAAGATCATAGCAAGCTTTCTGGTACCGCTTGGGATCGTTTGACTTGTATGCAGCGATCTTAGCCTTCACCTAGAAATGTACCTCATGGTTTACGGTTGGGAACGTTCAGATTGTCTTCTTCAGCACACACTCCTCTACACACTTGCTGATGAAGTCACTTATGGCAGTGGCGTACTCATTCAGGTTGGCCACAGATTAACAGAATATGGACCAGTCGACCGACTCAAAGCAGTCGCGTAGGATGTCATCAGTGTCTGCAGAATACTTTCTGTGCTGGATCTTCCTGGCTTCTGTTTGTAAGTAGGGCGTAGAAGCACTGCTCGATGGTCAGATTTCCCGGGATTGAGCAGCATTACTTGATATTAGTAAACTTGCGGTGCCTTTCTCACTGAAACCAATAAATTATTTGAGTAATTTCATCTCAGTTTGTTTTTGTGATTCTTCCCTTGATTATTTGCTGTGCAATGAATTCTGATAGTTTTGTTCTGCTGCACAGAACAGCTTGGTAAACACAAGCCCTGGTAAACACAACCCCTGGTAAACACAACCCTTGGAAAACACTGCCATCATAAACAAAAGTACAGCTAATAATTGTGTAGAGCATTTATTTTATCATTTTGGTAGACGGATCAAACTGTTTTTGATTGATTCACATTTAGTCTGACTGAAATTCAGGTTGTAATTTTGATTGTAGTTCTAACTACAGCACATCCATTAATTCTTAGCCTCCAGAAAGGGATGCTGTTCTGAGAATCCTCCATATAAATATCAAATATGAAATGATTAAGCCAAAGGCAAAGAAAGGAAATCTACCCATTATACGCAAATGATCTGAGCTAAATCACATTCTTTCTATGAGCTATCTTGTAAATTAACTTATCCAATCGAATTTTAAAGAATTTAATTACTTCATCAGAGGAACAGAATATGATGTGCCCTATTTTTTGAACAGCGTTGAAAGTATGTCAAAGTAAATTAATATTGATAAAAATGATGTGAAATCAAAGAAACAGCAATGCTGGATAGGGAATGACCTCACTGAGATCTCCGTTCTAATCTGTCTAATACTATAAAATAAACTTTTGAAAAATCTTTTAAAAGTTGATGCTTTCTACATATAATAATTGTCCTCAAGTCTTAGATGAGATTTATGGATAATTGAGATTTATTAAGGGGGAAAGACCTGTTTGGGGATCATTTTGGATCTTCAGGATACTGCTGGTGTGGAAGCTGCAGTGTGGTAAAATGTTAAGAAAACGGGCAGCTCGCAAAAGCTGTATAGCACAAGATTCTTGAGAGTCATCCTTTAACGTGCAACGAGCTATAACTGTGCAGCACAAGATCTTTGCGAGTTATCTTTACTAAGATTAAATGCAAATAGAGGATTGAATAGCGTGTTGTTTTTATTCGATATTTGTGCTTTCAAGAATGAATTGTGATTTTTGACAAGGAATTAGAGAGTGAGCAAAATTTGAATTGGACAAAATCTGTATAAATGTTGACAGTACCGAGTAGAATGTTAGAGTAGTTAGGTAACTGGGACTGTGCTGCTCTCCCTGTGAACAAGTAAATAAAGTGTCTCTGGGAAACATGTGCAAGATGTCAGAGTCCAGTTGATCGGCGACAACACTGGTAATAAAAGATAATGCCAGGAACCATAAAAGCTAAGAAAAATATAGTTGTTTTGTCGACTGCCTAGACATATTGGGAAAATCTGAAGTTATAAAAATCAAAACTAACTAACACTAACTATGGTGTGTTAATATGTGAATGAGCAAATCTGCTGACAGTTCCAAGCTTTTCAAATGGTGCTTGTCGATGATGCACCAATAGTCCTGCTGAAAAAATTCACAAGAATAAATCTGAAGAAAGATCAGTCTGAAGAAGGGCCCAATGTAAGTAAGTAAGTAAGTAAATAAGTTATTGGCCAAGTATTCACATACATGGAATTTGCCTTGGTGCTCCGCCCACAAGTAACAACATGACATACAGTGACAGTTACGGATGACTCAGAAAACATTAAACATTAATAATAATAAAACATTAATGATAAAACACCATTGATCAAGCATGTGAACCAACAAAATACCAGATCAAAGGGAGGCTACAGATTTATGGCTGTTGAGTATAGCAACTACTCGTGGATAAAAACTGTTTTTATGTCTGGCTGTGGCAATTTGACAGTCTGGAGTTGCCTTCCAGTGGGAAGTGATTCAAATAATTTGTGGCCAGGGTGAGAGTGGTCAGAGATGATCTTGCCTGCTCGCTTCCTGGCCCTTGCAGTGTACAGTTCATCAATGGAGGGAACATTGCAGCCAATAACCTTCTCAGCTGATCGGACGATTCGCTGCAGCCTCCAGGTGTCGTGCTTGGTGGCTGAGCCAAACCAGACCATGATGGAGAAGGTGAGAACAGACTCTACGATGGCCGTGTAGAATTGGACCATCATTGCCTGTGGCAGATTGTGCTTCATCAGCTGCTGTAGGAAGTACATCCTCTGTTGTGCCTTTTTGACTGTGGAGTCGATGGTAGTCCCCCACTTAAGGTCCTTGGAGATGATGGTTCCCAGGAACTTAAAAGACTCCACAGATGTGACTGTGGTGTTGTTGATGGTGAGTGGGGTGAGGGGAGGGGGAGCTCTCCTAAAGTCTACAATCAATTCCACTGTCTTAAGAGCATTGAGCTCTAGGTTGTTGCGATGGCACCAGGGCGCCAACTGTGACACTTCCTGTCTGTAGGCAGATTCCCCCCCATCCTGGATCAGTCCAATCAGGGTTGTGTCGTCCGCAAATTTGAGAAGCTTGACAGAGGTGTCTGTGGAGGTGCAGTCATTGGTGTAGAGAGAGTAGAGGAGAGGAGAGATTACGCAGTCTTGCGGTGCTCCTATGCTGAGCATTTGAGGGTTCGAGATGTGCTTTCCCAGCCTCACATGCTGCTTCCTGTCTGACAGGAAGCTGATGATTCACCAACAGAGGGGTTTAGGCACAGTCAACTCGTAAAGTTTGGAGTATAGTAGCTCTGGCACAATAGTGTTGAATGCAGAGCTAAAATCAACAAACAGGATCCTCGCATAGGTCCCCGGTCCAGGTGCTGTAGGATGAAGTGCAGGCCCAGGTTGACTGCATCATCCACAGATCTATTAGCCCGATATGCAAATTGCATAGGGTCCAGCAGGGGGATCGTGATATTTTTCAGCTTGGCCAGCACAAGCCTTTCAAGTGTCTTCACGACCACAGAGGTCAGTGTGACAGGCCTGTAGTCATTAAGACAAGTAATCCTTGCCTTTTTGGGTACAGGGTACATGAGAAACGCCATTTCCCTCCACTGATGCTGCCTGACCAGTTGAGTTCCTCTAACAGTTTTTTTACGCTAGAATAAAACTTTGCATTTTCAAATAGTTGCTTCAGTACCGAACCATATTTTTTCCTGTGAGTCATGGTGAATACCCCTCTAATGCAACACCTTTAGAAATGATTTTGCTCATTCACTGTACATAAATACATCACTTCACACTCCATTATCATTTATTTACCTCCTGCACCAGTCTTGGTACTACTGAAATCAGATGTTGACCTCTCTGGGGTACACTTAATTTCAAAGTTTCACACCTTCTAAAACATTGATATTATGCTCTGTAAACCAAAAACTCTTGTTCCTGTCACTGAACTCTAAAGAACAACATTGCATATCTCGGTCAACTTGTCATTCTTCTATGCATTTCAGCTTTTAACCAATTTTATGATCACTCGGCCACTGCCCTTTAATCCCATGATCTTCGATGACATCTGCTTCGTTGTACTTCTTAAACACTTTCTTATAATGTGCATCTCAATAGTTGAACCTGATTTGCTTTTAACATAACCATACTGACTTTCATTTATTGACAATATTTCCGAGTGCCAATTAATTTTGTCCCACGTGTTTGTCTCTAAAAGTTTCCCAATCACAAACATTTGCCAATTGCCCTCCAATGGGCAGATTTATCCCTCTCTGGATGGAACTGGCTACCCAAAGTTGTTGTAAAATTCGGAAATGAGGTTGTTAGGCAAGTGCAGTAAGGATTAAGGAACCATAAATTGTAAATAAAGTTAAGATGTGAATCAGCAATGTTTTAATTGCGTTAATGTTTGAGCATAAACTATGTTTACTCCTACTTCTGTGGGAGCTTGGAGGGCAAAGGTTTGCATTGTAACTGAGTCTGATTCTTGCTTAACTTTTACAAGGTTGCAGTTCCCGACAGAACATACCAGAAATACTCCTTTATTCCAGGTTGTGAAAGGAGAAATTGACTTAACATTTCTGGTTGAAGATCCTTCATTACAACTGGGAAAGAAAGAAAGCAAGTTAGGTTTAAATTGTTTAGAAGTTGCAGGAGCATGGATCGGACAAAGGGAATAGTTCTAATAGGCCAAAGCCATGGTTGCCATGGAGATAAGCTATCACGGCCAGGCAATCGATGGGTTATTGGGAACACATTGTGGGAATACAAACTAAGGTGTGTACAAAGTTGTAAAATGTCGACCTGCTACACCTCTTTCCACAGATGCTGCTTGAACTGCTAAGCATTTTCAGCATTTTCTGTTTTTTTATTCCAGATTTACAGCATCTGTAAATTATTCTTAAAATTTGTATTTGGAAGCAAATCCCTAACTGTTTTTCTTTCTCTGTCCCCATTCTCAAACACACAATTACAACCAAATAAAATGTCCAACTAATATCCTGGGTGAAATAAGCTTTCTCATCACATACCCAAGGTTAAAACTGAGACCAATTGAACCACCTGATTATCTCGCATCTTAACCATAAGTTGTTAGAAGAGCCTGTACAGGTTACATCAAAACTCTGATAGCCTGCAATCTGACCACTCAGAAATCCTGATGGTTCAGTGTCTGTCTCACCGAGTGCCAATTCCCATGCTCCCTTTGATGTGCAGGGACTCGTTTTCCTGCACTTCCCTGAAAACGTACTTGTCTCTGTTTCCCATGCTCCCTTTAAATTTACTGGGTTCACCAGAAAATTCATTATTCTACTGTGTGACATCTTAAAAAAGTAAATTAAAAGCGTGTTGGGGTATTAATAAGGAATAACATCCAATCATCTGGAAAAACACAGGTACATAAGGTAGGCAAGAAAGGTTTTGGCACATTGCCCTTCATTAGTCAGGGTATTGAGAATAGAAGTTGGTATATTATGTTATGGCTGTACAAGGCAAAGATGAGGCCACAGTTGGAGTATTGTGTTCAGTTCCGTTCACCCTGCACAAAGTAATTTACCCAGAGTAGGGGAATCAAGAACCAGAGAATATTGGTTTAAGGTGAGAGGGGAAAAGATTATTAGGAATTTGAGGGGCAACATTTTCATACTGAGGGTCGTGGTTATATGGAATAAGCTGCACGAGGAGGTTGTTGATGCAGAAACTAAAACAACATATGAAAGACATTTGAACAGGTACATGGACAGGAAAGGTTTAAAAGGGTTATGAGCAGGTTGGACTACCTTCATCAGCATAGTCAAGCTGGGTCGAAGGACCTGTTTCCTTGCTGTCGGGCACTATGACTCTATACTGCCAGTCTGACACCAAGATCTTGTGTGTGCTGGATTAACAGAGGTTTTTGCAATTAGACAAATACTACCCTCTGGTGGATGGGAAAGAAATACCAGTCATCATGCTCCAATGAGCAAAGCTGCACAGACGTTGGATTCACCTCAATGTGATGCACCAACATGTTCTGGGCAAAACATTAACACTCAATCAAAACACCTAGAAAAGATAATGAAAATAGTTAAAAATATGTTGGAAATATGGCAATGCTCCCGATATCTATATTACTAATAGTCTTGGCCACTTCCTTTTGTTCTGTATATTGATTTTAGAAAAAACGCTTCCACTTACTGCTGTACTTTTTGGCCATCTTACTCAGAGTCCCCCTCCACTGCGCAGGACAAGAGGATTATTCCCATTGATGAAAAATAAAAGTTATTAGTGTTTAAAAAATGTTGAGATTCTCTCTCCTGAAGGCCACATCCCTTCCAGAGGGACTATAAAACCCGGAAATGTTGAGTGCCTCAGTCAGTCTCCGCAAGATTGGGGAGCGAGAGGGTCACGTCTCTCAGTCTGAGCTGTGAATAACACTGAACACATGTCTACTAAACTGTGAGTGGTCTTACTGACCTGTCAGTGCCCTAAATGTGGTTTGAAAATATAGTTTGGAAATGCTGAAGCTGTGCTGCCTTTGGTTTGGAAATGCTAAAGCTGTGTTGCCTTTGGTTTGGAAATGCTAAAGCTGTGTTGCCTTTGGTTTGGAAATACTAAAGCTGTGTTGCCTAATTAAAGTTACCTTGCCAAATTAAAGTTGCCTTACCTAATTAACGTTGCCTTGCCTAATCAAAGTTGCCTTGACTTCTATATAATTAAAAGTCTAATCTTGACCACTTCCTGTTTGCGTTTTATATTGATTTTAGAAAAAAACGCTACCATGTACAGCTGTGAGTTGGCCATCTTACTCAGAGTCCCCCTCTGCTCATCAGGTGCCGAGGATTTTTCCCATCAATGATAAATAAGAGTTATTAATGTTTTTAAAATGTTGAGATTCTCTCTCCTGTCAATCATGCCATGAAGGCCACACCCCTTCTGGTGGGTGAGGGGGACTATAAAACCCAGAAGTGTGGGCGTGGCTCAGTCTCTGCAAGATGGAGGTCACGACTCGCTGTCTTTAGTGGCCTTGCACCCTGCTTGAAATGGTATGAAACTGCACTTGAATTTGGTGGCCTTGCACTCTGCTTGAAATGGAATTTCAAGGAATAGCCGTGAGTCAACTGCCAGCCCACCAGTCGTGAGTGAGTGAGCTGCCAGCACAACAGGCTTGAGTGACTGAGTGGCCAGCCCAAGAATCCATTCGGCCCACAATGTCCATACTAGCCCTCTGGAAACCAGTCCATTCAGCCCACAACACCCATACTGGCGCCCCAGAAAGCCCCCCACCCCCACTGCCCCCAATATTGGAATTGGTGGAGAGGTGGAATATTGCGTTGGGGGACCGTGTGATGCTGGGACCCAATGGGTCCCACTTAGTCTAGTTATATAATAAAATTGGACCTTTCTAGTTACCTACTGGCGCAGGGTCAATGGAACACATTTTTAAACCGTTTGTGGCAGATTGTGACCAATCTGATACTTTCCCCAGTTCTCCCATCAAACCCACTGGGACTCTTGTTTCCCATGCTTCCTTTTAGCTCACCAGTGCCCAAGTTCCCGAGCTCCATTTAAACTCACTGGATTCACAGCAAAATCTATACTATCACTAAAACTCTCATCTTGACCACATCCGGTTTCCATTTTTTTAAATTTGGACAAAAAATAGTAGAAAAGTTATGAAGGTTTAAACAATTGTGATATCATCAGATTGGTCTTCTTGCCTATCTGTCACCATGAAGATAACGCCCTTTCCGGCACCCGCGGAGGATAAAATCCCGGAGGCGGGGCTGAGTCCGTGAGCAGTGTGCGGACAGCAGGCAGAGAGCAGTGTGAGCCGGGAACTGTTGTTGAACCGGAATCTTCTGAGTGAAGTTGCAGTGGGACCGAGAGCTGCTGCGTGAGGCCGAAAGCTGAAGGTGTGGGGTGCGCAGAGTGCGAGCTGTGTCTGCTGCAACCACTCCCCCCTTCCCACACTCCCCCTTCCACACACCCCCCCTTCCCACACACACCCCCTTCCCCAACCCCCCTCCCCCCACACCCCTCCTACCCCCCTACCCCCACACCCCTCCACCCTTCCCCCACTCCACTTCCCCCACCCCCTCTTCCCCACACCCCCCCCTTCCCCAAACCCCTCAAACTCCACACTCCCCTTTCCCAAAATGAAAATCTCCTGGACTGGATAATGTTTCCCCCTCTACACTCAAGCTACACCCGGTCTACACAGACATTTTCAACCAGTCCCAGCAAACCTGTACTGTCCCTGCCTGCTTTAAAATCTCTGCTATTGTTCCTGTACCAAAAAAGACAAGGATTACTGGTCTTCATGACTACAGGCCTGTCGCACTGACCTCTGTGGTCATAAACCTTGAAAGACTTATGCTGGCCCAGCTGAAAAATATCATAAACCCACTGCTGGACCCTCTGCAGTTTGCATTCCGGGCCAATAGATCAGTGGATGACAGAGTTAACCTAGGCCTGCACTTCACCTTCCAGTAACTAGACCACCAGAGGACCAATGCAAGGATTTTGATTGTGGATTTTAGCTCTGCATTCAACACCATTGTGCCGGAGCTACTACACTCCAAACTCTCCCAGTTGACTGTGCCTGAACCCTTCTGTCAGTGGGTTACACAAAAAGCTGGAGAAACTCAGCGGGTGCAGCAGCATCTAAGGAGCGAAGGAGATAGGCGACGTTTCGGGTCGAGACCCTTCTTCAGACTGAGTCTGAGTCTTCTTCTTGAGTCTGAAGAAGGGTCTCGACCCGAAACGTCGCCTATAGGGTCTGAAGAAGGGTCTCGACCCGAAACGTCGCCTATCTCCTTCGCTCCCTAGATGCTGCTGCACCCGCTGAGTTTCTCCAGCTTTTTGTGTAACCCTCGATTCTCCAGCATCTGCAGTTCCTTCTTTAACCCTTCTGTCAGTGGGTCACCAACTTCCTTACAGACAGTAAACAGCATGTGAGGCTGGGAAAGCACATCTCGGACCCCCAGACCCTCACCATAGGAGCACCGCAAGGCTGCGTACTCTCCCCCCTCCTCTACTCTCTCTACACCAATGACTGCACCTCTACAGACACCTCTGTCAAGCTTCTCACGTTTGTGGACAACACAACCGTGATTGGACTGATCCAGGATGGGGGGGAATCAGCCTACAGACAGGAAGTGACACAGCTGATGTCCTGGTGCCTTCGTAACAACCTGGAGCTCAATGCTCTTAAGACAGTGGAATTGATAGTAGACTTTAGGAGAGCTCGCCCTTCCCTCCCCCCACACACCATCAACAACACCACAGTCACATCTGTGGAGTCTTTTAAGTTCCTGGGAACCATCATCTCCAAGGACCTTATATGGGGGGCCACCATCGACTCCACGGTCAAAAAGGCGCAACAGAGGATGTACTTCCTGCGGCGGCTGAGGAAACACAATCTGCCACAGCCAATTATGGTCCAATTCTATACTGTCATCGTAGAGTCTGTCCTCACCTTCTCCATCATGGTCTGGTTTGGCTCAGCCACCAAGCACGACATCCGGAGGCTGCAGCGAATTGTGCGATCAGCTGAGCAGGTTGTTGGCTGCAACCTTCCCCCCATTGACGAACTGTACACTGCAAGGGCCAGGAAGCGAGCAGGTAAGATCATCTCTGTCCCCGCTCACCCTGGCCACAAACACTTTGAGGCACTTCCTCTGGAAGGCGACTCTGCACTGTCAAAGCCACCAGACATAAAAACAGCTTTTTTTCCCACGAGCTGTAGCTCTACTCAATAACCAAAAGTTTGTGCCTCCTTTTGCTCTGGTATTTTATTTAATTCAAATGTTTAAACTTATAATGTTTTATTCTTAATGTTTTAATGTTTTATGTTTTATTCTTAATGGTTTACTATTAAACCATCGTATTGTTATTTGCGAGCGGTGCACCAAGCCAAATTCCTTGTATGTGTACATACTTGGCCAATAAACTTATTCATTCATTTATTCATTTACTGCAAAGCCACTGACTATGATAAAAATGCCATCCCTTTCCCTCAGATTTTCAGTCACATTTGTTCTTGAGATGAAGCCTTCAGAACATCTGAAATCCCTTTTATTTGCAGGATACAAGGAGCTAGCCGATTTGATAGAGAATTGGCTTTTTGGGAGGAAGCAGAGTGATGGTGGAAGGTTGTTTTTCGGACTGGAGGTCTGTGACTAGTGGTGTGCCTCAGTGATCGGTGCTGTGCCCATTACTGTTTGCGGTTGTAGGAGTGATGAGTAAGTTTGCAGATGACATTAAAGTGGGTGATATAATGAATGAAGATGGTTATCAAAGTTACAAAGTGGGTTTAGGAATATAATACCAGGGCAGGACCTACACAGTGAATGGCAGGGTCCTGGACAATGTTGTAGGATAGAGGGATCTAGGAATGCAGGTTAATAGTTCTTTAAAAATGATGTCACAGGTAGATAGGTTGGTCAAGGAGGCTTTTGGTACATTAGCCATCATCAGTCAGGGTAATGAGTATAGAAGTTGGGATATATTATAGTTGTACAAGACATTGGTGAGGCCGCCTTTGGGCTATTGTGTTCAATTTTGGTCATATTGCTAAAGGATGTCGTAGGATGATGCCAGATTTGGCAGTGACTACATTGACCATCGCAGTCTGGTGAACTCATGTGATGCTGTATGTGTTATTTATAGTGACAAGAATCTCCAGGACTGCATGGGGGCACTGTCCCTCATGACACGTGCAGTGGCGCTGGTGATCCCTGCCTAGACTGTGATGACAGTTTAGTCCTGGTCTGAAAAGAGGAGACGTGGTGATCTCAGGCTTCTCCCTGTTGTTCACCCTTACCTCGAGAGGTGGTGGTGGTCTCAAGCTTATCTTGGGGGCTCAGCTTTGGGCTTGAAGAGATGACGCTGGCAGTCTGTGGCTTCTCTTGGCGGCTCAGTCTTTGCCTCTGTGTATGTGGGCAATGTCACTCATTGTCCGTGGACAGGAAAATACACTGGCATCTGAGGCTTGCCCCGGCCACTCAGTCATAGCCTCCATCGAGGTGAAAGTGTTAGTTATTAATTGATTGTTGCCATATTTAAGCTTTCCTATTGTAAAAAGCAAATTGTATTGCATGATGGGATTTGGAAAAAAATCATCATGACAAGGTTTGTTTTTACATAAGTTGAATAGTTCACAGCTCTCTTACAAGTTTTTTAATGTTTGTTGAAGATGTTAATCAGATAAGAAGGGGCCAGAGGATGCCATTGGGATGACTGGCTTTTGGCAAAAAGTGAAAAACAACTCCATATTTGGAGATGGCTGATGGTTTCTGGTACATTACCTCATGCAATCGGTATTAAATTTCTAGGTATATTAACACCGGTTTTCTGGTATTTCTTTGTGTGTGCTTCTGGAGTATTCAGACGTAAAACTGTTGCCTCTGGGTCTCTAGATCCACACCCGTCAGACGTTAAATTAAAGCTTTGTATGGTCTTAAGAATTTGTACTTTGTCTATCTTTTTAAGTGAACTTTTACATTGGCGTAGTTGCGCAGGTCCTCACTGGGACCACCACCGGATGATTGAGCAGAGGTTACCAGGACTGGAAAGGGAGAAATTTGAGCTCTATCGGTCCATTGTAACCGACTCCTAGACACTCCTGGAAACACCTCTGTTTCTTTGTCAGATGTTGGTCTGTTCCCAGCTGAGGTTCTTAGAGATAGACAAAGGTAAGACCAATTGTGAATTGTGTATATATTTTTACGTATGTATTTTGTGTATGTATTTTTAAGAAGGAATTGGGTATGTATTTTAATAGGAATTGAGCTTTCTCTCTCTCTTGCTCTCTCTCTCTCTCTCTCTCTCTCTCTATTTTTTTTCTCTCTCTCTCTATGAAGGGCTCGTCAGCCTTGTTGAGACAGCCGTGGTTTGTCGGGTTGAGATACAAGGGACAAGGTGTGCGCCTGCCTTGTTGAGACACCCGAGGAGTTGTCGGGTTGAGAAACAAGGGGCGGTGTTGCTTGGTTGAGACACCCGTGGATTTGTTGGGTTGAGATATCAAGGTCTCTCTCTCTTCTCGCAACGATTAAGAAGTCCACCAAGTTGAGAAACTGGGGTCTCGATTAGCGAGTCTGCCTAGTTGAGACTCTTGGGACGGTGTTTTTTTAAGAATTGAGAAGTCTGCTTTCTCTCTCTCTCTCTCTCTCTCTCTCTCTCTATGTATATATATAGGTATATATATATATATATATCTACCTATGGGGAATGCTCTGGATAAAAGTGAACCCCCGTCCAACATATGTGTTATTTGAATTCTAAGTATAACAAGAAATTTAGAATATTAAGTTACAACTGACCAAACGGTTAGGAAATGAGAAAAGATGGAGGGATCCCTTTTCCTGAAAGCAAACTAAGGGAAAATGGCGTGGAAATTAGGACAGAATTAAGCATTTCCTGACTGAAGGCAGATGAAGAAGAGGAAGGGAGTAAGGACTGAGGCAGAAGAAGAGAAACAGTATTAAATTCAACATTGAGAGTTAAAACAACGCATAGCGCCGGAGAGGAGATACAGCGGATGGAGAAGAAAAAAAGCAAGATATGTGAGACTGCTAAGATAGTTAAACCTCAGTTAACAGTCTGTACCTTTGTTTAAAAGCAAACCTGCCTTCGAGATTTGAATAACTTTTGGCACAGAGCAACAGAACGGCAGGCAACCTTGCTTTGCTGAGCCCAGAATAAGAATGTGGGCCTTTGTCTGTGGAATTTGAAGATCTTATTGGGTGTGGCCAGACTTTGAAAAAGGGGAGTCTGATTAGTCGCCACCTCAGTGGGTGTGGCCAGACCTTGAGTGATGGGAAATCTGACCAATCGCGATCTGGATCATGTCCAATCACAGCGTCCAGGATCCTGAATGACAGGGAATTGGACCATCACACCCTGCTGCCTATCATTGTGAAGATTTATGGTAGAAGAAAAAATGCTGTAACGAGTTTTATTTCCAACTTAATTCTCTCGTTTCAACAAGAAGGCTTTCACAATTTAAAGATTTTATAACCACAATTGAGACCTCAGTCCTCCCAGAACAATGCCTGAGCTAATAAAACACAGTGGCTTGTAAAATCTTTCTTGTAAATTTTTTTGTAACCAAGATTCTGGTGAGCAAAAAAGGCAGATTACAAAGAGACGTCTTTGAAGTAAATATAATATGAACTGTTTTTGTAAATTGCTTTTGTACTTTCTTTCGTGTATGTGTATGTCTCCCTTTAAGAAACTGAAATGCATGGGGTCCCTTGCTGTAAATAGTTTTTAAAAATTTTTTGTTGCTGACTTCCGGTGGCACCATGATGCAATGAACAGGCGCAGCATTTAGCTCCGTTCCCGAAATTTGCAATATTTTGTGTAAAAAGCCGGTTTGGAAGACGGGACCAATTTAAAAATACCTACCGGAGCTGTTTGACGTCGCGCTGGTGACGTCATCAGAAATCGCTGTGAAAATATAAGTGGTTTAAGGCACTTTTAAATGAATAAAGTGATTCTTGTCCAAAGCCCTCAAAGATCTGTTACAAAACATCTTTTGAAAAATCAACAAACATCTGAAGACTTAACCTCTAAATTAGCCTCGGAAATGGCTACAAGGGCAAAGACTGAAATGGCTACAAAGGACAAAGAGCTGGAAGAAATAAAGCAGTCGGTAAGAGATTTAAGTTGTGAGATTGTTTCTGGGAATAAAAGTATGATGGAGAACATGAACCTTGGGAATCAGAAAATTATTGACACAATGGGCAATTTAAATAAACGAATTGATGATGTGGAAGCTGGACTAACTGTGAGAATTGACCGGGTGGAAGAAGATTGCATGGAGAAGTTTGACTCTGTTCACCAAACTATTACGTCATATAAGACTGCTATGAAAGATATGGAAGCATCTATGTTACAAATGTCTGAAGATATGCAGAGAATGAAGAAAGATCAGGAGCGCGTCATGGGGCAATTGGCTAAAATGTCTGATAAATGCCTTGATTTGGAAGCACGTTCAAGACGTCAGAATTTAAGAATAGTTGGAGTGACAGAGGGAAAGGAGGGGAGTGATCCTTGTGAGTTCGCTGCCAACTTACTTAAACAAGTACTCAACCTGCCCGTCGAACCGAAAATAGAAGTGGCACATCGGGTGCGAAGAGCGCAATCAAGGCCAGGAGCCCCCCCCACGGCAGATCATAGTGAAATTTCGTGACATTTCAGCTCTGGAAGATATTATGAAAAAAATCCAATACGGAAAGAATATGATGTTTGGGAATGATACCATTAAGCTATTCAGAGATTATCCTACTGAAATCGCCAAAAAAAGAGAACTGTTTTCAAAGACACGATAGATCCTGAAAGGAAATTAAAATGTAAGATATGGGATAATGTACCCGGCTAAAATGAGGATTACCTATAACGGTACCGAACATGCGTTTACTGACCCAGATGAAGCATACAAACATGCTCAAGACATCGTAAAAGAGATAGCTGATAAGTAAATCATCACGACTGCCAGGACAAGGCTCTTTATTCCATAGATAGCGGTGGAGGGGAAGCTGAGAAATATGACTTTTTAAAAGACTAAGGTGGCGCAGCTCCTCCACGTGCTGGTGTCTAGACATCTTATCTTCTTTGGAATGTGAACTCAAGGACATTCTTTGTTTCATCTCGAATGAAATACGGAACAAGAAGGGTGCGGCTGAATGGAGAACTTAATACAAACGGACTTGAAAACAAACCTTTTGAATTAAAGTCTTTTAAAATTTTAACTCTACACTAACGCAGAAACTAATGAATTAACATAGTAATATCAATTGAATCTAATGCGAACTGTTAAAATGGTAGAATGTAATAATGTATTATAACGGTTGACTTCCCGGGGAGGGGAAGGGGGGTCTAAATATAAGGAAATAGATTAATAACAGACTAAAAAAAACTAACTTATATAATATACTAGGCTTCAGTTTTAATTATGCTTGGGAGGAGGTGAGAAGATTCAGGTCCTTGGCAAACAGCCTGGAGGCTGACTCTGGTTAATCCCTTCCAACCAGCAGTTTAAGAAGGGTTTCGGCCCAAAATGTTGCCTATCTCCTTCGCTTCTTGGATGCTGCTGCACCCACTGAGTTTCTCCAACCTTTTGTGTACCCAGCAGTTTATTATTACTGAATGTGAAGCAAATGTAAAAATTGTTAGCATAAGTAAATGGTAGATAATCTGAAAACTTAATTAGATTAGTTAATTAGATATATATATATTGTAATCGTGATATATATAATTCGGATTTGATTTGGCCCCACCTCCCTTTTGCAAGATTTCTCAAGGGAGCGGAGCTAAATGTGTATTAACAACAATGGAAGTCAACAAATTTATAACTGCCACCATTAGGTGGCTAATTTGTTACAGTGTCGTTATTTTTAGACACTGTAATATCACTTAAAAAAATGTTTTGTCACAATAATTCACACTTTTTTGTCTTTTCACTTAAGGACAATTTAAAAAGGGATGTACCAACAGAATTTAATAGCGGAATATGTTCCCCCAACACCCACAGACCTGAGGTATTTGTTGCACCGTATGACTCAAAGGTATCAAAGTAATTTAAAATGCAAGACGATAAACAAAAGAAACTTGGAGGAATCACATTTTGTAGTTGGAATATAAGGGGTGCTAACGAACCAATTTAAAGGGGTAAGATTTTCGCACAATTGAAATCGCTCATTTCTGACATAATCTTCTTGTAAGAAACACATCTGAAATTGCAAGCTCAACTAGATTGAAGGCAAACTGGATAGGTCAAACATATCAGTCTTCATATATCTCTAAATCTAGAGGCACGGCAATTATTATTCATAAAGGTATACCATTTAAATCAAAGAATATCATAACAGATAAGGAATGGAGATATCTTATAATTACCAGAGAGATTCACGCTACCCCAATTACCATGGTAAATACTTATGCGCCTAATTTTGATAACCTCCAATTTTTAAATAAAATCCTGAATATAATTTCGGAGTTTAATTATCAAAATGTGATAATTGGGGGAGATTTTAATTGCGTTTTAGATCCGTACCTGGATAGATCCACACAACAAAAGAGGGGTAACACAAAATCTAAAACTAGTGAACTCCTAAATACATACATAAAAAATACAAATATAACAGATGTTTGGCGGATCGCTAACCCAGCTGGAAGGGAATACTCGTTTTATTCAACGGTACACAAAACTTATTCACGTATTGACTATTTTTTAGTGGACACAAAAAATTAATTCCCTACACAATTAACCCAAAATATCATAACAGCATTTCTGACCATTACCCGTTAACTTTTTTTTAAACTGGAAGGGATGCCTAATAAAAAATTGTTTTGAAGGTTTAATCCTCAAATTCTAAATGATGCACAAAGTGGTATATATTTAAAACAACAGATGGAACTTTTTTTCGACACCAATGAAACCCCAGATATTTCACCCACTTTACTATGGGAATCTTTTAAAGTATTTATCAGAGGATCTATAATTTCATATCAAGCTTTTCAAAATAAAAAGAATAAGAATGAACAAATGCAGTTAGAAGAACGAATTAGACAATTGGATCTAGATAATGCTAAAGAGCCAACTATCGATAAACATAATAAAATAACAATATTGAAATTTAAATTAAATAAAATATTATCAGCAAAAGTTATAAGATTATTTCAAATTACAAAACAGGAAAACTTTAAATTTGGTGATAAACCACATAAACTTTTGGCATGTCAACTGAAAAAAACGAGAAAAAGATCATACGATTTTAAAGATTAAATCAGATAAAAATGAATTGTTAACACTATCTAATGATATTAATAAAAGATTTGCTCAATTTTATAAAAAATTATATACATCTAAAACGTCAGCAGATAGCATTAAAGATATAGAGTTCTTGGATAACTGTAATCTCCCAAAACGTAGCCTGTTTGAACAAGAGGAATTAGGAGCACAGATCTCAATTAAGGAAATAGAAAAAAACAATAAACTCATTGAAGAATGGAAAAACACCAGGAACGGATGGGTTTAGTAATTAATTTTATAAAAGATTTTATGACATAATTTCACCACGTTTACATAAAATGTATATATATGCTTTCAAAGAACAAACATTACCAGAAACATTAGCGGAATCAATGATTACACTTATACCTAAAAAAGATAAAGATTTAGAAGATCTTGGTTCATACAGAGCCATTGCACTGTTAAATACAGATAAAAAAATACTAGCGAAAACACTAGCTAGAAGATTAAGAAAATATGTTAGTAAATTAATAAATGCGGATCAAACTGGGTTTATACCCAAGAGATACTCATGCAATAATCTGAGACGTCTGTTTAATATAATGCATTCATATAAAACTGAAGAACAAGACTTATCAATTATTTCATTGGATGCAGAAAAAGCATTTGATCAAGTGGAAATGGGACTACATGGTTAAAGTATTGCAAAAATTTCAAATGGAAGAGAATTTTATCTCATGGGTAAAACTATTATATGACAGGCCCACTGCTAGAATATTAACTAATAACATGTTGTCTCCGAAATTTCAATTATCCAGGGACAATAGACAGGGATGCTCACTATCACCTCTGCTATTTGCTCTTGTAATTGAACCTCTAGCTGAAAGCATTAGAACACATCCAAACATCCATGGTTATAATACAAAATGCTCAAATAACAAAATATCATTATACGCAGATGATTTACTACTGTACATCACAAAATGATAAATCAGTATATCAAATATATTATATCTAATAGAAGAATTTGGATCCTTTTCAGGATATAGAATAAATTGGAATAAAAATGAAATTATGACGATAAAACCTCAAGACTCAACACATGTGCTAAAATTCCCCTTTTAAATTGCTACAGAAAATTTTAAATATTTGGGAATCAAAATTACCAGAAAATATAAATCTTTATTCAATACAAACTATATGCCCCTACTTAATAAATTAAACGCCCTGATTAAATTTTGGAAAACTCTTCCGATGTCTTCAACAGGACGAATAAATGCTATAAAAATGATCTTTCTACCACAAATTTTATATCTATTCCGAGCAATACCAATATACTTACCTAAAAAGTTTTTTCTTAAACTGGATTCTGATATAACAAATTTTATATGGGACTATAAATCTCATAGAATTCAAAGAAGACATTTGGGCAAACCTAAAGAATTTGGTGGATTAACACTCCCTAATTTTTTTGTATTATTATTGGGCAGCAAATGTCAAAATTGGGATTCACCTGTTGGACAACTCTGCCCAGCGGGTGGATTGGATAGTAATGGAGAGAGAGGATTGTGCCCCTTTTAATATTGGAGCGATCCTTCTCTCAGCAATAAAACTGAATAATGCAATATACAGTAAAAATCCAATTATTCATAGTACTATTAGAATTTGAAACAAATAAAATTAACCCGTAAATTACGAAATGTATCCCTTCTCTCCCCTATAGTTAATAATCCGTTGTTTAAACCTTCCAGTATTGATAAATCATTTACATATTGGGAAATAATAGGAATTAAAACGTTTGGAGACATGTATGAAAATTGATTTTTTTTATCATTCCAACAACTACAACTTAAATACAAGCTGAGAAGTAATCAATATTTTAAATATTTTCAAATCCGTGATTATTTGAAAAAAATATACACAAGAATATCAAAATTTGTCTCCAAACTTATTAGATGAAGCAATGAATATAAAGGTGGACTCAACTAATTTAATATCATACTTGTATAATATTATCCTAAATATAGAAATACCATCATCCAATAGAATTAGAAGAGATTGGGAAAAAGAACTAGCTATAAAAATTTCGAAAGAGAGTTGGGATAAACACTTGCCATATGTGCACAAATGCTCGATCAATGTAAGACATATTCTAATCCAATTTAAAACCTTACACAGACAATATTATTCAAAAAGTAAAATAAGTATTTTTTTTCCAAATGTCTCCCCAATTTTTGATAAATGTCTATCCCAAGAAGCAACCAAAACACATTCCTTTGTTTTTTGCTTAAAAATCGAAAAATTCTGGAATGAAATCTTTGAAATGTTTACAAAATTATTCCAAATAAAACAGAAATCTAATGCAGAATTGATTATTTTTGGAACAATGGAAGCCAGCTTTGAGCTGATTACATTCCAAAATAGCTTCCTTAATTATGGCTTAATAATGGCAAAAAAACTGATACTTAAATTCTGGAAAAACGCTTCCACACCAACGATAAAAATGTGGATTTCAAATATTCCGAAATGTTACACCTCGAAGATATGAGATTCCTCATAGCAGGCAAATCAGACCATTTCCAAAAGATTTGGTCTCCATTTATCGACATATTACAAGCATAGGGTGCAACACAGCTCTGAAAATAAATGGTATCAGGACCTGGTGAGGGGTGTGTAAAGATACGAAGTAGGTACATCCCTTTTATCTTATTTTACCTTTTTATATTTTCTGTCTTCTATTTTTCTCTTTCTTTTCCTTTGGTTTTCTTTTTTATTCTTTCTTGTGTTTTACACTTCTACGGGTTCTTCCTGACCACTCTCTCACATAGAATCATAGAAAATAGGTGCAGGAGTAGGCCATTCGGCCCTTCGAGCCTGCACCGCCATTCAATATGATCATGGCTGATCATCCAACTCAGTATCCTGTACCTGCCTTCTCTCCATACCCCCTGATCCCTTTAGCCACAAGGGCCACATCTAACTCCTTCTTAAATATAGCCAATGAACTGGCCTCAACTACCTCTGTGGCAGAGAATTCCACAGACTCACCACTCTCTGTGTGAAAAATGATCTTCTCATTTCGGTCCTAAAAGACTTCTCCCTTATCCTTAAACTGTGACCCCTTGTTCTGGAGTTCCCCAACATCGGGAACAATCTTCCTGCATCTAGCCTGTCCAACCCCTTAAGAATTTTGTAAGTCTCTATAAGATCCCCCCTCAATCTCCTAAATTCCAGCGAGTACAAGCCGAGTCTATCCAGTCTTTCTTCATATGGAAGTCCTGCCATCCCAGGAACCAGTCTGGTGAACCTTCTCTGTACTCCCTCTATGGCAAGAATGTCTTTCCTCAGATTAGGAGACCAAAACTGTACGCAATACTCCAGGTGTGGCCTCACCAAGACCCTGTACAACTGCAGTAGAACCTCCCTGCTCTTGTACTCAAATCCTTTTGATATGAATGCCAACATACCATTCGCTTTCTTCACAGCCTGCTGCACCTGCATGCCTACTTTCAATGACTGGTGTACCATGACACCCAGATCTTGTTGCATCTCCCCTTTTCCTAATCGGGCACCATTCAGATAATAGTCTAACCTCCTGTTTTTGCCGCCAAAGTGGATAACCTCACATTTATCCACATTATACTGCATCTGCCGTGCATTTGCCCACTCACCCAACCTATCCAAGTCACCTTTCAGCCTCCTAGCATCCTCCTCACAGGTAACACTGACCCCCAGCTTCGTGTCATCCGCAAACTTGGAGATGTTGCATTCAATTCCCTCATCCAGATCATTAATATATATTGTAAATAGCTGGGGTCCCAGCACTGAGCCTTGCGGTACCCCCCTAGTCACTGCCTGCCATTCTGAAAATGACCTGTTTACTCCTACTCTTTGCTTCCTGTATGCCAGCCAGTTCTCTATCCACATCAATACTGAACCCCAAATACCGTGTGCTTTAAGTTTATATGCTAATCTCTTATGTGGGACCTTGTCGAAAGCCTTCTGAAAGTCCAGATATAACACATCCACAGGTTCTCCCTTATCCACCCTACTAGTTACACCCTCGAAAAATTCTATAAGATTCGTCAGACATGATTTACCTTTCATAAATCCATGCTGACTTTGTCCAATGATTTCACCACTTTCCAAATGTGCTGCTATCCCATCTTTAATAACTGACTCTAGCATTTTCCCCACTACCGATATTAGACTAATTGGTCTGTAATTCCCCATTTTCTCTCTCCCTCCCTTTTTAAAAAGTGGGGTTACATTAGCTACCCTCCAATCCCCAGGAACTACTCCAGAATCTAAAGAGTTTTGAAAAATTATCACTAATGCATCCACTATTTCTGGGGCTACTTCCTTAAGTACTCTGGGATGCAGCCTATCTGGCCCTGGGAATTTATCGGCCTTTAATCCATTCAATTTACCTAACACCACTGCCCGGCTAATCTGGATTTCACTCAGTTCCTCCATCTCATTTGATCCCCGGTCCCCTGCTATTTCCAGCAGATTATTTATGTCTTCCTTAGTGAAGACAGAACCAAAGTGTAACACAGGTATCTCACGCACTTACTATCTTATCTAACTGTCTCTATTCTTCTTCTTCTTAAAGTTTAAAATAAGAAGTGGTACAGAAAATGTATTATGTTATTTTTGGCTTATATCACTGTAATGTACATTACTTCTAATAAATACAATTAAAAAATATATAAATAAAATAAATAAAAATTATTGTTGGTACGATAAAAACGAATCAGGTTTGAAGTCTTTGATACCTGTGTTACACTTTGAAGTTATGTGGAATGTGTGTTTTTGGATCATGACAAGAGAAAAATGTGCAAAAGAGTTATTTGTTATAAATGTTTAAAGAGCTTTGTGTTTGAAATAATATTTGTGTATGTCCCTTTAAGAAATGGCAATTGTTTGGGGGCTTTAACATGGATCACCTCGAAGCAGCAGTTTGACTGTTTTTACAGCATTTTTTCACTGATAAGGATTCCACTGAGGATTCCGATGGGCACACTCAGATTCTTCAGATTTGGAGTATTGAAATCAAATACTTTTTTTGCATTGCTAACTTTTGTGGTTCTAAATACTGAGTTTTGTGCAGGTCTATTGTGGAATTTATTTTATTGTGGAATTTATTTTGATGTGCAAATTTTGTGTTGTGAGAATGTAATTGTTTTGTGTGAGTTTTTTGGCCAAAATGAATCACAAGGCATGAAAGAGCTAATTGCTATTACATTGCTTACTGAGATACTACACAAGATCATGTGGCTTGTATTTCTCTCAGATGGGCTTTCTCCAGTGGAACAGATAAGAAGGGAGAGAGAGATAGGACTTTTGCCTTTCATCACAGTAAGGAGGTGTTTGGAGATTCACTGTGCTGGATGTTGTGTGGAATTGTGTGTTTTGTTTTTGCTGTTATGACGAAAAATTGTTCAAACCTTTGGTTGTTTGAATGACAATAAAAGGAATTCAGCAGAGATTTTATATGACCATCCACTGGGGGCAACATGGAACCAGAATACTCCGAAGGTTGTTCACTTTCATCACATGACAATGGAAATGACTCATTATTTTTTATCGTTAACCAGGGCATTGAAGGATGTACAATAGAACCACTATGTCTAGAATTGAACCTGGTACTTATGTAATAATCAGGAAATGGATGAGGAAGAGACTTGACATTCAGTGGGAAAGGCATTGCCAGGTCCTTCTAACAACCCCTACCGCAGAAAAGGTGGAGGGGAGACATGCGTGGGTTCACTTTCACCACTGTAAGGTTGTCAGTATGGTGCCTAAAAGATAAAACGTTAACTTATTTATTTTCAGAAAACCCTTTCTAGGATAGATTGCGATGGACATGTCACTATTGTTTGCCTATCTTGGGACATTGATAGCCATCAGATCTGCGAGAAACCGAGTATGCCGATGTAATGCAATGTGATGGCGATGGTGGCATTGACAGATTTGCAGGTGACGCAGGGCTGGGTGACTGAGAGCTGTGGGAAGGATGCTATGAACTGAGGGTGACCACAGGCTACGTACCCACTAGTGGTGTGACTCGAGTGTGGAGGTTTCACCTACAGGCCCTCAGTGATTAACTAATTATGTATACACAACAATTAACCCATGCCTTGCCAGGTCTGCATTCTAAGGTACGAGAAGCGCAGAAACCACTACCAGTTGAACACACGGACGAGTTCATACTGTCAGACTACATACTGATAGGGACAGAAGGAATTGAAACTGTGTTTAACAGAACTGTACCAAGTGGTATCAACAACATCAACCACCAAGAAGATTAAGATCATCGCGTTGGATTCATCTGAGTGACCATTGGATTCATTCGGAGAACCAAGAAGGACAATGGGGTATTGACCCTACTTTTATTCTGGGATTGGCCCTACTCTGTTTTCGCAATACTACAACGTCTAGTAGTTGCCGAGTGATCAAGCCACGGGTAAATGGGACCCATAGGTATGGGGGACTTATGTATGATAATTAAAGGATGGTACACACCCCGTTTAAACCAGGGTGGAAGGTGAATGAAACTAAGGCAGGGAAAATACCACGGTTGAGAATAAAAAGTGATCCTCATATACCATTAAATACCTCATGTCATTGCAACTACCCAGAGAAAGGGGTATATTTTGGAAACAGCTCATGCACTACAATCTCTCCTCAGGGACCACCATGATCAAGATTACAGAGGTAGGGGAGGAAATGCATAACTTTAATAAAGGTGGAGAATGGTGGCCATTTAGCATGTTTGGAAGAATATGGGGAATGATAATACATTATGGATCTATTGTACTGCTGATCATCATATTCATCTATGTACTGAAATGTCTGAAGCCTCTACTATGTACTAACCAAGGACTATAATTGTTATCAGATTCTGATTAAAAGGAAGGAATGAAAGAGTTAGTTATTAATTGATTGTTGTCATATTTAAGCTTTCCTGTTGTATTGCATGATGGGATTTGGAAAAAAATCATCATGACAAGGTTTTTTTTAACGTAAATTGAATAGTTCACAGCTCTCTTACAAGTTTTTTAATGTAAGTTGAAGAGGTTAATCAGATACGAAAGGGCCAGAGGATGCCATAAGGATGACCGGCTTTTGGCAAAGAGTGAAAAACAACTCCATGTTTGGAGGTGGCTGATGGTTTCTGGTACATTACCTCATGCAATTGGTATTAAGTTTCAAGGTATATTAACACAGGTTTTCTGGTATTTCTTTGTGTGTGCTGCTGGAGTATTTAGACGTAAAACTGTTGCCTCTGGGTCTCTAGGTCCACACCCGTCAGACGTTAAATTAAAGCTTTGTATGGTCTTAAGAATTTGTACTTTATCTATCGTTTTAAGTGAACTTTTACAGAGGCATTGGCTGTCTAGGTCTTCTTTCTAGCAGCTGTTTCCAATGATGCTGAGAATTGGCCTCTCTTGGCCTGTCTGCCAGTGATAGGGATCAGAGTGGCATCCGAGGGAAGAGGCACTTTCACAAGGTGTATTAGATCAGGAGGGAAAAGATAGGGTGAATGCATAGTCTTTCACCCAGAATAGGGGAACCAAGAACCAAAGGGCATAGGTTTATGGTGAGAGAGGAAAAGTTTACTTGGAACCTGAGGGGCAACTTTTTCATACTGAGGGTGCTGGGTTTATGGAACGAACTGCCAGAGAAGGTAGTTGAGGCAGGTGTTATAACAACATTTAAAATACATTTGGACAGGTAATGGATCTTCTCCTTGCGGTTTGTGGCAGCCGAAGTTATGTAACACCCTCCAGGCGCTGTAGCCACAATGTGCTGTTATCCAGAGCCATGAGGTCTACCCCTCCACCAAGGGGATGGAGGAAAGCAGTCGAAAATGACGTGCTGCACTGTTTTCTGGTCTGCTCCACACATGCAGGCTGCTGATGAATGTAGCCCCCAGTGTTGCATGTTGCCATTGAACCGGCCGACCCATGTACGGAGCCGGTTCAGGTTGACCCACTCTTTGCAGGGCAGGTCCGAGCCGGGTGCGGCTGTGGTGTTCCGTGCAACAGTGAATTCAGGAGGTCACAAAGTCTGTTCCCAGCTAGTTCTCCATGCTCCTCCTGTGTTGAAACTGGAGTTCATGTTGTCGACCTCCCCGTGGTGAGCCCAGTCAATTGACCTCAGTCAGGCGAACGACAACAAACAGAGACAACCGTAGAAATAACAACGAACAAACAGCAGCAGCAGGTAATGGATAAGAAAGGTTTGGAGGGATTAATCTATAAATCTTTGGGATGTGGGAGGGAACCCACGCGGTCACAGGCAGAACATGCAAACTCCACACAGACAGCACCTGAGATTAGATTTGAACCTGCGTCTCTGACGCTGTGAGGCAGCAGCTCCACCGTGCCGTCACAATTTATGTTTTGTAACAATTATAAAGCAACTCATGCAGTTTTCTCATGTTTAAGATGCTGTTTTTTTACGTGGTGGCAAAATAACTTTCTTGTTACATGCTATTAATTCCATTACACCACGATGTATCTAAGATCCATGTCCAGAGAGTAGGTATGTTACAATACTTACCTTCAGCAGGGCTGCAGTTCTGCCACTGGCCATGTGCGCGACTTTCATGGGGGGGGGGGGGGGGGGGGGGTGGCAGGGCTAAAATGCCGTTTTCACCTGCCTATCCGAGATATATTTTCTCGGGCTGATGCTGAAAAATTGATCCGACTTGCGTTCTCGGAAGTTTAAAAAAAAAATCGCAGGACAATTTAATCGCTGGAGTAAATTTAAAAAAACGACTTCTAATGCCGTCAACGCCGACAGCGGGACGAATCTCACGTAGGGGACAAAACATAATGTAAGTCGTTTATTTTACATATAAACTTGCTTCTTAGGATGACTTTAATCAAAATTTCATTGGCAAAAATGTGATTATGGTCCCATACGAACCGGCAGTATTTTTCCTGCCGATATGGGGTTCAAAGTCACCGCAAACCACAACGTTCCAATCGATCGCATTCCACAAAAACCCACTCACAAGATTATTAAAATGGCCATTACATTAAATTCCTTCCATTTGGCCTTTAAATTCATGACAATGAGATTTTAAAATCATGTTTTATTGGGAATTCTTGTGTGAATGTTATTTGGACACTTAGGCTATTTAAAAATGTTAACCTTTTCTTAAGAAATGGATAGATGTTTAGATCCAGTAATTGAATTTTGTAATTAGCTACAATTAGGTAACTAACTAATTATATGCTTTAATTTCAGGTAATCCAAGTAAGATTGTTACTTATTTGTTTCAGAATGCTTCAATCTATAATAACTGAAAATTTCTTTGAGTTCTCTTAATTTTTGAGAAAGTTATGGGCTTTTGACTATCCTTGATCACAGCTTTTGTGTTAAGTCAATGAAAAAGCAATAGGGAACAAGATGCTAATTTCCGAGTTTGAAAATTGCCATAACTTGCTTTAATACTGAAAATATGAAAGTGAATTAGGTGTGAAATTAAACTTATTTTTATGCTTTATCTAATGGGATAAATTGCAGACTTGATTTTTAAAATCTCAAAATGTTGTAACATTGCTACAGAGAGTACTAGGAAAGCTCTTCGGAATTAGTAAACGTCCAATTCCAAGTGAAGATTCACCCTATTTCCAGTCTCGTTCCTCGAAACTTCGCTACAGCCCTTGCATTTAGGGAAGGGGAGAGCGGGTTGAGACGTGCGCTGGCTTTGCCAGTGATTTTGCCACCACATTAAAAAAAACAGCATCTTAAACATGATCTTCCTCCCACATCCCAAAGATTTCGCCGCCGCCCCGTCAGCCGAGTTTGGAGCGACAGCTCGCCATCCACGCCAAAGATACAGATCCACGCTGCATCCTGGAACTTACCATTAACACCAGGGAGGTTGAAACATCCCGACGACCGCGGCAGCGGCTTCTACACTGGTGGCTCTGTCACTGGTTATGTGCCACTGGTCCCTGTTCAGAGGTGCTCAAAGGGAACTCGCAATTCAAATAAAATAATAACCTTCTTCATTGGGCAGGGGAATGGCATGGGCGGCTGAGTGAGGACCTCCTCTTTCCTGGCGTCTCTGGAGTTGGGAGTAGGGAGAAGTTTGAACGATTTTCCGCTGCCGGGAGAGGGGGCGAGACGGGGCAGCGGCGCAAAAATGTCGAGTGAAGTCAAGCAAAGGAAGAAACCGGCGGCTGGCAACAAGCAAGGCGAGGCGGTCGGGGAACAGAATGTGAAAGGGATGGCGTCGGAGGAGCCGGGGAAGAAGCCAAAGCCGGAGCCCGAGTGCGATCGGCGCAAGGAAGGCAGCCGGGGAACAGACTTGAGGAGCGCTCTGTTTCTGCTCTCGCTGGTCGCCAGCGCGGTGCTCGCAGGGTGAGAGCGGGCAGGCGGGCGGGGGTGCGTTCACAGTGAGGGTGGCCAGTGAATGAGAGTGGGCGCTCGAAGGGGGAGAACGGGCGCAATTTCTTAAAGGGTCCGAATGAGCGCAAGAGTCGCCCAATCGTTGCCTCCATTTCAATTAGCGATTTCCCCAACATCTTCGTGGGATCATTTGTTTCGAAGAATGAAAGAACAGAAACGTTACCTTCTGTTCAAAACTAAATTCTTTTAAAAGTGTTTTAACGGGATGAGAAAAATAGTATTTTTAAAATCACTGTGCGATTCAAAAGGAAAAACAAACATGGCTGTGACTTCCCATTCCATTTAAACTGGAGTTGCGTGTGGTGCTTGCTTCGGTCATTTTGCCAGGAGGCGGAATGTGAATCTAAATCTGACTTTTATTTTGCGACGAAGATAGACACAAAAAGCTGGAGTAACTCAGCGGGACAGGCAGCATCTCTGCCTGGAGAGAAGGAATGGGTGACAATTCGGGTCGACACAGGAAAGCTGAGAGCGTTCCGTGGACGTGCTCGCTCGCTTCTCTGGCCCTTCCACAGGGAACGTTGCCCGGAATGTGAGCCGTGGGGCCATCCCGGGACAACGCTCTTGTTGGTCTTGAAGCGGCGAAGAAACATTTCATTTAGATGGAATCAATGTAGTTTCTTAAAATAGTTTTTAAAACTGCATTACGCTCGTCCAATGAGTTGGGTGGCTCCAGTCAATTCACATACTTCTACCTAGACGCCCCTCCATTGCGCTGTGCGTCTGAGCTAGCGCGTTTTGAACCATTGGACGTGGCATTTGCCGCTCGCTTTTACCGATCGAGAGTGTTCAATTGTCATATGTACCGCAACGATGAAATTCTTACTTGCAGCAGCGGAACAGGTTTGTTCACAAGGTAACAAACAAAAAGAAAACCAATAAATAAAATATAGTACAGAGCAAAACAAAAGTCAGAAGTTCCTTGTGCAAACAAGACAGTCCTAGCTTGATACGTTGCTTTTCTTCAGAGATGCTGCCTGTTCCGCTGAATTACTCTTTTGTGTGTTTCTTTTGTGTAAACTAGCATCTGCTTTCCTTCCTACAAAGTTGAAGTTCAGTTAGAGTTTCAGTTGGAGTTTTCAATAGTCTGAGGCTGTTGGCAAGAAGCTGTTCTTGAACTTGGAGACCATGGGTATTAGACTCCTGCACCTTCTTCCCGATGGCAGGAGTGAAATGAAGACACGGTCAGGGTGGTGTGGGTCCTTGATGATACCACCTAGCTTTGTGAGGCAATGTCTTCAATACATATCTTTGATGGTGGGGAGGTCCATACCCAAGGTGGTCCAGTGTCCACCATATTTTGTAATCTCCTTTGTTCCTGGGCGTTCGAGTTACCAAACTAAGCTTGGTGTAACCAGACAATATGCTTGTACACCTGTATAAGTTCAAGTGAGTATTCATCGACATACTGAATTTTCTAAGGAAGTTGGGGTGATGATGGACTGATTGCATCAAGGTGCTGGGTCCAGCTCAGATCTTCAGATTTAAGCACATTCAGTAACTTCACATTGATGACTCTCTCCACCACCAACCCATTGATGAAGACATGTTTGTGGATCATTGGGCTTTCTCTTCTAAAGTGAACGATCAGTTACTTGGTTTTACTGATATTGACAGCAATGTTGTTCTGGCACCATTCAAGCAGATGACCAATCCCCCTCCTATACTCCAACTCATCATTACCCATTATTCATCCAACAACAGTGGTGTAATTGGTAAATTTAAAGATGGAGTTGAAACTATCTGGCTACATAGTCATGGGTATAGAGTGAGTAAAGCAGGGGACTGAGTACACAGCCTTGAGATGCCCCTGTGGTGATAGCTATTGAGGAGGAGGAATAAGCTAAATGCACACATAAATAACAATGCAAAACTGAAATGATTTTAAAGTGAGTAAATTGCCTTCCTCTTTTTTTTCTTCTTTACAGTCTATAATCCCCCTGTGAAATTATAAGGGTCACAGATCTCAGCACATAGTTCAAGAGCTGACATCCTGCCACCCACCTCCATCCCTTCATGTAATTGCTGGGGTTTGATTTGATCACAAATGCTAAACTCTTTGGGGTGATTGGTGATTGGGTGAACTGAAATGCAGGGTGCGACTACTCTTCTGTAAGTTTGGAATTTCCACAGTCAACTATGCATGCGGGGAAGTCCTAAGCTTGGAGTCATCTAGGTGGGCAAATGATAGGAGCTGTGGCATCAACCAGAAAAATCCTTGCCAATGGTTGTCTTTTTAGAGGACGTCTTCAAAAGGTGCAAAGGAGTGTAAAACGTGGTCATTTGGTAGTGAAACTGGCCATTTGAACGTTGTATTTCTATAGCTGTAATTGCCTGCATGCTTACATTATCTAGATGTTGCAGATACAGTATTATAAAAGCCAAGTTTTTTTTCCCGCAGGGCTATGTTTCAGCAGTCAGCTAACTTTGCTGATTTGGAGCAGAAGTACCAGCAGCTCTACACAAAATCTCTCGCTGCCCAGGCCTTGGGAGACGAAGTTAGCAGAGTTTCAAAGAAGGTAAATGTATTATTGGTGCCCACTGTAAACACTTTTTAAAAGAAGTGCTTGGTTGAGTATATATCGTGATAAAATTGTTTATAGTTCAGATAAAATATTGTCACCCAATTTTGAGCATGTTTACAATGAGATTCTGGTAATCAAAAAATCATGATATCGGGCCCTGGAAAATTTTGAAATTGAATTCAGGAAAGATAACTTTGTGAGCTGGAACCAGAAAATTACTGTTACATTTTTAAACTTTGTTTTCATTAGGGGAATAGTATCTACCTATACTCAATTCAGCAGTCTTGATGCTTACTAGTCTCTGTTCAGTTATTAAAATATTAAATAAATCATCTACTGCTGTTTGGGGGCATCTGTTTTTGCCTGAAGTATAAATAAGTTATTTTCAGTATAATAGAGATGAAGCTATGACTTCCTAGGCAATGAAAGGATGAGAAAGCATTGTGCACGAGAACACTGGGATTTATTAAGACGTTATTTGCAATGAGTTGTACACAACTGTTGGTTTGGTCTCTTCAACAACGATTGAATTTCATGAATCTCTAGATTCTCCAGATACATTTTTCAAATCATCATGAAATTGTTTCTCGGATCACAAAGTAAGTAAAGGTAATGGTAAATAGAGAAGCTAATATTCAAATTGACATTGCTAAGTACAGCTTCATATGCACTTTTTATTTAATCTTTGAATCTTTCATTGTTTACAGTCATGTCCAGAATTATCAATGGGCCTCCTGTCAGACCTTTGGTGGGAAAAATATGATAAATGTCCACTCTGATAAATGCCCGCTCTTTAATACACTGATTTAAACTGTAAAATAACCAAAAATAATGCTATTCAATTGTGTTTGCTTTCATTTCTATAAAACAAATATGCTGCTGGTTATTATCTTGCAACCAGCCTAGATATTTTTGATTTTATTCTTTTGATTGGAAGGTATGGGCCTAAAACACTATTTTCAGGAGCTGATGTTGATATGTTTACATGCCACCATAGGAATAGGAATTTGATTTGAAAAACAAGGATAATTTAAATAATAATACAAATCCAGATTGTGGTCAGTAAACCTATCTAATTTATTACTGTTGTTCAGGGGTGGAACATTGATGTCTACTTGGTCCACATGCAACTTCAGACCCCTCTCCCCCATGTGATTGATGCTAAATTGATCTCTGAAATGGCCTAACAAGCTTTTCAGCTTGGCAGTAATGGATGGACCGTAAATGATGATCTTGCCAGGAACCAAATATTGTTCAATAGTGACACAAAAGACCGCAGACACTGGAATCGTGAGCAAAAAAAACAAAGGAAGGAACTTAGTGGGCCAGGCAGTATCTATGGAGGAAAACGGAGATAATCTGTCAATTTCCATTCACAGATGCTACCTGAGCCACTGGCTGTCCCATAGTATTTTTACATTTTTTTATTGTAAATTATTCTTTTCTAAATGTTAGACCATGTACCGATGGATAACAGTGCTCTATAGAACTTTCTACAGGGTTAGTTCCTATTGAACATTTTACACAAGACCACATGAAGATTTGTGAGCATTTCTCTCTTTTACAATACAGAGTACTACTTTCAAATTCATATTGTTACATTTTAAAACCTAAGAAAGAAATATGCCTGATATAGAAGGAGTCCAGTGAAAATTCACTAGTCTACTTCCTGGGATGGCAAATCTGTCATATGAGTGGAATGCAGTAGATGAGGCTTTTTGAAGACACAAAATATTAATATGGAGTCCCTGATTTACTTTCAGAACAAACTCTCTTTATTGCATATTGGCCACCTTGGGAGACATGTGTCCTTGGACAGATGCTCTCCTGTCCGAGGGCAGATGACCACAGGTTCGATCCTGACTAGGGTGCTGTCTGGATGGAGTTTGTGCGTTCTCCCTGTGACCACTTGCGTTTTTTTCCCGTTTCCTCCCGCATTCTAAAGCCGTGCAGGTTTGTAGGTTAATTGGCTCTGGTAAAGATTGTAAATTGTCTCTAGTATGTGGTATAGTGCTAGTGTAAGGGGATTGCTGATCGGTGTGGACTCAGTGGGCCTGTTTCCATGCTGTATCTCTAAATTAAACTAAACTTGATGCAAATGAGAGGAGCCAAAAGTGAAACGTTGTTTAAGATGTCTTTATTATGCATTTCCTTGTTTCTTCATTGTTTTTTATACTACTTCATCTCCATTCCCCTGGAGACGGTGAAGTAGTTGCTAGGCAGCATTCTTACCTGATGAGAAAGAGGAGAAAAGGGAGTGATTGGTTGTGACTGGGCCTTGATTATGCTGGTGGTCTTGACAAGGCAGCGTGAAGTGTAGATGGAGTCCAGGGAAGGAAGGTTGGTTTGCGTGATGGTCTGCGCTATGTCCACAATTCTCTGCAAGTTCTTGCTCTCTTGGATGGAGCTGTTCCCAAACAATGCTGTGATACATCCCAATAAAATGATCACTACAGTGCATCTGTAGCAGTTGGGGAGGACATGGATAGGTTGTGTTTTGGGTCAAGATTTCTTTATTTAAAGGTGGTGAATCTTTGTATGGCTCAGATGATGGTAACATTCAAAATTGAGGTGCATGGATATCTGAATTTGAAGGAATCAATGTACATGTTGACAGGGCATGAAATAAGCCATGATCTTGTTGAATAGCAGAGCAAGCTCAAAGGACCGTATGTCCCTCTCTCACTTCGAATGTGAAGTCCTTTTGAATACTTTTTCAATGTAGTACTAAAACGTGCTAATTCTGATTTGGTGTGTACATTTATTGATCGTGTACTGCGAACAGATGGTGCAGAATTGTATTATTTTCAATAAATTGAAGCATTTTGGGAATACATTTTACTGATAGAGCAGCTTGCACTTTTATCTTTCACATCCCATTGGGAAATACTTCAGTAATGTGTGCAATAAGTGATATGCTGCCTTCATTTAATGCTCTATGTTGCTTTTGTGACTGGGAGTATCTTAAAACATGAAGCGGCCACTTGAAAAAACTCTGCCCCCATTTGCACAGGACTGAGTCGCTGTTGACCAGCAGTTGCCTCCCAATCTTTTTCCTCCCAGGACCAACCGGAGGGTTGTTGCTGGTGAGGCAACTGGCATACATTAGATCTCAAAAGACTAGTGAGTTCCAACAGGCTGACTGTAGCTCACCTCGCCTGAAGATAAGACAATCCCACACCTCCAGCTTCTCACACACTCCTAAAATTCTATGTTCAGATGTGAGCTACGGTAAATTTCTTCAGATGATCTCATGCATTCCACTTTTTAAAAAAGTTTTTTTTTTAAAGTATGCAGATTATATGCAAAAATAGTGGCATGCAGATTGGTTATAAGTCCGCTTACGAATTAATTCAGAATATTTTGAACACAATTTTAAGGATGATTAAGTAGATTTGCACTTGTTTTGTGTTGTGGATGCAGCTGGAGTTATCAGAAGAAGTCCTGCAGAAAGCCCTATCATCTAGTTCGGTCATGGCCTTCTTTGAACAGGAGATGTCAGAGCTGCATAGCAGTATGAATAGCTTGCAAAACAAAGAACAGACAATAGCAAGAAAAATGCAGAATGTCAACAAAAATTTCCAAAATATTTCCGATACATGGAAACGAAGCTTAAGTGAAATAAATAGTGAGATTGCAAACCTGAAGTTCGAGTCGAAGAACATGCATAATAAAATTACATTGGAAATTAATACAGTGGAACAAGGTATGAAGGAACTCAATGTAAAGATGGAAGAATTGGAAGTTAGTACTTTGGGAAACACAAGATCAATCAAACGGCAAGAGGAAGAAGATTTAAGTGGCCTTGAGAAGCAAGCAAACTGGAACACAAAGAGTATCCAGGAACTATCTGAACAACAAAACAGCCTGATGTCAAAGGATATAGAGCTACTGGAAAAACTAACTGAATTTGAACCAAAGTTTAAGGAATGTGAAGAAGCACTTCCATTAATTGATAAAGGTGTTCACTCTGTCCTCAAGGTGTCCAGAGACCTTCAAAGCACAGAAATGAAAATAGATGACATGACAGTTCAGATGTTTAATTTGGAGGACAATATGTTAAAAATCATTACTGAGATACTAGATTTAAAGACAGAATTGGAAGCTTTACAGTCTGACCCTACCATCTAATGCTCAATAAGTAATGTTGTGAAAATGAATGTAATGGAATGTAACAGCAATGTGGAAGGAAAATAATTACCATGAAGCATTCCACAGGTAGATAATGCATTTTGAGTGGGGAAGGCAAGCTCCATTGATGCCATCTTAATCATCTTTGTCCAATGGTGGTAATTGGACCGTATCTGTTGGTAACTAAATCGACAAGGCATTCCCTTCTTGAGTAAGATGAACAATATATTCCATGTTTGGTTAGGGTGCAAATGGCGATTGCATTCAACTTTGGCAATAATATCTACAATGTACCAGTTTGAAGGCTGTGTGCCTGTCTGAACTTGCACCCCTTCCCTCAGGACATTCCTGTGTAAGTGCAGGAGATCCATTTGCTTGACAACAGCCCATGCAACTGCAACAAATCTAACATTTCTTACCTTCCCCCTTCCCACTCTCCTAGCTCATTATAAGCTTCACACATGAAGAAATCATTTACATACATTTTTCAAATTGGTATTCTGTATTTCCTACCCAACATTTGATCTCCCTTATAGGTTTAACACAGGTCAAGTGACTGCTTCCAAACTCCTACCACTTTAAAACACACATGAAAAATAAACTGCTGCATGAACTTAGTGAGGCCATGCAGCATCTGTGGAGAGGAAGGCATTGACCATGTTTTGGGTTGAGACTCCGAATGAAGACTGAGAATGGAGACAGAAGGTAGCTGCTATAAAGAGGAGAGGGAGAGGGGTGAGACAGGGGGCCCGTGGGTGATAGCTGGACTGGGGAGGGTAGAGCCGGGCAGGGTTGCTGGGGAAAAGCAGTCAGGTAGTGAGAAGTGGAAGAAGACAAGGAGGTGAAAGGGGCTAGATGGAGACACTGGAGGATGTGGAGACATAGGCTGGAGGATGACCAATAGGGATACATAGCCGACAAATGCTGAAATCTCCATCTTACTCCAATTCTGACTTGTTCTCAGCCTTCTCTGCTCTTCCAACAAACTTCAAATTAAGGACAAAGACCTCTTTGACCAATCATGTCCTTATCAGCATTTTGGTTCAATATTGAGTCCCAACAAGTTCAGATATAGTATAGGGACAGTATGGAGTTGCTGTCTTCCATTGTCATTTATACAGGCATTACAAACATACAGTGGCTTGCAAAAGTATTCATACCCCTTGAACTTTTCCACATTTTGTCACGTTACAACCACAAACGTAAATGTATTTTATTGGGATTTTATGTGATAGACCAACACAAAGTGGTGCATAATTGTAAAGTGGAGGGAAAATGATATATGGTTTTCAAATTTTATTACAAATAAAAAACTGAAAAGTGTGGCGTGCAAATGTATTCAGCCTCCCTGAGTCAATACTTTGCAGAACCACCTTTTGCTGCAATTACAGCTGCAAGTCTTTTGGGGTATGTCTCTACCACCTTTGCACATCTAGAGACTGAAATTTTTGCCCATTCTTCTTTGCAAAATAGCTCAAGCTCAGTCAGATTGGATGGAGAGCATCTGTGAACAGCAATTTTCAAGTCTTGCCAGAGATTCTCAATTAGATTTAGGTCTAGACTTCAACTGGGCCATTCTAACACATGAATATGCTCTGATCTAAACCATTCCATTGTAGCTCTGGCTGTATGTTTAGGGTCGTTGTCCTGCTGGAAGGTGAACCTCCGCCCCAGTCTCGTCTTTTGCAGACTCTAACAGGTTTTCTTCCAAGACCTGGCTCCATCCATCTTCCCATCAACTCTAACCAGCTTTGCGGTCCCTGCTGAAGAAAAGCATCCCCACAGCATGATGCTGCCACCACCATGTTTCACAGTGGGGATGGTGTGTTCAGGGTGATGTGCAGTGTTAGTTTTCCGCCACACATAGCGTTTTGCATTTAGGCCAAAAACTTCAATTTTGGTTTCATCAAACCAGTGCACCTTCCTCCACATGTTTGCTGTGTCCCCCACATGGCTTGTGGCAAACTACAAACGGGACTTCTTATAGCTTTGTTTCAACAATGGCTTTCTTCTTGTCACTCTTCCATAAAGGCCCGATTCTCCCACCTGAGCTGTGGATCTCTGCAGCTCCTCCAGAGTTTCCATGGGCCTCTTGGCTGCTTCTCTGATCAATGGTCTCCTTGCCCGGCCTGTCAGTTTAGGTGGATGGCCATGTCTTGGTAGGTTTGCAGTTGTGCCATACTCTTTCCATTTTCGGATGATGGATTGAACAGTGCTCCGTGAGATGTTCAAAGCATGGGATATTTTTTTATAACCTAACCCTGCTTTAAACTTCTCCACAACTTTATCACTGACCTGTCTGGTGTGTTCCTTGGGCATCATGATGCTGTTTGTTCACTAATGTTCTCTAACAAACCTCTGAGGCCTTCACAGAACAGCTGTATTTATACTGAGATTAGATTACACACAAGTGGACTCTATTTACTAATTAGGTGACTTCTGAAGGCAATTGGTTGCACTGGATTTTATTTAGGGGTATCAGAGTAAAGGGGGCTGAATACTTTTGCACGCCACACTTTTCAGTTTTTTATTTGTAAAAACATTTGAAAACCATGTATCATTTTCCTTCCACTTCACAATTATGCGCCACTTTGTGTTGGTCTATCACATAAAATCCCAATAAAATACATTTACATTTGTGGTTGTAACGTGACAAAATGTGGAAAAGTTCAAAGGGTATGAAAACTATTTCAAGCCACTGTATGTTGACATTCTTGTTGCCTGCTTGAGATGTCAGAATAATCACAAAATAAAGTAATTGCAATAATCTATTTCCATTCAGCAAAAAACTGTTGAACTAGGTAATCAGGCAGCCTTTGAAACAATGATTTATAATAGTGTAAATGCCTCAGTTTATTTTGCATTAAAACCTGTATCCATCTTATGTCAGTGAAAATCACAAAAACTGCAGATTATGCAGTTTCCAGGTAAACTACAAACTACGGACTAATAGCTTGAAATTCAACAATCAACCAAGTTACACTGTGGAGTCAGTCTGAAGTAAAGGAAAAACCTTGCGTGAATTTTGTCTACGTAAGAAAGAGAGACTGAAATCCCATCTTGCTTTCCTAAGCTCTTATATATATATATATATATATATTGAGAGACAAAATACATAGCAAAAGAAATTACCATAATGGCCATAAGACATGATAGTTTGAAAAAGAATGACTGCAAATATATGGTTGAATTAACTTGAGGTAAATATTTTATGATAGCTTCAGAAATCATCACAGGCATTGATATGTTTAAGGTCAACAGAGGAATAAAAATGAAAAACCATTTTCTATTAAAATACGTATATTGAATTTAAACAGGATACATTGAATTTGTCTATAAATTAGTCAAATTAGTCTATAAATAGTCTATCGCCAATTTAGTCTATAAATGCAACATATTAGTAGTTATCACTGTTATGTTATCCATTTCGGCAGTCCTTCTGCTGAAGATCAACCAATGTACACCCAGGTGTGTGACAAATAACTTTTATGTATTCCATATTTATGATATCACATGGTACATTCTTGAACCTGCAGGAACAACATAAAGTTTGCCTTTATTTGAAAATCTTACCTTTGTAAGCCAAGTAGGTCAGAGGCAAATATCCAATTTAGTATTGATGGAGAGCTGTCTAATTTATGAAAGCATGAATCTATTAAATCAATCAATACATCTAAACATGGTCAGGAAATCACTTGTAATGCATTTGTAAGCATTCTGAGGGTGGAAATGCATTCATTTGATAGAGAAAGCAAGCCTACAAATATATATATTTTTTCATGACTTGCCTTCAAATGATACATAATGAAGTACTATTGAAACCTTATCACTGCTGTAGGAAACAAGGCAATCAGTCTTCTGCAGCAAGATCCTGCAGTAACCATTAATGTTATAAATTCATGTAAATTTGCTTTACATAGCAGTGTAATGGATTATTTATTTTGATTAGAAGGACAGAAGACAAATTATCACCATTTCCTGAACCAGCTTCCTGGCAGTCATGACAACTATTACCATAATTTCTTACAAGCGAAATAATACATGATGTGCTGGATATATTCTCATCTAATGATCAGGTGATAGTTTCCATAAGGGACAAACATGCTTCAGATGTGAAGGCTGTAAGTTTTGATTTTCAGTGACTATCAGCCGCAATCACAATTGTGGAGCATTAATTGGCTTTAGCTATGCCTGTTACAGTGCTCTCCCAATCATCTCTGACAGAGAAAATAACAATGCCACAGACGTACCAAGCTAACATAGTGACCAAATGTGCATAAATTAGATGCAATGTTGAAAAAAAGCAAATTAGTATTATTATCGAGTATTAAAATGAGTTTGGGAATTATTTGTTCTTAATTTGCTTTCTAGTAGGTCTCCAGAAATTAAAATAATTTCTTGAATAAATAAAAATCATTTTGGGCTCCAATGGAATAGCTATTAAAGTCGACCTCTAAGCAACAGATTTTCAAGCAGGAAAGTTCACATGAATCTATAGAACCCGTATTTCCCTTTTCCCATTTATGAAGAACGATCTTTAAGAATTTTTTTTTTTTCTCCGCACTGACGGTGCCTGATCTATTGAGCTTTTCCATCTTTTCTGCTTTTTATTTGTGATATCTTTTCAATTGAACAGCTTTCATAATCTAGCATGTCTGATTATAATTTATGTTTAGATGTCTGGAGTGGGGCTTGAACATACAAACCTTTAAGTCAAAAGGAGGAATGTGCATGGTGAGGCATGTTATAAGCAAACTTTGTATCTTTTCTATTATCCACGGTCAAATTTTCAAGTATTCATCTGCAGTAATATTTACATTTTATGGCATGAAATACTGATAAGTGCAGTGATCCCATGTGCAACAAAACAAAGGACTTGATGCCTATCTGTAACATACTGGCCAAAAACAGGATCATGATTCTGTTATCGGAATAACTTGGGCATATAATCGCCCAGAATCTAATATAACACTGGAGAATTTTTATAGGTAGTTTTATTCGAGATATTGTTGTGTATTTTCTCTCCTTGCATAATTAAATCTAAATGTTATCCAGTTTTAATTACTTTTTAATTTTTAGCAACGAGTTATATCTGATTGTTTTTATACAGTTGTTATACATGCATTTATATTTTGCAGGTGGATTATTGTTTATTTTAGTTTAGGGATACAGCGTAGAAACAAGCCCCTCAGCACATTTAGTCCACACTAACCAGCAATCCCCACACATTAATACAAGCCTACACATCCTAAGAGCAATTTATATACCAAGCGTACAAAACCCAAGCCAATTAACCTACAAACCTGTACGTATTTGGAATGTGGGAGGAAACTGAAGGTCTTGGAGAAAGCCCATGCTATCACGGGAAGAACGTACAAAATCCGTATAGACAGAACCTGTAGTCAGGATTGAATCCAAGTCTCTGGTGCAGTATGCGCTCTCAGGAAGCAACTATACCGCTGCGCCACCGTGCCGCCCATTTGTGTTTCAAGATTAATTTTGCAATGCACATTTGCTTTTTTTCCATTCCTTCCTTCTCAGAATTTGAACATCTGCAGTTGAGCTAACATTTATTGCCCAACCTTACAAAGTTTCAAATATTTTGTAAGTCCACTGCAGATGGCAGTTAAATGCCAGCGATTTTAATGTGGTGCTGGACCCACATATGCCTTGCATTGAATTAAACAAGTGATTTCCAGCTCTGAACATCATCAGTAAACTTGATGGGTTTTGTAAAATTGTCACAACTCTGATTAATTAATCTGATACCAGCATTTTGGTTGAATCGAATAAAAGTCTCAAGTATTCATGGTGAAATATACAACGGTACATTTTAAGTAGTTGGTCCCTGCTGATTAGATAATTTTTATTGTCATTTAGTTCCATTTTGTACAATGCTGAATATTTTGTATTAGTGTCTTAATGGGACATTAAGTTATGATAATTGTAATGAAGGCATGAAAGTTGAACATCTGATGTGATCTTAGTCCCTTTGGGATAACTTAAATTGTTAGGGTCTTGATGTATGAGAAATCAAAGATGAAATCTAGACTTTACTGTTCCATTTGAAAGATTGATGGAGGAGTGCCATAGTGGTCTAGTATATCTTGAATTATCATCTGTTTGTTTTACCCAATTCTCTGATATGTTATTAATAAAATTATTATTTCCTACATATCTGTTTTATTGAAATATGTCGCCATATTTTAGCACAAAATATGTATCACTTTTGAAAAATAACAATTTGTTCTCTCATTTAGTGTTTTTGCTTCTATGTTCACCATGTTCAATAGTTCATGGTAAATGCTGATTTGATTGCATGCACAAAGGAACATTTTGCCACTACTTTCTAAACATATTCTCGTGTGAATATTGTTTTTCAATAATGTTGTTGTGCAAAAACCAGACACTGACAACTGTGTCAGTGTGTACGGCAGGGTCGATGAAATTTGCCAATTATTTTACTGGTGAAATGGTTTAAATGTGAAAGTGCAGGTCATATGCCAGTGTTTGAATTAAAGTTTAGATCGAGAGTCTAAATTGCATTGGGCTAATTGTTCCAAAGTCCTAATTCTCCTTTCCCACCATTGATTGCACGATTATAGCCAAAGTGAATTGAAATGTATTGAATTATGGCACAGCCATTTTGGGGTACATTTTAAACCCACAGTGTTTGAAGCTCTGATTTCTTCAAAATCTGAGAGATCTAATACAAATGTTAATTTATTTCCAGTTATGCAGAGCATGCGATGAAAGCAAAATTGCACCCTCCTGGATCCAATGGATGCTTTTTTATTAGATTTTCATTCTTTGTACTTTGCATGCCTCAGTTACGCACACTTCTGCTGAATCTGTTAACACACGCATAATTTTCCTGTATACTGCTTTTGCAACTTGAAGCGTTCTCACTTTAAGCACCAGAAGTTGGCATGATGCTGCAGCAAGTAGTGCTGCTCTCTCACTGCCTCATTGACTATTCTGACTTTGGGCGCTGCCAGTGTGAGGTTTACACATCCTTCCTGCGACTGCGATGTTTCCTCCTGGTGCTTCAGTTTGCTCCTACATTCCAAAGAAATGTGGTCGCTCGGTTAATTGGCAGGTAAACTACTTCCAGAGTAATTGGGTTGCATCGGTGGAGAGTTGATAGGTCCATGAGAGATATGAGTTTACAGGAGAGTAGGTGACTAACGTGATTAATGGGATTGCTGGCAGAACCATCATAGAATCAATGGGTTGGAGACCTTCTGTATCGCAAGGACATATGAGACGCAAATTTCAAAACTGGAAATCCTAGCCGGCTTCAAATATCAGCATCCAACCTGCAGTTTCACACTGAAACCATAGGCAGACATTTCCCTAATCTAAACTGATGGTGTACTGAAAATTCTGAAACTGGGTAACAGAAAATGCTGTCCAAAGCTATATTACATTTTTTTTCAATTTCCAGTGGAAAACTTCAAGAATGTTTTTAGATTTTTCAATTTCTTAATCTAACAGAATAATCTGTTGCCTCCTTTTCAAGCTCTCTGAATACTAATACTTTGCTACAAAAGGTTAAAGTCCCTGTCCCACTTTCACAACCTAATTGGCGACCTCTGCCAAGTTTGCCCTTGACATACTCGCACCATGGTCACTAGGAGGTCATAGGAGGTCTTTGTAATTCCTCCTCATGCTCGTGAGTGGTCTCCGCGTACTCGTGGCCTCATGTAGGTCGCGGCGTTTTTTTCCAGCCGATAAAAAATGTCCACGAGTAAAAAAACAGGTTGGCATGCAAAAAATTGATACAAAAAAATTGATACTTTTTACTCGTAGGTAGTTCGTAGTAGGTCGTGATGGTAATCGTAGATAGTCGAAGGTCAGTAACTGCCCGAGAAAAAAAATGCAAACATGACATAATTTTATCATGTGATCATTTTCCACTCGTAGCTAGTCGTAGTTGGTCTTAGGTGTGGAAGACTGAGGTCGAGGGGGGTGGTAGGAGGTCATAGACATAGTTGTAGGAGGTCGTAGAGATAGTCGTAGGAGGTCGTAGGTCTTTTACTTTGGCGAGTCAACTCGACCTTGACATTTTTTTCAACTCGTCTAGGGTCTTCTAAACTCGTGGATTAGGTCGTCCAAGTGGGACAGGCCCTTAAGGTTAACAAAACACATTTCAACATATTTCGTTATCTAATTATTTGGTGACTGAATGCTATTTATATGTTGAATAAGTGGCAGCTTAGCCCTATCATCTTAAGGGCCTGTCCTACTTGAGCGTCATTTACGTGACATCATTTATGCGTCACGACACGCGCATGGCGTGCATTAAGCGCACATGGCGTGCATTTCGCGCGCATGGTGCGTGGTTACATAGACTGAGACGCGCGGTCCTGCACAGCGCCCCAGGATTTTGGGATTCACAAAATCTTTGCGCGCCACCTGCGAGGCGCGCAAATGACGCCCAAGTGGGACAGGCTCTTTAGTCAGAGCAGAGCTGAACATGTAATCCTTTAATCTCTATCCTAATTACCACACTTTACTGTCTCATTTCTGATTGTACTTGACCCCTTTTCACATTGATAATCCTCTCTCTTGCTCCCACTTTTTTACTTCAAAATCCTCGGTGGCAAACCACATATTCCATCCTTTGTTACACACACGGATACACACATACATGCACACAGACATACACACAGAATCACACATACACACCCCTTTTTGTCTTTGTCAGCCCCCGTCTCACTGCCATCTGACAACAGGTGTATGTTTGTGGCGGTAATATCATTAAATTGGTACACAAAGAAGCTTCATGCAAAGGGCGGGGGATGCTTGGAACGAGCTGCCAGTGGAGTTAGTTGAGGCTGGGACTATCCCATCGTATAAAAAACAGTTAGACAGGTGCATGGTTAGGACAGGTTTGGAGGGATAGGAAACAAGAGCAGGCAAGTGGGACATGTAGCTGGGACATTGTGTGGGCAAGTTGGGCCGAAGGGCCTGTTTCCACACAATCACTCTATGCCTGTGACTCTAAGATGAAGTGTTGAAATGAAATAATTAGCCATTCCATTTATAATCTTTTTTTTTTAAACAAGCCAAGAATACACATCTGTTTTGAATGGAATAAATTGGTTAATGTGAGGTTTGTTGATATTCTGTAACCTAGGATATTATGACCTAAAACAGGCTTTCATTGTGACTTAAAACTACCTAAAGTATGGCAAAGAACAAAAAGTGGTTTGTTTAGAATTTTGTGATGGACTAATTTTGTGTAATGTATATTTTTACATACACTGGAACAAATATATAATTAACATGATGTTTTTTTAAATCTTGTTCTTTTTACAGCTTAAAAATGTTTGAATTAGTTTTTGCATAATTAATATGGCTCAGTCTACGAAGGTAACTATGGATCAAGATGTGTTTTGTTACCTATTTATTTGCGAACGATGTACTATTTATGTGTCGAGTCTATTGACTAGTTAGCTCTTTCACCTTAGACAGTATGTAATCGAATACAGCACAGATGATGCATTATTAACAATGTCCTTGAGGTGAGATGCCATCCATCAGAAGTTGTGACACAGGTGACGTTTAAGGACCTATTATTTGAGAGGGAGCAGTTGCCCTAGTACGTTCATGCATTAAGCAGCAATACACATAAATTAATTAAATGCACATTTTATTTAATTACAGGAAATGTGCAGCAAGAATGGATGTTGACATTGCAAGGTTATTAAGTAGTGCAATGTAGCTGAACATACAATAATTTTTCTGGGAATAATGATGCAGTGTAATTGTTATTGTTTATATTTGAAAAATGGATTCTTGAATTTGGTGAATTTTTAATGGCATTTTCACTATTGATACCATTTGCTTTTCTGTCTACAGTGTGAAAGTGCACAAGAAATCATGGACAAGCTTAAAGACCATTCGCTGCTAAAACAAGTTGAAAATCTGCAGACGGAAATTAGGAAAATGAAGATTTGGTCAACGTCCATCACCGACAAAAGAAATGAATTGGATGAAAAATTAGTTTCTCTTTCTGATACCATTGAAAGGATAGAAAAGAGTACGGTTCAAATATCAAATGATGTCACCACAAAGCTTTCAAGTGTCAGAACGGATATTCGACGGATATCTGGTCTGGATTCGGATATTACTTTACTGAAAGATTCCCTGCATGAACTGGAAACTAAAGTAACTAGTGTAGAGAAGACAGCCATCCACAACATAGGGGACTTAATTGCAACTAGTGTTGAAAGAGTCACACAACTGAAGAATTTGGTGTCCAGAAACACAGACAAAATTGTAATTCTGCAGAAGAAGTTGACTGAATTAAAGGCCGAAGATGATAACCTTTCGGACAGAATTTTTAGTTTGGAAAATAGTCGAGCTAAACTTCTGAAAGCAGTTATGTTTGCTAATGATCTTAAACCTAAAGTTTTCAACTTAAAAAAGGATTTCTCTCTCATAGAGCCACAAGTGAATGATATTATTGGAAGGATTGGTCGGATTTCTTCTGATTTGCAGAAAAGAAATGTGGAAATTGTCAACTTGAGAAAAGAAATAACTAACTGCACTGTAAATTCAAATGAAAATCAGGGGACAAAAGATCAACAAAGTCAGGTTACTGCGATGGGACAGTAATTGTATATTTTCACATCAGGAGGCTAAGTTATAAAATAATCTGAATTGTCAGTCAGTTATTTATATTCTTGTCAAACCTTTTTGTTTTCTGTTACGACTGAGATCAGGTCATGCTGATATCTGGCAATTACTTAGTTCATTTACTACTATGTTAATGTACAATGATGAAATTCTCAGAAAGAGCATTGTAGTGACATTCCTTCAACAAGCTACAGACATTTCAAATTTATACAGATACTGAATAATTGCTGAATAAATTATGTTTCTTTAAAATGTTTTACATTTATATAACTGTATCATTTTTGTTAGATTATTATCGTGTCGGTGTTTATTAAATATTTTATATTGTTTATTTTGATATTAGTTTTGGAAGTAACACATTGTTAAACAATGAGAATAATCAGTAGCCACATTCGGTCCACGAATAGAAAATTCCTGAGTTTCTCTGCTATTCCATCAGAAATGTTGTTGTTTCCTACAAATGTGTTAACATTACTACATAATTGCAGTGAGAAGGATTGGACAGATTAGTTTGATGTTTGTGTGCTTGTTACTTCGTTTATTGTAGTTTATGTGCCCAGAGTTGCTGATAATTGAGCCTCAACTTTTTATAGTTCTTGGAATATTACCAACCTTCATCATTCACGTAAATCAGCGGGACGTATGCAAGTGAGGTTGTTCATAAAGTTTTTAGTTGCTTTTGTGGTAAAATGCCCTAAATTATCTTATTTCTTCGGCATAATATGAAGAATCTCAGGTGAAGAACTGTAAATGTAACTCCTGGTTAATAGTGATCTGCATTGCTTCATGTTAGAATGCTGTTATGCTTTGCCAAATGGTGTCACAATTATTGTATTTTTAATGGTTTAAAAATAATAAATATGATAATATAATTTAATATATACTCGTTTATGTGTAGCACCTAAAATTGCGATATTTGATCTAATATTTAGCTTTTTTAAGAACATGAGAAAAACATTATTTTAATGCAACTAAGTTAATGTAATTTAAAAAAAAATCAAGGCATCTACCTATCACTATACTTCTGATATTTTCTTATAGGAAAATGAATGTTTCTTTGTTAAAGTTACTGTGATGTGTTTTTCCTTAACAAATGTTCTCTAACTAAAAGTTGTTGATGATGTTTTCTCACGTGCTATACATTTTACTCGTAAGTACATTCTCTCTGAACCCCATCAGCAGCAGCCCTTTCAAGTCAACCTTTCAGTTCTTTTCCTTGTAGGCACAAGGAGATGGATGTGGTACTGTAGATTTAGCCTCAGCAAAAGTTTTATTTTAATACTGCCTTGTGAGATTTCTCTGACATAACTCTCCAGCCCTCTTACAAATAAATTCCATCGAAGATGGACCCAAAATGCTGGAGTAACTCAGTGGTGTAATCCTGATTAAATTGGAGCAGCTATGGTATTAAAATTGAGTAAGGGCTTATGTACTGCTAGGCCATTTTGTTCAAGTTAAATGTGTCTCTGCAAAACTGAGACAAGCTGCTCAATGGTGCCAGTATGTCTGCGGCCCAGATAAGTGCTGCAGAGAAAGAATGGGACGTCGGCAGAGTTCTTACAATGAAGTGTGAAATGTGTAGAGCTAATTGGATTAATGCAAACCAGATATACATAGTGTAAATAATGTTGCGAAGCCTTACTTTGTTAGTTGTTGATTGGTTGAAATGTTAAGCCTTGTCTGGGTTGTCTGAATCCCAAGGCACATGTTGCATTATTCAAGGTAGACAAAAGTGCTGGAGAAACTCAGCGGGTGAGGCAGCATCTATGGAGTGAAGGAAATAGGCGAAGTTTCGACCAAAACCCTTCTTCAGACTGATGTAGGGTGGGGGCGGCAGGAGAGGGGCAGGGAGAAGAAAGGAAAAAAGGAAGAGGAGGAGCCAGAGGGCTGAGGGAGTGCTGAGAAAAGGAGGGGACAGCAAGGGCTACCGGAAATTGGACAAGTCAATGTTCATGCCGCTATGTTGCAAACTGCTCAAGCGGAATATGAGCTGCTGCTCCTCCAATTTCCGGTGGTGCTCACTCTGGCCATGGAGGAGGCCCAGGACAGAAAGTGCGAATTTGGAATGGGAGGGTGAGTTAAAGTGCTGAGCCACAGGGAGATCAGGTTGGTTAATGCGGACCGAGCGGAGGTGTTCGGCGAAATGATCACCAAGCCTACGTTTGGTCTCACCGATGTAGATCAGCTGACATTATTTATCTATGTTAGCTTCCTTACCAGCCTTACCAGATACAATGTAGTAGTTACTATGTTATTGGGTTATGGAACTGTCAACCATGTACTGTTGTAATCGATATGTGTTATTGGACTGTACAGAGACCACCTCCATGTAGTTCGGCCCCTCAAGATTCGGGGACCTATAAAAGGCAGCCCCCAGGAAGTCCTTTGTCGATCTTCTGGAAGAGCGCTTGGGACTGCGTGACCTTTTGGAGTGTCTCTGCTTGCACGAGGCTAGAAGGGCTTGGCCAAGGAGATACAAGGATCAAACCCACAGTGGTTAGGTGTCGTATAGGGGAATTTGTGTTGTGTTATCCAAAATAAAATTTAGTTGCTCAAGTGCTTGATTCAGTATTTTATTGACTGAAACTAGACTGGGGGGGAGCTTAGAACGAGCTACGTACATTGGGGGCTCGTCCGGGATCTCAACGGACCCCAAAACACAAGTTTGCGTTTAAGGGTGTTGACCTATTCCCGATCGCAAGTGCAGAAATCGGCGCCACGGTGCGGTTTTCACATTGATTTTCGGCTTTTCGCTAGTTGGAGCAGATCGATCATTCGCGGGCTTGGGAACGCGTCCCAGCGAGATTGTAGAACAGAATCCAGGCAGCATGGAGTGGGGGGGGGGGGGGGGGGGGTGGGGTGGTAGCGCTCCTTTGGATTAGATGCCCATAAAAACAGGGTTGGGTTGGAGGCCCTGCTGGGGTTGGGTTAGAGGCCCGAAACTTGGTAATAGTTGGTAGCTGCAGCTGTTGGCAAAAGCCACAATTCAGTGTCAGATTTGGGTTCAAAGCCCTGCCCCGAATTGGTATCCGATTGACAGGATATTGAAAAACTAGTCTGGTGTATGTGCTACGCGGTGAAGCATTTGACCCGTCGTTGCTGGGAGCGCTGGTTGAAAAGGTGCGTTCTGAATATTGGCATCGACTGCCAGCATGAAGAGGCTAGGTGCTGATACCTGGTGCCAAGCAGGTGATAAGGAATAAGCCCTTTTGACAGGGTGAGCATAGGTTGGTTAGAGGCCATACCTGTGTGAGATATCCATATTTCTGAAAAGACGGGGGAGCACTCTCGTAAAGGCACCGGGCTCGGTGGCTAGAGTATAGATTGTCTGGGAATACTCTAGTCCATTTGAGATTTCATTGTTCGAGTAAATTTGAATTTGAACCCACGTATGTTGAGTGGTACACACCAAAGCTAATTGGTCTGATCAGGGTGAACTTAAATTTGTAGAATTAAAGTACCTAAATACAGAATTTCATATTAAAGTTCTGACCTGTACGGCGTTTGTATAGCGTGTTTGAGATCGAATAGCAGCTGATCAACCATGAGTACTAGCCCTCTGATTGATTGTTGACTAGTACCTGATAGCGAAGAGTAACTGAGAGAAGGGAACCTGATTTTTTGATGAAAAGTAACTGGACAGGAAAAAGTACCCAGGGGAGGAAATGTATCTGAAGGGGAAAAGCAGTCAATTAAGAAGTAGTACTGGGGTGGAAGATTGCAACCTTCACATGGTCTGCCCTGTTTTGATGAATGCAATCAACCTGGCGTGTACAATCAAATAAGATCAACTAGAACAAGTTGTCCTACAACGTTAGGCTGTGCACGCCATATGCAAGAAGGAGAAGAAGAAGTAGTACCCCTCAGCAAAGAGTACCCTGGGAAGGGTAAAATCTTCGGTATTAGAGGGAGAGGTTCACTGGTTGATAACAGCGTGACACGGAATTGAAATCAAGTGTTTGTGAATTGTGCGCTAGCGTGTTGTGACTATAGTGTATTGCAAATTTCCAGTGTATATCTTTTTCGGATCCGAACTGTATTACTATTTTGTTGCGTGTAAAACATTTGGGAGTGTGTTAAGATCGCAAACCGCTACTGTGTGTGCTTAAGGAATTTGGGTGTTGGATAATTGGGGTAAAAGTGCATTTAAATTGAATATATGGGATTTGTTTAAATCGGAATTGTCAGTATTGTCAGAGGCCTATTCTTGGTGGTTGGATCAGGGTTCGTATTCTTTCGATTGCTGTGCCGGGGTAGGGATCGTTCCATTGACCACACCACGAGGAGGATTTATTAGAGCGTGCGATTAATCGTCATAATAAGTGGATGCTTGTCGTTTATATTGGGGTGTGCCTTTGTCTACTTATAATTGGGGGAATAGTTTCTTGTTTGAGTATAGTTTTGTTTGCATGGTTCGGGTTTACTTGTCTTTGTTAACGTAAAATGTTCTGAGTGGGAGAGATTGCTGCTAGAAGATTTGAATATTAAGCACCATAATTTGGGAGGCTGAAGATTCTTTGTTTATAGGCTGGAAGTTGAATGGGTGATTATGAATAAGATCGAATTGATAAGAAAGTTGAGTGCGCGATTGTAGGGTAATTGAGTAAAACAATTGAATAGAGCTTTTGAGTAGAGTGATCAAACTGAGCAATCGAATAGAACAATTGACTAGCAGTTGAATAAAATTGAATGTACGATTGTTCGAGAGGTGTGAATCTGTTAGACGTTGGCCATTGTGGGGAAGCGATCTCAGTGGCCTTGGAGACTGAGTGAGTGTAGAGGAGGTGTGAGTCCATTGAAACGTATCTGTATTGTGGCTATTGTGTAAGAACATGGGAAATAGTCTAGAGAAGTACCTAACAAACATTTCCGGAAACCCATTGAAAATAATTTGTGATAAAATTCCTCAGATGGCAGAAAGATTATGGAAATCTTCGGCAAAATGAAATAAAGAATTAGGAAGCGAACTTTGGCCGATGGGTGGGTTGAAGTTCATAACAGGACTAACTAATATAGCGAGAATTATTAGACAAAATTAGACAAGAGGATTTCAGTATAGGAGTAAAGAGGTTCTTCTGCAGTTGTATAGGGCTCTGGTGAGACCACATCTGGAGTATTGTGTACAGTTTTGGTCTCCTAATTTGAGGAAGGACATCCTTGAGATTGAGGCAGTGCAGTGTAGGTTCACGAGATTGATCCCTGGGATAGCGGGACTGTCATATGAGGAAAGATTGAAAAGACTAGGCTTGTATTCATTGCAGTTTAGAAGGATGAGGGGATATCTTATAGAAACATATAAAATTATAAATGGACTGGACAAGCTAGTGGCAGGAAAAATGTTCCCAATGTTGGGTGAGTCCAGAATCAGGGGCCACAGTCTTAGAATAAAGGGAAAGTCATTTAAGACTGAGGTGAGAAAAAACTTTTTCACCCAGAGAGTTGTGAATTGATGGAATTCCCTGCCACAGAGGGCAGTGGAGGCCAAGTCACTGGATGGTTTTAAGAGAGAGTTGGATAAAGCTCTAGGGGCTAGTGGAGTCAAGGGATATGGGGAGAAGGCAGGCATGGGTTATTGATAGGGGACGATCAGCCATGATCACAATGAATGGCGGTGCTGGCTCGAAGGGCCGAATGGCCTCCTCCTGCACCTATTTTCTATGTTTCTAATATGGGGATAGTGAAGAAAGGAACAAACTCATTAAATTATGGAAGATATTTCATACGGAAAGGAAAGTGAATAAAGAAGTCGTTCTGCTTTCTGCTTTGAGGATGGCAGCCTCAAAGCTCGGGATAAGGCTGGAGGAAGAGGGAGCTGGTCCTTCTCTAGACATTCCTGAACAGAGAGAGAGACATTGAACGTCAGCCGCAGGAGCAGGAAAGAGCACCCTTTTAAAGGGGAGATGACTACGGTGGCTCTTAAAGGGGAGGTGGCCCCGCCAACTAAGATTAAACTAGTCACATTTAGTAAAAGAACAGCAGTTAGCGCGATCTCGAGGGGAGAGAAGCCCAATATTTAAGTGGATGGGCAGACTTTTTTGGAACAGAATCGCAGCATTCCTCTCAGCCTTCTCACATTCCTAGTTCTAAAACACTTTGCGCAGCCTGCGAACAGGACGCTCAAGTGGAGTCATCGGCATCTTCAACTCCACCCACTGAATTTAAATCCATAGCAGCGAAATCAAGAGAGGACTCCCTGGCTCTGACGATTGCTTCACCAGCAGAGTATAGTGTGAAGCTTCAGGGAGCTAGAAAGAAGGTTCCTCAGAAGTGGGTGCCGAAATTAATTACAAGACCAACTGGAGAAGTAAAGGAATCATTCCTAAAATATAAAGATTCCTTTAGCAGAAGGAGCAGTGTCTCTGAGGGTGAGGTAATAGTGGGCTGTGAAATAGCTGATCCTGATATCGCAAAAATTATAAAATCAGAACAGATTCCCAATATCATGGAAATGGAGCAAATTCCCTGTAGGCAATACCCTAGTATGAAGCTGCCTACATCGCCTTTAGAATTCGATACTGCAGTAGGTGCAGGCTATCCCCGGGTTACAGACGTCCCCGCTCCAGTGCAACCGGGTTCGACTACAACTAAATCCTTCCAGAGACCAGTAAAAATAAATCAAAAACTGGAAGTAATATCAAAGGAAGAGGAAGAATTTAAGGCCTACTTTACCACAATTTAATTGGAGAGGCTAATGAAATGTGAGGCCCGACCAATGCTATGTTTGCTGAGAAACGGGACACAGGAGCAGAGCTTGCCTTATGAGGGAACATACAGAAGGAAGGAGTCAAAGAAGAGGGCCACGGGGTCCAAGAAGTCAGTGGATCCCTGGTGGTTATAGGGACACTTGGGACCCTGAAGATAGAGGAAGAGAACACTGGCCAGAGGATCAGGGGGCAGGGAACCAAGCATCATTCTGACAGCCAAATCCATTCCCATAGCCCTGATCTGCCAGCTAGTCCAGAGTGTGGACAAAGTAAGATGACCCTTGCCTTAAAGCCTAAAAGATGAAATCTGAGGGTATCCTCATGACATTGAGACGGCCCATGGAAAATAATAATAATAATTAATTAAATTAGAACAAGAAAGAACACCGCCACTTTCGAATCCCAGGAAAAGAGTTACAAAGGAGCTGATTGGGATTGAGAAACTTCACCAAAGAAGAGGAATATGAAAATAGAGACAAAGTAGCTGGTGTCAAGATGGAAAAGAACTGAAGGGAATTCAGATTGGCATTAGGGGAAGAAGAAATGAATTTATTGCGCAGGAGGTACAGGAGTAGGGATAGAAGCCATTGTAAACCGGATTAATAACTTGTTGCAAAGTTGTTGTGCCTCCAGGACAGTGTCACCTACAACATACCACTATCTGGGGAGTGAGGTAACAGAGTATGTGGACCCTTAAGAACGAGAAGAAGACACAGCTCAGGTAGGATGTGTGGCCATTATCTCCATCCAGGTAGCTCCCCAGAGACAAGGACCAACAACGAAGAAGTGATACTGCCATGTCCCTATAATACATATCATCTGGGGAAGGCCAACAAACAAAGAAGGCTGCTCCTTGGTATTCCTACTCCTTCAGAATTAATATAAAAAAAGAAGAAGAAGATACATTTCATAGTGCCAACTTTAACATACCATAACATTTGACCCCAGTGAAGGGAAAAGAAGAGAACAACATCTGAAACTTTCTGAAGAAATACAAACAGCCTCTGAAGACTATTGAGGCAAGCACCAATTAGAACAAATTATATTTGGAAATGAATACTCCTTTGTGGGTCAGGGACACACACTTTGCGCCTAAATTCTAGTCATTTAAAATAAATTGACAAAATTCTGAATTCGATCTCTAAATTACATAGTGATGAATTGGAAGGACTTTAAAGCTTGAGATTTGGAATTAAACATAGAAACATAGAAAATAGGTGCAGGAGTAGGCCATTTGGCCCTTCGAGCCTGCACCGCCATTCAATATGATCATGGCTGATCATCCAACTCAGTATCCCGTACCTGCCTTCTCTCCATACCCCCTGATCCCTTTAGCCACAAGGGCCACATCTAACTCCCTCTTAAATGTACCCAATGAACTGGCCCCAACTACATTCTGTGGCAGAGAATTCCACAGATTCACCACTCTCTGTGTGAAAAAATAATAATTCTCATCTCGGTCCTAAAAGGCTTCCCCCTTATCCTTAAACTGTGACCCCTTGTTCTGGACTTCCCCAACATCTGGAACAATCTTCCTGCATCTAGCCTGTCCAACGCCTTGAGAATTTTGTAAGTTTCTATAAGATCCCCCCTCAATCTTCTAAATTCTAGCGAGTACAAGCCGAGTCTATCCAGTCTTTCATCATATGAAAGTCCTGCCATCCCAGGAATCATATTGTGAACCTTCTCTGTACTCCCTCTATGGCAAGGATGTCTTTTCTCAGATTAGGAGACCAAAACTGTACACAATACTCCAGGTGTGGTCTCACCAAGGCCCTGTACAACTACAGTAGAACCTCCCTGCTCCTATACTCAAATCCTTTTGCTATGAATGCTAACATACTACCTGCTAATAAAATTTCTTCACTGCCTGCTGCACCTGCATGCCTACTTTCAATGACTGGTGTACCATGACACCCAGGTCTCGTTGCATCTCCCCTTTTCCTAATCGGCCACCATTCAGATAATAGTCTACTTTCCTGTTCTTGCCACCAAAGTGGATAACCTCACATTTATCCACATTATACTGCATCTGCCATGCATTTTCCCACTCACCCAACCTATCCAGGTCACCTTGCTGCCTCCTAGCATTCTCCTCACAGCTAACATTCCCCCCCAGCTCGTGTATTCCGCAAACGTAGAGATGTTGCATTCAATTCCCTCATCCAAATCATTAATATATATTATAAATAGCTGGGGTCCCAGCACTGAGCCTTGTGGTACCCCACTAGTCACTGCCTGCCATTCTGAAAAGGACCCCGTTTACTCCTACTCTTTCCTTCCTGTCTGCCAGCCAGTTCTCTATCCACATCAATACTGAACCCCCAATACCGTGTGCTTTAAGTTTGCATACTAATCTCTTATGTGGGACCTTGTCGAAAGCCTTCTGAAAGTCCAGATATAACATCCACTGGTTCTCCCTTATCCACTCTACTAGTTACACCCTCGAAAAATTCTATAGGATTCGTCAGACATGATTTACCTTTCATAAATCCATGCTGACTTAGTCCAATGATTTCACCACTTTCCAAATGTGCTGCTATCCCATCTTTAATAACTGACTCTAGCATTTTCCCCACTACCGATGTTGAGACTAACTGGTCTGTAATTCCCCGTTTTCTCTCTCCCTCCCTTTTTAAAAAGTGGGGTTACATTAGCTACCCTCCAATCCTCAGGAACTACTCCAGAATCTAAAGAGTTTTGAAAAATTATCACTAATGCATCCATTATTTCTGGGCCTACTTCCTTAAGTACTCTGGGATGTAGCCTATCTGGCCCTGGGAATTTATCGGCCTTTAATCCATTCAAGCTACCTAACACCACTTCCCGACTAACCTGGATTTCACTGAGTTCCTCCATCTCATTTGACCCCCGGTCCCCTGCTATTTCCGGCAGATTATTTATGTCTTCCTTATGGAAGACAGAACCAAAGTAGTTATTCAATTGGTTTGCCATGTTCTTGTTCCGCATGATCAATTCACCTGTTTCTGACTGCAAGGGACCTATATTTGTTTTAACTACATTTGTCTTATTTGACTGTACAGAGACCGCCTCCATGTAGTTTGGCCCCTCAAGGTTCGGGGACCTATAAAAGGCAGCCCCCACGAGGTCCTTTGTTGATCTTCTAGAAGATCGCTAGGGACTGCGTGAGCTATTGGAGTGTCTCTACTTGCACTAGGCTAGAAGGGCTTGGCCAAGCAGATACAAGGATCGAACCCGCAGTGGTTAGGTATCGTATAGGGGAATTTGTGTTGTGTTATCCAAAATAAAGTTTAGTTGCTCAAGTGCCTGATTCAGTATTTTATTGACTAAAACTAGACTGGGGAGAGCTTAGAATAAGCTATTTACAGTGGGACAGACAGACACTCTCTTGAGTCTGAAAAAGGGTCTCGACCCAAAATGTTTCCCATTCCTTCTCTTCAGATATGCTCCCTGTCCCGCTGAGTTACTCGAGCATTTAGTGTCCATCTTCGGTGTAAGCCAACATCTGCAGTTAACTTCTTGCACCCTTGGAGTGGTGAACTGACGCAGCAAAGTCTCAGCTGGTTGGGTTGTAACTGTGGGGACACCGCAGGTTGGCACTGGGTTACTCAGATCGAGATAGCCACTTGGTGGCTAGAAAGTGTTTAAATTGACATGTCAGGCAGATGGAGAAATATTATTTGAGCCTAAAATGGCCGTGAAGGTACCAGATCCAAATTAGCTTTTTGGCTTTATTAAAATCCTGCCAATAAGCGACAGGTCCCAGTCACTGTCACCGAGTTACTATGCTGAGCAGGCCTGCGAACTAGAGGTGGGAGGAGGGCAGTGCCAATGAGGATGCAGCAATCCCAGGAAGGATATCAAAAGCATAAACAGCAGTTAGATCTGATACTACTGACCCCCAAAAAAAAGAGCTGAAAATTTCCTGTATCTTTTTTTGAGCATTTACTGCTATCCATCCCGGTACTATCCCAGCAGAGTGCGCTTGATAATTTCTGCCTGAATTTTGATTTCAGGGTCTTTTTGTTGTAAACTTAGTTTAGAGATGCAGCGTGAAAACAGGCCCACTGGGTCCGCGCTGACCAGTGATCCACATACATTAACACTATCCTACCCACACTAGGGACAATTTTTACATTTACCAAGCCAATTTACCTACATATCTGTACGTCTCTGGAGTGTGGGAGGAAACCAAAGATCTCCGAGAAAACCCACGCAGGCCATGAGGAAAAAATACAAACTCCGTACAGACAGCACCCGAGATCGGGTTCAAACCCGGGTCTCCCGCACTGCATTCACTGTGAGGCAGCAACTCTACTGCTGCGCCACCGTGCCACCCTTATTATTATTATAATTTTCTTCTTTCGGGTGGGTTCCCCGGACAAAACAAAAAGTTTCAGAACCAAATAAATCATTTTGAACTAAGTTATAGTGTCAAAAAGAGGTGGGCAACGTGTAGCAAAGTCTGACAATGCCAATGTGAAATGAATAATCTATTTTCAGTGATGTTGACGAATAATTGATATGTCACGGGCTGGTGCTCACATGCATTGCTTTGAATTTGAGGTGCAGGAATATTTTACATGTCCTGAAAAAGATGGAAAGAACCTTAACTTAATGTTGTTATTGAGAAATTATACTTCTGGTAATGCAGCACTCTTGTTGATGTCATCCTTAATTATGTGTCCAGATACTGGAACCATCTGATAGCTCTTTAGTGACACGAGTCACAGTTAATGTGTAACAAACTTCCTCAGCCAATTCAGTCAATTGTGTGAAGCAGCACAATTCAGGTACCTTCAAGATCAGCCCAATCAAAGATTCAAACTTGACATAGTGGATGAATTTGTGTTGAGTGATATTCAAATTCAATGTGAGTTTATATTTGCTATGCACGTACAAAATCTGCATCAGGAAATTAAGGACAATATGTTTGGGATGAATATTTGTTAATATTTAGACGTTGATTCTACTGGTTTTCAGTGCAGAATTATGTTTGTATCAACTGAAATTAGTTTCAAAATTATCATTTTATAACTGGATAATTGTACAATACATCATGGATGTTTATACAGCATTTCATTACAAAACCTTCCAACTGTCTTTTTATTTTCCATTTTCTCAAGAGCTGAGCTTTATTAAAATTGTTGTTTGATGGCTTATTGTATCCTGCTTAATGAATCTGATAGTTTATCAACATCAGATTGCAGCTCATTCAGTGAGAGCTTTAGAGATGACAGTTCATCTTCAGCAGCATTAGTCTTATCAGATTCTGAGACGAGGCTCTCCACAGATGTTCCTAAAACTTCCAGGTCATTCTTGGCATCGTTGACTGAAGACCTCAGTTCATCCATGGATGTTTCCAATGATGATAATTTCTCAGGAAACTCTGATTGCATTGTCTCTTCCATTGAATTTAATACAGCTGCAACTTTCTTACTTTCTTCATCAATCTCACCCACATTTTTTTCCAACTGCTTTAGCCTTTCATTGTGCTTGGACTCCATTTCCTCAGTCTGTTGTTGCTGATGTAATTCAAGAGCTTGCATTTTGTTTTGAAGATTATTAAGAGCTTCATTCGTTTCCATACTTTGCAGACCTTCCAGGTTTGCTTTCAGTGTTTGAATCTCTTTGCTGAGTGACTCATGAGACTGAACAATACTTCTCACTGTGCCCTGCATTGAATCAAAATTGTAGAACTCTATTTTGTCAGATAAATGTGTTGCAGCTGTGTTCAAAGCCATAATGTTTTCCTCTGTGGTGACTAATCGGGATTCAAGTTTTTCGTTGTTCTTTTCTACATTCTCAGAAACACCACCTGCTTCTGAAATCATGGATTTTATTTGCTCAGTCAAGCTTTCCTTTGTTTTCTGTAAATCTTGCTTACTTTGCTGAAGCTCTTCAAATATATCATGGAGAGATGTTACACTGTTGGAGACTGACTCTTTCAGTACATCATATGCAGATTGTTGTGAATATAGTGTACTTTTCAATTGATCATATTTGCTGACTAATGATGTAGTTTCTTGACTCTTTGCCTCAATAGTCATTTCTAATGAATCAACCTTTGATTTAATCTCATCAATGTCATTCTGACTCTTCCTCTGAAGTTCCGTAAAAACAGCAATGTTATCATGGATTGATTTGGTTAATTCAGTTAATCTTTCTTCTACTGTTTTTTCAAGAGATGTAAAATCCCTATTTCTAGCATTTCTAACATCTTGGATGCCATCAGAGAGATCTTGCAGTATTTCATTCTGCAGCTTTTGAAGAGTTTCACCAATTTGATTTGTCTTGCTTTCACTCTTCGTGACGGCATTGTTAGTTTTCTGCAGCTCCTGCTGATTGCCATGCAGCACTGATTCCAGTTTGTTAATCATGACTTTCGTAGATTCCACCTGAAATAGATGAAACATTACACAGATGCTGGTGAATGAGGAGATTACAGAGTATAAACTGAGAATAATTTTACATGTTTAAGAAGGAACTGCAGATGCTGGAAAATCAAAGGTAGACAAAAATGCTGGAGAAACTCAGTGGGTGAGGCAGCATCCATGATGGAGTGAAGGAAATAGGCAATGTTTCGGGTCGAAACCCTTCTTCAGTCTGATTAATTTTAATAATGAATAATTTTACACACAGCTTTGTGGGAATACCCCTCAAGAAATTGAATGGCTCAAAAGGTGGCTTATCACCATCACCTCCTCAAGGGCAATTAGGGGTGGTCAATAAATGCTGAGACTCGCATCTTGAAAAGTGAACAAGAGAAAGGACAACTCCGTCCACTTGCAAACATGCCCATTCGCTGTTGTAGGTACTTACCAAAGATATTGGTTTCACACAGTCTAATACCAATCAGATTGATAAAAGAGGTTTTGCCACCTGGTCTAAAACCATCTAACGTTAACAAGCATAGTATTGCTGATACAGCAAAGTTTTCTGCCTTTCTTCTTCAATGCCATTGCAATGTTGTTCCAAGTTACCAAGTTGACCACACTCCATGTTTTAACCCAACGTAGAATTGTCAGCTAACAATATGTGCAGTGCCATTTGACTGTATGACCGCAGCTATCTTACATTTATTTTGTTAACTATACAATTTGAAATACAGCTTATTACCCATAATGTGATTTAAGTATTAACATTGTATTAAGAATTTATGTGTTAACCGTGCACATTTGAGGAGAAACTAAACTGGCAAAAAATGTTTTAACAATTTTTAAAAATATGAATGACCAACATATAGTTTCAAACCTTTATTCTTTAAATGTACTTGGACTGTTCACTTATAATGCATCAAACTCAGCTTCCAATAATGTCAAATATGGCTGGAAGCTACATATTACACACATGAAAATAAATGAATTCTAAAAATATATACAGTCCTCAGGTTCAGACATATTTTAGTAATGCACTGCCAGGCCAAGAGGGCTAATCATATGCAGTGCCTGTTGCATGGCTGCAAAAATCTATTGGATCCAGTCACTCCTTCAGAAAGCTCATATGGGAATTTTATTTTAAGTTGAATTACATAAACCAATACAATATGAAATTCAGGAATAATTTAAAACAAGTTTTCGATGCTAGAATCTTATTATATGCTATTGTTTGGAAATGTTCATGGTTAAAACTTTGTGGTTCTCAAGACAGTTTTATAGTCAAGTAATATCATTAAAATGGTTACTTTGGACTTTTAAATTTAAAGGTGCAAAAATACATTTATAAAATGAACCAATCTTTAAAATCTCTTTTGATGAAAGATAGTTTCACAAAAAAAAGTCTGACAAATAGAAAAGCAAGTCAAAAAAGGCAATAGGTTTGGTACATTGTTGAGGGATCCTTGGCCTCAATGTAAGACCACTTTGCTCTGCCCCTTTCAACAGAGGTACGTGATAATTTATGCCCAACTAAATAGGCACCATTGACTTGTTTTGCTCAATTCACCCACGATAATCCCCAGCAACATACCGTTTCCTGCATGGAACATTCATTTGTAAGCCAAGGTCATCAACTTACATCCTGGCAGAATTTTCAATCTCACTACCTTCCAAATCTGGCATGTGTGTGCTACCCACAGAGAACCCTAACCCTAATTTGTTTTCACATGGAGCGGGTAGGTATATAGAACAAGCTGCCAGAGGAATTTTCCACTTAACGCTATGCTCTTTAGTATTTGATGTTTCTACGATGGGAAAAAGATTTTGACTGTATATCTACACCTCAAATAACTTTAAACTTCCATCAGGTCTCCCCCTCTTTCACTCCAGAGAAAACAATCCAAGTTTGTCCAACTTCTAATCCAGGTATCATTCAGGTAAACCTTTTCTGTACACTTTCCAAAGCCTCTACAGCCTTCATGTAAAAGGGTGGCCAGAACTACATACAGTACACCAAATGCATCCCCCACCACCCCCCCAAAAAATTAAGAAGCTGCAACATTGCCTCCTGACCGTTTTTCTCAATGCCTCAGCCTTTGAAGGCAAGTGTGACATAAGCCATAATTCCTCTCCAGGGATGCTGCCTGCCCCGCTGAGTTACTCCAGCATTTTGTGTCACCCATTCCTTCTCTTCGGAGATGTTGCCTGTCCCCCTGAGTTACTCCAGCATTTTGTGTTACCCATTCCTTTTCTCCGGAGAGGGTGCCTGGCCCGCTGAGTCAATCCAGCATTTTGTGTCTGCCTTCTTTACCACTCTACTTGAGTTCCCAGTTTCAGGAGGTTATGGACTTGAACCCCAAGATCCTTCTATACATCAAACACGAAGTGTTTTCTTTGGGTGCTTTTTTCAGGTATGGGTCCCGACCCAGAACATCTATCCATTCACTCCATACATGCTGCTGAGTTCCTCCAGCACTCTGTGTTTTGCTCAAAATTACAGCATCAGCAGTTTCTTGTGGCTCCCTCTGTACGCGAATGCTGTTAAGGGTTCCGCCATTAATTGTATCCATTTTGTAACCACCTCATATTTGCCTGGATTAAACTCCATCTGCCATTCCTCTGCCTTTGTCTGTAACAGATCTATATTCTGCAGTATTATTTAACAGCAGTCTTCACGATATGGAGCTCCACTAATGTTTGTGACACCTGCAAACTTACGAACCAACCCATTTATATTTTTGTCCGATGTATCACGAACAACATGGATCTACGTGCTGATCCCTGCCGAACACCACAGGCCACAGACCTCCAGGCAGAATTACACCCTTCATCCACTACCCTCTGTCATCCATGAGTAAACCAGTTCTGAATCCAAGTCACCATTGATCCCTTGCATCTTAATTTTCTGGACCAGCCTACCATGAGGAACGTTATCAAATGCCTTATGAAAGTCCACATAGACAACTTTCACTGCCCTATGCTCATCAATCATCTTCATCACCTCTTCAAAAAAACTCACACAAATGTTTGATTAAATTATTAATGAAATTCTTTGTTAAACTATTTTCACATCTCTTATTTTCCATGAACAGGTCAAGTTAGGCACTTCAAGCTTGTGCATTAATACTGCATCTACTGTACCAAAACTGTGAAGGTGTTTCTCGAACATTTTACCCAAATCTTTTTCAGGATTTGAATTCACAAATAAGCCTGACAGGGAATATGACCATTGAAAGAAACATGGCCCCAATGTTTGAAATTGCATTGAAAAGGTTGAATATTGATAAAGTTTCAGCAAAATAATCAACAGTTTCGACAAGAGCAAAAACATATATAAATATTAATGGCACTCTTGGGAGAAGGGTTTGACAGTCACAGATTAAATTAATATTGTGAATGATTGCATCATTTATTAAAGTAGACTAAGGTGACACATAGTACTGATGCAGTTCAAGTGCTCTGCCAACTACACTCAAAAAATATATAGTATCATTGAAGAAAGAGCCTGCAGCTATTCACAAAGTGTATAATGGCATTAGCATCACCAGCAGCCCATGTTAGAGGCATGAATGCTGTTCTGCAAGAATCTAGATTACAGGATGGGTGTAATATGCAGAGAATTATGAAAACACAATAAGCCAGGGAGCATCAGTGAACCCCTCAGGTGCAAGACCACACGTTAGAACTGAGAAAGAGGACAGGTGAGTGGTTATTGCAAAAGAAGCTCCTGGTATCGTGGAAGGGTAGAGTACAAACATGTCTTACAAATAAAAAGACAATGTGCAAACCAGTACAGAAGGAGGAACAGGACAGGCAGCTTAATGTTCCAGTATACAGGTGCTGCAAATGAGATGGAGGTGGGGGTAAAATGGGAGAGGGAGTTGCTTTACTGATTAAGGAGAACTTCACAGTAATCATCTGTGTTGACTATACTGAAAAATGGAAATTAGAGTGGATAAATACAGAACAATATTGTTCCAAGCCATGTGAATGGTCCGGTGGCCATCTTCTCTAATTTACATGGACTAATCATTTTAGAATTGAAGTATCATAGATATTATCTGAAATGTTTTCCTCCCATTGTGTCCTTGTTGAGACTATTGTTAGATGTTTGCCCCTTGGGCTTGCACATTCACTTTCTTGTTCACATTGGGTAAAATGCACAAAAACACTCCAATCAGTCCATGAGCAGGTTAAGCTACCTCCATGGGAAGAGAAACAGCTTGATGTTTCTGCTTCGTCAGAACTGCGAGGGAGACCAACAAAAGTGGTTAAGCTACAGGAAGGCGGGGAGTGAGGATGCCTCTGAAAAGGTAAAACTGGTGTGACCAAGGGATACGATGTAAACAAGGTTAACTGCTCACTGAATGAATGGGAGAGTGACAATGTAGACAAAAGAACAGAGACAAGGACATGTGAAAATTGTGATATGCAGAGTAGAAAGACAGGTCAGGCTAAGGATGCTCTCCATTTCCAGAGGAAAAAAAGAAAACTATGGGAAAATAGTAACAAACAACCTGAGCCAATATCACAGATGTTCAACAGAAACCAAGGTGTAGAATTTAACATTATCCTGAAGAATGCAACATGCCCAAACAGAAGACGAGGTGCAGATCTTCCTGCTCATGTTGGGCCTTGGTTTAGTTTTATTTGGTCCAGCTCACCTGTAGCAGAACGTTTAGTGCTTTGTGTACCTTGTTCCAAGAGCCCTTTGATTCTCCCCCACCCCACCAGGATTTACATCTTCCAGGTAGTGTGATCCCCCCCCCCCCCCCCAATCCTCCAGTCTTCCTACCAGTATCCATCCTTAGCTCATTGACTTATTTGTGCATTGTGTAGGAAGGAACTGCGGATGCTGCATTGCCTCTTAAATATGAGGACTACTTCAAAAATTATAGCCTGTTTATTTTCCAAAGATACAACTTTAGATTATTCATTTTTAAACAAGAGTGGAGGAAACTTTTCCCTGTGTTCCATTCTGAACACCGTTTCCAATGTTTATCAACTTGTCCTCTTCTGTATGAATACCACTTGGCTAGCCATATCAAAACGGACAGCTGAGGAAAAAAAGTAAAACGTTTTTACCTACCTGTCCTTTTCGACGTGGCTATCCGAGTGAAACACCGCACCGAGATTGCAGATGACAGAAACAAACTCCAATTTGAAATCCCACAAGTGCCTGGATGTGATGTATGTGGATTTGACACCATATATTTTCCCCCAGAACCACAGTTGCAAAGATGCTGGTGGAAAACATGCGTCGAAAAAGTAGAAGTAGAATTCGAAAGTGGGTAAAAAGTATAAGAGAATTGGAGACCGGCTACATGGCCGCTGCTTTATTAGGTATGGCGTTCACGTTGGACTTTGGGGCCGGGAGTGGTCTTAAACTCGTAAAAACACATTAATTATAATATTTTTAAAGCGATAAAGTTCAATCACAAGACTTCAGAGCAGAGCATGTCTTGAAGCCTGGCTGAAACGGCAAATTGGATAGAGCATGCACTTACTTACCTGTTGAAGAACAGTTTCCATCTTCTTCGCCAGTTCGTTGCTTTGAATGGACGTCTCTTCGTTCCTTTGGTGAAAATGGTTGATCTGCTCCGAGAGGCCGTGGATATACCAGCCGAAAGCTGCCGCGCTCGCAGCCAGGACGACAAAGAGCAGGACATTCACCACCTTCCCAAAGGTGGAAGCCGACTCTGCCCCCCCTCTGCCGCCCTTCGAGCCCCTCTTCGCCACGTCATCCTGTGGACTGGGGGAACTGCGATCGGAATGATTTTTATTTTTTTGCTTTATGGAAGTCATACCGCAAGTCAAATAAAAGGCCAAGTCGGGCGCTCTCGGACCACTGGCTCCAGCAGGTTGCGTGCAGGGCGCTTGCACCAAATGCTACAGTGGGAGACGCAGGAGGAGCATCAACGCAAAAGTTGGGCTGAACCTCCTGCCCCAGATGTTGCTTAAATCCGATTCTTTTAGCGCCGCGGGCTCTCTGGAAGCGCTGGCACGTTGCAGTGAGTTGTGTAGGTCGGGGACTGCGGCTGCCACGTACTCTGGGAGGGGAAGCTAGTTACGATGTGCAGCTCACTCCAGTTACATCACTCGCCCTGTCTACACGGTTTCAGAGACCAGAACTCCAGTGGATTTGAACCATTTGGTACTTTCCTTCATACCGTGGCGCCGCGTTCGTTTCTCCTTTTATTAGCTTAATTATAACAGTGTGTACTCGTTTCAGCTTTTTTTTTACATTTCCACGTTGTCATTCAACAGGAACAATATTTGACTCCAGTTGAACCGCCGCATCCAGTCAGGAGGTCGCGCCGACTCCCCGCAGCCAGCGCCTCTGCTGCACCTTTTGTTTAACCGTCCACCGTTCCTCATTATTAAACAACGCTAGAAACGGGCGGTCACAATCCGGCGGTTACGGTCCATGGACTAGAAACGGGTTAACAAGGCTGCCTTGTCGATGCTGCCTGAGCCGCTGAGTTACTCCAGCACGCTGTGTCCTGTCTTGTGTAGTTTCTGCTTGGGATCATCGTCCCGCAGATAGTTGGAATTCCTTTGCGCTGTCATTAGCCGATCCACACAACGTGGCAGTCTGGCTCTTCAGCTCAGCTCAGCTCAGCTCCCACCCCGACCCGGCCCACAGGCGAGACCCGCGCCCGGCCGCCACAGCCGAGCAGACCCATGGAGGCTAAAGCATCTGCAGATGATTAGAGACATAAAAAGCTGGAGTAACTCAGCAGGACGGGCAGCATCTCTGGAGAGAAGGAATAGGTGACGTTTCGAGTCGAGACCCTTCTTCAAATATCACCCATTCCTTTTCTTGGAATATCACCCAGCTTTTTGTGTCCATCTTCGGTTTAAACCGGCATCTGCACATGCAGATGATTATATCTACTATAGCTAAAGGCCATGTGTTATTTTGCTTCTTTCCTCCTTGATTATAATAGTACTGTACAAATACTTTGGAGCACATATTAATATACATATTGTTAAAGAAGGAATTGCAGATGCTGGAGAATCGAGGGTTACACAAAAAGCTGGAGAAACTCAGCGGGTGCAGCAGCATCTAAGGAGCGAAGGAGATAGGCGACGTTTCGGGTCGAGACCCTTCTTCAGATATACATATTAATATTTCGGACAGTAGGTTGTAAATTATAGAGTATGCGATATAGACATCCGGTCCGTTAGCTCTTCCCCACAATTTACTAACATCCTGTCTACTTATAATTTTCGTTTTGTCGTCTCGTAGACGATAACACTGCCGATATTAATGCATAATAATACGCCCCAAAGTATAGCTCGGGACCAATTAATTTTTCGCACTGGGCCCTAAATATTAGAAAAATAGCCACGTTGGCGTTAGAGTGCCTCCAAACTAAAGCAAACAGCGACGTCCCACATATCACACAGCATTCCCAGTCCATGTAGTCAGACTTCCCTATTTCTGTTCACCTCTTCTCCCAAAAACGAAAGGCCGAGGCAGAATGTCACAAACGAAATAAAAAGTGGTAAGATAAATATTTGTGCCCCTCAAAGCTACCAGATATAACGAGATAAAAGACTCTGAGTTCACGGGATAATGCGGGGAGGGAAAACAAACGAGGAGCTGAAGAAACTTAGAAACAAAGAACTGCAGATGTTGTTTAGTACACAGAAGGACACAAAGTGCTGGAGCACATTAATATCTCCGACAGTATGTTGCAAGCTGTAAAATGTGACATACAGAAGTTCCACCATTTTCTTTGCTTGGAAAGGGTGTAAGCACGCCATTGGCACCGCATTCATTTCTCAGTATTGACGATCGTTCAACATTGCCAACTTTGCCAAGAAGCTGGTAGCGCTGTGTAGCACGAAAGACACGAGAGGACACGTTTTTACAAACGTCTACAGAATACTTCAGTGTCCGGATTTGGAGTGGAAAACTCTAATTGCGTTATCACTGGTTGCGCAAGCAACACTATGGGGGAAATGTTGAAAGATTGGTGGAATTAACAGCCATCTGGAATCAATTGGCATAGCGAAACGAATCGGATTTTATTGCATTCTGCAACTTCAGGCGTTTTGTGGAAAGACACTATATCTTAATTATAAAAGACACAAAGTAACTCAGCGAGTCAGGCAGGATCTCCGGATAACTCGGAGAGGCGACGTTTTGGGTAGGGACTCATCTTCAGACAGATTTGCGGTTTTGGGAAGAAAGATGGAAGAGAGACGAGGGCAGGACAAAACATGGAAAGCGATAGGTCGCCGATCCATGTCTTCCAGAGATAGACACAAAACACTGGAGTAACTCAGCGGGTCAGACAGCATCTCTGGAGAAAAGGAATAGTCGAGACCCTTCTTCTAGCAATGCTACAACATTTTGAGATTTAAAAAATCAAGTCTGCAATTTATCCCATCAGAAAAAGCATAAAAATAAGTTTAATTTCACACCTAATTCACTTTCATATCTTTAGTATTAAAAAAGTTATGGCCATTTTCATACTCAGAAATTAGCATCTTGTTCCCTATTGCTTTCCCATTGACTTAACACAAAAGCTGTGATCAAGGACAGTCAAAAGCCCACAACTTCCTTAAAAATTAAGAGAACTGAATGAAATTTTCAGTTATTATAGATTGAAGCATTCTGAAACAAAATATGAAACAATTGGATTACCTGTAATTAAAGCATTTAATTAGTTAGTTACCTAATTGTAGCTAATTACAAAATTCATTTACTAGATCTAAACATCTATCTGTTTCTTAAGAAAAGGACAACATTTTAAAAAAGCCTATGTGTCCAAATAACATTCACACAAGAATTCAGAATATAACATGATTTTTAAATCTCATTGTCATGAATTTATAGGCCAAATTGAAGGAATTTAGTGTTTAATTCCCATAAATTAATGGCCATTTAAATCAACTTGCGAGTGGGTGTTTGTGGAACGTGATCGTTTGGAACGTTGCGGTTTGCGGTGAATGTACCCCCCAGTTGGCAGGAGAAATACTGCAGGTTCGTATATCTTTTTAGTAACCTTTTCACAACACTACATTTTGATTAAAGGCTTCCTAAAAAGCACTTTTTTATGTAAAAATAAACTGTGTACCTTCTTTTGTCCCCTACGTAAGATCCATCCCGTTGTCAGCGTTCACGGCTTTAGAAGATGATTTTTAATTCACTCTAGCAATTAAATTATTCAGCTCAGTTCAAAAATACCTCCAATAAACAAATGCCAGAGCGATTTCTCTTCAGCAACTAAATCCCCCGAGATTAATCGATTTGAATGGTCTGGAGTAAACGGCATTTTAAACCCGCCCCCCCCCCCCTCAAAGACGCCAAAGTCGCGCACACGGGCAGTGGCAGAACTGCAGCGCCGCTAAAGGTAAGTTTTGTAACATGCCTACTTCTTCAGAATGAGTCAGGGGAAAGGGTAACAGGAGATATGGACAGATGTAGAGAGGTATAGGACAAATGAACGAAATATATACAAAACGTGATGATGAAAAAGGAAACATGTCATTGTTACTAGTGTGCTAGGTGAGAATGTGTACAGCCAATGATGTCTGACCCGCTGAGTTTCTCCATTATTTTTTCTGCAGACCAGGATCTGCAGTTGTCTGAAGGAGGGTCTCGACCTGAAACGTCACACATTCCTTCTCTCCAGAGATGCTGCCTGTCCCGCCGAGTTACTCCAGCTTTGTGTGTCTATCTGCAGTTACTCATGTCTACACCAGATTTTGATGATGTTAAGAAACTTGAATTCACGGATATGTTGTCCTTTCCCATGAGGCCAATCGCAGATAACTCCAAAGTTAGTGAGAATAAATCGATGGACCACATTGGCATTTGGTGGCTCAGTTGCGGCAGATTACTATAAAGATTTCTGAGACTACGTACCAAAAGTATCACAGTCAGGATTTAAAACGCAGACCTGTGAAAGAATGTTTAGGAAGTTCCTTTCTAAAAATGACACAAAGTGTCTAAGTTCCCTTTCTAACCGATCTAATCCAGGTTTTCAATGACCACAACATTAACTTGCTGGACACAGGGATACCACGCTGCAATGTATAATGCAAAGTGAAAGAGTTCGCAATTAAAGTCCAGCTGTTTTGTATAGGGAGGTTTCACGGCAGTCGGCTCACGACCCATGACCCATACTGTTGCTACGCTACGCCAAGTGGAGTACACGCGATGAACTGCAGGTAAGCACTGACCAATGTTTCCAGCGTAGCGAGCACGTTAAAACCAGTCGAAACGGTCAATTTTCGTGCTGTAAATAATTATGGAAATCGGGATAGGCATGAGAGACATTTAACTTACTTCAGAATTCCAAAAGTGAGGAGAAATGACGGTAGATAGAAGCGAGAGCGGAAGGGACAACAACAGCCAGAGTGCTTGGCGAACATTGGCCGTTTGCTCACTGCATTTCATCAACTAAGGCATTATTTGTGTTTTTTCTTGATTCCTTTGGCATCTAAAAAGTTTCAGAAGTGATAAATCTGGCTGTAACATTTTTAAATCGCCCATGGTTCTCAAGTGGGTTTTTACATACAAAAAGAAAATGCCTCTGAAGCAAAATTTACAGCCAGATTTATCACTTCTGAGACTTTTTAGATACCAAAGGAATCAAGAAAAACCACAAATAATGCCTTACTGTTGATGAAATGCAGTGAGCAAACGCGATAATTCCCAATATTTTCAATTCCGATATCTGCACGTCCAATGTTTGCCAAGCACTTTAGCTGTTGGTGTCCCTTCAGCTCTCGCTTCTCTTTACCTTCATTTCGCTTCACTTTTGGAATTCTGAAGTTGGGAACATGTCGTTCACGCTTACCCCGACTTCCACAATTTTTTACAGCGCAAAAATTCAACATTTCGGCAGTTTTTAACAGAATAGAATAGAATAGAATAGTTTCTTTATTGTCATTGTAACATGAACCATGTACAACAAAATGTAAAAATGTCAACCAGTCAGTGCAACATTCAAACCATAAAAGCTAACGATACATACAAGGTAAAATATTTAAAAAGATAAACAACTAAAATAAATATGAAATATGAAAATAGCACGCATAAACACCCAACCCTACATCCTTCTGTCGATTTCACAGTGTACCAACCACACTCCCTTAGTCCCCGCGTTCCTTGGCGGCTACATTTAGTGCCTTTATAGCAGTGGGGTAAAAACTGTTTTTAAGTCTGTTTGTCCTTGTCCTTGTAGATCTGTACCCTGACGGCAACAGTTCAAACAGGGAGTGTCCGGGGTGGGAAATGTCCTTTATAATATTCTGGGATTTTTTGATGCAGCGGGAACTGTGTAAGTCTTCCAAGGTAAGGAGAGGGCAGCCGACAATCCTCTGGGCGTTGCCAATGGCCCTCTGGAGCGCTTTCCTCTGAGCTGCTGTGCAGCTGGTGTACCACACGCATACATAGTATGTTAGGATGCTCTCAATGGAGCACCGATAAAAGGACAGCAGCAGTCTCTGTGTGATGTTATTCTTCCTGAGCACCCTCAGGAAGTGCAGTCTCTGCTGGACCTTTTTCAGCAGCGCAGAGGTGTTCACGCTCCACGTCAGGTCCTCCTCAATATGGATTCGCAGGAAGCGGAAATCCGCCACCCTCTCCACACAGTCCCCTCTGATGATTAGTGGTATGAGTTCTGTTTTGTTCTTCCTGAAGTCTATTATTATCTCCTTGGTCTTTAAGGTGTTCAGGAGCAGGTTATTTTCTCCACATCACACTGTCAGCTGCTCCACCTCATCCCGATAGGCGTACTCGTCCCCCCCGGAGATGAGCCCCACCACCGTAGTGTCATCTGCAAATTTGACAATGGTGTTGCTGTGATGGGCGGAGGTGCAGTCATGTGCGTAGATGGTGTAGAGCAGGGGGCTCAGCACGCAGCCCTGTGGAGAGCCGGTACTGAGGCTGAGGGCCGTGGATGTGTGATGGCCCATTCTGACTCTCTGGCTACGGCCCGAAAGGAAGCTATTTCTCCACATGCAGGTGGATTGTGGAAGTCCCAAGTCCCCCAGTTTGTCCACCAGTTTGTGGGGAAGGATAGTATTAAAAGCAGAGCTGTAGTCCACAAAGAGCATTCGCACATAGCTTCCCCGCTGCTCCAGGTGGGACAGTGCAGCATGGAGAGCTGTGGTACAGCATCCTCTGTAGATCTATTCGCTCTGTACGCAAACTGGTGGGGGTCAAAGCTTCGGGGCAGGAGTGACGTGATATGACCCCGAACCAGTTTTTCAAAGCACTTCATCACCACTGGTGTTAGTGTGACTGGCCGGTAGTCATTGAGGCTGGAAAGGTGGGTTTTTTGGGTAAGGGGACTATGGTTGCGGACTCAACAGGTAGGAAAGTACGCGTTTCTTGCATTAATAACATATACCGGAAGATACGGATGTCCTCCAGATGGATTGAGCGGCTCCGTGCATCAAGTCCTATGACCAGTGACCTTACGTGATACCCCCCTATACAGTCATGGAGTTACGGAAACAGGCCCTTCGGCGCACCTTATCACGTCGACCAAGTTGGCACACTGGGCTGGTCCCATTTGCCTGAATTTGTCTATCTATTTTCTTATCTATTTTCTGTCAAATCAGCTGGGGGTATATTCTAAATTGTGCAACTCTCAGACAGAACCAAGCTCTGGGAAATGATTTTCCAAGAGACATTGCAAAATATCGCATTGTAAGAAAAGCATTTTTCATATTTCATTACAAAAGGAAAATAAGGTATTCAGCCAAGAAAGTCCAAGCTGTGTATCAGAGCTACTGCATCAATGGAGTCCACCCTAGTATTGTAACCTGTTCTCTTGCACATCACCATGAACACCATGACTGAGAACCATTTATAGAAGCAAATTCATCCAACGACCAGCATATCTTTGGGATGGGGGAGACCCGAAGAAACCCACGCTGTCACAGGGACAAAAGGGGGTGTGGATTAACAAATCAAGATTATCAACAATCAAAAATAATAGGAATTGTTGGAGTAGCTCCGGGTCAGGCAGCATCTCTGGAGAACATGGAAAGGCGACGTTTCAGGTCAGGACAACAATCATCTGCATTATGAGGTGTACATTGATGAATCAAATATGACCCCAGACATCAGTAAGAATCAAGTTTAGTTTATTGTCACATGTAACGAGATACAGTGAAATGTTTTTGTTTAAACCAGGTGTTTAAACCACACTGAATGTACCGGATAATTGGAGTTCTAAAATCCCAGATGGCACAGGATTAAAAAACTTGGTGGGGTCCAAATTCTAAAATTCCACAGGTCTCCACGGGCTGTGGTATGACACCTGGAGCACAGCATACTACTTTGATCTCTACACTGTATATGTGACCAATGGATACCAGACTTGGAGGCAGTGGCGCTAAGGCTCACCAGATTGATTCCTGCATGGAAAGGGTTGTTATAATTAAGAAGAGTGAGAAGGAATCTCAATAAAACACCAACAATTCTGGCAGGACTTGACATCAGGGTGTTTTCGCTTAAGGGTGGAGTCTGGAACCAGAGGCCAGAACTGCATTAAAATGGACTGCACTTATGACTTAGATAAAGAGGAATTTCTTCCCTTGGAGTTGTGAATAAAGGGATTATTTATCCCATTTTACTGTGATTGCTGAGTCATTAGATATATTCAAGGCCAAGAAAGGAATTTTGTGCTTCCTGATGACTGAAGGGCCTGTCCAGCTTGGGCGTCATTTGCGCATCACGCAGGTGGCGCGCGAAGATTTCGTGAATCCCAAAATCCTGGGGCGCCGCTAGCGACTGCGCGTCACTGTCTATGTCACCGCACACCATGCACACGTAATGCACGCCACAACGCGCGAGTCATATGACATGACACGTAAATAATGTTACTTAAATGATGCTGCTTTAATGTCTACAACTCCCTGGTGTTAAGAATTCCACTGACAACTATTCTGAGAGATGAAATTGCCCCCTTTCACACTCTTGTGGTTGAACCCTATCCTCAGACTATACTTCTTTCTTTGATGCTGCCCAGCAGGGAAAATATCTTTACTACCCGCCTTGTCAAATCCCTTCAGAATCTTACACATTTCAATGAGATCATTTTTCTCAGCTTCAGAGAATCATGTTTACTTTGCTTAAAAAAGACAGTCAATGTTTTTTGATAATTAGTTAGAGTATGTGCTTTGGCAGGTTATTCACTTTTTTTGTGATGTATACCATTCGTTTCATGAACATATTTTGTTTCTATTATGTGCGATGGATTGATGACAAAAAACAATGATTTGTAAATCTTTGCATTAGAATATGTCTCATTTTAAAGGAAATGCACTGCATTTGTCCTTACATAAATGAATAATATCTAATGTAGTCCGGGAACAATGAACCCAATTGGTATAATTTTACTAATAGGTATGTAAAGGTTTTCACTGTACATTTATTTTTTGCAGAATGTAACCACGTTGTAGAGAAAACAACCAACAGTACTATCTACAAAACATATTCATAAATAATCCATAAAGGCACAATATTAGGAAATAAACTGAAATGGCTAGGTACACAGTACAGCTACAAAAGTACTTCAAAGGTTAGGAATCCTGCGGTGAGTAACTCATCTCCTAACACCCCATGTCTATCTACCATCTGTAGACACAAAATGTTGGAGTAACTCTGCGGGACAGGCAGCGTCTGTACCATCAGCTGTCTACCATTTACAAGGTTCAAACCAGGTGTATGATAGTATACTCTCAACCTTCCTGGATGAGTGTAGCTGGACTCAAGAAGCTCCATACAACACAGGGCACAGCAGCCCACTTGATATGCATTCCATTCGCACACATGACCACAGGCGCACAGTAGCAGCAGTTTGTACCAATTACAGGATGCACTACGGCAACTCACCAAAATCCTTAAGCAACAATTCCAAACTCACAATCTCTACCAGCGAAAAGAACAAGGGCAGCAAAAGCATTGGAACATCACCACCAGGAGGTTGCCCTCCATGCTACAAAATATATGTTAATATTGACCATATTAAAGACACCATAAAATAGAGGATCCCTGCATTTGTCAGAATTGTTTAACCTTTGTCAGTGGAAATTTACAGGCTGTGAATGGCGCCGACCAGTCTGAGCTTCAGATTGATATGTAAGGATGAAAGATCCAGGTGTTCTCCTCATTTCCCCTTAATTGATAAAATGTATATAAGTTCTGCACACCACCTTTAATGCATTGATGTGATTGAATCACTGCAAACTAATTATATACATTGTAAATAATGTTGCTAGACAGTTACCCTGCTAGTGTGTTAATTGGTTAAAATGTTAAGCCCCTGGCAGATTTGTTTGGATTCCAGGGTAAATGTTGCATTATTCAAGTTAAGTTAGCGTCTTCAGGAAGTTTCTGCTGCAAAAATGTAAGGGAGATTCTGTTATTGATCTGTGTAACTGTCAATAATGTATTGTTGTAATTATTGCACAAGGCTGAAGGGCTTGGCCAAGCAGAAACAAGGATCGAACATGCAGTGGTGTAGGTATCCCAAAGGGTAATTTGTTCTGCTATCCAAAAATAAAGTTTAGTTATTCTAGGGCTTGAATCAGCGCTTTATTGACTGAACTAGACTGGGGGGAAGCTTAGAAAGTGCTTATTTACAAATGTATCACAGTTCCCTCGCCACTGATGCGTCAAAATCCTGGAACCAGCTCCCGAATAGCATTATGTGTAAGAAAGAACTGCAGATGCTGGTTTAAATCGAAGATAGGGAGCACAAATCTCAAATAAGGAAATAGAAGAAACAATAATCTCATTAAAAAATGGAAAAGCACCAGGTCCCGACGGATTTAGTAATGAATTCTATAAAAGTTTTTATGACATATTTACCCCCCGCCAACAGAAAATGTATACTTATGCCTTCAAAGAACAAATACTACCTGAAACATTAGCAGAATTCATGATCACACTAATACTTAAGAAAGATAAAGATGTAGAAGAACCTGGATCATACAGAGCTATTGCGTTGTTAAATACAGATCAAAAAATATTAGTGAAAATACTAGCTAGAAGACTAAGTAAATATGCTAGTAAATTAATACATCCGGATCAAACGGGGTTTATCCCTAAGAGACAATCATTTAATAATTTGAGACGTCTGTTCAAGATAATGCATTCACACTAAACTGAAGATCAAAAACTAACAATCATATCGTTGGATGCAGAGAAAGCATTCGATCAGGTCGAATGGGATTATATGCTCAGGGTATTGCAAGAATTTCAACGGAGAGAATTTTATTCTATGGATTAAATTACTATATAATAAGCCAACGGGCAGAATATTAACGAACAATAATTTATCTACAAAATTTCATTTGCCAAGGGGAAATAGACAAGGATGTTCATTATCACCGTTGTTATTTGCCCTCATAATTGAACCCGTAGCGGAAAGATTTAGAACTCATCCGAATATCCATGGATATAAAACAAAATATTCCAATAATAAAATATCACCATACGCTGATGACGTACTATTGTACATCACAAAACCTCATATTACTATACCAAATATTTTAAAATTAATAGAGGACTTCGGATCATTCTCAGGATATAGAATAAATTGGAATAAAAGTGAGATCATGTCAATAAAACTGAAAGACGCTACGCATCTTTTACAGTTTCCTTTCAAAATTTAAATCAAAATTACTGTAAGATATCAAGATATGTTTGACGAAATTATAACCCTCTACCTAAGAAACTATGTAACTTGATTAAATTTTGAAAAACGCTTCCGATGTCCTTAATAGGCCGAATAAATGCCATAAAAATGATTTTTCTACCACAAATTTTATACCTGTTCCAATCTATCCCAATATATTTACCCAAAAAGTTTTTTAAAAAACTGGACTCAGATATCACAAATTTTATTTGGGATTATAAATCCCACAGAATACAAAGAGCTCATCTGAATAAACCCAAAGTAGTAGGGGGATTAGCACTCCCCAACTTTATGTATTACTACTGGTCTGTAAATATTAGAAACATGATCCAATTGCTGGATAACTCTCCCCAACAACCGGATTGGACGATTATGGAGAGAGAGGATTGCTCTCCTTATAATATTGGAGCAATCCTCTCTCCAATATCGATGAATAATATAAATTACACCAATAATCCAATTATATACAATACAATCAGAATTTGGAAACAAATAAAACACAATCTAAAATTAAGAAATTTATCTCTCTTATCTCCTATCGGTAAAAACCGCTCATTTAAACCTTCAACTATAGATAAAGCATTTATACAATGGGAAAGAGCTGGAATTAAAATCTCCGGAGATGTGTATGAATCAGGAAAACTATTATCATTTAAACAAATACAACTAAAATACAATTTGGGAAACAATCAGTATTTTAAATATTTCCAAATCTGTGACTATCTGATAAAATACGCACAAGATTATCACAATATGCCTCCAGACTTACTGGAAGAAGTAATGAATACAAAGGCAGAATCAGCAAACCTAATATATATATATATAATATTATTCTAAATGCAGAAATACCAACAACAGATGGTATCAGGAGAGACTGGGAAAAACAATTAAGTATAAAAATTCCCAAAGAAAGGTGGGAAGAATATTTATTAAACGTGCATAAATGTTCAACTAATGTAAGACATACCTTAATACAATTTAATGTAAGACACACCTTAATACAATGTAAAATCTTACACAGATTATACTATTCAAAAACTAAAATAAGTAAACTTTTTCCCAACCTCTCTCCTATATGTGATAAATGTCAATGTCAAGAAGCTAATATAGCACACTCATTTGTCTTTTGTACAAATATTCAAGCATTTTGGACTGAAATTTTTGAAATCTTCACAAAAATATTTAAAATAAAACTGACCCCAGAAGCAGACTGGATAATCTTCGGGATATCGGAAGACTGCCCTGAATTAAATGTGTTTCAAAAGACTCTATTTGAATATGGCTTAATAACTGGAAAAAAGCTAATCTTAAAATTCTGGAAAAATTCTCCGGTACCCACAGTCAATGTGTGGATTTCATCTATGTTCGAAACACTACACTTGGAAGATATGAGACTCCGACTAGCAGGAAAATTAGACTGTTTCTATAAGACGTGGTCTGCATTTATAAATCTATTACAAGGATAAGGTGCAAGAATACCTCAAAAAAAGTACCGGTGTCGGGTCTTGGCAAAGGGGGAAAAAAAACTGTCGAGTTGGTAGATTCCTTTTGCGAGATGTTTATAATAAAGTAACTGGCTTTTCTTTTTTCTTTCTCTATTTTTCCCTTTTTCTTCCTTTTTTTTCTCTCCAGGGTCTATCTCTTAATCTCCGGTCTCTAACTCTTCAACGGTTTCCTTTCCCTCTGTCAGGCTTTGGCACTTTCACATCTCTTTTTCACTTTTCTACTTTCTATGCTGCTATTTTTCACTCTATTCTCTCTTTTCTAAAGCCTTAAAATAAAAAAAAATTATGGGGTACAATGACTGTAATACAATACAAGGGATGTACACTGATGTAACTTACGGTACCGCTAATAAATAAAGATATATATTTTGAAAAAAATCAAATATATAAATAAATAAATAAATCGAAGATAGACACAAAATGCTGGAGTGACTCAGCGGGACAGGCAGCATCTCTGGAAAGAATGGGGGACGTTTCGAATCGAGACCTTTCTTCAGACTGATGTCGGGAGTGGGTTGTACTGAGATAAAATGTGGTCGGAGACAGTAAGACTGGTCGGAGAACTGGCAAGTGGAGAGGATGAAGAGAGGGGGAAAGCAAGGTTACTTAAAGTTAGAGGTCAATGTTCAAACCAGTGGGTGTAAGCTACCCTAGCAAAATATGATGTTGTGGCGGCCTAGACGAGGTCAGGAAAAGACCAGAAGCTAGGTAGGTTTAAACAGTAGTCCTTTAATCCCTACAGCGAGAGCACACCACACCAACTGCCAGAACAAACCCAGGGGTGGTCAGGAAACCCCGTGGCAGACCAATGCCCCTGTCACCCAATTGGCGAGGGGGATGATCCAAGGAGTGACCTAACCCCAGGGACCACCACAGGACCCCAACCCCAAGTACCCGAGGCACGAAACGGACAGGAGGGCATACACGGCGACCAGCCCGGGTGTACAACATGCTCGGCACAGGACCGGGCAACTGACCAACAGGTGCAGGAGACGGAGTAGCCAGAGGGGGAAGTACCCGATACAGAGGGGCCGCTTACGGGGGCCGCGCTACCAGCACCGGCTGATCAATATCAATATGTGCTGGCTTCAGCCGGGCTACAGAAACAGTCTCATGCTGATCTCCCATGTCCAGGGCGAAAGTGGACGAGCCATGTTCGAGGACACAGAAGGAACCCTTGTATGGCCGGTGGAGAGGTGTCTGATGAGCATCCCTATGCAGGAAGACGAACTGGCGGTCCTCCAGAGCAGAGGGAACGTGCGGACTGAAGGACCCACCGTCTCCCGAAGACGTCGCAGAGCATCCGAAGGCTGCTCCACCAGGAAGTTCGTCTTCCTGTGCTGGGGGGATGAACTCCCCGGGGACCGTCAACAGAGAGCCATACACCAACTCGGCAGAGGAGGAGGCCAAGTCCTCTTTCGGTGCAGTGCGGATCCCCAGCAACACCCACGGCAGGGCGTCCACCCAGTCCGGATCATTGAGCCGTGCCTTCAGGGCGTCCTTGAGCTCCACCAGGCCGTTCGCCTGTGGATGATACGACGTTGTGTGGGTAGCCGAACACCCCGAAGGCGTGCCATGGCCGACCACAGATCCGACGTGAACTGAGGCCCCCGGTCGGATGTTATGTCCAGTGGCACCCCGAACTGGGCGATCCAGTGCGCCACCAAGGCCCATGCACAAGTGGCCGTTGAAGAATCTGGTAGCAGAATGGCTTCAGGCCACCGTGAAACAGTCGACAATGGTGAGTAGATAGGTCAAGCCCCGGGACGGCGGCAGCGGCCCCACGATGTCCACGTCAAACCACTGCCGAGGGATGGTGAACTCCTGCAACGGCGCGCGCACGTGTCGTTGCACCTTGGCGGTCTGGCACGGGATGCAAGTGCGCACCCAATGTCCAACCTCCTTCCGCAGCCCGTGCCACATGAAGCAGGAGGCTACCAGCGCCGTTGTCGCCCGAATGGAGGGATGCGCGAGCCCGTGGAGCACCTCCAACACCCTGCGCCGCCAGGCGATGGGGACGATGGGTCGCGGAACTCCAGTGGAGACATCGCACAGCAGCGTTGCGCCCCCAAGACCACAGACAACATCCTGCAACTGCAGGCCCGAAACTGCCGCACGATAGGTGGCCATCTACTCATCGACCAGCTGAGCGGCTGCCAGAGCAGAATAATTAATCCCCTCAGCGATTTTGAGAACCGCGTGGACTGCAGGTCTCGATAATTGAATTTGCCCTGCACGAAACAGATAGAGTGGGTGTTTTCAGACACATACGCCAAATGCCTCTGCTGCCAGGCAGACCACGGGTTTGAAACCTTGGCGAACGCGAAGGTTGGCGGTTTGTGGTTCGTATATGCGGTAAACGGCCTCCCCTCCAGGAAGTAGCGGAAATGGCGTACGGCGAGATACAGGGCCAGGAGCTCGCGGTCGAAAGTGCTGTAACGCCGCTGTGAACCACTGAGATGCCTGCTGAAGAAGGCGAGTGGCCGCCAGTATCCGTCAATGAGCTGCTCCAACACTGCCCCAACCGCTACCTAAGAAGCGTCCACCGTCAGGGCGGTCGGGGCGTCCTCTCGTGGGTGGACGAGCATCGTGGCCTCAGCTAGTGCCTCCTTAGCCCTCTCGAATGCCACTGTTGCTTCCACAGACCACTCAACCTCCCTGCGATGACCAGCCATCAAGTGGAAAAGCGGAAGCATGACTGCGGCCGGAAACGGTGATAAAAGGTGACCATCCCCATGAATTCCTGTAGGTCCTTAACTGTGGTCGGACGGGGGAACCTGCGAACAGCGTCCACCCTGGCAGGCAGATGCACCACCCCCTGTGGAGTTACGTGGTGGCCGAGGAAGTCAATAGCCGTCACCCTGAAACGGCACTTGGACGAGTTGATGGACAACCCAAAGTCTCTGAGGTGCTGACACAGCTGCCGGAGGTGGATGCAGTGCTTCTGCCGCGAGCGACTGGTCACGAGTATGTCATCCAAGTAGACGAAGACGAAGTCCAGGCCGCGGTACACACAGTCCATAAGCTACTGAAAGGCCTGTGCAGCGTTCTTCAACCCAAACGGCAACCGTACAAATTTGAATAGACCAAATGGCGTTATAATGGCCACCTTCCGGATATCGTCGGGGCTGACCGGAATTTGATTGTACCCTCACACGAGTTCCACCTTGGAGAATACCGATGCTCCGGCCAGATCGGCGTTGAAGTCCTGGATGTGCGGGACTGGGTACCTGTCGGCAACGGTCACATCATTCAGGCGACGGTAATCCCCACATGGGCGCCAGCCCCCGTCCGCCATGGGGACCATGTGGAGCGGTGACGCCCATGGGCTATCGGAGGGACGCACGATGCTCATCGCCTCCATCAGGCGGAACTCCTCCCGAGCCAGACGAAGCTTGTCTGGTGCAAGACGGCGCGCTCGGGCGTGCACAGTCAGCCCGGTAGTAGGGATATGGTGTTCCACCCCATGCTTGGGGGTGGAGGAGCGGAAGCGGGGTTCAAGGATGTCAGGGAAATCGGCCAGGATGCACCTGAAAGTCGCATCCATGGACGACAGGGGGCCATCAGGGCATGATACGGCATCACCAATGCGGAGGAAGACCGGCTCCAGCATGACGGAGTGCATAAGGCGCCGCCGCTTGACATCCACAAGCAGTGAATGGGCTCGAAGGAAGTTGGCGCCCAGCAGCGGCTAGGAAACGTCAGCAATGACGAACTCCCATGAAAAGGTGCTGCGGCCAAAGTTGAGGGAGACGGTGCGAAACCCGTAGGCGCGAATAGCACTCCCGTTCGCCGCAGTGAGGAGGGGCCCGCGTTTGCCTGCATGGATGTCAGCGATGGAGGGAGGCAGGACATTCACTTCCGCACCCGTGTCCACGAGGAATCGACCTCCGGTGCGGCAATCCCAGGCGAAGACGCGATGAATTTTGCCGGCCGCCGAAGGAATCACTGACGACCGGCCCCTTCGTTTCCCTGGAATGAACAGGTTGGGCGACATTGCCTGGCTACAGCTCCCCAGTGACGATGGTAATAACACCAACCCCCTCTGCTGGCGTCTGGTGGAACTGCAAGCGAATTTGGCTGGTTTGAATACCAGCAACCTCTGCTGGCGTTGGGTGGAACTGCAGGCGGGCCCTGCTGCAAGCCATGCCTTGACTTGAATGCCCAATGGCGGCCGGATTTTGCCGCGAGGGTCGTGTGGGAGCAGTGGAGACGTGGCCCGACCTGCTCTGAGCCTCCAACCGCCGTGGGAAGGACGGTCAGCGCTTCCAGGTTTTGCTAGCGAGACATTCACAGCTCGTCGGCCCGCTCTTCCAGCGCCTGCATGTTAGTAAAGGGATCCCTGGCAAGCTGCAGGCGGATGTCAGGCTGCAGCTGCTGCAGGTAGGCAAATTTAAATAGCAAACAGGGTTCATGGTCCCCCAGTAGGGTGAGCATGTCCTCCAGGAGGGCAGACGGTCACCCAGGCCATCCATTCGGAGAATCCGAGCTGCCCATTCCAAGTCACCAAGGCCAAAAATCCTGATAATGAATTCCTTAAGGCCCCTATATTTGTTAGCTACCGGGGGGCTCTGAGGAAAGGCTTAACTCGCCTCGCAGTTGCTTGGTCAAGCGCGCTGGCCACATAATAATATTTTGTTTCGTCTGCTGTAATACCTCTCACAGCAAATTGTGCCTCTGCCTGCTGGAACCGGAAGTCAGGCTCTTCGGTCCACAGAGTAGGGAGCTTAAGTGCGACGGCATTATTATCCATCACGACGCGTGATGAATGTCGTGGGTCATCAGTGTAGTGGCCTAGACAAGGTCAGGAAAAGGCCAGACACTAAGTAGGTTTAAACAGTAGTCCTTTACTCCCTACAGCGTGAGCACACCACACCAACTGCCAGCACACACCCAGGTGTGGTCAGGAAACCCCGTGGCAGACCAACGCCCCTGTCACTCGATCGGATGATCCAAGGAGTGGCCCATCCCCCAGGGAATGTGTTGTTCCTCCAATTTGCGCTGGGCCTCACTCTGACAATGGAGGAGGCCCAGGACAGAAAGGTCAGTGTGTGAATGGGAGTGGGAGTTAAAGTGTTGAGCCACTGGGTGATCAGGTAGGTCTAGGCAGACTGAGCGAAGATGTTCAGCGAAACGATTGCCGAGCTTGCGCTTGGTCTCGCCGATATACAGTAGTCCACACCTGGAACAGCGGGTACAGTAGAATAGCATTGCTGGTTTGCCAATATCTCAAGGATTGCAGCGGTTCAGGAGGGCACCTTCTCAAGGGCAATTCAGGACAGGTAATTAAATGCTGCTCAGCTTGTGAAGTCCACATTATTTGAATGAATAAACAGAATTCAGATTTACACCATTTGCAGCTTTTTTTTTTTTGATCGGCACTGTCTAACAACCAACGATTCTTATACCTCTGAATATAAATATTCCTGATCTCTTTTACTCCTACTTTTATAATGTTTTACTTATCTTCCAGTACTCTTTCATAAGGATGAAAATTGTATGGTACAGTTTTTCAATTCTCTTTCACCAGATAAGTTCTAATAATTCAAGCATAAATAGTGGGGAACCACTGGTGAAATGACAACTTTGATTGCAACATCTCCTGGAACTTCCTTCCTTTGTTTAGAGATCTGTAATAGCATTGTGGTGTACCCACCCTCACAGGTTGCAGCGGTCCATGGAAATTTCTCAGGAGCATTTCTGGCTCAGCCTGTGAAGTCCACACCCTTTGACTAAATTTAAAAAAGATAAACGGATTAAACAATAAGTATATATTCAAAACACAACTCAAACCTTCTTTGGAAAACTGTATAAAAATTCCATTTGCTTACAAGAGAAAATAACAAGATCTATGCGAGGGAAAACTGACCTGTTGCATCATTGTCTGCTGTTGCTTGATCGGTAGGAGCCTTGTCGCTGGGTCAGGAGGTTATGGATCTAGGTCTCACTTCACCAAACTACGCACAAAAAAATAGGGCTGGAGTTGGTTCTGGGATGGATATTCACCATGCAGGCCCCTAAGGTCCTAACAATTTTCTAGCACAGCAACAAAAGCTGATAACACAACCGCAGAAACTGACCTAGGTTCAGAAGCTTATTGTAAATTAAGATAAGCACCCATTACCCATAATTTTGACATTATCAAGAGAAACAATACAGATACAACGTCTTTAAGATTATGACCCTCCTGTTCTAAGAACTGGTAAATGGGAACCATGGGGTCCATAGTATCCTTATTAATATTGTGATGTGGTCCATGTTGGCCTGGTGGGGCCAGGCCATCCACTTGGCCATAGCAAAACAGCATATGCGAATGGTGTCAACTAGTAGAAAAATAGTACACATATTAGAAAACAAGAGGGTGCTGTTTAGCATATAACAGGTCAAGAGTCTGGTAACAGCAGGGAATAAACTGTTACTGAATCTGGTGATACGAGCTTTCAAGTTTTTTTAATATTTTGCCGGATGAGAGAGGGGAGAAGAAAAAATGACTGGGCTGTGAGTGGTCCTTAATAATGTGAGTCACTTTCCTGAGGCAATGTGAAGTATAGATGGAGTTAATGGGGAGGTTGGTTAGTGTATGGGCTGGGCTGCATCCACAACCCTCTGCAATTTCATGCAATCTTGGGCAGAACAGTTGACAGACCAAGCATCAGTGTTTGGGAAGCTATGAACGAGGATTCTTTAGGATAAGATTTACTCCCATTTGGCAGAGAATGGCTTAATTAGGGACAGTCGGCATGGCTTTGTTCATGGCAGGTCGTATCTTACTAACTTGATCGAGTTTTTTGAGTAAGTGATCAATGACGGTGGATGTTGTCGACATAGATTTTAGCAAGGTATTGGATAAAATCTCTCATGGTTGGCTGATCCAGAAGATTAAGATGTACAGGATTAGCAGTGACTTGGTTGTACAGATTCAGAACTGACAGAGATTGAAGACAGTGGTGGAAGTACAATATTCAAGGTGAAGGTCTATGACTGATGGAGTTATACAGGGATCTATGCTGGGATCTCTGCTGTTTGTGATATATATATATAAATAACTTAGATGTAAACGTAGATGGGCTGGTTAGTAAACTTGCAGATGACACCAAGATTTCTGAGATCATGAACTGTGAGGAAGGCTGTTAAATCTATACTGTAGGATATAGATCAGATACAGAAATGGTGGAGAAATAACATATGGTGTTTAATCCACGCAAGTATGAGATGTTGCATTTTGAGAGGTACAGGAGTCGCTGCCTCAAAAAGGCAGCCAGCATTATCAGAGACCCAAACAACCCTGGCCACACACTTATTTCACCCCTGCCATCAGGAAGAAGGTACAGGAACCCGAAAACTGTAAAGTCCAGGTTCAGGAACACCTACTTCCCCACTGCCATCCAGCTATTACGCTTTGAACTACATAGACTATTATTGTTATCATTACACTATTATTGCTTGCATGTATGTGTGTGTATATATATACATTAAACTAAGTGGGACCCGTTGGGTTCCAGTCACACGGGAGGCCTGGTCCCCCAACGCACCCCATTCCCCCAATGCTATATTCATTCACTCACCTGTTTCCCCAAAGCAATATTCCACCACTCACCCATAGCCCGTAACTGCGCAGGTGCGGCTCATTTCCCCTCATCCCCCAGCACTCTCACCCCCCTCTTCATGTGTGGGAGGAGGAGGGGAGGTGGGTGTGCAGTGGGAGGGAAGGATGGGAAAGGGGGTATGTGAGGGTAGGGGGTTGGAGGTGGGTGGGGGTGGGAGGTGTGTAGGTGTTGCGTATCTTGTTGCGTTCTTCAGGCGGGGCTGTCGGGGGCAGGTGGGAGCATCCGGCACCCAGCGGATGGGGGGTGTGCAGGGGAGGAGGGTGTGGGGAGGGGGTGTGTGGGGAAGGGGGGATGTGGGGGGGTGAGGGAGGGGGGTGTAAGGGAGTGTGGGGCATAGGGGTGTGTGTGGGAGGGGGTGTGTGGGGGAGGGGGGTATGTTGGGAAGGGGGGGAAAGGGTGTGGGGGAAGGGGGGTATGGGGAGGGGTGGGCGCACCCCGCACTCTGCTCACCCCGCACCTTCAGCTTTCTGCCTCACGCAGCAGCTCCCAGTTCCATTCAGCTGCTCCCGGGTCGTCGTGCTGGTCTCCACATAAGCAGCCCACACATTGCTCTCTCTCCCCGCACGCTGTTCTCTCTCCCTGCACTCGCTCAACACACTCTGTTCCTTCAGCTTTATTCTACTCGCCGCCGGTGATTGACAGCGGGTGCCGGAAGGGGTGTTTTTTACGATTTTTAAACCTTCATAACTTTTATACTAATCCACCGATTGGAACAAAACTTGTTGCACTTGCAGCACAGGAGAATGGCGAGTAAGGTGGCGAAAAATCATAGCGCGTACCGTGTTTGCGCAAATTTAAAAACAATGCAAATCGGAAGAGGACAGGATGAGAGTTTTATGTTTATAGATATATACTAGACCAAGTGCAGACCCATGGGTCTACTCCCCCAATGCAATTATTCCCTACCCATAGCCCCCACGGGAGGCGTGGTCCTCCAACTCAAGCTGTTCCCAAACATAAGTGAAGCTGATCACTGCTAGCCGAGTCATCAGTTGAAGCTAGTCATTTAAATTCAAAGTATTGATTTTTTTAAACTTTAATCAGTAATAGGTCGAGAAATAAAGCATAACATGTTCAGTGAAGGTGATCTCTGCCCAGAGGGGAAAAATATGAATCAGAATATGTACAAATCTTGTGCAAGTTTGCCATTTTTAAAACCTTAATCACGAATAATGTTAAATATAGGATGAAATCTTTAGTGAAGTTGATCACAGCCAGCCAAGCCATTGTGACGTCATCAGTTGAAGCTGGTCGTTATAAATTCAATGTCTTTTGATTTTTTTAAACTTTAAATCAGTAATGTCGAGAATATGTTGAGAAACAAAGCATAAAATATTCATTGAAGGTGCTCGCTGCCGACAGGGGAAACATGTCAATCAGAATATGTAAAAATGTAATCGTCACCGCGTAGTATTTTTGCGCAGATGTAAAGTAAACCACATATACACATGTACAAGATCAGACTTTTAATAGGTACTAGACTAAGTGGGACCCGTTGGTCCCCCCCCAACGCAACCCATTCCCCAACGCAATATTCCACCACTCACCTGTTCCCCCAATGCAACCCGTTCCTCCAAAGCAATGTTCCACCATTCTGGGGAGGGGGTGTGTGGAAGTGGGGGAGGAGGGGTTTGGGGAAGGGGGGTGTGGGGGAGAGGGGGCGGAGGAGGGGTGTTTGTGAGGCATCGGGGAGGGGCGGTGGGGAGGGGCGGTGTGGGGGTTGGAGGTTGTGGAGGAGGGGAGGTATGAGGGAGGGGGAACTTTCATAACTTTTGTACTATTTCACCGATCGGAACAAAACTTATTTGACTTGTAGCAGAGGAGAATGGTAAGGTGGCAAAAAATTGTAGCGCTATGGGAGATCGTTTTTGCCCAAATTAAATTACAGCACAGACAGGAAGTGGTCAAGAGGAGAGTTTTAGTAATATATAGATATGATGATACTAGACCAAGTACAGACCCATTTGGTCAAGATAACTTTCAATAATATATGATATATATAACAAGTTCACTGTGTGTATACTGTATATCCATGTACATACACACATATATATATATGTACATTAGACCAAGTGGTCTCCTCAACGCACGGTTGCGGGGGACCTGCAGCATCACACACACACTAACCACCCCCCATACACACTAACCTGCCCCCTTGATATTATATTAATATTATTCATTGGCTCCTTTTACCCCATCCCCGCCCTATCCACTAATGCATAGCCCCCAACTCGGTAGAGAGAGAGAGAGGGCAGACAGAGAGGGGGCAGAGACAGAGAGAGAGGGGCAGAGACAGAGAGAGGGGCAGAGACAGAGAGAGACGGGCAGAGACAGAGGGGCAGAGACAGAGGGGGGGAGGGGATGAGGGGATGTGGATAGAGAGGGGGAGGATAGAGGGGTGGAGAGAGGGGGAAGTGAGAGGGGGAGAGAGGAGGGGTGGGAGAGAGAGGAAGAGGGGGAAGAGAAGGGGAGAGAGGAGGAGGGGGGAGAGGAGAGGAGCAGGGCGGGCAGTTCGAGGGGCCAGGCTGCTCGCATCGCACATGTGGAAGACTGCATGACGCAGAGCCAATGTGATGTCATCAGCAAAAGCCGCTCGGTCTTATTTTCAGTTATTTCAGAATCTTGAACATTTTGATTAATAACTCGAGAAATAATGCATGAAATTTTCAGATAAGGCGATTTTTAACTTCATGGCATAAATCTCTAACGGAATAAGTAAAAATGTCACCGTAAGCACGTCGTTTTTTCTAGGTGATCACACACAAACAAATACATAAATACACACACACACATCCAAGAACAATGTTTTATAGTTATATAAGGATATATATATATATATATATATATATGTATGTGTGTGTGTGTGTGTGTGTGTGTGTGTATGTGTGTGTATGTGGATATATACACACACTCAACATTTTTTCTCGTTTATTATATGTGCTGCTGCAAGTAAGAATTTCATTGATCTATCTGGGACATTACAATAATACACTCTTGAGTCTTGACTCTTGAATGTAAGTGGAAATTAATGGCATGATCCTCGACAGCACTGAGGGAATCTGGGGTTCAGGTCCATTAATCGTGAATGTACCAACACAATTAGGGTGGTAAAGAAGGCCTTCTTTACCACCCTAATATGATATGCTTCCCTTCATAGTTTGGGGCATTAAAAATAAGAGTCATGGAGTCATGATGTCGTTTTATAGGACTTTGGTTACACCGCATTTGGAGTATTGTATGCAGTTCTGGTCACCCTATTACAGGAAGGATTTAGAGGCTTTGGAAAGGGTGCAGGTGAGGTTTACCAGAATGGTGCCTGGATTATGGGGTATTAGCTGCACGGTGAGGTTGGACAGACTTGGAATGTTTCCTCTGGAAAGCTGGAGACCTGGTAGAAGTATATAACATTATGAGTGGCAGGGATAAGGTAGATAGTCAGAACATTTTGCCCATAATGGAAAAAATCAGATAATAGAAGGCATAGATTTAAGGTGAGAGAAACACATTTTAAAAGAGATGTGCAGGGCAAATATTTTGCACAGTGGATGGCGAGTGCCTGGAACATGCTGTTGGGGGTGGTTCAATTGTTCTTTTATTATCACATGTACCAAGGTGCAATGAAATTCTTTTTTTACATACTGATCAGCAAGAATATTGCCATACACTTTTATAATTCCTGATTAAGTACAGAATCAGACACAAAAGTGGCATTTTGCAGGCTTGGATAGATGTATGGATATGTAGGGAATGGAGGCATATAGATTATGTTAAGGCAGAGAGGAGTTGGCTTTGGTATCATTTTCAGCACAGGCATGGTTTTTGTGCTGTACTGTTCTCCGTTCTAAGTCCAGCTCCTTTGTTTCACTGACATTGAAGGGGGGGGGGGGGGGGGTGTTGCTTTGATACCATGATGTTAAGTTCTCCATCTCTTTCTTGCACTCCAACCCATCATTGTTCATGATCCAGTCCAGTACGATAGTGCCATCTGGAAAACTGAGAGCAGAATTTGGCTGCAGAATCATGAGTATGTATGCAATATAGCCAGGGGCTGAGAACTCAGTCTTGCCTGGCATGGGTGTTGAGAATTGTCGCAGAGGAAGGTTTGTCGTTTATCCTTACCGATTAGGTATATGGATCAGGAAGTCAAGAATCTGGTTGCAGATGAAGGTGCTGAGTTCTTGGTTCGAAAGTTTGGAGATGAGTTTGGTTGGAATTACAGTGTTGAAGACAGCTATATTCATACATAGGAGTCTGATGTAGGTGTCCTCGTTATTCAGACATTCCAGAAATGACTTTAGAGGTTGTAGGTAAGAAGGAAAGTAAGGTAGAAGTAAAAAGCATTGAAAAATCTCATTAAAACGTACAAATTTGTGGAGGGCTGGACACGCTGGATCCAAGTTGCATATTTCCCCACCTGAGAAATCTAGCATCTGAAATGAGGAGAAATTTACAAGGGTGTGAACATTTTGAATAATCCCCCTCTGGGTTTACGGTACTCAAAGATAATGCTCATTCACCAGAGATTAAGGGAATTAAGGGATATGTACATTGTGTTGGAAAATTGCACTGGATTCCTAATCTTGTTGACAAAACAATCTGGAAGAACCGTATGGTCTACTATGCTAAATTTTGTCCAATTCATGTGCCAAGTGTACGTGGTGCCAAACATAAATGATGATAGCGTCTACCACTTTAGAAACAATTCATCTGACTGTCCCACCTGTGGCAAATTCTACGGGTCCACGCTCATCGTTCACCTTTGCTCCCACTCTGAAAACAAGTCTTTCTTGATCAGGGGGATCTCCGAGGAAGAGCTGCATTTACTGGTATCTGCACTGTTCTGAGAGGTTGGAGACTGGAACTAGAACAAAACCTGGATAGATCGAACTTTCATTCCAATTCCTCTCTTATCCAAAACACAAAGTGCTGGACGAACTTGGAGGTCTGAGGAGGGGATGGACATGCATTTGACATATGACGAAGGAATGGGTCGACTGGGCTTGCATTCACTGAAATCTAGAAGGATGAGAGGGGTTCTTATAGAAACATATAAAATTCAAAAATAATTGGACAGGTTAGATGCAGGAAAAATGTTCCCGGGTGGGGGGACACACACTAAGAATAGGGGGTAGGCCATTTAGGACGGATTCATCCAGAGTTGTGAATCGATGGCGAGATATAGTTTGTGCTCACAATCACTGCTCAGAGACTAAATCATCGAAACAAGAAATGCTTTTTTATTATTTGCGAATCTGCAGAATCGGGTGCCTCTCCAAATTGAGACACACCAAAGTCAGAAAAGTAAAGCCCCTTTATACACACAATTCTGCTGGCATAACCTCCCCTTCTGGCTCTTCCCAATCAGAGCACTGAGGTGCACAGTCTATAGATACGTCACCCAGTACCTCCCTCATCATACATACCACGTTCATACATGTGCATGGTAATGAGCAATTTCTCGACTAGGGGCGTGTAAGTAATATTCATTTATTTTATTAAGCATGCCCAGTTGCAATTGACCTGGCCTAGTTTTCTCACCTCCAACTGACCCGTCTCAGTTTTTTTATATCTGAACTAAAGCTAGTTTCTACTGACAAGGGTCCCTTTCATCCCTAGTCCCTACTGACAAGGGTCCCATCTATCACCCTCCTTCTACGCTATACTATGCCATCCATCCTCACTCAAGGACAGTTGTGATAAACCCATTCCCAGCTGTGTCAACATCTTCCCCCTGGCTCTATCGGCTAGAATCCTGTTTACAAGTTAGAATCCTCTCCTGAATCCTTACAATAGTGGGGTTTAATCACTTTATCCCTCACAGATGGAATTCTCTGCCACAGAAGGCAGTGGAGGCCAATTCACTGGATGTTTTCAAGAGAGTTAGATTTAGCTCTGAGTCTTAGGGTTATGGGGGGAAAGCAGGAACTAGGTACTGATTTTAGATGATCATATTGATTTTAGATGATCAACCATGATCATATTGAATAGCTCGAAGGGCCGATTGGCCTACTCCTGCACCTACTTATCTATGTTTATTAGGTTTGGGACCTTTCTTCAGACTGATTCCGCTGTCAACCCAAGTCTTGCTCTGCCTCAAACATCTCGCTCTGATTGGTGCTAATCGTTGCCCTGCAGGCCTCCTTCTGCCTGGCGTTGGCCATGAGCAGAAGCGATTGGTGATTCGATTTGCTCCACAGACCTCGCTGTGGCTGACGTTGCTCAGGCCCCGCTATAGGATCTTTGATTTGCTCCGCCGGCCTCCTGACCTCCATCATCTTTGCTCCTGACTGGTGCTCTCTCTCTATGCCCCGCACAGATTGGCGCTGATCGTTGCCCCGCACGCCCAGCCAAAGATCATGGTGCGGAGGCCAGCTTTGATTTGCGCCACCATTTACGCCCCACGCCTCCCCCTGACTGCCGCTGCGCGTTGCTCTCTGCCGGCCCCGCATTGATTGGTGCTGATCGTTGCCCCTCAGGCCTCGTTATGATTTGCGCCAGCATTTGCCTCGCGCTGGCCGCCGCCGCTGCTGTGCGTTACTCTCTGCCCCGCACTGACTGACTGGTGCGCGTTGCCCTCTGCCCCGCACTAACGGCTGCGCGTTGCCCTCTGCCCCGCACTGACTGACTGGTGTACGTCGCCCTCTGCCCCGCACTGGCGGCTGCGCGTTGCCCTCTGCCCCGCACTGGCGGCTGCGCGTTGCCCTCTGCCCCGCACTGACGGCAGCGCGTTGCCCTCTGCCCCGCACTGACGGCAGCGCGTTGCCCTCTGCCCCGCACTGACGGCTGCGCGTTGCCCTCTGCCCCGCACTGACGGCTGCGCGTTGCCCTCTGCCCCGCACTGACGGCTGCGCGTTGCCCCGCACGCCTCGCTCTGACCCGCACTGGTCGCTCACATCCATGGACGCGGCTCGGCGGTGAGGTGAGGTGGCCGGCGAGACGAGCCCGAAGGAAGAGTCCGCCCAGATGCCATATCGCACTGGGCCGCCTGACATGGACGCGGCCTCGTTGATCTCTTCCTGAGGGGCGTGAGTGATGGCGGGACTCATCAAGAAGCAGATCCTGAAGCACTTGTCCAGGTGAGCGGCGAGGCTTGTGTGGGAGGGGAGCGAGTGGCTCTGCCAGCCAGGACCATGTCGTTCGCGGGCCTGTCGCCGCCTGACCTCCTGCCCGGAGAGTTCGGGCGGTTGCGGCCGCCTTTCGCCTCTCCCTCCACCATCGCCCAACGCCCGCACAGACCCATCCCGGCGCCGACCGACTTTTAGTTGCTGGTGTGGGAAGGGACTGCAGATGCTGGTTATACACCAAGTTGCTGCCGCTGGCTGCCGTCATGCTGAGGAAACCCGAGCTGTGATCTAACATCTAATTATTGTGGGATTCACCCGCCCAGGCTCTTGCCACCGTGGGAATCAAAGATACTAGAGAAGCTCCTGGTGGGAATAACGGTGAAAACAGAGCGGATGTCGCTGGCAGTCAGATTTCAGCCAGAGGGAAGGAGGAAATGAGGAAATGACAATGTTTCCTTGGTAGACATAAAATGCTGGAGTAACTCAGCTTGACAGACAGCATCTCTGTATTCTCAGGCAGCATTTCTCCGGAGATGCTGTTCTGTCCCGCTGAGTTACTTCAGCATCTTATGTCTATCTTCGGTGTAAACCAGCATCTGCAGCTCCTTCCTACCCAAGGTGTCATTGGTGTTTGTTTTTAACTGACAGTGGAGAGCGGAACTGGAGTAGAGAAAAGTTTCCCGTCACATTCCGAATTGAAATGTGATTTCTTCTAACTTGCACTGCATTGCATGCTTTCAGCTGTTTTGCGATGTGAGCATTGCGGGTAGAAATTGAATTAATGGAGCAAATGACACAATGTAGTGTTACATGTTTGCTAATGACACGTTAGGACAGGGTGGAGCCTCGTCTGTTCGGTTCAGATTTTCCAGCTCTGGGTTGCCAAAGACAATCATATCTGAGAGACATAAAAATGGCAATTAATTTATCATGGTTACGGTGTCCATTCATAACTAAAAACGAGGAAGTAGATACACTAATCTCAAATCGAGACTTTTGATCATACATTGAAAATTAGGTTTTCAGTTGAGTGCTACATTGAAACGAGTCGATACTACTGGGTTTCAGACTAAAGCTGCAAAATGATAATTTTCATGATAATTTTGATTTGAAACAGAATTGTTATTATTGTCAGAATATGATAGGGCAAAGGCCAACGGATTGCTTTACAAAGTACAGTACAATCATGTATAATTTGTACGCATTCTCATGTGCGGTCCTTCTGTCTTCCTCTTGTGGTTTTTTGACACGTAGGACCAAATCCACTGTAAAATTCTGTGCTTTTAATCTGCATCTGGTGACAGCGGGTGGAAATTGGATTAATGTTCACAAATGACCCAAGAAGCAGATAATGCTACAGTGATTACAAAGTTAATGAACACCTTTATTTCATTTTGTATGCATCGTAAATGACTGGCTTGGTCAGCACTTGGAAAACTAAATGTAGCTGTGTACTTTCTTCCGATCCTCTTTTGTACAAAATTTAATTTGTGTTCAATGGTCATATCTATCTTATCACTTGTCGTAATCATTACAAATTAAAATAAACAAATGTCATGTGTTAAAATAGAGATTAAGTTGATGATACAGCAAAAGGTATTGCCCTCTACAAATCTGGCTCTATTGCCAAAGACATAGCTGAGCTGTTTTGGCTGTAATACCACCATTTACATGACAAAGTGGAAGATTACATTAATCACATTAAAAAAGCAAAGAACTTAATCCAATCAAATACTATTCTTATCGAGCGAAACTCATTATCAACAAAGTGAAAGTATTTCTGCATTGTAAATCTCTCGTCCAAACATACATTCGTATTTTCAAGGTTAAATAGCTGATTCTTGATATGCTGCATTGTGTTAGGCATAACTTAAGGAATCCCGAAAAAGGAGAAGGAGAAGTTTAAATCGTAAGTGACAGTAATGCAGTTGAACAAAGGGGACTATGAAGGCATGAGGGAGGAGCTTGCTATTGTACGCTGGAAAGGGATCCTAGCAGGAATGACGGTGGAACAGCAATGGCAGGAATTTCTGGGCATAATCCGGAAGACGCAGGATCATTTCATTCCAAAACGGAAGAAAGATTCTAAGGGAGTAGGAGGCAACTGTGGCTGACAAGAGAAGTTATGTATAGAATAAAACTAAAAGAAAAGATGTATACCACAGCAAAGAGTAGCGGAAGCCAGAAGATTGGGAAACTTTCATAGGACAACAGAAGGAAACAAAACGGGCAATACGGGCTGAAAAGATGAAGTACGAGGGGAAGCTGGCCAGGAATATAAAGAAGGATAGTAAAAGCTTCTTTAGATATGTTAAGGGCAAAAGAATCGCAAAGTCAAATGTGGGTCCCTTGAAGGCAGACACGGGTGAAATTATTATGGGGTACAAGGAAATGGCAGAAGAGTTGAACAGATACTTCGGATCTCCCAGAAGTACTGGAGGACAGAGGATATAAGGGGGTAGAGGAAATGAAATACATTTTCATTAGACGAGAAATAGTATTGGGTAGGCTAATGGGACTGAAGGATGATAAATCCCTTGGGCCTGATGGTCTGCATCCCAGGGTCCTCAGGGAGATGGCTCTAGAAATAGTGGACACATTGGTGATCATTTTCTAATGTTCAATTGATTCAGGATCAGTTCCTGTGGACTGGAGGACATCTAATGTTATCCCACTTTTCAAGAAAGGAGCGAGAGAGAGAAAACGGGGAATTACAGACCAGTTAGCCTGACTTCGGTGGTGGGAAAGATGCTGGAGTCAATTATTAAAGAGGTAATAATGGGGCATTTGGACAGCAGTAAAAGGATTAGTCCAAGTCAGCATGGATTTATGAAAGGAAAATCTGCTAGACTAATCTTCTGGAATTTTTTGAGGATGTGACAAGCAAAATGGATGAAGGGGAGCTGGTGGATATAGTGGATCTAGACTTTCAGAAAGCCTTTGATAAGGTTCCGCACGGGAGACATGTGACTAAAATTAGAGCACATGGTATTGGGGGTAGGGTGTGGACATGGATAGAAAATTAGTTGGCGGACAGGAAGCAAAGAGTACAATTGGTGTACAATTTTGGTCGCCTAATTATAGGAAGGATGTCAACAAAATAGAGAGAGTACAGAGGAGATTTACTAGAATGTTGCCTGGGTTCCAGTAACTAAGTTACAGAGAAAGGTTGAACAAGTTAGGTCTTTATTCTTTGGAGCGCAGAAGGTTAAGGGAGGACTTGATTGATGTCTTTAAAATGATGAAAGGGATAAACAGAGTTGACATGGATAAGCTTTTCCCATTGAGGGTAGGGAAGATTCAAACAAGAGGGCATGACATGAGAATTAAGGGACAGAAATTTAGGGGTAACATGAGGGGGAACTTCTTTACTCAGAGAGTGGTGGCTGTGTGGAATGATCTTCCAGCAGAAGTGGTGGAGGCAGGATAGGTTTTAACATTTAAAAGTAAAGTGGATAGGTATATGGACGGGAAGGGAATGGAGAGGTATCGTCTGAGTGCAGGTAGATGGGACTAGGGGAAAATAAATGTTCGGCACGGACTGGAAGGGCCGAGAAGGCCTGTTTCCGTGCTGTAATTGTTGTACGGTTATATGGTTATAGTAGGAGTGAACGGGTCCTTTTCAGAATGGCAGGCAGTGGCGAGTGGAGCGCCGCAAGGCTCGGTGTTGGGGCTGCAACTGTTTAGCATATATATTAATGATTTGAAAGAGGGAATTAGGAGCAACACTAGCAAGTTTGCGGATGACACAAAGCTGGGTGGCAGTGTGAATTGTGAAGAGGATGTTAGGAGGTTGCAGGGTGACCTGGACAGATTGAGTGAGTGAGCAGATGTATGGCAGATGCAGTATAATATCGATAAATGTGAGGTTATCCACTTTCGCAGCAAAAACAAGGGGGCAGATTATTATCTCCATGGGGTTAGGTTAGGTAAGGGGGAGGTACAGCAAAACCTGGGTGTCCTTGTACACCAGTCACTGAAAGTTGGCGTGCAGGTACTGCAGGCAATGAAGAAAGCTAATGGCTTCCCCCAACTGCGCAGGCGCGGATGGTCGCAATTTTTCCCCCCAAAATTTCCAGCGGCCGGAACCAGAATTTCGGATAATTTCCGTCAGTGGAAACGCTGATAGTGCTCCAATTTTTTTTTCCTCTGGATTTTTTTTACTCTGGGGGAAAAAAACACCCTGGCCGGAGGCCCCCCCTAGATCTCGAGGCCCTAAGCTTAAGCTTGTGAAGCTTATACATAAATCCGGCCCTGCTCTAGACACAGGAACAGGTTCTTTCCTTCTGTTAACAGTAGGGCCAGGATTTTGCCTTTAAATGCCATGTACCGTTTCATGCCTTTTTTGATGATTTCACTAGGATAATGCCATTTTACGATCGAGTGCTTAAATCATCCTTTTTTTGCCGTTTTACTAAAAGGTTGTGCTACTTTCTCTTGTTGTACCGTGATTACAATGACGTTTTCTATGTTACTCTACTACGCTTCAAATTTTGAAAAGATAAAAATAAATCATCAACTGTTTTGGAGAAGAAGAATCTGCTGCAATCAGGATCGTCAGTGAAATCATGCAGAAAAAGTCCCTCCACCGCGATCTTGTGTTTATTGCTTCCAATTGTGCAAACTTCCCACAAGTTCGATTCTTGCCCACCTCATTGGCGAAATTAGACTCTGTCTCTGGAACTGTTGCACTATAATGCTGAGAACTACATTCTGCACGCTGTGTCTTTCCCTGTGAGGAAACATTGGCATTTTGTGGAATGTTAATTGTATAGAAAAAATAGGAATATACAGGTCTTTTTAAGCAGATGAACTGGGATGCTGCAGATACTATGCTCATTTTATATTGACAATTTATATTAAAAGCCAGAATATCTTATGCAAAGCCAGATGGGAAAGTAAGAAGACATTGAAGGACAAAAGATAAACGGGCTTTGCGAGTGGCAATAAAATAATCTAACGTCATGAAATATTACAGCACACATTTGGGTAAGAATAGGAATAGGTAATATTTTATATAGCGGGAGAATGATTAAATTGCCTTCTGCTCACTTGATTGAGTGCAGGACCAAGCATACTTTAAATATTTGACCAAGGACAAAAAAAAAAATCTGTTTCCTAGACATCCCACTCAGAACAAGTTTGTATTGTGCAACATCCACAGGATGCATCGAAGCAACTCGTGACACTTCCTTGATTCCTTCAGTTGTGACCTTGCTGTGCAGGAGAATGAAAGCCATAAGTATCCCCCTCTGTAACACATTCTCCTGACTTAAAAATGTATCACTATTTCCCCCATCTCACAGGATCAAAATCTTATACTTCCTGCGAAGGACCCATGGGAAGCAGCTTTACACAGACTAAGTCACTTAGCTCTGCCTTCTCAAGGACAATTTTGGTTGGGTAATAAAAGCCACCTTTCAAGTGACACCACATACTTTTAATGAATACATTAAAGAATGAAATACCTGTAATTGTTACAAAGTAATCTCAGGAAGAATGTCTTGAATTCTACCTGCCCTACACAGTCTTCAAATCACTTGCATCAATTCTAACCTGATATTTTTCCTCTCACCGTAAAAGGGTGCAGAACTGACCTACTATGGAGACTGATGGCTGAACATTTTGTTCATAATTAGTCTGATCTTAAGAGAACTGCCAAATTAAATTAGTTTGAATCACACTAGGCTGGGGGGAATAGCAGTACACATAATTAGCATTTTGCCATTTGAAATGAACTTTGTAACCAACTTTAATAATAGCATCTGCACGTTTCTTGGTGAATGTGTTGGAAACGTTGCTGCAGAGAAATTTTGATATAAAGTATGGTATATGGATTTCAGTACAAACAAATGTGAGTTCATCCACATTGGCCATGAATGTTAGGTTAGACTACTTTCTGAATGGTAAATGATATAGCTACAGCAGAGGTCCGTGTACCTTTAAAGTATTATAGATAGATATAGAAAATAATTTTAAAGACTGCTGCAATGTTGGTCCTGCTCTTTGGAGTCGAATAATACAAAGCAGAAGAAGTTAAGCTACCAATCTGCAGTACCCTATCCTGCGAGAGATGATGGATGTGGAGGGAATAAGGAAAGATTTTCAACAGTTAGACAATTATTTGAATTTTTCAAAATGAATATAAATTATTTCTACTGATTTATCTGGTGATAGTAAAAAAATAATGACACTGTCTCCTGCATATTGCAATTGGTCATTCATTTATTTTCTCACGTTAAATCTGGGATTGTTTTTTTCACATTAATTACAAAAACAGATCAGAGCATAGATGAGTGTGTGGAGTTTGATTCAATTGTGATCGAACTGAATGATAGAACCATATACAAGAAGTAAATATCTGGTTCCTGACAATATACTGATGTAGAAAATTGCCAAGTGTAGAAGTACCGATTAGAATCTGAATGAGTAGTCTAGTTGGAGAATCTGAATGAACTGTTCTTGTCGATGGAAATCTTGCATGTAGGCATTGCTCCAGGAAAGCATGGCTATGTTAAAGCTGCTCTATGTCCTCCAGTAAAATTTGCACTAAGGAAGATTACCAGCTGAATCAGTGCATGCAACCCAGAATTCTTGGATCTGCTCATGAATGAAGAAGAAATTTCTTGGGTTTAAAAAGCTGAACTGATTCTGCTGCTCAAGATTGTTTCGTTTTACCTTGGGTCAATCCATCTTTATGGATTAAAACAAATAATAACATTGGGAATTAAAACACATTTGATTTCATTCCATTATCAAACATAGTCAATGTTCGCTCTGAAGACATTTCCAGCACAATAGGGTCAGGGAGGGGGGTGTGTGTGAATCAGTGCGGGGTGGATAGATGGCGTGGGTGGGGGGAGGGGGGGGGTAGAAGGCAGTCAGTGCAGAATGGATGGATTGTGGCAGGTGAATTAGTACGTGTTGGTTGGAGTAGGTAAAATTGTGAGGGGAGAGCACCGGGGATGTTGATGGTGGTGAATGGGATGGTTCAGTACGGGATGGATCGGGGTATACAAATGTGGTGGAGAAACTCAGCCGGTGAGGCAGCATCTATGGAGCGAAGGGAATAGGCAACGTTTCGGGTCGAGACCCTTCTTCACTGTTCCCCCCCATTCTTCTTGAATGGGAGGATCAGTACAGGATGGATGGGGGTGGGGCAGATCAGCGCAGGATGAATGGAGGGGGTCAGTACAGTGTTGAACGGAAGGTCTGTGCAGGATGAATGGGAGATCACTACAGGATGAATGAGGGGAAGGTGGGAAGGTGCAGGGTAAATGGAGGGTGGGTCAGTACGGGATGAATATGTGGATCAGTACAGTATGGATGGAGGATCAGTACAGTTTGGATGGAGGAGAAGTGCAGGATGGATGGGAAAGGGGTAAGTACAAGGTGAATTGAGGAACCGATGTAGGATGGATGGGGGGTGGCAGGAGAATCAATGCGAGATGGATAGGGTGATCAGCGCAGGATGAATAGATAGGGGGGGGTAGATGGGGAGGGGAGCACAGGGGGTGTCAGTGTGGACTGAATAGAGGCGGGAATGGGGATCAGTGCGGGATGGAGAGGAGGGGCCCCAGGATAAGGGGGTGTAGGGGGCGTGGAAGAGAGAGAGAGAGCGAGGGGGGGGAGGAAGGAAGGTAAGCGCTCCGCAGACAACATCGCCCTGCTGCCTTGGCCGTTGGGAACTCCTCGCCCCCTCTCCCTCCTCCGCCAGCCAACAGCAAGGTGCGGGGCCGAGCGGTGCAGCTCAGAGATCCTATAGCTATAAGATCTTTGGTGCAGCTGCTTCAGACGAGTCGGAGCGAATGACGGGCTTCGCACAGCGGCAGCGACAGTGGCCCCATCTCCTCCTCCCGCCCCCCACCCGCCCTGATAAGGGCCGGTACTTGTAAACCCACTAATGGCGCTTTCAAAACAAACCCTCCCGCACTCTGAGGCCGGAAGCAGGGAGGGAGGAGGAGGCCTTGGAGTGCGGGAGGGTTTGTTTTGAAAGCGCCATTAGTGTGTTTACAAGCTGCGGCCTTTATCAGGGCGGGCGGGGGGTGGGAGGAGATGGAGCCACTATCACGGCCGCTGCTGCCGCTGTTCGGGGCCTGTCTTTCACTCTGACCCTTCCTCACCCCGCACCTAGTACGCCCAGCACAGCCATCGCTGACACAAAACGTTGCATTCCTTTTCTCCAGAGATGCTGCCTGACCAGTGGAGTTACTCCAGTTTTTTGTGTCTATCTTCGGTACAAACCAGTATCTGGTTGCCAAGCCGGGCAAAATGACTCGGTGTTTAGGTTGCCCGGCGGCACTTTGAGTGGTCAGTGGCAACTGGGCAACCGCTAATTTCGAGCCCTGTATCACCTAGTCATAACTATCCTATTCTTGTTTTGGAGATTTTCCTTTGCATTTGCTGGTCAGGATGATTGCCCATCTAATAAAACAGATGTTAATTATTTAACAAAATAATTAATTGACTGAGTAACGTAAAGACATTCTGAAGTTAAAGTAGTACCAGATAAAGAGTGAAAACATTAACATATTTGTTTATGAAAGGCTCTGTAAATTGCTATCCCCCTGTGTTGTGTAAATGACAAGCAAACCTAACGTAAACAGATTTATACAGCTCTGAACAAAGCAACAAGTCAGGAAGCTGCACAGGCCTGTGTACACTAAATACCTAACATTGTGTAATCTGAATGCTGGCAGCAACCAAGAATAACCAGACCTTCATGGACCATCCTGGAAAATTGATTGGTGTTGGTTTGATTTGAGGTTTCTGAGTGCTCATTTTCTCTCTGTGATTGTATACCCAATAATAGTATGACCTGTATATGCATCATGTGAGACTACCTAATGCAGGTGGGTTGCTTTGCTGTTTTGTTTGAATAGCATTCTAAAGTTATCGTGTGATATTGCCCAGAAATGATTATAATATAGATATTATAGATGCAGTATAACTGAATGGAAAATGTAAGGAAATGGCATGCTTATTGCATTTAAAAGTAATTGATTGGTCATTGGACCTGACACGTAATGAAATTTGAATGCACCACATAAATTATTGCTTTGGCTATTCATTATTAATTGGATGGTTTTTATGTTGAGAAGCTGTATAGAGTGATAAGATGGTGAACTTTATTCACTCGGGACTTGAATAGCACCCAATTTTATCCTGACTGAAATTTGATTCTTCAAGAAAGTCTAGCCAAACTAAGTGAAATTATCCAACTATTGGATGTTAATTACCATTTGCATGTAAGCAAAACAGAAATTCTGCAAATTCTCCAAAAACAACTGGGTTTACTTTCAAAATCTTATCTCTGTATGAGGAGTCATCATTGGTTATTTGATTACGTTTTTATTGCTGGGAATCTTTTCACTTATGGTTTTCCCACTTGGAAGAGGACATCTATTAAAGGAAAAGGTTACATTGTATAAAAAGTCAAATTTCACAATGTCAATCTCAAACAATTTGTACGGTTTCATTTGAATTTGGAGAGGGACTGTTTCGGATATTTTACATCATAGGGTAACTTTAGATGTTTGCATTCGAAAGATGAGATAGCTGAGAGACTGGAAGAGGCTCGTGGTTGCATGTAATGTGCTGAAACCTATACACAGTGTACAGTTTCAAACAGTTTGAATCTATCTTATGTTATCTTTGTTATTTATATTTTGAGTCAGTAGAGCAGTTGCATAACTTGCGTGTCTTTTAGATCATACCCCCCCATTAACCATATTCACAGTGTGGGCTGTATTGAAGGGGCTTGATTTTCAGCCGTGATGTTGAACAGAGATCTTGGTCTCCTACTTAGGTGAATGATAAAGTGCCTGTGCAATTATTTGATGAAGATTATAACATTTTGTGTATTTGGGCATGCCAAGACTCCTTCCATAATCAGTGCTTTGTTTGTGCAAATAGACTGTTCTGTTTGCTAATTAAACAAAAATCAGTTCAGTATGTATTTTGGTGAAGGGTTCTATCTACTTCTCTGGCAGCTCATTCCAGATAAACACACGCTCTGTGTGATGGGGAAACAATTACCTTTTAAATTTCTCTCGCCTCTCACCATAAAACAGCTCTCTAATTCTAGACTTTCCTGCTCTGGGGAAACTATTCTGACAATCTATCCTGCCTATGCCCTTTTGCAGTGGTGCCGCGAGCTGGCAGCCTCGCCAGCAGCTGTTCGTCCTTTCGACTATTTTTTGTTTGTTAATATGTCTAAAAGTCTGTTTTAGTGGGCGGGGAAGAGGGAAACTTTTTTAGTCACTTACCTCGGTGGAATGCGACTTTTCTCCTAGTCGCATTTTCGCCCTCCCTCGTGGCCTAATATCTTGGATTGGTGCGGCCTCTTCCAGAGTCGGGCCCAGAGATTCAGCAGCGGGTGCAGCACGGACTTTCCATCGCGGAGCGGGGTGATCCCTTGCAGGGGATTGCCAGAAGAAGTGCTCCGATCGCTGGCCCGTGGAGTATAACATCCTGAAGTCGCGGTCTGCGGAGCATCTAGCCGCAGGCACGGCATGGACTTTCCATCGCAGAGTCTGGGATCCCTTGCTGGGGATCGCTGGAGAAGATCTCCGACCGCCGGCCAATAACATCGTGAAGCCGCGGTCTCCAGTAGGAAGCGGCCGATTTGGGACTTCCAAGCCGCGGAGTGTCCGTCTGTCCCGACGTCGGAGTTTCGAGCGTCCCGACGAGAGGGCCGGTACATCGGGCCGTCTGTTGCGGCGACTGCGGAAGGTTCATGAACCCGACCACGGATGAACAAAGGAGGAGAACTGACTGAACGTTATTGCCTTCCACCAGAGTGAAGAATGTTGATTCCACTGTGGTGGATGTTCATGTTGTACTCTATTGTGTATTGTGCTCTTTTTAATTGTGTGGCTGCATGGTATGTCAAATTCCACTGTACCTTAATTGGTGCATGTGGCAATAAATGTGAACTTGAACTTGAACTAAGGACATATCGTTCTACTACTTTCCAGGGAGTATAAACACAGACTACCCAGTCTCTCATAACTATAGCTCTTCAATCCAGGTAACGTCCTTCTTGCTGCCACATCCTACTTGTAATGTGGTGACCCGAACTGTAAAAAAAACCTCCAAATGTGGTCTAAACAAAAATTTGCTGAGCATGATGTCCTATATCTTGTACTTTCTGCATTATCCTATGCCTCGTCCTATGAAGGCACATACAGCGAATGCGGCCTTCACTACTATATCTATCTGTATTGCCATTTTCATTGAGCTATGGACTTGCACCTTAAGGTCCCTCCATATCAAAGTCCTTTTCTATTACCCATGTCCTACTAGAATTTGACTGACCAAAATGTGTTGCCTCACACTTGGCTGGATTAAATTCGATCTGCCGCCACTCTGTCCAACTTTGTAACTGATCTGTGTCCTGTTGTATCGTTCAACAACCTTATCCATATGACTCCACCAACACCTGCAAATGTACTAATCGGACCATGTACGTTCTCATCCAAGTCATTTTTGGATATTGTAAACAACGAAGGCCCCAGTTCCAATCTCTACAGTGCACCATTCGCTTCCGACTTTCAGTTAGAAAAACATCCACGCACTACTACTCTCTGCCTAAGAACTAACTTTGTATCCAGTCTGCTAACACAATTGGGTTTTGATGTGCCTCTAATCTCCTGGGCCAGCCTACGATGTTGGACGTTGTCGAAAGCTTCACTGGTTCATGTAAACCACGATTACGGTGCTGCTTTCATAAATGTTCTCAGTTGCCCATTTCTGCTTGTTGTTGGGTATCCGTCAAGGGTATCCTGCAGTAATAATGAAAAAGCAAGGCAGGAAATCCAACCTCCAGCTAATGAAGGTGGGTGTTGATGGCTTTTTGGCATGCTACAACTGCCAATTCCATTCTGCTGAATAACATTAAATTTGAGCTTTTCTGTCTTGCATATTGAATAAAATCTCCACTTGTCTTTGCAAATCTGTTTGCAGTTTAATCACGGCCATTCTCTTGTTAATGTTCAGCCAGGTATGTTACTAAAATGGTAGAGCGCGTTGTATGAACATTGATATAATGCACAACATTTCTTTATCATGGAAATTATACCCAATTAAAAAGGAAAAAGAAAAAAAAGAAATTACAGGTTCTAAATTACAAACATGAATTCTTAGATCATTATTACTTTTGATGTTTGGTAGTCCTAGAATTGTGAGGAATCAACCAAGAAATAGAGATTGTAAGAAAGATAATGCAGAATCTTGGAGGACGTGTAATTTTCATATGCTGGACAAATAAACTTGGTTGTAATAGCAGGAGGTTGTGTTCATGGAGTGATTTTGAGACTGGTTTCTCACTGTGGTGTGTTGTGGAATCTACCTTGGAATAAACTTTTTTTGTAAAAGGATCAGATAAGATGATCTATCATTCATGGGCATCAATAATATTAGCACCCTAGAATAATAAGGTGACATGCCTCTGAGAATGACCAGTTGCACCAACATCCATGGCAATTAAGTACTTTGAAAGGACGGTTGTGGCTCATATCACCTGGACCCGCAACAATTTGCCTCCTGTCACAATGAGCCTGAAGTATGGACCTGACCTGAAAGGTCAACTATCTTGTACTCCAGAGGTGCTGCCTGACCCGCTGAGTTAACCCACCATCTAGTTAAAGAAGTTGGTGTTAGATAGAGGAGCTCTGCTGTTTGTGATGTATCTAAATGACAAAAATATTGGTTAGCAAGTTTCAAGGTTTCAAGGTCAGTTTCTTGTCAATGTACCAATTAAGGTACAGTGAAATTCGAATTACCATACAGCCATACTTTTTAAAAAAAGCAACAGGACACACAACTACATTAAAGTTAACATAAACATCCACCACAGTGGATACCCCACGTTCCTCATTGTGATTGAAGACAATAAACTCCAATCTTCATCCTCTTTTATTTTCCCGTGTTCGGGGCAGTCGAACCACCCGCAGTCGGGGCGCTCGAAACTCCCACAGCCGGTGGTCTCAGCCCCCGTGTTGGGTCGATCGAAGAAAGGGACGGACAGACTGTTGATGAGGTAGCCATTGCTGGTGCCACCTGGTTTGCAGGTGATACAAAGATTTCAGGGGTTGTGGACTATGAGGAAGGCTGTCAAAATGTACAGTGGGAAAGCTGTGGAAATTGGTAGAGTAATGGCAGATGGTGTTTAATCCAAGCAAGCATGAGATTTTGCATTTTAGGAGGTCAAATATAAGGGGAAAATATGCAATGAATGCCATGACCATTGACAGCATTGAGGGATCTGGGGTCCAACTTGATAACTCCCTGAAAGTGGCAACACAGATGGGTAAAGTAGTAAAGAACACACATGGTTTGCTTGCCGTCATTGATCAGTTGTATCGAGTATAAAAGTCAGGAGGTCATAATGCGGCATTATAGGACTTTGGTTAGACGCATTGGTAGTATTGCGTGCAGTTCTGCTCACACCATTACAGGAAGGATGCAGAGGCATTAGAAAGGGTGCAGAGGAGGTTTACCAAACTGATGCTAGATTAGGAGGCATTAACTAAAGGGAGAGATTGGACCGACTTGGGCTGTTTTTTCTGGAATGCCTAAGGTTGCAGGGAGTCCTGTTAAGAGTATATAGAATTATGAGGCATAAATAGTGTAGACTTTCAGAATTTTTTTCCCAGGATGGAAAAATCAAATAGTAGAGGGCATAGCTTTATGGTGAGAGGGGAAAGGTTTAAAAGAGATGTGCAGGAAAATTTTTGTTTTACACTGAGGATGGTGAGTGTCTGGAATGTGCTGCCAGTCGTTCGTTGTGGTTGAAGCAAATATGATAGTGGCTTTTAAGACATTTTTGGATGGGCATAAAGATATGAAGGGAATGGAGCGATATGGATTATGTGCAGACAAATAACAGTCTGTCTGGGCATTATGTCTGGCACAGTCATTGCGGGCTGAAGAGCCTGTTGCTTTGCTGTACTGCTTTATGTTCTGTGTTAAGTGTGGGTAAATGAACAGTCAGGTTATTGACTGCAAGTTGCCCTCCACCCCTCAATCTCTACCCCCCTCCCTCTCCCTCTCTATCCCCCCCCCTCTCCACCCCCCTTCTCTAGCCGCGCCTGCGCAGTTGGGGGTAATGAGTGAGTGGATAGGGCGGGGGATGGGGTAAAAGGAGCAAATTAATAATATTAATATAATATCAAAGCGGGGTTAATGTGTGTATGATGTCGAAAGCCCCCCCCCCCCCCCCCCCCGCAACCGCACGTTGAGGGGACAGGACCCAACGGGTCCCCCTTAGTCTAGTTTTTTTTGATGGGCATGATTAAGGAATGATGTAGTGAGGAAACAGTAAGCATTCAAAACAAACATTTATGAAATATCGCTGGTAAAATTAATGGGACTGGATTGACAGATCCTCGTATCTGAACAGTTGGAATTTTTACAGACATCTTCAACCTTTCATTACTATGGTCTGAGGTTCCCACCTGATTTAAAATGACATTAGTAGTATCAAGAAGAGTAAGGTGACATGCCTCAGTAACTACTAACTGGTGGCATTAATGTCTGTGGTGTTCAGTCAAAAGGGAGTAATATTTGGATGTTTAATGACTTGGAATTCTAGGAGGGAAATAAGCTGTATATTGTCATAGAACATAGAAATACAAAATTATTACTAGTATGAAAAATAGAAATTGTGACTTTTGTTGCGTGAGATGAGAAAATAACATGGAAGAGGTTGGTTGAGCATGTAGGAAACACAAAATTAATGTGCAGGGTACAGAAATGAATTGTAAAGCAAATGGGAACTTTGTCTTTATTGCAAACTGATTGGACCACAAGAAGACACTGAGTCGTGGTGCACTATGGCTTTGGTACATCCACACATGGATCACTTTATTATTGTCTTGGTATCATTGTCCAATATTTGCTATAATATTGATATATTTTCCCTGTTAGAGAGTGCATTGCTGGATTGGTTTCCAAGATTGTGTTGTGCAGCAGGAAACGTGTAGATCCAGAGTTTTGTAGGTGCCAACAAGTTTGGAATTTCTGTCTACATGTGTGATCTGACCTTCTTGATGACAACTGTTCTCCAGCAAATCTCCCACTGCACTTGGATGCTGGACTCATCAAGGAGACCAGTGAAAGTGTGTGAAAACATACCGTTCCCCACCAATTTACCACATCATCACTAATAGCTTGCTCCAGTTTAAACCTCAAGCAGGGAGTTCATCTCCATTCATTTTCAGTGGAAGTTAATTGAGGTATTAAGATAGTGTTAATAATATTTACATTTATTTTTATGTTTAATAACAATTCAATATTTCTACCATTAAGAAGCATTCAACGTTTTTGATTAAGCATTATACGAATAGTGATAGCAGATCAGGTTATTTATAGACATTTCTTTTTTGCGAGCGGTATTTTTCAAAGATCCGACTGATAAAGAAGATTTAGTGTGTTGGGAGAAGTTCCATTAGGAGAACTGCAAGAGACTGTGTTTCTCAATTCATTGTAGAAAGCAGGTGGTTCACCAAAGGCCACAAATGCTTGATCATTATTTTTAAAGGATTGATATAGATGTTTAAAATTACCGTCTTTTCTGTCACACTAATTCTCCTCAGTGTTGAAGTGCAAGCTTATCCAAGACTAGATTTCTTTAGTTTATTTTGTTTAGCTTATTATTGTAACGTACAGTGGAAATCTTTTTTGTTTTGTGTGCTATCCAGTCAAAGAAAAGACTATGCATGAATAAAATCAAGTGCTCCACAGTGCACAGATAAAGAATATAGGGTACAACATTTTGTGCAAGATGCAGTCCAAATAAAGGTAGTTCAAAGGTCTCTGATGAGGTGGATGGGAGGAAAAATATGATTAAAGCATCTATTTCAATTATAGCATTATTTTCATAGTGGTATTTCTTGTTTCATCAACTTCATGATAAACATTATGGTTTTATTGTTCTTTTTATTATTATTTTTTTTCAATACCAGATTTACTGTTGATCAATCCATCTCCAAAACCTTGCAGTCAAAAATGAAATTAATTCCATGATCCGATTATAACCTTATTTAGCATTTTAAAAGTCTAACAGAAAGCAAAACAAAAAAAAATCAGTTCATCCATTTCTAAAATGTTACATGCCTAACTGTATCTTTTGCGCCTTTCCACTTTTGGTGGTATATTGTGTAATTTGACCTCTGCTCTGGGTTCTTGGGGCAAAGATAATTAAAACAGGAAGTGTTGGAAATGCTGCTCTGGCACCATCTGTGGAAAGTTCAGTACCATAAATCTTTATAGTTAATGACCTTCAATCAAAACATTACATTTAAAATCTAACTTCCAAGTTCATGCAAATACTGAAAAGAATACTAGATCTTTGTAATTGATATTACAAAGGGGTGCCGCATTGAAGACAGCCTCTGCCTACAGTCTGTCCGTTTTTTTCTATCTTTTTTTAATTTGTCTAAACAGTTTGTTTTGGGGATTGTTTAGTTTTTCTAGGTGAGGGAGGGGGGTAGGGTAAGGGGACAAACGTTTCCCAGTCACTTTCTGGCGAGTATGCGACTATTTCTCCGAGTCGTGTCCTCGCCCCCCTCCTCGCGGCCTACCATCTGGATCGGAGCGGCCTTTCCTACTGGAGACTGGGGACCGGCGCGGAGCTGGTTTCACCGCGGTGCGGGCGATGCCTACCTGGATCGCCGTTTGGAGCTCTGGAGCATTGGGCCGCTGCTCCAACATCGCGGAGATGCGGTTCGCGGAGCTTCCAGCGCGGGCGGCGCTGACCGACATTGTGGAGTCCTGCGACCCTTTGCAGAGGGCCGCCAGCATTGAATCTCCGCCCGGCGCGGTGTGGGAAGCGGCGGACTCCAGTGGGAAGCGGCCGATTTGGAGGTCCAAGCTGCTGAGGTTGGCCTCCCGTTCCGACATCGGAGTCCCGACGAGCGGGCCTGAGCGGCGGGCCACCAGTAGCGGCGACTACGGAGGACTCCGGAAGCCCCGACTACGGGTGAACATCAGGAACATTAGAGGAAGATTACTGACTTTGGTGCCTTCCTTCACAGTGGGAAACTTTTGATTCATTTATGTTGAACTCTATTGAGGGTTGTGTTTTTTATTTTATTGTATGGTGATCACACATTTCACTGTGCCAACTGGCACATGTGTCAACTAAATGTATCTTGATATACGGTACTTAAAATGGACAAAATTTTGTTTTATCCCAATTTAGGTTATTTATACAATGGCATAATAGAATGAAATTTGATTTAGAAACATAGAAATTAGGTGCAGGAGTAGGCCATTCTGCCCTTCGAGCCTGCACCGCCATTCAATATGATCATGGCTGATCATCCAACTCAGTATCCCGTACCTGCCTTCTCTCCATACCCTCTGATCCCCTTAGCCACAAGGGCCACATCTAACTCCCTCTTAAATATAGCCAATGAACTGGCCTCAACTACCCTCTGTGGCAGAGAGTTCCAGAGACCCACCACTCTCTGTGTGAAAAAAGTCCTTCTCATCTCGGTCCTAAAGGATTTCCCCCTTATCCTTAAGCTGTGACCCCTTGTCCTGGACCTCCCCAACATCGGGAACAATCTTCCTGCATCTAGCCTGTCCAACCCCCTAAGAATCTTGTAAGTTTCTATAAGATCCCATCTCAATCTCCTAAATTCTAGAGAGTATAAACCGAGTCTATGCAGTCTTTGTTCATAAGACAGTCCTGACATCCCAGGAATCAGTCTGGTGAACCTTCTCTGCACTCCTTCTATGGCAATAATGTCCTTCCTCAGATTTGGAGACCAGAACTGTACGTAATACTCCAGGTGTGGCCTCACCAAGACACTATACAACTGAAGTAGAACCTCCCTACTCCTATACTCAAATCCTTTTGCTATGAAAGCTAACATACCATTCGCTTTCTTCACTGCCTGCTGCACCTGCATGCCTACTTTCAATGACTGGTGTACCATGACACCCAGGTCACGCTGCATCTCCCCTTTTCCTAATCGGCCTCCATTTAGATAATAGTCTGTTTTCCTATTTTTGCCACCAAAGTGGATAACCTCACATTTATCCACATTATACTGCATCTGCCAAACATTTGCCCACTCACCCAGCCTATCCAAGTCACCTTACAGTCTCCTAGCATCCTCCTCACAGCTAACACTGCCCCCCAGCTTAGTGTCATCCGCAAACTTGGAGATATTGCCTTCAATTCCCTCATCCAGATCATTTATGTATATTGTAAATAGCTGGGGTCCCAGCACTGAGCCTTGCGGTACCCCACTAGTCACTGCCTGCCATTGTGAAAACGACCCGTTTACTCCTACTCTTTGCTTCCTGTTTGCCAACCAGTTCTCTATCCACATCAATACTGAACCCCCAATGCCGTATGCATTTAATTTGAATAAGGTTCAGGAAGTGTTGCAGATGATCTTTACAAATGTTATTTTGAATTAAGTTGACTCTACAAAGCTAGATCATCAAGTCAAATAGCTCGTAAATGTCCTGAGACTAATTTAATTGACATTTCTTTGCGTTAAATTAAACACGGAAATTGAATAAATGTAATTCTGAATTTTGATATCGCAATGCCTATTCTGTGTGAAATGTCCTTGTCTCAGTAATTTATGGTTTTCATGCAATATTCCATGAGAAAATTGCAATACATTTGTAAATTAATATTAATTGTGTTCTAGTTGTGCTTGCTTGGTGTGAATTGTGAATCTGCCCTCTACAGCCCAATTGCTCTCAAACCTACAAGTTTATATAGGGTGCATCTATCTTGTCTATAGGATGATTGAGTATTTGTTCTGCACATGTGAAGTGTTAATTGGCCTGAAGTCTCATGTACCAGATTATGTAAATACTGTCTTGCTTTTTACCTGGAGCATTAAGGGCCTGTCCTACAAGCATGCGATTGCATGCAACTAGCCCGACAAAATCGGAAGCGGGGGTCGCGTGGAGGTCGGGCGATCCCCGAGCGAGTTGACGTGAAGTTCGTGCGAAGTCCGCGGGAAGGTTGCACGTGACGTCATTTTTCCTCATATAAACGGGGCTGCAGGCTGCGATTCCATGATCATCATGGAAGAGACACAGAAACAGATATAGATTGCATTGCTGCAACAGCAAGAGAGACTTCTGTTAGCAGCAGCCCTCATGCTGACAGGTCAGCTGGGCAGGAGTTCAACAAGGAAGGCTATGAAGAAACCCAGGAAGAGGTCTGTGTGGGTGAGGTCTTTGTTCCGGATGGGACCCACCTTGGGCCAGTATGAGAACATGGTGACCGATCTGCAGCGGAAAGATGAGGCTGCCTTTAGAAATTTCACCAGGTTACCGCCTGACCTGTTTCAGGAGCTAAAGACACGAGTCGGATCTCTTCTGTAGAAAAGAGACACCATCATGTGGAAGTCACTGGAACCAGACCTGCGCCTAGCCATCACCCTCCGCTACCTTGCGTCAGGGGATTCCTGCAAGAGCCTCTCGTACAACTTCCGTGTGGCTGACAACACAATCAGCAAGGTGGTCCGAGAGACCTGTGACGCCATCAACAATGCATATGAAGAAATGATTGACTGCCCTAGTACACCTGACAAGTGGAGGATAGTGGTGCATGGCTTTCAAACCAGATGGAACTTCCTGCACACATGTGGGGCAGTTGACGGGAAGCATGTGGCCATCCGGTGTCCACCCATGGGAGGTTCTACGTACTTTAACTACACAAAGTTCCATTCCATCGTGCTGTTAGCTGCGGTCGATGCAAACTACAACTTCCTGTTTGTGAATGTGGGCACACCTGGCAGTGCCGCAGATGGAGGGATCTGGAGAGAGACCTCCCTTGGGCAAGCACTGGAAGAAGGGAGAGCAGGCCTTCCTGATCCAGTACCTCTACCGGGATAAGACAATCCTGACATCCCCTACGCATTGGTTGGTGATGATGCCTTCGCACTCAGGCCATGGATGATGAAGCCATACCCTCAAAGGCAGATGTCTAGGGAGCAAAGTATCTTTAATTACAGGCTGTCCATGACTAGGAGGGTTGTGGAAAATGCTTTTGGTATCCTTGCTAGCAGATTCAGATTCCTGCTGATTACAATGGAGCAGGAACCCAAGAATATGCAGACACTTGTCTATGCGGCATGCGTCCTCCACAACCTGATCCGCACCAGAGGTGCAGCAGCAGCCATGGTGGAGGGTGACACGATGGACAAACAGACAGGAGAAGTCACACCAGGTTCTTGGAGAGATGCAAGACAGGCTGCACCGATGGTGGCACTAGGCGCATTGCAAGGAAACACCAGCAACAAAAGAGCAAAGGAGCAGAGGGACCATCTCTGTGCTTACTACAACTCCGAGCGAGACAGTGTACCCTGGCAGAACAATATGTGGCGAGGTTCAACCGCAAACATCCAACACCACAGAGGACTACCACTGCAGGAACTGATCTAATAAACGGAGGATCTATGTACGTTAATGGAAGGTTTTTGTATGTCAAATGAGTAATACTGTGATAATAATAATATCTCACACATCGCACATTGTACTTTCTTTGAAATGTCATTATTTTAAAGCGGATAAATGCATTCGTCTGCTTTACATGACGTCTCATGACGCACTTTGCAATTCAATGCAGTTCAATGCCTGTGTTTCATTTATCAAATAAAGCGTGGATTTTATATGTGAGATGCATTCCATTATTAGATGTGGTTTCCATATGAGAGATCAACTCCATGATTAGCAACTGCTTAAACCACTACACGAAAATAATCAAGTTGTGAGTGAGGTTATCTCCGATAAAGACAAAGACCCATTACTTTATAAGAATTATTTCCTTTATTTAGTTTAAACAAACAATAAAACTGTGAAATAAACTGAAATGTGCAACGCACAAGCAAACAGAATAGTGAATGTTGGAGAGAGCATTAGTCATTATGGCCCATTTGCACTGGGCAATCCTCCATTAAATAGTCAGAGAGATTCAGGGTGCAGTTGGCGCTTGGGTCGGGACCCTCCAATTGTGCCAGGAAATCCGTTGCTCCAGGCCTATCCATGCCGGGTGACGCATGACGCGGTGTTGAACTGGCTGCCCTGATATAGGGGGATGGGCCTGCCATCCACGGGTATGCCACAGGTCTGGATCCCATCATTGCCTGTGGGCAAAACACATAAGCGTATCAATATGTATGTGGAGCCAAACAATCATATAAAACAAATCACAACCTTTCACAAGCTGTGTGTCAGAGACAATCTTGAGTCAGACTGAAGACTCACAAAGGTTTCACAGTATGCCTGGGGAGCATGTTGTGGTGCCATCATCCCCATTTGTGGTTGCGGCATGTATGGCATGGGCCTCATCGGACTCTGCAACACCAAGGAATTCGTAGTGAGTAATTCATAAAAAGCATTTAAGTAAAACGTTTATAAATTCAATAAACTTTGATTAAAAGATTTACCGGCAGAAGCAGTCTGTGCTCCCTTGCCAAGACCAAGCCCTCCACGCAGAAGCTGTGCCATTGTGAGTCAGGGATCTGCACCATCTCCTCCCTCCGTAGGGCGGAGAAGGCATCAGCGCGTCTTTCGCTCGACGTCCTTGGCTGCGACAATCCGCTTATTGTCTCGGCAGAGGTCCTAGCCTGTTGCATGATCTGCACCAAAGAGAGTGCAATCCTGGCAAGTATTTTCTGGGAGGCGATGGAGAAACATGCACGTAGGGCGGAGTGAATGAGAAATTTGCTGACGGTTCACCCGAAAGCACTTACATCCGTGAACATCTCTCGCTGAAGTCGTTCAACAGGCGCATCGCAATCTGGCGAGGTTGTGCAGGCCAGTTTCCGTTTAGCGTGCTGCTGCTTGTCCGCAGTGCCGGAACCAGAGGGTCCCTCTGAGGGTTCCTCTGGAGGTCCCTCTGGCGGATCCGTCTCACCCTCATTCGGGTTGGCGCACGATGAGATCCCCACAGGCAGCTGGAAGAAAGTAAATGTGTATCAGAAATGTGCAAGGCCCACAGGACATACCAAGCAACGTGACCACCAAGTTATCATTTGACTATCTCACTTTCCAACAAATTTCAATTGCCCCATAATTTCCTTAACTATTCACCTTCCAGCTGCTCTCTTTGCCCTGCACTCGGACTATGTGGTTCCGCATGAACCCCCATTTCTCCACTATCCATTGCTCTCTGTCAGTCAGTGGCTTACTGGTGGAGCCAGACATGCCAAGACCGCTCGACAGTTTCCCGAACCGTGTCCTCTGGCTCTTGAACCTCTAGCACAGTTGGTCATCTGTGTAAACATAGAATAAATGAAGATCAGTGTTGAACAAATTGTAATCTTAATTGGAACTGCAATTACTACCACAGAAATGTAGACAAACTACAAAGTATGTACTCACAAGAGCAGTCAGGGAACTCCTTCGCCTTGTCTTCATGCATCGCAGTGCATAGATCTGTGTTTCTGAAATCACAATGGCTCTTATCGTACAGTTCACGGTGGGCCTGATACCACTCTACCAGGTCCCCCTCTTGTTCCCTAGTAAAATTATAAGGCCTCGTGACCAGCCTCTTCCTCTTCCTCTCCGCCGGCGCAGCTGAGGCATCAGTCTCCTGAGCCAAATCCCAGTCCCATTCTGCAGCAGCAGCTGAGGCTGGAGCTGAAGCAGCTGAAGCTGGAGATGGGGCAGGAGCTGAGGAAGGAGCTGGGGAAGGAGCTGAGGAAGGAGGTGAGTAAGGAGATGGGGAAGGATCTGAGTAAGGAGATGGGGGAGGAACTGGGGTAGGAATTGGTGAGGGTGTTGTGGTGGAAGTTAGGGCAGGAGATGGGACAGGAACTGAAGCAGGATCAGGAACAACAGCATGGCCAGAAGCAGTGACTGGACCCTCCTGGGTCTGTATGTTCTGTATAATAACCTGCTTCACCTTATCCTGCACGGCTTTCTTCTTGATGATCCTGGGGTTCCTTGTTCTCCTCATGTTCTCCGGTGATCGATGCAGCTGGGAAGAACTCCGTTGCAAGAAACGCGGTAAGTGGTGGTTCTTTTCAAAATGCGTGCGCTTTTTATGGGTCGCGGTAAAGGTGGGCCAACTAATAATGCGTTGCACAGCGTCGGGCAATGACGTCATCGCGCAATGCCACAGTCCTCGATGCGGCTGCGGTCGGACAGGATTTTGCCGTGCGGGATTTTTGAACAGTGTCGGTTTTTCAAAGTTCCATGCGACGTCGGGACCAGCTCCGCACAACTCCACGCGACTCCGGCGATCGAAGTGGGACCGGACCCCACGAGGCCGGACGGCTCAAGCGACCACGGTAGGTCGCACTAACCGCGTGCAATCGCATGCTTGTAGGACAGGCCCTTAAAGGGCTGTCACACTGTCCCGAGTCCTCTGCTGAGTTGAAAGGACCTTAAAAAAAAAAAATCAAGATTTTTGTGATCTACGAACTCCTCCCGACTATCATTTTACTCGTGGACTTTTTTGACATGCTGGAAAAAACATCCTGACTTAGCTGATGTCCCGAGTACCTACAGCTGGCATAACGAGTCGCTATGATATATCTACGGACTCCTACGAACATTCTCCAAATTTGAATTAAATGAGTTTGTAGCAAATTTGCAGATGACACAAAGTTGGGTGACAGTGTGAACTGTGAGGAGGATGTTATGAGAATGCAGGGTGACTTGGACAGGTTGGGGGAGTGGGCAGATGCATGGCAGATGAAGTTTAATGCGGATAAATGTGAAGTTATCCACTTTGGTAGCAAAAACAGGAAGGCAGATAACTATCTAAATGGCGTCAAGTTGGGAAAAGGGGAAGTACAACGGGATCTGGGGGTCCTTGCTCATCAGTCTATGAAAGTAAGCATGCAGGTACAGCAGGCAGTGAAGAAAGCGAATGGTATGTTGGCCTTTATAACAAGAGGAATTGAATATAGGAGCAAAGAGGTCCTTCTGCAGTTGTACAGAGCCCTCGGGAGACCACACCTGGAGTATTGTGTGCGGTTTTGGTCCCTTAATTTGAGGAAGGACATTGTTGCTATTGAGGGAGTGCAACGTAGGTAATTCCTGGGATGGCGGGACTGTCATATGCTGAGAGAATGGAGCAGCTGGGCTTGTGCACTCTGGAGTTTAGAAGGTTGAGAGGGAATCTCATTGAAACGTATAAGATTGTTAAAGGGTTGGACATGCTAGAGGCAGGAAACGTGTTCCCGATGTTGGGGGAGTCCAGTACCAGGGGCCACAGTTTAAGAATAAGGAGTAAGCCATTTAGAACGGAGATGAGGCAACACTTTTTCTCGCAGAGAGTGGTGAGTCTGTGGAATTCTCTGCCTCAGAGGGCGGTGGAGGCAGGTCCTCTGGATGCTTTCAAGAGAGAGCTAGATAGGGCTCTTAAAAATAGTGGAGTCAGGGGATATGGGGAGAAGGCAGCCAGTGCAGAATGGATGGATTGAGGCAGGTGAATTAGTACGTGTTGGTTGGAGTAGGTAAATTGTGAGGGGAGAGCACCGGAGATGTCAGTGGTGTTGGATGGGGGGGGGTTTAGTACGGGATGGAAGGGGGTAAACAAAAGTGGTGGAGAAACTCAGCGGGCGAGGCTGCATCGAAGGAGTGAAGGAAATAGGCAAATTTTCAGGTCGAGACCCTTCTTCAGACTGTTCCCCCCCCATTCTTCTTGAATGGGAGGATCAGTACAGGATGGACGGGGAGGGGAGATCAGCGCAGGATGAATGGGCGGGGGGGGGGGGGTGGTCTGTGCAGGATGAATGGGGGATCACTACAGGATGAATGAGGGGAAGGGGGGAATAGTGAAGGGTAAATGGAGGGTGGGTCAGTACGGGATGAATGCGTGGATTAGTACAGGATGGATGGGGGATCAGAACAGGATGGATGGATGGATGAGAAGTGCAGGATGGATGGGAAAGGGGTAAGTACAAGGTGAATTGTGGAACCAGTGTAGGATGGATGGGGGTGTGGGGGGGGGGGGGGTGGCAAGAGAATCAATGCGAGGTGGATTGGGTGATCGGCCCAGGATGAATAGATGGGGGGGGGGGGGGGTGTTCGATGGGGAGGGGAGCACAGGGGATGTCAGTGAGGACTGAATAGAGGCGGGAATGGGGATCAGTGCAGGATGGAGAGGAGGGGTCCCAGGATAAAGCGGTGGAGGGGGCGTACAAGAGAGAGAGGGGGGGAGCAGTTGGGGAGGAAGGAAGGTCAGCGCTCCTTGGACAACATCGCCCCGCTGCCTTGGCCGTTGTTAAACTCTATCAATGTTTTAAATTAATAAGGTTTTAAATCTTAAACAACCCCTCAAGATTGAGGATGATTCACTTCAAATCCAGATTTGTGGGTTCTGAACGGCTCACAGGAACAGTAGACTCTTCCACAGATGGTGGTTGATAGGAAGGGTCAGTGGTTGCTTGTGAGATAGTTTTAAGGTAGCTTGACATCAATAGGTATCTTGATATCTTTGGAGAAATAAATACTTTTTTCTGATGCTAGTCAAGTCAATTTTAGATCTATAGCACATTTAAAAACAACTCTTGTTGATCAAAGTGCTTTACATTGGTACAAGTACTAATGTGCTACAAACAGTGGTACATAGATCAACATTACATACATACGGCGCTCCCTCAGAGGACCTCAAGAAAGGCCTGAGAGTAGAAATTAGTTTGTAGTCTAGACTTAAAAGAGTCGATGGAGGGGGAAGTTCTGATGGGAAGAGGGATGCTGTTCCATAGTCTAGGAGCTGCAACCGCAAAACGCGGTCGCCCCTGAGCTTATGCCTAGACTGCGGGATGGTCAGTAACCCCAAGTCGGCCGATCTGAGGGACCTGGAGGTGGTATGGTGGTTAAGCAGATTTTTGATGTAGGTGGGGGCAAGCCCGTTAAAGGCTTTGTATACATAAAGAAGGAGCTTGAAATTGATGTGGAACCGCACAGGGAGTCAGTGGAGAGTGCTAGTGTGGGTTTGTTAGTGGGAGATCCTTTCGAATAAACCTAATAGGATTTCTCAGAGTTAATGAAATGTACTGTTGCAGGCTGTTCAGTAGATGTGATCAAATGGATTTCAGCCCATTCCTTCCTACCATCAAATGGGAAACAGTTTAGAAACCAGGGACCCAGGCAAGTAGGCAAAAAGGGAAAATATAGAGAAAGACATACATTTTTTTTTTCTTGGTTTCCTTTATACTTTTCTTCATATTTCCTAATAACATATTTCCTCTTGTTATCTTGTTTCTGCTTGTGAATTTGAGTAAGTTATTGGTCATAAGTGGTATATAATATTGTAAGAATGTTTTTGATTGTTAGTATTTTTCACTGAGCCAAAGTGGGAGCTAAAACACTTGAATTATAATCAAAAAGAGTTTTAACCATTTTGAATTTTGTAATCATTTTTGAATTTCTCTTATCACTAAAATATCATGACAACCAAATCATTGTTCTATTTTTTTTGTTTCATAGGTTTACCAAGAATCTTTCACCAGATAAGATTAATTTGAGTACTTTGAAAGGTGAAGGTCAGTTGACCAACTTGGAGCTCGATGAAGAGGTTTTGCAAAATATGCTGGATTTGCCAACATGGTTGGCAATCACCAGAGTGTTCTGCAACAAGGCTGCAATTCGGGTAAGAACCTTACTTTATTGTAGAATTATAGGAGCTATGTTCCCTGGAGTTGTACGATATTTAAATGAATTTGTACAATGCTTTCCCCGCACTGGAAATGTCAGGTTTGCCAGTTCCACAGAATCAAATTCTCTGTGTGGGAGGGAATCAGAAATCAACTATGCTGCTACGCAGATGAAAATAAATAATTGTGACAATTGGAGAAAGCCTGGGGATAAATTAACAACTTTCAAGCACATGGCATTCATGAACATTATGAAATATGAAATTAGAACTAAGAATGGTGCACTGTCTGTCATTTGAAGTGTTTTAAAATATTGGGATTTATTTCTGTCTTCCAAAAGCAATTCTTGGGTTCTAAGCATCAAGACATAGGGTGAGCTTGTTTTAATGGCAATTGTGAATTGATGAATATCACTTTACATGCAAACTATGTTCTGACATGGAACATGCATTGATTCTTCTACAATATACATTGATAATAGCACCTCATATTCTGCTTCGATAACTTACAACCCAATGGTATGATTATTGAATTCTCTAATTTTAAGTAATAGCTTCTACCCCCACCTCCTCTCTCTTTCCTGTGCCCAACACCCATTTCTCCCCCTATCCGACCCAGTCACCCTATTTGTTTCCCTTCCTTTATACATTTAAACACAGATCCATGAGTCCCTCATACTTCCTTTTATCTCCCCACTTTCTTGCCCCTGTCCACTTCCACCTAGACTGCTCCCCCTGGCTTTACATCTTTATCCTACTGTTTTGATGAAAGTTAGTTTGAGATCCTTGGAGTCATACAGCACGGAAGCAGGACCTTTAGCCTAACTTGCCCGTGACAACCAAAATGCCCCATCTACACTAGTCCCACCTTCCTGCATTGGTTTATATGCCTCTAAACGTTTCAAGTTATAATGAGCAGATAATTGCAAAGAATGATACTACTTTGTTGAAACATTCTTCAGAATTCTGTCTACTGTTTGTATGTAAATATTGTAACATTTTCAGAATTTCTGTTGATGGGTCGTTGAACACAAATATCCAAAATTGCTCTCTTGCTTTGTCCCATTTTCTCTCCCCACCTTCCTTATCACTTTCCACAAATTGCACCCTTTTGTCTTCTCCAATGGCCTTGTTTACAAGCTCCATCCTTCCGTCCTCAACCTGACATCAGCCAATCAACTCCTCTTCACAAGAGTCCATCTATCACTTGCTAGGCCTTGCCCCATTCCTTTCACTCACTTTCTTCCAGTTGTCTACCCTGTACTGAAGAAGGTTCCTGACCAAAAATGTTGTTTTTCCATTTGTTGGAATCTGCTAATCTGCCTAATCTGCAGTTTGTTTTTTGCTCAGAAATTACAAAGTGCTTTACAATATTTTGGAAATTATTGGAATGAAGTAATTGCCATAAAGAATTATGTAGGGAAAGGCCTGTTCAGAATAATGAAAGGGGATGGGGGAGGGAAAATTCTGGTAGTGGAATCTTGATGGTGGCATTGCGGAGGATGGTTCACTGAAGTCACTGCTATAAAGCTGCTGTGAACTATTTAATGGACATGAATCACAACTAAGTACAAAATTAATATGCTGTATAACAACTGAGGGAAGGAGCAGAAAGATAAGTTGACTGCAGTTAACTCTCAAGGTCAGCATTGGTACAGTTCGGATGGGCACAATTTCATTATAACCAACCTTATTTTTATTCAAATACTTATAATATAGTTCTCCTGAAGTATCAATAAACTAAATACAGATATGGAAACTGCAATGCCCCATGCTTTGTTCAATTGGACCAAATACAATCCCACCTTGGCAGGGTTAAGTATTCTGTGACAATGAGGAAAATGTTCAGTCTTCAACATCTTTGTCCAGTGTTTGCACATCATTAAACCAGCTTTCCATTGCCTAAGCATCCTCCACTGCTTCACCAGGGACCTTCCTTCCATCCTTTATCTTTTGGTTCACCAATTTATTTTCTTTCCAAAAACTCAGAAGTAATATTTTACCTGTTTCTTTATTTAAGTCTTGGATTGTTCGAAAATGTTACCAGCTTTCAAATGTTATTTCTGTTCCCTGCTTAAAGATTCAGTGTCCCACATTAATTATTTTCAAATTCTCTACATTCCAAAGAAAAGGCAAGCTGATTGTGGAAGGAACTTGAATTTCTATGTTGATTTATTTCTTCCCATTGTCACTTTTTTGCTGTATTCAGAGTCATGTTCTTGCAGAGGCTTTGTGTTTGGATAGGTCAGTCAGGTTAGACTTTTTCTTGCAACTTTATGAAAAAATGTAATGTATGGCTGTGACTGATGTTACACAGGTATACCGTTGCATATGTTTTGTTCAAAACCTTAAAAGTCTTGTTAATCTTACCATGCAATAGATTTGATTCTGCTAAATTTTATAATAAAATGCAAATTGCAATTTAAAGCATTCTCTGATCTCTATTCTCTGGTAGATTTGACAATATTGCTTTTTAGTAATGGATGGCAAATCTGCCATCGTCCTTTAAATTCTCTTTTTTTTTAAATTTGCTACATACATTATTTTTATTTGTTAAATGCTGCAGCAAATTTAGTCAGTTGTGTTTTGCATTGAACATTTATGTCACAACGAGATGTCTACAAATGCTATCAATTCGATTTTCATTCAGACGTCCAATTGTATTCTCCTAATCTCCCAATTATCAATGTTTCTATTTGTACAATTGGAACTATAATCATCTTGTGCTATTGTTGGGTCATGCTTCTCTTGGCACGTGGCTTCATTTTCGGGAAATTGTTACAGGTTTTGGCAGTAGTGAGTGGACATTGGAAATGTCATTAATTTATCTGGTGAATGTGCAAGTGGAGGAAGGTTACAGCTTTTAATTATATTAGAAATTTCAATAAACAGTAAACGGTTTTGATTTTTTTTGGGGTAGGTATAATGCCTCAATGCAAAGATTGAAACATAACTTGACATTTTTCCAGTTAAGTCACAGTAGTGTAATCTACTTGTTGGATCATACACAATGAGGCACTGTTCTTCAAAAAATTTGTGGAGCAACGTGGACTTGCTGTTTGCTGTGGATACCAACTAAACAGTCAGAACGCTTTTGATAGAAAATGATGCTATAGCTAAGAGGAGCAGAAGTGTTGCATGTTACATGAAACTGACCCATGATCTTCACTCCTCCTTCCTTATCCTCTGACCCAAGTTCTCACTATAATGTTGCGTGAAACGTGGCCTAAAATGATTGTTCTGAGATGGCATACCGCTTGACAAAATAATACTGATTTAAGCATTCCACTGCCAATTTTGGCTGAATTACATAGGCATTACTTGTTCTTAATTTCAAGTTCAAGTTACATTTATTGTCACATGCACCAATTGGTACAGTGAGATTTGAATTACCATACAGTCATACGAATAAAAAGAACACAATACACGATAGTTTACCATAAACATCCCCATACGACAGAATCAATGTTGCCACTGTGCGGGAAGACAATAAAGTTCAGTCATCTTCCTCATTGTTCACCCGTGGTCGGGGCCTTTGAGCCCTCAGTTACGGACGGCTCGATGTTCAGGCCCACTCGCCAGGATGATCGGAACTCCGACGTGGGAACGGAAGAACACTCTCAGTGGCTTGGAGTTTCCGAATCGGCCGCTTCCTACCGGAGACAGCGACTCCCAAAGTCCACAGGCCGAACTGGACGGAGCCTCAACACTGGCGCCCCCAGCAAAGGGTCCCAGGACTCGGCGATGTTAGTCAGCACCACCCGCGGCTAGAAGCTCCACAAACCACAGCTCCATGATGTTAAAGCAGCTGGCCCAACACTCCGGAGCCTCAACACGGCGATCCCTAGTAAGGCATCGCCCGCTCCGTGATGGTAATTCAGTGCTGCGCCGCTGCTGAAGTATGGCCGGTCTCCGGCAGGAAAGGCCGCGCCAATCCAGTTGGTAGTCCGCGAGGGGGGAGCGAAGCTGCGACTCGCAGAAAAGATGCATCCTCGACCAGAAAGTGACTGGAAACGGTTTTCCCCCTTCCTTCCTCCCCCCCCCCCCAGAAAAAAGACTAAGAAACCACCAAAAACATACTTTTAAACAGACTATAAAGGTGAAAGGGCGGACAGACTGCTGGCGAGGCTGCCGCGCGCCAGCACCGCTACCACGATGGCTCTGATTTGAATGAATATGAATAAGTTTAATGGCCAAGTATTCACATACAAGGAATTTGCATTGCTGCGCCGCCCGCAAGGGACAACATGACATACGATGACAGTTAGGAATGACACATAAAACATTAAACATTAATAATAAAACATTATCAATTAAAGGTGAATTAAATAAAATACCAGAGCAAAAAGAGGCTACAGATTTTTGGTTATTGAGTAGAGCTACTACATGTGGAAAAAAAATGTTTTTATGTCTGGCTGTGGCAGCTTTGACAGTCCAGAGTCGCCTTTCAGAGGGAAGTGATTCAAAGAGTTTGTTGCCCGGGGTCAGAGATGATCTTACCAGGGCTCGAAATTAGCAGTTGCCCGGGTGGCATTGACCACAGAAAGTGCCGCCGGGCAACCTAAACGGCGACTCATTTTGCCCGGCTTGGCACGCAAATACTGGGTTATACCGGGAGACGCAAAAACCTGTAGTAACTCCACGGGTCAGGCAGCATCTCTGGCGAATAGGAACTGACGTTTCGTGTCGGCAGCGGCTGTATTCCTCTAGTATCTTTGATTGCGAGGCAAAGGTACTAGGAGCGGGGTGACAAAGGGTAGGAGCAAATGACGGGCCCCGAACAGCGGCAAAAGCGGCAGCGGCGGCTCCACCGCCTCCTCCTCCCGCCCCCCCCGCCCAGCGGAAGGAGGCCTCCCTCTCCCTCCCTCCCTCTCCCCGGCCTCGGCGTGCGTGAGGGGTTGCTTTGAAAGCGCCTTTTGCAGATTTGCCATCAGCGGTCGCTATCGCCCTGATAACGGTCGCCTCTTGCGCTTTCAAAACAACCCCTCTCGCACGCCGAGGCCGGGAGGAGGGAGGGAGGGAGGGAGGCGGAGGTCTCCTTCCGCTGTCTGAAGCAGCTGCTCCTATATAGCTATAGGATCTTTGAGCTGCACCGCTCGGCCCCGCACCTACCTGTTGGCTGGTGGAGGAGGGGAGGCGGTGGCGAGCAGTTCCCAACCCCCCCTCCCCCTTTGGCGGTGGCACTTTGGCGTTGGACAGGGCCGGCCAAGGCAGCGGGGCGATGTTGTCCGAGGAGCGCTGACCTTCCTTCCTCCCCAAATCCTCTGCCCCTCCCCCCCTCTTTCTCTCTTTCTCTTGTACGCCCCCTCCACCCCTCTTATCCTGGGACCCCTCCTCTCCATCCCGCACTGATCCCCATTCCCTCCTCTATTCAGTCCTCACTGTCATCCCCTGTGCTCCCCTCCCCATCTCCCCCCCCCCTCCAAATCTATTAATCATCCTACCCACCTCGCATTGATTCTCCTGCCACCCCCCCCCCCCCCCCATCCATCCTATACACTGGTCCCCCAATTCATCCTGTACTGACCCCCCCCTTCCCATCCATCCTGCACTTCTCCCCCCATTCTTACTGCACTGAGCCACCCATTCATCCCGTACTGACCCACCCTCCATTTACCCTGCACCAATCCCCCCATCCATCCTGTAGTGATCCTCCCATTCATCTTTTACTGATCCCCTCATGCATCCTGTACTGATCCCCTCATGCACCTTGTACTGATCCCCTCATGCATCCTGTACTGATCCCCTCATGCATCCTGCACTGATCCCCTCATGCATCCTGTACTGATCCCCTCATTCATGCCGTACTGATCCCCTCATTCATCCCGTACTGATCCTCTCATTCATCCTGTAGTGATCCCCATTCATCCTGCATAGACCCTCTTTGCAGACTGGGGTCAGGCTGTGAGTAGGTGTGAAGTGTTGGTTGGGGAGGGGGGGGGGGGGGGGGGGGGGAGGGGGGGAGGGGGGTACCAGAGTTACTTTTCTGCTTGTCAAACCTGCAGTTGAACTTATTCAGGCCATTGGTCAGCTGACGATTGTCCAAAGAGCAGGGGGCTTTCCTCTTGTTGCTGGTAATTTCTTGCAAGCCCTTCCAAACTGAAGAAGTCACTAGATGAGAACGTGCTCCTCAACTTCTCAGAGTACCTTTCCTTGGCAGCTCTCATTCCTCTTCTCAGCATGTACTTTGCCTGCCTGTAGAGGTCTGCATCCCTGCTCCTGTAGGATTCCTCTTTAGACTGGCAGAGCTGTCTGAGTTCTGCAGTAAACCAGGGCTTGTCGTCGTTGAACCAGGTCAAGGTACTAGTTGAAATGCAATTGTCCTCACAAAAGCTGACAAATGATGGTACAGTGTATGTATATTAATCATGGCTTGTAGTTGCTTCCTTGAACACATACCAATCCGTGCAGTCAAAGCAGGACTCAATGCCCTCGCTTGTCCACCTTTTCGTTGTTCTGACCACAGGCTTAGGTTTTATTTTCTGCCTGTAGGTCGGAATAAGGTGAACGAGACAATAATCAGAGAGACCCAGACCTGCCCGGGGAACAGAGCGATATGATTGGGTTATAATTTAATTTAAAATTGGGTTAACATTTTGTATCTCGGATTGACAAAAAGTATGCTTTGAAAAAACGTGGATGCAAACAAAGAGATTTGCCAGTATTTTTAAAAAATGCAATGTTTTGAATGTACTTTCAGTGTTGAATAATAGTAAGATTTTTTTTTAAAATTCTGCAGATGCTTTGAAATTACCTGCATACAGTATGGGACCATTAGTATATCTAGGCTTTTCATGAATGGCTTTGTAATCCACCCTCTAGTTGCTTTCCAAATGGCATAATGGTACCACATCATCCTCAATTGCTTCATCATTCTACAATCTTGTTTTAAGACTAATGTATCAGAGTGTTGGATTTTTTAAAAGTCTAATTGCCATAAACTATTTTATAAACATTGACATTTCTAAAATATATAACTGTTATTAAATAATTCAGATTGGACCTTGGAGAATTGTTGTTGTGATATGTTGTTATTATATTTTTAATTAATTAATTAATTAAAAATATGTTTGACATTTACTGTAAGTCCCATACAAGACAAACCAGATAACTTGGTATCCTGTGATGACAAGGTGTGGTTTTTATTTTGGAAAGACTGCATTCTAAATATAGATACCTGAGTTTATTGTAGTGACGTGGGTTATTTCATGTTTAAGAAGGAACTGCAGATGCTGGAAAATCGAAGGTAGACAAAATGTTTAAGAAGGAACTGAAGAAGGGTTTCAACCCAAAACTTTGCCTATTTCCTTTGCTCCATAGATGCTGCCTCACCCGCTGAGTTTCTCCAGCATTTTTGTCTTCTGTGGGTTATTTCATTTTAGGTTTAAAAAATGTATTTTTACAGAATGTCGTGCTCCTTGGAGCATATTCCATTCTGTCTTCAAATAAGCAGAGGGCATCTGGGGAATTAAGTGAAGACATCCTGGTTAAGTATCCATTGTCCCTTTTGGGGCATTGTGCCAAATTGCGTCATTCTTATCAAGATCAACTAACTTGGTATCCACTGACGATTATATGTGGCTTTTCTATATATTGAGGCTCCAAGGAAGCAAAACAGGATTAGTACGGTAGTAAGTCAATAATTTAGTACTTTCTAAATAAAAATGAGACGTTGGAACCATTAAATAAGGCTCTCTTTAACCTCCACCTTAACCCCAACCTTTTTGCTACTACAAAAATACGGTTGAGCTTAGTGTTGGTCTATCTCAACAGCAACCTTGTTTTCAACTGTTACCTTGCCACAGGTCTGTTCATCACTATTTGGCTCTGGATTCAGGAGTTCAGATGTGATAACTCCTGCTTGGTCTTGATTCTGTCATTGATACATTTTAATAAAAGGTCAAGCCAAGCCTGAGGACTTATAACATTTTTAACACTGGATATGAATTCAATGTTTGTGTTTGGGATTCCTTGGATTCCAGCCTGTTTACCAGGCTCTACCCACTTTTGTATTCAGAAACACAATAGCCAGTTCATGCACTAGTTTCCACATTACCCGAGGTTAATTATCAGTTCATCTGTTTTCATTATTATTGATTGACTAGCACACCAGATAACTTTATTCAAACATGTCTTGGAGTAACAGCAGCAGTTATTCACCATTGGGATGGCAGCTGAAAAATTGACTTACCTTGAGGGGCATGATTTGAATTGGCAGTTCCATGACTAGTAGCTGAGAACATCATTACCAAAATGAGACCAGGCATAATGGCAGAAACATGTATTTTCTCAAATCAGTTTTATAACTTACTTTATAAAAAATATACGTGTATATATATCACTCTTTCCATGTTGAACCTTCACCCTGCATGTGCAAGTATTTGCAATAATCTTGATGGCTTCCAGCTTATTTTTTCATTTTTTGAACTTTTGATGTAATTTGTATATACTGTATGGATGCAAATGCATTGCAGAGGAAAGATTTGATTAACTGACGAGCTTAAAAAGCATTTTAAGAAGAAAAAAAAGACTGACATTGATATTGATGGACTGGGAGGGAGCCTACATCCCAAACAATCATTAGTTTTTGCAGCGTGGCTGGATCCTGTTACTTCACTTTATGTTGTACATTGAATAATGTAATCTCAGTTGCAAAATAACTTTGATACCTTTTTAAGATGGGAGAAATTACATATCACTCCTGTAATTTAATTTAAAAATCATGACCTTAATAATTTGCTAAGCTTGCAGGAAACGTTGAATGATGCCACATAGAGGAGATTATTTCTCATGGATTTGAGATAATAATAATAAATATATAATGCAATAACATACAAATGTTTTTATGGGGTGATCAATTCCTTGTCTCTCTTTCAGATACATTGGACTAAACTGAAGACTCATCCACTATGCCTGGTAAATTTTCATTTTATGACAATAATTAAACATAAATGAAGTTACGTGTCAACTGTTCAAGTTGCTGACTAGATTTGATACAAACAGATATAATGGAGCAGCTCACATTTTAGTTTGTCCATTATTCAGGTCAATGTTTAATATGCAGTCATCTATATTTCAATGTACCCCTGAGCAAAGTAAGATTAATAGGTTTTAATAGTCTGTTGTGTTAAAATTGATCACATATCTGGTATACCTATAAAAAACACTGTAGCGAATGGAGTGAGGCTAGTTATTATGCGAAAGTGGCAGAGTTCCTGGGTTGCCAAAGCCTTTGCATGATCTACAATGTCCAATTTATGCAAGTGATGAAATGTTAGTTGCTTAGTTGAATGGAGTTCCAGAAGCTTGAGGATCTCTCTCTTTCAGGAAAGAGCAGACTGCTTGATCATCCCTGTAAATATTCGCTTAATCACAGCTACACTGTGGCAGTAGTTTATACTATTTGCAAGATATATTGCATTCGTTTATCTAGGCTGCTTCACACGAGTCCTAATTAACAACATTGTGAATACACCTTCATCACATGACAGCAATAATTCCAAATGAGCTGGTACTGACAAAAAAATTCCAGCTTTTCAAATCGAGTAATGAATGAACATTAGATGTTGATTTAGCCAGAGTGGCCCATAAATGAATGTATCTTAGAAAAATGAAAGTTCTAATGAGGGAAAATAAAATACCAAAATCATATAATATCAAATAAATGAACTTGGTACAGAACTATTTCCCACCACTTCAATTGTCTTTGGAGTTATTTATCATGCACATAATAATTGGACACTTAAGTCTACAAAACTCTGAATACTTTCTGCTTATGCGCCACCATGTTTATGATTTACATATTCAATGGAGGTCCACTTTTCACCATCTTTTCAAGACTCCTCTGATGTTGGACTGTCATAGAGTATAATTTATGACATGGGGACACAAGAGTCTGTTGATCCTGCAATATTGGGCAATCTTGCTCATGAATTTGTGATAGTTCTCGAATGCTTAAGCTAAGGCATTTGCCTGCAGAATCCATAGCCAGATGATATCTGGCACAGGATTTGCTTCTTTATTCACTTGAGCAAGTTAAGTGTCACTGAGGGTATTTAAGAGTTTCATTTAATTCTTTTTTTTTCAGTTTGATTTCTCATACTTGATAGAAACATAGAAAATAGGTGCAGGAGTAGGCCATTCGGCCCTTCGAGCCTGCACCGCCATTCAATATGATCATGGCTGATCATCCAACTCAGTATCCTGTACCTGCCTTCTCTCAATACCCCATGATCCCTTTAGCCACAAGGGCCACATCTAACTCCCTCTTAAATATAGCTAATGAACTAGCCTCAACTACATTCTGTGGCAGAGAATTCCACAGATTCACCACTCTCTGTGTGAAAAATGATTTTCTCATCTCGGTCCTAAAAGACTTCCCTCTTATCCTTAAACTATGACCCCTTGTTGTGGACTTCCCCAACATCGGGAACAATCTTCCTGCATCTAGTCTGTCCAACCCCTTAGGAATTTTGTAAGTCTCTATAAGGTCCCCCTTCAATCTTCTAAATTCCAGCGAGTACAAGCCAAGTCTATCCAGTCTTTCATCATATGCAAGACCTGCCATCCCAGGAATCAGTCTGGTGAAACGTCTCTGTGCTCCCTCTATGGCAAGAATGTCTTTTCTCAGATTAGGAGACCAAAACTGTACGCAATACTCCAGGTGTGGCCTCACCAAGACCCTGTACCACTGCAGTAGAACCTCCCTGCTCTTGTACTCAAATCCTTTTGCTATGAATGCCAACGTACCATTTGCTTTCTTCACTGCCTGCTGCACCTGCATGCCTACTTTCAATGATTGGTGTACCATGACACCCGGGTCTCATTGCATCTCCCCTTTTCCTAATCGGCCACCATTCAGATAATAGTCTACTTTCCTGTTTTTGCCACCAAAGTGGATAACCTCATATTTATCCACATTATACTGCATCTGCCATGCACTTGCCCACTCACCCAACCTATCCAAGTCACCTTGCAGCCTCCTAGCATCCTCCTCACAGCTAACACTGTCCCCCAGCTTCGTTTGTCATCCGCAAACTTGGAGATGTTGCATTCAAATCCTTCATCCAGATCACTAATATATATTGTAAATAGCTGTGGTACCAGCACTGAACCTTGAGGTACCCCACAGTCACTGTCTGCCATTCTGAAAAGGACCTGTTTACTCCTACTCTTAGCTTCCTGTCTGCCAGCCAGTTCTCTATCCACATCAATACTGAACCCCAATACTGTGTGCTTTAAGTTTGTATGCTAATCTCTTATGTGGGACTTTGTCGCAAGCCTTCTGAAAGTCCAGATATAACACATCCACAGGTTCTCCCTCATCCACTCTACTAGTTACATCCTCAAAAAATTCTATAAGATTCGTCAGACATGATTTACCTTTCATAAATCCATGCTGACTTTGTCCAATGATTTCACCACTTTCCAAATGTGCTGCTATCCCATCTTTAATAACTGACTCTAGCATTTTCCCCACTACTGATGGTGGACTAACTAGTCTGTAATTCCCCGTTTTCTCTCTCCCTCCCTTTTTAAAAAGTGGGGTTACATTAGCCTGACATTGATGAATGTCAGGGTACATTAAGAAGCATTCCAAATTATTCCAAATGATTGTTAGGTGGCTAGTCACAAGATTTTTTCCCGTTGTTCTATGGGCAACTTACACTTGCAAGGTTTTATCACAGGCTAGGGTCATGTCATTGAGACCAGGCAACTAAGATGCAAGTGTAGAAAGGGATTTTCAAAGTTGAAGCACAATGTCAAGAGTAAGTGGTTGGTCACCACCAATTAATTGGACGCTGATATCTTGGAGTAAATTCACACAAGTTGGCTTTACATGATGGAATACACAGTCCCATTGATTTCGTTCTTCCACAATTGTTGTACTGTCATATAATTATCCAAATAAATGTAGTTTTTACAATGAATCCTATATTCTTTTGTTTGTCACATTTCTTTAGCAGTCCTATTCTAGGGATCATTAAAAAAATTGTCTTCTTTATTGCACTCTGTGTTGTTGTCCTTGAATTTCTAAGTACTCATTTAAACTTGTAATATGGACGGCACAGTGACACAGCGGTAGAGTTGCTGCCTTAAGCACCAGAGCCTCATGTCCTGGGTTCAATCCTGACTACGGGTGCTGTCTATACGGAGTTTGTCTGTTCTCCCTGTGACCTGCATGGGTTTTCCCCGGATGCTCCGGTTTCCTCCCACACTCCAAAGACGTACAGGTTTGTAGGTTAATTGGCTTGTTACAAATGTAAATTGTCCCTAGTGTGTGTAGGATAGTGTTAATGTGCGGGGATCACTGGACAGTGGGCCGAAGGGCCTGTTTCTGTGCTTTATCTCTAAACTAAACTAAATATCTCTTCTATTAAATGTCTTGTCTGTGCCAATGCTTTAAATGTGACTTCAGTCAATTTATATTAATAATTGCTAATAAAAGTGACCTTGTGGGTTATCCTGGAAACCCAATTAATTTGCTATATTTCTTTAGGAGGGAAAAAACGGTTAACCAGTTTACACCATTAATGAGATTGATCCTTTTTGAAGCTTGAATCCTAACCAATATGTTGGAGAGAGGATTTGCTCTCTGTAGTAGCCAGAAAAGCTGCCACAAGGTTGCTTCAGTGCCTATACTTACTTGAGCCTGATAGTGTTCTTGTGTTTAGAACAATATTGGTAAAATAAGAGACATATTAATATGTAGGATTCAGCCTAACTTGCAGCTGGGTGAGGGGCATGCGGCAAATGTCAGCTTATAGAAAAATTGGAAAAGTTGAATTGTTGAAATTTGTTAGACCTTGTAGAAATTCAGTTGAAAATACTTTAAACATTGGTGTTCTTAAGCTTTGAGGATATTAGTTACATATTGATGGTGGTAAAGATGTGTTTAAAAAGCACACTGATGATTTTTTCTCATTGAGGTCATTGATGAAGCATGCTGCTGCTGGACTAATGTCATAGTCAGCGGACCTGTAATTTTTTGTTTTGACTTCTATATAACAAGAAATATCCAAGGAGTTGAAGTGATCTGCTTTCTCAGTCACTTCAATCTGGATATTGACTTTTTTTTCATTGTGTTCATCTAGTCCCTGGATAAGGTAGAAATGGAGATGAGAACTTGTGAGGAGCCTCGCCCTCCAAATGGCCCTTCTCCTATTGCAACAGCTTCAGGGCAAAGGTGAGACACGAAGACAAACATTAACCAGGAAATTGTTGTACTAGAAATGTGTCAAATCCTGTGATATCTTTATTTTGAATTTTTTTTAAAAAATTGGACGTGATGCAAATTTATATTTGTTGTATCTTTTTTGATTAGTCAATAATATGTATTACACACATTTAAAAAAAGTGAACAAGTAAGTTGGTTACTTATAATTGGTATGTTAAATGCTCTTCCTCTAACTTTGTCTAATGCATCCAGTGTTCCCGATGTGGCCTCCTGTACATCGGCATGATTAAGCGATAGTTTCACTGAAAGCTTATGCCTGGTCTGCCAAGGCTTACTGGTTCTCCAGGTTGCTAACCATTTTAACTCCACTTCCCATTCCCATCGTGACAAAATTGTCCTGGGCCTCCCCTATTGTTAGGTTGAGGCTACATGCAAACTGGAGGAATAGCACCTCATTTTCCACTTGGGTATCTCACAACCTAATGGTATGAACATACAGGGCCTGTCCCACCAGCATGCGATTGCATGCGGTGAGCGCGACCAAACCGGCAGCAGGGGCCGCGCGGAGGTCGGGTGAGTGGCGCAACGCGGCGCAAAATGAGGCGAACTTGGAGCGAAGTCTCAAAAGTAGGTTCGCCAGGACAGGGAGGGGCACACAGAGAGGGGCACAGAGGCACACACAGAGAGGGTCACGGAGCCACACACAGAGAGGGTCACGGAGGCACCTACAGGTAGGTTCACGGAGACACGACGTCGAGGCAATGTGTAATGCGTCGAGGCGACAGTGAGCCGACAAGCCATTGCCGCGCGGAATTTTTGAACACGGTCAATTTTCCGTAAGCCCCGCGCGATGTCGGGACGAACTCCGCACAATTCCGCATGGCTCCGGCGATCGAAGTGGGACCCGCCCCGCGACGCCGGACAGCTCAAGCGACCACGTTAGGTTGCGCTCATCGCATGGAGTTGCATGCTGGTGGGACAGGCCCTTACCTCTCCTCTCCTCTCTCCCTCTCCCTCTCCCTCTCCTTCCACCTACATTCCTTCCTCTACATTATTCACAACTTTTCAATCCCCTTGTTTCACATCATCTGTCTTTTCATCTCTGGGCTTTGTCCAAGTGTCTGCCTATCAACACCCCCCCTCACCTGAATCCAATTATTACCTGCCAGGCTTTGTCCCGGCCCTCTCTTCCAGCCTTTTCTCTTCTCCCACAATCAGTCTGAGGAGTGTCCCAACCCGAATCGTCACCTATCCATGTTCTCCAGGAATTGTGGTTGACACGCTATGTTACCTCAGCACTTTCTGTCTTTTTCTGCAAACCAACATCTGCAGTTCCTTGCTTTTACATGTTAGCAAGCATATGTTATTTCAATTACTGACAATTTATTTTTTCCGTAGTGAGTATGGCTTTGCTGAAAAAGTTGTCGAGGGAATCTCTCTTTCGGTGAATTCCATCATTATTAAAATCAAGGCAAAAGCTTTCAATGCATCGTTTGAGTTGTCCCAGCTGCAAATATATAGTGTAAATACAAGTTGGCAACAAAGTGATCTGCGGTTCACCAGAATACAAGATCCTCAACGTGGCGAGGTAAAGATATCATTTATTATGGAGTTGGTCTAGCACGTTTGTTATTTTATTTTAAAAGTATTTTAATTTTGTTTAAGTTGCATGTTCAAATTTTATGTGCTTGAAGATCACTTGAATGACATAAAATTCTGACACAGGGCCCAAGTTTGTGGAAACATATGCATTGTGAGTAAACTAAACCTGCACGTTTCTTAAGATACCTGTATTGACCCTGTATCTGTTGAATGCTGTGAAAATGAAAATACAAGACGTATGCCCACTGGTCCATCAATTACATTTTTGGTGTAGGCAATAATATAAGTTAATATCCTACTGTGACAGCTGGAGAATTTTCATTAAGTTCCATAAAATTGGAATAAAAAGATTGTGACATGTCTGATAACCATGAAACGCGTAGATTGTTAATTTAACACAAAATCTGATTAACTTTAGGAATGTGAATCTATTATCTTTAGTTGATCAGGTCTACATTTCACTGCCGGCTACTCTGAAATTGGCTAGCATTTCATTCAATCGTGATAAACCCACAAAATATCTTGACACCAGGTGGATATCTCATGTTCCAGAAGACTGCTTGTCCTACCTTCTCAAGGGCAAATAATCCAATTTTTAAAACTGCCATTTGGCAGCATCTGCTGTTTAGCATCAAGAAAGTCGAGGAAAAGGAGGATGGTGCAGGAATATGGAGTTGATGTTGCACTGCAAGCTTGCCTGTGAGATTCGCCTCTGCTGCCTCATTTTTTCCCCACTCCTGGTGAACAATATGTTCATTAACTAGAATCTGCTTTTCCATTCCATCAGTGTTTATTAAGCAATGTGATTTTCATAAAACAGTAACAATATAATTTATTTTCGAAACAGTAGTACAGTTTCACCTGGAATTAATTGGTGTCTGTTTTTTATTTTTCTTGGTTGATGGTTTTTCCTTCTTCACTCAGGTTCTGACATTCAAGGAGATTACATGGCAGATGATCCGAATAGAGGCAGATGCAATCCAGAATGAGGAACACGATATCCTCAGTGCACCAGTGCGGCTTATCACAAACCAGTCCAAGCTGAAAGTCAGCTTGAAGCGAAGGGTACAAAATAGTAAATCATTTCTTTGACGAAAAATAATTCCTGCATTGTTGTATGTATGTAATTTTAAATTTACAACAATAACATACTAGATAAGAGAGTAAAGTGGTTGAAGTACAATTACTGATTATGTTGATAGGCATAGAGACCTTAGTCGAAGTTTGTTTCAGATGTGCTATCATTCTGCACACTTTTATACAACAAAATCGTCTTCAGGAAAAGAGTGCATGAAGCTGTGTGGTTGACCACAATGCTCTAACGTGTTTAAAATAGGATCCTTGGGTGTGTTATACTACCAATTTATTTTCATATTGAATAGATTTAATGATGAAAATAGTCATTTTTAGTCAATTACTGTAACTAAATGGGTGTAATAATATTCTATATTCCAGAATAACTGTCAGGTTGCCACCACCTGAGTACATTGGCTTACCAAAGTTTTACTGTATATCTAGACAGATTTAAGGCACCCTAATTGATTGTGTGGAGGTATCTATAATGCTTGGGAAATATTTTGTTTCGTCCGTTCTGTGGAACTCCCATTTTACCTTCAGCTGTGTTTTTGGTATCTAACAGGATTTTGGATGTTTTTCCTTCTTATTCCAACAGTTAAAAGATTGCAATGTGGTGGCATCAAAGCTGGTGCTTCTATTGGATGACTTGTTGTGGGTTTTGACCGACTCCCAGTTGAAAGCAATGGCACAGTATTCAAAGTCTCTGAGTGAAGTCATAGAAAAATCTGCGCAGCAAAGGAAGAGTATGGCTTCTGCACCAACCCAGGTGGTTGTTTACAAATTATTCTATTTTAAGCATTATATTGTAGTAAATGCATGTAATAGTGATTGCGCATAAATTGATATGATTGTGATTAATGCATTCACAAATATAGTAATGAAATGTAACATGAGGATTTGTGAAAGTTAAATGTTTTTCAGATTTTCTTGTGTAAATGATTGCAGATGTCTGGATGTTGAAAAGCTGCGAGAAAGTCTGGGGTTTGGTATATGCTTAGGAGTCTTGAAGTTCTATCGAATTAAGTAAATCACCAAGCTGTATTCGGTCCACGTAACAAAGCGAATAATCAACTCTGAATGTTTCACAGTGTTATGAGAGTTGGCATGCAAAGCCATTTAGTTTGTTCTGATACTATATGAATTTTGTAATGGAGCGATGGAGAATATGCTTTTCTGCAAATAAATTTGCACATAAAAATCATTTTTCTCAAAATGTGCGATTGGATTACATTTTGTGTGGTTCAAATTTGGTGACTAAATTTCTGAGTAGAGATTCAGTCTCAGACCATAGAAAACATTTCAGCTTTGCTCTCCGAATTTCAGCCTTACTCAGAGATGAGATTTTCCGATGTTGGGAATTGCACAATGCTATTGGAATCCAGGATCTCCCCAGTTTACGAACACCGGCCTATGGCACGTGCATGCGAATGGCGGTTTGGGAGACTGGCAGTTAAGATTCGTCAGCAGCTGTGGGGCTGCAGATATCTTTTGGCGTGTGGGATCTCTGTTCACAACCAAATTTCCAACTTGTAAACTGCTCGGGTCTCAGCAACGGAACCCTGCAATAACCGGGGAGGGTGACCTGTAGGATGTAAGTGCTAAGGGGGAATGTTCATGTCCAATACCTCAAAAGTAAATACAGGCTCTGTAAATTATGGGTTAAAATTTGAGGTTGAAAGTTTAGCTTTGGATCTGAGGAAGTGTTGAAGATTGACAAAGAGCTGGTTTAGACAATGGAAGTGGTTGAGTAAGTGATTCGGAAGCAAAGGTTGTTTGCAGGTTCTGAAAATAATTTGGAAATGTGAACACTATTGTAACGGTGAATATTGAAAAAAAATAGTTCAAGTTATAGCCTTATTTTACAACCTTGGCTGATGATAAAGTACTCAATGGTTAAACTAAAACAGGAAATACTGGATGTGGTCAATAATGTAGAACACAATGGTATGCATTTCAGATTGTTGGTCTTTTTTTATGAAAGCCATTAAATATAAATAGTTAATTTACTTCCATGTTATAATCATGGAATTGGGGTAACATTTGTACATTTCTCTTGCAGAGTGCAACTCCAGTTCCTGTTTCCCAACAGGTTAGAACTCCGCAAACTATAGCAGCAGCTGATCAGAATGATGCTCTTGCCAAACTTTTTCATGCTTTTGACGTAAAGGAAACATCTTATCATTTAATAATTTCTCATTTGGATTTGCACATTTGTGATGACATTCATGTGAAGGAAAGAGGTACACTATCTTACTGTCTTTAAGAGTTAAAGATTTGAAATGAATAGGTTGAAATCGGGATTTTTTTTGTATACTGCGGTTTTCATTTGTAATGCATTAGTTTTCAAATATCACATTGCCTTGAGTGTGCTAAATTTGTATTCCTTTTGGCCTTTGTCCTTAAAATAAAATATAATCTGGCTTGGTTGGGACATTGGTGGAGTCAGACTGGTGGACTATAAGTCGTTATTCATATTAATTCCTCAATACACATTTAATTTTCTCAGGATGTTGCACTGGTATAATAAATTCTGCAGTGAATGCAGTTCATTTTGGGGAGCATGGCAACCAGGGCCCAGTGAGTCTGGAGTAGCATTGGAACTTGGGACCGGGGGTGGGAGGTTGTTATTTTTAAATATTTCCATTTGAGTAGATATGTTTTGCATACATAAAAGCAAAATCCACCCTCTATTTGCCAATGTTAAATTGTATTTGCTGCGAATTACTTGAGTAAATTATTTGTTTCTTATGCAAGGAAAAATAAATTTGAATCGTTTTTTGGCTTAAATTTATGGACTCTATTCTTGTAAGCTTTTTCCTCCTTTGGCAGGTTTTCCAAAAGAGAGCACAGGTGGAGCCATGCAACTCTCCTTTACACAGATTACAGTGGATTACTATCCCTATCACAGAGCAGGTATGGGTTTAAAATAAGGCATCTATGTGATTAATTTAACATCCCTTCCTGAAATCATGACACCATTGCTCTTCTACTTACTTAAAAAGCATACAGATGTGCTCTTGAAGAACCATAGCCACTGGCTCTGCAAACCAAGAGTTGGGAAGTTTATGTTATAGGAGCAGAATTAGGGTATTCGGCCCATCAAGTCTACTCTGCCATTCAATCATGGCTGATGTATCTTTCCCGCTCAACCCCATTCCCCCGCCTTCTCCGCATAACCGCTGTCACCCGGGAAGTGGGTTACGTGGCCAATTTTTGACTGCGATTTGAAATGATTCTTAAAGACTCTTTTCAAAATGAGCTGGAGGCTCAACTCAATCGAGTAGGTGCTAGCCGTCTGTGGCAGGGCCTGAATGCCATCACAGGCTATGCCAAAATTGGGGTCCATTTCCTTCCACCCCACTGGTCTCCCAAATGCACGGGTCTCCATATATCGGGAGCTCGTAATCCAACATATGGATGTGCCAGGCATACAAGGAGGGTGTCCATATGTTGGGATAAGAGCGCCCCAACACATGGATAGGAGGATCTGCAGTGCTGATGACCTGTACTTTCTATAATCTTGTTTTGTCTCCTTGAAATCATCCCAGATAACCTCTAGCATGCACTGCTTTTCCCATACAAGAGAAATGACATTTGCAAGCAGTTCCTGCCCAGAGGTTTAGATGGTTTTAGAGGTTTTGCTCCTACTCTGTTGATATGGTGTTTGCAACCTCCTGTCAAATCAGCGTGGGGTAAACGACACGTGATCGGATACAATCTGGTTTGAAGAGTTTTTCGAAGTGTTCCTTCCAGCAGGTTGTAGGCCACTTTGGCTCTCCTCTGTTTCTGGCTCACAACATGCTGAGTCCTTGATCATCTTAACAATGCTGAGAAATCCACACATCATGATTATTGAATGGGTCCCCAATGAATTTCTTCAGCAGTTTGTTTTTTTTCGGATTCCAGCATCTGTTATCTCTTGTGTCTCATGTTATCATTTTTGTTAGGCTTTGCCTCCCACAGGTGTCTTTTCTCTTGAGACATGACGGGAATAGCTTGTGTTTGTGGTTACTTAACGTGTAAAAACAAGGAACTGCAGATGCTGGCTTGTACCCAAGATAGGCACAAATTGCGGGAATAACTCAGTGGGTCAGGAACTCAGCATCTGATCTAAATGACATCCATGATATCCTCATTTTTTGGTGAGCGTGGTTTCCTCCCAGATGTCATTGATGGATCCCTCGCCCGTATCTCTTCTGCGTCCTGGAGTTCTAATCTCGCTCCCTCCTCCCCCCCCCCCCCCCCCCCCCCCCACAAGAGGCAATAAGGATGGAGTTCCCCTGGTCCTCACACTTCACCCCAACAACCTCCATATCCAACACATCATCATCTGACATTTCCAACACCTCCATCGTGATCCCACCATTAATCACATCTTCCCATCTCCACCCTTTCTGCCTTCTGCAGAAACCGATCCCTCCACAACACCTCGGATGCATTCTCCCAGGATGCTGTCTGACCTGCTGAGTTAGTCAAGTATTTGTATCTCTCTGTGACTAATTAACTCCTGTATATTCTGGTAATTCTCATCACAAGTGATTCAGAGAGACTTGGAATCTCTTAACATGCTCTAATTATGGTGGGTTTTTTAAAGCTCTTCTGGTCACTAAGTACACTTCTGGTTCCTGTTGTTTGTGAGTCAGATTGTTTGAGAATGTCTGGAACAAGTCCTTGAGACCGTCAACATAAAAATGTGTCCGCAAGAAAATCTGTTGCCACTTTTATTGAGGTCAGCCTGATGGAAGTAGCAGAAGAATTAGGTGGTGGTCGGTCCAACCATGTTTGTAAGCATATTGGCACAAGTGAAGCGAATGACTTATAATCCTTGCTTGGGCATTGAACGTATTCTGAGAAGGAGAACTTCTGGAGAGGGGATTGTGGGGGAACATTGTTATTTTTAAGTCTTGAGATGTAAAGCATGCTTGCAGGTTTTGGCAGATGATAGGCATATATAGGAATAATTACATGGAAGTAGACAGTCTTTGTACTTTCAAGCTCAGAGTTGGAAATTCATTTAAGACTCAAATAGCATGCTGAGTTTGCAAATAACTTGGCACAGTGTGAAACTGTGACCAAATGATTGACTGGTAAAGCTGTTGAAATGGATGGCAACGGTGCTTAAATATTCTGTTGGGTGATAGAATGACCTTGCAGTAATAATAATATTCCCCTTCCTCACGTTTGTGCCTCCTCTCCCAAAATTTGCATTTGTTGGGCGGGATGAAGAACAATAGATTGTGATGATTGCCATCATGACTGAATTATTTTTTTCTTAAATAATTTCAGGAGACAGCTGTCAGCACTGGATGTACTATAATGAAGCTACAAAAACAAGATCCAGTTGGACAAAGGAGTTACTAAAAGAATTCAAGTCGAATGTTGATATGCTGAAACAAGCGGTGATGGACTATAGTAAAAGTAAACCTCCATCCCCTTCACATAATGGTTCACCTCCACACGTGTTAATAGGTCAGTATTTTGTATATGCTTTTTTTGGTTAACAATAGGAATTGAATTGTCTGTGTATTGCCAGAGAAAGGGTTCATTGAAAACTCTTGTTACAATTATCTCTGGGGAATGCATCTGTGTTCTATATGGGTGCTAACTAATCTTTTCACTGAAACCATAGTTCTAAACAATGAGCTGTGAGCCATTCATCATGGAAATGGGCCCTTTAGCCCACCTTGTCCATTTCGACTATAAAGCCATTTACACTAATCGCATTTTCTCCTCTTACATATACATCACATCTTTCTGATTCTCCAGGCACCTCAACGCAATTTGGTAGCTGAATCTACCAACTAGCACATGTTTGGAGTGTGGGAGAAAAGTGAAGCAGCTGGGGGGGGGGGGGGGGCGTCCAAACAATCCCAGCGAGATTGTACTATCACCATCTGCAGAGCATCCAAGATCAGGATCAAACCCAGGCCTCTGAAGCAATTGAGCAGGAGCAGTAACAGTTGTGTCACTGCCTACCCCACGGTTAATTAAAGGCTCATCTCAAATGTGCCATTAGTTATTCTTATAATGATACAGCCATATCCTAGATTGTGTTTTTGCCAAATATGAGCACCAGCTTTGGTAAAGAAAATTGTCCAAAAATAATTGTAACGCATTAGGCTATCTGTATTGATTTCAAATAAATCTGAAATATCTACTTATTTATCAGTTTCCCCGCATCATTTATTTTGCATATTAGGGAATTGCAATGATCAGTTGCCATCAAAGCTCATTTGGGATTTGAGGTCCTTCACTTTCGATGGGTTGCACAGTTTCAAAAACATAATTATGAACAACACATCCATGGAACTAACAACTTTCTGAGTGAAGATTGATCACCTGGGCAGCTTATCTCACCATTAGAATTCCCAACCGTTTGGCAGATTTTTTTTTAAAGTATCATGATTATGAATGATTTTTACTGACTCGGTTTAGAAAGGTTTTGAAACAAAAATGAATTAATTGAACAGGAGCTGCTATTTTACAAACTGAATATTTGGTAAATATCTTATGTGCTTGTTTTTAATCTATGTAGAGACCACACTCAGACATAAACCTGTAACTACAGGGAAGGAGCAGATGTCAAAAGGAACAAGTTCTGCTAATATTTCATCTTCAACAAGTCTGCAGCCAAGAACAAAGCTATTATCTAGTTGTTTTGTTATTAGAGTGGAGGATCTAAATATTTATCAGGTGAGAAATTGATATTTTGGAGGTGGAATTAATTTGATCTGCATAACGTCGCAGGCTTTATATTAAATTCTAAAGTGATTATTTTTTCATTTTTTGAAATATTAAATTTAGGTACAAAGTATTAAGTATTGCTCCTTCCTAAAAAAAATCCATGATATACATCTTAATTCATCAAAACATGTAAATCTTAAGATGTGCTATTAAACTCTTGTTACATTAATATTAAGAGATTACCCTAATGGGCCTGTCCCACTTGGCGATTTTTCAGCAGATTGCCGGCGACTGTCAAGTTGCTGGCAGTCGCCTGAAAAACTGGGAACTGGAACGGCGACTGTCAGAGTAGAGCACACACAGACACAGACACACACCCCCAAACCCCCAAAAGGCGGGGGCAAGGGCAAGCGGGGGGAGCGCTGTCTGAAATTCACACGATGCAAAGCCAAGGTGATACAGACACACACCACCGTGAACAGGAAGGTTGGCGTTATAATTAAGACAGCTAGCGCAGTGTACGGTAAGTCCTTTAAATGAGGGGGTGGGGGGGGGGGGTCACTAAAAAGTCGCCTCAGTGGGACAAGCCCATAAGTATCGATTTATCATCACGAAGAGTCATAATGTTTTGAGTCATAGGTTATATCACAAATGGACCAGAATTCCCTGTGATGGTAATTACATTGATGAATGAGAATGAAGAAATAAAGTTACTTTTATATTTTCAAAATGTAACAAGACCATTTTCAAGGCCAGAATGAGAAGCTTATCGTGTAAATGCTACAAATTATGTATACAGATTGACATTGGGCTTGGCAATAAAAATTGAGTGTTTTGATAAAAGGGAACTGTTCAATTTGTGTAACTAATGTAACTTCTGCCAGGATATTTTCCAGAATCACTCCAATTTGTCATATTTGGGTGTGATGATAGAATATTGAACAATGGCTGATGTGATACCAAATTAAACGAATCCCATCTGTCTCCACATTATCTATATCCCTCCTTTCTCTGTACATTCATGTGCCTATCCTAAAACCTTTTTAAATGCCACTATCATATCTGCTCCTGCCATCATCATATCTGTTTCTGCCACCATCCCTGACAGGCATCTGCCAACCTCTGTCAAAATAAAAACTTACCTCCTCTTGCCTTAAAGCTATGCCTTCCAGTATTTGACAATGCCATTCTGGGGGGGGAAATGGTCTCGACTGTTTATCCTATTGCTCTCGTAATTTCATAAACTTCCATTAGGTCTCCCCTCAGCCTCTGACGCATCAGATAAAATAATGTCAAGTTTCAACCATTCCGTCATAGCTGAAACACTCTAATCCAGACAGCATCTTGGTAAACCTCTTATGCTCCCTCTCCAAAGCCTCCATATCCTTTCTGTAATGGGGCAACCAGAATTGCACAAAATATTGCAAATGAGGCCTAACCAAAGTTTCATAAAGCTGCAACACAACTTCCTGCCTCCTGTATTCAATGCACTGACCAATGAAGGCAAACATACCTTAATCCTTCTGTCCTGCTCTATCTATCTGTCTTGCTACTTTCATGGAGCTATGGACTTGGACCCCTAGATCTCTCTATACATTGATGCTGTTAATGGTCTGCCATCAATTATATACATTCTCCTTCCCCGTTGTTGTCAGACTATTGAACATACCTCTCATTGGCTAAGGATGTATTCATGGTCTGCCAATCCCTCCCATTGCAGCCCCTGCAGTTTTTTTAATCTGCTCTTTCTCTGTAGCTGCAACACTATATTCTGCACACCTATTTCCTTTTTCTTTTGCACTACCTATTTCACTTGGATATGGTAGGATTTGCCTGGAGGCAAACAAAACAAATGTTTTCATTGTAAGTGAGTACATATGACAATAGTTAACAAATAAATAAACTGAAATACATTTATCCTCTTTTCTTCTTTCTTTATATTTCTTAGCCCCAGTCTAATTTAATCTTCCTGAACATTACATATATTTTCTTAGTTTCCCTTTTTAACCAGATTTGCACCCCTCTCATTGTTCCATTACTTTGCCATCCTCCTCACTGAAACATGCCGGTCCTGATCTCTGACCAGCTAATCTTGAATCGACTCCCACATATCAAATATGGTCTTGCCCAATAACATTTGCTACTAATTTACTCTCCCTGCCTCCTGCCTAATAATGTTGTAATTTGCCCTCCCCCAATTTAATGCATTCTCCCAAGGTCCAGACCTATTCATAACTATCTTAAGACATAAGGAGTTCTAACATAGTTATGATACAGAATATGGATATGTAATATATATATATTGGACATTGAAACATTGCAATTAAATATTTTAAGAAATTACATCTGGTAAGATTAGAAATGTATTTATTTGCATAAAGCAAGCAAATCAGAAAACAACATTTAAAAACAAAATCAGATTCTCTGACTGACAATTTCCGGCTGGTTTAATGCTGACAATTTTATCATTGCATTGGTTGCAGAATGTCCAAAAATGATTAAATATATCTGTTTCTAAAAGAAAATCTGTGAAATGCTGATAAAAATCTGTCCGGGGAAAGGTTTCACATGCCTGAAGAACTTTTCTGAATGGAGACTGGAGCTTCTGACATTGTCTTTTAAACTTTTATTTAAAATTAAGTAGAGCTAATAGGACTTGTTGTTTCAATCCCTGTAATAAGTCAGCACTCTTGCTATTTGCAGTGGGATTGGAGTGGTGAAAGGTATGGTAGGTACGTCATCGGGGTCATCAGGTGGGCACCCTCCTTTGACGTTTCATTGATAAGCCCACAACATCTCTAGAGGGCTCAATCGTGATACCTTGCGTCCCAGTTACACCCCCCTCAATTCCATACCCTCCTGTATTCATTTTGCAGCCCAATTGTTGTCTCTCCTTTTGATCCAAATCCAATTGCTGCTTTTTTTCCGCAGAATTTGATAATGATTTGATTGCTTGTTGGACGCAGCGACCCCTCACCCCCATTTTCTTTAATAGCCTGGTCATAGATGTAGCAACAAATCCCCTGCATCCCACTTCGACAGGAAAAATCTTGGTCTTCCAGCCATTCTGGGAAGCTTCAGTTGCCAGTTCAGAGTACTTGTTTTTTTTCCTCTCATAAGCTTCTTCAACACCATCTTCCCATGGAACTGTCAATTCCACAACATATGCCAACTTGGCTGTTGTGGACCACAGGACCATGTCTGGCCGGAGTGTTGTAACCACAATGTCTGGGGGAAACACAAGCCTTTTTTCTAAGTCCACTTCCATTTTCCAATCCCGAGCAGGCTGCAGAATGCTTGTATCCATTGATGCTATCTGGTGGTCTGGAGGTTGGCCTTCTGGTACAAATGTTGTGAAGTGGACATTTCCTGCCGATGTTGGTGGGGAAGCTTTTGTGGTTGTTCGCCTTTGTTCAAGGATTGATGACAACTGTCTGAGAACTTGGTTATGCCGCCAAGTGTAACACCCTTGGCTGAGGCTCATAGTGCATCCTGTTAAAATGTGTCTTAGTGATCCAGGTGCTTGACAAAGGGAGCAAGTGGTTCGGAGAAGCAAGCTTCTCCGAACCACTGCTTCAGGTTCTGCGGTGATGGTAGAACATCATAAGTGGCTCTGGTGACAAAACGTAGCCAAGATCCTTCCATTTGCCAGATGTCACGCCAGCTGAGTTTCCTCTTTTCCAGGCTCTCCCAGTTAGTCCATTGGCTTTGCTTAGCCATTGAGACGGCCTTGGCGTGTCACTCTGCCTCCTCCCGCCTTCTCACCTCCTCCACCACGAGCCGTCTTTTCTGCACTGATGTTGCCTTGTGCCATTGACGAGCTTTTGGGACGAGCCCGAGCCCGGCTCTCCCGTGTTGGACTTGGCCAACCATATCCCGGAAATGAAGTGCAGACTTAGCACTCTAAATGCTTCAGATGGGGTCCACTTCCTCCCTGTTGCAACACGGGGGGCCGCTGTTCGAATAACAGTATCTTCAGATTCAGTGAGGGTCATGACCAACCTTGCTTTAGTGCATTTGAACTCTTCCACAAGTCCTGTAATGGGTAATTCCAATTTGCCACTCCCATACAGTCTGACAGCACATAAGCATCGTGGAAGTCCAAGCCACTGTTTCACATGTGTGCTGATCATTCTTTCCAGCTTTTCCACTTTGTTGATGCGGATTTCATACATAGTTAAAGGCCACAAGATTCTTGGTAGTAAGCCAAATTGGAAGCACCACAGCTTTAGTATTCCTGGTAGCAAGGTCTTGTTGATGCGAGCTATGTGCATGATGGTATCCTTTTTCAGTTGTTCAAACTGCTCGGTGTCCTTGAGCTTCGCATCATACCATCGGCCCAAATTCTTCACTGGCATTTCTGAAACAGTTGGAACAGGTATTCCGTTAATATGAAATCTTTGATCCTTGACTTGACCTTTGACAATGGAGATGCTTCTGCACTTGCCGGGTTTAATCTTCATCCTTGCCCATGTGATGTTTTGATGAAGTTTTTCCAGAAGATGGTGCAGGGGATAGTTGTTGTTAGTGTTGTTATATCGTCCATATAGGCTCGTACCGGTGGCAATCACTGACCACTCTGTAGCCGTTTTCCTCCCACAACCCATTTTGATGCTCTGATAATGAGCTCCATTGCCATAGTGAAGGTCAATGGTGCACCCCGCCATGATGCATACTTCCAGTGGTTGCCACGCTGTGGTAAAGTCTGATGTTGTAAGACAAAATTGCAGATCCTGGAAGTAGATTTTTACCAGATTTGTTATTATTGCCGGCACCTGAAAGAATTCAAAAGCAGTCCACAGTAGCGAATGAGGAACTGATCCATAGGCGTTGGCCAGATCGAGGAACAAGACATGCAGGTTCTTTCGTTGTTTCTTAGCAGTCTGGATTTGATGCCATATGACGCTGGTATGTTCAAGGCATCCCGAGAAGCCTGCTATGCCAGCCTTTTGGATTGACGTATCAATTAAATAGTTTTGTTTCAGATACTTTGTAAGTCTTTTTGCCACCACACTGAAAAAGATCTTGCCCTCTATGTTAAGAAGGTTTATTTGCTGAAACTGTTCGATGGTGGAAGAATTTTATTCTTTTGGGATCAGGACTCTCCCTGCTCTTCGCCAGGCTTTGGGGATGACTTCCTTTTCCCACCCAACCCTCATGTTCCTCCAGAGGAATTTCAGAATAACTGGGGCATTCTTGTAGACACAATACGGAACACCATTAGGGCCTGGTGCAGAGGCCGTTCTTGCCTTCCTCACTACTTCTTTTACCTCACTCAGCTTGGGAGGGCTGATGTCAAATTGATGTTGTGGGGGTGAGATTGGTGGGATGTCAGCGGGGACAAAAATCGGTTCATCTTTTAACTCATCAGTGTGGATGGTTCTGGTGTGTCCTTCAACCTCCTTTTTTGACGCTTTCAGGGATCCGCTTTTTTCTTTTGTGAAAATGCCTTTCACAAACTTAAAGGGATCTTTGTAGAAGTCTGTTCTTGCTTTTCCTTTCTTTTTGCGTAGTTTCCTTAAATTCTCCGCTCTGCGCAGCTTCGAGAGCCTCTGTTTTAGGTCCTTTTGATGGAGATTGATGCCCTCCCTTTCTTCTGCTGTTGCTTTTTTCCACACCTTCCTCAGGCTTCTTCTTTCTTTAACAAGTCGTTGGATGTCCTGGAGAAGACAGGACTTGGGGGGAGGAGGCCTAACTTTCCTGCTGAGTTGTTCCTTCTCACCAAATTTGTCCTCTCCATAGCTGTACACTAGATCACCCATCTTCTCCAACTTATTTTCTGCTGATCCCTTGATTTACACTATTAGCCATTTGCATAATGGGCTAACTTGCTCTTGGAATGATCAACCTAAAAAAATAAGGATGTTTTAAAAAAAGTGTCAATTATGCTTAAAACATGGGTGACATTGGTGAAGTATTATTTATAGCCCAACATAAACCTACATTTAAGGGTGAATTGTGCAGCATATAACTAGACTTGCAATTGGATAGGAGTAGTGACTCTCTTCTCCAATGTCAATGACTTCATTTTTTGGGAGGGTGGGGAAGTCAAACCTTTTGTGGTTTACTCCACTAATTATTAAATATCTAATTTTGTTGCTTAATTTTCCACAATTAACTTTGAATGCTCCTTGAGCTCCAAAGTTGTCACTAATGGTGAAATCACTATCTTGCTAACTTGGTAAAATTCTTAACTTGTTCCACTGCAGGTTTCTACAGCAGATCAGCGAAGAGATTCTCCCAAAGCTATGATCTGTTGTAATAAGAAGTCATTATATCTTCCATCCGAAATGGCAGCTATTCACATTGAATTCACTGAATATTATTTCCCAGATGGAAAAGACTTTCCTAGTAAGAATACATTTTATGATGTTATGTGCAGAATTAACATTATTTTTATCATTTTATTTTAAATATGAAAACTTCAGGTTGAAAACCTTGTCTGACATGAGAGAAAGAGAAGCACTGATGTCTTTATGAACTATTGGGTTGATTTTGGGTCTTTTATTGTTGGATGAAATAATTTAATTCACTTGCCCTCAAAGTTCCTTGGGTATGATGCAGTAAGACAACAACCTTCCTAATTTTATTGCAAACAATCTGTGGCTTTCCTCAAAGCTCAAACATATTCTGCAATATCTTATTAATACATAGCTATCTGTGTACTATTCACAAAAAGATAATCTGACATGTCTCATTTAAACTGGTCCTTGAGTTTGGCAACATTCACTACATTTCAGGCAACAAACTAACACCTTGTTAAGAGCTGGTATCATCAGTAAGATTCCTCTAATTTTCCTATTTTCATTCGACTGAAAAATACTGCATAGTAGATTATGCAGTATTAAATAAACATTAATAAATCTCTTTCCCATTCTCCGACGAGCAACTTCAATGGTGGTCCCTTGGACTGAGCTTTAAGACATCCCTGTTACCCATTTTACAGCAGACACCCATTGGGAGGTTGGTGATGGTGTGAATTTATTTTTTCAAAAGGTAGGATAGAGTGGAGACATAAGAAACTGCAGATGCTGGAATCTTGGGCAAAGCACAAAGTCATAGAGTGACAAGGTCCAAGTCAGTCAACATCTGTGGTGGAAAAGGACAGGCAACAATTTGGGATGGGATCCTTCTCCAGATAGCCTGTTGATATAGGGGAGAAAGCTGGACAAACCTGGCAGGTGATAGGTAGAAGTAGGTGAGGGCATGGTTTAATTGGCAGACGGATGGAGTAAGTGACAAAGACTAGAGGTGAACAGGATACAAAATAGACAACAAGGGAAGAGGAGCAGTGACATTTAAAGCTAGAGGAATACAATCAACACAATCAGTTGTATTCGTACTAGGAAGGGATATGGGTGGATGGGATGTAGGGAAGGAAAAGAGAAAAGGGAACTATGGTACTCTGGGATGATGGATGAGTGTACAGAGAAGGGGAAAGTAGCAGGGTGTCTAGCATGGTGGGAGAATTGTGTGCAGACCAGAGAGAGAGAGGGGGGGGGGGGGGGAAGGGGGTATTGTTTGAAATTGACAAATTTGCCATTCATATGAGATGCTGTTCCTCCATTTCACGTGACCTCCTGGCACTGGAGGAGGCCAAGGACTGAAAGGTCAGTATGAGATCAGGATGGGGAGTTAAAATAGTTAATGGCCAGGAGATCCGGCTGGTCAGCTGGTGAAAGTTATTGTTTTGCTGACCACATGCCTTTTGTGTTTAAACCTTGGTGGATTGTTAGTTGAGATGCCAAGCTACGGTTCTTTGCTTCAAAATATCAGTGTTATTTGTTAGCAATATGTATGATATGCAAACAATTACCCGTAATATAATTATAGACAGCAAGATAGCCGTAACTGAGTGATAAAATGTCAGGATTGCATCATTATTATTATATTTTGATTTTATTACACCACAGAGACTGGAATGTTTGTAACCTTCATTAGAAACTATTTGCATCAGGGTAAATGAAAATGGAATTAATGTGCACCACGTATGACCAAGATGTCAAACGTTTCTGTCGGTAGAATGAAAATAACTTTTCATAATTAATTTACATTTGCTAGATTTCTGTGCATTGGTACTCTGTGCCATGTATTTAAGCAGAAAGTGTATGTGAGTATATGTTGCAGCAACTTGATGAACAAATAATGTTAGCCGTCTGGCGCTTATGTACCATATGTTGATACTATATGCTCACCAAAATGCTTTTAGTTTTAATTTTAAAGTATTATCAAGTGTATAGTGATTGATTGTTCCTGTTAAAACCAGTTTTTGTGACCTTGCATTATAGCCTTATGGAATGTGTTGGACAGGTTGGAAAAGAACCGTCAAAAAACATCTGCCCTAGATCTCCTTTTCTGTACAGGTTGCACTATTATTACTGAAAAATGGTTTCTTCTTGGTGGGCTGATTGTTAATCATGTTGTTTCATCATTTAATGATTCTGAATGACGGTCAATGAATCGTATCTGGGAGAATAAATCAAGTGCTTAGTCAAATCTTTTTAAATGGATTTTCACCAGATTGCTTTATTGCTTAATTACGATCACAAAGTATTAAGTATAGAATATTGCAAGATTTGAGCAAAGACTAAATCAATATTTATATAATTATAAGTTCACTCGTGAAAAATTAAAAATATTTTATTTAAAACAATGAGATTCTCAATCATTTAAATAGCCAACTGGATCTGTTGATCAATGATATGAAACATAATTTTAAATTCTCAGTTGGGTGGAACTACAGGAAACATTTAAATTTTAATCTTTCATTTAATTCTCTGTAAATGAATGCGTATTCCATAAGACTTGAATAGGTATGGAACAGATTTTAAAATACAGTAGTTAAATACTGTAAATTGTGGAAAATGTGAAATATAACAATATGCTGAAAGTGGTTATAGAAAGAACATAAGAAATAGATGCAGAGTAGGCCATTCGGGGCTGTGTGCTTGATTTGCTGTTCATTGGGATTGGAGTGATCTTTTACTAGTAAAGGGACAGCTGTTGCTGACAGTTCTTTCCTACACATGATTGGTTGAAATTGCTTTTCTTTAAATTTATATGAGATTCTGAAATAATGCTACCTTTTAAAGTTCTGTTTAAAGGATAGCTTTAAGAAATGTTCAGAATGTAGTGTATTGCATTAAAACATGAAGGCAAAGCAAAATGGTGAAAATACATTATTTAATACTGAATTCTGAAGCTTAGCAAATTATCTTTCTATTAAATCTAACATAATGAACAAATCTAATAGATTTTGAAATTACAAAACCCATTATATATGATTTTTTTCTCTAGACTATGTAATTTATGGTTGTCCTGGATAATTCCATGAGAAATCCTGATTACATTTTGGATATAATTGCAATAAGTGCTATGATTGGTTGGGTGGAAGTTAAGAGTGTACTATCTCTGGTAGAATGATTCTAGCATTGAATATTGATATCATCAGCACAGATTTAAATAACATGCATTTATTCCTATTTGCAGTTCCTTGCCCTAATCTTTACATACAGATGAATGCACTACAGTTGACACTAGATCCCAGGAGCATGCTGTGGTTGAACCAATTTATACTTGATCTGCGACAGAGTCTGGAGCAGTTCACAGCTATCTATAAGCTTGATAGTGGGAAAGAGGATGAACATGTGGACATACGAGTTGATGGATTGATGCTCAAGGTATATACAATGAGGCATTGATTAACTTTGAGGCTTAAGTACAGCCACTACAATCATTGGTTTGTGTTAATGAGGTTAGTCTAAGATGTTTTTCTATTCAAAAATGATCTAAGAAAAATGAATTTGGTTTTGGTTGTTGCAGATTATATTTATTACAATACATTTTTAGTCTAAGGCAAATGACTTGGTTACTTAAAGTCATTGTTACAGCTACCCTTACCAAAAAGCATTCAGATATGATGGTTAAAGTGCACATGCACAAGCAGTCAAAGCAGTTTTATTCATATGATAACATTTTATCTGCGCCTGAGCAAATGAACTAAATCAGATATACTCATCCTGTCACATTGACCATATAAAATGATTATAGTTTTAATTAATAGTCAAAAATAGTATTTCTGACTGTAACATATTGAAAAAAATATTTCTTAACTGTTTCTCCTTGTTGTTTGAACTGATTATATATTTGCTCTTTATCAGTGTATTGTTCCAACTGATATGGGACCGAATGGGCATCAAGACCATCCACAATCGATTTCTATTCAGACTGCTGAAATTATTGCTACAAATACGAGACTCTCACCACACTGTACACGGGCAGACCTGGAAGCCATACTGCAGCAGTTCAAAGATGAAAACCTTTTTAGCAAAACATTCACAACCTTTCCCAAAACAACAGAAAATTTCAATATATTGCATCCAGTATTTCAAAGACATGCCCATGAACAGGATACCAAACTGCACGATATTTATAAGGGCTTAGTTACTCCAAAGTTGAGTACAAATGCATTGAAAACATTTGCTGCTACAGATGTGTGGGCTGTGCACTTTTCACAATTTTGGGTTGACTATGAAGGAATGAAGAGTGGAAAAGGAAGACCTGTGGGTTTTGTGGATTCTTTCCCACTTTCAATCTGGGTTTCTCAACCCATTAGATTTGCAAAATCGCAATTATCTGTTCCATCTTCCAGGCAGTCTGCCCCTCAAATTCGCAAAAGTGAATCCAGTGATTTTAGCCTTCGTTTGCGTCACAAAAAGCTTTTGAGAGATTATTATAGTACAGAATCTGAGCCGTTCACTAATGGACTGGGCAAATCAAATTCATTAGATGCTCTTACTAAACCGCTGAAATCCTTGCAGTCATCAGATGCAGATACGCATGTTCTTATACATGTTCAAAAGCATGTGAGCATGCAGATTAATCATCATCAGTACTGTTTCTTGCTCCGTCTTCAGCAGTCAATGAAAAGACTTCAGGAAAAATTTCAGAAGAATATAGAGAAGATAACTGGGAAAGCAGCAGCGGAAACCAAAATTTGTGTTGGATTGTTGTTAAAAAGTGCTGAAGTTGCTTTATTGCTTCGTCCACTGCCCCAGGCAGAATCAAACAAAAATATTTTGTCTGAAAATACAAGTCCTGCAGGATGTGACCTTTCGCCGTCTCAAAGCAGAGAAACTCTGGTGGCTGAAAATGAAGGAGAAGATGATTCAAGTATTGATCATGTCCCCCAGACAAAACTTAATGAATCAGCAAATGCTCAAGCTGAAAACACACACATTAGTACTGTCAGGCCAATAGACTCTTTGCTTTCTAAATCACATAGTGACTCAGCTTTGATGAAAGGAATGATCTCACTGTCTCCTTTTGATGCTACTGTTAGTCAATTTCCAGTATCTATGGATGTCTCTGGGGATATTAACAGAACTTTTTTGGAAAATGAAAGTCGGAGCAATGAAGCCACAAAGTTATCAAATATTGAAGCACTCAGTGTTTCTCAAAGTATGAGCCCATTGGATGTTTGCACAATAAACAAAAATGAATGTAATATTCTTTCTTTGAAGAAGGGGAACTGCCAAGAAGAAATATCCAGTTCATTAGAAAACAAAAGAAATCTAGCCATAAATTCAGTAAATGATTTAATTGATCGCAACCAGGAGAATCCTATGCAAAACTTAGATTATAGTAAAGAAACACAAACTTCAACAAAGCCGGTGTTACCAGCATCATTATCAAGGTATACAACTATTAAATCAATGTATCATTATTGAAATAAGTTTAGGAATAGAACATTACAAATGGTACCCCTCCATCCCCAGCATAACCTTAAAACATTTCCTTTAATCGTTGTTTTCTTTAATTGGTTCTTTACTATGTCTGTTAATATTTATTGCTGATATTGGAATTCTTACACTGCCCTATACTTTTATGTTGATTAAATATCATTTCTTGTTTTATTTAAATTTTATCTTTATTTGAAAGGTAAAGTTTTTAATTTTGTACAGCTGTAGTGCATAGGCTCTATCTAGTGGCCGCTTTGTGAAAAGCATTTCTTTGGATTAGTGCAGCAGGTGCTTATGTACTGCAAGTTTCATTTTACATAATTCTTGTAAAAACATATTCAAATTGAATTTACTTAGTGAGGTAGGTGCTTTTGTTCAAATGTACTGAAGAATATATTAAATATGATGGATTGATAGTGGAAACATAGAAACATGGAAAATAGGTTCAGGAGTAGGCCATTCAGCCCTTCGAGCCTGCACTGCCATTCAATGTGATAATGGCTGATCATCCAACTCAGTATCCTGTACCTGCCTTCTCTCCATACCCCCTGATCCCTTTAGCCACAAGCCACATCAAACTCCCTCTTAAATATAGACAATGAACTGGCCTCAACTACCTTCTGTGGCAGAGAATTCCACAGATTCACCACTCTCTGTGTGAAAAATGATTTTCTCATCTCGGTCCTAAAAGACTTCCCCCAGATTCTAACCCCAGATTTATTACAGGAAGGAATGAATAGAAAGGTAGAATCAAGCAATTTAATATCATATACAATATAATTCTAAATATAGAAATACCATCGACAGAGGCAATTAGAAGGGACTGGGAACAAGAGTTATTGATAAAAACTCCGAACGACAGATGGGAAAAAAAATCTATGATATGTACATAAATGTTCGATTAATGTAAGACATAACCTAATTCAATTTAAAATTTTACATAGATCATATTACTCGAAAACTAGACTGAATAAAATATTTCCAAATGTTTATCCCATTTGTGATAAATGCCTAACTCAAAATGCCACTATAGCACATTCCTTTGTCTCTTGTACAAAACTGCATAAATTTTGGAACATTTTTGGAACTTTTACAAAACTATTTAACACAAAATTGAACCCCAATACAGAACTGATTATCTTTGGGAAAGTAAATTAACTATATTCCAAGAAGCTCTTCTTAATTACGGTTTAATAACAGCAAAAAAACATACTCAAATTCTGGAAAAACGCAACCACGCCAACGTTCAAATGTGGATTTCAAAAATGTCGCAAACACTACATCTTGAAGAAATTAGATTCCTCCTACTAGGCAAAGTAGACAAATTCTTAAAGACTTGGTCTCTTTTTATCAACTTTTTACAAGCATATGGTGCAACATAACACAACCGTAGAAATTAAATGGTTCAGAACCGGGTGACGGATGGGCAAAAATACGAAATAGGTATATCTCTCTTAATTTCTCTATACTTCCTCTTTTTCTCTCAAATCTTTTTAGCTTCTCATCTCTTCTCTTTATTTCTTTCGCTATCTGTTTCTACTTGCTTGTCTATCTATTTTGACACTCTTTCTTTTTTCTTTCACTGTTCTTTTTTAAAAAAAAAGAACTTCCCCGTTATCCTTAAACTGTGACCCCTTGTTCTGGACTTCCCCAACATCGGGAACAATCTTCCTGCATCTATCATGTCCAACCCCTTAAGAATTTTGTAAGTCTATAAGATCCCCCCTCAGTCTTCTAAATTCTAGCGAGTGCAAGCCGAGTCTATCCAGTCTTTCTTCATATGAAAGTCCTGCCATCCCAGGAATCAGTCTGGCGAACCTGATCTGTACTCCCTCTATGGCAAGAATGTCTTTCCTCAGATTAGGAGACCAAAACTGTACGCAATACTCCAGGTGTGGCCTCACCAAGATCCTGTACAACTGCTCTTATACTCAAATCTTGCAAAATGTTGGAAATGAAGTACGATTTATTCCAAATGCCAACAGAGCTTAAATTTAAGAGGAAAATGTTTGATAACTCTTATGCTTACAATTCTGGAAACAAAACTAATGAGAAACAAAAAAAATGTAGAAGGGGTATGAAACTGGATAATTAGGCACTAAAAGAATAAGTAGATAAGGACACTAAAGCACTAAATGTCCACATCCTTCTATATGTGGCAACTAGAGCTGAAAACAGTATTCCAGCTGTAACTTAACCAATGTTTTAAGAAGTTAAGTCATAACCTTCCTGTTCTTGTATTCTGTACCATGGTTAATGAAGGCACGTACCCCAAATGTCTTTTTAGAAGGGAACGACCCAAAACTTTACCTAACCTTGTTCTCTAGAGATACTGCCTGACATGCTGAGTTACTCCAGAACTTTGTGCCTTTTTCATTACCTAATGCATTGTGATCATCATGGATCCTTGGGGGTTGCCCTACGGTCCCTCAATTCCCCGTAAGGCCCCACCATTTATTGGTCCTCCCAACATGCATCACATAGCATTCATCAGGATTAAATTCCATCAGTCATTGCTCTGCGCATTTTACCAACTCATCAAGGTCATGCTGCAGCTATGACTATCCGCAATATCAATAACACTACCGCTTGTTTTTTTTCTTCATGTCATCTGCAGGCTAACAAACCTTACGTCCTACATTTATATCCAATAGTTAACGTGTGCCACAAATAGTAAGGGTCCCAGCACCGATCCCTGCGAGACATCACTAGGTAATTTAATTTCCTGTTTAATTTGTAAAGGTATATTAAGGAATTAATAATAATGAGTATTTTTAGCCTAAATAAATTGTCCTGGATTTTGTGGTGCAAATAATGTTAGGGGTATCACTAAAGAACAAATCAATCTGAAATTCCAGAATCGGCCCATGTGTAATTCAGGAAATTGCTATTCAGTTTGTTCTTCTACACAATGAGCATTGCTGCAGTGATGCCTTATCAGGAAGCTTGGCACTAAGACTGGTAAATGTACATGGTAGCTACGTGATGAGCTTGATCATATTAGGGCTAGTTCCTCAGGTAAGATTTCAATGGCATAAGGAGTCGTATCATGCCAGGCCTGGCTTTTGCCTCAAGTTTGCTGCCCACTCCCTTAATTTTACTAACATTTGTGGCCCTATGCGATAAATTATGAGAGATAGCTATAAGTGTCCACGTGCTGATTAAGCTGCATATGGTGAACTCTGAGGTTCAGTCACCTAATTCCACAATGGCCCGTTCGTAGTTCACTAATCAGAAATCTTTCTTGTCTTGCTAAAGGTCACTGATAACACTTGAGTCCATTTCAACTGTTAGTAAATAGTTACAAAATTAAAATACTTTAAAAATACATTTTCGTACTTTAATTACATCATTTATTTTCTTAGAATTAATATTAATCAATTATGTTTTGCATCCAGGTCAGGGACCCCATTCACTGAATAGTCATATTAAATAACTAGCCAGATACGAAATGTATCGGGTCTCTCAGTTCAACATAACTTGAGCCTGCTGATGGAACAAGAACCAATGTCTAACCTGCAGTGCATTCACGACTTAAGGAATGCACTGAATTGCCAAAGGCACCTTGCTATTTTCTAACAAAAGGCATGTCTGTTTAGGCCGAAGCATCCTGTTAAATGTGTAGCTTCTTGGTGCTTAAAGTTTCATTTGTTTGATTTTTAAACAAAAGATAAACTACTTAATTGTTTGATAACTCCTATCAATCACAACTTTCCTACCTTCTATTTTGCTTTCTATAAATTAGTGTATAGTATTAAATATTTTAAGCACAATTTATAGTGTCAAATATGTGCTTCGACAAAAATTCTTGCGTTTAAAGAGAAATATTGTATTTTTCCCAGATCTTATGAAGGTCTGATAACCACAATCATATTGTAAAAATACACTGGAATTCAATAGACAGTCATAAGCTTAACAAATAGCAAGGACCAATGGACCAAGGACCATTGCCTGCTGCAGGGCATTATGTTGCAAATGGAGCCGACTGAAAGTGGCATCAACAGTTGGAGTTTGAGTATCTTTGCACAGGCAGTTTTGATTATGCATATAAGTATAGAAATGTATAATATAAACTATTTGGAAGTAAATGTAGATGTAAGATATTGTAAGTATTGTGACATGAAACCAAATATTATAAACACAAAGGAAAATGCTGTGATTTGTAGATGGGGACTGAGTACTTCTGATAATCTTGGTATTATTTTCTTGGCCAGTACATAGAAGCCTTAGTTGTGCCCCGGTTTCCTGGGACCACCATAAAGCGCACATATTATTTTTTTTAATTACATTAGTTATGTTTAAAGAGTAAAATATATGAATGGGTGAATAAAGCTGGCATTATTTATAATTAAATGAGAAGCTACTGCTTGATACATTTCTGAGATTCATTAGCAACATTTCTACTCTAACCTGCTGAGTGTGAAGAGAATTATTTTATGATGGTTATGTGGTCTTTGCAAGTCGAATTCACTTTAAAGTATTGCAATGGGGGGAACAAAATGTTCACAGCAGCCTGATGCCCTTGCAACTCTGAACATTAATTTTGATATCTGTTTCTCAATCATCCAGATTGGCCTTAATTTGTATTGGCAATTAAAAAAAATCTAAAGTAGTGACGATGGCTTTAATAAAGTTCCATTGCTAGCAAGACAAATGTAAGAACTTTTGTTCATAGTATTTGTTGTGTATCTGTGGGCTCTCTTGGTTATGACACATGTTAATCTTGCTCATGTTAAGGTTTAAATAGGAGGATACTTTTAATTGGCAAACTACTTTTGGAATTGCCTAGAGATTTTAGTGATTGCCAAGAGAAAAATATGATCAGAAGTTTCTGTTGGTCTTTTTCTGATGTTTTTCTGGAGCACTTAGAATGGAAACCTGGAAGGAAAGGAATAATGTAACTATTGTTTTCTCTTTTAAACATTAACTTTTATTTCTGCTCCATTTTTTGTTAAGAATTTGTGTGGTGAACAGAATGTAATGGTCTTACACGTAACGAAAATCACATCCGTGAATCTATATCTAAAATCTCCACTTTCAATTTCTACATATGAATCAGCGGCAAATTGAAGGATCGTGCAGAACCCTCCTTGTCTAACTGTGCAGTAGCATATAAAAATGTGAGGAGAAGTCCATCTCAAATTTCGCTGGACACCATATCAATTGACAGCAGTCTTCTGGAGGAACAGTTCTTAGACAGTGATGGAAGTGAAAGTCTCCTTTTATTGGTGAAGGGTAAGTTTCTGTCAAAATAAAGAAATTGAAACTTTCAGAATACTTAAACCTTAGTCCTAAAGTATCCCCAATTCTACATATTCTCCCTCCTATCCTTCAAAGTGAGTGGAATTCAAGGACCCCCCCCCCCCCCCCCCGTCTGTACACTCAAAAACATTCCCGGTTGAAGACAAGATTTTCTTCGGCATAGTAGCGAGGCAGCTGACTGACTTCCTCTCCAGCAATGGCTACATCAACAGCTCAGTGTAAAAGGGAGGTTTATCTGGAGTGCCGGGGTGTCTAGAGCACACTGGAGTGGTGACCCAGCTCATCAGAGAAGCCAGGGAGAACAAGGGAGACCTGACAGTGCTCTGGCTTGACCTGGCCAATGCCTACAGCTCCATCCCACACAAGCTGATCCAGACAGACATGGCCAAGCCTCATGGCCAAGTGGCAGATCTCATTCTGGACTATTACAACCAGTTCAGCATGAGAGTCATCAGGGTCAGTAACATCAGAGTGGCACAGACTGGAGGTTGGTATCATCACTGGCTGTACTATCTCTGTGATCCTTTTTGCTTTGGCGATGAACATGATCGTCAAGTCTGCTGAGCCAGAGTGCCGGGGCCCTCGGACCAAATCAGGAATGCGCCAACCACCAATCAGAACCTTCATGGACAACCTGACTGTCACCACTGAGTCAGTGCCAGGAGGCAGGTGGATCCTGCAGGGGTTGGAATATTTGATTGGATGGGCAAGGATGAGGTTTAAACTAGGAAAATCAAGGTCACTGATGCTGAAGAAGGGCAAAGTCATGGACACAATCCCAACTGTCTCCGAAACGCCAGTGAAGTCTTGGCAAGCTGTTTAACAGCAGCCTGAAGGATACAGCATCAGTCCAGGCAACCGGTCAGGAGCTGGTTGAGAACTGTGGACCGGTCAGGGCTTCCCGGCAAGTTCAAGGCATGGATTTACCGGCATGGTATCCTGCCATGGTATCTGGCCACGGCTTGTCTACAAAGTCCCAATGTCCATCGTAGAGAGATTGGAGAGGAAAGTCAGCAGCTTCCTCGGGAGGTGGCTGGGACTGCCCATGAGCCTTAGCAGCATTGCCTTTTAAGGAAATAACACCAAGCTCCAGCGGCCCCTGAAGTCCCTGGAGGAGGAGTTTAAGGTGACTCGGGCCAGAGAAGTGATGCTGTGCAGGGACTCCAGCGACCCCTGGGAGGAGGTGGAGACCGGCGAAGCTGTGCTGCAAGTGGAGTCTCGGACACGCCACAGAGTCCTGGTGGGAGCAGTGACTCGGGAAAGAGCTGGGCTGGGAATCTTCCCAACGCTCCAGTTTGACAAGGCCAAGGGGAAGGAGAGGCGCAGGCTGGTCCAGGAGGAAGTGAGGGCAGCGGTGGAGGAGGAGAGGTCTACCAGAGCGATTGGCTTGAGGCAGCAAGGGGCCTGGACATGGTGGGAGCAGGCCACGGACAGAAAAGTCACATGGACTGAGCTCTGGCAGGCTGAACCACAGCGTGTCAAGTTCCTGGTCCAGGCAGTTGTAGATCATGACTCATGTTATGTCATACTTTGTAGTTAAGCCCATTAGTTTAACAGAAAGCTTCCCTGCCCTTACTCTCTCACTTTTAGAGTAACGTGCTAAGATGAAGTCACTTATGCTGTAACGTTAATAACGTCTTTGGATCTTAATCACGGTGTGTGACTTAAGTTATTCCAACAGCAGAAGCTCAACATGGTGTCAGAGTGTACAAACTCACTCCTTGCTTAATTATATTGCTTTTATTTTAGTTTGTTGCTTTCTCCGGTATATATTGCTATGGCTTCTGCTCTCAGAAAACCAGAGATCCTGGTGTTGACAAGGACTTCGCAGAGACCCTGACTGCCTACTACGCAAATTCCGACAGTTATGTGAGTTACGTACTAACTTGGTCATGGAGAAGCATTTGTTCTTTTCCCAAAGCCAGAGACACGGAGAACCTGTGGAGATGTTTGTCAGTGCATTGAAGCACATTGCCATTTGGTGCGATTTCCGGGATATATGTGATAGCCTAGTCCCTGACAGTTTGGTCTATGGTGTCTGCAATGATAAATTACGTGACAAATTCCTGCGAGATGCTGAGCTTACTCTAGAGACCGCTGAAAACCGCTGTCGCATTGCTGAAATGGCTGATGCTCATACAAATGTTTTAGGACACTGCTGGTCATGAAATTAATGTTGCCGCTATGTCTTATCAAATCTCTCGCCGTTCGCCTTAAGTGCACGACAACTCTATTGTGAGATTAATAGACAATTGCTTTAACTGTGGGGCTTCACTTGCTGCTGTCCGTGACCATTGCCCTGCGTATGGAAAATTATGTCAATTTTGCAACAAAATAAATCATTTCTTCAGATGCTGTCGTTCACGTAGCAACAGAGTTCAAAAAAGACAATCTGTTAATTCACTTGGCCATGAAAACTTGCTTTCAGAATGCTCTCAACCAGCTCCCACAGATTTGCAGGCTGCTGACAAAGGTTTTGACTTTGATGTACATTCCTTGTCTGATTTAATGCTTAAACAACTAGACCCCAAGGTCGCTTTGCTCATTAATGACAAGAACTTTTATCTGAAAGTAGATACCGGCACAGGTGCAATGTGATTTGTCTTGCTGTGTTTAAAAAGTTACGAGAAACAGAGACTGTCATTCCTATGGCTGCCTCCCTTCTCCCATTTGCAGAAGGTCCAGTGCGCCCTATCGGTCAAGTTGAGTTACAGGTGTTACTGTCTTAACTCATGTGTCCACAACCTGAGTTTCTATGTTGTTCGTGAGGATGTGCCATCTCTACTGGGTGCCAACGCATGTCAAGACATGGGACTTGTCTCTTTCAGCCCTTCTGTTTGTCATCTGAGTACAGCCTGTGACTTTAGCCAACAAATCCTGACACAATACAAAATTTTGCTTGACGACAACCTGGGCAGGTTGCCTGTTAGGTACACAATTACCATTGACCCTGAGGCAATTCCAGTTGTTCGTTCAGCTCATAAGATTCCCCTTGCCATGCGGAACCGTGTTCAAAGTGAACTCAACAGAATGGTGTCTCTAGGTGTGAATGGTGTCCCATCGCTGACCCCTCGTACTGGGTTTCCACCATGGTCATGGCATCGAAGAAGAATAAAGACGAAATACAGATTTGTATCAATCCTAAGGATTTGAACACAGCCATTAAACGACCTCACTATCCCATGCGCACGGTGGACGAGATTGCAGCGCAGATGGCTGAGGCAACAGTGTTCACAATACTAGGCGCCAAGAGTTCATTCTGGCAGATTTCACTGGAACACAACTCCTCCATGTTAACCACTTTCAGCACACCGTTCGGGCGTTACAGATTTTTTTGCATGCCCTTTGGCATAGACTCTGCTAGTGAAGTATTCCAACAAGCTATGGAGCAGTTGTTTGCAGGTTACCCATGCTCCATTGTAGTGGATGACATCCTCGTTGCGGGACGAACTGTCGAACAACACAATGCTAATCTGACGAAGGCCCTGGATAGTGCAAGGCCATCAACCTCAAGCTAAACCCTCAAAAATGCAAATTCAGGCTAAGTGAGGTGAACTACGTAGGCCATGTGTTTACTAAAGATGGCCGAAAGACTAATCCGGCAAAAAACCAGTGCTATCAACGAGCTCCCAGCACCCACAGACGTGCTCGGTCTACAAAGATTCCATGGCATGGTGAACTACTTGAGCAAATTTATTCCGGACTTCAGTGAAATATCAGCCCCGTTACGCCAGCTTACACACAAAGACACTGCTTGGATCTGGCACGAGTAACAGCAGAGGGCGTTCGACAATCTTAAGCAGCAGATGTCTTGTGCTCCTACTCTCGCTTACTTTGATCCTAAACGACCGGTCACACTGACTTGTGACGCTTCACAACATGGACTAGGCGCAGCATGTCTTCAAAATGACGGTAGCGGCAATAAGCCCGTTGCCTATGCCTCACGCACTATGACTGTCACAGAACAACGATATGCCAAAATTTAAAAAGAGCTGTTGGCGGTTGTTTTCGCCTGCAAGAAGTTTAACGACCTTATCTTCGGACAAACGGTCACGATTGAAACTGACCACCAACCTCTGATCAGCTTCTTTAACAAACCGATTCATGCCTCTCCAGCACACTAACAGTGGATGCTACAAAAAATATGACATTGTTCTGATTTACAAACGTGGCTGACACTCTCTCGCCTGCACCCCGGAAGACCTGCGAGGGTCCGCCCTCGCCGGATGATGACTTTGTCGTAATGACTGTCTATTATTCCCTCGTCCTGCATGGAGGACTTGGGTTGCCCACACTGCTGCTGGCAGTAGTGTATGGTCGCTTGCCTCCGTCATTAAGCGTGGCTGGCCAGCCAAACGCTACAACGTTCCGTTGCCAGTTCTGCCTTTCTTTGCCGTCCATGATGAGCTAGTGCTTTAGGATGGCATTATTGTAAAAGGACACAAGGCTGTGGTCCCTGCTTCGCTGCACAGCAAGTATTTTAATGCTGTCCACGCAGGGCACCCAGGCGCTGAAGCTACCGTCCTATGGCCGTGAAACACTTGTATTGTCAAAGAAACAAAAATAATGACTTAGTATTGAATGTGGACCAGCACTTTTTTTCACCTGAAAAACACGTGAATGCATGTTGACTTAATCTCAAATTTCCATAAATCTTACAGGATAACTTTTTCATTTTGCACTTCAATTTTTTGTTAGTTTCACAAAACATTTGTCAGTGATGTTTTATGTTTGTCTAGCTTAATTGAAACAAAGTATGTGTTCATCTTCTCAGATGCTTGTATTGATGATGCCTCAGTCAATAGTCTTAAAGAAGCTTCCATTGATCAGAGTCCAGCGGAAAGTGCTAATGGAGCATTTGGGACTGAGGATTGTGGCAGAATATCACCAGATGTCTGCAGCACTGCATCTCAAAGTGTGGAACAGACCCCTGGAGATTTGGTAATGAGCAGCTCTGATTTTGCAGAATTTTTATGTACAGTTAAATGCTATTAAGATCTCGGATACAGATAAAAGTGAGAAAACTAAGTTTTCAGCAGAATAAAGGATGATTATATTTAACCACTCAAAAGGGACCTCACCTAGCACAAATTACAGATGGAAGTATTTGGATTGATGTGTCAAAATCTTGCAATTTTTAAAAATGATTCTGCAGTCACGTCTATCTGTTTTGTAACTTGTCCTTCCACTCCCTGTAGTGTTTCATTGTCGTTTGCAGACTCCAACTGTGTGACTGAAAGTAACTTTGGAGTTGTATTTGCATTGTTAAATTTAAATGCTCGTGAGAAAGTTTTCCCAATTTTCCTCTGACACATATTTCCCTTCCGAATTGCACATAGTAGCATTTTTTGTTCCCAAGCAATGTAGTATTTGTATACATATAAAGCACACATTTCAATTCTGAAGATTCAGAAGTTAAAGACATGTAAAATAATTTGATGAAAAGGGCGTAAGATCTTACCATATTACGTTAAGTTTCATTATCCGATTGGTATTTTTTCTTCATGGTTAAACTGACATTTGTGATTTTAGATGATCTTTGTATGATTACCTGGCTTTTTTTGATCGATGGTTTCACCTGGTCTATTGGTTGAAACAAGGAACTGTACAAGGACAAAGGACATTTATTGTCACGTACACTAATTGGTGTAGTGACATTTGATTTGCCATGCAGCACACAAATAAAGATAAGACACAACATCATAGGATTTAACAGTAGACATAAAAACATCCCCCCACAATGGTTATAGAGGCTGGTTTACAAAAACTGTTACAACTGTAGAGGCTGGTTTACAAAAAAAATAGACAAAGTGTTGGAGTAACTCAACAGTTCAGGCAGCATCCTTGGAGAACATGGAACGGTTCTACGTTTTGGGTCAGGACCATTCTTCAGGTTGATTGTGGGGGGGGGGAATGATGAGGGGGGGCAGCTAAAAGAGTAGCTGGACAAAAGGTGGCAGGTGATAGGTGAAAACAGGTGAGAGGGTTTTGGGTAGGAAATGGAAAAAGAAGTGTGTGACAAAAGGGTTGGAGGTTTGTGAATTGTGAAGCCAGAGGTCCATTGAAACTGGAAACTCCAGTCCAGTGAGATTTGCCCCATTATATTATAATAAACAAATCAGATTTGTCGGTATACGATTACAGGAGAAGAGCATATTTTAAGCAGAGACTGTTAGAGGTAACGAGATCTTTCATCTGCACCTCCCCAAAGTCCTCCTACTCTGCGCAATAAATTAGTATTTTTCTCATTATACTCCTGAGCCAAGCCATTAAGATGTTGCTGATGCTATTTATAATCTCACCCAGTGATGCATGCATTCACCGTAAGAGCATTTTTTGCTTTGTTAAAATAGCGTATTTTGTTTACCTGCCATTATAACCATTACTATTTTCTTTGGACAGGTGTCAGTCTTGGTTTTCAATGTCTTTGGTGTAAACTGTGTAATTGATGTGAAGGGCGAGGATACAACAGTGTCTTTCCAGATAAATCAAGTGCTACCAAAGCAACATGGAAACATCAGTGTTCGGCAATACCTTAGCAACCGTAGTCTGGGTAAGTAGTAATTTTATTTGTATCTCCATAAATTAAGGAACAGTTTACTGTTTAACCTTAGGCTGTGCAATAAAATGGAGCTACAAACTGGTTATAACATTTTGTTGCAAAAATTAACACATTTTCCCATACTTGTATATGACCAGTTAGCCTGTTTAGCCTGATGATGCAGATTTCACAATCCAATGGCATGAACATTAGAGTCCCTAATTTCAAGTAATACCCCGTACTCCCCCTCTCTTTCCAATGACACCCCATCCCAATGTGCACCTATGACCCCAACTATCTCCCATCCACCCCCTAAAGTCAGCGTGCTTCTTTCCCCTCCTTCATACACTCATCTCCCCTCTCCACTGTCCCTTACAGTTATATCCCACCCTGTCTACATTTCACTCCTCTCTCCTTATCTGACACCCCTTTGTCTCCTTTGTCACTTACTCCACCCGTCTGCAATCAACCCTCCATCACCTGTATACACCTAGTACCAGCCAGGGTTTGTTCCATCCCCATTAGCCATTTCCAGCTTTCTTCTGCCCCCCCCCCCCCCCCCCCAACTACAATCTGTCTGAAAAGGGGTCTGGGAACTATGTACAACCATTCCTTCCACTGTCTGACCTGCTGAGTTTGTCTTGCACTTTGTATTTTTATCTCACAAAATATATTGTGTAATATATTTTGATAAGTGTATATTTTTCTGTATGTAACATTCAATGATGTGTTATCAATCTACCAGATGATATCTATAAGGATGCACCGTGATTTTAGGACATTTCTCAATTGAAAATTATTCATATTTAAAATGCACTATACATTTGGTTGAAGTCATGACCTGTAAGAAGCGTACAATTGATCAGTGTTCAGTCTCGCCCCCACCTTCCCCCCCCCCTAATATTCTTGCTGTTAATTGCATTCTGAACACTATGATAATTTAGGAGTGCACTGTACACTTGCTTTCTCTTTTCATGAAACCACAATCTAATTTCTGAGCTTTCACGATTTGTTATTAATGTGTATCATATTTAGTCATGTGAAAATTTGCAATTAGTTTATAAGACCTTCTATAGCTGACTGACATTTTATGGGCATAATTTTATTAGGTTGCAGTTGCGAAGGGAAATAAGTAATTGCAAATGATGATGTTGTAACAATAAAACAAAATAATGTTGTGGAGTTTTTGGCATAATTATAATAAATTATCTGGTCAATCTCCAATTCCTATTTGTCAGCCCTTGCTCTTGTTTAAGTTGCTTAACTTAATTCCAAACTTACAATACAAAACTTTTCATTGGTAGTGGTCTTTTGAGGCAGTGGAAGTCAAAGATGTCTCCCCTCTATGCTGCAGAGTTAACCTTTAGTAAAAGTTGCTAATGTTTTCTTTCTTTAAAAATATCTCCGCTGTCTGGAAATTAATTCCATACTTCTGTGATATTGATCTTGAAATATGGAAATTTGGCTTGGGAATAATGCCTTGCCCAGTATTTATAGTGTATGTAGGTTCTTAGGTGTTGCTGCTTACTGGGGCACAGAACAGAGGTGGAGTTAAAAACAGAACTTTTTATGGAAGATAGTACTCTCAACTTTCGTCAGTATCTGGTAAAACTATATATCATTGGGTATACTCAACAGGGCTCTCACTTTTTTTCCCTGTTGCCAGCCGGGCATCTTAGGCAGCATTTTAGGTTGCCAAATGACAGTTTAGGTGGTCAATTTAAGACGGCTTGCATGACGTGTGCGATGATGTACTCGAACGAAGTGCGTAGTTACCAGTCGGAATTATGCTCAACGAAGCATTCACATATTATTTCTGCTTCAAATAAAGTCACAAACTAAATATATTCACCAATCAAGACATGATATATACCACAATGAAATGCAGTAAAATTATAATACAGTATCTCAACTCTTTTTACGCATTGCAATTAATGCTATTTCTATTATTTCTTTCCACTTCCCAACAAAAATGTGGTTGGATTATACAGCGTATGATCAACCTGTGTCAATAAATCCTGGAACATGGTAACATATATGCTTAACCATGCACACTACAGATTGATGCAAGCATGTTTTCTGTGAAGGACAGAAAATTATCATGACATGGCCATAGCATGGGTCGTTATTGCTATTGGCACAGAAACACTCTCGCTTCCCACATAATTTATCCACAACAAAATATACAGGTTGCAAGGAAATTTCTAAAGGCATTTTATGATAATAGCTGTTAAAACCGACTACACCCATCTGACAGGTTAAACATTACACTAACTGACAAGAGATGGCCAAAGGACATAACTGCAGCAAATGTTCTTTTAGTAATATGTTTAAAGGTGTCAAAACACCACATTACCGGACATTAAGATTAAATGTATGTGTTGTGAACAGCAATGAAGATACCCAGTTTGTATGCACCAGATTTTTTTAAAATTATTAATAAACAGTTACCATCATTCCCACTTCAGAATTAACGTTAACATTTCAACTGAATTATCTCCTTACCAAATTTGTGATGTATATGACTGACTGTAGAAGTAAAACCTGGATAAATCCAACTTATAGTTGTGAATGTTGCTCATTAAATAACAGTACTGATACTCCATATTAAGAGCATTGATTTGCCGTTAAAATTAATTCTGTAATAACATGTCAACGGTAGCAGTGACAATCGAACACTGAGGTTTTAATGTTTCACGTGTTCACAATTTAATTAATCTTTAGGGATTAAAACAAATAATAACATTGGGATTTAAAACACATTTGATTGCATTCCGTTATCAAGCATCGTCAATTTTTGCTCTGAAGACATTTCCCGCACAGGAGAGTCGGGGGGGGGGGGGGGGCTGTGAATCAGTGCGGGATGGATAGATGGCGGGGGGGCGAGGTGAGAAGGCAAGGTGCAGGATGGATGCATTGAGGCAGGGGAATTAGTGCGTGTTGGTTGGAGTAGGTAAAATTGTGAGGGGAGACAGCGGGAGATGTCAGTGGAGTTGAATGGGGGGGATCAGTACGGGATGGACGGGGGGGGGATCGGTGTGGGATGGATAGATGGCAGGGGGGGTTGAGAAGGTAATCGGGGCGGAATGGATGGATTGAGGCAGGGGAATTAGTGCATGTTGGTTGGAGTAGGGAAAATTGTGAGGGGAAAGAGCGGGGGATGTCAGTGGGGTTGAATGGGGGGATCAGTACGGGATGGATGGGTGGGGGAATCTGTGCAGGATGGATGGGTGGATCGGTGTAGGATGGATGGGGGGGGATCAGTACAGGATGGGGGGGGGGGTTCGGTACAGGATGAATGGGGGGGATCAGTACATGATGAACGGGGGTAGACAAGGATGCTGGAGAAACTCAGTGGGTGAGGCAGCATCTATGGAGCGAAGGAAATAGGCAACGTTTCGGGTCGAGACCCTTCAGACTGATCCCCCCCCCCATTCTTCTTGAATTGGGGGATCAGTACAGGATGGATGGGGGGGGGGGATCAGCACAGGATGAATGGGGGGGTCAGTACAGTGTGGATCGGAGAGTCTGCAGGAAGAATGGAGGGATCACTACTGGATGAATGGGGGGGATCATTACAGCATGGATGGGGATCAGTGCAGGATGAATGGGGGGTTCAGTAGAAGATGAATGGCGGGGATCAGTGCAGGATGGATGGGAAGATCACTACAGGATGGATGGAGGGACCAGTGCAGAATAAATGGAGGGGGGGGTCAGTGCAGGATGGATCGGGAGATCAGTGCAGGATGGATCGGGAGATCAGTGCAGGATGAATGAGTGGATCAGTACAGGATGAATGGGGGGGATCAGTAAAAGATGAATGGGGAGATCACCACAGGATGGATGGGGAGATCGGTGCAGGGTAAATGGAGGGGGGGGTCATTATGGGATGAATGGGGAGGGGGGGATCAGTACAGGATGGATGGGGGGTCAGTACAGGATGAATTGTGGGACCAGTGTAGGATGGATGGGGAGTGGCAGGAGAATCAAGGCGAGGTGGATAGGGTGATCAGCACAGGATGAATAGATGGGGGGGTGGGGGTAGATGGGGATGGGAGCACAGGGGATGTCAGTGAGGAGTGAATAGAGCCGGGAATGGGGAAAAGAGAGAGAGAGCGAGAGAGAGAGAGACAGACGGAGAGACAGACAGAGAGAGAGACAGAGAGAGAGAGAGAGACTGAGAGAGACAGAGAGAGACAGAGAGAGACTGAGAGACTGAGTTACTCCAGTTTGTTGTGTCTACCTTCGGTATGAAGCAGTATCTGCCGTGCCAAGCTGGGCAAAATGACTCGGCTGTTAGATTGACTGGCAGCACCCTGGCAACCACTAATTTCGACCTCTCCTCCATACTTTGCTTTGCAATCACTGTGATATAAGTTAATCTTCATCTCATCTGTCCACAAGACCTTTTTCCAGAACTTTGGTTGATCTTTTAAGTACTTTTTTGACAAACTATAACCTGGCCATCTATTTGTGGCCAGGTTTGCATCTTGCAGTGTGGCTTCTGTATTCTGTTCATGAGGTCTTCTGCGGACAGTGGTCATTGACAAATCCACTGAAGAGTGTTTCTGATTTGTCGGACAGTTGTTTGGGGATTTTTCTTTATTATACAGAGAATTCTTCTGTCATCAGCTGTGGAGGTCTTCCTTGGCCTGCCAGTCCCTTTGTGATTAGTAAGCTCACTAGTGCTCTCTTTCTTCTTAATGTTGTTCCAAACAGTTGATTTTGGTAGGCCTAAGGTTTGGTTGAGGTCTCTAACAGTTTTATTCATTTTTCTCAGTCTCATAATGGCTTCTTTGACTTTCATTGGCATAACTTTGACCTAAAATTAACTAAAGTTGCAGAAACAATTTTTTTTTAAGTGTTCCACTTTCAGGATTTAATTTGTTGTCTTTTGACCCAGCCTTTTTGTTGGCTGAGAGAGCAGATGAAGTCTCTTTTACCTAATGTGGTATCACTACTGCTTTTCCACAGGAGTTGAGTATTGGTACACAGCAAAAAACATGTTCTCCTTGTGTGATAGGATCTAGGATCGGTTTAAGCTCTTTTATATGTAGCATATCTGATATCAGAATTTGTATCTTCAGGAAATATCTGCAGTGACTCAAATCCCTGCCACCATGCTACATCAGTCATTTTATTTGTATGGAAAAGATGTACAATTGTTTTACTTTGTAAATGCACTAGAGGGGACCAACTGCATATGGGTTATTTTGTATTTGTAAAGCTGAACAATTGCTTCTCTGCTACCTCGTTTAATGGAATGGATTCTGCAAGAGTAATGCAAGATTAAAACATTAAAAGGCATGAAAAGCATTACAAGGTCATGTGAAGTCATTACAAGTAAAACATATTAAAAGGCATGAAAAGCATTACAAGGTAATTTCTTTGATTATTAAAATAGTTGATCATATTGGTTTGTTTCAATGATTGGATTGTCTTCCTAATATATGCCTATAGAATGAGCAGAAATAATTCCACATTCAATTATGAACACTGCTGCTATATTCAAGCATTAGCACAATACATTTAAGAGCAGCTCAGTGAGAAACCGAGTAACTGCTGAATCAGATCTTCCTCCTTTTGCGCAACACTAACCTATCTTCGTACATGCTACACAGTGTCATAGTCTGAGAACACATGTATCTTGATTTATAGCAATCAATGTGCACTCTACTCAATATTTTGTAAGTTAGCATTTTCAGCTGTAATTGTTGCACAATTACTGCTGGACCTGCTATTTAAGTATCTTTCTTGTCCAAGTTTTGAATCACTACTTGCCTCTGGAAAGATAACACAACATCGTCTGTTTCACTGCACTCCATCATCTGGCCATTTCATAAACTGCAGTTTGGTAGTAAACGTGTGACAAAATATTTGTGTCTCCTGATATGAGAAGGCTTTTGTTAGGATGCTCAGGGAAATTTTACATCAATATGATGGGCATATCCAGTCAGCCCATTGATCAGTGGTACAGCAGCACAACAACGTTATAAAATGATACAGACCATCCATTTGTGGCTGAAGTACTATGGTGCATATTGGTGCCTTCGATTTTTTTTAAAGGAGAGTGGGTTTGCCATCTTGGAAGTCACAGACTTATAGAATCACTAGACCAAGTAGGACCCATTGGGTCCCGTCGCCCAAGGCGGGGGCGTGGGGGGGGGCATGGCGTCACAGGGGAGGGCTGGACCCCGAACATAATACTCCACCATTCACCCATAGGTCCCAATACTCACCACTCCGTTGAGGTGGAGGGGGAGGGGTAGAGAGGGAGGGGTAGATAGGGAGGGGAGTAGAGAGGGATAGAGGGATGGTAGGGGGAGGGCGTAGAGAAGGAGAGGGGCAGAGAGGGAGGGGGGGTAGAGACCCCACCCTATCTCCCTCCTCATTTCCCCATATCCTCCGCCCCTCCCATCCCCTGGCGTAGCACCTACCCAGGTCGTAAAGCATCGCCAGGGCCTGGAACTCGGCCCGGTTCTTGTACTCAGCCCGGTCCTGGCTTTAGACTGCAGCCGTCAGTTCGGCCGCCGCATGGGCTCCAGTCCAGGCCCCGATTTCATCTCCGGGGACCATCTCTGACCCCGGCTCATGCTTGGTTCCACTGGCGACTTCTTTCTCGGCTCCAGTCACGGCCCCATCCCAAGCCCCAGGCTCGGCCCTCACTGCAGCTCCAGGCTTGGCTCCAGCCCAGGGCCAGTCGCCGGGCTCGGCCCACGGCAGCAGCCTCCCCACCAGGCGGCGGGTGGGCATGGACCCGAGCGAGGCCGCAGGCGGACGTGGATCAGACTTTTAATAAGTATATGATATGATGATAGATAGATAGATACAGCACGGAAACAGGCCTTATGGCCCAACTCGTCCATGCCAACCAAGATGCCCCATCTAACCTAGTCTTGCAAAGTATGAGTTTGAGTCTGTTGCATTTTCACAGTACTTGTTTGTCATTCCTTACAACATTTCTGGCCTGGAACATGCCATTGAGTCTTTGGTGGAAGGTATTTCCAATGATGTTTTGTTTCGTTTGCATTTTAAGTCTGTTTGAGTTGTAATATTTTTTCATTGAATGTATGAGTTCTCTTTGGATACTATTAGTGAATTATCTTCACTTAACTGCCAATTTTATTGTGATTTTTGAGCTAAATCAGACAACCAGATGAATTCCAAAATTTTCCCTCCACTTCCAGAGTATCAAAAGGAAACTTGACATGCTCACCACACATATTTCCTTGTGTTTCCTTGTGTAACTGTCTTCCTTTGATTGAACCATATCAGCATTGCTGTATCCAGATGTTTGTTTCAAGAGTTGAGAGTGGTTGGTTGTCATATATACCGGCAACAGAACACTCGTTGTAGTTTAGCAGGCCCATTAATGCAATAACATCCAACACCTTGTGTTTTACGTAAGAATCCCGCATCTACACTTCCTTGTGTCAACCTACGGATAAATAACAATAATACAATTAATTAATAACCATAATACTAAGTAACTATAATAGTGCAAAATCAAAGTCTGTAGTGCAGCCAAAGTCCAAAAAAGATCATAATTGCTGAAAGAGGGTTAGTGTTGTGCATTGTTCAAGACCCTGATGGTTGCTGGGAAGAAGCTATTGTCAAATCTGCATTGATTTATTATTGTCATTGATTTACTTTAGACACATCACTCAAGCTAAGAACATAAGAATCCAGTGCCCTTTTAATTACCAGCCACCTGTTCATCATTTCCATATTTTGCTGAGTTGTATTAGTGGTACCTTGTTACTGCTTCAGGCACTCCAGTTTCCTGTCAATGGTCAAAACCAGACATTTGCAGGGTTATACTGTTATGTGAGCTTTAATTGGCTTATATTTAATCTCTTTACTGAACTTTTACTGCATTCTTGATATGGCACTTTAAAATCTTAAGTGCAGCTTTTTTTACAGAACACGAGAACATCCTGCAGGTCAATAAATGAGTTGCCAATTAATTAGGATTCTTCCAAATAGTTAACTTGTCTTTCCATGTTATATGAAATATTTTGCAGTATTACATTTATACTTCAAACATTTTGCTTTATTTTCAAAGTAAAAACAAATTTCTTTAAAAAAACAACTCGTAAGCTATGTGAATAGTAGAATTTTATTGGCACAAAATTGCACAATTAATAGTCAGTGCCATGACAGTATGAAGAATAGGACATAGTTAAGACTATTTAGCAGGATCTAACTAATCATTAATAATTTTCACAGTTCTTTACCACTACTGTTTCTCATTCATTTTCAGGACAAGCATTTTTGTACTTTTTTAAGTGCAGTGACATCAGATTTGAAATGAACCGTTGAAATGAAATTATGTCAGTTGCTGGTATCCTCCAGCATTGTATTATATTGTTTGTTCAGTCAGTTCAAATGCTACATGAGAGAAGAGAATTTGCATCAAGAGGTCTGAGACTGGTCTTAGATTGTCAAGAAATTAGTCTTGTAATTTAAGGAAAAATAAATGTTTTTTATATGTTTTGTATTTTAAAAAGATTGTTAGAAATAAGCACGCATCAACAAATTTGACTTCTGTTGAAGTACTTTGTTAAATAGTGGAGTTGCCTCCTTTGACTTTGTTTTATTACGTTTTTTTAAATCACGGTCAGATCGACACCAGCCTTCATTAACGCAAGAATGCAAGAAAGAATTGCCTGAAGTGAGTTTAAGGCTCGAGAGTGGGCCTAGTGCTGGCGTCCATTCACCACTTGCAGCCCAGAATGGATTCTTGCAATGCATGATTAAGAACTTCAACTCAGAGTTCCTGGTATCTTCCCTCACAAATTTAGGAGCATTTTTGGAAGATGACGTACCTGCTGACATAATCCCCATGAAGATTGAAATCATGGGTGCTAGGATAAACCTGAAGGTATGTTCTGGAAAACATGTTCACAATAACGTAGTGAAATGTGATTGTCAGCAAAGTTCCCACTTGAAATTTTATTGCTGGTGAAAACTGTGTCTGCCCCACCTGTCAATCTGTCTATAAAAAGCTAGTACTTGTGCAAAATTATAGAAAACGAGTGATCTTTATTTGAATATAGTCTCTGCAAGATCAGCAAATGCATTTGTGATGTTTTAGTGTGTTGGCTGCAGAAGGGTTGGATTTGTACTGCAAATATCAAGCTAACATCTTATTATGTAAAATAAAATTGGGCAGCAGTTTCCAATATCACATGTGCACCGTTAAACACAAAAATAAGAGATTCCATATTACTTTCAGTAGAAATGCTGAAACAACATTTTGCCATCTGTTCACCATTCATTCGGTTACATATAATGGCAAGCAGTGTTAACAATAAAATATAGTTTACCAGAAAATGTTTTGGCATTAAAAGTCTTTTCATGGCATTAAATGTCAATTGCAGTTAACAGGCCTGGCACTGAGAACTACCTTTGCAACTGGAATCTTAGTCCTTCAAAATCTCTAACAGCAATTACAATCCTAAATTTAATTAGATCAAATAATGTTTAATAATTTGATTCTTTGGTGTCACTTCTCTTTTATGGAATCATTCCTTTTTCCCCTCTTCTTTTTCTATACATGATTTGACTTTAATTAAATATCTTACCTAGTATTTTTTTTGGCAGATGTGTGGGATTATAGCTATTTACTTTTGTCTTTAGATCAGCCAATTTAGTATAAATCAATGGTTGAAGCTGAGACCCACTGGCTCAAAGATGATGCATAACTAAACTGAGGTTTTTCTCAGTGTGATCCATGGATATGGACAATATTGCATCACAGCTAAAAACATCTGAGAGATTCATACTTCATGTTCTGTAATTGAGTGTGCAGTTAACAATTTAAAGAAAATCAGAATTATTTTTCTGTACTTTTTTTTGCCATTTTATTATAACACTCTTTGTGGAGGTTTTATGGTTTGGTTCTTAATGTGACAGATTATCCCTAACCAAGTCATGGTCTCTATTGTGGCTTTTGTCAGATTTGATCCACAGAGACTTGATCTGTTTGTTGATTATTTTGGGAAATATTCAAAAACTGTTTTGGAATTTTTGCACTAACTTTTTATTTCCATAATAATAGCATTTTAAAAATGTGCAACAATTTTATTCGAAGGATGACAATCCATGTCGTGATCAATCTGCCCATGATCCACTGCCGGTGGAGCTGTTTATCGATCAACTGATTGTGAGCAGAAATGATGATGGAAGATTTTGCATTGGAGGTGAGGAACTGTTTAATTTTTAGATCTAAGACCAGTTTGAAATGAATTTTGTGATTTGATTTACATAAACATTTTTAAATTACAAAAACCTGTTGATAATCATAGCTCAGAGGTAACATTCTTTTGAATATCGATATTGTAATTACTATTGCATCTCTTACAGATAATAATTAAACTACTGTCCACCTAAGCTTTAGACAATAGGTTGTGATTATTTCTCAACATTATTTGACATTGGCTTTTTGCTGATGTAAAGTGTTATTTTATTTATTTTAAATAAATAAATTTAGAGCTCTCACCCTACATGAGTGAAACATGAAAATCATAGTTTTGGAAATGTAGTTCATCAAAAACTTGATTCTTCTTTTCGGATGCACCAATGTGCTCTCAAGCCACTTAAATACCTTTTGAAATATTGTCACTGTTATAATGTTAGAAATATAACAGTCAGTCTGAATTTAATGATGTTGGTTTCGTTTAGAGATATAATATGGAAACAAGCCCTTCGGCCCACCGAGTCCGCATTAGCTAGTTCTATCCTGCACTCGAAGGACAATTTACAGAAGCTAATTAACCTACAAACCTTCATGTCTTTAGAATGTGGGAGGAAACCAGAGCACCCAGAGAAAACCCACAAGGTCGCAGGGTGAATGTACAAACTACGTACAAGCAGCACCCGAAGTCCAGATTGAACCCGGATCTCTGGTGCTGTAAGGCAGCTGCTCTACCGCTGTGCCACCGTGCTGCCCTAAATGAATATTGACAAATGAATATTGGTCTGAACACCAGGGATAATGCCCTGATCATTTCTTAAAAACTAATGTGATTTTGTTTTAATGTCCTTCTAAGAAAGTGGGTGGAACTTTTGTTTCTATCTCACACAATCTGGCAGTGCAGCACTTTATTCTGCAATGGATTGTCAGTTTAGATTTTTGGCTCTGTGTTTCTGAGATGAGCATTGCATTATTTAAAAAAGACACAAATACTGGACGAACTCAATGGGTCAGGCAGCATTACGAGAGAACATTTCGGGTTGACCTGAAATGTCACCTTTGCATATAGACCAGGGATGTTGCCTGACCTGCTGAGTTACTCGAACACTGTGTCTATTTGTTTTGTAAACCAGCATCTGCAGTTTCTTATTTCTACTACTTGTAATACTTAATTTAGTTTGTGAAGTTTTCGTATAAATAGTAAAACTTTTCATCCCACTAAGATGCAAAAAATTACTTTTTTTTCTTAAGAAGTATTACTGAAAGTCATGTAAAATATCTGATCTTGGGAGATAAACTGACTTTCTTTTACATTTAATTTTCCTTTTATGGCATTCTCAAGCAGAAACATTTCTCCAAATATTAAATAGACTGGTTCTTGCACATTTTTCAGACCTTTCCCGTCTTTCAAGCCTATATAATGTTTGGCTGAAGCTGCTGTTCTCGGCGATTATTTTGCATTATTTTTCTTAAATTGGTCAATGAATATTATATTAAAAGCTAACTTGCCATAAGAACAAAATTGTTTTCTCTTGCAAGTCTATGCAAGTCTAGTGTCCAGCTGGAACACTGACTTGCACTTTTTCTGAAAAGCTTTGATTGCATCAGCCTGTACTTTAGCATGTCATTGTTGAGGATGGATGTCTCAGCAGCCTTGTTCATCCATTAACTGTTCAAACAACAAATGGGTTTAGAAAAAGGTTAACTGTAAATTGAAATAATGAATAGATATTCCGTTAATATTCTATGAAATATATTGCATAAACACAGAATAGAGCATTTCATGTCCTAGTTAAAACTTTGTAAAGGATTTATCATTTACCATTGCCACAATCCTGAAGATTTGCACAAGGTTATCCCCCGATTGGAGAGCAATTTCTTTCTTGACAATGGTCTTAAAAACTGCACTGTATCCAGGTGACAATTCAGCCTAAGAATTAATGTATGTACTTTGCTTCTTGTGTTGGCATTAATTCCAATTTTGACATCATTCCCAGCTATCCCCAGACGTTAAACACAGGCGATGAATTAAATTAAAGTCTGGCATCAGTATAGACGTGTGGTAGTTGTGCAAGTTAATTTGTCTGGGACATTATTGATTTGGTCTTCTTAGAGCTGAAGATAATGCATTGTTTGCCAACGTACTGGCAATATTTCTATGTCCAGAGGAATTCATTCTCTTGTTTGTCAGATGTGGAGCTGAACATATTGTAACAAACAATTTTTTCCCCTTTATGTTGAATATAGCTTTCATTGATCAAAATATTTGTAATATTTTGTATTAATCTCTCATTAGTACTCATCATACTAAACATAGCCTATTGACATAAAGATTTGTCCTAAAATAAACATGAGCACTGGAATACACAAATCTTGACATCAATCCAAGTCATAGCATCCTCTCACTTTATCACGATGGCCTACAAACCTGCTTGTGTGCTGCATGCAACATTTGAACATTTTACACAAAGCACTGTGAAAAATAATTTATCATTTTCAGCAAAAAAACCCCATAAAATCTCCATTAGGTTATTGTAGATTAGTGGCTCATGTTATGAGTCATGCATTTGTAGTTACGCCCACTGGCTTGTTAGCGTCACGGTGTGCTGCTTTCCGTTAGTCTTAAAGTGAACTCTCAAGTGAGAACTTGTATTGCTTGTTCCTAATAAACCCTATATAACCTGACATGGTGTGATGCCACTGTTATTACAAATCAACATGGTGTCAGAAGTGGGATTCGAACCCATGCCTCCAATTGGAGACCAGAAACTGGGTCTCCTCGATGATTGTCGCTACTAAGAAGAATAAAGATGAGATACGGATTTGTATTAACCCCAATACAGCAATTAAGAGACCACGTTATCCAATGCGTTCGGTGGACGAGATTGCGGCACAGATGGCCGAAGCAACTGTATTCACAGTGCTGGATGCCAAGAGTTCATTCTGGCAGATTCCACTGGAACATAAATTCTCCAAGCTGACAACTTTCAGTACTCCGTTCGGACGTTATACATTTTTGAGGATGCCCTTTGGTATAGGTTCTGCCAGTGAAGTATTTCAACAATCCATGGAACAATTGTTTGCCAGATGCCCATGCTCCATCGTAGTGGACGATATCCTTATTGCTGGAAAAACGATCGAAGAACACGATGCCAATCTGACAAAAGTAATGAAGCGTGCCGAGGCCATCCATCCCAAACTCAATCCCAAAAAATGCAGATTCAGAGTGAATGAGGTAAAATACCTAGGCCATATATTTACCAAGAATGGCCTAAAAACTGGTCCAGCGAAAACCGGTGCTATTAATGAACTTCCAGCACACACAGATGTGCCCAGCTTGCAGAGATTCCTTGGTATGGCGAACTATTTGAGCAAATTCATTCCAGATTTCAGCGAAATATCGGCCCCATTGCGCCATCTCACACACAAAGACTCTGCTTGGACCTGGCATAAGCAATAACAGACAGCGTTTGACACTCTTAAACGGCAGATGTCGGCCACCCCTACTCTAGCGTACTTTGATCCTAAACTGCCTATTACACTTACATGTGACGCCTCACAACACGGCCTGGGCGCTGCATGCCTTCAGAATGATGGCCATGGCAATAAGCCTGTCGCCTATGCCTCGCGCACCATGTCTGACACAGAACAACGATTCGCCCAAATCGAAAAAGAGTTGTTAGTGGTTGTGTTCGCCTGCAAAACGTTAAACGATTTCATCTTTGGTCACACTATTACAATTGAAACTAACCACCAACCTCTTATCAGCATTTTCAATAAACCTATTCATAACTTTCCAGCGCGCCTACAACGGATGTTAATACAACTTCAAAAATATGACATCGTCCTGACCTACAAACGTGGAAAGGATATGCACCTGGCGGACACTCTTTCACGTGCACCTCGGAAGACTTGCGAGGATCTATCCTCGCAGGCTGATTACTTTATCGTGATGACTGTATCCTTCATCCCCTCATCTGGGATGGAGGACCTGGTTGCCCACACTGCCACCGACAAGACCCTGTGGTCGCTAACTTCTGTCATTAAGCATGGCTGGCCAGACAAGCACTACAACGTTCCATTGCCAGTCCGACCTTTCTTCCCTGTTCGGGACGAACTAGTGCTACAAGACGGCATTGTTTTAAAAGGACACAAGGCCGTGATTTCTGTTTCGCTGCATCACCGGTATTTTGACGCTGTCCATGCAGGACACCCAGGTGCTGAAACCACTGTTTCATGGGCAATAAACATGTTTTACTGGCCTGGCATGGCCGAATACATCAGCGAAAATGTGGCAGCTTGTGCGGTGTGCAATAGCCTGGTGCCTCATCAACAAAAGCAACCACTTCTGCCACATCCTGTACCTGTGCTCCCATGGTCGTATTTAGGATGGTTCAACATTGATTTTTTCAGCAGCCCCACTTCCAGCGGCGTGATTTCGAAATTATCTCGTCATTTTTCCATCCACGGATCTCCAGGCAATCTGTTGACTGACAATGGCAGCCAACAATTCAGAGAGTTTTCCAGGCGCTGGAATTTTCACCACATCACCAGCAGCCGTGAATATCCACAGTCTAATGGCTAACAGTCTGACAGCCCGATCACTTGGCTGATCGGGCTGTCAGAAGTGCAAAACAACTCATGGAGCGCTCTCACAGGCAGGGTCACGGGAAATATTGCGTAAATTGAGCAAATCCAGGAATATGTCAGATTTAGCCCTGTATCTATCGTACACGTGCCGGTCGAGTTTGCAGGCCGGTCGTGAAGTATCCGGACTATGTTTCACTTTCTACCAGTCTGTCATCGGTTGTGATATTTGCTTTGCTTAGTTATGGGTATACATTGTTATTGATTCTTTAAGAGGGGGGGATGTAGATTAGTGGCTCATGCTATGAGTTATGCATTTGTAGATACGCCCACTAGCTTGTTTGCGTCACCATCTGCTGCATTCCATTAGTCTTAAAGTGAACTCTCAAGTGAGAACTTGTATTGCTTGTTCCTAATAAACTCTATATAACCTGACATGGTGTAAGGCCACTGTTGTTATAAGGACTACAAATCAACAACTATGTTAAGATATTTGAGTTGAGCCCTTCAATCTCCATTTCTCCATATACTTAAGGGCCTGACCCACTTAGGCGACTGCAAGGGACCTTGGCGACAACCTACGACAGCAAAAATTGTCACCACTGTTGCTGAAAATTTTTCAACATGTTGCAAATTTTGCTGCGGTCGCCTGTAATCGCCCAAAAACTCGCCTAAGTGAGACAGACCCTTTAGTTGAAGTTTTAATGATGGTTTGAATATTTGTTGTACATCCAATGTCCAAACCCTTAAATGTGTATAGTTAATAATGCTTGTCATTGATGATCAATAGATGAATGTACTAGATCTTCAAAATTTCATTAGATTGAAAGGTGAATAATCTGTACAAGATTTGTATTTTTCATATAGCTCTGAATGCACATTATACAATTGAATCACCAATTCTCAAACAGATTAATTTCTTAATAGCGTTTTAATGAATTGTTCACTTTTTTCATAACTTTCTTGTTTACATTTGTTTCTTTTATCCAGGTGCCCAGTTTTCTAGTCAAAAGCTACCAAATAGTGAAATCACAAAACAAACAGTATTATCATGCTTAAAATGTGATGAATCAAAGGAAGTCAGATGTGTGTCACAATCTACTCAAACGGTTCCAAAAGATCAAACTGCAGCTCGGCAATCAGATCTCGGAGTCAACAATTCGGCCGTTGGGTGTTCAGTTAACACAGAAAAGGTAAGCACTAATAAGAAGCACGAATGATACAATTTTCCCCACATCAAAATCAGTTCATAATTAATTTGTAAAATCTGGTTGTAAAATGTAATGTGTATAATAATAATAATGTTGCAGTTACAGTGCCCTCCATAATGTTCAGACTGAAGAAGGGTCTCGACCCGAAACGTCGCCTATCTCCTTCGCTCCTTAGATGCTGCTGCACCCGCTGAGTTTCTCCTGCTTTTTGTGTAACCCTCGATTCTCCAGCATCTGCAGTTCCTTCTTTAACAAATAAATGAATAGGCGACTGTTCAGACTGAAGAAGGGTCTCGACCCGAAACGTCGCCTATCTCCTTCGCTCCTTAGATGCTGCTGCACCCGCTGAGTTTCTCCAGCTTTTTGTGTAACCCATCATTTATTTATTTGGCTCTGTACTCCACAATTTGAGATTTGTAATAGAAAAAATCACATGGTCAGATTTTATTAAAGAGTATTTTTATACATTATGGTTTCACCATGTAGAAATTACAGCTGTGTTTATACATAGTCCCCCATTTCATGGCACCATAATCTTTGTGACACATGGTTTCACAGGTGTTTGTAATTGCTCGGTGTGTTTAATTGCCTCCTTAATGCAGGAAAAGAGAGCTCTCAGCATCTAGTCTTTCCTCCAGTCATTGCATCACCTTTGGAAACTTTTATTGCTGTTTATCAACATGAGGACCAAAGTTGTGCCAATGAAAGTCATAGAAGCCATTATGAGACTGAGAAACAAGAATAAAACTGTTAGAGACATCAGCCAAACGTCAGGCTTACCAAACTCAACTGTTTGGAACATCATTAAGAAGAAAGAGAGCACTGGTGAGCTTACTCATCGCAAAGGGACTGGCATGTCAAGGAAGACCTCCACAGCTGACGACAGAAGAATTCTCGCTATAATAAAGAAAAATCCCCACACATCTGTCCGACGGATCAGAAACACTCTTCAGGAGTCGGGTGTGGATTTGTCAATGACCACTGTCCGCAGAAGACTTCATGAACAGAAATACAGAGGCTGCACTGCAAGATGCAAACCGCTGGTTAGCCGCAAAAATAGGATGGCCAGGTTACAGTTTGCCAAGAAGTACAGTTCTGGAAAAAGGTCTTGTGGACAGGTGAGACAGAGATTAACTTATATCAGAGAGATGGCAAGACAAAGTATGGAGGAGAGAAGGAACTGCCCAATATCCAAAGCATACCACCTCATCTGTGAAACACGGTGGTGGGGGTGTTATGGCTTGGGCATGTATGGCTGCTGAAGGAACTGGCTCACTTATCTTCGCAGATGATACAACTGCTGATTGTAGTAGCATAATGAATTCTGAAGTGTATAGACACATCCTATCTGCTCAAGTTCAAACAAATGCCTCAAAACTCATTGGCCGGCGGTTCATTCTACAGCAATACAAATATCCCAAGCATACTGCTAAAGCAACAAAGGAGTTTTTCAATGCTAAAATGTGGTCAATTCTTGAGTGGCTAAGTCAATCACCCAATTTTAACCCAATTGAGAAGTTGTCCAACAACTTTAGGCTGTGCATGCCACATAAAAGAAGAAGAACCCAATTGAGCATGCCTTTTATATGGTGAAGAAAAACCTGAAGGGGACTAGCCCCCAAAGCAAGCATAAGCTAAATATGGCGGCAATACAGGCCTGGCAGAGCATCACCAGAGAAGACACACAGCAACTGGTGATATCCATGAATCACAGACTTCAAGCAGTCATTGCATGCAAAGGATATGCAACAAAATATTAATCATGACTACTTTCATTTACATGACATTGCTGTGTCCCACACATTATTGTGCCTGAAATGAGGGGGAGAGGGGTGGGGGGGGGGGGGGGCTATGTATAAACACTGCTGTAATTTCTACAAGGTGAAACCAAAATGTATAAAAATGGCCTTTATTAAAATCTGACAATGTGCACTTTAATTACATGTGATTTTTTTTTCTATTACAAATCGCAAATTATGGAGTACAGAGGCAAATAAATAAATGATGGGTCTTTGTCCCAAACATTATGGAGGGCACTGTATAAAGCGCTGGGAAAAGTGATTCGCATCAGGAGTATCAAATAAAACTCACTTCATATAAGGAGATGATATAGCAGAGCTCATATTCAAGTTTTTTTAATGCATGTTAACAGCAGAGAGAATGAAGAGTATAGGAGAAGGGAGTGGGAGGAAACTCCAAAATCTGAATTAGCCCAGCTGAAAATGTGACCACCAGAAAAGGTGGTGACAATACAAGTGAAAGACACAGGTAGAGGTGGAGATGTTCAGCTCTCCCTGAGGGTTTCTGCTTGAAAATGGAACCACAGGACGCCAAACAAATTTTAGCTATGCTGCCATTTGTAACGGTGAAGCAGACATTTGGGCTATAAGGTTGCAGCATTATTACACTGGAGAAGGCCATACTTAGTCTAATTTAGTCAAACAATCCAGAATGTTTTCTTTTAGAATCTTATAATCAGTCATCATCAAGTACATGTAATTCTAGGGAATTTTATTTCATATTTTCAGATGGAGAATTCCAGACTTTTACAATTCCTGTGGTTGAAATATTCTCTTCTGGTTCTTTTGTTTTAAATCTGTGACTCTTTGACTGTGTGGCCAAAATGTCTCCCTGCTAGCTCATTATTTTGGAAACTATTTATCTTTCCTTAACCTCTAAAGGGCCTGTCTTACAAGCATGCAACTCTATGCGATTAGCGCGACCTAACGTGGTCACTTGGGCCGTCCGGCGTCGCGGGGCCGGTCCCACTTCGATCGCCGAAGCTGTACAGAATTGTGCGGAGTTTGTCCCGACACCGCGCGGGGCTCCGAAAAACTGACTGTGTCCGACAATTCCGCGCGGCAACGGCTTGTCGGCTCGCAGTTGCCTCGACGCATTACACACCGCCCCGACATCGTGCCTCCGTGAACCTATCTGTAGGTGCCTCCGTGACCCTCTATGTGTGTGGCTCCGTGGCCCTCTGTGTGTGTGTGTGTGCCTCTGTGCCCCTCTCTGTGTGCCCCTCTCTGTCCTGGCGAACTTACCTTAGACTTCGCTCCAAGTTCGCCTCACTTTGCGCCGCGTTGCGCCACTCACCCGACCTCCGGGCGGCCCTACTGCTGGTTTGGTTGCGCTTGCCGCATGCAGGCGCATGCTGGTGGGAACGGCCCTGTACAGGAGATCACCCGACCTCCGCGCGGCCCCCGCTTCTAGTTTGATCGCGTTCATCGCATAGAGTTGCATGCTTGTAGGACAGGCCCTTAATGCTCTCCCATCCAAATGAAGTTGAAATTCTATTTTAGTCCTGATATACTCTATCCTTTCAGGTCTTGGCAATTAGGCCCAGAATTTTACACTGCACTTATGCCACAGTCGAACCAATAATTTGTAAAGATTTAGCAACTCTCTCACATTTTGTATCAATGAGCCTATTTACAAAAAACCTATCCCCAATGCTTTCCTAACTGTATTTTAAACTGTCGTAAAATATTCATGAATATAACTAATATGCCTCTGTTCTTGCAACCATTTCATATGAGTACCAATTAGATTAAACTGAACTACTATGTTGTCCCTTCAAGAGTGCAATACCTCCACTAAAACTGTGTCATCCTGCTCTGCCATTAACTTCCTTACTATCCAATTCATTACCAAATGTGTGGTATTTTTAAACACTGTTCTCTGTGCCCAGATAAACTGAAATCGGTTTATATTCCTGTAGCACCATGGTTCATACTTCCCATTTGAAAATGTTCACAATGATCTCTTTCTTTGTGTACAATTATATCTAGCAGAAAACCCAAGATACTGAAGTTCCTCCACCAATACTATCTTTGCATAGCACTACCAATTGATGGAATAATAATCATCTCTCAGGCCAGCATCTTCAGCACAGAGGGTAGGAACCATACTCAGCCAGCGCCAATGGAAGGGTTACAGCATTTGCATGCCTGACACCCAGACTCCTGAAATGGCACTCTACCTGTCATAGGAAGAGATTACATGCCAAAGGAACCAATTCTTAAGGATAGTCATAAAGTCTTAAAACAATAAAATAATATCGCCTCTGACTCCTGAGAATCCTGAGCTTGTGCCTAATCAAAATGAGAGACATTTTCAAAATTATGAGGAGCATAAAAAGGGTAGATAGTAGAAACCTTTTCACCTCACCAAAGGTATGTAAATCTAGAGGGCTGGGCTAGATTTTATTTATGAGGTTTCAAGGTGTTCCAGGAAAGAACACTTTAATCCAGAATGTGATTGGAATCTGGGATGTACTCCCTAGGTGGGTGGTGAAGACGGGCACAACATTTAATTCGTATCTTAGCAAGCGCCTGAACTGCCAGTTGTAAAAGGCTGTGAATTAACTGCTCTGACTGAACAGGAAGATAATCTTTACGATCTTGCAGCCTTTGGCATCACTCCCATATTAGAGACAGATTGCAAATATGCGATCAGAGCTTATGTCATGTTCAGGAACTTGGAATACATTCCATCTGGATCAGGTGACCTTGTTACCAAGCCACCATTGTTGACAATCAATTACGTAATTAGTTAAACATTTATAACTTGTTTCACATTAGTTGTGGGTGAGAATACAACTTTGTGGCCTCTTCTATAGAGCCCAATCAACCCACAAGCCGACTCGGCTTTGGTGTGTGGGCGAAAAATGGTGCCTCTGGAGGAGACCTACGCAGAAACCCACAGCACCCAAAGTCGGGATAGAATCAAGGACTCTGCTGCTGTGAGGCAGCTCTACAAGCTGTGCCACCAAGCTGTCCTGATTAGTAAATTTGTGAATGACAAGAAAACTTACAGGTAGTGAGGAAGATTATCTACGTGTGCAGCAGGATATAGATGGTTGGAAAGTTGGACGGCATATTGACAAATGGAATTTAATTCAGATGTGCGAGTTGAAAGATTTTGGGAATTCAAGTAAGGGCAGGACTTATACAGAAAATAGGAAAGAGTCTTGGAACTTAGAGGGTATTTTATGGATTAGTTTATTTAAAAAGAGTGGTTGATATCTCGAGCATACTGCCAGAGGTCATGGTGCAATCATAAATGACTATGTTTAAGATGCATTTAAACATTTGTTAGTTAGAAGGAATACTGTCCTTGGGTGGGAAAATGTGATTAGTGTAAATGACCAAAAAAGATTGGCATGCATACAAGGGCCTAATTCTGAACTGCATAACGGAATCTATGCCCAAATAATACTCAATCTTTTCCCATTAACAGATACCAATTGATGTCTGTACACACAATCTTTTCTAGTTCTTTACATATCTTCACCGTATATTCCCAAGATCGCATCTTATTCATTGCACTGCCACTATATTGGACTTTTTTACTCAGTGTAATTGGACCACATTGTGTACCATCCTATGAAAATATAGGTATGGCAAATTGAAGTTTGATACTGTTTACCTGCCAAAATAAACCCTGACGAACAATTTTATTGCATTTCCTAACAGCACGTTAAAACTTGCTTGGGATATTTAGTGTCAAATTTAAGTGGTCACTTTAATTAACCATAATGTCTCCAAAGTAAACACATTGGTACACCACCTATTAGATAAGTATTTATCTAGTTGGGTCAGTGACTGACTGCTTTTAAATTCCAGTGATCTATAATCATGAAGGTTCACACTGAATCTTGAAAATACCCTTTCTCAGAGGGTATGCCATACGTAAATCACTAGACTACTTTCATGTGCCTTCTATTACGTAAGCCCTTGGAATGTTAGTTAATCATTGTGCACATTGGCCATCAGAAATATATTGACACAGAAGAGAGAAATTGAGTAAAGGGAGAATTTAGATATTGAAGAGTGACTAATGGGCCTGTCCCACTTAGGTGATTTTTCAGGCGACTGCTGGCGACTGTCAAGTCGTAGCAGGTCGCTGAAAAAACAGCGACTGGAAGGGCGACAGTCAGTGGAATACACACATCGCTTCCTTCACCAGCCAGTTATGCAGGAGGGGGACAGGGCAAGCGGGGGAGCGCTGAGTGAAATTCACACGGTGCAAAGCCAATGTGATACAGACACACACCACGATGAACAGGAAGGTTGGCGCTGTAATTAAGAAGGTGAAAGCACAGTGTACGTGAAGGGTCACTTAAGTCCTTTAAAAGAGGGGGAACAGGGGGAGATGGGATGGGGCGAAGGAGTGGAGCCAACTTTTAAGAAGCTGGAGATGCAAGGCTGTGAAGTTCGGCGGACATTAACATTACCGGTCGGTTATCCTTAGTTCTGAAAACTACTGTTTACGTTTTATTTCCACAATGAACCAATGAAATTCACCGGTCAGCAATGGCGACAATCTACGACCTCATGGCGACCCACTACAACTGCACCTTCGTCATGAGAATTCTCGTTACTCTCCATGGCGTCAAAATTCTGGTCGCCGCTACTTTTTTAACATGTTCCAAATAATACTCAATCTTTTCCCAGTAACAGATACCAATTGATCTCTGTACAGGCAATCTTTTCTACATATCTTCACTGTATATTCCCAAGATCATATCTTATTAATTGAAAAATTAGTGGCGACCAGAATGCCTTTACAACTTGTTGCGAGTCTGAGGGCACAACTCACGAACATGAAGGCGACTCCCGGCAACCACCCGCGAACATGTGGCGACCACATAGTCTCCTGTAGTCGCTTAAAAAGTCGCCTAAGTGGGACAGGCCCATTAGTGTTCAAGAAAAATATTGTATTATCATTTTGGTTCCTTTTTTTGTAGTTACTTTTGGAAGAAAATGAATGTCTAAAACAGGAACTAGCCAAAACTAAATTGGCTCTTGCTGAGGCCCAGATGGAAAAAGATGACTTGCTGCAACAAATCAAGAGGGTTAACTGACCTCCAGTCACAGCCAGACACTGCTCTTTGAAGACAGCAGTGAAGCAGGAGTTTCTTGTAGCTGGGGCACAGCTATCGCAAACTATTGATTGGTTTAAAAATAATTAACTTTATAGTCTTCTTGCTGAGCATTGAACAAACCTTATTAGGAGAAGCCTAACTTGTCTGCTGCAGACAGACTTTTAAATGTGAAAAAGAACTACAGGTCTGTTTGATCTCATTGAAACAAATAAATATAACTATAACATAATTGTTGGGCTGCATAGGTTTTGCACCATGTGTTAATGGTGTTGATATTCACTACAATCTAGAATCAGCGCTGTCATTAAAAGGGATTTGAAATTAAGTTTGAAATAAAATATTGTGAGTAATTTCTTTCATACAATTGACCTGAGTTTTATTAAACCATCATGAATTGGTTTTATAAAATAAATTCCAGAGGAAAAGAGTCTGCATTTGCACTGTAATTAATTAATATGTATTTGTTTTTTTTTCTGTGTAAAATCTGTGATATAGAATTTGTACAGAATAACCTTAAGTGTGTGTGCTAAATGCATTTACTGAAGACATCACTGTTGCTCAACTTGGTGCCTCGAGAAAATCCATCTGATTAGATGATTACCAGTAAGGATAGATTTAAGAAAAAGTGATGAACATCTTTACATGGTATTATTACATTCTTTCATAAATAATTGTACTCTAAATAAAGTATTGATAAATGATTTTGGTATCTTATTTAACTGTTTTTAATGTCATGTTGTTATTGAGCTATTTTCAAAAATTGCAGCAGAGATCCATGCCCTGATTTTATTTTTATTTGGTAATATTCAGCCAATCCTTGTGTATATTTCTCCTCGCCCCGAGTCTCTAACTTTTCATGTTGCTCAATTTAGCCACTCCATGGTGTCAACTTTTGAGACCAACAGAAGTCTCTAAGATAGACTTGGCAAATAACTAGCATGCAGACCAGTCTACGCAATTGCCATCTACGTCAAGAAACAGTGCAGCCACTAATTGCATGACAATCATTGTGATCACCATTAAGTTTCCCAACATCAGAATGGGAGAGAATCAAGGGTGGCACCAAAACCCTTTCCATCATCTGCAAAGAACAAGGCAGAGCTCTGATGCAATATTCATCATGGCCCAAGGGTGCAGCTGAATCTGCCTGCTTGACTGACATTCCAAATACCCCCCCTAAAGGTTCACTCCCACTAGCACGGATGCACTGTAGTTGCAAGTAGCATTCACAAACTGCCCTGTTTGAGCAATTCCAAATATACGTTTTAAACTGTGGAATTGTTTAAGTCTATGGAATTCTTTGCCTCAAAGTGCGGTGGAGGCAGGTTCTCTGGATGCTTTCAAGAGAGAGCTAGATACAGCTCTTAAAAATAGCGGTCAGGGGATATGGGGAGATGACAGGAATGGGGTACTGATTGGGGATGATCAGCCATGATCACATTGAATGGCGGTGCTGGCGTGAAGGGCCGAATGGCCTATTCCTGTACCTATTGTCTATTGTCTAAACCCAGAACCTCAACCACTAGGAATGAATAGTTTGTAAGATGCATGAAAAACATCACTTTATGTTTTTGGTCCCAGTGTCCCCCTCACCTCAAGTTAACAATTGCTAACAAGTTGTGAATGTTAGCCAACCAACAATTCTTTGTGAGTAGCATCACCAAATGGACTCTGGTACAAGAAGAACGCAACACCATATATGGAGTTAGAGATGCGCAATAATGAAGGTTGCTAACAGGGTCCAAATCAATAACAAAAAATTATACCCTCATTTCCCATCTAGCTTTCTCCCCTCCATCACTCTGTCGAAGGGTCTCAATCCAAAATGTCATTAATCATTTCCCTTGCTACCAGATGCTACCAGACCTGCTGAGTTCCTCCAGCAGTTTGTTTTTACTCAAGATTCCAGCATCTGCAGTCTCTGTGTCTACAAAAAATTTAATGTTTTAATTAAGTGAAAGAAAACCATTAATGACATGGTGCTGTTCTGGTGCATAAAGGTGAGATGTGCCTTGTTTATTTATTTCTGCTACATGGATGGTTATTCTGATTTATTCAACATGGTTTGTAAAACAAGACCGACTGGATTATTCTTCCGTGTGATCATTGTTCCTATCTTCTAGTTTCGCAATTTATTTACTGACTGTCAAACAAGTGTAAACATGGCAGTTTAAGTAACAGCCAAAGTGACCTAAATTGAAGGAAATTATTCCCAAGATGCATTAATGAGAATCTGATGCAATATAGTGTCATAATAAACTGTGATATAGAGAATTTAGAATGTAAAGTGGGAGAAATATTAATCTTAAAATTAATTGTTAATTATGGCCACTATTTTAATGGGTATTTAAAATGAACCGTACAAAATATGTCAAAATTACCTCCACTTTGTACTTTTTTCCCTTTAATTACAGATCCCTTTTTCTTGTGTTAGTTCTAATTTTACCTAGATTATTTTTCATCCCTTGAAAAAACACATGCCAAGAGGATCCCATGATGCCATCTGTGGATTTCGCCAAATATGTGGACGTTTCTAGGTCGCCCTGGAGGTATTTCCTTAATTATGCTTTTTGTGTGTAACAAAGGATCCTTGGTGTTAGGTTTACACTTATCAATATCTTCACATAATCTATGAGAAATTGAACCAATATTCCATTGATAATGTAGCAATGTTACAACATTTTGAGATTTAAAAAATCAAGTCTGCAATTTATCCCATCAGACAAAGCATAAAAAGAAGTTTAATCTGACACCTAATTCACTTTCATATCTTCAGTATTAAAAAGGTTATGGCCATTTTCATACATGGAAATTAGCATATTGTTCCCCATTGCCTTTCCATTGACTGAGAAACATAGAAACATAGAAAATAGGTGCAGGAGTAGGCCCTTCGAGCCTGCACCGCCATTCAATATGATCATGGCTGATCATCCAACTCGGTATCCTGTACCTACCTTCTCTCCATACCCCCTGATCCCTTTAGCCACAAGGGCCACATCTAACGCCCTCTTAAATATAGCCAATGAACTGGCCTCAACTACCTTCTGTGGCAGATAATTCCAGAGACTCACCACTCTCTGTGTTTTCCTTGTCTCGGTCCTAAAGGAATTCCCCCTTATCCTTAGACTGTGACCCCTTGTTCTGGACCTCCCCAACATCGGGAACAATCTTCCTGCATCTAGCCTATCCAACCCCTTAAGAATTTTGTAAGTTTCTATAAGATCCCCCCTCAGTCTTCTAAATTCTAGCGAGTACAAGCCAAGTCTATCCAGTCTTTCCTCATATGAAAGTCCTGACATCCCAGGAATCAGTCTGGTGAACCTTCTATGTACCCCCTCTATGGCAAGAATGTCTTTTCTCAGATTTGGAGACCAAAACTCTCCAGCTGTGGTCTCACCAAAACCCTGTACAACTGCAGTAGAACCTCCCTGCTCCTATACTCAAATCCTTTCGCTATGAATGCTAACATACCATTTGCTTTCTTCACTGCCTGCTGCACCTGCATGCCTACTTTCAATGATTGGTGTACCTTGACACCCAGGTCTCGTTGCATCTCCCCTTTTCCGAATTTGCCACCATTAAGATAATAGTCTACCCTCCTGTTTTTGCCACCAAAGTGGATAACCTCACATTTATCCACATTATACTGCATCTGCCATGCATTTGCCCACTCACCCAGCCTATCCAAGTCACCTTGCAGCCTCCTAGCATCCTCCTCACACCTAACACTAACCCCTAGCTTAGTGTCACCTGCAAACTTGGAGATGTTGCATTCAATTCCCTCGTCAAAATCATTAATACATATTGTAAATAGCTGAGGTCCCAGCACTTAGCCTTGCGGCACCCCACTAGTCACTGCCTGCCATTCTGAAAAGGACCCCTTTACTCCTACCCTTTGCTTCCTGTCTGCCAGCCAGTTCTCTATCCTTATCAATACTGAACCCCCAATACCGTGTGCTTTAAGTTTGTATACTAATCTCTTATGTGGGACCTTGTCGAAAGCCTTCTGAAAGTCTAGATATAACACATCCACTGGTTCTCCTTTATCAACTCTGCTAGTTACATCCTCGAAAAATTCTATAAGATTCGTCAGACATGATTTACCTTTCGTAAATCCATGCTGACTTTGTCTAATGATTTCACCACTTTCCAAATGTACTGCTATCCCATCTTTAATAACTGACTCTAGCAGTTTCCCCACTACCGATGTTAGACTAACTGGTCTGTAATTCCCCATTTTCTCTCTCCCTCCTTTTTTAAAAAGTGGGGTTACATTAGCTACCCTCCAATCCTCAGGAACTACTCCAGAATCTAAGGAGTTTTGAAAAATTATCACTAATGCATCCACTATTTCTGTGGCTACTTCCTTGAGTACTCTGGGATGCGGACTATCTGGCCCTGGGGATTTATTGGCCTTTAATCCATTCAATTTACCCAACACCACTTCTCGGCTAACCTGGATTTCACTCAGTTCTTCCACCTTATTTGACCGCCGGTCCCCTGCTATTTCTGGCAGATTATTTATGTCTTCCTTAGTGAAGACAGAACCAAAGTAGTTATTCAATTGGTCTGCCATGTCCTTGTTCCCCATGATCAATTCACCTGTTTCTGACTGCAAGGGACCTACATTTGTTTTAACTAATCTCTTTCTCTTCACATATCTATAAAAACTTTTGCAGTCAGTTTTTATGTTCCCTGCCAGTTTTCTTTCATAATCTATTTTCCCTTTCCTAATTAAGCCCTTTGTCCTCCTCTACTGAACTCTGAATTTCTCCCAGTCCTCTGGTAGGCTGCTTTTTCTGGCTAATTTGTATGCTTCATCTTTTGTTTTTATACTATCCCTGATTTCCCTTGTTATCCATGGATGCACTACCTGCCCTGATTTATTGTTCTGCCAAACTGGGATGAACAATTATTGTAGTTCATCCATGCAGTCTTTAAATACCTTCCATTGCATATCCACTGTCAACCTTTAAGAATCACTTGCCAGTCTATCTTGGCCAATTCACTTCTCATACCTTCAAAGTTACCTTTGTTTAAATTCAGAACCTTTGTTTCTGACTTAATTATGTCACTCTCCATCCTAATGAAGAACTCAACCATATTATGGTCACTCCTGCCCAAGGGGCCCCGCACAACAAGACTGCTAACTAACCCTTCCTCATTACTCAATACCCAGTCTAGAATAGCCTGCTCTCTCGTTGGTTCCTCTACATGGTGGTTTAGAAAACTATCCCGCATACATTCCAAGAAATCCTCTTCCTCAGCACCCCTGCCCATTTGATTCATCCAATCTATATGTAGATTGAAGTCACCCATTATAACTGTTTTACCCTTGTTGCACGCATTTCTAATTTCCTGTTTGATGCCATCCCCAACTCCATTACTACTGTTAGGTGGCCTGTACTCAACTCCCACTAGCGTTTTCTGCCCCTTATAGTTTCGCAGCTCTACCCATATCGATTCCACATCCTCCAAGCTAATGTCCTTCCTTTCTATTGCATTAATCTCCTCTCTCACCAGCCACGCTACCCCACCTCCCTTTCCTTTATGTCTATCCCTCCTGAATATTGAATATCCCTGGATGTTCAGTTCCCAGCCTCGGTCCCCCTGGAGCCATGTCTCCGTGATCCAAACTATAGCATAGTCATTAATAGCTATCTGCACATTCAACTCGTCCACCTTATTACGAATGCTCCTCGCATTGAGACACAAAGCCTTCAGGCTTGTTTTTACAACACTCTTACTCCTTATACAATTATGTTGAAAAGTGGTCCCTTTTGATTTTTGCCCTGGAAAACCACCACCTTTTTTTTCTTCTTTCCCCCCTACATGTTGGGTCTGAGTGCTCCCCTTCTCTGCCTCCTGCCTCAGATCCTGTCTACTGGCTATTTGAGTCCCTCCCCCCAAATCTTTCTAGTTTAAAGTCCCCCCGGTGCCTTTGCAAATTTCCCTGCCAGGATACTGGCCCCCCTCGGGTTCAAGTGCAACACGTCCTTTTTATACAGGTCACTCCTTCCCCAAAAGAGGTTCCATTGATCCAGAAGCTTGAATCCCTGCCCTCTGCACCAGTCCTTCAGCCAGGCATTTATCCTCCACCTTGCTCCATTCCTACTCTCACTGTCGCGTGGCACAGGAAGTAATCCTGAGATTGTTATGTTTGCGGTTCTTTTCCTTAACTCTCTTCCCAACTCCCTAAATTCTCCTTTCAGGATCTCTTCTCTATTTTTACCTATGTCATTGGTACCAATATGTACCACGATCTCAGGCTCCTCTCCCTCCCTTTTCAGGATATCTTGGACACGTTCAGACACATCCCGGACCTTGGCACCAGGGAGGCAAACTACCATCCGGGTCTCTGGACTGCGTCCACAGAATCGCCACTCTGACCCCCTAACTATAGAGTCCCCTATTACTAATGCCCTCCTCTTCTTTTCCTTACCCTTCTGAGCAACAGGGGCAGTGTCTGTACCGCAGGCCAGGTCGCTGTTGCTACCCCCAGGTAGGCTGCCTCCCGAACAGCACTCACACAGGAGTACTTATTTCCAAGGTGTACAGCCACTGGTGTACTCTCCAGCGCCCGCCTCTGCCCCTTGCCTCTCCTAACCGTGACCCACGTGTCTGCCTCCTGTGATTTTGGCGAGACTACCTCCCTGTAACTCCTCTCTATGACCTCCTCACTCTCCCTGACCAGACGGAGGTCATCGAGCTGCTGCTCCAGGTTCCTAACACACTCCTTTAGGAGCCCCATCTCGACACACCTGGCGCAGATGTGGACATTTGGAGGGCTACCCGACTCCATGACCTCCCACATCTGACATCCAGAACAGTAAGCTGCCCTGGCACTCATACTTCCCTTACCCTAGATACAACACAAAATACAATATACAATACAAAAATACAGAGTACAGTACACTACAAACTGCTGGAATCTGACTACCAATCAGCTGCGTACTCAAGTCCACCAATCAGCGGCTTCCTCAAGCCCAATTAATTGAATAGAACGTTACGGATTTAGAATGTTACGGATTTCAGTCGCTTCTCCCTCACCAACGACTCCTGGGCCTCTGTAAAAACATAGCCCCGCGCTCGGGTTTTAAGCTTAGCGCTCGGACGTCGCTCCTCCCTCACCAACGGCTCCTGGGCCTCTGTAAAAACAAAGCCCTGCGCTCAGGTTTTAAGCTTACCGCTCAGACATCGCTCCTCCCTCACCAACGGCTCCTGGGACTTTGGCTTTGAGACTGAGGCTTTGAGACTTAACTCAAAAGCTGTGATCTAGGACAGTCAACAGCCCATAACTTTCTTAAAAATTAAGAGAACTCAATGAAATGTTCAGTTATTATAGATTGAAGCATTCTGAAACAAATATGAAACAATCTTACTTGGATGACCTGAAATTAAAGCATATAATTAGTTATCTAATTGTAGCTAATTACAAAATTCAATTACTAGATCTAAACATCTATCCATTTCTTAAGAAAAGATAAACATTTTTAAATTGCCTAAGTGTCCAAATAACATTCACACAATAATTCACAATATAACATGATTTTTAAATCTCATTTTCATGAATTTATAGGCCAAATGGAAGGAATTTAGTGTTTAATTCCCGTAAATTAATGGCCATTTAAATCAACTTGCGAGTGGGTTTTAGTGGAACGCGGTGGATTGGAACATTGCGGTTTGTGGTGAATTTAACCCACAGTCGGCAGGAAAAACACTGCCGTTTTTTGTTTTTTTTTGTCCCCTTTTCGCAACATGAAAATTTGATTAAAGGCTTCCTAAGAAGCACGTTTTTATGTAAAAATAAACTGTGTACCTTATTTTATCCCCTACATAAAATCCTTCCCGTTGTCGGCGCTCACGGCTTTAGAAGATAATTTTTAAATTACTCTAGCTAATAAATGATCTAGCGTAGTTTAAAAATACCTTCATAAAACAAATGTCAGAGCGATTTCTCTTTAGCAACGAAATCCCCCGAGATGGATCGATTTGCCCTATCTGGAGAAAAACCGCATTTTAAACCCGCCCCCCTCTGAAAGGCGCCAAAGTCGCGCACACGGGGAGTGGCAGAACTGCAGCGCCGCTCAAGGTAAGTTTTGTAACATACCAAGATAATGACATTGCCTAGTGGTGAATTACCTCCGAATTGGTATGACCAGAACTTAATGTATGTATTTTGACTTTGAAAGTCTGGATGCCAATCACAGGTTTTTTCTTAAGCTGCTATTGTTTTTGGCAAGATGTCATCTTAAAAATATATGGCTGGGAAGTTGGTTCTTGCCCATAGCTGGCAACATTACTACATAGAACAGGATAGGACCGAGATAAGCTAATCACCGACCATGTCTGTGATAACCACAGTGCCAATCAAACTAATTGTGTTTGCATACATGTGGTCTGCCTAAATGTGTCTTAAACATTTCTATTGTGCCTGCTTCTGCCACCTCCGCTGGCAGTGCATTCCAGGCACCAAGCACGTATATATATATTTTTTTTTAATCTGCCCTGAAAATCCCCTTCTTGAGTCTCCATCTTAATCCTATACCCTCTAGATTTCCACCCTGGGAAAAAACTAATTTCCGCCTCAGGTAATTTAATAAACTTTTATCAGGTCTTCCCTCAGCCTCTGATGCTCCAAAGCAGACAATCTAAGTTTGTCCAACCTCCTATTGCTTGTACTCTCCAACCCAAGCTACATCCTGGTGAAGCTCATCTGTGTGAAAGTCTGTACATCCTTCCTATAGTGTGGCAACCAGATCTGTACACGATACTCCAAATGTGGCTAGATTAAAGTTTCTAGGTCGCCCTGCAGGTATTGCTGCAACATGTCTTTCCAACTTTTATATCAATACCCAACTGATGAAGACATGCATGCTGTACTCCTTCAACTATCCACTTGTGTTGCACTTTCAAGACGCTCTGAGTATGCATGCCAAGATTCCGCAACCAGCACTTTTGAAGACTCTAACGTTTAATGCATACTTTCCCCATGCATTTGATTGAAAGATACAGCTTGGAAACAGGCCCTTCTGCCCACCAAATCAATGCCATCACCTGTTCACACTTTCTATCTTATCACTGTTTTTCATCTACTCCCCCCACACTAGAGGTGATTAACAGATCCACAAGTCTATGGAATGCAGGAGGAAACCCATGCAATCACAGGTGTCTGGTGCTGTGAGGCAGCAGCTCTACTAATTGTGGCACATTTACCTCCCCAAATACATTCACTCACTTGCCTGGATTAAATTATATCTGCCATTTCTCCATCCAATTTCCAACTGATCGAAAATGCTGCTGTATCCTTTGCCAACCTTCCCGGCTATCCACAGCTCTGCTGATTTTTGGGGCATCAACAAACATACTAGTATGACCACTTAGATTTTCAACCACACCTCTATATAAATATACAAACAAGAGCGATCCCAGCACTGATCCTTGCAGAACATCACTGGTTACAGACCTTTGTAAGAACCCCCCCCCCCCCCCAAACCTGGCAGTGCAGTGGCTCACATGGTAGAGCTGCTGCCTCACAATACCCAGGTTTCAGGACCCAGGTTCAATCCTGACCTCAGGTATGATCCATGGGAAGTTTGCATGTTTCCCCCTGTGGTTGCATGGGATTTCTCTGGATGCTCCGGCTTCCTCCCACATCCCAAAGACGTGCAGGTTTGTAGGTTAATTGGTCTTTATAAATGTGTAGGGGTGGATGAGATAGTGGGATAACATAGAACTAATGTGAATGGGTGATTGATGGTCTGTGTGGACATGGTGGGCCAATGGGCCTGTTTCCATGCTGTATCTCTAAAACCAAAACAATGCTGTGTCTCTAAAACTAAATCTGTAAACTCTCTGTCTTCTATGATCTCACTCATTTTGTATCCAACTGATTAACTCACCCTGGATATCTGTGACTTAATCTTTTACACCAGCCTACCATGAGGGACTATGCCAAGTATTTCACTAAAGACCACATCAATTGCCCTACCCTCATCAATCATCTTCATCACCTCAAAAAAACTCAATTAAATTTGAGAGGCAGGACTTTTCCTGTAAATCTCTAGAGAGAAGGGATGGGTGATGTTTCGGGTCGAGACCCTTCTTCAGACTGATGTCAGGGGAATGTGCGGGACAGAGATAGAATGTAGTCGGAGACAGCAAGACTGGTGGGAGAACTGAGAAGGGGGAGGAGATGGAGAGAGGGATAACAAGGGCTATTTGAAGTTAGAGAAGGCAATGTTCATACCACTGGGGTGTAAGTTGCCCAAGAAAAATATGAGGTGCTGTTCCTCCAATTTGCGCTGGGCCTCACTCTGACAAATGGAGGAGGCCCATGACAGAAAGGTCAGATTGGGAATGGGAGGGGGAGTTAAAGTGCTGAGCAACCGGGAGATCAGGTAGGTTGAGGCAGACTGAGCGGAGGTGTTCAGCGAAACGATTACGTAGCCTAGTCTCGCCGATGTACAGAAGTTGACACCTGGAACAGCGGATACAGTAGATGAGGTTGGAGGAGGGGCAGGTGAACCTCTGCCTCACTTAAAAAGACTGTCTGGGTTCTTGGATGGAGTCGAGGGGGGAGCTAAAGGGACAGGTGTTGCATTTCCTGTGGTTGCAAGGGAAAGTACGTGGGGAGGGGGTGGTTTGGGTGGGAAGGGAAGAGTTCACCAGGGAGTTGCGGAGGGAACGGTCTCTGAGGAAAGCAGAAAGGGGTGGAGATGGGAAGATGTGGCCAGTGGTGGGATCCCGTTGTAGGTGGCGAAAGTGTTGGAGGATTATATGCTGTATGCGACGGCTGAAAGGGTGGAAGGTGAAGACAAGGGGGACCCTTGCGAATGGGGGAGGTGGAACAAGAGTGGAGCTGTGGGATATTGAGGAGACCCTAGTGAGAGCCTCATCTATATTGGAAGGGCGGAACCCCCATTTCCGAAAGAATGAAGACATCTCCAATGATCTAGTATGGAAAACCTCATCCTGGGCGCAGACGGAGGAATTGAGTCTTTACAGGATGCAGGGTGGGAAGAAGTGTAATCTAGATAGCTATGGGAATCAGAAGGTTAGTAGTAGATGTAGGTCAATAGTCTGTCTCCTGTTCCAGATGTAAATCTTTTCAGGTAAGGCAGTATTCACTTGCACCTCCTCCAACCTCATCTACCGTATCCACTGTTCCAGGTGTAAATTCTCCTCGTCCCTTTCCTTCCTCAGTATCCTGGGATAGATTCCATCAAGCCCTGGGGACTTATCCACCTTAAACTTTATCAAGACCACCAACTTCTTATCATCAACATATTGCAAATATCAACATAAAATGTTGAGAATGTAGTATTCCACCTGTTTCCACTTTGTATCACTCTATGACTGTGACTAATTTCAAGTTCATTATACAATATCAGCTGCCACTCAACTGTGTTACAATTTGGTTACAATTTACAATATTAATTATAAATACTAGTAATAATATTTTAATTTGCTTTAAAATAGAGACATGACTACAGATGCTGGAGTCATCATCCTGAATCGTAACACTGGGTTGTGACCCAAACAGGCGCTAATTCCGTTTAACCTCCCCACAATTGCTGCTTGGTATGCTGAGTTCATCCAGCTTATGCTCAAAGTACCTGATTATAACAAAACTATTGTGAGATCATTTAATTTAGGTGTTTCCTAATCTGACTAAAATTTAACCAAATCATAACTTCTATGAATTATTTCTTGAGAGAACTATCATCTGTGTCAGATTTGCTGTCTGTTTGATGCTCTGCAGTTATTTTTCTGAGAAGAAGCCCCTGTCTTGCGACTGGAACATAATTCATGTTGATATTTAATCGCAGCATTTAGGGAATGGTGACATGGTATGATGCTGTCTTTGGAATGACATGTTAAAAAATGTATGTGAATTGTTTAATGAAATCTACGAGAGTTCTTTGGTGTGTTGGCCGACATTTATGATTTCCCTGAATTACAATCTGGTATTTAGTTCTTGCTTGCAAGGTTTTTGATCTGCAATTTTGCTCCCCTGCGCTGTAGCAATCAAGCAGCAATGACTCTGTTGGCTGTGAAGCATTCGGATCATGATATGTTCCACATAAGTACAAATTCTACAGTATGTATTTTGTTATTTTTGTTTGCAAATGATGATTTGATTTAATCAAAAATTGAATTCCTACAGCTTGACAATTGACAAACAGATAGGTTCTTGTATAAATGTCAAGAGGCAAGAAAACTGCACCAATATAATTAATAATACTCTCTCGAGAGCTTTTGCATATTTCTCTAAACTTGACAACATCTAAATGAGCTTGTTACCAGCCTGCTGTTTAAACAGTGTGCAGAAGAATATTATATCCCTCACACCTGTACATCTCACATACCTCATATCTCATAGTTGTAGCAAATAAAAATGAACCTCTTCTCCACAAATGTAATGAAAAATCAAAGCTGTCTGTTTCACACACTTTACAGTTTTAAAGTTAATGTGGATTGTTTTATTCAATATAAAACATTAAATATGAAACTAGTTTGGTCTATAGGTCAGAATCCAAATTTCATACATGAGGATGATATTTCTACTTTCAATTAGCTAATTAAGATAGTCAAATAGATTTCAAATGAAGTAGATGCTAGACGTGATTGTATTAATCATACCTAATCACATAATTTAATCCATTCCATTTAGCTACAGTGGCTTGCAAAAGTTTTCATATCCCTTGAACCTTTCCACATTTTGTCACGTTACAACCACAAACGTAAATGTATTTTATTGGGATTTTATGTGATAGACCAACACAAAGTGGCGCATAATTGTGAAGTGGAAGGAAAATGATACATGGTTTTCAAATTTTTTTACAAATAAAAAAACTGAAGTGTGGCGTGCAAAAGTATTCAGCCCCCTTTACTCTGATACCCCTAAATAAAATCCAGTGCAACCAATTGCCTTCAGAAGTCACCTAATTAGTAAATAGAGTCCACGTGTGTAATCTAATCTCAGTATAAATACAGCTGTTCTGTGAAGGCCTCAGAGGTTTGTTAGAGAACATTAGTGAACAAACAACATCATGAAGCCCAAGGAACACACCAGACAGGTCAGGGATAAAGTGTGGAGAAGTTTAAAGAATATCCCAAAAAATATCCCAAGCTTTGAACATCTCACAGAGCACTGTTCAATGCATCATCCGAAAATGGAAAGAGTATGGGACAACTGCAAACCTGCCAAGACATGGCCATCCACCTAAACTGACAGGCTGGGCAAGGAGAACATTGATCAGAGAAGCAGCCAAGAGGCTCATGGTAACTCTGGAGGAGCTGCAGAGATCCACAGCTCAGGTGGGAGAATCTGTCCACAGGACAACTATTAGTCGTGCACTCCACAAATCGGGCTTTATGGAAGAGTGGCAAGAAGAAAGCCATTGTTGAAACAAAGCCATAAGAAGACCCGTTTGTAGTTTGCCACAAGCCATGTGGGGAACACAGCAAACATGTGGAGGAAGGTGCTCTGGTCTGATGAGACCAAAATTGAAGTTTTTGGCCTAAATGCAAAACGCTATGTGTGGCGGAAAACTAACACTGCACATCACCCTGAACACGCCATCCCCACTGTGAAACGTTGTGGTGGCAGCATCATGCTGTGGGGATGCTTTTCTTCAGCAGGGACAAGGAAGCTGGTCAGAGTTGATGGGAAGATGGATGGAGCCAAATACAGGGCAATCTTGGAAGAAAACCTGTTAGAGTCTGCAAAAGACTTGAGACTGGGGCGGAGGTTCACCTTCCAGGAGGACAACGGCCCTAAACATACAGCCAGAACTACAATGGAATGGTTTAGATCAAAGCATATTCATATGTTAGAATGGCCCAGTCAAAGTCCAGACCTAAATCCAATTGAGAATCTCTGGCAAGACTTGAAAATTGCTGTTCACTGACGCTCACCATCCAATCTGACTGAGCTTGAGCTATTTTGCAAAGAAGAATGGGCAAAAATTTCAGTCTCTAGATGTGCGAAGCTGGTAGAGGCATACCCCAAAAGACTTGCAGCTGTAATTGCAGCGAAAGGTGGTTCTACAAAGTATTGACTCAGGGGGGCTGAATACTTTTGCACGCCACACTTTTCAGTTTTTTATTTGTAAAAAAATCTGAAAACCATGTATCATTTTCCTTCCACTTCACAATTATGCGCCACTTTGTGTTGGTCTACCACATAAAATCCCAATAAAATACATTTACGTTTGTGGTTGTAACGTGACAAAATGGAAAACTTCAAGGGGTATGAAAACTTTTGCAAGTCACTGTATACTCCCTTGATTTCTTTTCACTGGTTATTCTTGACTCCATGTATTTACACTCCCTTCAATACCATTTGACTTAAATGTTTTGAGCATCATGACATGTTATATAACCATCTCTACGTGTAGCACCCATTTCATTCTTTGTGCGGTGAAGTTTACAAAGACATTCCATTCACTCAACTTGATTTGTTCTAAACAAATCAATACCAGACCTTCCCATATATTAATACATGCTCTATTATGTGTCGATGAAATGTAGACAACATTGGCCATGTGGCTAAATGTGTTAAAGATCCCCCAAAAATGACAGAATTGCCAGAAATGCCAATGAACAAATAGTGGAGATTAAATTGATTAAACTGTTATTAAGGTCATTTTTTGTTTGTGTTCCAATTTTACATACAAATCTTTCTGATAGCCTCTTTCCTAATCTGGTATGTTTTATTTTAAAAGCATATTTGGTGATCTTGTGCTTCCTCGCATCAAAATAGACAGTATATAGCAATATACTGCATGGTCTCCCATGTTGAAAAATAGATTATATTTGTTATTTTAAAAGATAAACAGAAAGTTAACAGTTGTTTAACACGAGTTGTAATTAATGGTAAATTTAAAAAGGGTGATCAAACATTAACTATTTTTAAATCCAGATATGGTCAATACAGCACAATGTGTGTGCATACATTTACAAAATGCTTAAGTATTTTGAGTCCAGGGTATTTAAAAAAACCCACCATATCTTCATTTGCATGCAATACCTAGGAAATACCTAGTAAAGGAAAATACCATTAATCTGGTCTGTTTGGGGCTTTATCATTGCTAGATTACACAGACTATTGGATGCTATTCTGTGAACACTCCAGTACACTTTTAATTATTTTTTAAAAAATTGTTTCATGTTAGAATAACAAATTTTCCAGTGACCCCAGTAAATTTAAAGGGAGCTCAAGAAATAAAACCAAGTGACTAGTTGAATTTCATGAGAACGTGGGATTCAGTCATGCTGAGTGGAATGATGAGCAGGAATCAGCACTAAGTGAGCAAGATGGTGAAAAATTCGGATTCCTGAGTTAGATGGCAGGCTATCAGAATTTTACTGCAATTTTTTTTTTCAATTCAAGCTTCAGTCAGGTTTTAAAGCAATTTAAAAAGCAAAGAAAACCTGCATTTTTTGGAATCTGTAGTGTGGTGTAATTCAGTATCATCCATATTTGCTTGCACAGTCATCAACTACAAAGGCAGTGTGGAAAGGAAGAGTAATTTGCAAACCTAACCCCAAACTATTTAGCAAATATGTGCATAATCAGAATACATTGAAATGTATTAGCAATGGAAAATTCAACACTATTCATGATTTATTCTGCATAATAATACGAAGCTGCTATTAAAAGATGAAATTCATTATGTGCCTTCTATTCCTGAAACAGGATATATTTCAATAATTATTTGGTGAATTCCTCATTCTACATTCATAGGGCAAAGATCTAATTATTACTGAAAAATAATTGCACTTTTGTTGAGGGAAATACTTATTGAGGTTTGGTGTATGCATCCAATAAGATGTACCCAATGCTAACAGGAAGCAGGAACACAGACCCATTGCTGTGAGTCTAGTACTTGTGCATAAATAACATTTTCCTCCAGTTTTAAACATTTAAATTGGCACCATTTATGATTAAAGCAACACTTAAAAACACAAATATTGCTAAACATACAAATAATACCAACATTGATAACTTACACTTCCTGCCAAAAAACTCCAAAAGACTGGAATGGCATCAAGCTTTCACATTCTATATTTGCAATATGAAATCTGTGAAAGTTACAGTGTTCTATGTGCCATTCTTGTTCAAATGTTAAGTAATCCCACCTCAGGCTGACATATTTGGAAAATCAATGATTGCTCAATGTCAGAGTTTCCAAACCGGAAGCCGATGGATCGGCAGGTTGGTAGAGTTTTGGAGGACAGACATGGAAAGGGGGAAGAGGTGAGAATCAAAATAGTGGGGGAGCTAGAGGGAGCAACTGCGCAAACTGGTATGCAACTTAAAAGAGTCATTTAAAGGGTATGGAGACGGACTTGCACCCCAATTCATTGCCTCGGGCCAGCTCAGACCATTTAAATTAATGCTGAAGCCAATCTCTCAAACATTGAGGAGACGAGATTACACATGGTGTAAACATTATGTAATCAAGCGGAATCAAGGGATATGGGGAGAAGGCAAGCACGGGTTACTGATTGTGGATGATCAGCCATGATAACAACGGCTCAAAGGGCCAAATGGCCTCCTCCTGCACATATTTTCTATGTTTCTAATCTGGAGCAAAGAACTCATCAGGTCAGGCAGTAACAGTGAAACCAGATTGATTTGCCAGCATTTTGAGTCAAAGTCCTGCATCAGGGCTGCATTCGGGTTGCGACCTGTCCTGATGCAGGTTCTTACACCGAAACGCTGGCCATCTCTCTGCCTGCACAGATGCTGATTGACCTGCTAAGTTCCTCCAGCATTTTGTGGTTTGGGTAGATTTGTTTCTGCCATCTATTTCCATACTCACATGGTCCATAATGTAAGATGTTCATCCAGGCATGAAACAGTAAGCTGAGACGCACAGCTCTCTGTTTTTGTTTCTAACCCTTTTAGAATGGCTTTGTACATGGCAGGATTTGTCTTTCTAACTTGATCAAGTTTCTTGAGGGGGTGATGAAGGTGATCAATGAGGAAGGACAGTGGATTGTGTCTACATCAATTTTCCCAGGGTAGACTATCCAGAAGATTAAGATGCATGGGATTAGCAGTGACTTGGTAAATTCAGAACTGGCTTACTGATAGAAGACGGAGGGTTGTGGTGGAAGGGCAATATTCAGGTTGGGGAGCTGGGACCAGTGGTGTTCTGCTAGGATCTGTGCTGGTAACTCTCCTCTTTGGAATATGTAGAAATGACTTGGATGTAAAAGTGGATGAGTTGGTTAGTATGTTTGAAAATGACACAAAGATTGCTATACTCACAAAGGCTGTCAACGTATACATCGGGTTATTGATTAGCTATGGAAATAGACATATAGAGTCGAATCCGAGTAAGAGTGAGATGTAGCACTTTTGGAGGTTGAATGTAAAGGGAAAATAAACAATTACTGTTAAGATCCTTAACTGCATTGATGTACAGAGGGACCTTAGGGCCCAAGACCATAGCTCCTTGAAAATGGTAACAAGGAGATAGTTGTAAAGCATGAGTATGATATGGTTACCTTCATTGGTCAGGGCATTGAGCATACCAGTCGTGAAATCATGATGCGGCTTTATAGGACTTTGCTGAAGCTGCATTTGGAGTATTGTGTGCAGTTCTGGTTACCACATTACAGGAAAGATGTGAAAGCTTTGGAAAGGGTGCAGAGGGGGTTTATGAGAACAGTGTCTAGATTAGATGGTATTAGCTTCAGGAAGAGGCTGGACAGACTTGGATTGTTTTCTTTAGAATGCTGAAGGTTGAAGGGCGACCTGAAATATGTATATACAATTATGAGAGGCAGAGATAGTGAAGACAGTCAGAACTTTTTTCCCAGGATGAAAGATTAAATACTACAGGGCATAGTTTTAAGGTGAGAGGGGCAAAGTTTAAAGAAGATGTGTAAGGCAAGTATTATAACACAGACGGTAGTGAATGTCTGGAACACCTTGCCAGGAGTGGTGGTTGAGGCAGATACAATAGTGACTTTTGGATAGGTAAATGGATCTGCAGGGATGGAGGGATATGGACTATTTGCAGGCAGTTAAGTGTTGGCCTTGTATAGCAGAGACTGAAGGGGCTGTTCCTGTGAAGTACTGTCCTGCTTTAGAATCTAATTGATTAAATGTCCAATCTGCAGTAATGTAGATCGGAATAGAGGTGAAAATTTAATATACAATCGAAGTATCAGTGCATTTCATAATAAGATATTCTAAGTATTTACTGCTTCTGATATTTAGTTTCACTGGTTGAGCATGGACAAATGTAAAAAAGGTTTTCCAGAAATAAATGAATAATGCGTGGGACTTGTTGATAATTTTCTCCTTACAGTTAAATCTAACAACAATGTATTCACAAAATTAGACAAAGATTAATTATGTGAAGAAACGTTGCATTTTCTCCAGATTTATTATGATCTGTTCAGTGACTTATGAAAACACATGCCAGACAGCAATAGGAAATGGGGCATAACTGATCTGATTGTGAAGTACATATTGACTAAACCAGACTGATTAAAATGAAGTCAGGCATTTGCATTGCCCTGAGTGCGTGTGAAGGTGATTTGTAAATTCTCATAGTTTTCTCTCCCGATGGTGAGACCAATAGAAATCTCAACAATCACACATTTCTGGTTAGTATGTGGTCCAAATTTGACACGCACATCTCAGGAGTTTATTAAAATGTAAACCTTTCTTGCAATACTCTAACAGAGAAGAGTAAATGAATTTGCTTCTGAATTTTGATGTATTTTAAGTTAGGTCTTGAACTATTCTCTCTCGAGGTGCTGATGTGTTGGTAATAACTGAATTTAATATTACTGCTAACACTAAAAATCACTAAAACATTGGAGTATTTAATATTAAAAAAAACAATGGCTGAACTAAATGACACCTAACTGTGTCTCTGGAATCAGTCCATTTTGATAATATTTAACTAATGTTTGTCACCTTTTACTATTATCAGCTTCATTCAACAGCATACCAATCAATGCAGGGTTTTTTTTTCAAGATGTATTTTGGAAGTTGCTTTACATTATCTGTGAATCTAGGCCCAAGAAAATATAAAGAAATGTGTAAACTTTAAAGATTGGAACAAAATCATTTAAATGCAAATAAAGGTGGCTGCGTACTTTTTGAGTGCAGGGTTTGGAGTATTGTTTTCAGTTTTGGTTACCCTGTTATAGGAAGGAAGTTCTTGAGCTGGAGAAGTATGGAGAAGATTCATGAGAATTTCTCCTGGACTTGAGGGTCTGAGCTATTGGGAGAGATTGGGCAGGCTAGGACTTAACGCAGGAGGATGAGAAGTGATCTTGTAGAGCTGTATAAAATGATGCGGGGAATAGATAGGGTAGATGCACAGAGCCTTTAACATGTAGTCAAGAACCAGAGAACATAATTTTGTGAAAGGGGAAAGAATTAACAGGAAACTGAGGACCAACCTTTTCACACAGGGTGGTGAGTATATGGAATGAGCTACTCGAGGAAGTAGTTGAGGCAAGTACTATAATGACATTTAAATGACATTTGGCCAGGTGCACCAATAGGAAAGCTTTGGAGGGATATGACCAAATGTAGGCAGATTAGACTAAGGCAGCTGGGGCATCTTGGTTGGTACGGGCAAGTTGGGCTGGGGGGCCTGTTTCCATGCTGTTTGACTCCTGGACTGTGACTTGATTAAATGCATTTTGACCACCAGTTTTCTGCTTAAATATAGTCATTACAGTCATCTAGAATTGAAAACCAACTGCAATTCAGCCTTACAATTACAAAAGAAATGAACTTTAACTTGTGGACCGGCTCTGCCTTTATCTAAAACTATTTTAAAGCATATAGAACTGTGGTTGCTGGTCCCAAAGCTTCACCCACTATCATTTGCCCTGCCCAATATACCTAAGAGAAGATTAAGCTTCACTCTCTCCCTTGAAAGGCCCTCCACATATTGCCTGTGGAAACAATCCTGAATATTTGACAAATTCCACTTCATCTAAACCCTTGGCACTATGGCACTATTAACATCTCTTATTACAACAATGCTATTAGTCTTGAAGTTGTCTGAAATTTCCTGGCCTATATGTCCTATAATTTACATTGACTACTGTGGGGCTTATAGTATAATTCTAACATGGTGATCATTCCCTCTTTATTTCTCAGATCCATCCACAGAGACTCATTGGATGAACCATCAGTAATGTAATCCCCTCTTTAACCCCCACCTCTATCTTGCTCATTGCACCTCGACCTTGGAACATCATGCTGCCAGTCCTGTCCTTCCCTTAGCCAGGTTTCTGTAAAGGCTATAATGTCCCAGTTGCACATACTAATCCATGCCCTCAATTCATCCACCTTGCCTGTCAGACCTCCAGAATTGAAATATATGCAATTGAAAGCAACCCCAACTTGCCTCACTGCTGCATTTGATCCCATCTCACAGGCAATCTAGTATAAACCCTCTCTAGTAGCAACCAATCTAGTAAACCCTCTCTGGCAAACCTGCTCACGAGAATAATGTGACCCCCGCCCTAAAAGAGATCACAATGGTCCAAAAACATGAATTCCTGCCCTTCAGTCATACGTTCATCTGCACAATCTTCCTATTCCTACCTTCACTAGCACGTAGGACTGGAAGTAATCTGGAGATGAACAACCCTGAGGGTCTGTTTTTTTAAATCTTTTGTCTAACTCCCTATATTAATTCTGGAAAATATAATTCCTTTTCCTAGCTATGTCAATTGTGCCAAAGTGCACTACGACTTCTGGCTGCTCCTCCTCCCCCTTGAGAATGTTCTGCAGCCACTCTGAGATCCTGGAGTCTGAACAAGGAGGCAACACGCCAGCCTGGAGTCCTGTTTGCTGCCACAGAATCTCCTGCCTGGTCCCCTATTTAATAAATCCACTATCACTGTAGCCCTGTCCAATTTCATCTTATCCTGCGGCACCTCAGAGCCTGCCGCTCTCCTCTGAATAGTCATCCTACCCCAACAGCATTCAAAGAATATACTAGATTTTTGAGGGGAGTAGCCACGGGGGATTCCTGCACTCTCTGACTACTCCCTTTGCTGGTGGTCACACATCTACTTACTGCCTTTACTTTAGGTGTGACCAGTTTACTATAACTCCTATCTATTTTACTTCAGAGTCACGTGAGTGACTACGTGAAGAAGCCCCGCCAGGCGCATGCTCGGCATTACGTCGACGCATGTCGGTAGGAACGGGCTGCAGATCGCAGCTCCACCAGCGGTGAGTAACAGGCCCGCAGGTAAGTGGTTTAAAAAAAACAACTTCCTGGGTATTTAAGCTCCATGACGCTGGCTGGCTAGCCAGGAGGAGTTTGTGAAAAAATGGAGAGTAGTGGAAAAAAGTTGGCGCGGGTTAAGCGAGCGTCCCGGGTGGAAGCAGGTCAACAGCGATCGGGACTACAGATAAGTGTGGAGCCGGTTCCGATACCTGTAGCCGTAGACCCACCCGTTAATCAGCCTTTAGCTGCTCCACTGCCGCAGGCCACTGAAGGCACTCCAGTGGGCAGGAAAGGTAAGAGGAAGTCTGTCAGGCCGTTATATCAGACGAATCTGATGAAGAAGATTCTCCTTCAGAAAGGCAAGCCATGTGCCTCAGGATGGAGCAAATGGAGAAAATGCTCCAAAACCTGATCAATCAAGGGTCGAAAGACCCAGAATATTCCCAGGCAGCCCCTGAGGGGGTTCCATATCAAGGATATGGTGCCTATACAACATGGGAATGTGAACCTCCAGAGCCTTCTTTAGGTCTGGAAGAAGTCTCCTTTGAGCAAGTCTCAGGAGTACCAGGGCAGCAGGAGACTGACCCTGAAGGCGGTGTTTCTGGTCTTGAATACCCACCACAGCACAAGAGTAAAACTCCAGGTGTACCTGGTGTAGCACAATCCTTTGCTAAACCAGAAGGGAGCAGTGAGGCCATGGAAGAAAACCTGGCGGCCAACATAAACTATTTGGTTTCTCACCAGCTTCAAGAGACTGTCATGGTTGAGACAGTATACCTTTATAAAACACCTGTGAATTGTGCGTCACTCAGGGTGCCGATGGTGAATCTGGCAATTTGGACACCCATGAGTTTGACAATGCGAGGACAGGAAATACGTTTCCAGCGGGTCCTCAAGCTTATTGCGGCTGGCATCACTGCTTTTGGGAAGCAGGTAGAAGGGTGTGCAATGTCTAAACTACAAAAAGACATGTTGGCATTGTTTTGTAATTCTTATTTTGAGATCAATTGTATGAGGAGAATCACCATTCGGCCCATACTGCACCCTAGATTTGCAGGTCTGTGCAAATCAAGTAATGTTCAAGCTCCCGCTTATTTATTCGGAGAGAACCTGCCAAAGCAAATTAAAGAAATTGATGAGGAGGCAAAGACTATCAGCCTCATGAAACCTTTCATGTATGGCCAAAGAACTGGCTGGATGAGAAGGGGGTTTGATTCAGGAGCAGGAACAAGCAGAGGCAGGGGTATGGTGAGAAGGTATTATTACCCATCACAGCCCAATGTCTATCCATATGTTGGAAGGAGGAAACCATCACGGTCATTTGCTGAGGCACAAAAACTTTATTCCATCACAGAGAAAACTTTTGGGGAACCTCTGGCTGGTGGTAGATTACAATTGTTTTATGATGAATGGTGCTGTATAACATCTGATCGGTTTATATTAGATACTGTGTCAGGCTCTATAATAGAATTTATGGAAGGAGTTGATCCACCTGTACAGAATAAACCTAATCGGGTTTTGGTGTTTTCTGCACCTGAAAATTCTCAGATAAAAGAAGAAGTAAAAAATGTATTTGAAAAAGGAGTAATTGAAAGTATGGGGAATCATCCGCAACAATTTGTGTCAAATATTTTCCCCAGGCCAAAGAAAGATGGGGGTTGTAGAGTCATTCTGGATCTCACAAAATTGAATTCATATGTCCAGTATAGACATTTCAAAATGGACACCTTCAACACTGCAACAGTTGTTGTCCATAGGCTGTTACATGGCTACTATAGACTTCAAAGATGCGTATTATTCAGTGCCAATTCATCACCATTATCGCAGGTACTTGAAGTTTAATTGGATGGGTCAGCTGTGGCAATATAAAGCATTACCTAATGGGTTAAGTTCAGCTCCCAGGCTGTTCACAAAATTATTGAAAGCAGCACTTGCATTATTAAGGGCTCAAAATCACGTTGTCATGGCTTAACTTGATGATATTTTAATTATTAACGCCACTCAGGAATCAGCTGAAGAATCAGTTTCAGCAACTATAAGCCTGTTGAAAGGCTAGGGTTTCTGATCCATCCAACAAAATCAAAGCTACAGCCATCCCCAACAATTGATTAATTAGGGTTTGTCATTAATTCAGTTGCTATCTCAGTAACTTTGCCAACAGATAAAGTTGTGGATATTACAAATGCGTGTAGTTGCCTTGCTGACAAACCTTATCCCTCCATCCGAGAAGTAGCTAGGGTTATTGGTAAGATAGTAGCAGCATCCCCGCTGTTGAGTTTGGTCCTCTGCATTATCAAAATCTTCAAAGGGCAAGAGCACAAGCACTAAAAGAACATGCAGGTCATTTTGATAGGTTCATGCAGTTGCCAACGGAAGCTTTAGCTGAATTACAGTGGTGGATTGGGAATGTTGCACAAGCTGCTAAAAACATTTTTTGTTCAGCAACCTTCAGCGGTATTGCAAATTGATGTGAGTGCTCTCGGATGGGGGGCTACGGACAATGACACCAGTTGTGATGGGAGATGGACTGTCCAAGAGGATTTAATTCTCCAAACATATGGTATCAATTATTTGGAGTTATTGGGTCATTTTTTGGATTGAAAGCTTATTGTTCTACAATGAAGGACTTGCATGTTCAATTACAAGTAGATAATTCCACAGCTGTAGCATATATCAATCACATGGGTGGAGTAAGATCAGTATCATGTGATTATCTGGTCAACCTGATGTGGCATTGGTGTGTATCTAGGAATATCTGGCTTTCAGCTATCTATCTCCTAGGGAAAGACAATATTGTGGCAGAAAACAGATCACGAAAGTTCAAAGACAATACAGAATGGATGTTAAATCCACAAGTTTTCAAAAAGCTTCTCAGTCGGTATGGGTTACCAGACATTGATCTGTTTGCGTCCAGATTAAATCACTAGTTGCCTAAATACGTCTCAGGAGAGCCTGACCCAGGAGCAGTAGCGTTGGATGCATTCTCGCTACATTGGGGAAATATGTTCTTCTATGCTTTTCCCCCATTCTGCCTGATTAGGCAATGTCTCACCAAAATAGAGCAAGACTCTGCCACGGGCGTTTTGGTGGTTCCAAACTGGACTACACAGCCATGGTTCCCATTGATGCTTAGAATGATAATTGAACCATTTATGACGATTCACAGCTCCAGTGATTTGTTGGTACAACCAGTGACAGAAGAAATTCATCCATTGCATGATCATATTAATTTGTTAATCTGCAGGTTCTGACCAGACCATTACAAGGGCTTGGACTGTCGGATAGGACCATGGATGTCATAACTGCAGCTTGGAGAAATAGCACTAAGAAACAATATATGTCTCATATAAAGAAATGTGAAGCTTTTTGTATTCAGTCAGATATATCTTATCATACTGCAAACATATCAGATGTATTGGAGTTCCTTGCTATGTTGCTTTTTGTTCAGCACCTCAGTTATAGTGCCATTAATAGTGCTCATAGTGCTTTGTCTTCCTATTTACGACAATTTTCAGAACATCAATCTATTGGGTCTCATCCATTAATATCCTGATTTATGAGAGGGATTTTTAATAAAAATCCTCCCAAACCCAGATATACAGAAATTTGGGATGTCAGTATAGTTCTTACATTGCTTCGGCAATGGGCTCCAATTACGTCACTGTCTTTTCAGAAGTTAACATTTAAAGTGGTAATGGTCATGGCATTAGTGTCAGCACAAAGAGTACAAACATTGCAAATGTTAAGTTTAGATTGTAAGCATTTGTCTGCAGATAACATTACTTTTTATGTTTATGATCTAATCAAACAAATCAGACCGGGGAAGTCTGGAACCAAGGTAATCTCTAGAGCATATCCTGTCGACCAAACATTGTGTGTGGTTAAGCATCTGACTCGATATATTGAAGTAACCAAGAGTCTCCAGGATTGTGAGACAGCAACGCTTATTACCCATAAAAAACCATATAAAAAAGTGTCAGTACAAACTATTTCTAGATGGTTAAAACAGGTTTTGGATTTAGCTGGAGTAGACACTGATGTGTTTGAATCTCACTCCACCAGGGTGAAGGCACAGGACGTGCCGCTTGACCAAATTTTAGAGGCCGCAGGATGGTGTAAAGGAGAATTTTTTTTCCAAGTTTACAATAAACCTGTTCTCACGGTGCCAGGGTTTGGACACGTAGTGTTGGGTTCTGTTTGATTGTTTGCTTTGTTTTATGTAATGGTTTTATATCTTTTGTTGTAATCTCCCCCTGGGAACAGGGGTTATTACTTTTCTTTTTTATTATTAAAATACTTATTGCATAATTCAAGCAATGTTCAATATATATTATTTACTCACTACTGTGTCAACTGAAGCAGTGTGTCATATGGAATGAATCTACGGCATGAAAATCACAGAGCTTCAAAGTCTTCACGTAGCCACTCATGTAACTCCAAAGTAAAATAGTAAGATTAAACGAGAATTTACCTGTTCGAAGTTTGATCTTTATTTTATGAGGAGTTACGATGAGGGATTACGTGCCCTCTACTCCCGACCCTCATAATCTAAACGATCATCTGGTAGTTCTAGTCTTGTGTGAGCCTTACTATCTTACTTCGGCTATTGGTTCTGTGTTTCTCACGCCGCTGCTTTGAAGTATGCCGAGCATGCGCTTGGCGGGGCTTCTTCAAGTAATCCCTCATCGTAACTCCTCATAAAATAAAGATCAAACTTTGAACAGGTAAGTTCTTGTTTAATCTTACTATTATATTCTCATTCTCCCAGATGATCCTGAGGTCGTCCAGCCACAGTTCCAGTTCCCTCGTGTTGTCTGTCAGGAGCTGCAGCTGGATGCACTTCTCACAGGTGTAATCCTCAAGGACACTGGATGTTTCCCAGATCTCTCACATTCTGTTGGAACAGCACACCACTGCCCCAACTTCCTTACCAACTATACTAACACTAACAGTAAAGAGGAACTGGTGAGAAAAAATACCTTGAGTTTAGTTTAATTTTGTTTATTATCATGGGTACTGAAGTAATATGAATTTTTTTTTTGGTGCATGCTACCCAGTTTAAAAAAAAGACTATACATGATTACAATCAAATCTTTCACCTTGTTCAGATAAAGGGTACAACAATTGGTGTTTAATAAAGTCCAATTAAAGACAGTTCAAAGATCTCCAATTTGGTAGATGGGTGGTCAAAATTGCACTCGATCTGGTGAGAGGATGTTTCAGTTGCCTGATAACAGCTGGGAAGAAACTGTCCCTGAATCTGGAGGACTGCGTATTCAAACTTCTGTACCTCTTGCCTGACGGGAGAAGAGGGAGTGACTGGGGTGAGATTGGTCCTTGATTTTGTTGGTGGCCTTGCCAAGCCAGCATGAAGTGTATGGTTTTGCAGAATGGTCTGGGCTACATCCACAGGTGTCTGCATTTTCTTGCAATCTTGGATGGAGTTGTTCCCAAAACCATGCTGTGATGCATCCTGATAAAATGACTATTGGTACTTTCCCATTTCTCCCACATCCTGCAGGAACAGCACACACTGTCCCCGTTGCCATACTGATCTTATCTCACCTTCTACCTCCACTTAGCCTTGCCAACGAAGCCTCTGGAGCCAAAGCCTCAAAACTAAACTCTAAACACATCACTTCATCTCAATGGAGGCATCAAATATTAAAAATAAGGATGCAATGTTGAATTTGCACAAGTCGTTTTTTTGATTATACAAAATATAACAATGGAAAGGACTACTAGATAACCATTCTGTTCGATATTGCCAGGGAATATTCGACACTGAGCGAACTTGCGTCTGGGTTATTGGAACTAACCTCGATCTAATTCAATAATTTAAGCAGTTAACCTAGTGGACATAGGATGCAATTGTTAGCTGTTTGATTGCAATCTGCACATTTTATTTGGTGAACACAGACACTGCACGGCATTTGAGGCTCATCCTCTTCTCCCACTGAGAGTAGTTCTCACAAGACACTGAGGTGGATTTCTGACCATTTACTGAAATGCAAGGCAGTGACCTGGACCATGTTCAAGACCATTTCATCCACCCTGAATGAACATATCCCAGTCAATACACTGCCATTCGAAGCAGTGTAATCTCCTGGGAGAGATGTAATGACAACTTTTATTAACAAAACAATTTTAAGTTGGGGTTCTGCATGAAATTTTGAACTATTTATTTGTGATCCTTTAGAGAATCAAAAATCAAAGTAGGAGATCCCATTGACCTTGACTTTTATTACAGTATACTTGCAAAGGATGGATATTTGAGTCACAGAATGGATGAAACGTCCTTCTTGCAATATAATTATTTTTAGGCTCTTACCAAGAGTGAGTGGGAGGTCATTGTTATTTTAAAACAATATCTTGAATTGAAGAAGACGGATTGCAATGATAGTGGATTCAAAAATGGTTTGCTTTCTCTGTTTTAAATGTAAAAGTTGGAACTCAAAGTTCAAACCTGTTGTAAAATGTTCAATAATTCCAAAATGATTTCCCATGGGAAACAAATCAATTTATTTCCACTGTGCTGTTTTATTTTATTCCCAGAGCTCCATGAATAAAGCTAGACGCTGATCTCTGCAATCCGCAATCTTATTTTGGATAGATGTAATGTTCATAATAGACCAACTTCAAAGCATAACAAAATATAAATAACCCAAAAAACTGCACAGATTAGATGATAGTCATTTTACAAATAACAATCATAAATTAAAAGTATACAGTTGCAGAAATGTTGAAGTCCGGATCTCAGTGGATGAAATACATAAAATGGTAAACTTACAAACATTTTCAATCAGTTTAAAAATGCAAAATGTCTGAAATTACTCAATATTTATGAAAATTTTCTGAACTATGTAAAATTTCTATAGACAAAATTTCTTTCAGTCTAGACACTGAGCGAACTTGCGTCTGGGTTATTGGAACTAACCTCGATTTAATTCAATAATTTAAGCAGTTAACCTGGTGGACATAGGATGCAATTGCTAGCTGTTTGATTGCAATCTGCACATTTTATTTGGTGATCACAGACACTGCACGGCATTTGAGGCTCATCCTCTTCTCCCACTGAGAGTAGTTCTCACAAGACACTGAGGTGGATTTCTGACCATTTACTGAAATGCAAGGCAGTGACCTGGACCATGTTCAAGACCATTTCATCCACCCTGAATGAACATATCCCAGTCAACACTGGTTTCAACAAGGAATGTGTAGATGACTGCGTTCAGCCAAAATTGGTTAGGATCTATCCTAACCAGAAATTTGGGATGAACAGGCAGATTCCTTCTATGCTAAAGCCCAGATACAAGGCTTTCAAGAAAGAAGATCCTGCACTGAACAGGGCAGTCAAATCTGATCTCTGTAAGGCTATCAGGGATGCCAAGAGAGTGATTCCAAAACAAACTGGAGGTTCCATTCATCTAATGGATGCTAGGCAATTGTGGCAGGACCTGACTACCATCAAGGACCACAAGCTGCAATTGGATCAATTATTATTGTGCCCATTTTGTACAGGCAAACAAAATTCTTCCTGGATGCACCACCTGTCATCCACTAGCTTTGTCCCATACATCTCAGTGGCAAAAATCAGATCTGCTTTCCTTGGGGACATTTTTCAGGAAGTGGGTGTCCCAAATGGAGACAATGATCCGAAAATCAACTGACCACAGTCTTCACCAACATCTTCAGTTACTTACTTTTGTAGTCTCCTGTCTCCATCTGCTTCAAGGAAATCTCCATCATTCCAGTACCCAAGAAAAATAAAGTGACGGGTCTTAATGACTTCTACCCAGTACCTCTAAGCATTATCGTAATGAAGTGGTTGGAATGGCTCATATTTGTACCAATTGATAGGATTCAATTTATGGACTACAGCTCAGCCGACACCGGCATAATGCTGAATAAGCTTATGTCTAAACTTGACGTTCAGGCCTCCATCTGCAACCAGCTACTGGACTTCCTGACTGACCGACCTTAGTTAGTTACTGTTACTCATAACTTTTCCTCCACCCTAACCCTCAACACTGATGCAAGGGAATTGTGTGCTAATTCCCTTGCTCTACTTCCTGTACACCCAAAACTATGTGGCCATGTACAACATCAGCTCCATATGCAAGTTCACTCATGATACCACTATTGTCAGCCAGATCAATACCAATGATAAGTCAAAGTACGAGAACATCGTATCGTGTTTTTGAATTACAACCTCGCCATTAATGTCAGCAAGATGGAATAATTTGTTGTTGATCTAAGGAAGCGAGAGGGTAGACATAACCTTGTCCTCATCAGTGGAGCTGCTGCAGAGAAGGTCAACAGGTACAAGTTCCTCAGCATCCATTTCACTAATAATCTAATCTGGTCCCTTCACATCAGTGTGTTGTTCAAGAAAGCACATCAATATATTTACTTTCATAGGTGTAAGAAGACTCAGTATTTCTATGAGGATTTCTCAAACTCCTACAGATTCTCTATAGAAAGTATTGATGGAATGAATCTCCACCTGGTATGGCAACTGCTCTGCTTTTGACCTCCTGAACCTGCAGAGGGCTTGTCACTTCCTTCCATCTAGTTCATCTTTATAGGTTGTTGCATCAGGAAGGCTGGAAGTATGATCAAGGATGCCTGACACCACGGCCATTCCCTTTTCTCGCTTCTAACTTTTGGGAGACGATACAGGAGCTTGAAAGCTCTGATGAACCGACTTAGGAGCTACTTCTTCCCCATTGCAATCAGACTACTTAACCAATCTCCATGTTCTCTAGAGATGTTGCTTGACCCACTGAGTTACTCCAGCATCTGTGTCTTTTGTCTTGAACAAATCACCTCCTTCACACCCCATTCCTGCAGGTGTTGCCATGTACTCTTAACTCTACCTGATTTAGTTATGGAGATAATGATTTTTATCAGAACCGTTTGGCTGAGTCCACATAAGTACAGGGTTACCCAGTGAACAACAAACTACAGTGAATCTTAAAATGTCTTCTGTTGAATACCTCTTGATTCAGATAGAAAAAATCTTATTTGAGTAACCCAATGGCCTGTTTTATCAGGTTGTAGCACAACCTTTCTGCACATTTGCATGCGTGTATGTATGGGGAACCGTGCTGCAGTCAAGAGCCATATCATCAGAGAATGGCATTTGACGTGATGTTATGTATTGGTGAGAATGTGCACATTTAGACCAGCTGCATAGAATAGAATGCCTTTTATTGTCATTCAAACTGACGAGGTTTGAACAAGATTTCATTCTTACAGTCATGACATTACAAAAAAAAAACCATAGTTAGGCATGAAACATTTCCAAATGCAATACATATCAGGTTTTGTGTTTAGTGCCCTCAATGCAGCATCAATGCTATCAATGGACTCATGCAGCACTGGAACGCCCACCATCTTGCTCTGCTTTGGTGTAAAATTAGATCTATTGCTGATATTGCTTGCTCTAACCTAGGGAAAAACAGACATACAAAAGCTAATGCCCTCCTTGATCACAACTTCTCTACAAAGTGATTCTGCCTCTGTACTTGTGACTGCATCAATGTAGCATTTTCCAGTGAGAATCTTTGTGAGTCATCTCACAATTTTCCCAAAGAGTCCTGCTCTAAAAAAACCCTTGGTATTGGTTTATTATTGCCACACATAATGAAACAATGGCCTCGTGCTGAGGGTCCATTTCCACCACCTCCTCCCTCTTCAACCAGGTTGCTCTGCTTTGTGCCATTTCCTCATTTGTCCTACCACAATACATTTCAAGAGGAAAGGCAACTAGAATATCTGTATCTGTCTGCAGCTGGTTATTGTCAAATTATTTTAGTAAGGCAGAGTCTGGCTTCTGCCAGATCACTGGCTGCACATTTTACAAACACTAATGAGGTCTGGAAACAGCAAAATGTGGTTCACTCCAATCAAATCAATCAGCAACCAACCTGCAGGCAATTGTTGATCTCTTTAAAGTGTGTGATAGAGGGGGCTTTGAGCAATTAAATGATGGGTTTTCCCATGCATATTGAACACATGGTCTTCGCTACTGCACTGTGAACGTTGTAGTATCGAATCAACATTGACTGTCTGCCCGTGACTGTCAAAATACATAGACAGTACAGGACAAAAACAGGCCCTTTGGCCCACAATGCCTGTGAGGAGTATTCCTGTATATCCATAAGCTTAGCCAAAAGTTTCATAAATGCCACTATCATATCTACCTCATCCACCATCCCTGATGTTGCTCTAACCTAGGGAAAAACAGACATAGCATGTTCCAGGCATTCATCACCCTCTGTGTAAAAAACCCATCTCCTTTAAACTTTGCCCCTCTTAAGGGCCTGTCCCACTGACGCAACCTTTCAGCGACTGTCTTTGACCTTCAAGCTCGAGCTGGATCGACCATCAGCGATGAAACCACAAGAGAGAGAGACACACGCACGCACACACGAGTGCTGTCTGAAATTCACACCCACAATGAACAGGAAGGTAAAGGACCGCTGCACAATATACGGTAAGTCCTTTAGAGAGCGTGGGGTGGGGGATGGGGGAGAGAAGAAGTGGAGGCACATTTAAGAAGCCAGCCAACTTATAATAAAGTTTAGCGGGCATTTTACATTACCAGTCGGTTTTCCCTGGTCCTGAAAACTCCAATGAGCTGATTAACATGCCCGGTCAACGAAAGAGATTACCTCCGGCATTGTCTTGACTCCTATAACTGCATTGCAGACCCCACTCCACTGCACTACAAGTTCAAAAGAACCTTGCCGAACAATTTTTACTCGCGGAAAATGTTTCAACATGCTGAAAGATTTTCCTCGACCAAACTGAGGCCGTGAATATGCAGGAACTTCCCTCGAGCATGAAGGAGAGTTCCAGTGACCTCATAAGACTTCCTAGGACCACGTGTTGACCATGCTGCAAGTTTGAGTCAAGGGCAAACTCTTCTAAACTCGCAGATTAGGTCATCACAGTGGGACAGCCCCTTTACCTTAAAGCTATGCCCTCTAGTATTTGATTTTCCCATTCTGGGAAAAAGGTTCAGATTGTCCACCCTATCGATACCTCGCATAATGTTATATACTTCGAACAGGTCTCCCCATAACCTCTGGTGTTCCAGAGAAACAATTCAAGTCTGTCCAACCTCTTCCTGTAGCTAATACCCCCTAATCCAGGGATCATGCTGGTAAACCTCCTCTGCTCGCTTTCCAAAGCCTCCTCATATTCCTGTAATGGGGCAACCAGAAATGCATGCAATATTTTCAAAGTAGTTTAACCAAAATCCTATAAAACTGCATCATGACTTCCTGACTTTTATACTCAATGCCCCGACCTATGAAAGCAAGCATACCATGCTTTACCACCCTATAGACTTGTGTTGTCACTTTCAGGGAGTTATGTACTTCGACTCCAAGATCCCTCTGTACTTAAATGCTTTTTAGTCATGCCATTAATTGTATATTTTCCCCTTACAATTGACCTCACAAAGCGCGGCACTTCACAAATGACAACTCCGTCTGCCATTTCTCCACCCATTTCCGGAGCTGATCTATATCTCGTTGCATACTTTGACAGCCTTATTCACAGTCCACGACCCCAGCAATCTAAATGTCATCTGAAAACGTACTAATTATTCCGTCTATGTTTACGTCCAAGTCAGTAATATGTATCACAGGCAGCAGAAGTCCCAGCGCAAATCTCTGTGGAACTCCACTGGTCACAGATCTCCAGCCTAAATATTGTCCTTCTGCAACAACCCTATGTCCTTTATCAGTATGCCAGTTCTCAATCCATATGACCAGGTCACTGTTAATCCCGTGCATCTTAATCTTCTGGATCAACCTCCCATGGAGGCACCTTGTCAAATATCTTAGTACAATCTATGTCGACAATATACACTGCCTTTCCCTCATTGATCACCTTCATCACCTCAAAAAACTCAATCAAGTTTATAAGACATGACCTGCCACGTACAAAGCCATGCTGACCGTCCCTAATGAACCCATTCTCTTCCAAATGGGACTAAATCCTATCCTTAAGAATCCTCTCCAATAACTTCCCTACCACTGATGTGAGGCTCACTGTCTTATAATTCCCTGAGACTCACTGGCCAATAATTCCCAATTCATCTAATGGATGCCAGGTGATTGTGGTAGGACCTGAATACCATCATGGATCACAAGGTGAAATTGGAGCTGTGAATATGAAGCATTTTTACTGGATGAGCTCAATGCTTATTGCACACATTTTGTACAGGAGAACAAAATTATTCCTGGGTGCATCCCCTGTCCTCCGCTAGCTCTGTCCCATACATCTCAGTGGCAAAAATCAGATCTGCTTTCATTGGGGAAAGTAGTTGGCCAGTGACCCATATCATAGGTTTCCAGGGATAGCTATTTTATCAACTCCTCAATGGAAAGGAGACAGTAGCCAGCAATAGTTGTGGATATTATACGTCCAATACAAAATAAAACAGAAAATGCTGGTGACATTCAGCAGGTCAAGCAGCATCTGTGGAAAGAGAAATCGAGTTAACAGTTTGGTTCAACGACCCTTTATCAGAATTGTACTTTACTTCTTGAATATCTTGTACATGACAAATGAAAAGTTTGTTTGACACACTAATTCCACTGTACCTTTACAAAGAAAGGATTCCACCTCATGAAAGTATAGATCATATTAGGCCACAGATATACTATGCATGCTAATGTTCGCTGTCTGGGAGCAGGTTGCTACTTTCACGGTATGATACATGTTCCCTGCATTCATTGATAGACTTAAGATAATGAAGACATGGCCGTCATAAGGCCGAAGATATTATTTAGATCCATGACTGAATAACACGAAACAAAACTCCTCACACTTCAGTAAAGTACAATCATATTGAACAACAACACAGACGCTCTAGTTCCATTGTTTGGATGCTGCTTTCCAGCTTTCCTAAAGCCTCCAGGGTCTAATCTGTCAATTCTTTGTTAATCTAATCTAAGTTTAAATTGTGTCCAATATATTTCTATATGAAATTATTTATGGCAAATGTAAGTAGATAAACATTACTGACTTCTACAAATTACAGAGAGCAAAAGGATCAGATCCATACCAGCTTCCGTTGAGGAAAATTGAAGAATACCTGATGACCTCTGTAAATGTATTTTGTTGCTGATTATATAACAAATGGCCCTTAGACAACATTAGTCTTAAATTTATTGTCCTGCATTCATTACTGAAAACAGCACCTGCAGGTTTTATAATTAGCAGTTATTCAGATAATGGATGTTTTCATTGCAGCAATTTGGATCAAATGTTTTTTTTGCTCTGTTCTAGTTTAATAGCTCCTAAATATTTTGTCTCTCTTCCTGTGAAACTAATTATAAAGCACATTAGTAGGTTATCATTCTGTATAAATCCTCTGGTAAGAAGTGATACAGATGGAGTTCAATGTAGCAAATGCTGTCATGGTTCACTCAAGCTGTGAGTCTGCTGAAAAAATCAAGATTTTGACAGAGTTGGCTACAAGAGTGCATTACTTCATCAACAAAGAGACCAGGACATATGGACAGTGCTTAAGGCAATGTTTGGCTTCACATGTCTCTATTGTTAGATGCCAGAAATAGCTGCGGAGCTTAATTTCATAGTTACCCATTTGCTGATTTAATCTGCTCCAAAATAAATTCATTTAAACTTTTAAAACAAGATATTTTTTTTACATTTCCATTTTAAAATCGATATGTTAAATTAAAAAATCAGAATTACCAAGTTCGTGGAACAAAATAATAAGTGTGCATGTCAAAAAAGTAATCTGTTTTTAAGTTAAAATCAACTTGCATTTATCTCTAATGTTAAGAAAGGCCATCCAATTATTATTAAACATTGACAAAATAAACGTTATCAATATCTGCTAAATCAATATTTAAAAAAAAAACATTATTGGAGGTTATTTCCAACAGAATATTGTGAAGCATAGTTGTTGGAAGATTGTAATAAAAACAGATGTTGGAGAGACTCCACTGCATATACAACACCCGTATAGAGGCAGAACCTGACAATTATTTAGGTCGATTATCTGTCATTAGTTCTGATGAAAGGGTATTGATCTGAAATATCAATTAATTATTTCCAGCCTTTTCTGTTATTAAAGACTGGGCAGCACAGTGGTACAGCTGGTAGCATTGCAGTAGCAATGTTACAAAATTTTGAGATTTAAAAAATCAAGTCTGCAATTTATCCCATCAGATAAAGCATAAAAAGAAGTTTAATTTGACACCTAATTTACTTTCATATCTTCAGTATTAAGAAAGTTATGGCCATTTTCATACTCGGAAATTAGCATCTTGCTCCCCATTGCCTTTCAATTGACTTAACTCAAAAGCTGTGATCTGGAAGTTAAAAGCCCATAACTTTCTTAAAAATTAAGAGAACTCAATGAAATTTTCAGTTATTATAGATTGAAGCATTCTGAAACAAATATTAAACAATCTTACTTGGATTACCTGAAATTAAAGCATATAATTAGTTAGTTATCTAATTGTAGCTAATTACAAAATTCAATGAGTAGATCTAAACATCTATCCATTTCTTAAGAAAAGATAAACTTTTTTAAAATTGCCTAAGTGTCCAAATAACATTCACACAATAATCCACAATATAACATAATTTTTAAATCTAATTTTCATGAATTTCTGGGCCAAATGGAAGGAATTTAGTGTTTTATGCCTGTAAATCAATGGCCATTTAAATCAACTAGCGAGTGGGTTTTAGTGGAATGCGGTGGATTAGAACGTTGCGGTTAGCGGTGAAGTCGGGGGGAAAAATACTGTTTGTTCATACATTTTTTGGGAGCCCATTTCGCAACATAAAAATATTATTAAAGCCTCCCGAAAAACCAACTTTTAATATAAAAATAAACTATTTACCTTTTTTTCTCCCCTACGGAAAATTCTTCCGGTTGTCAGTGCTCACGGCTTTTGAAGGTGATTTTTAAATTACTCTAGTTAACAAATAATTTGGAGTAATTTAAAAATACCTCCATTGATGAAATGTCGGAGCGATTTTTCTTCCGCAACAAAATCACCCGACATTCATCGATTATCCAGGCCTGTGGAAAAACGGCACTTTAAGCCCGCCCCCCTCTGAAAGGCGCTAAAGTCGCGCACACGGGGAGCGGCAGAACTCCAGCACCGCTAAAGGTAAGTTTTGCAACATACCTACTCACAGCGGCAGAGACTCATGTTCCATCCCAAACTCATGTGCTGTCTGTGTGGTGTTTGTACGTTCTCCCTGTGACTGTGTGGGCTTCCTCTGGGGTCTCCGGTTTCGTCCCAATTCGCAAAGGTGCAAGTTTGTACCTTAATTGGCCTCGACAAATTGCCGTCAGTGTGTAAGGAGTGGATGAGAAAGTGGGATAACAATGAACGAGTGAAGGGGTGATTGCTGGTTGGCTTGGACTTGGTGGGCTGAAAGGCCTTTTTCCATGCTGTATCTCTAAACTAAATACAGGGATACCTGTAGGAAAAAAAACAATTGCATGAACATTGAAATATCACCATTAAATCAAAACACAGTTTGGCTGGTAAGTAAGTGATAGTCATTGTTAGTATTTGTCCCTGCCATATCCAGGCAATAGAAACGTAACTGTGAGAGCAAGGTTATCCATTTGTCCATTAATAATTCACAATTTTGAAGTGAATTTGGATACACCTGTTTCTCCGATCAAAAGGAAAAATTGAGCATGTTCTTTATAAATACTTTAGTGATAGTTTTACGCATCACACAGGGAGGAAATGTTCCCCACAGTTAACAGGCCACCACTTGAATTTGGCACTTTATTACTGCAGTATCACATCCTGTGAAGCATGATGAAGTGATAAACAATGATATGAATGTTTGGTCTGTTAACTGTGGGAACATTTCCACCCCGTGTGATGCGTAAAGCAATCACAAACGTATTTATAAAGAAAATGCTCCATTTTTCATTTGATCAGTGAAACAGATACAGTACCTCAGTCATTGACCAAAATCTTCCGAGGCTGGTGTTGTTAAGAGTATCAGACAGAGAATTGGAAAAGTAAAACTATATGATGGCAGTTCATCTCCATGGAATGGATGTGAGAAAGTGAATGTTATTGTTTTTATAGCCTTAGATTATCAATGAAAGAGGGTGAATATTTTTTTCTAACAGGTCAGTGATGACAGATGGTTCTTTTTCCCTCCACAAACTAATGTTGCGTTGCTAATCTTTCTACAACTGTCAAGGTTCTCGCTTGACAGCGACTGGCGACAGCAGTAACATTCCAATCACTCAGTTTGCAACCTTCAAGTTTGAGTTTGCAGTTAGCCGCTCTAACATTCTCTTGCAAAGGAATATGCAATATGAATGTACATTTTTAACCATTCTTCTTCTTTAGATTCAGTCCTCTGTGTGCAAATTGGATTTGTTCTCAAGTGGATTTGAAGGTTATTTTTTACTGTGGGAATTATATTTTACTCCATAGTAAATCATTTCTACAGTTAATGCCACCTGCTTGAGGTGACATGTTTCTCTGTTGAGTTTATCAAGTCCGATAGCTTTTTCTTTATCATGCATAAGTGAATAGCATTGCTCTTCTTCTTAGGCAGTCCTTTCAGATCGAGAATTGTTTCCTTTCACTCCAGTTTTAGTGGGTTCTAAGGTGGCGAATAAAGTTTATGTGGAACCACAGACTGTTCCACACATGGGGCAGGAGGTTGCCAAAAAGGCAGATTGGCGAGGCGGGGAGGATTTGTGTGGTGTTGTGTTACTTACCATTTTAAGTGCTGCTTTTCCACTTTGAGTGATCATGGTTCATAGATTGTGTTTACGAACGAACTGCAGATGCTGGGTCATGGGCCAGAGATTGCCAGGAATCAATGAGAATGCTTTAATTTCTTTAAACAGGTTTTGTGGATTCCATTTTTTTTTCTGTCTACCTGGCAATCTCTTTGTGCAACAGCACTCAGCAGACTGTCCATTCAAGAGGCTGCTGAAGGACATGCGAATGTGGTCAACTGATTGTGTCCAACATGTCAATATTGGGAGTGTTGGCCTGGGTGAGGACAACAAATTCGGTTGGTTTGGCCTCACAGTGACTTTGTTGTGGAGATGGCATTGGTAGCAGCATTTTCTCCAAGTTATCAAATGTCTGCTTTAGGTAGTCCAGGTCTCAGAAGCACATGGTAGGGCTGACATCACTGTAAACCATGAGTTCTGTGCCAGGTCTGAGATCCTGTACCGTAAGCAACCTTGACTCAGAGGTGGCTCCCGAGATAGGGCAAGTGGCCTCATTTTCTATGGTCTTAACATGAACATTTATTCTCCGACTATGGTGTAATGCAGCAGGACAGGTTGGTAGGGGACTTTCTTCCTGTTGTGCGTTGAGTGCAAGATTCATCCCCCTGATTGGTTCAGCGAATAGGCTTAAAATGGCTTTGCACTTGGCCTCTGTGTTTAAACAAATTCAAGTGTCATCTGCACACAACTCCTGGCTACTGAGATTTGGGTGATCTTGGTTTTGGAGTACAGATGCCGTTGGTTGAAAGCTTTCCATGTATTCTGAAGATCAGCTCTATCTCTGCAGGAAATTTGTTGAGGATGAGGTGCAATATTATGGGGGGAGGGATTTGGAAGAGCATTGGGACACTAATGTGATCTTATATGACAAGGTTCTTACTCAGATTGGTTCTGTTGCATATCTGTGGGTTCATGTCATGCCTTGCAGGACATTCTGCAGCTAAACTAAACAGGACTCCATTTCTTTGGACAAACAAATTTGAAGGAAATGTTCCACACTCCATTGTAAGTAATGGAGTCAAAGGCTTTATTGAGTTCAATAAAGGCATTACATTGTGGTAGATGCTGCCCGATCATTTTCCCTGGAGTTGTCCCATGGGGAAAATCATGCCAACTGTGCCTCTGGATGGAGGAAATTTGGGATGCAACCTTTCAGCCATCAGAAGGAGGTAGTTCAGAAGGACCATGGCAATGACGCCTCCTGTGGCAGAGAGTAGCAAAGTCTCTGTTAAAGCCACGGGTGGACCTGTCTCCGGCTGCAGCATCTCTGAGGTCACCTGGTACATTCTTCTTTTCTCAGATATAGAGGATACGATTTTGGATTCCAGACTGAGGAAACTCATCCAAATTTTAGACTATTAGTGAGGTTATCATCCTCTCCCAAAGCCTATTTATTTCTGCATTGCATGCCTTCCTCACAGATTGCACTCCTTGTATGGATGCTGTTTTATTCATTTTTTTCCAGCCTTCGAAGTGGTTTTCTTTTATTAAATATGATGAAGATAAATGTTCTGACTATCATCAGAAGACGCTATCAATGCTAGACAGTGCTTGCTGTAGAATGTGCACAGTTGGTGTCCAGCCTATGGAAACTTACACAGTTATTCAGCACCTCATCATTACTGATCGGTATATTTTGGTTAAATATTTATAGAATGGAAAGGTCTTTAATAGAGCTAAGGCAAATATTTGTTCTACAAAATTAACAATTTTTAACTAACTTTAATCAAACTTTATAATTGGCTCTTGCAGAAACAGAATGGTCTTGGCACTATTTGACCCTTTGAGTCTGTACTGTCTCTCTAAATACACGCAAGAACAATCTAGCTCGTACCATGGTAGAAACAAGGAACTACAGATATTCGTTTACAAAAAAAGAAACAAAGTGCTAGAGTAACTGTGTGGGTCAGGCAGCATCTCTGGAGAACATGGATCGGTGATGTTTCTGGTCCGGATCAATCTGAAGAAGTGTCTTGGCCTGAAACGTCACCTATCCATGTTCTCCAGAGATACTGCCTGACCCGCAGTTACTCCAGCATATTGAATCCTAGCTTGTGCTACTCCCTGTTAAACACACCTCCACCTTGCCTCCACCTCATAGACCTGAGAATTACTTTATTTCAGGTAATTATGTATCTCATTTTTGAATGCAACAATTGAATGTGGTTGTGTAGGAAGGTACTGCAGATGCTGGTTTAAACCGAAGATAGACACCAGGTTAGAAGAAGGGTCTCGACCTGATACATGACCCATTCTTCCTCTCCAGAGATGCTGCCTGTCCCACTGAGTTACTCCAGCTTTTTGTGTCTATCTTCATATGAATGTGGTTCTTCCAGTATCCGCTGCAGTGGAAGCCAGATCCTCAAATACTTGGTGATTGAAAATATTTATCCTCCTGTCCTTAGCCTGTTTTGCAAGTCAGCTATTCACCCTGTTCTTAAATCTTCCACCATTGGGAACAATTTTCCTCCATTAATTGTCCATTATTCTTTATAATTTTAAATACCTCTCATCGGGTCCCCACACAACCTTCTGTTTGAAGAAGGGTCTCGACCCAAAACGTCGCCTATCTCCTTCGCTCCTTAGATGCTGCTGCACCCGCTGAGTTTCTCCAGCTTTTTGTGTAACCCCCCTTCTGTCTTAAGAACAAGTTTGCTTCTCCAGTCTAGCCACATCACTGAATTCTCTCATCCACGAAAACATTCTCTCCATCCTTTCTGAAGCCTTCCTGTCCTACCTAAAGTTTGGCAGACACAACTGGCCACAACACTCCAGTGATGGCAGAACCAGCATTTTATAAAGGTTCTCCATGAATTTGCTGCTCTTGTATTCGGTGCCTCTATTTATAAACCCCAGATTCCACATCTTTTTTTTGACTGCTTTCTTAACATGGCTTGCCAATTCCAGCAACCCATACAATTATAGCCCCAAGCTCTCTGTGTCATCGTGCTCATATTAGTATTGTTTATCTTGTGTCTTCTCATTTTTCACATCAAAACATTATAATGTTTTGCACTTCTCAGAATAAAATGTCACCTGCCACCTATCTGCCCATTCCACAGGTACATCTATATTTCCATGAAGTCTATTTGTGCTCTGCTCACAGCTCATGGTGCCTTCTAATTTGGTGTTAGCAGCACATAACAATGTCATTCTAGCATTCTTCAATCAATACATAATTGTCCGAGTGACTGCTAATTTTGTCCGGTATTATTTCCAGAACCTTCCCCACAGCCACGTTTAAGCTGACACATGAATAGCTACTGAAATTGCCTCAGAGCCTTTGTTGAAAATAATATATTGTATATGCGATTTTCCATTCCCTGAAGCGTGATCCCTGAAGCTGCAACTCTCAGGGACTCTCCAATATCAATCCTTCCTTCCCTGCTAACCTAACGTTCATCCCCTCTGAACCTGGCGATTCACCACATTAAATGTGGCTAATCTTCCAGTACCATCTCCCCATTCATTTTTAGCTCACGTAGAATATTAATCAAATCTTTTGATGCACCATCTTCTTCCTCAGTAAAGATTCCTGTAGTCATTTACCACGTCAACCATGTCCACTATCTCAATGAGTCAATTTCCTTTTGGGTCTCTAATTGATTCTACAGTATCTCTTCTCTCACAATCCTTTTCCAGTTAACATGCCTGTTAAGATTTTAGATTCACTTTTATTTTTCTGCCAGTCTTTCTTCAAACTTTGTCTATGTCATTATTCAATTCCTTTCCACTGAACTTCCTATAATCAGCTTTGTTTTCATTTATATTGTCAAGTTATTCTATTTTTTCTATCTTTTTGTCATCCAGGGAACTGAAAACTTTGGCTTTCATTTATCTACCCTCTCCCTCATGGCAATGTACCTGTACAGTAGCTTTGGCTACCGAGCTTTGATTCCAGACCCAAGGAACGCAGATGCTAGCATCTTACGTAAAACACAAATTTCTGGAGCAACTCATTGAGTCACGCGAAGACCTTGTTAAGAGGATAACTTCTTCAACGTAGGCATGCCTTGAGGGGATTTCAGAGTGTAGAAGTAAAATGTAGACATAAGAACTGCACATGCTGGAATCTTGTCCTCCATAGATGCTGCTTGTCATTGAGTTATTCCAGCACTTTGTGTTCTAACATTGTATTCCAGGTTTCCAAGCCTGAATTGTTCTCATCCTATTGGAATCAAGCCTTCTCCATTTAATATATTTTACCCACAGCAGTCTGCAACCTTTTCCTTAGTTATTCTAGCCCTTAGAATATCATGACTGCTGTGTCTTAGATGTTCCCCCACTGATATTTCCTTAGCTTGACCTGGCACATTTCCCAGAATAAACTGCAGCAAATTTATCTTCTTGAACGCGCTGGACACATATTGAACAAGAAAGTTCTGGTGAACATACTAAAGAAACTTTTGCTCTGACTCTTTACCCTTAGATTATTGCTTTGTAATTTCAATCACAGAAGCCCCTCATTTTTACCATATGGCTTTCGCACATCTCTTTAATTTTCTTGCAGATTTACTACTCAGTATTCTTCCCACCAATTAGTGGCCTTTGGAATAGTCCCGGTTGTGCAATTTCACCACTGCAATTGTTTTTTTTTCTCTTGATACTTAACATTGTTCATTCTTGGGCATTCTCACACTGCAAGCTACTCCTTGATCAGTACTAAAGTTTCCGTTCCCTCTTTTTCCTGACACAGGAATATTCAAAACTATTCCTGTCCCTTTTTACCTAGGTTTCTATTACTGCCATGTCATAATCTGACATCGTAAATGGTGCTTGCAGATTATCAAGCTTGTACAATTCATGTCTTGCATTAATTGACAATTAAGCAATTAAACCCAGTTTTTAGGTGAACAGGGAGTGGACAGGGATGTCTTTCATCCCTGGTTGAACAGCTGCCAAAAGAGGATTAACTCACCTTTGCTCACAATGGTTTGATTTTCTAGTCAAATAGAGCTTTTGACGTTGAACATGTGATGGATTTCAGAGATGAAGTTAGTGATGGCTTATGCCCAAGTGTTTGGACCCAAACTGCCTCAAAACAACTGAATTCAATGGTGATCAATGAAGAAAGGAAAATGATCATGTTTACTGGACCTCAGTCCAGCGATATCACTGCATCGTATCTTTGAAATCAGTGATTGCTTCATCCTCCATTTAAAAATCAATCTAAGGCGAGTTTGATGATAATTCCACAATAACCAGTTCCATTCACATTTCTTCAGGAAATCAAGATAAACAATATTCAGGCCGGTGGAAAAGTAGTAAACAACATTTCTGCAAAATGAGTATCAGGCAAAGAATATTTCCCAAAACTCCTTCTGACGATCAATAAAATTACCATTTTTTAAATCTTCTATCACAGCTCACCACTTCCAGTCTATCTTCACATTATGTTGCATCACAAAGACTGGATATATTATTAGCATACCTTCTACCCGAGGCACACCCATACTCTCTTCTACCTTCTAGAAGATACAGTAGCTTGAAAGCCCAAACGTCCAGACTTAAGAAGAACTTCTTCCAAATGGCTATCAGATCCGTGAAACAATCACCTCTTTCTTACTCTCTTCCCAGAGGTACTGCCAAGAACTCTTAACTTGACCTCATTTGGTTATTCTGTTCTTGCACATTATTTTATTTGCACTTTTTTACATTGCATTACAATCTTTGCACCATCCGACAGTTGTGTATTTGTTATATTTATTTTGTATCTATCATTACCATGTACAGTGGCTTGCAAAAGTATTCATACCCCTTGAACTTTTCCACATTTTGTCACGTTACAACCACAAACGTAAATGTATTTTATTGGGATTTTATGTGATAGACCAACACAAAGTGGTGCATAATTGTGAAGTGGAAGGAAAATTATACATGGTTTCCAAATTTTATTACAAATAAAAAACTGAAAAGCATGGCGTGCAAAAGTATTCAGCCCCCCTGAATCAATACTTTGTAGAACCACCTTTCGCTGCAATTAGAGCTACAAGTCTTTTGGGGTATGTCTCTACCAGCTTTGCACATCTAGAAACTGACATTTTTGGCCATTCTTCTTTGCAAAATAGCTCACGTTCAGTCAGATTGGATGGAGAGCATCTGTGAACAGCAATTTTCAAGTCTTGCCAGAGATTCTCAATTGGATTTAGGTCTGGACTTTGACTGGGCCATTCTAAAACATGAATATGCTTTGATCTAAACCATTCCATTGTAGCTCTGGCTGTATGTTTAGGGTTATTGTCCTGCTGGAAGGTGAACCTCCACCCCAGTCTCAAGTTTTTTGCAGACTCTAACAGGTTTTTTTTCCAAGATTGCCCTGTATTTGGCTCCATCCATCTTCCCATCAACTCTGACCAGCTTCCCTGTCCCTGCTGAAGAAAAGCATTCCCACAGCATGATGCTGCCACCACCATGTTTCACAGTGGGGATGGTGTGTTCAGGGTGATGTGCAGTGTTAGTTTTCCACCACACATAGCGTTTTGCATTTAGGCCAAAAACTTCAATTTTGGTCTCATCAGACCAGAGCACCTTCCTCCACATGTTTGCAGTGTCCCCCACATGGCTTGTGGCAAACTGCAAACGGGACTTCTTATGGCTTTGTTTCAACAATGGCTTTCTTCTTGCCACTCTTCCATAAAGGCCTGATTTGTGGAGTGCACGACTAATAGTTGTCCTGTGGACAGATTCTCCCACCTGAGCTGTGGATCTCTGCTGCTCCTCCAGAGTTACCCTGGGCCTCTTGGTACTTCTCTGATCAATGCTCTCCTTGCCCGGCCCGTCAGTTTAGGTGGACGGCCATGTCTTGGTAGGTTTGCAGTTGTGCCATACTCTTTCCATTTTCGGATGATGGATTGAACAGTGCTCCGTGAGATGTTCAAAGTTTGGGATATTTTATTATAACCTAACCCTGCTTTAAACTTCTTCACAACTTTATCCCTGACCTGACTGGTGTGTTCCTTGGGCTTCATGATGCTGTTTGTTCACAAATGTTCTCTAACAAACCTCTGAGGCCTTCACAGAACAGCTGTATTTATACTGAGATTAGATTACACACAAGTGGGCTCTATTTACTAATTAGGTGACTTCTGAAGGCAATTGGTTGCACTGGATTTTATTTAGGGGTATCAGAGTAAAGGGGGCTGAATACTTTTGCATGCCACACTTTTCAGTTTTTTATTTGTTAAAAAATTTGAAAACCATGTATAGTTTTCCTTCCACTTCACAATTATGCGCCACTTTGTGTTGGTCTATCACATAAAATCCCAATAAAATACATTTACGTTTGTGGTTGTAACGTGACAAAATGTGGAAAAGTGAAAAGCGGTATGAATACTTTTGCAAGCCACTGTATACTGTGGGGTCAAGGAAAGAGTGTTCACGTTGCGGCCCTGTTTCCACCAATCTTTCCACCGCCACGCACAAGAAGCGCAAGACAGACACCATTGTATGCAGATGCCGAGAAGTGTGTTCAGCTCTGGCTGAACAACTTCTAATCTTGTGGGTGGACTCAACAAGAAGTGAAGATGTACACTGTGTATTCTGTGAGCTTCATGTAAACAATTAATTTCATTGCACCCTGCTGTTTGTGGCCATACACTAATCTGAATGAATCTCATCTTCAATATCCTGGAGTTCAGTATTGACCAGAAGAAGACAGACTAAGTATCTAAATGCATGAATAGGCTGGAGGTGTATTATACCATCAGTACAGAACTCTGTATATTAGTAGGGAATTTTGTCGCATCATCAAGGATCTTTGCTCCACTGCATGAATTCTGAATGCATTTAAAATGTAGATAAGATTACCTGAGCGTGCATTTTTTATGAAAACTACATAGGGGTTTCCCAGACAGCAAAAGTCTTCACTAGGGTTCTCCTCAATAATCTTCACCCGATGGCTGGAGCAACTCTCCAAATGTCTGTATGAATTCTACCCATTTGGAGTCCAGATGGGCTTGACCATCACTCCACATCAACTCCAAGACAAATGCAGGGAGTAGTTACTGTCATTATACTATACCCGTGCATTCCACTAATTGCTAGGGACGAACAAATAGCCTCCTCAAATTCCACTGCCCACAGAAATGCCCACAGCGGACCTACTGGTGTACAGCAAATTCACAGGATAAACTGTACGATCTCTGTCATATACACTCCAGAATTGTCACTCCAACTTCAGTCATCAAGATGATGTTTTTAGGCAATACTTGTATGGGCGCATTTTGTGGGGTTGAGTCCAAACCATTATCAATTTGTTCACTGCAACATGTGAAAGAATAGGACTTGCATTTAACATCGACACAACGAAGATTCTCCTCAAGCCTGGTTCTGCAGTAGAACACTGCCTACTGACAATAATGTTTTCACATGCAACCTTGGAAAGCATGGACCATATCCATATCCTGGGAGCCATCTCAATGAAGGCAGACATTTACAGAGTGTTGTCTGAGTCCATGTGCCTCTGATGCTGCTGGAAACAAGATTTTCATTGTACCTGTACCTCATTGTACTTGTGCATATGACAATAAACTCTGCTTGTCTTGACTTGTTTGACTTGGTGAAGAGACCTGAGATTCTCAATGCCTCCCTGACTGTAGCTTCTCCATTGTTGGTTTTCCAGGGATTTCAACAAGCCAATGATCAATTTACATTTTTCAAGTAAGCTTTGGAACCATCCTTGAATTACTTCCTCTGTCCTGATCGGTGTTTTCTTTTGTACACAAAAACATGCCGGCATGCATCATTAATAAACATACATCACTTGTCTGGAAAATGAAATAATAACATATAACTTTTTACAGGTGTCTGTACACCGCACTGATGTGTACAAAAAAAAACAATAGTCCTTGAGATCTATTGTAGCTAGAGTTCCATGATAATTTTACATGCTGGTGTGGTGTGCTGTCAGCAGGGGTACTTTCTTCACTGTCATCTGCCTCAGCTGAGATTCATTCATCCATCATCATTGAAAACATTAGCGACGCAGTGGTGCTGGTTTCCAACGGGAACGGTCATGGACGTATCACACATCTCCGAACTCCAGTTCCTGTGGACATCCGCTGCTGGAAGTATAGGACTTTGGTGCATGTGCTTTATCATCATTCCTTATAATGCTATGTACGACAGTGATCGCAACTTCTACTGAAGTGTGAATGGCCCTTGGCTCGCTAGAAGCTCATCTGCCCTTTGACAGGTCTTGTTTTTGGCCCCGCTGGGGGTCCACAGCCCCCTCCTCACCGAACCAGGTGGGGGAGACGGTTTAGTCTCTGAATATTTGACCATGGAGCAGGTAGCACAGGATTACATGATACCCGTGATGGGGGAACTCCCCCTGCCCTTAGCTGAGAGATTGTCCTCAAATATCCAAAGTAAACCTTATTTTTATGGAAATATATTGTTGTTTTGCAGTGTTTTACAGCAGGGTCAGGTTGGTGATAGTCTTACTATTTAAGAACTGTCCATTCGCTTATGCACTTCAGCAAACAAGTCTATGTCATCTTGGAATTCAGCTTCCATGTAGGCAAGTGTTATCTGCCTGCTGCAGCTCAATGACTGAGGTTGTAATGATCTTGATTTGGGTTGAACAGTTTCTCATGCATGCTGTAGATATGCTCAGATAGAGGAAGTTTCATAGAGAATAAAGTGTACAAGAACATAAGGAAATTGGAGAATGATTAGACCACCTGGTTCCTCAAACCTGTCCCGTCTTTCAATATGATCATAGCTGATGAGCCTATGACTCAACTCCTCCTCTGTGCCATTGCCTCAATTCCCTGATCTCTCAAAAATGTATTAACCTCCTATGTAAATACCTACAGTGATCCAGCATCCACTGTCCTCAATGTAAGAGAATTCCAGAAATTCACATTCCTCTGGGAGACATAATCCATTAGCCTCAATTATAACTATCTCCTAATCTCCTAACTATGAAACATCCCAAGCCATGCCTCCTTAGGACCTAGCATTTTGATTAAGGTTATTGCTCATTCAACTAAATTCCAAAGCGTACAGATCTTTTTAGCTGTTTGTGATCCTAGGAATTTGCCAAGTTAATTTATTCTGAACTAGCATATCCTTAAGCAAAGCAAGCATAAAAGGACCAATACTAACCAATTCCAAATGCAACCTCACCAACATCCTGCATAATTCTTAAACTTCTCTACTTCTGATTTCCAACCCCCTTGCAATTTTGTGGTGAGTAAGATTGAGAAGAAAGTTTGAACGATTGTATGGTCTTGCTTGATCCCTGTCTTCACTGGGATTGTGTTTTTATGGTGGATCCATTGGTTTGATTCAGAGCTGGCTACATCATGGCAAATATTAAAGTGAGTTACTGAAGACACTGAATTCCTGAAATAAAAACACAAAATCCCAACAATGTCCAATGAGTCTAGTAGCATCTATGGAAAAAGAAATAGTTATTAATTTTACAGTACTGAAGGAAGGGCATTGACCTGAAAAGTTAAATATGTTTAGGTTTATTGTTGTCACCTGTATCAAGGTATAATGAAAGGCTTTGTTTTGCATGCAATCAAATCAAATAATACCTAACACAAATACTGTACAATCATGCCAAGCTCTAGTATAATAGTTAGTGCAAAGTGAAAGATACAGCATACAGACTATAGTTCCCAGTATTGGAGAGACAAAGTCCAATGTCCACTGTGGGAAAGGTTGGAGAACCATAGCTTCTGGAAGGGGCATTCATACGCCTGATAACAGAGAGGAAGAAGCTGTATCTTCTGCGAGATGGGAGCAGGGAGAAGGAACGATGGGGGTGTTTATTAAAGGTTAAATCAAGGTCTTTAGCTTCTCTTAGATTTTGATGGCTGCTTTCCCGATGCAGTGTGAAGTGTAAATGGAGTCAACAGTGAAAGTCTGATCTGTGTGATGAACTGGGCTGCACCCACATTTCTCTGCAAAGTCTGAACAGTCTCGACTGAGACCTCACCCATTCCTTCTCTCCAGAGATGCTACCTTTCCTGCTGAGTTACTCCAGCATTTTGTGTCTATCTTTGGTGTAAACCAGCATCTGCAGTTCCTTCCTACACATTTCGTGGCAACTTCTTGTGGTCTTGGGCAAAGCCGTTCCCAAACCAAGTAGTGAAAGGATTGTGTCATGTGACTAACTCGACTCAGGGTAGCAATGATGTTTACAGAAATGATCCAGGGGGAGTCTGTGAGGAGCCCTTGAATAAACTACGCACTCCTGGCTAGAGCTCCCCGTCTAAAATGTATTAATTTATACACTCGCCAAATGGAGTTAATCAAAATTAAGAACCCGTTAAACACTAATAAACAGATGGAATAAGTCATTAACAACAATATCAATGGTAGAAATTCATGATTTATGAAAATTATATCACACTAATGACTCAATTCAAAAATCCTTCATTATTCATAAATTGCTTTAGAACACCCTGGGATCGGGAAAGAACGCCTGGGATCGGGAAAGAACGCCATATACATTCCCACACAGGGATTATTCGGTTATTGCCGATAAAGTCACTGTCCCTATGTACCGCTTGTCTCGTCCATCTCTTTGTATGGGATTTACTGTAACACGGAACGATAAAATATCTTCCCAACTTATATTTGGGTCATTAATTCCTGAAAAATAAAATCTTCGTGCACAAAAGCAACAGGAATAGTGAGGTCTATCGGCAATTAAGTGATTTGCGACCACGATGCCGTGGACACCCCACATCACAGTGTTAGCCTAGTGACCCACACAACTCCCTCTTCCTTCCTCGTGGGGTGAGTGAGAGAAGGTCCCAGCCATCGCTCACTCACGGCTCTCTCCGTCTGAGCGGCCGCTCGCCCAACGCTCGGCGAGACCGACCGCAGTTCACGCCCTGACGCGATTGACGAGGCGGCGGGGCGGGCTTGGCTTGGCTTGGCTCGGGAGGGGAGCAAGAGGCGTGTCGGGGCCGCTGGCTCCACCCCGTCCCCCCAGCCCGGTGTGATAGATAGGCGGAGAGTGGGCGCCGACACTGGCAGTCTCTGCTCTCACGCTTCGGTGTGTTGGCCCCGTTAGCCGGTGTCGTTGCCGGCCGCCTCTGTCGGGGGAGCGGGCTGTGAGGATGTAGCTCGGCTCTTTATGCTGCTCCACACACGTTGCCGATCGGAATTTGTACTATTTATTTTTCGCCAGCCCCTGCCCCCTCTCCTATCTCCTCTCTTTTGTATTATGGGGAAAGAGCAGGAACTTCTGGAAGCCGCTCGGATTGGGAATGTAGCTGTGGTGGAAAAATTGCTAAGTGGCAAAAAGGGATTATTGGGAAGTGGATCGGGTTCCATTCCACTCTCCAGCTTGCTGAGGTAAGTTGCAGTGATTTCTACAGCCGTGCCGGTTGTATCTGCTTTACTACAATGACAAATGTGCATTTTTATTACAATCCCGCGTTTTAAGCGGATCAAATAGAAACACCTACAGCTCGGACTGCAAAAGGTAAAGTGAGGAGATTGCATTTCTTCCATTTCCTGCCAGAATTGATTTTTTTCCCCCAAGAGAAATGTGCAGAGTGAGCCTCCTTTTATTTCATACGCTGTATTGTGTGTTTTTTTTGGTTCGGTTTCACACTATATGGGTTAAATCGTCAAATTGGGGATTGACTGGACGACGTTTACTTCATCTACTCTCGCCCCCGGAGCATTTTCTCAGAAAGTTTTGGAATTTTGTGATTACCTTGGGGCAAGATAATGGTGCTCCAACACTGATCAATTCACAGGTGCCAATGCAACACATCCAAGTAAAGTTATAGGAGCATCCTTTTATGTGTGAGTTATTGCCTTAATCGTGTGGATTACTTGCATACAATTGAGCAATCAACATTTCTCTTGAAATGGGTGACCGATGAATGCATTTGAAACGTATGTGGCGTTGGTAATTATGCAATAGGTAAAGCACACTCGCTCGGGGCGGCAGGGGGGAGAGAAATTAGAAATACTTGGATGGGGGATGGGCTGTAGGACCAGGCTGTGGAATAGTAGTAGACAAAATGCGAGCTTCGGGAGGACAGTGACTGGCGGTTACACCGGAGCATCGCCGAAAATACAACACATCAGCAAGAAAGACCTCGCGCTTGCAAGAAGCTCGGGTTCACTTTTAGCATCGCGTGGATGAAAGGCTCGGTTTTTGGTTTTGAAAGGCGACTTTGTATTGGGGATGAGAGGGAACAAGACAAAGCCGGCACTCGGTGGCAAATTCTCCTGGCGGCGGGGTTTAGCATTTCATTTGTGTTTCAACGAGGAGGGATGGGACACATTGTAGCCAGATGAAGCGGTCGTTGACATTTGGCGATCCCTCTGGGTTCACTGGAGTTGTTTCCTGCTGCTCACTTCAAATCTCCAGCATCCTTGTTGCTCGACTGCCTGGCAAATCGCGCTCCTTGATCGAGAGGGCAACGAACCCGCCTTAGCAGGGAGCAGCATCGCGGTCTTGGTTAAAGTTTAGCTTGATGTTTTGGTTGGACGTTCGCCACTTGAACTGTGCAATTAACTTCTCAGCCAAAAGTGTTCCTCCGAGGCGACGGATAGGATATATTTATTCACGGGAGAAACCACTCTGCGTGATATTTGCATAACATGGCGTTGGCTCCGACAATTTACTGTTGGATGCTTGGAATAGCTGGGATAGTTGAGTCCGGGTGGCGGATTGCGAATGGACACGGACACTTCATCCCAATGCAATGAATGCCATTTCCCACAGCACATGGCTGTCAATGAATGATGGCATTTATTTTGTAGAGAGTTGTTGAGCCTTTGTAAATTCAGAGAAGCAAATGACTTTGTTATCAATACTTGGATTTATTGTTATATAGTCTGAAGAAGGGCCTCGACCCGAAATGTCACCCATCCCTTCTCTCCAGAGATGCTGCCTGGCCCGCTGAGTTACTCCCAACAATTTGTGTCTGTCTATCTTTGTTATCAATAAATATTTATTAAGAAGTAGCACATTTGATCTTTCCATTCTTTATCAACATATCTCCACTATTGCTGAACTGGATATGATGCTTTGTTGTTTGTCCGCTCCTAGCTGGAGTGTCACTTGCATAGGTTTCTGTTTCTATGTCTGCATAGCTACCCCTGGTAAATTTAACATTAGCACCCTCTTATTCCTCATTTATTGGCAGCTACAAAGAAGCAATGTCCAAATGCATGGTTGTTTTCCACCCAAATGCTGACATTACCTTGCACCTTATTGTTTTAAAGTGTCCAATTGTTGGCCGTGCAACAGGAATGTCCTCCAAATATAGACGAGGAAGATGACCATTGTATTTTTCTCCATTCCTTGGCCACTGACTTTATGGTAACCGTGAAACTTAAACATGCTGTTCTTGGCCATGTTGTCATGTTTGACTCAGAGATGACCTTCAGCTCACATCTGCGATGTTGGTTTTATAATATGGTCTGTTTTCATTCCTGTCTCGGTTTATTTGGATCTGGCATCAGAAACACTCATCCATGCCTTCTTTGTTACTTACAGGGTACCTATTAAAGTATATCACCACCAAGCTGTGCTTCCCTCCATACATTTCTACAAGTCAGCCACTAAATATTTACTGGAAGTCATTTACTCAGCCCCTCACTATTTCCTGACTAATACTGAGTTCTAGTTACGCAATGCCCCAATCTAAAAATGTTCTCTCTTGTGTTCAAATCTCAGCATATGCACAACGTTCAGATTAACCTTCCAGTTATAGCTTTATTGTTATCTCTGTATTTAATCACCACCCATAGGTGCTTATGACTCAGCTGCCAAGGGATTAAACTCTGAACTTCTCCTCAATCATTCTGTCTTTTTCCTTTTGGGTACTTCTTAAGCCTATCTACATCTCCTAATGTGTCCTAATGGTAATGGTTTGAGCCATCCTGAAACATTTTGCCAGTTTACAATTTGCTATTATATTTAAAAAACAATCTGTATTATGATTTGAGATATGATTGATGCTTTTAATATATTGAGTTAAGGATCATTTATAGATCTGCAAAGTACCAATTGGCAGACATTCCATTGTAAGACTTCAATATTCTGGACTTCTCCAGAACAAATAATTTATTTTACTGGCATGTTAAATAACTTTGGGGGGGGGGGGGGGGAGGGGAGGATGATCCCAAGTTGGTTTAAATTACAAATAGAAAGACTGATTTTGTTAAGCATGTCAATGTCCACATTTTACAGAGAGATATCAGTTGTCCATTATTTGTCTGTCACAATGGCAAAGCTGTCTGAGACATTCCTGGGCTCTGTTAGCAAAGCTCTGTGCAGTGACAGGGTTTTGTATGCCTTGATCTGGTAATGAGAGGGGGAGACACAAACTCTTTGATGAAGCTGCTGATAAATCCTTGACAGACAGTAAAGACATGACCAGTTTGACAATTAGCAAAGCTGGAGCAGGTTTCATTTTTTAAGTGCGCTAATGTCCATAATGTTCAGAAACATTCAATAACTATCAGGGCAGATCTGTCTCTGTCTGCCTGGCAGCAGCCTGTTTGTAGTAACTGGGCTGTGGTTGTGTATATGCTGAGAGCAGTGTTCTGCAGAGCAGACGACTGGGCCCAGGGAACATGTGGCAGCGGACTCTTTAAATAATCCAATAATGCAATGCCAACTCTACTGATTTCGTAGTTCAGCAAATTTATCCATTGAGTCTGGTATGGGTTCAGGAAGTGAGAAAATTGGCAGTAGGACAGGTAAGTAGAGCTATATTTTATTAATTAAAAAAATTCATGTGTATTATATTTAATTATTAATGGTTTTGTTTTTCTTAATGGATCCTGAGTGATATGTCTGATATTAAAGACATCCAAACATTCATAACCTATGGCAGCATGAACACTTGATGAAGACAAGTTGGGAAACCTCAATGATTGTCAAAGCTGCCTGTTCATGTAACTGCCTATATATTTCAGGAGACGTTGTGCTGTGTCGTACCTTTATGCTGGTGCTCATGCCTGGTTCCAACCATGCTGGTAGGGACATGTGAACGTACGGCAGCTAGAGACAGGACAGCATCAGATTTGCCCTATTTAAAAATGAAATAATTAACATGTTGGCATGCATTTTACAAAAAGATAACGTATCAAAGATATATTTTAATATTCATATTTTGCAAGAAGCACAAATAATTAAAGGTTGAGAATTGTCAGTGCCTTATCTAGTCTGAGTGATGATTGGGTCTGATGATCACACTTGATGATCGCACTGCTGTTGGAGTTTCTGTTTATTTTTTATTTTTGCAGATAATTAGTGTGTAATTATTCTTCCTTCACTGCATTTTTCTGAAAATATTCCCCTACCTTTGTCCTGGTTTGTTTTATTGACCCTCTTAAATATTCTGTTTACTGAGATAAATTACGTTGTTTGCTGCACAAGTGTGTTTGCTTTGAGTCCTGTGCCCTCACCTTAGATCGTAGAAAAGTTGATAATAAATATGCTGATTTTATTTTAAAATCTTTTTACTACCTGTCTTTTAACTCTCGCAGCCGTATAATATGCATTGAAGTGCATGGGCACACATATCCTGCTCCAGATCTAACCAGCACAGGATCTGCAGTAGATTTTCAAATATAGCACGTTTATGCTCTTGTGGTCCAGAGTGGAGTGTACTGATGTCGTTTCTGGTGGGAGCCTTTGATCAAGTTCTGTGTTTCTTGTTGGATGCGGAAACTTGACATTACTAAATTTATATGAGCACATGCTACCATGAACTGGTGACAGCTACCAAAAACATTCTTGTAATAATTGCTGAGCTGTATCTTTTCAGGAACACTGTTGTGATCATTTTGTAAACTAGATTCAAATATGTGGCTCTTTCAGTTTTTCTTGCAATAAACTTGTGAAAGATTTGTATCCAAAAGCAATATGCCAGTAACATTCTCCAGAACTGTTAAGGTAGTGTGATGCAAAAGTGGTCCCAAAGTATCAATGCAGACTTGATAATAACAATAGCCATCGTATTATTTTCATGTACTAGAGTGAATTACCAGTGGTGAGGGACTAGTTAATGGACGAGGAACCATTTACATTTGAATTTGATTCAGTAGTCTATTAATGTAAAAATAGTAATGGCTATTTTTAAGGCAGCAATAGATGGATTCTTGATTAGTACGGGTGTTAGGGGGTATGGGGAGCAGGCAGAAGAATGGGGTTGGGAGAGAGAGATGAATCAGTCATGATTGAATGGGCCTTGATGGGCTGAATGCCTCATTCTGCTCCTATCACTTATGAACTTATGAAAATGCTAGAAATGTTTAGTAGACATTTGCAGAGGGAGGAAGAGAACTAATGTTTTAGTACCATGAACTTTCATCAGAACAAGGAAAATTTAGAAATAAACAATTTTAAGGGGCAGAGAGAATAGAATAAAGATGATCTGTAGTAAATTGATGAGGGGTTGGACGCTACATGCAGTGGTTGGTATTCATCTTGAAAGAAGATGGTAAACACATGAGAAGGCATAAATAAGAGGAGATGAATGAAATCTAAATACCAAAAGGGTAAGGAAAAATATATTGAATGCTGTAAATGTGAGATACATGGCTGGAATTTATTGGAAATTCTACGCAACACAACAATGGACTGGGTAGGACTACGAGTCATCGCCTTTGAGCTTGTGTTAAACTTCACTGGAACAGTGACGTTGGTCAGAATGGGAGTTGAATGGAGAATTAATATGATTGGCACCTGGATGCCAATGGACTGGGAGGTGCTCTGCAAAGTGGATTAATGTTGCAAAACTCTGTGCATAATGGATATAAATGTCCCTGCTTGGTTATGACCAGATACCATCATGATTGCACACCAAGTTTGAATCTTTTTTTGAGTGGTGATCATGCTAACATCATTAATCTAAGAAGCAAAAATCTTTGTGCCTGCTGGCTAAACAAATCTGTAGATTTTGATGGTGGACTTGGAATGAAAACCACGTTGTGTTTCAGACTGCTTCATCGCTCTCATGACTGTATCCTGATCATTGAATATATCCCAAGTAGACATTTTAAAAAGTAGAAGCATTCAGTGTTTGAGACAAACTGGAAGAAACGTATTGAAAACCAATATGATGATATGTGTAAGTACATTTCTGAGTCGTTCTTGGTGATTTCTTCCCCGTGTGTGACTATTTCTATTTATAGTTTGCTCAAATGTTCCAGAATAAAATATACATTGACCAGGATGTTGAGAAAGAAAACATCAGCAGAAGTTGTCTCTCCATCTGTTTTTACTCAGAATTTGGCTGATCATCAAATATTGAATGATCAGTGTCTAAACCACAAAGTCTGCATCAGGTTGAGTATTGTCATGAAAGAAAGCATAGGTTGATGAAAGCTCTCGCTATAGACGACTGACACTTCATATTGCAGTAGATGAGTGAAATAATTATTCAGCTTATTTCATTATTGGTGGGAGATTATTGTTTCCTTTTCTTTCATATTGCTCTTCTGAGAACACCAAAGTTAAATTTGCCTTTTTTTCTGGTTATGTTGTTGGGTTCTTGTATCTAAGGTTGCAGAGTGGAAGATTTATTTACAGATGAGTGTTTGGTGGCAGATTTTAATTATTAGAAAATATAGTGTAGGAGGCCAGAAAATGGAGTTTCATTTGAGAGTATATGGCAAAATGAGGAGGATAAGCACGCAAATGAACAACACAATTGAGCAAAACACGAGTTAGCAACAAGTTTTTTGGTTCCATTTGCAAGATCTGATGAAAACTTGAATTTAAGGTTGGGTATGCTTCTGTTCATTCAGCATATAACGAGGGATGTTGATGTTGTGAGTGATGGATGTTGATAATAAAATATAGCTATCAAAATCCGTGGAGGAGGGACAATGGAGGCAAAATGAGTAATGACAAAAACGAGCAAAGGCAATGAAGTGTAATCTGATGTGAATATTTTAGAGGGTGCACACCTTCATCCTTCTAACATCGCTCTTTATTACAAAGGTAGACACAAAATGCTGGAGTAACTCAGCGGGACAGGCAGCACCTCCGGAGAGAAGGAATGGGTGAAGTTTCGGGTCGAGACCCTTAATCAGACTAATTGGGGGGGGAGGGGGAGGGAGGGAGAGGGAGTGAGAGGGAGTGAGAGGGAGGGAGTGAGAGGGAGGGAGGGAGAGAGAGAGAGAGAGGGGGAGAGAGAGAGACAGAGACAGAGACAGAGAGTTGAAGTTAGAAAAGTCAATGTTCATACCGCTGGGGTGTAAGGTACTCCAGCAAAATATGAGGTGCTGTTCCTCCAATTTGCGCTGGGCCTCACTCTGACAATGGAGGAGGCCCAGGACAGATTAGGAGGGCGAGTTAAAGTGCTGAGCTACCTGTGGATCAGGTAGGTTAAGGTGGACTGAGCGGAGGTCTTCAGTGAAACGATCGCCGAACCTGCGCCTGGTCTCGCCAATGTACAGAAATTGACATCTGGAACAGCGGATATAACAGATGAGGTTGGAGGAGGTGCAAGCAAACTGTACAAACTATCAGGGTCTTTGGATAGAGTTGAGGGGGGAGGTAAAGGGACAGGTGTTGCATCTCCTGCGGTTGCAGGGGAAAATACCTGGGGAGGGGGTGGTGTGGGTGGGAAAGGACGTGTTGACATGGGAGTTGCGGAGGGAACGGCCTCTGCAGAAAGCGGTGGAGATGCGCAGATGTGGCCAGTAGTGGGATCCCGTAGGAGGTGGCAAAAGTGTTTTTGGATTATAAGCTGTATGTGACGACTGATGGGATGGAAGGCGAAGGCAAGGAGGACTTGGTCCTTCTTGCGAATGGGGAGGGGGAGCAAGAGCGGGGCTGCGGGATATCGTGGAGACTCTAGTGAGAGCCTCATTTATAATGGAAGAAGGGAACCCCCGTTTCCTATAGAATGAGAACATCTCCGATGAACTAGTATGGAAAACCTCATCCTGGGCACAGATGCGGCGTAGACATAGGAATTGGGAGTAGGGGATAGTCTTTACAGGAAGCAGGGTGGGAAGAAGTGTAGTCTAGATAATTATGGGAGTCAGTAGTTTTGTAGTAGATGTCGGTCAATAATCTGTCTCCAGTGATGGGAGACAGTGAGATCCAGAAACGATAGGGCGATGTCAGAGATGGTCCAAATGAATTTGAGTGAAGGATGGAAATTAATCGTGAAGTTGATGAAGTCAGTGAGTTCTGCATGGGTGCAGGAGGTAGCAACGATGCAGTCGTCAATGTAGTGGAGGTAGAGTTTGGGGATGGGGCCAATGTACGCCTGGAACAGTGATTGTTCACTGTACTCTCCAAAGAGGAGGCATAGGTCCATGCAAGTGCCCATAGTTACACCTTCGATTTGGAGGAGTCGATGGAGTCTAGGTATGTGAAAATTAATTAACATGAACAAGCAGAAACCATCGGTCTGCCAGGACAGTTCTGTTTGTGGATTTTGGGGAGAAGGTAAAATCTGGCTTGCGGGTTTGGGGACTGATAAGGTTGGAGGATTTGGAGGGCAGAGAGCCTGAAGTAATAAAATCAGAAACGGTGTGTGATATTAAGGTGTGGTGCTCATCTGTGGGGTCAAATAGATCTTGTTACAAATTGGCCATAAGTTGGTTTGAAATGTTTATTTTGTGAGAAGTTGTCATTTTCATATTGGGAGCCATTGCAGCCAGTTTTGCCCAGAAAATTCATGTACACATCAAACTATAAATTGTTTGAAGGTTATTTTAATTTTGACAAAGAAGAATCTTGCGTAAGCTGTCGGAACAATCCACAAAGGTATCTATTGTCCAAACCTGGGATTAAATGAAAACATGACGTTTCTGACTATGCAGCATTTCCTTTTAGTATCTGTCCATCACTAGTCTGATGAAAATTTTGAATCTCCATATTTGACTGAGGTGGAAATTTACTCAAAGACAGGCTGACACTTGGCTTACTAATATCTTTTGTCTAATTTTATCTTTGTAGCAGTAGATATTTTAAGATATTTAGGAAAGCTTTTATTGAAAATATGAAATAAATCTATGCTAATCAGATGGTACAATGTTTTTGTCTGCTTTCCTTCCACTTGTGCAATTCTCTATCTAAAATATAATCTTCAAAAATGAGTATTGGGAAGTTAACATCTGCATTTCCTTGTGATAAGAGTAAAGAAATATTCAGGATTCTGAAAGTTTGCGTGGAAAGCCATAATAATGGCTCGTGTAGACGTACTGATGTAGTAGTGGGTGTACTTTGATGTTTGGAAAATTACCTGGAGCCTTTTGGCTGACCTGGGCTCTCCAGCGTGTGCTCAATGCTAATACCAGAAAAATGATACAGTGGTGATATAATCAACACAATGAATATGTGTCTTCTGATTCAGACACAATCGCTCATAAACTGATGAAGTATTTTCAAATCTGAATTAGTATTAACTCAGAAAATATGATTTGTGTCTTTTGAAGATATTCTATCTGATATTTAATCCCCATTTGGTCAATAATCCTGGCAATAATATGCCTAAACTGATATTGATGCGTGTGGTGTTCAAAGCAATGAAAAGATACATTGATGAAACTAGGTTTGATGAAATTAAGTAATTTTACTAAACTCCAAAGGTGGGATACTTTCTAAAGTATTTTTCAAATAGCAGCACAATTGTCATTTGTTAATTTATTCAGTTTTACGAACCTTCTATTTGAAAAGCTATTAGAGAATATTGTTGGTACTTAATTTACCTTTGCATTAACTTCCCTTTACAGAATTTTAAGAGACGGAATAATTTTTTTTCATGTGCATTTTAAGCTATTTTACAAAGTTCCGAGCTAACAGTGCCATTTGGAAAAGGTTTTCTGCACCCAAGGGATGGTTATTTTAATTTATTCACTCCTGGATACGAGGATCTGCTGTGATGTTTAACAGTTGCATCCCTTGAGGCTGATAGGGAGCCTTGAAGTCTACAGGTTTATTAAGTTGGGAGATTTTGACATGGTGTTATTGAGGGAATGATGATATGTCAAAGGCAAATGGAGAAGCACTTGGGAGGGAAGCAGAAGTCTGAAATGTTCTTATGGACCACATAGTTCACAAAGTTGTGCCATGAAGCTCACGAAGTTGAAATCTGATGAATATGTGAGATTCTTGATGAAGCAGGCTTGTTGCGTTTCAGCCCTTTAGAGATTCATGGAGGGAGTGTCGGAGAGAGTGAAATTGCAAGGTATTGGAAATCTGATGGTTAAATAGAAGTTTAATTGTGGATCATGCTGAACTTGTTTTTTCTGGATCTGCACTCAACACAACTGATGTGCCTTTATAGGTGGGTCAGTAGTTTATTGGATCAAGGTGCAGTTGACATGGAATACCCAGCGTCTGACCTGTTGCTAAGGAATCTATCCCAGTGGTTTGCCCAGTATAGTTATAATGGTGGCTGCTGGAATGATGGATGCAAATGAGAGAATGCCATTAACTCATAAGGAATGATGTTAAACTTTCCTGCTAAAATTTGATAATGCATGTTGCTCATCTAGTGTGTTGTTACTTACACTTCCCAATCCCAGTTTTTCCATGTTGAGAACTCCTTTTGTATTTATGCAACCTAACTGAAGTTCAACTTTGTGCAGTCGTTGTTTAATGGCCTCGCTCTGACCATGGGATGATGGGAAGGTTGTTAAAATGGTGAATATCATTGACTGTAGAACATATGTGTAGGAAGGAACTGTAGATGCTGGTTTACACTGAAGATAGTCTCAGTCGTGAAGAAGGGTCTCGACCCGAAACGTCGCCTATCTCCTTCGCTCCTTAGATGCTGCTGCACCCGCTGAGTTTCTCCAGCTTTTTGTGTAACCCTCAGTCGTGACTCTTGGTCTGAAGAAGGGTCTCGCCCTGAAACATCACCTATTGCTTTTCTCCAGAAATGCTGCTGACCCGCTGAGTTACTCTGGCATTTTGTGCCTATCTTGACTGTAGAATATAGTTCTGCTGGATGATTTCCAGGGTTATAACTTCACCAGAACAAGTTTGTTTGAGGCACAAAAACTAAATAGAAAGCATCTGCTGAACCTTATAAATACTTAACCTGCTGAATGTTTCCACCAATTTCCATTTATATTTTGCAATGCTGTTTTGTGCATCTTGTCACAATTAAATTGATACCTAAACCCCTTGTTGTATTCAGCCTACTTGGCTGTTCCCTGTCATCATGATGATGGTGAGGACTGCCAGAGAAGGTCACTTCAGTTTTCTGCCTGTAAATAGTTATGGAGGATTCATCCTTGGACTCTACTATCAGGGATCTTTGCTTGTAAACAATTTAAGTGGCCTGCCCCATTCATGAAAGGATGCGCAACACAGCTAACATAGAAACATAGAAAATAGGTGCCGGAGGAGGCCATTCTGCCCTTTGAGCCAGCACCGCCATTCATGGTGATCATGGCTGATTGTCCCCTATCAATAACCCATGCCTGTCTTCTCCCCATACCGCTTGACTCCACTAGCCCCTAGAGCTCTATCTAACTTTCTCTTAAATCCATCCAGTGACTTGGCCTCCACTGCCCTCTGTGGCAGGGAATTCCATGAATTCACAACTCTCTGGGTGAAAACGTTTTTTCTCACCTCAGTCTTAAATGACCCCCCCTTTATTCTTACACTGTGCCCCCTGGTTCTGGACTTGCCCAACATTAGGAACATTTTTCCTGCATCTAGCTTGTCCAGTCCTTTTGTAATTTTTTTATGTTTCTATAAGATCTCCCCTCATCCTTCTAAACTCCAGTGAATACAAGCCTAGTCTTTTCAATTTTTCCTCATATGACAGTCCTGCCATCCCAGGGATCAATCTCGTGAACCTACGCTGCACTGCCTCAATCACAAGGATGTCCTTCCTCAAATTAGGAGACCAAAACTGTACACAATACTCCAGATGTGGTCTCACCAGAGCCCTATACAACTGCTAAGTATTGATGAGTTCTATTGGGTCTGAAATTGCTTGCAGCAGGTAGATACCACTTGCACGCAGATCCGCATTGTAATCTCATTATTTTGTATGATACTTGCTTTTAGCAAGACCTGCTACAAGGCTCAGTAAATAAATAGGACTCCTGTCAGTTTAATGGTTAACAGGGTGAGCCATGAGTTTGCAGAATGTGGTAGAACATGTTTTGCTGCTGTTGATACTCTTGAGGGCTAGTTGTAGTGCGCTTTTAAGTTAATGGCTGTATTTTACACAGTGGTACATTGTTGACACATTACCCTCACAAACTGGAATTTATGGCTTTGTGGCCAAGTTTGCAGATAATATGAAGAGAGTTGGAGGGGCAGATTGTGTTGAGGAAAGGGAGTCTGCAGAAGGACTTAGACAGGTTGGGAGAGTGGGTACAGAAGGGGCAAATGGAATACAGTGTAGCAAGCTGTACAGCTATACAGTTTGGTAGAAGGAATAAAGGTGTACAATATTTTCTAAATGAGAAGAAGGTTCAGTAGTGTAAAGGGATTTGGGAGTGTTGGTGCAGGATTCCCATAAGGTTAATTTGGAGGCCGAGTTGCAGGGAAGGCAAAGTCAATGCTAGTATTAATTTTGAGAAGACCAGAATATAAAAGCAAGGATGCAATGCTGATACTTTAAGGCGTTGGCAGTCAACATTGGGAATATTGTGAGCAGTTTTGGACCCCATATCTGAGGAAGGATGTGCTGGCATTGGAAAGAGTCCAGAAGAGGTTTATAAGAATAATTCCAGGGGTGATTGGTATGAGGAGCATTTGATGGATCTGGTCCTATACTTGATAGAGATTGGAAGGATAAGGAATCTCATTGAAAGCAACCAAATAATGAAAGGCCTAGTTAGAGTAGATGTGGAGAGAATGTTTACCATCTTTGGGAGAGTCTAGGCCCAGAGAGTACAGCCTCAGAATAAAGCAACCTACCTTTAGAATGAGGAGCATCTATTTATTTATTTATTTATTTAAGCCAGAGAATTTATTGCCACAGATGGCGTTGAAGTCCAAGTCACTGTGTAATTTTAGGTGAATATTTGATAAATCCTTGATTAGTAAGGGCATTAAAGGTTACGGGAAGAAGGCAGGGTTGAGAGGAGAGATAGATCATCCATGATCGAATGGCAGAGCAGACTCAATGGACAAATACAATGGCAGAGCAGACTCAATGGCTGATCGGACAAATTCTAATATTGACGTTTCAGCCAAGATGGAATTGTCTATGAGAAGCACCACATGTCAAGTAGGCTTGGTTAGAAAACAAATTGGATGCTTGGGAAAATGCTTTGGCTCACTTAGAAGAACCAGTAACCATAGGGCCACCTACAAGGATGTCGAGCAAGAAGACAAGATAAACTTTTCTTTCTTGGAGGCATTCGAGACAAACTTGACAGCGGATGTAATAAATAACCCTAGTTTTCAGTGCCAAGAAGAATAGATAGTTTTGAAAACATGGCCCACTGCGATTTGTACATTAGGGTAGAAGTGAGAGCTCACTGGACTCCACCTTCAGAGGATGCAGGGGGAGAGAGAGACTTCAGGAATGGTGCCAGGACCTTATCGTTCTCTAGACCAGGACAGTCTCCCCATTGGACAGAGGGCCGTGAGACCTGTTGCTACTGACTGGTGCTCAAATCAATGAAGACTTAATGACTAGAAGGGTGTGAGATTTGTTGTTTTACTAATGCATTTTCATACAATTTACCCTAATTAATATTGTTTTATTCTGATATTTTAAGAACTGGATTAGGCCAATTCCCAATATATTCCCAAGTAAGGATCAAGTTGGTAGGATTTTACTTTGTTCTTTCACCACTGCAACCTCAAACTAGAAAGCTGGAAAATGTCAAATGTCGCAGGAGGCGCAGAACAGGGAAATTTGGTTTATGGTTGGGGACGGGAAAGGCAGCAAAAACAAAAGGGGTCAGCGGAGAAAGATGTAATTTCAAATGGCCAAAGGGGTGTAAAGTTTATATTTAAAAACATTAAAAAAAAATTGTAATGCAAGAAATAAAGATTATGGTGACGACCAAAATGCGGCAGAATCTTTATTACCATTTGCTGCCTGAGAATAGAGCCGTGATTTGAAATTGTGCAGTACTTAGAAAGCTGCAAGGAGCCAACTGAGATATGAGGTGCTGTGTCTCAAGGTTCTGTCAAGCTTCAAAAGAATGGTGTGGGTGGCTGTAAATAAAGGGATGTGCGGGGAATAAACATATTCAGCTGCATGTTCAGGGTCATGCTGGAAGATGGAATGGGATATTCAATGAGGTGACCATCTAAACTGTCATGTGCAGAAGATAAGAAACAGAAACAGAAGCAGAATTAAAACAGCTATCGTTGAGGCCCCTGCACCACTTAATAAGATATTTATTTGATCCTCAATTTAAATTTCAAAATATGTCAATACAAGCATATTTATTTTGAAGATGGGCTGGAATGCCGAAGAAGACAAATTAACAAAGTGCATTAATTAATTTGCAGAATGGGCAAATATTTGGCAAATGACTTTCCACAATGGTAAGTTTAAGAAGGAAGTGCAGATGCCGGAAAATCGAAGGTAGACAAAAATGCTGAAGAAACTCAGCGGGTGAGGCAGCATCTATGGAGTGAAGGAAATAGGCCTATTTCCTTTGCTCCATAGATGCTGCCTAACCCGCTGAGTTTCTCTAGCATTTTTGTCTACCTTCCACAATGGTAATGCAAGTTCGTAGATTTTTGGTATTAAGAATGGGAATGCCAAATTAATGGGAAGATACAAGTCTAGATGTAACAGAACAATAAATAGACCTTGGAGTACAAGTGCCAATTCACTTCCTTGGGCTGGGAAATCAATTTTAAAGCAAAAACAAACCAGGCACTTGGGGTATTTTGATAGAAGGGTAGTATTGAAATGTGAGGATCTATGGTTAATCTGTATGGAATCTTTGCTAGACTATTGATGGAATATTGTGCAGTTTGTCTTGAAATATTTATGAAAAGAATATTGAAGAACTGTGGAGGGTGAAAAGGATCTGCAAGGATGAAATTGGAAATGAGAGATTTACAAGAAAAAGATGAACAGGCCATGCCTCGCTTGAAAAGGCTGTGGGTTATTGAATATTTTTTTTAATGGGAGGTTTTGATTTGGTGATGGGTATAGGGTTTATTTCTGCTTGCTTAAGATAATTAGAGAGCATTAGATTAAGATAATACATAAAATAGAGTGTAGAATTTGTATGAAGCTCCCTTACACAAAGTGCGCTGAGACTGTGGGACTTGCTGTCGGGGAATGGTTGGAGTGAATGGTGCAGTTGGATTGCAGGAAGGGGTTAAGCAAACGAGGATAAAGGGCCTGTCCCACGGTACGAGCTAATTTCTCCTAATTCGAACTCCATCGAGTTTCCCCTGGTTCGAACTCGGAGAATTACGGCAATAGCCGCTCGTAGGTACTCGGGGCTCTCGTGGATATTTTTCAACATGTTGAAAAATGTTCACGAGCTTACCGCGTTTCCCCGAGTGCCTGCCGTTAGCGTTACGAGCCGCTAAGAGACGTCCTGAGCTCCGACGTACATTCTTTGTGCTTACCACGAGTTTGATTTTTTTAACTCGGGATAGCTCTTGAATTAGCTCGTACAGTGGGACAGCCCCTTAAGAAATGTAATAGCTGGGTTTTGCTGCAGGATGGAAGAAAGTTCTCGATTGAAGCAGAAATAATGGTGTGAACTGACTGTGCCAAATTTCCTGTTTCTGATGTTCATCCCTTTTTTAAATTCCTCCTCTCTTCCTCCTCCCCCCCCCCCCCCCCCCCCCCAGAAATCTAGCTGTTGTGAATATGCCCAACAACCAAGCATGATGTTCACTAATAACAAATGCTCTGTATTGCGTTGAATTCATTTGTTTGGTACTTTTCACTAGCACCAATAGTTCATCTGATTTCTCACGAGTATTGCACTTGAGCAGAAGCTAATAAGACTGACAATTTTCAATTGGCAAAATGGGCATGATGTCGGGCACCATTTTCAGGGTGCATGTCTGCAGAAAGTTCCAAGCTTCTATCAGTATGCACCTGCTGTTTCCAGAAGCTTGTATCTTGCTGTTAGTTTTGCATGTGTGAATGTAATGAAGATTCACTCCAAAAGCGTACAGGATTTGTAGGTTAATTGGCTTCGGTAAAGATTGAAGATTGTGCGTAGGATAGTGTTAGTGTACGGCGATTGCTGGTTGGCGTGGACTTGGTGAGCCGAATGGCCTGTCTCCGCTCTATATCTCTAAACCAAACTAGCAGATTGGCATGTAAACTGGTCATTCTATAAGTATACACTTGCGTAAGGTTGTACTGCAGTGCTTCCACAGGTAAAGGGGTAAGTAAGGCATGGCAAATTGACACAAGGTGAGTAATTTAAACTGATTCTAAGTAATTAGAATATTTGAAACAGATTACTTAGTAGGAACATGAAGTGAAATTATAAACGGCCAACTTTTCTGGGAGTAGCAGCCAGAGGAATGGATCTTGGAACAGCATTTTGCCATTAAGAGGCTAAAAGTTAAATGTAATGTTAAGAGGGTTTGCTGCTGTCATAGATTTGAGGGGAAAGTTTTTTTACACCGAGAGTGGTTGATACTGGCTGTTACAGGTACAATTAAGAGGCATTTAGATAAACGCTTGAGTAAGCAAGGAATGGACGAAATGGGACCTAAAGCAGACAAATGCGATAGATGTATTTGGGAATAAAGATCAGGATGGACATGGTGTGACCAAGGGCCCAGTTCTGTGCTGTATAATTCTACGACCATATGGATTTAGTTGAGATTATTTTTCCAGTCAGCATTGGTTTTTAAATTCAAAATCTATAGGAGCAGAATTAGGCCAGTCTACTCCACCATTCAATCGTGGCTGATCTATCTCTCCCTCCGAAACTCCATTCTCCTGCCTACTCCCCATAACCTCTGACACCCGTACTAATCAAGATCTATCTCCGTCTTAAATATATCCCCTTTAATATATATATTACAATTAAATTGATATTCCCAGTTGACAGAATCTGCACATTCATATTTGCCTATTAATATCCACAATTTTATAAATAAGTTTTCTTTCATCTTCAAATTACCAGCCAGGTTATTAACTCTTATTTTTGATATTCACAAACAATGTTTGTAAGCAGTGAGTTAGGATAGTTGCAGCGTTGGTACACTGAAATGCACAAAACAGATTTGGGGCGCGGGAGAATATTTCTGGCTTTGGCTGGTGGCTCAGATGGGAAGTATCGATGCTCAGCCGTCAAAGCAGAAATGTCCTGGATCGCGTGTTCCTGCTGCAATTCTGAGACATGCTGAATGACAGATTATGCCACATCTGTCACTACGCATTATGCTGGGAAATTAGAGAGAGTAGTTGATTTCAATGAGGTACTTGTCTTGCAAGTATGGAATTTAGGTGAAGAAAATAATTAAAAAACCATTGAACTCGCAAGGTTTTAATGTGATTTTTAAAAAAAAATTAAAATATTCAATATTAAATTCGGTTTACTTATTTACATCAGTTTTGATATTTTAAACGTAACAATATTGGAAACATTTTAAATTGACTAAGATTGGTTAGGGACTTTGACAAAATGCAAAGGTCCCTTTGACCCCTCGTCCCCCCATTCTGCCCTCTTGTCTTGGTGTTCTGGGGGCAGGACATGTGCACTATGCCACCTGAGGCCTGGCTGCTGCTGAGACCTTGCTACCTGAACCCAGAGTGTTGAATGTCAGCGGGATTAGTCTTCCACATCTGGCCCAGTTGATTGTGGGTAAGTGGGGACTGTGGATGGCAAATCCAGGCCACAGGCCAGATCCAGGGAGATTTGTCCCATTGTTAAATAAATTGCCAACGTAAGTCTTTTTTATCCTTTTGGGGACGGGGAGGAGGAAGCTTTCTCTCTGGGATTCTGGATTTATTTCTGGTTTAAAAATAAAACAAAGTATATCAAACCTCATTTATAGTTTTGTTTAAAATGCAGTCAATGCATTTATTTGAAAGGCCAAGGCCCAATTCAGCTTGAAAGGTAATTTGTGTGACAATGTTCATTCTGTACAAAACTCTCAGAGTATGAATTTAGTGCCTGGTGAAGTGCTTGCTAATCTTACAGCTGGCAGCTCTAGTTCTATTTTTTTAATAAAAAGGTTCTCTTTCCCCCCCCCCCCCACCCCCCAGATCCTTGACTTAAGCTCTGTGGCTCCATTTCTGGTAATCCCCTGTCGTAAATTAAATACAGCGACAGGAGGTGTAATAATGTTACCACAGCACTGTTAAATGTTTTGAGACCTTGAGCTTATCACAGAGTAATCATTTTGCCCTGCATGTTGTATGTGTAGTCATAGTCCCAGATGTTATATTCTGTAATATTAAACTATGATGTCATTATCAAATGTTCCCCATGGTTTAAACAATGATGAAGATTGCCTTGTTAAATTATTAAGGATGGTGTGGTAGGGCTGCCTTGACCCCAGACTTGTGGTTCTGTAAAATCTAAGCTTGATAAACTGATTGAAACTGTTCTTCAGGTTGCATTTTATGGATTTGAATGAGTTGGATGGATAAGTGGACAAGGCCCACTGGACCTGAGGTTGTTATAGTCTTTTATGTAACTGTATGCTGATTTATTTTAAAAAATTGAAATAGTAAAGGATAGTTTAAAAGGCAAGATGATCGTGCTAATAAAATATTTACTATGTTAAGAAACAAATCTGTAGTGAAGTGTGTTGTGGAGAAGCCATATTAGTTTTTGCTGTGCAGGCCCAGTTTTGTTGAAAAATTTAATGGGGCTGTGTCATATTTTTGAATCAAATATATCAAGTAAGCAAAAACTGTCTCTCATATTAACTGTGCAGACTGTTTAATCGGCTATGGACGGTCTGCGTGTAGCAGACTAAATTGATGCTCTGCTAGATAAGAATATAGTCCTTGAACAAAAAAATGTAGTAGTAGCTGATTATTTACTATTTTTACTGCAAAGAGAGATTTAGCAGCGGACATTTTTGTTTACCTGAGCACCGGGTGACACTGCGATCGCAGCCTTGCCGACAGTCTGTCTGTCCTGTTTGTCTTTTTGTTATTTTTATTGTGTTTATGAAGTCTGTGTTAATGTTCTTCGGTTTGTTTTGTGTGGGGAGGGGGGTCGGGGGAAACCTTTTTTTCAATCTCTCACCTTGCCGGAGATGCGGTTGTTTTCCGGATCGTATCTCCGGTCGCTCTGCGGCCTAACATCCTGGAGCTGGAGGCCTTGCTCGGGACTGACTTTGAGCCCCACCACGGGGCGTGAACTTGCCATCGGATCCGATTCCTTGCCTGGGATCGATGTTCCAACCGCGGCCTGTGGACTTTAACATCAAGGAGCTCGTAGTCTTGGGAGCGACCGAGTCGGGAAGCTCCAAAACTGCACGACGTTCGACAAGCCCCGACCCGAGGAAGATCACCCGGTGTGGAAAAGCTGAGATTTCCCCCAATGCAGGAGCTTGATCGCACCGATGAGGAGACCCGCCGCCGGCTACGGGAGTAATATCATCCCGTAAATGGAATTTGTCCGCTGGAGGACAAAGAAGGGAAGAGATTTAACTTTTTTTCGCGTTCCATCACAGTGAGGAATGTGGAGGAGTCATTGTGTTGGATGTTTATGCTAAAATGTATTTTGTGTGTTCTGTTGCTTTTTATTAGTATGCAAGGCAAATCAAATTCCTTGTATGTTGCAAAACATACTTGGATAATATGGTATGATTATGATGTTGCTGAGTTATCTATTTTTCAAAGAAATAGAATGGATTCTCTGTTGATGACCGGGAGCTTGGTATGTCTCTCGGGATAGACCAGCAAACATTAACCAAGAGGTTTTCACAGACAGAAGGCTTATTGTATTACTGAAAGTTATTGATTGAGGTTAATTGGCATATTCAAAGTCATAGTTTACTATGAATAAAAGTCATAGTTAATTCACAGTCATTGTGGTATACGAGGAGGAGAGTCCATGCTTGCCCCTTTTAGAGCCATTCAACTAGTCCCTTTCCACACATTCTATCACCATAGTGTCTCTCACACACACACATCTTTCAGTCTCCTTCTGAATTCAAATTTTCCTTCATATCTACCCCCCTCGTGGCAGTGGATTCCGAGTCATAATGACTTGTTGCATTATTTAGTATATTTAAAAAAAATAGTTCTTGCTCTCATCCCATTTGATTCCTGTTTCTCCAACCTACCCGTATAGCTACAATTCCACAGGGCTGGAATCATTCCAGTAAATGTATACATTTCTGTAACAAAAAATGTGACTATTGTATAGATTAACATTTTGAGCATTGCTAAAAAATAAAGCAGATGTTGAAAATTTGGGATATGGAAATGTACTAGGTGCATTAGTATTCAGTAAAAGTTAGCAAGTGAAAAGTTAAAAGCGCAAGTCAGTCCTTTCTTTTCCTGCTTGAAAGATTTGATTAGGATGTTTCCTTTGCAATGAATGAATTCAAACAGTTTGGGTATTCAGTTACTCAAAATTCATAGAATATTGTTCCACTTTATTTATACCTCTAGAAATGAATTGTTGCCATGTTTCTGAAATGTGAGGGTTTTTTTCCCTTTACTATTATTGCATATTTCTACCTATATTGGTCTGAATTCTAAAGTTACTATTTTGAGAAAATAGTTTATGCCTTAACAAGCCAGCTGATGCGATTTTAATTTTGTCATTGGTAATCACATTTTAACACTGCATATAATTAAGTAAAAATCAGATTGCAGTATTGCTCTGTCTACCACATATCCTTTCCAAGTTCCTCAGGACATGTTGGTTGCATTGGTCAGCCTGCAATTAATTTATGCTTGAGCTTGATACTTCAGCCACATATGTCACTTCAGCCACATATGTCAGAAAATAAAAAGATCAGATTTGGGGATTTTTTGTAAAATGCAAGCTTCTCATTCCATTACCTTTGTAGAATGCAGCTGTATCACTCTGGGCTACTTCTGTCATGAATTACAAAGGTTTCTGCTGCTATTGTGCAGCTATGGTATGGTCATCAACAATTAATCAGGTATATCTGTGTCTATCTCCAAGCAAGTTGATTTTATATTGTACCAATCCACCTCCTTGCCGCCTTTTCCCTTTTGCATAGCAAGTGGGAGGATTGCTGATTGGTCTTGTTCCTTGCACAGTTAGCTATAAGATAGGTAGGAAACCACTTAAGCAAATTACACCACATACAAACCTACAGCTGAAATAAATTTCTCATTGAGAAGGTCTTTTGGAAGTCATAAGGAATGATTCTGCTTGGTGGCTTTGTGCAAAGTTCCATTTGAAAATAATTTGCAGCATGCAGGACAGTTTCATTGTAGAACACATGTTTCTCCAACGGATAACACTGGGTTCTGACGGTTTCTTGGGCACAAATTCTTGGAAGTGCAATTGAATAATTCTTGTTCCCCAATTTTAACATTTGAAAGCTAGTCTTTCCATCCTTAATGGTTCTGCTAACGGCTAACATTGATATTCACGGATAACAGAGGGATCGCTAGGTATTAAAAGAGCAATCTTTATCAAAATTCAAAATAATTAACAAGTGTTATGCCTTGCATATCTAACCAACCATGGTTATTATCCTGATGTGAATTTCAGTGTAGCTCCCCCAAAGGCTGCACAAAGTGGAAGGTAGATGTGACTTGCTCCATGGTTCTTGTCATGTTTGATGTTTGGGAGTCCTGGCCTGCAGCATTATAATGCCGACACGAGTAACTACATGGCAGTCTAACTTTGCTGCCTCTCATATTCAGACAAACATTGGTTACAGATATTGGGAGTTCGAATAATCTTTCAACATATTCCTTTCCCATTGCACAATTCACCCTGCTGTGGTCACAGCATTTCCACTCAACAATGGGAGAATTGTAATATGACTGCAGCCTTCATTCTATTTCCTGGTCTGGAGAAGAACTGGTTGAACTGAGAACCTGCATGGCCTCGGAGTGTGCACCCCAAGAATTTGCTAATATTTCCAATAGCAACTCATCATTGTTCTGAAAGTTGCAGCATAATGCCAGAACCACAACAACTATTATGCATTTTTTGTTTTTTTCTGAATAGGTACATTTTTTTTTTACTGAAGGCTTGACCTCTGAAGCTTTCATTTTTTTTCAAATGTATTGACCACCAATAGATCATCAGCCACCATTGGACTTCAGCCACCACCAATATTTCTCGTTTATGTGACCGTGAATGCCTCCTTCTAAATGTTCCCTTAACCTCTCCCTGGGTAAAGTAAATAATCCCAGCCTCCCTGGTTACTCTAAGCTGGCCCATCCACAGTGCTGTTGTGCTTGTCTCTTCAACTGATATTTACAGAGATCACCTTCATTGGAATGAGCATTCTGTTGCTTACTATTTTGGTTTTCACTTCTCTAAATGTGGAAAAATCAGCCATCAGGGGAAAATTTCCCGATGGCGATTACTGTGAGAATTTATGTTGTAGTACACGCAACCTGACTCGAGCTGCAGTAGATCTTGTTAACACATAGTATTCTTAATAGCAAGACCTTCATCTACAATACAGGGTAATTAGATTTCTCAGAAAACATGTGAAGAGGATAATAATAAATGAAGCACTGGTAGCATTGCACTTTACTTATTCATCTAAAACAAGTATCACTAAGATTGAAGGTTACACAAAAACCCTCGATTCTCCAGCATCTGCAGTTCCTTCTTAATCACTAAGATTGAAGTTGATTTGCTTTTTGCTTTAGCCAAATCAGCTCAGCACAACAATTAATTTGTCCAATAAAAACACAACTGCAGCCTTTTAGAGCTGCACCATGTGATTGCAACCTCTGTTGAAGGATTTTACACCTGTAGGCTCAACACTTGATGTGTATATAAAATGAGACTGATCTTGGACTAATCTCAAGAGATTTGCTTGGCATGATCTTCGCAAGCACAGAGGCTGCATGTTTCATTCTTTATTTCATGTGATGTTTCTCAAACTGAGCATGCCCCTCAAGTCCAAGAAACAAATATATTGCCTGACATTTCTCATATTAGCACAATAACTGATGGAATGTAATTCGGATAAATGCATGGTGATACATTTGGGAGGACTGATAATGGTAGGACATCACTGCACAGTGATTGGTGCAGCTCCCCCAGGGAGTATTCAAGTTCAAGGATGTCTTTGGTTGCCGAAGAAGACTAACCAGAAGACTTGCCTTTGTTAACCAGGGCACGGAATATAAGAAGAGCGAGGCTATGGCACAACATTTTTAACATGGGCTTTGCCACAGCTGGTGTATTGTGTACCGATCTGGTCACCACACTATAGAAAGGACAGGGTTGTGCTGGAGAAGGCGCAGAGGAGATTTGTCGGGATGTTGCTTGGCATGGAACCTTTCAGCTAGGTGGAGAAACAGAGTAGACCGGATTTGTTTTCCTTGGAATGGAGACGGCTGAAGGGAAATCTAATAGGTGTACAAAATCATGTGGGGCATTTTATAGGAGAAAAACTAGGGAACTGTTCCCCATAGCAGAGGAGTTTGAAATCGGAGAATAGGTTTATGGGGAGGGATAAGAGGCTTGGATGAGATCCAAGGTTGTATATCTTGACCCAGGGAGTTGTTGGGACCTGGAATGCATCGTCTGAGTGCATGGTTAAACCAGTTACTTCCACAACATCTTAAGATGCATCTGGATGAGCTTGAAGCATTCTGAAACAAATATGAAACAATCTTACTTGGATGACCTGAAATTAAAGCATATAATTAGTTAGTTATCTCATTGTAGCTAATTACAAAATTCAATGAGTAGATCTAAACATCTATCCATTTCTTAAGAAAAGATAAACTTTTTTTAAATTGCCTAAGTGTCCAAATAACATTCACACAATAATCCACAATATAACATAATTTTTAAATCTCATTTCATGAATTTCTAGGCCAAATGGAAGGAATTTAGTGTTTACTGTCTGTAAATTAATGGCCATTTAAATCAACTAGTGAGTGGGTTTTAGTGGAATGCGGTGGATTAGAACGTTGCGGTTTGCAGTGAAGTCAGTATGAAAAATACAGCCGGTTCATACATTTTTTTGTCTCCTTTTCGCAACATGAAAATATGATTAAAGCCTTCCTAAAAACCAAGTTTTTATGAAAAAATAAACTGTGTAGCTTCTTTTATAGCCTACCTTAGGTCCGTTCCGCTGTCACCGTTCAGAGCTTTAGAAGATGATTTTTAAACTACTCTAGTTAATAAATAATCTAGCGTAGTTTAAAAATACCTTTATGAATGAAATGTCGGAGCGGTTTCTCTTTAGCGACGAAATCGCCCGACATGGTTCGATTTGGACTGCCTAGAGAAAATCGGCATTTTAAACCAGCCCCCCTCTGAAAGGCGCCAAAGTCGCGCACACGGGGAGCGGCAGAACTGCAGCGCTGCTCAAGGTAGGTATTGTAACATACCTACAGAACATGGTTCAAATATAATAAAGGAATGCCTACTGGTATTGCCCCAACTTGGCGAATCTTCATCAGTACGAACGCAACAGGTATTTTGCTGATGAAAAACCCATTGCAAATTCTGGTGGTTTATTGTGCTGCAATATTCAAACCATAAAATGGGAAACAAAAGTTAATACATTTCACTTCCTTTCAGTCGCTCTCCACTGCTTGTTCTGTATTTTTCAACAAGCGTTTTTCAAATTAATTTTGAGACGATTGCTGTGCAGAGTTAAGTGGAACAGTGAACTGACATCAATTAATCTAATAAATTGTTTAATATTCATTACACTCAAATTGTAAAACCTGTAAAAGTTATACATCTTAAAATTACTTGATTGGGCTACTATCATTTTTTAAAAAATATTAAAAATCAAAAATCCAAAACTAATGAGGTCAAATTTATAATACCAAATACAACTTCTGGAATAAGATGGAAATATAAGGAGCCGCAGATGCTGGTTTAAAATAAAAAGTCACAAAGTGCTGCAGTAATTCAGTCGGTCAGACAGCGTCTCTGGAGAACATGGATAAGTGATGTTACAGCTGGTTGCCCTTCTTCAGACTGGTGGTGGTGGTGGGGGGGGGGGAGGGAATGAAGAAAGGTGAGCGCAGGACGAACCCCGGCAAGTGTCAGGTGAGTACGGGGGGGGGGGGGGGGGGGGGGGAGGAGGTTTTATTGGTTGATAGTTGGACAAAGGCCAGAAATGAAAAGATAAAAAGTGGATTTGTCTTTTCATCTCTATCCTTTGTCCAGCCATCTGCCGATGAACCCCCACCGCCCTGCCTGTACCCACCTATCACTTGCTAGGCTTTGTCCTGCTTCCAGCTCTCTTCCCCCCCTTCCCTATGCTACAGTCTGAAGAAGGATCTCTACCCAAAACACTACCTAGCCGTGTTTTCCAGAGATGCTGCCTCTCCAGCACTTTGTTTTATATCTTGGAATAAGATCTTGTTTTGCTGTGTGATAAAGTAGCGCTAATATATTTTCCATGAATGCACAGTTTGATTGTGCCGCTAGCAAGCTCATGTTTTAAAGTAGGTGGGTAATCAAATCATCATATTTGTTCTGGAATGTATTTGTAATACCCAGGCAAAGAGGAAAAGGTATTGAAATAGAACACTTATAAATTCTTCTCCAAGGGTGCGAGGTCCAGTAATCTCTATTTAGTTTCTTCATACTTGTGTGCAAAAATACTGCAAGTGTGAGCTTATGCACGTGGGACCTGGCTAAATGATGGGACCAATAATCATTCAAAAAATAGTGATATTTATTGACTATGAAAGGAACAGAGAATTTGTTTTATTTGCTGCTGAATGAGAAATTGGATTAAAAGACGGGAATACAGATAAAAAGGAAATTTTATTTTTTCTCATGGAAAAAGTCCTCAAAGATCAATTTACACTCTGAAGAAAGTAGATTCCCTACAATGTTAGTAGTTTTGTTTCCGGGCCAGATAGCTTGAATACATTGCAGACTATCTTGCCATTCCATGTATCTTTTATTGTGATGGACCAAAGTGAACTTTCTGCACTGGCTACGGTTTAGGTTAAGTAACACTATACAGTAAATGTAACTGTTCCTTTAAATTTGTGGGAGGTTTGATTGCGGTCCAGTTTTAACAAAGCTAACAACAAAGTCCAGCACCTGTCTTTATAGATATTGCTGGATTATTTAATTCATAAATTGATGTCATAGGAGCAGAATTCCACCATTCAATCATGGCTGATCTATCTTTCCCTCTTAACCCCATTCTCTTGCCTTCTCCCCATAACCCCTGCCAATTGTACTAATCAAGAATCTATTTACCTCCCTTAAAAATATCCATTGTCTTGGCCTCCACAGCCTTCTGTGGCAATAGGAACTGCGTGTGGATTATTTATACAGCAGGTTTCCTCCCAAATTAATTTCCCAACAGTGTACAGCACTCGGTTGTAATCATCTATTATCTAGCCACTGATTGGTTAGCAACAAATGCTTTTCACTGTACCTCTATGAACGTGACAATAAACTAAACTAAATTCAGTTGCATATCTGAGTAAACCTAACACATGTGGCATCCCAAATTATTGAATTGGAATGTTGCCATAGATTTCTGTGTTCAGGTTTTGGAAGAGGATTTGAACCCATTTTCTTGATGTCCAGCTAAGAGTATCACAAAATAAATAGTTGGTAGGATTGTTTAACAAAAAAAAAAAATTATAGCAGGAAACCAAACTCATGTTTTGTTCTAAAACAATGTACATTTTGTTTCATTTGCAGAATGTACAAAGGACTGGTTGTCAAGCTTTGAGAGGACCCATCACTCGAAGGATCCTACAAGGGATCACAGCCTGAGTGAAATGGCTTATTAGCCATAATGGAACTGGATGCTGATATCAACTCATGCAAACAGGCCTTCAGAGGACTCGAAGGATCTCTGAATGGCTACATCCCAGGGAGTGGGTAGGGGTGGTGCAGGGAATTATCTTTTGTACCCAGGGCATTGAGTGGATTACTTGGAGAGTCGACTTGCTTCAGCAATTGTGCGTTGGTATTCTGCGTAATGTGATGAAGCAGGCGAATAGCTGCCTTCTCCACATGCAGGGCGTGCAGTAGAGTTGTTGGGAGCACAGCAACATAGAATTCTAGTCTTGTGTCTAATATAAGATCTCAATATGTAATCTGATCTAGAGGTTTAGATTTTCACTCCCTCCCCTCTTCCCCATCTCTCCCAGTTGAGTAGCTTTGTGATTTGCTGATACTGTCTCGTGGGGCAATGTTTAGCTCCATTTTCTAGTCTCCTTATTTTCATTCTCCCGTTAAAAACCAATTTTACTTAAGGAAGTGGACAATGGTTGAACTGCAATGTCTTGTATTTAAAGCAGCTACAGACATCAAATAAACATTGCAGAAATTATGGTTGCCATATTTCCAGAACTTTACATTATTGCCCCGTTTGAAGAATTTTGGGAAGGTTGTAAAAGTGTTTGCTTTGAAATATAACTTGCATAAAACACCATTGTCAAATAATCAAATTCAAAGACATGGACTGTGACGTTCTTTTTATTGGCAAATTAATTTCTGTGATCCACTGAAGATCTTTTTGAAAGCCGAAGGTTGATTCTTCTCTACAGAATATATAATATTTTATATTAATTTACATATTGTATACCGTTAATCTCTTATAAAGCTGTGGGTTTTGTGCATTTTGGTTGTCTTTTGTTGAGGGCAATGCTATGAAGCCAGAAAAACCATGTTTGAATTTCATGTATTAATAAATAATTCTGCTTGCCAAAAATGTCACCTACTGTGTGTGAATTCTCTTACCTCATTAGTTTTCTTTCTTTATTAGCAACAGCCACAAAGGTGAATTTGTAGATAGCAGGCTTATATCTCAGAATGACAAAAGATTTGTATTTTACTTTATAAACGGATGAGAGGTCTGATTAACCACTTTTTTTTAAAAACAGACAAAATGACAATGCAATTGGCCAATTGTGCCTATTATTGCCTAGTTAACAAGGTTACTAGGAGGAAACATGGCTGATATAAAGGAACATCATCCTTTTGGTACAACTGGGATGACGTTATGTTTTCTTTTGCAAAAATGAAACTAGTACGGTTATACAGAAATAAGGAGCAGAACAAAAGAAAAATCAAGTACCAGGGTCTTGCCATTTCTGGTTACTGCCTGATACTGAGGTGTGAGTGTAAGTTGCAGTAAGGTCATGAAAACTTACTTTGGGTACTTTGAAAGTGAGGGATAGGAAAAGTGCTTTCCCGAAAGAGGTGTAGTTGTACTGAGGATGAAAAGAAAACTGTGAAGAAAATAGAGAGACTGAACATTTAATATATAAACAATTCTGCGACTGTGTACAACAAGCCATCGACAAGGCATTCAATTTTAATACGAAAATAATCAGAGCAATTCCTTGCACTTTGCCAATAGAAATTACCTGCAATATTATGTATTCATTTATGCATTTCAACTGTTCTGTATTATCAAAGTACATGCCTATTTTTCATGAAATGTACAATATTACTTTCTGGCCTTCCTCTGCTCGTGAATCAAAACTCCACATTGGATAATGCTCCTGGGCAGACCTCGAGGGTGGGAAGAGTTCAAAGCGCAATCTTGGTGACAAAGATTAATGCCCAGACCAAGAGTGGGCTTGCTGGCTCCACACCTGACCCAAGTTTGGTTAATACTGAATATTGCAGATACTTCACTAACCATTGGCTGTAGGTAATAGGAACCTGAAAGATGAAGAAAGCTTCTTTGTTCTGAACCTCCCATTTCTTGCACAGCTAAATTGATCAGGAGTGTTCATTCATGACTCCACAAGGAAAGTCGATGGTCTCTGTCTCTCTCTGACTCTCTGACTCTCTGTCTGTCTCTGCCTCTCTGTCTCTCTGTCTGTGTGTCTCTCTGTCTGTGTGTCTCTCTGTCTGTGTGTCTCTCTGTCTGTGTGTCTCTCTGTCTGTGTGTCTCTCTGTCTGTGTGTCTCTCTGTCTGTGTGTCTCTCTGTCTGTCTGTCTGTCTGTCTGTCTGTCTGTCTGTCTGTCTGTCTGTCTGTCTGTCTGTCTGTCTGTCTGTCTGTCTGTCTGTCTGTCTCGTTTATGCTGTACCTTGAGCTCAAAAAGTGGGAGTTGGGGGGGGGGGGGGGGGGGGGAAGCATTAGGAAATGTGGGCACCATTGTTTGTTGAGGGTTGTGGTTCCAGGTTATGTGAAAGGTGTAGAAGGATCTTGAGCTTCTCAAGCATTCAGAAATCTGCAGTGGAAGACATTTTTACATTTTAAACCAAGAAATACTGCTGTGTATGTAAGTTTTATGATTACTTTGCAAATGTTGTTCCTTTATGGATCTATTATATTGTATAAATTAGGACCACTTATTTGTTTGTAGGATAAATCAATAAATAATTGAGCAGACTGGCCTATCTCTGCATTGGAACTTTTAGGATTAATGTGCATAACTTATTTTTGATACTAAGTTTCCTTGGAGATTGGAAGTTTAGGATGGCACATAAAGGATTTTGCAAAAAAAAAATTAAACATTTCTTTCATTTTTATTGTCAACCTGCATTGATTGAATCTCATTTATTTCAACTTCACAAGGGGTTTTCTTTCTGCTGATTAGTACATTCACAAGTAAGCAAGGTGTTTTTCTTTGCCTGACTGATGCTTGAGGCATGCCACTGATTAATTTGCATTAATGCAAGTGATATTGATGCAAGTGATATTGAAGATCTTTTTTTAATGGGCATTAAATTATGGGTAAATCAATTTTGTGTAATGCAGCAGGCTGCTTTTGAAACCTCTGGTAGAAATGCACAGGGCTGCTCGGGCCAATTTTGCTTCAAAATGATTTTATAATACAGGTAGATTAAGATTATATTCTAATATTTATCTGACATGCATTTGGTTATCAAATATATTTGGTAATCTATTTATTTTCACAGCAATAAATTTAATGTTTCCATAAATACTTTTGTTGCACATGGAACGATCTATTGTGCCATTTTCTCATTCGTTTGCTAGTTTGCCATTTTATCATAACCTAACATTTTGCAAAACCTTTTAACAAATCCTATTAATGATTGTTAAAGAGAGAATTGGATAGTGCTCTTAAAGATAGCAAAGTCAGGGGATATGGTTAAAGGGCAGGAACGGGGTACTTAGTGTGGATGATCAGCCATGATCACAGTGAATTGCGGTGCTGGGTCGAAGGGCCGAATGGCCTACACCGGCACCATAGACAATACTCTATTGTCTAAGTTACAATCCAAAAATGAATATAATGTTTAAAAGTGCATTTAATGACAACTGGTCATGTTCTGAGGGTATTCTCTGGTGCTTCTCAGAATGCAGAAGGAGGCAGGAGCATCCTCTGACATACAGTACCAGATAATGTATCAGTGTTGCACTGGTTTGTGCAAAGAAATGGTGCAATGAAAGAGCACATGAGATAGGCAACCTGTTAATTTTTGGTTGGAGCACCAAAAGTTGTCTTTGTGCAGCATTAGAGGCTCTGCTCTGCCCAATTCCTCAGATACGCATCTCCTCGGAGAGCTTGCTTGGTATTAATCCACACTGAGATTTGAAATGTAAATCATCAGCTGCAACAATTTCAGGTTGAAAAATCATAACGATGGCAACAATGCAATGGGAGCTAATTAGGATTGAGATATTATTTATGATTTGCACTGTAGCAGAGCAGAAAGTGCTGCTACCTCACAGCTCCAATAATCCAGGTTTCTCCAATCCTCTGTGTGGAGTTTGCATGTTCTCCCTGTGATCAAAAGGCGTTTCCCACAGACTCTCTTCAATCCTCCCACATACCAAAGACATTCTGGTTGGTAGATTACTTGGCTACTGTACATTACTCCTAGTGCAAGCAAGTAGTGGAGGAACAAACAGGCATATGAGTGTGAATCGTGAAACAAATGGGGGAAGGAAAAGTTCCGATGGGCCAAATCGTGTAAGAAAAAAAGAGAAATATGAAAATTATTTTTATAATTTTACCTTATTTGGATGAGAAAATTTCTAAAAATGTAAACAATCATGTAAAAGTGTATTCATTGCAAAACACAGCATGTGAACACTCACTGTCTTTTTCCCAGGGTAGAAGCTTCTAACGCTAGAGATCATAGGCTTAAGGTGTGAGGGGAGAAATTTGAGTGGGACCACAGGATAACTATTTCACTCACAGTGTAGTCTGTACCTGGAATGAGCTGCCAGAAAAATCTTGTGGAAGTGAATACAATTAGGACTTTTAAAAGAAATTTGGACAAATGTGTATGGGAACGGTTTAGATGGTTATGAGCCAAATACTGGCAAATGGGATTAGCCCAGCATGCCAATTTGGTTCTAAAACATTACAACAGGTTAATAGAATTCTATTTCTAACCACTTTACACCACAAGTGCATGGCATTTACATGAACAGCGCCTCCTAATATCAGGACCTTTACAATCTCAAAGTACATAGGCAATGGATACTTGGGAACTCCACCACCTACATGAAACTTTCCAGATTATATACCATTCTGACCAGAGTTTGTCAAGCGTCCATTATGGCCAGTGGTTTTTTTTTTCCTGGAATAACCTATACGACCGATCCCTGGGATTATCTTCACCCAAAAGATTGGTGGTTCAAGAAGGGGCTTACTGCCATCAGTTCAACAGCAACCCTAATGCAATAAAGCTGGTCTTGTCGTAATGTCCTCAAATCAAAATATGAAGAATAAAACCATAACCATCTCTGTGCTAGATATGGCTGTCGGTACAGCAGTTTTCTGCCTTAATCCCATTAACTGCAATGTTGCAGAGGCCCCTCAATCTCAGACTTGATCAGACTGAATCTTGACTTAAGGATGCACTTAGATCTGGAGCCAACTGCTTCTGGGGAAGCTGCAACTACACTTTCTGGTGTGTCGAGCCAGTTGAATAGTAGAAGGGACCTGAAAGCATCTAATTTGTCTGTTGTACTGTGAAGGAATAATGTCTTGAGGTAAAATTATCAAAAATAATACACAATTTAAGTTATTGTGAAACATGACAGTTGATAGAAGTTGTTTCTTTTTTTAATTTATAGGCCTTATAATGCTTGAAAATCTTTCATCTCGAATTGATTAATTTTGCTGAAATCATAGACTGGGATGACATTTTATATCATTACCAGTAGCAAAACTTTGGAAACGTAACCATCAGTCCATGGTGTGAGCTGACATGCATGCATGTGGAGCAAAAGTATTTTAACCTAGGTAGAAGGGATATAAATAGTGTACTGTAATTTGAATCCAAAGTACTGCAGTGAGTATGATTACGAGTGAAAATGCAATTTTAAATCTCTCTTCAGACCATCGACAGAAATAGCTCTTTCATTTCTTTGCTGCTGATTTTATAGTTTGATTATTAATTGATTTGATATTTGCTGTTTTCATGTACTGTACTTGGTGCAATGATAACTAGACTGAAAGGTTATGCTTTTGATTCTCACACACCTAATACAGATCCTGTTTCATGATTACAATGCAAAGCAGAAATGAAACTTGGTACTCAAAAGATATAACATTAATCGGAATTACTGAAAGACCTTAAATACTTTTCTAATAAGCCAGAAATGTCGGGCTTGGATAAGAAAAATAAATATACATAGATACAGTGCCCTCCATAATGTTTGGACAAAGACCCATCATTTAGTTATTTGCCTCTGGACTCCACAATTTGAGATTTGTAATATCAAATGGCCATATTGTCAGATTTTAATAAAGGCCATTTTTATACATTTTGGTTTCACCATGTAGAAATTACAGTAGTGTTTATGCATTGTTTATACATTGTCCCCCATTTCAGGGCACCATAATGTTTGGGACACAGCGATGACTTGTAAATGAAAGTAGTCGTGTTTAATATTTTGTTGCATATCCTTTGCATGCAATGACTGCTTGAAGTCTGTGATTCATGGACATCACCAGTTGCTGGGTGTCTTCTCTGGTGATGCTCTGCCAGCCCTGTATTGCAGCCATCTTTAGCTTATGCTTGTTTTGGGGGCTAGTCCCCTTCAGTTTTCTCTTCAGCATATAAAAGGCATGCTCAATTGGGTTCAGATCGGGTGATTGACTTGGCCACTCAAGAATTGACCATTATTTAGCTTTGAAAAACTTCTTTGTTGCTTTAGCATTATGTTTGGGATCATTGTCTTGTTGTAGAATGAACCGTCGGCCAATTAATTTTGAGGCATTTGCTTGAACTTGAGTAGATAGGATGTGTCTATACACTTCAGAATTCATTATGCTACTACCATCAGCAGTTATATCATCAATGAAGATAAGTGAGCCAGTACCTTCAGCAGCCATACTTGCCCAGGCCATAACACCCCCACCACTGTTTCACAGATGAAGTGGTATGCTTTGGATCTTGGGCAGTTCCTTCTCTCCTCCATACTTTGCTCTTGCCATCACTCTGATACAAGTTAATCTTAGTCGCATCTGTCCACTATCCATTTTCTAGAACTTTTAAGCACTTCTTGGCAAACTGTAACCTGGCCATCCTATTTTTGCAGCTAACCAGTAGTTTGCATCTTGCAGTGTAGCCTCTGTATTTCTGTTCATGAAGTTTTCTGCGGACAGTGGTCATTGACAAATCTGCACCTGACTCCCGAAGAGTGTTTCGGATCTGTCAAACAGGTGTTTGGGGATTTTTCTTTATTATAGACATAATTCTTCTGTCATCAGCTGTGGAGGTCTTCCTTGGCCTGCCAGCCACATTACGATTAGTAAGCTCACCAGTGCTCTTTCTTCTTAATGCTGTTCCAATCAGTTGACTTTAAGCCTAAGGTTTGGCTGATGTCTCTAACAGTTTTATTCTTATTTATCACTCATCATGGCTTCTTTGACTTTAATTGGCACAACATTGATCCTCATGTTGATAAACAGAAATAAAAGTTTCCAAATGTGATGGAAAGACTAGGTGCTGAGAGCTCTCTTATACATGCATTTTGGAGGCAATTAAACACACCAGAGCAATTACAAACACCTGTGAAGCCATTTTCCCAAACATGATGGTGCCCTGAAATGGGGTTACAATAAACACTGCTGTAAATTGTACATGATGAAACCAAAATGTATAAATATGGCCTTCAATAAAATAAAACTGTGCACTTTAACCACATGTGATTTTTTTTTTTTTCTATTACAAATCTCAAATTGTGGAGTACAGAGGCAAATAAATAAATAATGGGTCCTTGTCCCAAACATTATGGAGAGCACTGTATCTATGTATATTTATTTTTCTTATCCAAGCCCGACATTTCTGGGGCCCAACAGTAGATCTGCATATGCATTGGAGACAGAAAACTATGTTCAGTACAAATTTGTGTGCACTCTGATTTTGAGAAGTTCATCAAATGGAGGAAAATTATTTGTGTAATACATAACTTGCGTTGTTTAGGCTTAGGCAAAATGTTTGTGTCACTTTTTGTGGACAATCACAATGCTGAGTTTTGGTGCAAGTCTATTTACTACAAGTGGGGATGATCAAGGATTGGTAATAGGGTAAATAATGGAGGAATTTGCCAAGGAATTGGGTAATAGTTTATGCAAAAATGGCAAGCATGAGAAATAATAATTTTTTTTGCTTAATTCTGAACACCATTCCACCCGGATCTGAACTTTTAGTTCATTTTCAATTCCCAATCAGCAGTGAATTAGGTGATTCTAATTGCAGGACCCAAAATAAACAACACTATTGGCCTTTGTGCTTGGCTTGAGGCCAACAGAGGGGAAAAATAAAGGAGAGTTCGCCTGTTGGCTGTAGAAAATATGAGATGAAACTTGATTGGTTCCAGTGTAGTTTCAATGCTTGAACAAATGCCTTGGCACAGATATTAAAAATAGTTATTCAAGGATGGACTGGATTGCTGGCAAACGTAGAATTGTGAATTATGTTAGTTGTGGGCTTTAGAAAATAAAATAAAGGAAGTGCTGCTTGTAAATAAAGAAATTCCATGGTTCTTGTGAATTCAGGAGTTTTACTAAAAATGTGTGTCTCTGCTATTGCTAAGAGCTAATTAATAATTTGGAAAATGGCCATTATGGTGTCAATCTTTTTCAAGCTACATTTTCCCCATTACTGTGCAGAGCTGTGCAATTAATATAATGCAGTTGACCTGATTTTAGTGATATCAATGTTCTGAATGGATATGCAAAGAATAATGTGAAAAATTGTACACTAGTACCAATATAAAGAGGAACTCTGTGCAAGTTTTGCAAAGAATTGGTACGAATTTGAGATGGTTTATAATATTGTAAATGTTGCATCTTTTAGACTTGCTGGGTCCTGCATTTAAAAATGTTTTTGATTAATAATGCAGAGAGCAAGGAATATTGTCACCACAGTTGTGTATGTGTGCAAAACCTGTGTGCGTGTAATCAAAAAAAGCATCTGACAAATATATATGATTGTTGTATTTGAATCAGTTTAGAAATTAATGTGGCCAATATTTCCTTACCTTTTGTTCTCCCTTCAGAAAGAGTACCATGTGATTCAGAATTATTCACAGAAAGACTTACATTTATATAGCAAGTCTCAGAATTTCAGGATGTCAAAACACTGACTGTATAAACACTTTTGAAAGATTACTGCAATCCTTTAAATAAGTTTAGTTGAGCCACCACCTTGAGGACAATTGAGATGGCAATAAATGCTGGACTTGCTAGTCAGGCATATTCCTCAAGGTGAACTAAAAGCCCTTGCCGTGGTAATTTAGGAAAAATGGCTGCCACAATGGTAGATAGACCAACAATTAGTAATGGGGCAATGAGAAAATGAACTTTCAGCGCTATTGCTGCTGTGCTAGATGGACTACCCACATTCCTCATCAAAATATCATTAAGGATCTCTCGATATAATTAATTTTACGAAAACATAAGCCTAGCAATTGAATAAATGTTTGCCAATAGTGATTTCTGGGGGCAGTCAGCAGGGATGTTTTCAAATAATTAATAATCCAAGAAAGGCCTTGTGGCTGAAGGAGATAAAAAAGGTGAGGAAGGTGGTTTGGAGAATTATGAAAGCAATAACAAATATTGTGAAATTGATTCATTAAAGCACAAAAACAATGGTGAACAAGAGACTGCAGATGCTGGAATCTTGGGCAAAAAGACAAACTACTAGAGAAATTTGGTAGATCAGGCAACATCCGTGATGAGAAATAGTATTTCCCACGAGATGCTGCTTGATCTGTTTAGTTTATAGATATAAAGTATGAAAGCAGGGCCTTTGGCCCACCGAACCCATGCCGACCATCGATCACCTGTTCACACTAGTTCTACTATATCTTGCATTCTCATTCACTACCTACACATTAGGGACAAATTTATAGAGGCCAATTAAATTTCAAACCCTCGTGTATTTGGGATGTGGGAGGAAACCGGAGCACCTGAAAGAAACCCACATGCTCAGAGGGAGAATATGCAAACTTCCCCCAGACAGCATTCGAGGTCAGGATAAAACCCAGGTCTCTAACACTAGAGGCAGCAGGTCTACCAGCTGCACCCACTGTGCCGCACTCCTAAAACAACGTTGCTGTCGGTCTCTGCAGATGTAATTGAAAGATGATTCAGACATTATATGTTCAATCACCCTAGAAATAAAACTTAAACATGATATTCTGGAGGGAGATATTTTTTGACCTATGGCATGAATAACAAACCAGTTGGAGGTAGTGAATCTAACTTGACATTATTTATTTAGGCTTTAAACACTGCCACACCTGTCATGAAGATATGAATGGGGTAAATAAATGTCAGAATTAGTAAAATTAAAAATGAGCAGAACTGAATGGAAAGAAGCGGCAAATGGAGTCCTTAGGATCAAAGTGTCTCATAGCAATCATTTATAAACTTTGCACATCATACAGTATTACTGACCAGGATAAAAGTTTGATGACAAATTGAAAAATGGTGATGGCAAATCAGACTAGAATAGTATACCACATATAAGAACTGTAAAATCAATGTTTTTACATCCAAGACAAAACATGGTAAGGGTATATGTAGCAAAGAACTGCAGATGCTGGTTTAAATCGAAGGTAGACACAAAATGCTGGAGTAACTCAGTGGGACAGGCAGCATCTCTGGAGAGAAGGAATGGGTGACGTTTTGGGTCGAGACCCTTCTTCAGACTCTTTTCGGGTCGAGACCCTTCAGACGGGTAAGGATATCTGTTCTGTTCCATTCAAACAGCACTCAAATATAGAATAACATTCAACAGCAAGTAGCTCTTTTGTGCAGGAGAAATTGTCTTTATGTGGATTAGCATCATGCATTATATAGAAACGGAACACGGCAGTTTTATAGTGACAGGTTGACAATACAAAATGTTACTGGAGAAGGATTTTATTGCCATGACCGCATTAAAAGATTTGTATAGGAAAGGGGGGGGGGGAGGGGGAATTGGAAAAGGAAAAATGGAAAGGATCTGTATATTGATTTGTACTCATTTAATCTGGGGTATAACCATCATTAGAATGGAATTAATATAAGGCTAAATTCAATCTCAATCAAATATATTAGTATATAGGCAGGACATCTTGGTTGGGTGTTGGGATCTGGACATTGACAGTAAATGCAAAAGTTAAATCGTCACTGTTCTCCACACACCATCACCATTTCTGCACGGTGAATATTGTAGTGTTGTTCGCAATTAATTTCACAGTCCTTTTCATAAAATGTAAATTGAATCAAACAGTTTTTCAACTGATTGATGTTCAAATCCTCATTAATATCATTGGTCTCTGTATTCACCACATATGGCAAAATGCATTCCGAATACACGGCAGCTTCTTTCTCTGAGTAATATGTTTCACTACCTTTGGGAGTAGTTGGTTGCTATTAACATTCACGCACAATGACAATTGCTATGTCTGATTATTAGCAAAATTATTCATACCTGAAATCCAAGAGGAGCAAGGGATTTTATAATGTTATTTTTGATGTATGCCCATTGAAAGGGGTTAGTGTCCTCAGTGTAATGTTACCTTTTGTAATTCACCTTGGGGCGCCAATCAAATATAATAAAGTAAATCTAACATGTCAGAAAAGTAAATCAAGTAGCTTTTAGACAAATATAACATGAAAATATATATTTTTGTTTTTGACTCTGGGACCTGATGGAAATGACAATTTTTGTGCCTTTTGACTTGAATCAGTCTTAAGCTTTGTCCAGTAGAGTGTAGCGTTATTGTCTAAAGCAGTTGGACAAAAATGCAGGAGAAACTCAGTGGTGAGGCAGCATCTATGGAGCGAAGGAATAGGTGACGTTTCGGGTCGAGACCCTTCTTCAGACTGAAGCAGGGGGTCTTCTTCACCTCCAATGCTATTAGATATTGGTAAGTTTTGCATATACAAAAATGTATTATTATAGATAGTAGAAATGAGAATAAAATTGTCAGCTGACTGCAATATCAGGTACCAGTTTCACTTGATTAGCAATGCTATTCAGTTAATTGTAGGCAATTGTGGAATGGTGCCATTTGACACGGTGTAAAAGGAAAACGTTCCCTAGACTATCCAAATCTTCAACCAATAGAACTCAAAAGTGGAAGGTGACTGAGGAGAGATTTATGAGGGGTTTTGGGGGCAAATGTTTAATTCAAAGGATACTCTGTATTGGGAGTGATCTGCCAGAGAAAGCTATAGAGGCTGACACAATATATACATGGATTGGAAGGATTTAGAGGGATATGGGCCAAATGCAGGCAAATGAAACTTGGTCGGCATTGACAAGTGGCATGTTTCCATGTTGTAGATCTCTATGACTCTTTGACCACTTTATCCAGCCCACTCTAAGTTATGGTTGGGAGGGAGCAAACCATCCTCATCATCACATATTTTCTATTTTTTACATTTTGCTGATTTTTTTTTTAGTGCTAGCCAATACTAATATTTTGGTTATGGGTTAAAATCATGGGGATTGATTATAGATTAACAGTGGTGACTTGTCAAGGTTGCTAAATGGGATAGAAATCCAACTCAAAAACCGGGGTGCATTCAAACCAAAGCAGCAGATAACCTTATTTTAAGAGCTTTATTATTTCCCTGTTTCTTTCTCGTGCAATATATCAATGAATTTCATAGAAATTCCATGGTAGACATGGTATTTGATGGAAATACCCAAGTTTCTTAACTATCTCCCCTATGACTTTGACAGTTTTACAAAAACACACTGTCAATTATTTTCTTAATTGTGCTCCTTAAATTTAGACTGACTACCATCTTATCCTGTTGCATTCAGGATCACTAACAAGCCTGGATTTTATAGGATTACCTGTATCTAAGTGAAAGTTCTCCCTTTAGGACATTGATGGAAGATGTTAACGGTGTAGTAAAAAAGTCTTGGGGGTTATGGGGAGAAGGCAGGGGAATGGGGTTAAGATGGAAAGATAAATCAGCCATGATTGAATGGCAGAGTCGATTTGATGGGTGGAATTGCCAAAAGGTGCTCCTATCAATTGTGAACATGAAAAATGAGAGCAAAATCACTAACCATGTGTGTTCTCTTTGCTCTGTTTTGCTCACTACCATATCAAGTGACACGCAAAAGGAGTCTGGAGAATGGTCCCAATCTGAAATGTCACCTATCCATACTCTCCAGAGATGCTGCCTGACCCACTAAGTTGCTCCAGCACTTTGTGCCACAATTTTATAATGTTTGGGGATTTGTAGCTGGGACGTAGGGGTTTTTTACTTGGTCAAGCGGTATTTAGAAATAACATGCAAGGTTCCTATTACAATGTACCCGTAATAGGAAATGCGGGCTCTTTAAAAAGAAGGCAGAAAAGCTGACTGTTTTCTCCCATAAAAGTGCTCACAGTCACAAAATTAGATACTTTTGATTGGATGGTAAATACTGGCCAAGGCCAAAAACTAGAATACATTTTAAAAAAAAGTATGATTCAGAAAGAGGCCATTCAGCCCATGCCAACTCCCAGCAGAACGATCCCATCAGTCCTGTTCTCTCTCGTTATTTCCCCTTTAGCATTCTCCATCGACCACTCATTGATTCTTATGCCATTTGCTGGACTGAAGAATAATTCACCACCACAGAGCAGAAGCCTACACAGACATAGCAAGATTATACAAACTAAGCATGGTCTTTGCCAAAGGGTAGGATTGAAACTGGGTCCCTGGAGCTGGGAGGCAGTAGTGGTAACTTGTGCCATTAAGCTGCTGCAAAGTATACCAAGGGAACCTTTATGTCCATTGTAGAGTGTAGATGGAATCTTAATTTAATGTGTTAATCAAAAGATACCACCTCTGACAGCTCCTTTAGTGATCCATTAGTTTATCAGCCTAGATTTTATATTGGTGAGGCTTAGACCTCTGTGTGGTGCTCATTCTGAACCAAAACACTACTTTGGTTTTTGACAGCTAATTATGTGACATACTCATTCAACCAAATCCAGTAGTCCCATAAAATTGTTTGTAATTATGCTATGTCCTGCCTGCTGACTCAAGCTAGAATGCAAAAAAAAATGGAACTTGCAACTGGCATGATCCCTGATTTTCTTAAAACGTATTTCTGCTAGAAATCGAATCATGTAGCTGATTAAAACAAGATATTATGCAACCCAGCTAGCAGACATTATAGTTTCCTTCAAATTAATATTGTAAAGGGAGCCCTGTTCTTTCCTCAGCTGATGTAGAAATTGCAAAAGGCTTCAGTTACCGGTAAAGTGATCAATTGGGGGAATTCGCTATCCAGTGTATCTCGTGTATCTGATCCTCATGTATCTGGACTGTCTTTCTCCACCAGTAAAATCTTGAGTTTGAATGGAAGCTGCAATTAGAATTTGCAATGTTGGCAATTCATCCAGACCTCCTGAGTTGCAGCAACTAGAATCCCCAGAGATCGTGCTCTTTTGTTAATTGCTCTTGTGTTTCATCCTGAGCAACCACTCTAATTTTGTGTGAAAACCTATTTAAATACGGATAGAAAAAGATAGCACTTGACCAGCTAAATAAAGTAAATAAATATTCCACAGCAATTACGCAATGCCATATCAGTGGGTGTGACATTTGTTTACCAGGAAGCGATACCAGAACCTCACATATTCCCCACAAACTTTCTCGGATGCAGGAACGGAGAAATTGTGAAGCCATGTTTGTTCATTGTAGTACCAAGTTAGCTAACATGTCTTAATGGGAGAAGAAAGTTCCAAATGCATACAGTTAGTGGACAGAAAATTATAATTTGAAATTCATTTGTGTGGTCATTCAACATAGATCTGAAAACAAAAATTAGATGTTTTGATTTTGTTTTGAATTAGGAAAAAAAAGAAGCTAATTTATTTTTCTGTCCATCTTCACATATCCTTGTACTAGTGTTCAAACGTTAAACAGGGAGGTTAGTGGAATGTTGGTCTTTATGTTAAAAGTTGTTGGAATACTAATGTGTAAGTGTGGTTTACTTGTAAAGAGCATTTGGCGGATCCTTTCAGTTACATTGGATTCACAAATCCTGAAAAGTTCTATATTTTCTTTGGAGCAGGTACAGGGCAGAACAATGGAAGGGAAAAAATGAAGTTTAAAATGTAAGTTCTGAAGTCAGGTTGCATAAACACAAGAGTATGAGAAGGTGATCTTGTTGAGATAATTAAATTGACACTTTATATGAAATAAAGTATTTCCTCTTGTACACAGCCTTGGAGATCGGCAATCAGATATGAAATCAGGAAAAAAAAAATTAAGATAAAGAGTACATGAAATTGGGAAACCTCGGAGTTTTGATCATCCTGATGAGAGGGCCTGTACGTCCGGCCGTCCGTAGCGGCGACTGCGGAGGGTTTATGGTCCCGACCACGGGAGAGGAGGACTGACTGGACTTTGTTACCTTCCACCACAGTGAGGAATGCTGTGGTGGATGTTTGCATGAATTCTGTTGTGTATTGTGTGTTCTTTTTTTGAAGTGTATTGCTGCTGGCAAATTGATTTCACTGTGCCTTCGTTGGTGCATGTGACAAATAAATGTGACTTTGACTTTGAACAGTTCTGTCATAGGAGCACACATCTTATGATTCCGACTTGGACAATTTAAAAATCCCATTTGTTCAAGTAATTATTGAGAAGTTTAACTACTGAATTATTGCGAATTTTGATGTGGATAGGACGCAAATCTTTCTATTTTAATAAATTAAACCAGTGCAACATTCCTGAAGGCTGCATGGAATTATTTTCAGCACTGGCCAGTGGAATGATGACACTGAAGAAAACGGAATAATCTGTATGGAGCTGGTGTGAGGAAAGATAATGAAGATTTTACTGGTGACTCGCAAAATGTTGCTGCAGCAATGCTGAAGCCAAAGAACAATTCCCAGAAGGGTCTCCAGTTTTCAAGCAAGCAGCTAATGATCTAAATAAAAGAATAAGACATTGTGGCCGATGGGATCACTTTTTCTTTAGTTTAGTTTGGAGATACAGCGTGGAAACAGGCCCTTCGGCCAAACGGGTCCGTGCCCACCAGTGATCCCTGCATATTAACATTATCCTACACACACTAGGGACAATTTTTACATTAACCATGTAGCGGCACGAAACGTGGTCAGGAAAAGGCCAGATGTCAGGCAGGTTCAAACAGTAGTTGTTATTCAGTTGTTACATGTAAGTTTGGTCCACTAGCATAATTGTCATTGCTGCTGTAGCTGAGCGAGGGTGTTGTCTCCAGCTCAGTTACCTGTTGACTGGGTGGATCTAAAGGTGAGATAAGCCTATCTAGCAGGACACTGCCCCTAGCCCATGTCGTCACATGCCAGCCTTCGTAGTAACTGATGAGGGTTCGACCATAAGTGGTCTGAGTATCAGCTGACGCCACAACCAAGCCAATTAACCTACATGCCTGTATGTCTTTGGAGTGTGGGAGGAAACCGAAGATCTCGGAGAAAACCCACGCAGGTCAGGGGGCGAGCGTACACACTCGGTACAGACAGCACCCGTAGTCAGGATTGAACCCTGATCTCTAGCGCTGCATTCGCTGTAAGGCAGTAACTCTACTGCTGCGCCACCGTGCAAACCTATTTCCTGATTGATTGCAAAACAAGCTGGTTTTTGGAATAGGAATACTTTATTGCCACATGTGAACAGGCACAGTGAGATTCTTTGCTTGCATACACAAAGTATACAAATAGCAGCCAACTACAGTGCTGGTACCTTTCATGTTTGAATATAGCACCAGCGTGAATAATGAAATCAACTACCTCATTAAAAGATGTAAAGTAATGGTAGACATCCAAAACATGTGTCTCTCTGAACTCAAAGTTGGTGGATTTAACATCATGGGACAACTTAGTCATACATTACAGAAACAGGCCGTTTGGTCAATATCCCTCTAAATCTTTTTATCGATGTGCCAAGTGTTTTTTGAAATATTGCTTAAGTACCTGCCTCAACTACCTCCCCTGTCAACTCGTTCCATGTGCTCACCAGTCTCTGTGTGGAAAAGTTGCCCTTCACGTTCTTATTAAATCCTTCCCTCACACCTTAAACCTATGTCCTCTGGTTCTTGATTTTCCCTACCCTTTCATAGGTAAAAAAACTCTACATTCACCCTATCTATTCCCCTTGTGATTTTCTATACATATAAGATCACACCTCAGCCTCTTGTGCTCTAAAGGAATGACCTCCAAGCCTGCCCAACCTCCCTATAGCTCAGGCCCTCAAGTTCTGGCAATGTTCCCATAAATCTTCTCTGCAGTCTTTTCAGCTTAACAACATTCTTCCTATAGCAGGATGACCAAAACTGAACTTTACATATGGCCTTGCCAATGTCTTGTACAACTGTAACGTAACATCCTAACTACTATACTCAGTGCCCCGTCTGATGAAGGCTAATATACTGAAAGCCTTCTTGACCGCCCTAGTGACCTATTACGCCACATTCAGGGAACTATGTACCTGACCTCTTAGATCTCTCTGCTCTGCAACATTTCTCAGGGCCTTACCATTCACAAGGAAGGTCCTGCCCCGGTTCGCCATATCAAAATGCAACACCTTGCACTTATCAGCCTTAAACGCAATTAACCATTCATCGGCCCACTTGCCCAGCTGATTAAAATCCTGCTATGATTTCTGATCAATGACGTCACCGGTAAACTTCACTTTGTATCTTGCAGTCAATGCACAAAATGACTTATTTTGATTCAACTCTGCTCATAGAGTCCAAGGTTGCTCTTATTGACTGAAACATTTAAATAACTGCAGTTTAAAAAATATATATATAAAGTCACCTTGAACAGAATGAAAAAATAAATCACATAATTCACTACTAATTTTGAGATTGTTGTCGCTTCATGAAGTTGGTGATGGTGAATGGGGACAAGGTACTCACTGTCTTCTGGGCCAGCACATTGATGCAACCACACTGAAGGGTCATCAATGCCTCCTATTAGATTGAGAAGATGGGCATATTGATCAATATTGAAGCAAATTTCCGCAGGTGTACTGCAGAGAGCATACTATCTTAATACGGTACTGTATTATAGAGAGCATAATATCATAAAGCGTCATTCATTCATTCATACTGACTGGTTGCATCACGGCCTGGTTCAGCAACATGAATGTCTAAGAACAAAGGAGATTACAAAGGGTGGTAGACACTGTCTGCTCCATCACAACCGTGAAAGGGATCTATGGGAGGTGTTGCCTCAAAAAGGCAGCCAATAGCATTAATGACCCACACCACCCTGGCCATGCTCTCATTTTACTACTACTACCCTCAGCAGATAGGTACAGGAGCATTAAAACCATGTCCACTAGGATCAACAACTGCTTCTTTCCAGCAACCATCAGGCTCTTGAACACTGCATAACATTGACCTCAGCAACTATGATCTTTTATTGGCTGTGACTTTGTCGCACTTCACACTTAGGTTTTAGGCCTTTTATTGTTACCTAGTATTACAATTATTACTTTATTATATTTTTTATTATTATTTGGGTGTTATTGCATTTATAGGCCTATTAAGCTGTAGCAAGTATGAATTTCATTGTTCTGTTGTCAGTACATATGACAAGCACTCTTTACTTCATTTTCTAATAATGATGTTTACGCTTTGAATTGGTCTAGATTCAGATAGCGTCTTTCTAGTTTAGTGTTCAAGCCCATCTGGAGCACAGATTTGTGGAAAGCTGTTTTAATCTCCATCTTTGGAATAATTCCAGATGTGAAAACAGATCTGAAATGTTAGGTCTCCATGGAAAAGGAAATTAAGTTACTTTTAATTTCTAAATTTAAAACTGGAAGAATTGAGAGTACATTACACTAAAAGTACTCTCTTGAAATTTTTGCACTCCTTAAGTGTGAATACGTATTGATGCAATGTGATAAATTGAGTTTTCATCTTATCCTCTGCAGATTGAAAGCCATTAAGGAAAGTTTAAACCTAGCGGTGAAATGTCCTGAACATCTACAGCATTTGAAAGGAATAAATAAATTATATAGTGCACTCAAAAATTATTTGCAAATACTAGCTTTTGACTTCATTAAGTATTGAAGATCATTGGATTTCAAAGTTTGTAGGTAACTTCTCAAAACGAACCTGGTTGGTTATTATAGCATGACTTCCATTGGTGTGAATTATTAAATTTGTAACAGTTTCAGAGTGGAATAAAAAAAATCAGTTTCAGTTTAGTTTATTGTCACATTAACGAGGTACAGTGAAAAGCTATTGAACACTCAGCCACTATACTTTGCAATTATTTTTCTTGATTTCAAGACTCAATTAAATTTGTGTGTGGGAGTGGAGGAGATAAGAACTGTGTATTTAATTTTGCATTGTGTTTCAATTTCCACCGGTCTTTATCATCTCATGAGTAAAATCTTCATCCTTCATTTTCTTCAACTTTCTCCATCCTTTTAGCTGTTCCTGTGAGTGAATAACTTATGGTTTCAAACATAAGTTAACTCACAATGCTCATTCAATATCCAGGTTATTGACAAGACATTCGATTCAAACCTGTAGTTTAGTTTAGTTTTACAGCGCAGAAACAGGCCCTTCGGCCCACCGAGTCCATGCCGACCAGTGATTCCAGCACATTAACATTTCTACACACACTAGGAACAATTAACCTACAAACCTGTATGCCTTTAGGTTGTGGGAGGAAACCGAAGATCTCATGAAAAATCCCACGTGATCACGGGGAGAACGTATGAACTCCATACAGGCAGCACCTGTAGTCGGGCTCGAACCTGGGTCTGGCACTGGAAGCGCTGTAAGGCAGCAATTCTACTGCTGCCCCACCTTGCCGCCTAGTATCTAACCAGTTTCCACTCCACCTACCATGCTGTATTAATTACTAGTGACATCCAGTGCAACTGTGACCATGGCTCCCTTTCTCTAACTATGCTGAGCCTCTTTTGCTTTCATATGAGCTCCTCCATCCTCAAATCTATTCAGTTCAGTCCCACAGAGCATCAGAGTATTTGAATTTGTTTTTCCATTTGAATTTTATTAAAAAATTTAGGCCAATTTAGATCTTTGTATAACTATGTACTGTGCTATTTTGTTGCAATGGCATTTGAAGTTCAACCCTCAGGTTATTTCTTCAAGCCCTCTGCAGTAATGAGGAATCAGGCATCATATCTTGTTTATGCAACTGCCTGATTCCCAAATGAGTGGCAATGTGCATTGGTTAATTAGCATCTGGTTTATAATTGGCGCTTCTGGTATATTTTCATTTATTGCTTTTTCATATTTTCAGACCACAATTTCCCTTGTTTGCTTTCATTGAGTATGGGTGTTAACAATCAATGAGGTATGAGCCCTAATGCCTCTTGGAGAATGATATTTGTAGCTATAATTTAGCTTTCCCTCAATTACAAAGGTAATTCTAGTGGGAAAAAGATCACCAAATATAAATTATAATTCAAAATGACCCAACATATTGGTATAAATAGCACAAAATATTGATATTACAAATATCGTGATAGAGTCGCAAGATATTGAAGTGGGGCCATGTCATTACTGGAGGTTATTCTCGGTACTGAGGTGGAATGAGGGGTTGCGGTTATGGTTGCCGTTATTGCGAAATTGCCCATATCAAAGCCCAAATAATCAAGATGAATGTGGCAAACTTCCAATAACCCTTGCAACCCCCCTCTCTCTCCATCCCACCCCACCCTAGTCATAGGGTTATAAGGAATAGGAGTAGAATTAGGTCATTCGGCCCATCAAGTCTACTCCGCAATTCAATCATGGCTGATCTATCTCTCCCTCCTAACCCCATTCTACTGTCTTCTCCCCATAACCTCTGACACCTAATAATCTCACTAATTTTACTGTCATCCTGTTGACTTCCGTTGTCTGTCTACTCGTTGTCACCTATCCCATGGCCTACATTGGCCTATTGTGTGCCCCACCTTTCCGTGATTATCGTTGCTTTTTGCATATCTTCCATTCATTTCTCCTAAGTATGGTCTATATCTCTCGTTTCCCTTTTTCCTGACTCTCGGTCTGCAGAAGGGCTTCAACCTGAAACGTCACATAATCCTTTTCACCAGGGATGCTGCCTGACCATTGTGTTACTCCAGTTTTTGCGTCTGTCTTCGGTTTATACCAGCTCCTGCAGTTCTTCATTACACAGAGCAAATGTATAATTGAGCTGAGTGTTAATCTGTAATCACTAACAAAGTTCCTAGTTAATGTACTTGTAGTGTAGGTCATTTAAATTTAGTTTTCACAGAATATGGCCAACTTCTTAGCAGCAAGATCCAAATAATGTTAATGAATGGGCTACCCATTGCAGAATGGTTGATAAAGTGTCAAAGTAACACAATCTCTTCAGCAAAAGCAAACGTTATTAATATCACTTGAAAATATGAAGTAGTTGATATTGAAAAACAACTTTTATGTTGTGTGATAGACACAAAATGCTGGAGTAACTCAGCGGGACGAGCAGCATTTCTGTTCAGCTTTGTTGTCATCTATTCCAACTAACAATTATCTATTCTACGTTTTCCTTGACCATCATCTCTTTTGATGTCTCATTTTCACACACTTCACCCTTCCTTATCTCTGTGTCTCCTTCTCCCTGACTCTCAGTTTGAAGAAGTGTCTCAACCCGAAATGTTACCCATTCCTTCTATCCAGAGATACTGTCAGTCCCGCTGAGTTACTCCAGCATTTTGTGTTTATCTTCGGTGTAAACCAGCATCTGCAATTCCTTCCTACACGTTTACATTGTGTGTCTTAAACAAGATAATATGATTATTGTATGCACTGAATCCATTGTGTTAAGAATGCGGCCTATTATTGTCCAGGCTCTCAAGGAAATTATTTTTCTCCCTCAAATTCTAGAGGAAATTAACCTTCAACTCAAACCATTCAAAAAAACACAATGCTTATTAGCAATAATTGGTGAAGGTGGTTTAAATGTGCCAACACATCATTTAGAACGTTGTATATATCCCAAGTAAGATACACTTTTAGGAGATGGAGAGACATTTAGCTGTGTAGTGATACATGGGGGGTCTGGGCACATCTGCTAGTTGCATGGCACAGTTGAAGTTGGACGTTGGAACATTTTGCCACCTTGCCTGTCTTCCTTGAATTCTTGGAAATATTGACAAAAGGACATTATCCTTCCCACTCAACCAAAATAATGTTTGTTAAGATGAGAGAGCTCTTGTTATGCTAAACCAAACTATATCGTCTATGACATAACATAGAGTAATGCTAAGTGGGGGTCTAGAATTTCTCTCGAGAGGAAAATCTGGGGGGTGGCAGAGAAAGGCAAATACTCAAGTTGGTCTGCACCACTTTGTTTGAACAAATTACCGCTTCATATTTAAACTGGGAGGAATGGTAAACGCCCAGGTATGGTCTACAGCTAGAACACATGAGCAGATGCTTGTCATGAGAATCCCAACAGACTCCAACCCAGCTGTTTAATACAATGCAGACAATTGCTCTGTGAAAACAGTAAAACAGCGTGCTTTCTTCAAAAAGCTTTGCTTTTCTGGGATTTAAGAATTTGGTTCATAGTTGTCCAATTACAGCTGCAACACAACAGGACTACATGTTCTTCAGTTATTTCTTTCATGTTTTATTGTTCTTCACCTACCATGTGTAAGAACCTTGTTTGATGTAATACAGCAGTACTAGTCTTGTGAAAATACAGCAGTTTTAAGATTATTTGAATCCAAGAGAAACATTTGACTAAAATAATGTATCATATTTCAGCTGTGACCCTTATTAGTTAACAATGGTATAATAATGAACTTTATAAAGGTGAAATGCATTTGAAAGAATTAGTGATATCAAAGAAGCAGAACTAAAGTTCAAATTGCTGGTTATATTTGAACCTAGAGACTTGACATACTGTATGCTAACGTGTTTTATTATTGTTATAATGTTTTTATTTTTTTCTGAGATTTCTTGGTAATCTAAAACAGGAAAATGCTGGAAGTAATAAGAGGTTGGGCAGCACCCGCGGTGGAAGAAACAGACATTGTTTCAGATTTATGATCTTTCACGAACTCCTTGAAAAAATATTCATCTGAAATGTTAATACTAATTTCATCTCTCCACAGATGTTAGTTACCTGACCTGATGAGTATTTCTGGAATTGTTATTTTATTTTAGATTCCCAGAATCTGTGGTACGTTTCTTTTGAATTACTGATTGGCTGCAACCACATAGCATTTTATTTATTAGTTAGTAGCACTTTTGACCCTGAGTCAAATAGATGTGTTTGCAGATCGCTCTCTGAAAATGGACACACACAACAAAACTAATTTTACAGCCCAGTGCAATGTGGGGGCAGTGATGCAGCAAAGATAAGCCCCATCTGCACTTTAAAGTGTATGCAAAAGATCTTAAGGCAGAATGTTGGTGTCGGCAAGTAATGAAGATGAAGTTGTGAGGTAATCTCATCTTTATTATTGAATTGTCAAATTATTTTGTAATTCACTTGAATTCGCAAAGCTGGTTTGCATATGGTGTAATTTATCAGGGTATTTGATGAAATAGTTATGAAAACCATATAACCATATAACAATAACAGCACGGAAACAGGCCTTCTCGGCCCTTCCAGTCCGTGCCGACCATTTATTTTCCCCAAAACCTGTGAATCCTGTGTGGAAATTATAAAGTTTAATGGTGATATACTCCAGCATTTTGTGTCTACCTTCGATTTAAACCAGCATCTGCAGTTCTTTCCTACACATTAATGGTGATATATTTAGGTACAGTATAACTGTAAATATAATCCTGCCATTTCATAGTCCCTCAGTCCTTCAGTCAAGAACATGTTAATTTTATAAGTAAAACTTCCCACTTGCCTTCCATTATTCAAAAGTTTCTACCCTCTGCAGAGGCCTTTACTTACAGTCAAGTTGCAATATTGTGGGATAATTCCTCTGCTGGTAATTTCTTCATATCACATCTTGAGCTTGCATTAACTCTTGAGCTTGCATTAATCAAATTAAAGAGACTCCCAACTCAGCATTTTTGAAAAGTAAGTTCACTTTTTTCAAGAATGTGATGGATACAGAATGTAATAGATGTCAGCAGTGTATGTGGTTCCACGCATTATTCCACGTTGGATCATTATATTTGCCACATTATGAAAACATTGAAAATGGTCTGGCCTTGGCAGCTTGAATAGTTTTTAATCAATTTACTCAAAAATCCCAGTGGTGGCTCATTTATATTAAAATACATATCCATCATTCCCAACATTGTCTCAACTATATGCAACATGCTATTTTTTTAAAGAACGTTTACCAGGAACAATATAGAATGATTGTAACTATCAGCAGTTACCTTCTGCCAAATTTGGCAGCAAAATATTTTTAAAACCTAATATCATTTGTTTTGCTCCAGTATTACCAATAAGTCATTGGTAAAGTCTGAGATTTAGCTTCAAAATTATATCAGCGGTGTTATGATTTAAGAGAAGAAATGTGGATTATTTCTGAGTACAACTTGTGGAATAGGTTTTGAGGGTGATGGCCAAATGATCAATTACTGTACCAAATGATCAGCCGTGATCATATTGAATGGTGGTGCTGGCTCGAAGGGCCGAATGGTCTACTCCTGCACCTATTTTCTATGTTTCTCTGTTTCCAAATATGTGGGATTCATTTTGGGTTGGGTTCTTTTAACGTGTAGAGAACTTGAATCACCTATCAGTATTCTCTCTGTTCCGGTGACATACTCTAACTGCTACCGCTTTATGGGTTTAAAAATAGGTTTTTGCTGCAAGTTTCAATAATTTGCTTTGTCCCAGTTTAAAACCTGTAAAACTGACACATATAGGTGAGTTTCTCCAATTTTGTGACAAAGATTAATAAATATCTTTTTATTAAATAATTACCTTTGAATATTGGGATTTTGTAAACAATGGGCTGCTTTATGATTGTGCTATAATTTGTGAACAAATTATTTGAGCCAATTTTACCTGCTCGTTTCATTTGGAGTCAATCTTTGATTTATTGATGTATTATTTATGTTTCTTACTTAATTGTGAAGCTTCCAAATACCTTCCTCAAAACAGATGGTGCTCCACTTGATTATGATTTGGCATATTGTTTTATTACTTCTGTAACTGGAAAAATATCCCCGAATTTTCCTGTGATCATTGCTTTCCTCTTAACTAAATTGCATCACAACCATATACTTACGGCAGGCATTTACAGCAGGTTGAATTCATTGCCACGGACGGCTGTGGAGGCCAAGTTAATTGACATTTTTAAAGCAAAGATTGACAGACTCTTGATTAGTAAGGGTGTCAGCAATATGAGGTGCAGACAGGAGAATGGGGTTGAGTGGGAAAGATAGATCAGCCATGATTGAATGGCAGAGTAAACTTGATGGGCTGAGTAGCCTAATTCTGCTCCTAGAACTTATGAACTTCTGCAAAACATCCAAATTCACTGGCAGGAAAAGTAAATCAACGTTAGTGTCATTTCCTAGGCCCATGAGGAGCCGTATCCGGCTACTTTTGCTGGATACATTTGTTTTGCCTGAAACGGGTGATCTGATTGGAGTTCTCATATGAAGGTGATTATTAGGTTATCAGAAGAAGTGCAACATTCTCACAGACTCCTGGGAACCTTTGGCCATGACTGTTCAAGTGGAGAGGGACAATTTAATATGATACTGAGAACCACAAGACTGTGCACTCGGACCCCACAGAGGCTCTAAATACCTAGTAGAAATACAACATCATATTACAAATAACCCCAAATGCCGTGAACAGTGTGGAAGGGTCTCTGGATCCCACAACGGCCTCATCAGCCACCTCAGAACCCATACAAGTGGAGTGGAATCAAGTCATCCTTAATCATGAGGGACTGCTTAAGAAGAAAAAAATAACTTTTAGAGTACTCCAGGTCTTTTTTAAAAAAAGGCAACACAATCCAATGTTTACATAATTGAGTTCTTTCAGCTGCAGGCAAAAATAGATTAATGAAACTTCAATTTTTAAGAAAACATTCCCACACATGAATATAATGGAATTTGACTGGACTGATAACACCAGGCAGAATGTTTCTATTCTCAGAAAACAGTGCATTAGCACCTCATCTTGAGTGAAGCCATAGGACATTTCCTGGTGTTTTAATAATTTATCGTGAGGTTAATTGATATACTAAAGATATGATTTACATTCCACAATTTCTTTAACTGATCGTTCTTTTGGGCGGCAGAATTATTAGTGGTTAATGTGATGCATCAGATCATGATAATCATGTGCATCATGTCAATGAGACAGACAAAGTGGCACTTTGGGTTGTGTTTAGAAACCTGAAGTAGCTGATTTGGAGGCTGGCGTGTTTATTCACGTGTAATCAATTCTTGTGAGGATAATTATTTTTAGTGAGCTGAATTAATTTCTGGTGCTCACGTTATTTATACTTATATGCCCCTGAATGCAGTCACGTTAATATGCAAATCAAGCACCAGCTTTGGTTATAGCAAGTACATTTATCACAATTGCCAGTTACAATGCCTGCTTAATATTTACTGACTGATGTGGGCAATGTAGAAGTAAGGACATTTTAATTCCTTAAAGCCAATAACTGCTTATTGTAGCATTCTCACTGTGTACTGATTTCTGGAAACAAAGTCTGATTATGGTGGTTTAGAATAAACGAGGAAATTACATTTCTTCAAACAATCCTAAGTACTTTAGAAAAACTTAACTTAAGGCTCATATTAGTTTAGTTGCAGTGACCAAGCAGTTGAAACTGTTTATAGTAATTGAAACTTGGATGCATTTTTGGTGAATATTTGTGGAGCTTGCATTATTATGTCTTCTCTGGCTCCATGCCATTTCCTGGCCAACCCACTTTGCTGGGTTTTGGGATATTCATTTATTTTAACTATATTTGTTTTTGGGGAAAAAACAATGGTGGTGGGGTTCCTTAAAATTATTTCACAATATGTGAATGATTTACTCCATACTAGCATGTGCAGCCGATCCCAGACTGCTCAGTGCAAAATGGTGTCAAGCTGCCTCCTTGAACATCAGCGGTGGGCGCAGTGCAGACAACCCAGCACATAACCTGTCATTTTGTAATGTCAGAATTATGACCCAGCTTTGAAGAAATAAAAATGATACATTTCCAAGTCAAGATGATACTTGACTTGTGGCGGATGGTGTCTCCATGAATATTTTGCTCTTCCCCTTCAAGTCAGTAGTCTTGATGAATGACCTTTGGCTTGAATGTCTGAAAGGCTTTGTTTGGTCACCGTGAGTTGTCCTTGCAAGAGTGGCAGTGTGCTGCCTTCTTGAACTACTTCAGTTCGTGTTGTGAAAGTATTTGCACATCTGTGCGAGGCAGGGAGTTCAAGGTTTTCGACCAGCAACAAAGAAAGAATGGTCTGGACTCCATTTTCAATGAACACTATATAAGTGACAGAGGGAGTGTAACAGAGGCGAGCATAACAATCTAGTGGAGGTATAGTGACTGAGACAGTGGAGCAGCTGCCTCGCAGCTCCAATGACTCAGATTTAGTTCGGACATCTGTTGCTGCCTGGGTGGAATTTGTATATTCATCCTGTATGCATTTATTCTGGGTACTCTAGTTTCCTCACATGTCTCAAGGACTGTGGGTTGATAGGTTAATTGGATGCTGCAAATTGTCTTTAGTGTGTAACTAAGTGGTCGAATCAGGCGGGAGTTGACGGAAATAAGGGAAGAATACAGTGGGATTGGTGTAGGATTAGTATAAATGGGTGGGTGGTGGTTATTGTGGATTCAGTGTGCTGAAGAGCACAGTAACAGGTCTAATGACTCTATGCTGTAGTGGAAACATTGAGCAAACTGGGCTACAATTTTCATGAATTAAAAAATATGGAATGTGCAAATATTTTTCTGGACTTGGCAGGGTAATTTTTCCTTGAGAGTGTGTAGAATCGGGGGTTTACAGTCTCAAAATTAAGAGTCATCCATGCAGGACAGAGAAAGGAACAATTTTTTCACCCAGAGAGTAATGAATCTTGGGAATTTTCTGCTTGAGAAGGTTGTAGAGACTCAATGGTGGAGTGCATTCCAGGTCGAGGTGAACAGATTTTTGGATGTTAATGGAATCGTGGGGCATTGATTTGTGTAAGTGGCGTGGAGGTGAAAGGTCAGCTGTGATAATGTTTGGCAGAGCAGGTCACGGGCTATGTTGCCTCTTTTTTAGTGAATAGTAAAAAAGGTGGTTAAATTCACAGTTGGTGGAGATGATTATTGCCGAGCACTTGTAGTGCATGAATGTTACTTGGCAATCTGTATTTGTCAATTGGGAATGTAATTGAGAAATGAATTAGTCCTCCTTGTGGATAAATCATACCTGGGCAATTTCTGGATTGGTGCGCATATGTGATGAATGGATTTGCAGTACAACAACTTGGCTTGAAGCACAGCTAGTGCTGGAGCACATCGTACGCACCACAGCTGGCTGCTCGATGTGCCCATAGGCATTGTTACAATTTTCTTGGACTCATGTGATGCGACTTGGGGCGATAAAACAGATAATCTTGTGTTTATGGCAGCATGCTGTGCACACGTTTGATGTTTTATTTCCCTTTTTTACAACTATGTCTGCCCCTTGTAAGTACGATATTCATTTTAAAGCACTTTAGAATGTTCTAAGATCATGAAAGATGCCACACAATGCAAGTAACTCATTGGAGAGCTAATATACGATGCGCTGCCATAATATTTATACATTTTTAATGACCTAGTCTATGTATCACAGGTGCACTTTGTTTATTAATTGCATGTTCCAATAATTTATAGGATTAATATGCCCTATAGATCAAATGATTGTACATTTGATGTGAAGGTTAATCAAGAATTGCAATGTCTCATTATCTACCTTTATGTGTGACAAGAGGCTTGCCTAATATGACAGGGATGAAATATTGGTATGATTGCTAATTACAAGCAAGATTGACTTTTGTAATTAAGACACCAGCAAATAGAACAATAAACTGGATACATTATTTATTTAATAATAAAAAGAGACAATTCTGGATATATGCAGCAGAGGGATGGGATTTAGAAAGTGGGAAACAGAGTTGATATTTCAGGTTGATAACTTTCATTAAGACAGATCCAATCATGACAGTTTTGATGAACGGTCACTGATCTACAACATCAACTTTGCTGCTAATACTGCTAGATCTCACAGAGTTGTAAAGTCATGCAGCATAGAAACGATCCAATTGGCCCAACATGTCCATGATGACCGGTCAACACCTGTGACCCGAAACCTCACCCATTCCTTCTCTCCAGAGATACTGCCTGTCCCGCTGAGTTACTCCAGCTTTTTGTGTCTATCTTTGGTTAAAACCAGCATCTGCAGCTCCTTCTCAAACACCTGCCTTTACAAGTTCCTCTTACCAGCCTTTGGTCTGCAGCCTCCTGTATCTAACTGATTGAAGTTCTGGTCCAGATACTTCTTCAATGTTGTGTGAATTTCTACCTTCACCACCCCCTGAGGCAGTGCTTTCCCAATAAAACTACACTCTAGGTGGAAACATTCTTTTTCAGATCCCCTGTCAACCTCTTACCTCATAGTTTACATTTATGCCTTCCAATTTTAGACTCCTCTCCAAGGGGGAAAAATGTCCTCCTGTTTATCATATTATTTTGTATACAATCTTCTGTGCACCAAGGAAGAGAAACTCAGCCTAATAAATCTGCCAATCGTGATATAGAAATGCTCCATTTTAGATTATATCTTGGTGAACCTCCTCTGCACCTCCTTCTATGTCATTGTGATCTTCCTGCAGTTTGGCTACCAGAATGATGTGCAGTATTCTGGCTTGTGGCCTAACCATTACTCTTCCTGCTCTTATATTCTCTGCCTTGGCCAATGATGGAAAGTATCCCACTAATAGTGTGAAAGTATCCCATCAATGCACATTAGTTCTCGAGTGCAAGTCTGCATTACCATAGTTGTAATGTTTGGTCTTTTATCTCGTGCTCATGGTTATTTCATGTGGGGTGACTCAAACCATTGAATTTTGAGAAACTGATTTTTGTGATGGCGGGGATGTCGAGGAAGCTGCGATGGATCAACGCTTTGATACGTTTGGTGGAACATGGTTGCAAATGCTTCAGCCTTGGCCTCAGCATCCTGCCATTCTTGAAGATTGGATGTTCTTGGAGTCTGTCCTCGTTAGCTGGTTAATTGTCCACCACCATTCGTAACCATATAGGCTCTGATTACAACCCCTTGATGAGTTGGTTATCAAATTGCTTAGTTCTGCCTATGGCGTACTGCTACTCTTTTCTCTTTGGAATGTATTTAGTTCTGTGTTGCAGCATCTTCAGGCTGGAATCTCCATGTTTGTATGGTGAAGTACCTGCAGCTCCCAGCATGTCCTTCTGCACTCATTGAATCAAGGCTTATCCCCTGCCTTGGTGGAATTGTAAAATGAGAGAGTAATGCTGGCCTTGAGATAACAGCTTGCGGTGGTGTGTTTTTCTACTGTGACAGATAGTCCACAGTGCCTCATTGGCACACCTTTGAGCTGCCAGATCTATTCTGAGCCTATCCTAATTCACACAATAGAAGTGCCACACAACAGAATTTAACCTTGCATGAATTAATACTTTATTGTCATGTGACAAGTCACAGTGAAATTCTTTGGTTTGCAAATAGTCATCACATAGAGGGTGCCACATTCCCCTTTGTCCCCCCCCCCCCCCCCTCTCATGGTGGTCCCCCCATGCCAGGTCCTCCATTGTTTCTTCAGCAGCAACTGAAAATAAAACAGAATTATTTCAACATTACCATTCAATGGATCACAACTACCACTCTGATACCTATGGATAACATATTTCCCATTTACTTTTGTAGGTATTTAAATTATACGGTAAGTATTTTTGGATCCAAGTATTTTCCAACCAAGGTGTGATTGCATTAAAGTGTCTCTTCGTAGCCAGACTATCAAACCAGCTTTGTTGGAGTCATAGACTTGTACAACACGGAAATAGGTCCTTTGTCCCAACCCGTGATTGTCCACCATGATGCCCAACCAAGCTAGTCAAACTTGCTGTGGCTGGCCTGTAACTCTCTGAACCTTTAGCACGTTCTCCCTGTGACCATATTAAGTTTCTTCCCACACAACCAAAACGTATGGGTTTGTTGGTTAATTGGCCTCTAAAATAGTTGCCACCAATATGTAGGGAGTGCATGAGAAAATGGGATAACATAGAACTAGTTTAAATGGATAATCTATGTTTGGCATGGACTCAGTGGGCTGAAGAATCGGTTTCCATGTTGTATTACACCAGGGGCTCCGTACGATTGGCAGCCCCACCAAGAGTCTGTCTTTTTTCATCATTTTTTATTTTTAGTGTCAAAAGTTTGTGTAAATGTTCTCTGGTTTGTTTTATGTGGGGGGAGGGAGGTCGGGGGAAACTTTTTCCGGTTTCTTACCTTGGCAGAAATGCAATTTTTTTTCCGGGTTGCATCTCCAGTCGCTCTGCGGCCTTCCATCGATGGAGCTGGAGGCCTCCTCGGACTGACTTGAGCCCCACCGCGGGGCGTGGACAACATCGTAGTCGATGTTTGCAACTTGCTTGCAACTTACGTCAGTCTCGGAAGAGGCTAGTCGGGAAGCTCCAACGACGCAGAGACTCGACCAACCCCGACCCAGGGGATCTGCTGAATATCGTCGGAATTTTGTCTTTGTTTCCGATCTCCAGCATCTGAACATTTTTATGTTATCCACTATCATGCCACTGAGCAACATGGTAATTCTAAGGTGGATTTGGCATATTTGCTCCTGCGTTTTGAATATCCAACACTGGGTTCCACATATACAGGACAGTGTCATGGAGGCTATTAGTTTAGTTTAGAGATACAGCGCAGAAACAGGCCCTTTGGCCCACCGAGTCCACGCCGACCAGTGATCCCTGCACATTAACATTACACACATTAGCAGGGCTGCCAACATTGGGTGAGAGTTGGGAGAGAAATTGTAAGGGAGTGCAGCGACCAAGCCTGAGGGAGTGTAGCAAGCTGGAGGGGGAGGGGGAGGGTGTTGGAGGGGGATGTCCCCCCTACTAAGGTAGAGAACTTTTGCATTTTTTCAGCTTGAAGTTGTGCAATCTGGTGCATACTGTAGCGAGGCTTTTAACTTACACTTGAATGCAACATTTATGCTTAAATTAGATTAGGTATGAATAAGGTTAGGCTAAATTACATTCCTAATTACATTCCACAGTAGAGCCAGGCTATGATCAACAGGTGCCACATGTGAATGACCTTAGTATATTAATGTATGGAAATCAGATTATAATTCATGCTGTTATGCATATATTATATATATATATATCTATATATATATATGCATAACAGCATGAATTATAATCTGATATATATATATATATATATATATATATATATATATATATATAGAAACAAGGTGAAAATAACACCACATATTCAACCAAGTATATGGTTCAATTAAATTACGGTATATATGTAAAACATATATATGGAAACAGGCCCTTCGGCCCATCAAGTCCACACTGATCAGCAATCTACCATACACCAGTTCTATCCTACATGCCAGGGACAATTTACATAACCCAATTAACCTACAAACCTGCGCCTCTTTCGGATGTGAGAGAAACTGGAATATCCAGAGAAAACCCATGTGGTCATAGGGAGAATGTACAAAGTCTGTACCAACAGCACCCATAGTCAAGATCAAATCTGGGTCTGTGGTGCTGTAAGGCAGCAACTCTACCTCTGTGCCACCCCATTAAATTCTTTTTTCTGTAATATATTTATTTTGGTGTCACGTCAATAAAGATGAACACATGATTCTGATTTCTGTACTTAGTTGGATAACGCACATCTCCAGTCATTGCGTTTTACATCTAGTTTTCAATCTCTTCACTCTAAAGATCTTGACCCGAAACATCACCCATTCTTTCTCTCCAGAGATGCTGCTATCACTGTTATTCCAGCTTTTTGTGTCTATCTTCAGTTTAAACCAGCACCTGCAGTTCCTTCCTACACTCTTTGGTAAGCGAAACAGGTCCTATTCTCATAATATTAATCATCTCAACTAAGTCTTCTTCACCTCCGTTGCTGCAGAGAATACAATCCCAGTTATCAAATCTTTCTTCAAAGTGAAAAAAAAATTCCATCCCTGCCAACAACTTCATAAATCGCCTCTGTATCCTCTCCAGAGCAATTGCACCATTTCTACAATGTGTCATAGTCTTCCAGCATGGAAACGGGCCCTTCATCCCAACTTGTTCATGCAGATCAAAATGCCCCATCTAAATAGTCCCATTGATCTGCATTTGGCCCATATCCCTTTAAACCTTTCCTGTCCACGTACCTATCCAAATATGTTTTAAATGCTGCCATTTTACCTGCCTACTTCCCCTGGCAGCCCATTCCACTAGGGACAATTTATACACACACAAAGCCAATTAACCTACATACCTGTGCGTCTTTGGAGTTTGGGAGAAAACCGAGGATCTCGGAGAAAACTTGCTCGGTCACAGGAAGAACGTACAAACTCCGTACAGACAGCACCCATAGTCGGGATCGAACCCGCTTCTTTGGCGCTGCAAGCTCTGTAAGGCAGCAACTATGAACTCTACTGCTGTGCCACCGTGACTGCCCTATTGTAGAGCATAGGAAGTGAAAAAGGAAGAGTTGATTTATTGCACTGCCAAAAAAAACTTGATGAAACAAGGATCTCTGAATTCACTCCCAACTTTGTTGAGGATCTTGTCAGAGTGCATTCGCATCACTCAGATTCTATTATATAAAATAAATAAAAATGGCGAAAATTCCAGCCGCACATCAGTGTGGTGAGCGCCTTTATTTCTCAAAATCTTTGTAGTATAAATAGCAACGTTCCATCACAAAAGGTTGTAACAGAATAAAACAAGAATGTTTGCAGATTTTTGAATTAACCATTAAGTTTGATTGTGATGCGGTGAAGAATGTTAAATGCTGTGGGTTGGTTTATGGGACAACAAACTGCTAATGTTTTGGGTCTAGGTAATTGGCACTGATTGATTTCTCTGATGCATTCTTAACTCAATAATTTATTTTTAACCCATCCACCACATCCCATTGTGTCTCCGCTCTGTAAGCATGGCATGAGTGTTAGGTGGGTGTCTAAATTTGTTGGGTGAAGTGTGAAGCTTATTATATCAGTGGCTGCTGGTACAATTTGCAACTGATTGCAAATGCAGATTTTTCTCCACTAACCCTTTTACAACATATATCGTTTCAGTTTTGGTTTACACACATATAGTTTCAGTTTCGGATTTAGAGACACAGCATTGAAACAGGCACTTCGGCCCATTGAGTTCACACTGGGCATCCGTCACCCATTCACGCTTGTACCATGCTATCCCACTTTTGCATCTACCAGCTGCAGGATAATTGTAATTATTCCAAGTTAATTTTTTCTTGCCATATTTGTTCCTGAAAGTGATCTTGTTTATTATCTTTGAAATGGTGGACAGTGACATTGTTGCAATACCGTTGAAGCCTCAGTATGACTCAGTCAAAGGCAGACCACAATATTTTCTGACCAAAAGTACACTAATTTTGCGTGTTGGGATATTGGAAAGTGGCTCTTCACGTGAGCTTGTTCTGTTCAGCTTGCGTGTTACTTAAAAAGTGGCTGCTGGACAACAATTGCAGACTCTGGAACATAAAGTAATATGCATCAGTGAACTTTAAACTTATATTTCACAGAAGCCTGAATTTCACACTGTTCAGTCGTGATTATTTATGGATTTCTACGTTGATTCATTCAACAAAAATAGATGCTGCGTTAATATAAAAAGCATATTGGTGCAGTGGACCAAAACTTGCATGCATTAGAGCACTAAAATATTTTTTGGTGTTAGTTCTCACTGATAAGTACATCACAACCTTTTCTCTGATTACAACTCTGCTGCAAAAAGTTTATAACAAAAATATCTGCTCTGATCCAAGCTTATCGCTACAAATTAATAGGTATTGTTGAAGGAAAGAGCTGACTGAATCTAATTCACTGAGATCCAAGTGGCTTGAGGGACTTGGCGACGTACTGACAGGGTCATGGCTGGAAATGCTCCAGTGTTGGACCTGCACGGATGTGCATGATGCTGATTTAGTTGTTGGGATGGCTGGGGGCATTTTAAGAGATTAGGAGCAAGAGTGGACCATTCAACCCCTCAAGCCTGCTCTGCTATTTAATAAGATCAGAGCTGATCTGATTGCATCCTCCATTCCTCATCCCAGTCCGCCAGCGATAACCACCAGACCCGCTTCCTTAAAAAGATTTTACTCCCTTTGCCATCAAAATATTTAAAGACTTTGCTTCCACCACCTTTTTAGTAAGAGAGTTCCAGATTCTCAACTTTCCCCAGTGAAAACAAAATCACCCCATTTCTGTTTTAAACGGATAGTACCTTTCTTGTAAATATATCCAGTAAAATGCAAATGCACAGGGACAACTAAAGTTAACGTTTATGGGATGGTGATTCTTTATTACAACTGCAGTTGGGGGAAATAGAAAACAAGTCTGAATTGAATGTGAAGTCAAACTCTCGACAATGCTGTATGTACACAAGTCAGGCTGCTAACAACACTGTCCGGCAGGCATGTGGCATCTACTCATTAGGTATGTGATGTGTCACCCGTACTACTTGTCCATTATGCTATTATATTGCTGAAAAAAATTAACAAATTCATAATCCCTCGTGGACCAAGCCCGCCATTACAAAAGGCATGCTGACTCAAACAACCTTTTCAGGGCTCCTCAGTCATATTATAAATAATTAACAAACCAAAAAAAAAGAACATCTACAATGACAGAACCTGAGAAACAGGCAAGCAGATGAAAATGCACTCAAGCATTATGACAAGCAATGCAATATCAATCCTGACAGTTAGAAAGCCCTCATGGCTGATCACATTAGCTGGTACACAGCAATATTCTGGCACGTTGCGTTCCTTCAGAAACAATGAATTCACTGTTCGGTTTATCTCAGATTATGGGATATTAGTTCTTTTTACAGTATGTGGAATCTTGATATGTGGGATTAATTCATCTGTTAAATTTGCCTTTAATATCATTGATGCTACAACCATCAAATTGTTTTCTTTACACTGAAACCAGCTATTTCAAAACAAGTTGGTTTGAGTTGAAGACTGACACAAAAAGCTGGAGTAACTCAGTGTGTCAGGCAGCATCTCCGGAGAAAAGGAATAGGTGATGTTTTGGGTCGAGACCCTTCTTCAGACTGAGATTCAGGGGAAATGGGATTGAGAGGCATAGATGGTACCTGGGTGAAATGGATGATGCAAAAAGCAACGAAAATCAAGGAAATGTGGGCCATCTTCACTATCAGATACATTGCAATCAAGTATATTAAATTCCCTTTCCTTTTGATTGGCTGATCAATTGGTATGACATCCTTTGCATTCATTGATTTCATTGATATTTGACACTTGGTGATATAATTTGTTGTTGAAAAACGTAATGACAGCGAAGATTCTTTGATGATGCTGGAGGTTATACACTATTGTAGAGATCAGAGCATGGTATGACACAATACAATATGATACAATGGAACTTTATGTATCCCAGGAGGGAAATTAATTTGCCAACAATCATAAAAAACACAAAATACATGAAACATGAAAATAAAGTGACGAGTGATAAGGCTTTGGGGATGTGCAAAGATTGAGGGGGTGTGTAGGGGTGTGGGGGGGGGGGGGGGGGGTCAGTCTCCGTCTTAGTCTACCCCACGACAGAAGGGGGAGGAGTTGTAAAGTTTGATAGCTACAGGGAAGAAGGATCTTGTGTGGCATTCTGTCCTGCATCTTGGTGGAACCAGTCTGTTGCTGAAGGTACACCTCAGGTTGACCAGTGTGTCATGGAGGGGGTGAGCTGTATTGTCCAGGATGCTCCACAGTTTGAGGTGCATCCTCCCCTCCAAGACCACTTCCCAAGGATCCAACTCCACCCCCAGAACGGAGCCAGCCTTCCCGATAAGTTTGCTGATCCTATGGCCGTCCGCAGCCTTCGCACTGCTGCCCCAGCACATGGCAGCGAGGAAGATAGCACTAGCTACCACCGATTGGTAGAACATCTGCAGAATCTCACTGCAGACTTTGAAGGAGCGGAGCCTTCTCAAAAAGTACAGGTGGCTCTGTCCCTTCTTGTACAGGGCCTCAGCGCTCCTGCTCCAGTTTACTCTCCACGTACACTCCCAGGTATTTGTACTCCCTGGTAAAGTGCACATCCACACCATCGATGGAGACCGGGGACAGGGGTTTTCCTCTCCCCCTAAAGTGGGGGAGAACGCAAGGATTACCTGAAATTGGAGAAATCAATGTTCATACTGCTGTGATGTAAACTACCCAAGCGAAATATGAGGTGCTGCTCCTTCAATTTGCGATGGGGATGGAGGAGGCCCAGGACAGAAAGGTCAGATTCGGAATGGGAGGGGGAGTTGAAGTGCTGAGCCACCGGGAGATTATGTTGGTTAATGCAAACTGGGCGGAGGTGTTGGGGGAAGCGATCGCCAAGGATGTAGTCATTTACATTGAAAATTAAAATTCTGTTAAGTTTCAGTGAAATATTTATTCTCTTTATCAGTGGACCTGATGTTGCTGTCCTATACCCTTGCCTAGCATTTAAAAGTTATTCGATTTGTGGGGGTAAATTGAAGAATTTAAAATTTATTTATTTAAAAAAATTAGAAAACAAATTATTGATATCATCATTTGAAAATGCTGATAAATAAATAGAAATGTTAAACAACCAAAGCAAAGTATTAAAAAAAACCCCACCCTTTTGCTCCCTAACGTCGAGCCTATAATCCCCATTGAAATCCAAAGGAACTCAGCCCTGCACTGTCTTATCTGGAGCTGAGTTAATGTTGTGGGAGATTTAAAACTGCCATACTAACTAAAGGAGTCTACCCTGTTATCTCAGCAATTGCACTAATGTTCAACCAAAGCGTAAGCATATTTACGTCTCAGGCAAAGTAACTGTTGACCTTGGGAGCTAACTCCCACGAGAACCTCTGAAGGGAAAGTGTAACTCTGGTATCCAGTGATTAAGATGTCATTATGCAGGAGAATGGGGTTAAGATGGAAATATAGATCAGCCATGATTGAATGGCAGAGTAGGCGTGATGGGCCGAATGGCCTAATTCTGCTCCTAACACTTACGAACTTTTGAACTAGCCAAGTGGCAACTTGCATTGAAGAATTCCATCAGATGGGTTTTGATTTGTCTTTTTAAGCACAAAATGCAGTGCCAAATAAAGATGAGCTCATATTAAAACTGAGATATCACACATTAACTTAAAGAATTGATTCTTTATTTTGAAATATTCAGACCAAGAAATTGAATACAAAATATGAAATTTATCACTAAATTGTTTGAAACACAATAACTCAAATATTACACAATGGATTGCAGGATTGTGGGGGTAATTTATGGCGGGATTTATTAGTAAATTCATGAAATTCTTGCTAATTCAGCTGATTTCCTTTAAGGCGGTGAATGCCACAAACAGCAAGCAGTTCCTGTAAAAGTGGACTGAAACACTGACAGAAACATTAGCAATTTGTGAAGTTGCTTTCTATTTTTTGAAGTAATGATGGTGAATTCTGGTAGCTTAGCTGTCTTTGCCATTTGGAAATCTGGCCCTTTAATTTCAGCACTTGCATTCAGGAATTCATTCCAAACATTGATAATGGAAAAATGTGAATAGAATTGCTACCTTTTTCTCGGAACAAAACATGTTTATGTTCTCAGTGTAATTATAGAAACTAGTTGGATTCATGATGAAATGTAACAATTCCAGAGCAAAAGATAAACTGCTGGAATATTCAATAGGTTAAGCAACATCTGGGGAGGCCAAGGGATGTTGATGTTGCAGGTTGCCGCACTCCTTCAGGAATTGGAGCGTAGATGGAAGATGGCCAATATCTGGATGGGAGAGGCAAAATGAGACAGAGGCTGGTGGGCGATTGATAGAAGTAGATAGGAGGGAATGATGGGCAGATGGAGCCAAGTGGGTGAAGGGGAATGGAAGTATTGAAGCAGAGTATGGTAGGTGATGGTGGAAAGATAAGAAAATAAAACCTAAGATAAATGGAGCCAGGTGGGGAAAGAGAGGGGTAAGAGTAGAGACAGATGCTGGTAACAATTCCATTTTGGTATTGACTTTTTATTATAAGTGAGTCTGATATTCCATTTGCAAACATTGAATATAGTGACTTTAGGAAATTTATTTGTAGGGGTTCTTTGTTAAAGGTTCTAATTCCTTTCACAGCTCAGAAACTGGTTTTCCAAGGGGAAATTTTTCATGAAATGGTTGAGGCACACAAACAGCCAGCCATTGGCTACTAGAAAGATTCGCTATTGTGCATTCTTCGAAGCTATCATCTGGACTGTATGCAAAGAGGCTATGGTTACAAGGTAGATTAATCTTTTCAGCTAATGCCTCAGAATCTGTATAGAGTCTAATCATATGCCTCCGGAACATACATGGAATGCATTTTAATGACTTTATGATTTTACAAATTCTCCCCTGATTTAAAAAAAAAGTTTTGCCAATTTATTTTTGCATTGGATAATAAACATGCAGCTACACACTGCTCAAAACAGCCTTCCCAATCACGCTAAACAATTCTGCCATCTGATTTTTAATCACTGATGCCAAAGAATCCAAAGGTCTTAAATGCTTTGATTTTTTTTGTAACTAAATGGAAGCCAATACCAGGGCCAGTGCCTTATCCAATGTTAATTCACCAGTGGTACAAATAATTATAATACATTTCAAACTGAGGTTTATTTTAAAATATTTTTCAGTTATTGTTCTTTTTCGCCATTGAGCAGGCCCTTGTAATCTAACAATCTTTCCAATAATATAAAACCAATTTGCATGACTATCACTTATCACTCAGTGACAATATCCTGTTCATGTGTTTGATCTTAAATGAAATAATGTAGGCGTGTGTTCAGGTTCTTCAATATCTTTTGTGTCTGCAGAAACACAAAGAACAATGTAAAATTAATGAACTTGCGAGGGGGGAAAAAAGCAGTGTTGAGACCCTAATAACAGTAAATTTGTGGCACTGAGGTTGAGTATATTCAATGTAATTTAATGCCTTGAAAAACTGTTAATCATGATATAAAAATTTGTAAGCATATGTAGATGCATAGAAGCAGAATTCATAACGTTTTCAATCTCCAATTCCTCAATAAATAGTAAAGTTGTTAAATCTGTGTAAACGTTGCCAGTTGTGGGATATTAGCTAAGATATGAAAGATTCTTGTAAATAAATACTACAGCTCTATTGCATTAAAGTGAGTAACTTATGGTCCATGGAACAACACTGCATTCATAGAAGCTATCATCTGGACTGAATGCAAAGAGGCTTTGGCTACAAGGTCGATTCATCTTTTCAGCCAATGCTTCAGAATCTGTATAGATTCTGAGGCATTACCTTTATTATGATATTCAAAGATTCCAAGGAATTAAATTTGAACATTGGAAAGAATATTTAGCTTTTTATCATGAGACCATCCAGGCAATCTTAAAAATGTTTTATTTCCAATATACATTCAATTTCCCTAGTCGATGTTCTGTGCAAGACTGTGCATTAATACAACTGCTTATTGCATACATTCATCCAGTTTATATTTCAACATTGGTTTTGTTATAAATAATTGTGGTATTCCCCAGCATTTCTGAATGCTTTTCGCTTGTCGACCACAACAATAACTACATCCAGAAGATTGACACAAAATGCTGGAATAACTCAGGGGACAGGCAGTTCAATTCAAGGAAAAGACATATGAATTGGCCAGAGGAAGCAGCAAAGCGGGGGACCGGGAGAAATTTATAACTCAACAGAGGAGGACAAAGGGGTTAATTAAGAGAGGGGGAAAAGAACATGAAAGAAAGCTTGCGGGGAATATAAACATTGAATCTAAAAGCTTCTTCAGATACATTAAAAGAAAAAGTTAGTGAAAACAAATGTAGGTTCCCTTACAATCAGACAGGTGAATTTATAATGGGAAACAAGGAAATGGCAGAGTATTTTGGTTCTGTCTTCACTATGGAAGTCACAAACAATATTAGGGGACCGAGGATCTAGTGAGAGGGAGGAACTGAAGGGAATCCACATTTATATATAAAATAAATATGATATAGAAATAGGAGCAATATTCTATTTTACAGTCATTTGTTAAGGATTTCGGTGGTTTAAGAAATCTACCTGCCATGCATGATTAACTTACATCATTTTTACCAAAATTACATTTCCTGAGGTGTTTCGCAGCAGAGGCCTTATAAGGTGCCCTGGCCGCAGAATTGGGAACTCACCCAGAAGACCTAAAGGCTTATCAGACCACAGAAGTGGGATCTCACCCAGAGGACTCACAGGTTCCACTAACCGTGGCTTGTTGTGGGAAGCCACCAGGCCTGGACCATGCTCGTTCCCACAAAGACCAGAGAACCGATGAGGAGGGAGCCGCTGGAGACGTCGGACCTGAGGAGCAAGAGCCAGTACGAAGGTGAACTGGGGTAATGCCTCCAGCTCCTTCAATGTCGGCTGCAGCAGGCAGCCTCGGGACGCAAGGATGGCTGGGTGAGAAGTTCATTGGTTATGGAGCCGATCCGGTCGAAGGCTATGGCGGAAGGACCTGCAGGAGCCTGAGGCTTATCTGGAGCAGGAACTGCTCCAGAATACTGAGCATGAGGGTGAACTGGACCTTGGAGTTTGGAATTGGCGCCAAACATGGCGGCACCTGCATGTATAAATATGTGAAAAGAAATTCACTGTGAAGTTGCAAATGTGACAGATAAAGCACCATTGAACCATTAAGTGACTTGCAGTCATTCAAAAATCTTTTTGTGCTCTCTCTTTCTCTGATCTATCGTAAATCTCCACGTGCTGTCCCTTGACCCGAATTTGTTTTGCACTGTTAGAAAAATACTAGAATCCCAGGAGTCCTCTGTTAACAGTTCTATTCTGAAAAAAATATTCACATCAAATGTAATTTTTCATCGAGTAATAATTTGACAAAGCAACTGATTCATAATTGACTCTTTGTGGAGTATTGAGGACAAGTTCCACTGCACTGATTTCTCTTCTGAGCTCTTATTCTCTGCTTCAGTGTTTATCTACATTTGTATTAAAAGGTGAAATGGTGCTGCCTTTCATTGGGACATCTCCATTCTTAACACCACTCACCAGAATGGCTGGAATGGTTTCACCACTTCCTCAAATGCAATGACAATCGAGAGAGAAAAAATGATCTGTAAGTTACATCTAAATCCTGTAAAAGCATAAAACAAACATTATGAGTTTTAAATTGATGAACCCTTAGTATTGACTCTACGGCTAATTTTGTATTCTCAAAGCTTATTTAAAAAAAAATCTTACTGTAAATGTGGTGAAATGATTTTGCCTTTACTAGTGAATTAGAGAGAGCCTCAAATCTTAGGTCTTTTCTTATAGTCTCTTAAACATGTTGGTTTTCTAGTGAATTGGTGTTGTAAATTTAACTTGGCTTTAATGCTCATTTTCCAACACATATCCAAAACTAGGTACATGCTGTAAGTGCAATCTAGCAATTATACTTTTACAAACACACCTCTCAATTCATGAAGTTCAAAATGTTATTAGCCTTCTAACCTTACAGATTTTTTTGAAAAAATTTAAAACCCTGTGAATTTGTTAATTTTTATACTTTCTCAACATTCTGTCAGGTTTCTATCAGCTCTTATTTTCTATAAAAAATATGTGACTGCATCATTTAACACATTAAATTACATCTGCTCTCTGGTTGTCCATTCCGTCAATACTATACTCAAAATGTTTCCCAACTCCTTTAGCAATTTACCAAGTACCAACTAGCAGGTTTGGCGTGGCACTAAACAGTGCAGTGCATCAATCTGTAATCTTTGAACAATTGGAACAGCGGGCATTAACCCTCATGAAGTTATAGAGTATGGAAACAGGTCCTTTGGCCCAAATGGTCCATGTGAATTAAGATGTTCATCTCGGCAGTCCTATTTGCCCACATTTGACCTATATACCTTGAAATCCTTTCCCATTCATATTAAACCAAATTCCTTTAAAATGTTTATTGTATCTGACTTTTGCTTCTCTGTTAAATACATTTCTGTATTCATTGCTCTTATAGAGCATTTCTGTATTTTGATACAAACTTTGAGATGGAACACATTCTCAAATACAAATATAATGCATCAATTCAATGTTGGTTGCCCAACCCTTACGTTTGCATAATAAAACATTCTTGACTGCACCCTACATTTGTAAGTTCTTGATTTATTTGATCATCAATTGTGAGTTCATCGAGTTTCTGTGCAGATGATGTCAGATATAATTTAGATGTTAGGCATGTATTAAGCACTCAGTTTTTCCTCTCTTTGGTCTTTAATGATGAATGTATAATTCCTCTCTCATCTTTTTCCTTTAAATTGTGTGTAAAGAGAATTGAAAATGGTGGCCACAGGTTCTGTCAAACATCTTCAAACTTTCTTCAGGATCTTCACTGCAGTGTGGCCAGATCCCAGAGGTGGACCTCCTGCCTAGGAGCCAGAGCTTCTGTTGGCATTAGCCATGTTTCTAGGCAGTGGCCCTGTGGTTCAGTGCTACAATAGTACTGTAGTCCAGAGAAGGTTTGAGCCAGTAGCAGCATCTGCAATACCAATTGTGCTGCAAGCTGTACTTACCTACATCCCCTATGAGATTCACCACGGCGGTGTTTGTGAAACCTGCCTAATTAGCCGGGTGCAAGTACAAAAGCCCCATTGAAATCAATGGGAGAAAACAACTTATTTTGAGAACATTGAGTAGACTTTTTGAAATTTGGTTTAAATCAGTTAGTTTAAATGCATTTCATCCTTTTTATATGTCTGAGTATTTTCTTAGTTTCTTAAATATCAAATATTTATTTTTCCCAATTCTACTGGATTATTACAGAGTGAATGGTGCTGTTGGGTGTGACTAGGAAAACACATAATTGGCACAAGAGAGATTCTGGGTGTGCCCAGCCAGTTTTCTTGAATGCTTCAGTGTAGCAATGTTACAAAATTTTGCGATTTTAAAAATCAAGTCTGCAATTTATCCCATCAGATAAAGCATAACAAGAAGTTTAATTTGACACCTAATTTACTTTCATATCTTCATTATTAAGAAAGTTATGGCCATTTTCATACTCGGAAATGAGCATCTTGCTTCCCATTGCCTTTCAATTGACTTAACTCAAAAGCTGTGATCTGGAAAAGTTAAAAGTCCATAACATTCTTAAAAATTAAGAGAACTCAATGAAATTTTCAGTTATTATAGATTGAAGCATTCTGAAACAAATATTAAACAATCTTACTTGGATGACCTGAAATTAAAGCATATAATTAGTTAGTTGTCTAATTGTAGCTAATTACAAAATTCAATGAGTAGATCTAAACATCTATCAATTTCTTAAGAAAAGATAAACTTTTTTAAAATTGCCTAAGTGTCCAAATAACATTCACACAATAATCCACAATATAACATAATTTTTAAATTTCATTTTCATGAATTTCTGGGCCAAATGGAAGGAATTTAGTGTTTTATGCCTGTAAATTAATGGCCATTTAAATCAACTAGCGAGTGGGTTTTAGTGGAATGCGGTGGAACGTTGCGGTTAGCAGTGAAGTCGGGGGGAAAAATACTATGGGTTCATACATTTTTTGGGGACCCCATTTCGCAACATAAAAATATTATTAATGCCTCCCGAAAAACCAACTTTTAATATAAAAATAAACTATTTACCTTTTTTTCTCCCCTACGCAAAATGCTTCCGGTTGTCTGCGCTCACGGCTTTTGAAGGTGATTTTTAAATTACTCTAGTTAATAAATAATCTAGAGTAATTTAAAAATACCACCATTCATTAAATGTCGGAGCGATTTTTCTTCAGCAACCAAATCGCCCGACATTCATCGATTATCCAGGCCTGTGGAAAAACGGCACTTTAAGCCCGCCCCCCTCTGCAAGGCGCGAAAGTCGCGCACACGGGGAGCGGCAGAAGTGCAGCGCCGGTAAAGGTAAGTTTTGTAACATACCTATTCAGTGTGACCAGAAAAATATGCAATCACATCATTTTTGGAAATTTGACACTTAAAAGAAAAACTGGGATTGCATGGTTAAATTTCAAGGATGATAGCCTTCCATTTATAATGGACTATAATTATTTGGAAGGACTTCTTGGATGAGGTCTGTACGGAGTTTGTACGTTCTCCCCGTGACCTTGGTGGATTTTCTCCGAGATCTTCGGTTTCCTCCCACACTCCAAAGACGTACAGATTTGTAGGTTAATTGGCTTGTTAAATGTAAAAAAATATCCCCAGTGTGTGTAGGATAGTGTTAATGTGCGAGGATCGCTATTCGAAGCGGACCCGGTGGTTCAAAGGGCCTGTTTCCATGCTGTTTCTTTAAGCTAAACTAACCTAAAGTACCAGGAGTTTTGGCCAAGATAGGTAATTAAAATGTAATGCTTTTAAATTTGATTTTGTAGATTTAGTTTTGGAAGGGAATGTTATAAACACAATAGCCCCAAAATACTGGAGCCAATTTCATTTAGGAGATCTAGGTCAAAGCACTGATAATTTTGATGTTACGATTGTTGCTCATTGGTGCATTATGTAACTTGTTGAATGAATGGAACTAGAGTTTGATTCAATCACAGTTAAACTGATATTCAGATATCTGATGGATTTATTATTAATAATTTTTATTTTACCATGGATGTGTGACGCCATTGAAAGTACAATGCTTCAGGCATGTTCTGGGCATGAGATCTATGGATGGCTGAACAAGTAGATATTCGTTTGAGCCCATAGCTGCAATGAAAGCTGCACTAGTTATCAGTGGCTCCACCTAATGAGATTCACAAATCAAAGTAAATCTGCACTAGTCTGAGGTAGAGGGAAATTTGTTTGGGCGGAATTAATTTCAATGTCCCTTTTTAATAATTCTAGAGTGGTTTGGATTCACAGGCTATACGTTGCCATAGTGGGGAGTTTCAGAGATGGATGGATTTAATGCAACCCCAAAGAACTACTTTGGAGTTATTCTACTTTCAAGAAGATATATGAAATTGCAGATGCTGGAATCTTGAGTAAACAAACAAACTCCTGGAGGAACTTGGCAGGTCTGGCAGCATCTGTGCCATTGAATGAACACAGCGACTGTACAGACGTCGTTTGGATGGGCAGTTCCTCCAGTAGTTCATTTTCAAGTTGATTTATGCCATGACTTTATGACTTTCCTCACGCATAATTGTCTCACCACTGCCTCCAGTCCATTGCAGAGGATGTTGCAAAAAGCCTGAAGCTTTATCAATAGAGTGTTCGAATTTCAAGTTCGTGAAACTATTTGAATAAATTCACGATAATCACATATAAATCTACTAATGCTGGAATAGAGCACCTTTAAGAGATAAACTTTCAAATGTTCCCAATCTTTATATTTTGTAATTGTCTACACCCCTGTATGACTTTCTTCAGTGAACAGAGAGTCAAACGATTCCTAGGGTTGGTATAGAAGTTTCTGGAGATATGGAGTGTGAAGAAGGATCTCGACCCAAAATGTCAACCATTCCTCCTCTCCAGAGATGCTGCTGGCCCGCTGAGTTACTCCAGCATTTTGTGTCTATTTTCTGGAGATATTATCAGCTTTTAGATTAATAATTATATATTTCATAGCAGTATATAATATTCTGCATTCTGTGTTGAACGCTAAGAGGTCTGAGAGTCTGGAATTTGAGAGTTTGCTTCAGAATAAGTTTGGACACGTGGAACTGAGGGCAGGAATGAGCCCTTCAATGGTTGTACATCAATGCCTATAGATAGACAAGGGAAATAAGAATTGCATGAGAAAGTGGTGTTGGGAAAGATGTCAAATGACAATGGACTTTGTGATATGATCCATTTCTTTTATGATATCTTGTTTTGTTGCTCTATTCCCATTGACGTCAATCAGATTCCTGTTTCTTAAACCATTTTCATAATTTTCCAATTCTGTTTTGCCTTTCTCAATGTAATCTCTGCAATTTTCACCAGCGTTTAATCAACTTCACTTATTGTATGTGTGTCTTCCCCTCTTCGTTCCCTGCATAGACGTTGGCTCGGAATTCTGGAACTCTTCTAATACTCTTCATCTTTCCATGCTTTTATTCATAACCAATTACTTCTATCGCTCATTCAGCCATCTCTTGGTATTTCTTTCCGTCTTCTAATTTTGGTGTGTTTCTGATGGCCTTTGTGACAGCTCCCCCTCCCTCGTGTCCCGCTCTGATCCACATCATTGGCAGACGGGCCAAGAGAAGCCAAACCTCAGCTCCATTGAGCTGAGGCTGCAGCCACATAAGTAACAGCTGTGTCCAATCAGTTGATACTAGATTGGCCCACCTGATCCTCGAGAAGGTGAGCCAAAACCCAGTTGCTCCAGTCAGGGGGAGGAAGGGACTGTGCTGCTGGGACTAGCCATAGTCAGCCAGCACCTCCACTGAGACAAATTAAAGGCAAAGACTGAGCTGCCAGGCCAAGCCCGAGACTGCCAGCACCTCCTCTCGAGGCAAAGGTGAAGTGCAGGGATAAGCCTGAAATTGCCACACCTCCTCCTTCAAGCCCAAAGGTGAGCTGGCAGAACAAGATTGTGACATGCAAATACCTCCTCATGAGGTAAGGGTGAACTGCAGGCACAAGCCTAAGATCGCGGTGCCTCCTCCTGTGAGAACAGGACCAAGCTGCTGGGAGAAGCCCAAGATTGCCAGCGCCTCCTCACATGCCCACTGCCGATGATGGAGAGAACCCTGATGTGGACCTGGTGTTTCTTATCACTATAAATGAACCATATCATGTAAATTCACCCTGCTACATCCGGTCTAGATGCTGTACAAGATTTGCCAATTTGATGTCTTGCAGGTCCACATTAGTACTCTCATGCTGTGAATGTACAAATGAATGTTGGCAATATAACAGCTTGTGATGTAAAGGGATGTAACTTGCCTACTTTTCAAGACCAATTGTCGACTCAATCAGCATTAATGTTGTTGTGAAGGAAAATCTGGCCATGCTACTTTGCACAGGTGGAAATTAATTGCATTGTGGTTAGATAAACTCCGGTAATTATTATAAAATCCATTTTTGTTCTTAGACATTTATCCTTGGAAGAATGATGAACTAAATTTGAAATAAAGTTGTTCACTTTTAGATAATATTGTAATCCTCAAGACTCATTACAACTTTTCACCTAATCCTGCCATATTTATGACATTCATAGCCAAGGGAGGTTTATTCCAAGAACTAGGATATACAACTGACAGAGAACAAGAGATTTACAGAAATTAATTTTATCTGCACATCTGTAACCTTGGAATATTGCGATAGTATAATCTGTGTTGACTGGACCTGGAACATAAAAATGTTATTGTTAATACACAGTGGGATAGGTGGTCATCTTTTCTCCATTGCCCCACACTCCCCGAGTCAGAGAAGGCTTCTGTTCCATTTGTTTGTACTGTGTCTGTCCAAATCTGCACCTGAAGCTGTCAATAATTACACTAATTATGTGCCTCTTAAAGATTGAGTCCTATTGGCACTTCCACTCTTGAGCTTTCACCAGTTCCTGGTCAGTTACAGCTCTCTTAAGTTAGCACACTTATTTTTTTTCACAAGTGAAGATTACTGAATGAAATGCAAGTCTTTCTGTTATGGGTCTGCAAATTACAAAGTTTAATTAAATGCTGACAAGCTGACAACTTTGTAACTGGTAACATATTCTGACTAATATTTGTTATAAATACTCAGAATCCGGGTTGTTCCCACCCTCTTGTCAAGAGTAATTGAGTTGACTGATAATAATTAATTCAGAGCAGAGTTAAACCTCAAGGACATCCTGACATGTCGGGTTACTACAATTTGAAATATGGCATGCTTTTTAAGAAAGAATACATCAGAAACTTTACCTCATGGATGACACAGTGGTGAGTTTGCTGAGCTGGTGCCTCATAGTCACATGACCACAGTTCAAATCTGACCACCGGTGCTGCAAAGATTGCACATTCAAACTAACCTTGTAGGTTTCCCTTGGTGCACTGGTTTCCTACCACATCCCAAAGATGTGTGTGATGGTAGGTCAATTAGTCGCTGTAAACTGTCCCTGCTGTGTAGGTGAATGGGAGAAGATGAGAATGTGGGATGAGTAAAAAATGTGATTAATGTAAGATTCTTGTAGATGGGTGTTTAATGGTCGGCACTGGCTTAGTGTACCCGAAGGACGGATTTTCCCTTTTATGCTCCATGTCTCTATGTCGAGCTAGTTAGACCATCGGATGATTGTCTTCTAAAATTTCAATATTAGTCAGAAAATTAAATTTAATTACCCTTTGGGTTTGATCATCGGCATTTATTAAACTTTTGGGAAGAGAGAGTGACCGAGATGAGACTAATCCTTGATTATGCTGGTGGCCTTGCCGAGGCAGTGTGAAGTGTAGGTGGAGTCAATGGAAGGGAGGTTGGTTTGCATGACAGTCTGGGCTTTGTCCACATTTCTCTGCAATTTCTAGCGGTCTGGAATGGAGCTGTTCCCAAATCAGGCTATGATGCATCCTGATAAAGTGCTTTCAACAGTACATCTGCAGAAGTTTGTCATAAGTTATAGGAGCAGAATTAGGCCATTCGACCCATCAAGTCTACTTTGCCATTCAATCATGGATGATCTATCTCTCCCTCCTAACCCCGGTGAGGGTTGGTGAGGGAAGTTTGGGACATGCTAAACATAACTTCCTAAGCCATCTAAGGAAGTAGAGACTTTGGTGTACTTTCGTGGCTATTGCTTCAATGTAGCTGGTCCAGGACAAGTTGCTGGTGATATTTATTCCTGGGAACTTGAAGCTTTTGACCATCTCTACTTCAGTGCTATTAATGTACACTGGGGTATGTGCACTGCTTCGTTTCCTGAAGTTAATCACAATCTTCTTTATCTTGGTGACATTCAGGGAAAGGTTGTTGTCTTGGCACCAGAGGACAGGATACTGCAGCTCCTTACTGTGCTCCATCTCGTAATTATTTCATAACTGGCCCACTAGGGTGCTGTCGTCTGTGCAGGGACGTAAATCATGTAAATCAGGGGACACACACACACACGTTCCCCCCCCCCCCCCCCCCCCCCGTGTTTTCAGAGGGGGGGGACAATGCATCCCCCCCCCCCCATGTGAAACATGTATTTTGTGAAACATGCAATCAGTTCCCATCCGACCGCGCACTGAGGTGTCGCGCCCGTGTGCATGTTCAGCTAGCTGAGACTCAGACTTGAAAAGAATTAGACTGAAAAGAAAAGACTGAAAATGTCATACTTTTTAAAATCTGTGGTACAGATCTGCACTAGTTAACGCATTCTAGCGGCCCCACAGTAGAAGCGTCCATGTTGCGGGGCTGGAAACTGGAAGAATCCTGAGCTAATTACCGTCCACAGAGCCCATGGCTGAAGCCTCTGAAGCCTCGCGTGTTATGTGTGAGTGTGCACATGCGCGCGTGTCCGCCAATAAATTATGTCCCCCCCCCCCCATGTTTTGATAGCGATTTCCGTGCCTGTGTCTGCGAACTTGTAAATTGAGTTGGATTGATACTTGGCTGCACAGTCATGAGTGCGTAAGGATTTTCAGTAGGGGGCTGAGAACACATCCTTGCAGGGCACCAGTGTTGAGAATTATCGTAGAATCGACAAATTGATGATTTGTCACAAAATCCTCACTGATTATGATCTGTTGGTCAGGAAGTCAAAGATTCAGTTTGGTTAGGATAATGGTATTGAAAGCAGAGCTACAGTCGATGAAGCTAGAGCTACAGTCTGACAGGTTTCCTTCATATCCAGGTGTTCCAGGGATGAGTGTAGGGCCAGGAAGATGGCATTATCTGTGGACCTGTTGTGGTGGTAGGCGAACTGCAGTGCATCAAGGCTACTTGGTAGGCTGGAGTTAATGTGTGCCATAACCAGCCTCTCGAATCATGATGGTGGAAATTAGGACCATTGGACGGTAGTCATTTAGGCACAAGATCTTGCTTTTCTTTGCTTCTTCCAACTCTGATATGAGTAATTTCCATTACAAAGACTCCCCCATTGCCTGTTGTTATTCTAAATAATATTCCAGAACTTTTATTTGTCACATTTATTATAGTGCATATTTGCCTACAAAATAACCAGTCTGCTTTTTTAGCCTGTGTGAATTTATTGGCCACATTTCAATTAGTTGCTTTGCTTAGGGTTGCATCGGACTCTCCTCACTGCTCCGTTCACTGAAGACCCAGAAACATAAAATGTTTTATTCATTCTTCCTGTATTGTGAGATTTGGATGATTTGTTACTTCATTCAATGCACCCGTCTTGGCCTTGTACCTCAGGCAAACTAAAAACTGCAATCTCATTTCCGTTCGATATCTTAAAACTTTGTTCATATCTCCCCTCAATCTTCGAAGTTCCAAGAAATATAATCACAGCACATGTCACCACCTTTATAAATTGACACGGTGTCCTTGTATCATTCTGAAGTCAAATGCTGCACTCCTCAATCCCCCCAAATATCCACCATAAAGAAACGCTTTATGAAATCTCATTTAATGAGAATTCATAATAGCAAAGTTGTTTTATCTTTGCTAGAGTAAGTTCAGCTAAATCTTGTTCAGCTTAAATACATTTGTGCCTTTATATAATTGCCTTCTGTGATTTCACATAACAAAAGGGTTGCTTTCCCTTCGGAAGGAATGCATCCCTGGATATTACTTTGTTACTCCTGCACCTAATTTCTATGTTTCTATGTGAAATCGCACTACAGAAGGCAATTACAGTATATAGCGGTTTTTCAGTACCATTAGATGTTTTTTTATTAATACCCCTGTATTTTTAATTAACTTTAAAAAAAGATGTTATGCAGTAATATACCAATGAACCCAGTAAGTTTAAAGGGCACTTGGGAGAAAAGGCCTCATTAAGTTTGAAGGGAGCATTTTAAAGATAGAGAATCAGGTGAATTTAAAGTGAGCAAAGCCAATAGTACTGGGTGCTTTTATGGAGTCATAGAGTGAAACAGTGTGGAAAAAGGCCCTTCGACCCAACTTGCCTATACTGGCCAACATGTCCCAGCTACACTGGTACCACCTGCCTGTGTTTGGCCATATCCCTCCAAACCTGTCCTCTCCATGTACCTGTCTAACTGTTCCATAAATGTTGAGATAGTCCCTGCCTCAACTACCTTCTCTGGCAGCTTGTTCCATACCCCCACCAACCTCTTTGTGAAAAAGTTACCCCTCAGATTCCTATTAAATCTTTTCCCTTTCACTTTAAACCTTTGTCCTCTTGTCCTCGATTCACCTATATTGGGCAAGGGACTGTGCATCTACCCGATCTACTCCTCTCATGATTTTGTACACCTCTATCAGATCACCCCTCATTCTCCTGCACTCCAAGGAATAGAGTCCCAGCATACTCAATCTGTCCCTATAGTTCAGACCCTCTAGTCCTGGCAACATCCTCGTAAAAGAAAGTATGGGAATGGAGTCACAGCGTTGGAAATGGGATCATGGGAAACCAGGCCTTGGTGAATGGAAGGAGAGAATGGGAAACCAGGAGCTCAGAGACCAGGATTAAAAATGTCTGTGAACACTCCTGCTACTTTGTCCGAGCAGTTGCTAAGGATGCAGCCAGGGCCTCTGTCTGGGCTAGCGGCTTTTCATGGGTTTACCCTCAGGAAGGCTGATCTAACTTCTGCAACAGTGACCCTGGGAAAAGCCACACTCAAGTCTGACCAGATGGATGTCATCACCCGGTTAGCCTTCTGCTCAAAACAAGTCTCCTCCATACCCCGCAACACTGCCCTCTCTCCCCATTTCCCCCACTCACAACAAGGGCAGAGTCCCCCTGGTCCTCACCTTTCACCCCACCAGCCGGCACATACAACAGATAGTCCTCCGCCAGTTTCACCACCTCCAACGTGACCCCTCCACTCGCCACATCTTCCCATCTCCCCTCCTGTCTGCCTTCCGCAAAGACCGCTCCCTCCGCAACTCCCTTGTCAATTCTTCCCTTCCCTCCCGCTCCACCCCTTCCCCGGGCACTTTCCCTTGCAACACTTGTCCCTTCACCTCCCCCATCCACTCCTTTCAGGGACCCAAGCAGTCCTTCCAAGTCCGACAGAGGTTCACCTGCACCTCCTCCAACCTCATCTACTGCATCCATTGCTCCAGATGCCAGTTGATCTATATCGGTAGGACCAAGCGGAGGCTGGGCGATCGTTTCGCCGAACACCTCCGCACGGTCTGCAATAACCAGCCTGACCTCCCGGTGGCTCAGCACTTCAACTCCCCCTCCCATTCCGTGTCCGATCTCTAGGTCCTGGGCCTCCTCCACGGCCAGAGTGAGCAACACCGCAAGTTGGAGGAACAGCACCTCATATTCTGCTTGGGGAGTCTGCATCCTCTGGGCTTAAACATTGAATTTTCTCAATTCTGTTAACCCTGGCTGCCTCCTCCCCTTCCCACCTCTCCCTCAGTCCTCGGGCCCTGGCATTCCTTCTCTCTCTATCTCTCCCCCACCCAAGTCGCACTAGCTTCTCATTTTCACACTACAAACAGCTTACAATGGCCTGTTTCCTTTATCTTTGATACTTTTTTGCATATCTTTCATTCATTGTTCTTTATCTCTCCACATCACTGTCTATATCTCTCGTTTCCCTGATCCCTGACCAGTCTGAAGAAGGGACTCGACCCGAAACGTCACCTATCTCCTTCGCTCCTTAGATGCTGCTGCACCCGCTGAGTTTCTCCAGCTTTTGGTGTAACCCTCGATTCTCCAGCATCTGCAGTTCCTTCTTTAACACAATAGAATGCATTAGGTTCATTAGGGAGTGCAAGAGATGCTGCCTGTCTTTGCTTTCCAGCTAGTTATAGTATTCAGACTTTGCCACAGTGTGCAAGTGTCCAAATGATAATACTGAGACTCAAGTTTTGTCCCGGTATAGTCTCTTGACATCCCTGATGGCCTTGCGAAGATTGTAGCAAACTATCTTATACCGTTCGGGAACGTAAGAATGCAGCAATCGTAGCTTTCAAAATGTGTAGGAAGGAACTGCAGATGCTAGATAACACCAAAGATAGATACAAAATGCTGGAGTAATTCAACAGGACGAACAGCATCTCTGGAGACAAGGAATGGGTGACGTTTTGGGTCTTGACCCAAAACGTCACCCATTCCTTCTCTCCAGAGATGTTGCCTGTCCCGTTGAGATACTCCAGCATTTTGTGTCTATCTTCAGTCTTAGCTTTCACCTTAGTTTAGTCCTCTAACTACAAAGGCATAATTCCAGTAGCCTTTCTGATTATTTTCTATAGTCAGTCCATGATTTTTATTGGTCAAAGGCGCCTGAATCTCTTGGACAATCGCTGGTCTTGTTGTCCTTTGTACAGTCAAAATTGAAAATCTGGCATATACCCATTTATCACAGCTTTGACAATTTATTTAATCTATTTCTCTCTTTCTATAATTCAATGCTTCCTTCAACACGGTTTACTCTACTGCCTCTCTTTGTACTAACTGTGAGCTTCTCAATGGCTTTCAATCACATCATTTAACTTGTTCATAAATTATGATAAGTAATCACACCCTAACGTAGAGCCACGAGATATTAGCCGACCAATTTGAGTGCTTGCCCATTATGTTTATTCTGCCACTCAGCCATTTCTGAGCAGATATGCAATTTGCTTTTAATTCTATGAACTTTAATTAACACTGCTTTATGAATGATTTTATCAGGTGTCTTTTGGAAGCCTGTAAATTACACCCATTGATATTCCACTCTTTAATAGAAAATATTCAGACATGAGGCATGATCTTCCCCTTCATAATCCATGCTGGTCTATAAAACGGGAATATTTTCAGTATACCATATTCATTTATTCGATCCATAAAATATTCAAGTACTTTTCATTAACAAAAAAATAATTTATCAATTATTCCATGGTTTCTCTCCCTCATTTTTCTAAATGTAGAGTTGTATATACATGTCGCCAAAATAATTGCTGAATCATCACAAATTAGCAATGTTTATAGTTCAGTTATTTGCAGTTCTGATCTTTGCAGTTTAAACGGATCAGCCATTTGTCAGTTCTGAGCCATATTTAACATTTTCTTTGTTTCCTTTCCTCACGTATCAGTAGAAGCCAATTGATGTAAATAAACGGATTCACTAGCGCTGTCTCATTCGCCTTGTCTTATTGAAGTCAGTAGAGCTCAAATCTAGAACCATAGCAACTGTACAAAATTTACCAACTGTACATTGAAAGTTGCTCTTTTAATGCACACAATTAGATTAATACCAGTAAATGGCAATCTACATCCTGGTAATTGCTCCTTTCTAATGTTGCCTTTTTTATTGCCAGAGAGACATAATGTTGCTGAGACTACCCTGTACGTACTTAAAATCTCACTGCTTTTATGGCCCGAGCCAATTAGCTTATTCCCTAGCAAGGGAATAGTTTAAACTCACTTGTTTAGGTATGCGCATGTTAAATCTCTAATATTATGTTAGAAGGACAGAACGCTTCAGGAGATCCTTCTTCCCTGTGGCTATCAAACTTTACAACTCCTTCCCTTTCTGGGGGAGATGTGACACAGAGAAAAATCGCATTTTCGCCGAGGTAAGTGACTGGAAAAAGTCTCCCCCGATCCCCCACTCCCCATATAAAACATACCAAGAGACATTAAAACAGACATTTAAGACATACTTAAAATAATAAAAAACAGAGAATGGACAAGACAGACAGCTGGATGCATACCTGTGGGAGGCATAATTAAAGGACAGACTCTGGTTGGGATGAAACATAAACATTCCTAAGTTAAAAGGGCAAAATAGTCAACTCTTCATTTATTTGACTAAATGCTTAACACCAGCATGAATCATTTAAGCTAATCGGTTGTTTTGATTTGTTTACCATGGCAGCTAATCTAGCAATTAGTAGGAAGTTTGTTCTTTTCCATTTTAATTTGAATCATCTCCTGACAATCAAATGGTCAAGTATTTCTTGATTATTTACCAACTGGAAGGAAATAGCATAAATAATATTTGTCATACATGAGTGTTTAAAATACCACAGGAATGCTCACAATGTTGTTGCAATTCCAAATCTGATTTATTTATCTGTACTGAAGTAGCTGATAGAAAATGGATGCTTACCTAAAGTTTCTGAAAGGAAATGGTTTAGTGCAAAATTTATAAACAAAAACAAAATGTTTAAACAAATGCACAGCAGATCAGTCAGACAGTAGACAATAGGTGCAGGAGTAGGCCATTTGGCCCTTCGAGCCAGCACCGCCATACAATGTGATCATGGCTGATCATCCCCAATCAGTACCCTGTTCCTGCCTTCTCCCCATATCCCCTGACTCCACTATTTTTAAGATGCCTATCTAGCTCTGTCTTAAAAGCATCCAGAGAACCTGCCTCCACCGCCCTCTGAGGCAGAGAATCTGAGTCAGCATTTGAAACAAAAATAAAAGTGATTGTATGAATCCGTTTTTTGATATCTCAGGCTCCTCTGATGGAGGTTTCACTCTTTAGATTTCAAACACCCACCTTTTGGCTGGAGTGATGCATTTTGACCAGATCCAGAAGGGAATTTTAATTAAATTTGGATTTGTTGGTGACAGTTTCTTTATCGTTTCCTGATGCAATGTTTACTGTCAAATGCAAGGCATAGAAATTCCTGCCCAACATTATATATGAGGCATTAACTGAATCCCTTTTTCTCTTGTAATTCCTTTTATGGATCAGGTATGTTAGCATTTATAATCTCAATACAGCAACTCATTCCGACAAACTTGAAACAATAATGTCAAACTCCAATGATTCTGCATAAGTTAACTTCTGTTACGTTTGGTTAATAATATAAAAACAAATGCCATTTTTTGCTTCTGTTGTATTTCAGCAATAATCTGGCTGATTTTGAAAATCAAAACACTGCAGAGGCTCTAAATCTGACATAAAACCAGAAAATGCTTAGGATATTCAGTAGATCACATAGCTACTGTGAAGACCAAAAGAGAAAAACGCAGATGCTGAAAATATGAAATAAAACAAAATACTGTGAATACCCATCAGTCAGGCAGCTTTTGGGTGAAGAGGAACAGGAGTTAAGGGTTCAGGTTGAACACTGTTAGAGCGGGGAAAGGGAAAAGTCAAGATAATTATGGTAAGTTGAAGACAGGAAGGGGGAAGCATGGAGAAGATAGAGAGAATATATTTGCTGCTAGAGTGAGGCCAAAGTTGTCATGGTGTCGCAACATAAGGCATTGTTGTTTCTGGGATCTTCCTGTGCACACTTTGGCAGCTTGATTTCCTACATTAAGACAGTAATAACACATCAAAAGGGATTTATTGGCTGTCAGATGCTTTGGGCTGTCCTGAAAGTGTGGAGCTAAAGTATTCAAGTCTGTCTTTGGAGTGTTGAAGGAGCTCAACAGGTCAGTCAGCATCTGTGGACAGAATGGACAGTTAATATTTTGGGTTCACCTCTGCACAATTATTTGCTCAAGTTTCCGGCATCTGCGGTTTATTTTGTTTCTGTCTTTACAAAGGTGCATTCCCAAGAATCACTGGTTTCACTGCATTATAGAACTAAGCATGCACAGCAAGGATTACAATTCGAAGCAGGAATCATCCACTGACTCTGTCCATATACTTTTTAATGCACTAACATTCAACAACACCAGAAAATAGAAGCAGGAGAAGGCCACTTGACCCCTCAGCCTGCCCTGCCCTGCCATGTAGCATGATCATAGCTGATCTATGCTGGCTTTAATTCCTCTACTGTTTTAGAAACACATCACCCTCAATTTCTTTATCTTTCAAATAGATTATCTATCTCCTACCCACATAACTCTCTGGGATAAAGAATTTCAGATTCACCACCCTCTGTGAGAATAAATTCCTCTGCATCTAATGACCATGCTTTTGCAACTATGTTTCCCACTCAGGATTCAACCATTAATGGACACATCTCAACATTTCAGTCAATGACCTCAGTGTTCAGCCATTGACCTGAGAATAGCTCAGGTTAACCTCCTTGTTTGCTCTTACTGAGGAGAAGGTGCTTGGGAAGCTGAACGATGAAATTCTTAATTGCAGCAGCACAACAGGTTTGTAAACACAGTATTCAATAGATACCGTAATAAGAGCACATAGGTTTATGGTGAAGGGGAAACGATTTAATAGGAATCTGAGGGGTAACGTTTTCACACAAAAGGGTGGTGGATGGATGGAACAAGCAGCCAGAGGAGGTAGTTGAGGCGGAGACTATTTAAGAAGCAGTTAGATAGGTACATGGATAGGACAGGTTTGGAGGGATATGGACTAAATGCTGGCAGGTGGGACTACTGCTGGGACATGTTGGCTGGTGTGGGCAAAGTTGGGCCGAAGGGCCTGTTTCCACATTGTATCACTCTATGACTCTATGACAAACAAAAAAAAATGAAGTTCAGTAAATTAAAAACATCTCAATATAGTGAAAAGCAAAACAAAGCCCAAAGTCCCCAGTGCAATCCAGACAGTTCATAGTTCGGAGGTCACAGCGTTTGTTAGCCTTATGGTTGCTAGTAAGAAACTGATCTTGAACCTGGATGTCATCGTTTTCAGACTTATAAACCTTCATCCTAATGGGTGAAATGAGAGCATGGCCAGAATGGTGCAGGTCATTGATGTTGCTGGCTGCCTTTTTCAGGCAGCTCATCTTATAGTTCCTCTTATAGTTCCCTTTAATGGTGGCGATGTCAGTCTCCGTGACAGACTGGGCAGTGTCTACCACTTTTTGTAATCTTATTCGAACCTAGGAGTTCGAGTTGCCTAATAATGCAAACTGAACTAATGTCAATACTGAACGCCGAGAGTATTCATCAAGATACTGAATATTGATGAGGAAGTGTTGTTGCCAATTTGTATCGATTGTGTTCTGTTGATGAGGACGTAGAGTAGTAAACTATAGAATGTGGACATGGTACTGTTTTCATTATTTGAGTAGTGATTCTAATGTCTGTTTTTCTGTTTAGTAAGCTGTGTCACATGTACAAATTGGTTTTCATGAAACAGCAGTAATTGGAGTACAATAGTAGTTTCAAAGTGCTGAAATGCATTTGGATATCTTGGCAAAATTAAACGTGTCATTACAATGAAAACTTTTTACTATTAATGAAAAGTAACATTCAAATCATGATTAAAACATATTTGATGTGCTCAGGTCTAATAAAGGCTGATGTGTCTTCACTGGAGAATTGAACTCTCCCGGTTTGCTATGACTTTAATTTTCTGTATGCAATATAGCATGAAGATGACTAAATTACAAAATTTGTTTTTTTTATTGTGATTATTGTGAGATAATGTTCTCGATTTCTATGGTAATTTCAATTTATCACATCTTTGTAAATCTGTTTTTTCTTCTATTGGTTTTGCTCAAAGTAATGTCTGCTTCTCTCGTAGTTTTCATGTGATTTCTGCTGCATCATATGTAGTAATTTTTAATTCCATGAATGGAAGCTTCATTTTAATTGTGAAGGGAAAGTTGAGGGAAAAGCCAAACATTTAGGGGCCAATGATCCAGCACATTATTCTTTAACTGAATTGACAGGTCTGTTTACATGAACTGTCTACTTTGATTTGCTTAGGTTTGATTATCTCATCAGTCAGCTCTCCTGTTCCAACCTGTAAACATTGACTGTACCCTAGCCTGAACCGGGTCAGTAATCGCAAGAGGATCCCTGAAAGGGATTGTTGTGTGGCAATTTTTGGCCACAGCATGAATAATGAATGCATCCACTGTTGGGTAGGAGAGCTCTCAGTGGGGGACAGTGCAGAGTCCAAATTAATATTAACTAGACTCTGGTATGTTGACATCCCATTTCAGGGTAGTTACGCAGATTCCATAATATGTCCAGTTCCATAGTTAAAGAGACAATTTAGCCCATTTCATCAATAAACAACCACAAAATAAGGTATTCGACTGGTCTATTTTACTGACAAAGGCATGATACCAAAGAGTGAGCCAACTGATGTCTTCAGTTATTTCATGACCCAACACAGCAAAACCTTCAAGTTTGTCTCATGTAAACAAATATTTTGAATGCTAAAGGTCCAAGAATCCTGTGAATTCCATTTCAGGATAGCAATTGGTTCCCAGAGGTTTGTGCAGGAGGTGCAGGAGTAGGCCATTCAGCCCTTCGAGCCAGCACCGCCATTCAATATGATCATGGCTGATCATCCACAATCAGTACCATGTTCCTGCCTTCTCCCCATATCCCTTGACTCCGCTATTTTTAAGAGCTCTATCTAACTCTCTCTTGAAAGCATCCAGAGAACCGGCCTCCACTACCCTCTGAACCAGAGACTTCCACAGACTCACAACTCTCTGAGTGAAAACGTATTTCCTCATCTACGTTCTAAATGGCTTACCCCTTATTCTTATTAAACCCCTTACTAAGCGAGGCTGTTCAGTTTCACCTCTGGACAAAATCTTCCATATGTATTTCTCCTGATTAAACTGGAAGGCTTGTGAGGTGAGAAGATGTCACTTTTGCGACCCTGTGTGGGCTGCACAAACCTAGAATTATATGTGCCTTCGGAGCAGAGACTATTCTGCTGCTCCTTGTCAGTCCTCCCATGCATCATCAAGGGTGGAAGGGTGAGAACTATTAAGCCTGCATTTTGTTCGCACTGCATTGCAAAAATTGTTCCATGTCAGTGAGATTGCAGGTCCACAAGCGTGGGCCCAGGTGTGTATTAGAAATGAGGTAGAGGTGCTTTCCTGATCTTCTGACTTCCTGTGCTTTGGGGTTCTGCTCTAAACACTACTTGGGGGCGTTTGGTTTGGTTGGTGGGAAACAATGGAACAATGAGACTCATTCCATTGCAAATCTTAAACTTTGCAAATTGTGCCAGATATGCATGTAAATTGCTTGTTTTAAGCTTACCCCCAGTCTAGTTTCAGTCAAAAACCATTGAATCAAGCACTTGAACAACTAATTTTTATTTTAACAAAACACAATTACGGTACCCACCACTGTACCTAACCACCAGGGGTTCGATCCTCGTATCTGCCTGTTCAAGCCCTCTAGGCTTTGCTCAAACAGAGACAGTCCACAAAGTCACACAGTCCCAAGCGCTCTCCCAGAAGATCGATGCTGGACATCGTGGCAGCGGACTTTTATAGGTCCCGAGACCTCGAGGGGTCGAACCACATAGGGGTGGTCTCTGAACAATCCAATTACAGATATCGATTAACCCCATACATAACAGACATTTCCCTAACCCAATAATACAGCAGCTAATACATTGTATAAGAAAGAAAGCTCTCGAAGGAAGCAAATAAGAACAAGCATTTATACATGCGCCCTGAGAATCAAACAATTTCTCCAAGGCTCAACAGTTCGACCAATCATCAATTTGCAGGATGACCGTCTTGCAACATTATTTATACTATTTACAATGCTTTTGCAACGATCCAATAAAAATGATGCATTTAAGGTTAATTTGCAAAACTGCTATATGTGTTATCAATTTAAGAGAAACAGGGAGAACACTTGGACCTCTCACCATCCTGCACATCAGTTTGAGCTTAGACTGGCTGCCGCCAATCAAAGCCTGTAAAGTTCAGCTGACATGGGTTAAGCAATTCTGACAAGTGCAGGGATCCTTTATTTTATGGTGTCTTTAATTTAGCCAATATTAACATGGATAGGCTGGAGGAAACTTTGGAGTCCTGAAAGTAGCTTGATTTTGAAGAGGACCATGATGTAATTATATCTATATTTTTCCATCTCTTCCATAACTTCTCCCCAAAGGCAATCTTTGGACTGTTTTATTAATTCACATGATGTGGGCATTGATGGCAAGGACACAATTCATTGCCCATTCAAAATGGACCTTGAGAAAGTGATTGTGTGCTGCCTGCTTAAACCATTGTGCTTTGCGCACTGCAAATGCTCTCATAACTCTTGTGCAGGAGTTCCACAATTTTGCTTCAGTGACATTGAAAAACCAACAATATATTTATTTTGGAGTGTGATTTAGAGAAAAGTTGCAGATGTGTCCTGCCCTCAAACTCCCCGCCACCTCTTTCCCCGCCACTAGACGATAGAATTTGGGTTTTGTCAGATCCTGCCAAAAAACGTTGGCTTGTTGTTGAACTGCTCCCAGTTGATGGTAAACACTGAAGGCAGGAGTTTGGTGGTAAAAAGAATGAATTTGTGAGTGGTGAGTGCAATAGCAACAAATGCATTGTTTTACTGTTGCATGCACTTGAAGTGTTGGTTATTTAAGCAGCTGGGGTTATTTAAGCCACTCATTGGTGGTTTGTAGGTGGTAAGCAGGATTTGGGACTTGGGAGGTGATGCACTCACTGTAGCATTCCAAGCCCTTGAGTTGCTATCTAAACTGCAATTTGAGTTTATTTAAACCCAATGAAGTTCATACTCAGCAGTGATCCACACAGAGCGTTGGTGAGGAATTTGGTGGTGAAAATGCTGCTGGGTGTTTTAAGGAAGTCGCTATATTATTTTACAGCTGTCCATTACCTTGCACAAATGAAGGAGGAGGATCATTGATGAACTAAATAAATACAATTATGCCTAAGTTGCCTTCATGGCTGCCTCTCTCAAAATCATTGGTGCCACAAAGAATTTAAAACAAGGTAAATGGATGAAACTATTTAAATCACATTTATCTTAGATTTTTGTATTGCCTGTTTCACTGTTGCAGGAGCTCTTATTATCTAAGGTATTGTTTTATGTCCTGTAAAAATTGTCTTGGTTGCCTTGAAGAACCTGTAAGATAAGCAACTGCAACAGTACTAACGATTTAAATTTGAATACCAGTGATAATAAAGTTGACTTGTCAAGTTAACTGAGGCCTTTTTTAAGATGACAAACAACTCTATCTCGGGGCCAAATTTAACAGGTCTTTAAGATCCATGTCAGATAGATGGATTCATATCTACTGTAATGACACATCTGGAAATGTGTATGTGTCCTGACTTAACATGGAGCTGTGCGTGCAAATGTGTGTGTGTGCATCTTCCAAGTCATTACGAGTGGTGGGTGGGGGAGGGGTGGGTTGGGCTTGAGTTAACTCCTCTGAGTTAATATATGCTGGTTCTGAGAGCATCATCTGAATTAGTGTGCAGTGTGCATCTTCTCTGTCTGTGCTCTTGGGTACTTACAAATCTTCTAGACTCATGGAATTTCTGTACAGTGTTTGTGTTGTGTTTTATGTTGTCAACTCATGAAAACAGATCACAGGTTCAAGTGGTCATATAGATGCCAGTATCGATATGGACCAATAGCACATGATAAAGTGTGACTTCAGGCTATGTTCCAATTTTTTTTTTGTTGAAAATGGATGTGGTGCATTGAATGGTGAACATAGTTCATAATTTCCATGGCAATTTTCATAGTATAAATTATTTAGATATAACTTTCTATTTATGGCATTTTCACCATGTTCTAAAATGTGAACTACAACAAATTAGAATACTTTTGACGAATAGCATTTGGATTTTCTATTTTGTGACAAATACCAGCAGCAATTGATATAATTAAGTGCATTTTTACTACAATGCAATGACCTTCAATGCTGACATGTCCTTGCATTGATATCATGGAAACTGAGTTGCTTCTTGATTTCAGTTAATGCCAATTCAATTATTACGTGCCGAATGAATAAATTGATTGCAATATTGCTAAAGGGTTCTCCTTGTTCATCACACCATGTGAAATTAAATGAATTTTCATGGTAAATGGAAGTTTTCATCGCAGTTCTGTAAATGAAATGGCTATTGAACAATGCAAGAGGCTTCTTTCGTCAGTATTTTCTCTGATTGCTGAAATCGATCTTTCAAATAAGCAGGTGAGAAATCCATACATGCATTTTCTCCCTTTGTGAAAGCATCACATTGATCAAAAAACAAAGAACTTTAGTGTAAGTTTAACGTCTAAACAGGATTACTTCAGAAATTTGCAGCCCATCATTTCAGGCGCTGTTCCATATGCCATGACATTTTAAGCTTGAACCACCCTACTGTTGGGCCTCAAATATCACATAATATTAAGTTGAAAGAATCCCATTCTTTCTGACAGGTTGCATCCTTCAGGTTCCATTAGTGATCCAGACAAGCTGAACTGTCATCAGCATTGACCTGCAGGCTGCCTGATTTAGATATTGGATTACTGATTCTCCCGTCGACAGATGCCGTGATTCTGAACCTTCATTTGATGTACGTTTCATCTTGGAACCACTTCCACCTCGGTGAAGATTACTTAAGTGTTTTTGCCCTTTCTTGTAATATAGATCAGTTGTTTTCTAAAATTAAAATTAAATAATGATATAAAATTAGTAATTATTATTAGAGAAACATGGATGTTGTAGATAGACTAGTGTAGATGGGGCATCTTGGTCGGTATGGGCATGTAAACATTAATAGACGCCATGATTAAGACTATGGAGTTATACAGCATGGAAACAGCCCCATGCCGATTAAGATGTCCCACCTACACTAGTCCCACCTGCCCATGGTTGGCCCATATCCACCTAATCTTTCCTATCCATACACATGTCTTTAATGTCCCATCTACACTAGTCTGCCTCAACTACCTTCTCCAGCAGCTCGTTCCATTTATCCATCACCTGTGTGTAAAAGTTGACCTTTGGTTCCTATTCCCTTCTAGAATAATTTTAACTTTTTTCTTTTGATATTTTAAGTTGTATAAAGTTCTGCTCAATGCATCACTTCTGGTAACAAAACAGACAAAATACCTTTAAATGGGATGTTAGGGTTTTCTTCCCTTGGAGTGATGAATTTCACGATTTCACCCACATTCTCATGAAAATATGTGCTAAACCACTGCAGGTTTGTGATAATATAATGAATGTTGTTTGTCATGCTCAGAAATGTATCTTTGTCGCAGGTTGGTGGCAGATTGCTAAATGTTGATTCTTGATTGTGACAAAAAACAAAAACATTTAGTTCCAAATTATAAGAAATACATTCTCGATAAACAGTTTAATTGCGGTGTTGAACCAAATAAATGTTCCCAAAGGGCGGATTTCAATGACAGTGTTCAGTCTAGAAATAGTTGACTGCTGTCTGAATGTGATGTACAGTCAATTTTCCTCCCTGGTGCAATGGTTATTTCTTTTGCTGTCTCTGTAGTGACACCAATGTAGCACGCACTGCATAAACCAAATACAGGCACAGGTAAGGTAAGGAATTTCCGTGCAAAATGGGCTCTCATGCAGCAGGTTATGCCCATCAGAGATTCAGTGTTCTATTTTTATGATACTCTTTAATGTTAATTATCCTAAGTTTTTCTTCCAAAATGATCTTCTTGATTATTAAATCTGAATTTCCCAAGCAATCTGATTAGCAATAGTTGGATTTAGATCCCAAAGATATTTGGAAATATTGATCGTCAGAGACTCCCTGGAATTTTGACTTGCTTTTGTCCATTTCGTTCTTTTTCAAACATCGAATGTTGCATGTTATTTTACTATTGTGAAGCCACATCAAATCAGTCTTGGCCTCTTGTGACCACTGGAGCACTCTGGATATTGCAACAACTCTCCCCCACTCCACTTCAAGCTTGACTCGTGCTTGATTTGAATATTTTTATAATATTTTATAACAATCATTTAATTTTTACACAGATAAATGTTCTAAGAGAATTAAAATCTGTTTGAATTAAGCTATGACAAACAATTACTACTGGTTTTATTTAATAAGTGCCCTCATTTTATATTGCAATAGGTAATTAGATTACTGGCACAGAAATGCACTGAACTTATTCAATTCTTATCACTGATTATAACACACGTTGGAACAGTTTTCCTTCATTTCCATATTTCTTTCTAGTGCCTGATTCCAGCTGTGTTGACTAGGATTAGCAATAGAAAACCACATTGCTGATTTTATTATTTAATAATATTTTAAAAATCAGTCGGAACAGAACCGTTTATTTCATCTGATTTAAAAAAAAAAATGCAAATACACAGCATCAGAAATTAGCAAAGCACATTGCAGGGTTTCTTCACATCATAAAGAGCTTTATTTGGATTTTGCAGAGAAGACTTCGCTTAACATGCTAAAAACTACCCTATGCTATCTGGCTCATTCCAACGGAATATTTGAATATTACAGAAGTAAGAATATTTGGGAGGTATAAACTGGGAAATTAATGTGTTTTATATAATCAGCAAAAGTTAATATTCCCACACTCCTCCTGAAATGCTGTAAACCGAGAATAAAATGAGGAAGTTCTGGAATTGCATGTTGGTGAGCATTTTTCAGGTCTTTATATTTTTACTGATGCTGTGTAGGTTAGGCATGTATTTTACACATTGCCCACGTTTCCCTTAAGGTTATACGTATTTAGTTTCACATTTCCAACCCAGATTTTATCCCAGTGGAAGTGTTATGTTCTTTTTGACATTTGCACCTCTCAATAAAATCCTGAAGCATGTTCAAGAGTGTAATAGGGAGCAGATGTTTTAACTAGCTGATGATTTCGCAGATGGTGTACTTGAAATTCATGAAATAACCCATTCTGCATTCATGTACAACATACCATGGCCACGCTGAAAGATTTGCACTGCAGTACACCCCTTCCTTCCCTCAGGAAGGACACACAAAATGAGTGTTTAATAAACCATAGGCAAAGTCCAATGTCCACAAAGGAGTGGAGATGAATTGGACAGTACTCCCTGGAAGAACCATTTGGTAGCTAGATAACAGAGGGGAAGAAGCTTTTTCTGAGTTTGATGGTGCACACTCTCGAGCTTCTATTCCTTCTGAAATTTGGGAGCAGGGAGAAGGAGGAATGGGTGGGACAAGTCTTTGATTATGTTGACTGCTTTTCTGAGATGGAGTAAATGGTGAGAAGACTGGTGGGCGTGATGGATTTGGGCTTCATCTGCAATTCTCTGCAATTATTGTGGTCTTGTTCCCAAACCAAGCGGTGATGCAAGCTGACCGTTGCAACCTGATGGTTTGCAGCTTGTAGATGGATCTGCAGGTTGTGATGATTCCCTCCACTGCTGCTTTCGGCCATCTTGGTGGTAAAGGTGACCTGTTTGGGTGATGACCAGAGTGGGTTTGGCGAGCCACTACAATATATGTAGGCGGTCTGCATGACAGGCACGGTGAACCAGTGGTGGAGAATGAACATTTAAGGGGCATAATGGTGTGCTGATCAAACAGACTGCTGCCCTGAATAGTGTGGAGCTTTTAAGAGTTGCTGACCTGGTGCTGATCAAAAACTTTTGGAGAATATTGCACAATGGAGGCTGGTTCTCTTTGAGTTTCTAGTTAATAGTAATCCCCTAGATTGTTACTGATGGGGGATTTGGCTGGCATAATGTCAAGAGTAGGTGTTGCATTATTGCCTGACACCTTTGTGGTGTGAATGTCACTTGCCGCTTATCAGACCGTGCCTGAGATTTCTCCAAATATCACAATTCTCCTCCTTTTGTGTGCTGCCTTCTTTTGTACCTGTTTACATACATGTTACCAGAGATGCCTTGATGTTAAGGGCAGATTCTCCCAACTCTTCTCCAGAGCTCAGTTGTTTGGATCAAGGCTATGATGAGGTCCAGAGCCAAGTGGTGCTGGCAAAACGCAAACTGGGCTTTGGTAAGTCGATTATGAGTTCCAACGGATGACTCTGCCAAAGACACCTTCAACATTTTTTGCTGATAATTGAGAATGGGCTGATTCAGTCTTGTTTAGCGGGATTGGATTTCTCCTGCTTTTTGTGACGTACCAGGCCAATTTTCCACATTATGAGGGTGAAGCCAGTATTGTGATTGTATAACTCAGCTTGGGTGTAGCTGGTTCTACTGTGCAAGTATTTAGTACAACAGATTGTACGGTGTTTGTCTCCAGTATTTTTTATCCATTTCTTGAAGTCATGAGGATTGACACAAATATCATTCAGTCATTTATCCAGTGATTTACACCACGAAAAGCAGCCAATGCTATCGCATGACATTATACGCTTCAACCATAGGTTGTGTACCCTTTGGTACAATCATATAATCAAAAGTATAATCATATTTTTCAGGCTGTATAAGTAGGTCTGATATTGCATCAGCAAATAGCATCCATTCGTGACCACACGCTGTCCATAGAACTATTGATGTACTGTAAAATAGGATAGTTTTTGCCTCGCTAATATCATGCATATTGCTATTGAGGTGTGACACAATGTGATATTTTCTGCCCAAATGGAGCATAGTTAAATAACGAGTGAATTGATTTTTTTTGTAGTAAAGCACTAAATGTGCAGAGGGTAATGGGGTGAAGAAACCAAGTGGTTTTAGGAGTGAGGCCAGGGATAATTTTTAATCTAACAGACTCAGTTGATAGGGTGTGCAAGATTTAGCTTATTTCTTACAAGTTGAGAGCAAATACGAATTTGGATTTGGATGGATGTGCAGCTAGAAAGGAATTCTGAAATAGGTTGGACTTATTGCATAATTTGTCAATTTAGTGTTGCACAGTGATCTAATGGAATAGAACGAGGGATGGGCAAAACTTGTACCAAAGCTGTGGAATTTTAGATTATCTAAACAAAAAATATAAAACAGGCCCTTTGGCCCATAATGTCTGCGCCGAACATGATGCCAAGTTCAACAAATCTTCTCTGCCTTCATGTGATCCATATCCCTCCATTCCCTGTATATCCATGTGCCTATCTACAAGGCTCATAAATGTCACTGATATATGCCTCCGTCACCATCCTGACACCACTTTGCAGGCATCCACTCTCGGTGTAATACAAATACTTGCCCCGCACATCTCCGTTAAATTTGCCCCTCTCACAAAGCTATGTCCTCTATTCTTTGATTTTTCCTCTCTGGGGGAAAACAATTCTGACTGTCTACCCCACCAATGTCTCTCATAATTAGGTATACTTCTGTCAGGTCTCCCCTCAACCTCTGATGTTCCAGAGATGAGAGTCCAAATTTATGCAAGCTCTCCTTTAGCTAATACCCTCGAATCACTACAGCATTCTGGTAAATCTCCTCTGTACCTTAAAGTTTATGAATAGGTGGAAAAAAGGATGGTCAGTATTAGATTGTTGAGGTTGGTTCTCAGCAGGATGGAAGAATGGGTTAAAGCTTCTGTGATAGTTTTGCTCAGATATAATTGGAAAAACATGATCCAGTCGGACTGGACCAATATATGTGCCCAAGCACTGTGTATTCTGTAGGGTCCCCTTTCTGACCATCTAGCTCTGTTTATGGCTGGCAGTACCGACTGATGCTTAGTCAGTCTCAGAAGTAAAGTAACTGAAATTCAATGAATGAGATATTCTTAGTATGATGTAGTGGATACAGAGCAAGAGAATAAAATTGTTTCAATCATCTTAAAGTAACATTTAAAATTGCTTTCCTACAACTCTAAATCAGATTCGGCACACAAAGGATGAGGTGTTATAATTATCTTCCAGGTTATTCACAAATACAGGAAGGTTTCCACTCGTCGAGCTCGTTAATAGATTAAGGGTTGACTTTCTTCAAAAGATTTTGTTTACAGCTTTAAATTTATTTAATTTCATCTTCTGCCTTCCAGGAAGCGGTTTCTGCATTCCAAACTGTCACCCACAAGGTAAGAAACGTTCAAATGTGGACATTAACAAAATGCTAATCTGGCACTATAACTGCTGACCCATTTTAATCATTTCAACTTCATTCCTTCTGAAGCGAATAGCATATAATTTACTGGTTGTTGCTTGCATAGAGATCTTTTAAATTGAACTTGGCTCTTGCAGTCTTTTTAACTACATCACATTGATTTAGTCCTATCGTAGTCTAACATAGAAAATCATTCTTTGAACACCTTGTAATCTCACAAATTCATGCTTGCTTTATCCAGAACTCCTTGTGTTAATCCCTGGAAGCAATTTTCTACACCGGTTACATCACTAAAGGAACTCTGAATAAGCTCTGAAAGGCATCTTGCAGATTGTGATGAAGCTAATTCATCTCACCTTATCCCTCTTGACGTGGCTGCAGCCTAGAACATTTCTGCCAGTGGGTGGGAATCTATCGGCTGGTTGCATTTTCATCCACCTTGTTGGAGCTAGTTAGCCACCAGCAATGGCTTTCGTTTCTGCTGCTGCAGTATTGCTAATGTTGTCCAAATCTATCAATTTTTTTACTTCTTATCTCTCATCCACATGTTGCTACTCAACATCACTCTCTGAAATGCTACTGACTCGTACAACCACTAGCATCAACTTCCACTTGCATGATGGTGGCATCCAACCCTTCTTTGCCATCACTTCACTGGATCTTGCAACTCTACCTAAATTCAGGACTGCTTGTCTAATTGGTGCTAAATGTTGAAATTTCATTTTCTTCATCATCTTCATAATTCCATTCACTGGCAATATATTGATACCATCATAATGAATGCCCATTTCTCCCTTTTGATAATTGTCTAACATGGTCCCTGACTCGGCTCGTTTGCATTGTGCATTGTTGCATTACCTTCAAATTTGACAATTCCTGGCCGTCAAACCACATTTCATTACTCTGATGTTATTCAAAACATTGCTTTATTTCTCCTAAATTGCACTGCCTGGTTCCTCCATTGCCCACCTGATCTTTACTCTGCTGTAGCTAAGGAGTACTTTGATTTTCATCTTTATTTTTGCTCCATGGTCTCACCAATTTCTAATCTCTGTTAGTCCCAGATTACCTGGGCTCTTTCAATTTAGATCTCTTGTTAATTACCGCATATCCCTTCATCTAACAAGGCTTTGAGCTCTTGATTTCCATTAACCTTATTTCTACTGCTAGACTAACATGCCGATTAGAAACTATCTCCTTCATCAAACTTTTGCCATCTGCTGCGATATTCCTTTATGTGGCACAGTGACAATTTTTTTGCTTGGTAATTGTCTTCTTCTTTGGGAAGTTTTTGCTATGTTAAATGATGCAGTAGTTTAGAGGCAGGTGGTTGTTCGTGTTAGCCTGTGAAATTCTATTCTAATGATATTCTATGGCATGTGGTGGTGGGGCGGGGGGGGGGGGGGGGGGGCGTCTGTGCTTATCAGCTAGTTATAGAGGGATCAGGCGATGGGCAACAGCCTGAGGGACAACCAAAGGGGAAGGAAGAAAGGAGGGAGGGAACCCTGACAATCTTCTAACTTTCTGTATGGCAGGAAAAATAGTGTTTGAATTATTCCGATTATAATATGCAAAAATGGATTTGAAAAAATGTTCTTCGCTAAATTAAAATCAGAAATTTTCAAAACTGTTGAGAAAAAAAAATCAGATTGGAGGCTCCACTATGAGCTGTTGAACGTATTTTCAGGGATAATGGATTTTATTCAGTTGAAAGATTGTGTATTGGATAATACATTCCCAGAAATTCAATCCTGACCATACTTCCTGTTGCAATTAAAATAAATTATAGTGAAATCTGTAAATTACAGATTCCTTGGGGATTGGCATCAGCTGTTTTTGCTTGCAGGTGTTTTGAATTTCAAAATTATGATTATTATCATGCCCAATCTTGAGCAACCAGTTGACACGAGAATCAGAAGCTAATCAGCTGCAACTGTGCTGAGTGTTCTTCTTCTAAACAACAGCTCTTTCATTTCACAGATATGTGGCATAAATTCTTGCTTCATTGCAATCCACTCTCACTTGGAGTATAATTTGCATATTTAAATGTACATCTCTGTTCCACATGCCAAGCTGAAGGGCAGGATAAAAACCTGCAGAAATTCGCTAACAGGTGGAAACTGTAAAAGGCAAATCATACAATGGGCTGAGATTTTTTTCCATTTATCTTCTTTCTGGATCTGGGCAATGCCAGCATGTATTTCCGTCCCTAACTGCCCTTCAGAAACTGGTAGCGAGCTGGCCTTTGAACCTTTGCAGTTTTTCTGGCGAAAATATCCCCACTGAACTGTTAGGGAGATGTTCCAAGATTTGAACACAGTGAAGGGCTACTGATATATTTCCAAGTCAAATGTGCTTGACTTGGAGGGGAACCATGGTGATCCCATTCACCTTCCTGCCTGGTGGTAAAGGTTGCGGATTGAGAGGTGTGGTAGGAATTACATGGACAAGTAATGTGAGTGTATTTTGTAGCTGTCACACACGGTGGGTGTGCAGTAAATGAATCCGACTTGGGAAACAGTGAAAAGTGCCATGATGTAGAAGGCAGCAGCATTTCATGGTGGAGATGGATTTAAGAAATATTGTCCTGTATTCAAAGTGAGTCGGGAAGCCAGACATTGTCACGAGACAACAGCAATAGATAGCAAAGGAGTACAATGAGGTACTGTGTGTTGGTGCTGGAGGACACAAATACTAAGAGTGGTGGATGGAATTTAACTGAGTTTTTGTTGAAGCTGCATCCATCTAGGCAGGCGGAGAGCATTTCCACTATGTATACCTTACTTGTACCTTGGAGATGGTGGAACAGTTTTATGCTGTCAAAAAGCGAGCATGATATGCAGCGCCATCTACCCATTATAATTATGTAGCTTGTCTAGTTGTGTTTTTGGCCACTGTGACCCCCAGAATATTGAAGGTTGGGATCTCGGAGATGGCAGTGACATTGAAGATCAAATGTTGGAGGTTAGACTGTACTGTTATTGGTCATTGCTTGACTGTTTTCCGGTTCCAATGTATTAATTACTGATAATAATGAATTCTAATATAATTTATATAATTAGTTGCTTGAAATGTTGTCTAAGTGTGACTGGTTTGTAAGATGAGATATCGTGAGAAATTGAACATTGTGCTATCATCAGTAATTTTCCCCTCTCTCCACCATATAATTGAAGGGGGACTATTGATGAAACAGGTAAAGATAGTTGCGATCAACACAAAGTTGGAGTAACTCAGCATTCCTTCTCTCCAGCATCTCTGGAGAGAAGGAACGGGTGATGTTTCAGGTCAACACACTTCTTCAGAACAGTCTCGACCCGAAACGTCACCCATTCCTTCTCTCCAGAGGTGCTGCCGGTCCCGCTGAGTTACTCCAGCTTTTTGTGTCTATCTTTGGTTTAAACCAGCATCTACAGTTCCTTCTTACACATAAAGATAGTTAGGATTTGAACAATGCCCTGAGTGAATCCCTGCTGCTGATATCCTGATTGCAACCACATCCACCTTCTGCCGTATTGATATTGGTTAATTATAATGACAGTGAAAAATGTATGAGACACTGGTGGAGAAAAAACTATGGATTATATTAAATGAAGGGTGAAAATTCAGTCTTCCAGTTGAGTACTCAGTCTGCAGAGAAGGTGTATCAAAATTGGATGTGTGAGGTCTGCCCAACAGTGTAGAGAGGGAAGGAAATTAATGGATAAATTAGACAGAAACAGCCAGTACTCCAAAAATTCAAGAAATAATCTCCAGACTAATTGTTTGAATGTACACTCTTCAATGTTGGAAGCTGGGTAAGATAAGTTTTTACAGGTCAGACCAAGGCAATATGGGTTTTGTGAAATAAGGTTTTGTTGAAGGGGAAGCATTTGTTGAAGCATGGAGTGGAAGGATATGTATGGATCATGTGCAGGCAGATGAGACTAGTTTATCTTGGCATCACGTACGGCACGTATATTATGGGTTGATGGCCCTATTCTTGTGCTGTATTGTTCTATGTTCTACGTTGTTCTTTATATGACAATTACGATGGTGAAGCTAACCTCTTTTGGGAAACTGCCATTAATCAGTTGGAATCAATCAACAGTCATAGACAATCCCGTAAGCACTTAGCGAGTCAGACAGCATATTAGAAAGAGAAATGTTGCTAATTTTTCAGCTTGAAGGCTATTCATCAGAATATGCAAGGCAAAAGAGACAGACCCATCAGAGGCAGAACTTGATCAACACCATCTCTGGAAGAGAAATGACAGTGAATTCAAATGACAAAAAACTGGATGTTCAGAATCTGAAACAAATGCGGGAAACACTCATCGGGTCACTGGTCAGATCAACATATTTTCTGTTTTGTTTTGGATTTCCAGCATCTGCCTATTTTGTTTTATCAAACGCAGAAGTAGAGCAATGTTGTTGTTGCTGCTGCTGCTGCTATGGGTGCTGCGTAGAACTCTTAATTCCACAATATATATTTCATTCACAAAACCAGCTGCCCCTCCAACATTGACCAGTGACACCTATGCTTTAAATTGTAACAGAGCTTTATGGTTTGAATGCTATCCATAGTTCATAATTCGCAAAGTCAGTCAGTCAAACAAATTTTTAACTTGCAAATTGTCTGGTTCTCTCCCAAAGTGCATTATTTTTGGGAGGCAACTCATAAATGGATCACTCTGTTTGAAGACAACAGGACACTAATAATAGTTTTTTGAAAATTATGTTAAAGTTTACATTTATGATTGAAGACTTGGGAACAATTTCTTCCGGTATATTTATACAAGAATAGCTAATTTGAAATTTTTCGTGACTAATCGCAGCGGCATTGGAATACCCGTATTTAGACTTTGTTGATGACATAATCTATCGGGAAAAATACCTATTTGTTGGGAGTGTTACAGCATGATCCCATGGAAATAATAGGAACTTAACATAGTGTTACCTGGTGCTCCTGTGTCACAGAGGGTTATAGGAAGCATCAAAAATCTTAATACTGCAATGCAAGTTGTGCAGATTTCTTTTGCTCAAATGTTAGTTTGTTGCAGTATTACAGGTAATGTACTCTTATCCAGTAGGCCACCAGTTTTTCAGTTTTTATGGAATGGAGCAAAAACAGTCAAATGTAATAGAACTCATCAAAATGTTTGCAATCTCAAGTTTTAAAGGCAATTGATTGACTTAACTAATTAGCTTATGCAAATACGCTACCTGTATCATCTCTGAAAATATATTTTACATTTAATTGCAATTATAAAATACAGTGAATAGAATCATGGCTTTGTAGAAATATTCTGAACTGCAGAATTTTCAGAATTTCTCTTTAACCAGGCTCTATTCAGAAGGTTATATGGATGTCGTAAAAGAACTGGCACAGTGGTAGAGCTGCTGCTTTACCGCGCCAGAGACCTGGGTTTGAGCCTGACTACGGGTGCTGTCTGTATGGCGTTTGTACGTTCTCCCTGTGACCACGTGGGTTTTCTCTGGGTGCTCTAGTTTCCTCCCACGTTCGAAACTGTCCAGTTTTGTAGATTGATTGGCTTACGTAAATTGTCCCCAGTGTTTAGCATGGAACAAATGTATCATTGGTCGGCTTGGACTCGATGGGCCGAATGGCCTGTTCCCACTCTGTAGCTCTAAACTAAATCTAAACAATTGTGACATTGTGAACTCCTGTATGCAGGTCATTTTCTCAAGGCAAAGGAAAATGCACATTGATATTTTTCCAGCTTCTGACAGTGGTGTGTACTATTGTGACATGGAATATGACAGATTGGGAGATGCCAAAATTATTGAAGAAACCACTCTGTTCGTGGGAATAAATTTATTGTGTGAACCACGTGTACAACTTGATCTGTTGTCGTGCTGAATTTACAATGATGTTTGATGAGTTCAAAAAGGCCTTGACACAAGCTGTGTGGGAACAGTGCTGCGCCTCCACTTCTGAAGGTCATAGCAACTTGACTTTGGCTTAAAATATTGCAGATGCAATGACTAATATGTCTTTCAGTTTACAGAAGTCATTTAAAAGAATACAATTGTATTATGAGCACTAAGAGAGTACTCACAAGCAACCTAAGGTTACTTTGAATGTCAAATTTTACAATGGTAGACTGCTGTAATTGTTCAATTTCTATAATAAGTACAGTAGTTTTAAAAAAAAAAATGCAGTGTTATTGCCATGAAACTTTTTTTTTCCCATCTCAACAAATGCTGGCTGACCGAAATTTTTGTCACATTTTCTGCTTTTTTAATTACCATTTTCCAGCATCGAGTGTTATGATTTTGTTCGTTAGAAATGACCAATTCTAACAGATGATTGATAGAAAAAACATATCACGCTTTCAGACTAGTTGCTTTAAGTACACATGCATTAATCTTCCTTCCTAATCACATGCATTTTGGAAAATAATTATGCACAAGGGAAATTGAATATGTCCACAGTTTGTTGTCCTTTTTCCATTTGTAAACCAGTTCTTTATCCACCGAATTTTGAATACTTGCAATATATGTTCAAAAGTATTACGTATTGGGGTTATCATTTTGCAATATCACAAATCAGTCTATGAACTTTATAAGAACTTGTATCAAAATATTGCTCCTAAATCTTATAAATGCAGGTTAATTACATCCACACAACAAACAAGGTATCCAGGAAGGTGGGGATTTTTATGTCAAAAATAGAAACCGTGGTTGATGGAAATGAGTTTGATATGAATATACTCTAGTATGCCAGACAATTTGTAAAACATACAATTTGTGATGTTATACATTAAGGAATATGGTAGCATACTCTCTAGGGTCATGCGTTACCCACAAGGTTATGTTTTTTGTTGGTAATTCGGTAAAATCCACCCTCCATCACCTTCCACGAAGCACGAGAAACTCTCTTAGGGAAACAGGAAAAACCACAAAGATGCTCAACACAAGAATATCACGTGCCAAGGTTGGAAGTTGTGTATCAGAACAATCGTCTTTCGAGGTAATAAAGAGCTGGAAGAATTCAGCAGATGAGCTGGGGCAGGAGTAAATCTGGGCCTTTAGAAAAATGGAAGAAAGTTGTGAGTGCCCTGAACCCTTCTCTCTGGATGAAGTGCAACACCATGTTTGTCTCCTTCAGCCTCAGCCAGCTTCAGGGAGAGAAAATGGGGTCAACAGCTAAGAGACTGAATTAATTGAAACATTTGAAAACGTGGATGTACCCTGGGAAATTTTACCTTCCTCTATTCTTGTTTTGAAAGTACGAAGGTCAAGACAATGGATTTTTGTTCAACAGTGGCTATCAAACCTGGAACTAGAAACTTGTGAGAAAGAGAGACAAGACTAAACTTAACTATAGATTGACATTGATTCCAGTTTAGAGAAGCAAATTATGCACTGGCAATGCTAAGACACTGGCAATGTTTTCAATATAACCACAACAGCAAGCAACTTAGGTTGCCTCCTTCAATTCACAGCAGATGTGAAAGGCCTCAAGTGGTGGTCTTATTGATTGATGTTTGCACCCTGTGATTACTCAGTGGGGCCCTGTCCTCACAGCATAAGTGAAAACTCGTAAACTGGCCTTGCAGCCCCATTGGCATTAAGGGTGCCTGTCATTTGGTGTCCAAAACGACTGACGTAACAGCAAGTGTCTCAGCATATTGCGCTTGTTTCGGGATTGAGGCAGCTGCATTCCATTAGCTGCCAAACACTGCAAAGAGCGAATTTAAAAATTGCTTCCACTCCACTGAAAGCATAATTGTTTTTGCCAATTACAGCATTCACTGTATCAAAAGAGAAGTCTGGCACATTTGTTCAATTCATATGCAATTAAAATCAAATTAAGGGTGCTGAACAGATTTGTAGCATTTTTACTACGTCTGGCACCAGCAAAAGGTCTGTCCCTACTGCGTTAAAGCTAGTGTCAGCACCTTATTGTGATAAAGACTTACTGATAATTATCCTTACTTTCCAGGGTTGTGTTTTAACTTGCATACTTGATTGCATTTCTTTTGTGACCTATGATTGTTTAGAATGTACGGTACATGAATCGAAAAGATCTTCAACATGCTTTAGAAAAAACTCTATCAAATTCATTTGTATATCATTGAATATAATGACATTTTCTCGACTCCAAAATTGTCCAAATGTGATTGTTATATATTGAATAGAAAAAGTAAATGAAAAGCATGGATGTGAGAAATACAATGTTTATTGAACTGAGTGAATTGTAGTGCATGAATTATTGAGCAACAGTAACAAGAAATGCAGGCAGAAATGGAAAAGTATTGGTAACATGTTGATTTCAGATTTTGATTCACCTATTCACAGCATGTGAATCGGTATAATTTAAATTGCGCTCCGTACCCACATGATTATTGTGGACGTGATTGTTACCTTACACCAAATCAAGCCAGGTCTTGTTCATGCCCGGTCTTGTTCAGGACCGAGATGAGGAAAACATTCTTTACACAGAGAGTGCTGGGTCTCTGGAATTCTCTGCCACAGAAGGTCGTTGAGGCCAGTTCATTGGCTATATTCAAGAGTGAGTTGGATTTGGCTCTTGTGGCTAAAGGGATCAGGGGGTATGGAGAGAAGGCAGGTACAGGATAGTGAGTTGGATGATCAGCCATGATCATATTGAATGGCGGTGCAGGCTCGAAGGGCCGAATGGCCTACTCCTGCACCTATTTTTCTATGTTTCTATGTTTCTATGCCACCTGTCCCTCTCTTCCCAATCCATGGACATTATCATCAATGCTATTCATTAATTGTTGCTTTTCAGAAATGTGTCCATTTATAACCTTTTTTTGGATAGTTTATTCACGTGAAGATGGTACAGAGAAGATTTACAAAGATGTTGCCAGGATTAGAGAGTCTGAGCTATAGGGTGATGTTCATTAACCTGGGACTCTATTTCTAGGAGCGCAGAATGAGGTGATCTTATGTATAAAATCAAGAGAGGAATAAATTGGGTGGATGCACAGAATCTCTTGCCCAGCATAGGTGGATCGAGTACCAGTGGACAGGTTTAAGGTGAAACGGAAAAGATTTAATAGGAATCTGAGGGGTAGCTTTTTTATACAGAGGATGGTGGGTATATGGAACAAGCTGCCAGAGAAGGTAGTTGATTCAGGGACTATCGCAACGTTTAAGAAACCGTTAGACAGGTACATGGATCGGACAGATTTGGAGGGAATATGGGCCAAACGTGGGCAGGTGGGACCAGTGTAGTTGGGACATGTTGGCCAGTGTGGACAAGTTGGGCTGAAGGGCATGTTTCCACACTGTATCACTCTATGACTGTGACAAGCTTGAATGTCCAAGCAGTGCAGGTATGTTCTACATTAGAAATTCACTCGCATTCCATTTGAATCACGTGGAGTATTTAATAATGTAATTTTGTTCACTGCTGTTGCAAATTGCAGATTCTTCCTGTGAGAATCCAAGAAATGGAAGTATAAGGAATTTGGCTCTTTGGGTCTGCACCGTTCAATAAGTTCCTTTTTCTCATCCACTTTTCACCCTTATCCCAATGTTTTCACTAGGTCATGGTGAGAAGATGTAAAACGCCATCAACAGTGCAATTTGATCACTATCAAACTTTAAACTGAGGCTTATTTTGCGTTTTTCACCGTAAGCACCTGATTCTGGACATGCTTAGTTCCTACGTCTAAATGTGGCAAATTCATTGAAAACCCAAGATAAGAGTGACTGTCCTTTATATCAAAGACAGCATTTGAATATAAATGTGACATAAATCAGGGAGATTCAGTAAAATGGAACTGTGCAATCGAAGAGGGAAAACTCCACTTTCTGGTATCCTACCTCACCCAAAGGAAGATGGTTCAGATTGCTGGAGATCAGTCATCTGAACCCCAGGATATCACTGTAAGAATTCCAGGAACTATGTTCTAGGCTCAACCATCTTCAGCTGATTTATCAATGACCTTCGATTCATAAGATCATAAGTGATAGGAGCAAAATTAGGTCATTTGGTCCATCAAGCCTACTCCCCCATTCAATCATAGCTGATCTATCTCTCCCTCCTAACCCCATTTTCCTGCCTTCTCCCCATAGCCTCTGACACCTGTACTATTCAAAAATCTATCTCTATCTGCCTTAAATATATCCACTGACATGGCCTCCACAGCTTCTGTGGCAAAGAATTCCACAGATTCACCACCCTCTGACTATTCCTTACTAAAAGAACGTCCTTTAATTCTGAAGTTCTGACCTCGAGTCCCAGACTCTCCCACTAGTGGATGCATCCTCTCCAAATCCACACTATCCAAGCCACTCTATTAATTAAAATATCTCTCTGTAATTTCATTTAAAGTTCCCCAGACAATGAAGCAGCTTATGTCAGCATAAGACATACAACATCCATGCATGGCTGATAAGTAGCAAGTAGCATTTTTGCCACAGAAATGATGGACAATGACTGTCTCCAGCAAAAGAGAACAAGAGAGCACCAACATTGGCATTCAAGGGATCTAAGACCAGTCTGAAGAAGGGTCTCGACCCGAAACGTCGCCTATCTCCTTCGCTCCTTAGATGCTGCTGCACCCGCTGAGTTTCTCCAGCTTTTTGTGTAACCATCTAAGATCACTGATGCTTCTACAATTAAGATCCATGCAACATCATTGAACAAGAGGTTAACCAGACCAGCTACATAAATGCTGTGGCTACATGGTAGTAGGTCTGAGGCTAAGTATTCCACATCATTAGTGGCTCACTTTGCAACACCACAACCATTTCCAAAAGGCACCGTTTAAGAGTGTGATGGAGTACTCTCCTGCTGGGATGAATGTGGCTCAGACCCTCCTGGCAAAGCCATCAAAGCATACGTGTGAAGCCGCATAGGTCAGAGAGCAGAGCGGAGAAAAGGTTAGCCATAGATTGAGAGAAAATAATGTTAATAAAAACACGGCTGTTCTGTGTTCTTACATTTATAATCTTGATGTCCCACATTTTTTTGTGAATTATAGCAAGATGAATAGATTTTTCTGGAGGTTCTGATGTTTTTGTTGGCATTTGGAAAAGTAGAAAGATTTAAATCTGGTAAGAGCTACACAACTCTGTTAGTTGCTGTCAGAAGTCTGCGCTCCTTCCTCGATGATGATTTCTGACGAGCCATCCCACAGAACTGTGAGCGCATGATCTTCGAACAGTATTTATAACGAAGGTAAAATTGTCGTCTTGTGCTAATCGAAATCACATTGTTGAAACTGGCAAATGGGCAAAAATAGTGTTTTTGAGCAATAAAGGAGTGCTCCAGCTGATATGAGCACTGTATGCTTGTCTTTTTGTGTGTAAAATAAACTAATTTGTATATATCTCATTATTAAGAATATTATAATGATATTTAAGATGTCTCCAGATGTTTCTCAGTTCTCCAGACTGATCAAGTGAGGAAAGAGCTGAGCAGACTCCACCCATGCAAAGCCATGGGTCCCGATGGTGTCAGCCATAGAGCACTCAAGGCCTGACCTTGCCAGCCAGTTGTGCGGAGTACTCCAGCATAACTTCAACCAGATCCTGAGCCTGGAGAAGGTTCCTGTGATGTGGAAGACATCTTGCCTGATCCCTGTACCAAAGAGTACGCGGCCCAGCTCCTCCAATGACTACAGACCGGTGGCGCTGACTTCACATATTATGTAGTCCCTGGAGGGGCTGATGCTCACTCACCTCGCTCTACTTGGACCCCCTGCTGTTCATTTACCAAGCAAAGATGGGGGTTGAGGAAGCCATCATTCACCTGCTTCATCGTTCCTATGCTCACCTGGAAGCACTGTGAGAGTCATGTTTTTTGACTTCTCCTGTGCTTTTAACACCATCCGGCCTGCACTGCTAGGGAGCAAACTGACGAAGATGTGGGTGGAAGCTCCATTGGTGTCCTGGATTACCAACTACCTGACTGGACGACCACAGTATGTCAGGCTACAGCAACATGGGCCCCACAGGAGATGGTCCTCTCTCCCTTCCTGTTCTCCATCTAAACCTTGGACTTCAGATACAACTCGAACTCCTGCCACCTGCAGATGTTTTTGGATGACTCTGCTATTGTGGGTTGCATCAGTGAGGGCAGGGAAGTTAATACAGAGGTGTAGTCAACGTCTTTGTTGAATGTTGTGGGCTGAATCACCTGCAGCTTAACACCAACAAGGTTAAAGAGTTAGTGGTGGACTTTAGGAGGGGAGGAACACCCCTGTCCCATGTCTCCATCAATAGTGTGGATGTGCAGTTTACCAGGGAGTACAAGTACCTTGGAGGGTACCTGGACAGTAAACTGGACTGGTCCTGGAACGCTGAGGCACTGAATAAGAAGGAACCGAGCTGTCTGTATTTTCTGACAACGACTGCAGTAAGATGCTGCAGATGTTCTACCAATCAGTGGTAGCAAGTGCCATCTTCCTCGCTGTCGTGTGATGGGATAACAGGGCGAAGGCCGCAGACGCCAACAGAACTAACAAGCTAATCGGGAAGACTGGCACCGTCCTTGGATCTTGAACAATCCAGCTCACCCCCTCCATGACACACTGGTCAACCTGAGGAGCACCTTCAGCAACAAACTCGTTCCATCACGATGCAGCACAAAACACCACAGGAGATCCTTTTTCCCCTGTGTCTATCAAACTGTACAACTCCTCCCCAGTCATGGAGAAGTCCCCTGACTCCTCTTCCCCCTCCCCAATCTTTGCAAATCCGAAATCCTGGACATTCCACTCGTCACTTTAATTTCAAGTTTCGTGTATCTTCTTGTGTTTTATGACTATTGGCAGACCAATTTCCCTCCTGGGATAAATAGAGTTCCATCGTATCTAATCATATGACAGCCCACCTGTGCAGGCATCTTCTGCCATGGGACTTTTTAAGGATAAGGGGGAAGTCTTTTAGGACCGAGATGAGAAAATCATTTTTCACACAGAGAGTGGTGAATCTGTGGAATTCTCTGCCACAGAAGGTAGTTGAGGCCAGTTCATTGGCTATATTTAAGAGGGAGTTAGATGTGGCCCTTGTGGCTAAAGGGATCAGGGGGTATGGAGAGAAGGCAGGTACAGGATACTGAGTTGGATGATCAGCCATGATCATATTGAATGGCGGTGCAGGCTCGAAGGGCCGAATGACCTACTCCTGCAATCTACTTTCTATGATTCTATGAACTCTGTTCACAGTCACATTTTGACCTGTAGACTGTTCAAGTTATGAACAGTCCTCAGGATTGGAGCCCGACATATCTAGGGGAGGCCCTGTTCCTGAAATATTCTGACAGGAACCAAAATTTCCACATGAGGATGTAAATGTTGCAATGGAAGACTAATTAATTTCAAATGTGATTTGCTGAACAGCCATGCTTTTCAAGGCTGACCCTGCAATGCCGCCAGAGCAAGGGGCCTTCAGGGTCAGGTTAAGAACTCTACACCTCTAAAAACTAGGACTTGAAAATGGCACCAAATCTGGCGATTCTGTCTACTGTCTCAGTGTACTTTTACTATATACTTGTACTGTATCTGAAATACTTATCTGAGATGTATCTAAGTGCTTATCTGTAGTGACGCTTGTACTGAACTGTATACAGAAACGAATTTCACTATACCTTGGTACATGTGACGAATAATGTATAATTGAATCACTGACACTTAACATTTCTTCAAACAATGATAAAACTTTTAAACTTATTCATTACAGATATAGAAATACATGCTTTGATATTTTCCCCAATGATCTTCCTACATCAGAATGAATAGCCATTTAGAGCTTAGTAGACCTTTATTTGGAGATATATGTAAAACGTTGCCCTGTAACAAACTACCAGTGGACTATATTTTGTCAGCTCCTGATCCCCACATCCAGTTTCTGGCTTGGGTTCCAAATTTACCCATGTTCCCAACTTCTTCGGTCACGCACCTGGCACATGTTTTCTGAGCCGCAGCTTCAACTGGTCACCTGGGCAATGTTCCTGACTTCATGCTCCTGTTATCTACCTAGTCAAGTCCTCTATTCATGGGCAATGTTGCAACAGTGATCCCTGCCCTTCCATGTGTGTCTGAGACCTAAAGCAGGCTTTACACTAAAGCTGCCTCCACAAAATATTACAAGTTAAATAGAAGGATAGGCAAAACAAATGGTGCCTCTCTCTGGGGTCAACATCCCCAGCATTGAGACAGAAGTTACTTCCAGTGGATACATTGAGCTGGCAATTGGTTACCCAACACTAGACTGGTGAAATAGACACTCGATTCTGATCTCCATCATAGGAAGAGATTACCTGATGGACCAAGAACATATTCAAGGTTATTTCAAAAAGTCATACGGCATGGAAACAGGCCCTTTTGCCCAACTTGTCCATGTGGCCAAGATGCTCCAATTACACTAATTCCACCTGCTCATGTTTGGTCCATATCCGTCTAAACCTTTCAAGTCTGTCTGTCCCTTCCTTTTTTGTTGTTTGTTTGTATGTGTTAAATGTATGTTTTTAGTGTTGTTTAGCTTGTTTTATGTGGGGGGGGGGGGGGGGGGACACTTTTTCTAATCTACCTCGATGGAGATGCGATTTGCATACTGCATACTGCAACCTAACATCGAGGAGTTGGCAGCCTTTGATGGAGACCGATTTTGAGAGCTCCACGGCGGGGAACCGGCGGGACTTTCCTATCAAGGAGCCCACAATAAGGAGACCGACTTCAGAAACTCCAAGCCGTAACAGCTTCGACTGCCCCGATGCGGGAGATTTGTCCGCCCTGAGGCGGGGGCTTTGATTGCCATGACGCGGGGGCTTCGTTCACCCCGACTGCGGGAGCTTCTACTCATCCGACCGTGGGAGAATAAAAGAGGAAGAATATCGGACCTTATTGCCTTCCATCACAGTGAGGAACGTGAGGAATCTGCTGTGTTGAATTTTTTTGTTAACCTTTATGTAGTTGTGTGTCTTGTTGCTTTTTTTTTAAAGTATGGCTGTATGCTCATTCGAATTTCACTACCTTAATCGGTACATGTGACAATAAACTGACCTTGAAACCTTGACCTTGAAATTGTTCTCATCCAAGTACTTGTCCAAATACCTTTTAAATGATGTTATAATACCTGCCTGAACTATCTTCTGCGGCACCTCATGCCCAAAGCTTACCTGAAGAAGTGCAACACTGACTCCGGTGAACCCCAGTGCACAACTGTTCAAAGTGGAGAAGGAGCATTCAGGAGGGCATTGAGAACCGCATGGTTTTGTCAGGAGAGTTTTTTCAGGAAGGTATGCATCCTGCATAAGAATTGTCAGCCACTGAATCTGCAGTTCCCACCATATCCTCATCAGCTAGTTCCAGAATCCACAAAACTGAGGTGGAAGCAAGTCATCCTCTGTACCACCAGACTGCTGAAGAAGAGGAGAGTTATATACTTCCAATTGGGCTGCTTGAAAGTGAATTCCCACTTATCCCAAAACTCACTTGTTATAAGAAAGCTATTTGATAAGGCAATTTATTATTTTTGTTTCTTGAGGATGTCGTAGAATAAATGCATTGGAACGAATTCAAACATTAAAAAGACAGCAAATGATGTATTTATATCTTCCACAACACGTTCCTCCTCCTCATCCTCTCTTGATATTCACTTAGGACTGTAAATGGCCCACAAATGACGTGTGTGGTATAATTAGGGTAGAATTACACTTGTGGTTATTTCTGTCAATGGAACATTTAAAAAAAAAATTCTGAATTGGTATTCAGCTTGAAGACAAAAGTATTGGATTTCATTTATTCGGGAGATTATGGGTACCGATGTCCTGGAACAATGCAGCACGGGAAAAGGTCCTTCAACCCACCATTTCTGTGCTGACTATGATGTGAATTTAAACTAAACTTATCTGCTTGTGCAGAGTCTGTTGCTCTATTCTCTGCCTCTCAGGTGCCTGTCTAAATGCCTCTGAATTGTTGCCATTATATCTACGTTCACCACTTTCCTTGGCAGCACATTAAAACCATAAAACCATAAGACTTTGGAGCAGAATTAGATCATTTAGTCCATCCAGTCGACTCTGCCATTCAATCATGGCTGATCTATTTTACCTCCTAACCTTTGACACCCTTTTTAATCAAGAATTTATCAATCTCTACTTTAAAAATACCTAATATTTTGGCTTCCACAGCTGTCTGTGGCAATGAATTCCACAGGTTCACCACCATGCGGCTAAAGAAACTCCTCCCTCTCCATTCTGAAGGTACATCCTTTTATCCCAGGCACCTACCATTCCCTGTGTAAAAACCTGCCTTGCAGATCTCCTTTAAACTTCCCCCCCTGTCACCTTGAATCTGTGGCCTCTGGTCTTTGACATTTCCACTCTGGGGAAATAAAACACTGATTTTCTCCAGTATCTCACATTTTTTTGTACTTCTACCAGGTCATCACTCAACCTCCAGTATGCCAGAGAAAACAATCCAAGTTTATCCAACTTCTCCACATAGCCCATACTCTCCAATGCAGGCAATATCAAGTGAATCACAATGAATATCTTCTGCACCCTCTCCAGAGCCTTTACATACTTCTTGCAATGTGGAATCCACACAATACTGCAAATCAGCCATAATAAAGGTTCTATACAGCTGCAACAGGGAGTGAACCACTTTGATTAACTCCTGCAAAAGCTAGTTGCCGCTGGTTGGAGTAAATTAATATTCTGCCTCAGAGCCTGCACGCACCAACAATGAAAGACAAATTATCAGTTTGTGCCACAATGCTGATGTTCCCATGGAAACCTTGGAAGTTCCAGGCCTGAGGTGATGTTAAAATGATGGATATATTAACTTAAAACCAGATAAGTGTCTATATGGAGAATAATCACATGACCTACATTGTATGTTCTGCAATTCTTCTTAATATTCTAGCCTTCAGTTATATTTTTAACGTCAATAGTAATCTAATATTACATAAAAGGGAGATACATGGACACAACTGATATCATTAGTCTGTATTCAATTTGAACTTTTAATATAGATTCATAATAGATCACACTTCAGAATAAATGCAATTATTACATAAACGGTAGATTTAACCAGTTTTGTTGGAACTTTCCTGTCACTCAAGGCTTTGCATTTATAGCTTGAGTAGTGCTTACTAAAATTCAAAACCATAATCATGTTCAAGATATGGAAATGCACAGGATGCTTCACAGTCAGAATTCTACGTAGGCTCGATTGCATTAGCAATCATTTCCAGGTGAAACTGAATGTGAGGAAATTAGTTTGGGAAATTATTCTGTGAAGAGTTCACCTTAAGGGCCTGTCCCACTTGGGCGACCTAATCCGCGTGTTCTGGCTAGTTTGCTTGCTCATGACTCATACTCGCAGCATGGTTGACACGGAGGTTTTCGTAACTCTCCTTCATGCTCGAGAGTGGTCTCCGCATACTCGAGGCCTCAGGTGGGTCGCAGCGTTTTTTTTATTAGGTTAAAAAATGCCCGCGAGTAAAAAAAGGTCGCCATGGAAAATACTTTTTTTACTTGCAGGTTTAGTTGTAGGTAATCGAGGGTAGTCAAAGGTAGTCGTAGATAGTCTTCATCATAGTGGAAGGGAGGTCGAAAGGGGATCGAAGGGGTTGTCTTCACTCTCCACTATTCGGTGTCCAATTTTCCCGAAGTTAGTCGTAGCTAGTCGAAGCTGGTCTTCAACATAGTCGAAGGAGGTCTTCAACATGTCATTTTTTCAAACTCTTCTACACTCTCCAATTAGGTCGCCCAAGTGGAACAGCCCCTTTAGTATGGATGTAATTTTCCTGATGTCAGTAACGCACATAATAATGTCACAAGTTATGCACTGCACATTTCCTGCATTAATGATTTAAAATGAAGCTTTTTTGTGCAACCTATGACTCCAATTGAATTCTCACTGTACAACCAGGAGCATATATTGTGCTTCTTTGTTGCATCTATATTCATATGCATGGGTCCTCTTCAGAAGATGCGCAAATACAGTACAAAGTGCAAAAGATGTGCTCAGACTGGCAGATTAAACTACTCATATACTTGTTCCCCGAGTGCCTCAGCATGGCATCTCTGGCAGCAGTCCACCAGCTAACTTTCTTGCTGAGCCATGGTAGGTCTGCAGCAATGCAAGCAGTCACTACACCAGTGTTAGTTCTCTCTGCGTTATATCCTCTATATATTTTCCTAAAATGAGGGTGCTTGTACATTTAGAATCATTTATATAAAAACTTAACGTGCAAATGATGGAAGTCATAATACTGATCACAGGCCATTGTCTTTTAAATTTCACCACCTCATACATATGTGGACCTCGTTATTAAATTAAGTCATGACCAGCGTGCTGTCTTTTGTATGGCTGCAATCTACCTCCTGAATATCATCTCCTGTTTAACTTCAGTCCATACAGGTGGCTTTGACTTTCGAGAGACTCTTGCCCTAGGTGGGTTGGCTTCTGACTGCTGCCTGGGATCAAGTAACTGAGCAGAATGGGATTACTGGCAGGGCTGCACTGCCGAACACATTTCCAATGATGGGGAGTAACTTGGCCAAGTGAGGAGGGCAGGGGGAATTTTCAATGGTCTGAACCTTCACACTAGATGAGCTCTGAGGGTATGTGTAAACAATGGTCCAACAATCTGCATGTACTTAATCTGCTCCACTATTGTTTCAGCTGGAGTTGAGCTGGGAGGAACATCCTAGCCCTAGTACATTCTCGGTAGACACAAAATGCAAGAGTAACTCAGCAGGTCAGGCAGCAACTCTGGAAAAAAGGAATAGGTGGCGTTTCAAGTGTCTTTCTGGTCTCTTCACTCTTTTCCTCAGTATCTGCGCAATCTGCTCACAATAAGGGCAGGGGGGGGGGGGGGGGGGGGGGGGTGTAGAAATGCAAAATGAGACCAGTTAATGTGTAACTTATCTCTGTCCTGACAGAGAGGAGTCTGTTCATTTATGGTATCTCTCTGCACAGAGTGGAAATTATAGGTCACGATGCACAGTGGAAATTATATCTTCCTTAAAAGTTGGACTTCTTCACGCTCTTTGTCTGCTTCTGCCGTCAATGAGATAAACTTGACAGCAAATGGTCTCAGCGTGCCAATGCATCAGCATTACCGGGAAAGTGTCCCAAGTGTGCCTTTCATAATGTAAAATGGCTAGATTGTGATTTTATTTTGACATTAAGAAATTAGAGTAATTCTAATAATAGCATCCAAATGATGAAGAAAATTAGGGCTATCATCAGATCTGTAGCTATGTTCTTGACTGGTAACTAGATCATATTTTAATTCAGATAGGGAGCTCAATCCATGTACAGGAAAGAACTGCAGATGCTGGTTTAAATCGAAGCTAGACACAAAATGCTGGAGTAACTCAGCAGGACAGGCAGCATCTCTGGAAAGAAGGAATGATGATGATTCGGGTCGAGACGCTTCTCCAGACATGTCAGGGTAGTGTGCTGGACAGAGTAGTCGGAGACAGTAAGACTGGTGGAGAACTGGGAAGGGGGAGGGGATGGAGAGAGAGGGAAAGCAAGGCATATTTGAAGTTAGAGAAGTCAATGTTCACGCCGCTGGGGTGTAAGCTACCCAAGCGAATTAGGAGGTGCTGTTCCTCCATTTTGCGCTGGGCCTCACTCTAACAATGGAGGAAGCCCAGGTCGGAAAAGTCAGATTGGGAATGGGAGGGGGAGTTAAAGTGCTGCGCAACCAGGAGATCAGGTAGGTTAAGGCGGACTGAGCAGAGGTGTTCAGTGAAACGATCGCCGAGTCTGCGCTTGGCCTCACCGATTTACAGGAGTTGACACCTGGAACAGTGGATACAGTAGATGAGATTGGAGGAGGTGCAAGTGAACCTCTGCCTCGCTTGAAAAGACTGTTGGGGTCCTTGGATGGGGTTGAGGGGGGAGGTAAAGGAAAAGGGGTTGCATGTCCTGTGGTTGCAGGGGAAAGTACCTGGGGAGGGGGTGGTTTGGGTGGGAAGGGACGAGTTGGCCAGGGAGTTGCGGAGGGAATGGTCTCTGAGGAAAGCAGAAAGGGGTGGAGATGGGAAGATGTGGTCAGTAGCGGGATCCCATTGGAGGTGGCGAAAGCGTTGGAGGATTGTATGCTGCATGCAACGGCTGAAGAGGTGGAAGGTGTGGACAAGAGGGACTCTGTCCTTGTTACAAATGGGGGGAGGGGGAGCAAGAGCGGAGCTGCGGGATATCGAGGAGACCCTAGTGACAGCCTCATCTTTAATGGAAGAGGGGAACCCACGTTTCCTAAAGAATGAGGACATCTCCGATGCCCTGGTATGGACAACCTCATCCTGGGCACACATGTGGCATAGTTGGAGGAATTAGGAGTAGGGGATAGAGTCTTTACAGGAAGCAGGGTGGGAAGAATTATAGTCTAGATAGCTATGGGAGTCAGTGGGTTTGTAGTAGATGTTGGTCAATAGTCTGTCTCCTGTGATTGAGATGGTGAGATCCAGAAGCTGTAGGGTATGCCGGAGATTGTCCAAGTGATTTGAGTGCAGGATGGAAATTGGTCATGAAGTTGATGAAATCAGTGAGGTCTGCATTGGTGCAGGAGGTAGCACCGATGCAGTCATCAATGTAGGAGTGGTAGAGTTCTGGGATAGGGCCAAGGTACACCTGGAACAGTGATTGTTCGACGTACCCTACAAAGAGGCTGGCATAGCTGGGGCCCATGCTAGTGCCCATAGCTACGTCTTGGATTTGGAGGAAGTGGGAGGAATCGAAGGAAAAGTTGTTGAGGGTAAGGACCAGCTCTGCTAGGCGGAAGAGAGTATCAGTAGATGGATATTGGCTGGTTCTGCGGTCGAGGAAGAAACTGAGAGATTTAAGACCTTCCTGGTGGTGGATGGAGGTGTAGAGTGACTGGATATCCATAGTAAAGATGAGGGAGTGGGAGCTCAATCTATATGGATCTTCAACCAGTTTGTGTATGTCATGTAGGAGGCATTTTCATGTGTATCAAAAGCATGTACAGTCTCCAGATAGATGTTAATCAAAATTAACTCTTTGTTAAGGTGGTTCTATTAAAGCAAAATAAGACATCTCCATGTCTCATTTATGTTCTTGTTCTGTTTATATGTAAACTGTTTGTCAGTGCTAGCCCAGAGACAGGTTTTTGTCGTTTCCTTACTGTATGACATTGTGAAGGTTAATATGAGTTACTCCCGAATTTGGTGTCTTAGCACGATGATTGTAACTATCAATTCTGATTCATAATGGTATAGAAAGGAAGAGTTGTTGATAAATGTACTGGTATCTTCTTAATATTTAAGTTGAGGTCAATTGCAGAGGACCATAAATAAGAAGTAGAATATTAACTGTAATACCATATATTGAGAAGCTTCACGTTTAACCTCCAAATCTGTTCTTGAGTCTCAGGTTTTAACATGCAGAAGCTGGATAGTGAATGTGGCATTTCTCTATGAAGAGAAAATAAATAATACATATTATTGAAACTAGGTTAAAAAAACTCTCAAGGTGCAAGAGTAACTCAGATGGACAGACTACATCTCTGGATGACATGGATAGGCAACATTTTGGGACAGGACCAGAAATTAGGTGGTATTTTACACCTAGTAACTAACTTTAAGTAGCATATGGGGATTCTTGTTGTAAGAACAACCCTTACCTGAGAGTGGTTTATCTTCAATAGTTGTGGCCCTGACCCAGAGACCTTTGTTAGATTTAAGCACTCTCAGTTGAGGCCATTTCTGCTCCTAGTGTAGATACAGTACAAAATTGAAGAAGGTAATCATAAGGAAACCAAGTGTTCTGGGGGGAAAAGGCAGGAAAGAGGAATGTCGGATCCTACTGACGGGCAGTGCAGGGTCACGAGACAACGGTACATCTTATTATTTATATCTTATTTCTTTTTGTGAAATCTTGCTGAGCGCAAATTGTCTGCTCTCGTTTCATACATCACAATATTGACTTTTCTTCTGAAAGTACTTAGGGTTCTGTGGCAATTTGTGACAACAAGATTGTCAATGGCACAATGCAAATATGCAAGTTTTTGAAGAATTCAAGTGTGATCTGCAGTCAGATAACCTCTTCTCACTCATCATCTTGGCTGACGTGAGGTTGGTGATCATCAAATGGAAATTTCAGCATGATTCTATGTATCTCACATGTCAATCCCCAGTTCCGCTCAGACACAACATTAACATTTCTTCCTGGGGTTAAACGTCATCAGTATGAGCCACGTCAGTTGAATTGAAGCTTATCAAAACAAGTCCAACTGAGGTGCAGGAGTGAAGGCTGGAACCTGTTCGCCAGGGCTGAAAATAGATCAAACTAAATCAATTAAACTTCACTTTCTTGCATTTCAATGTGAATGCTGATTAGTCTAAGCTAAATCTTTATTTGCTAATTCAACAAAGGCACGCTGTCACAAATCAAAAGTAAAATTACAAGAATTCAATAAGGAATCTTTAAGATGATTGTGAATGGAGTTTTGAAAATATTTATAAAACTTGTGCTTGATTTTCTTTTCTTGAGTTCAGAGCATCTCAAATTGTTTCAGGGCATCTCAAATATTTGAAGTGCTGTCAATTTGCTAAATAAGATTTTTTTCTTTTTGAGGTGCTAACAAATCGGCTGGGATTTATTTTCCCGGCACTTTTCCATCAACAATTCTAGCCTTAAACTCCTGTTGCCTAATAAGAAGATTTTCTGTCTGCAGGATGAACAGGCACATTTTGGAGATCAAAAAATATTCTATTTCTTGTGCATTTGTACGATTGCTGGGATTTAGAGTTTAAATAAGGGGTGAGTCTGGTGCTGTGACAAGTTTCACAATTAAAAAATGGGAAGCTGACACTCTTATTCGGTCTACAATATATAACTGACATTTGTAAATGAGTGAAGGCCTTAATGTAAGTGGGACAGCTTTAAATGTGAAAGCTCTTTTTCAGCACGCTCTGCAGTGGGAGGTATTTAAAACAAAGCACTCTTGAGGACAATATCGAGAAAGCAAGTATAGAACATTTCTTACAAACTACAGATTGCAGGCAATCCAGTTCACATGAGATAATAAAATCTGTGTTCACATAAAATCATATTAATCTGTGGCAATTGGTGGTATGCATGTAATATTTTTTGCATTTTATGCTTTTTAAAAATGTTATCATAGGCAGGTAATTCATCACTGATAGAATAAATGCTTGACACATTCTTGAGCACATACATTGAGCACATTGATTCAGAAAGAGCTTCTTCCCCACTGATATCAGATATCTGAATGGAGTTCTCATCGACTAAGAGTGCAGTCCTATTCTCCCAACCGATCTCATTGAGCCTCGAGCACTTAAAAAAATCTGTACATCCTCTGTAGCTGCAACACTATAATACTGTAGCACTATATTCTCCACTCTGGTTATTATTCTATTAGAAACTACCTGTTGTAATGGTACTGGTATTTGTATATTATTGTTACATGTACCGGGATACTGTGAAAATATTTTGTTCATGTGCTATCCAATTAAATCAGATATTTCTATACATAAGTACAATCAAGCCAACACAAGTACAGCAGTTAGTAAAAAGAGAAAAACATTAGAATGTAAAATATAATTTTACTTCGGAGTCACATGAGTGACTATGTGAAGACCCCTCCAGCACGCATGCACGACATATCGTCGAACGCATTGCGAAGCGACAGGAGGGAGGACGGTCGCTCCTCCACCAGTAATTTAAAATGGACCTACAGGTGAGTATTTACTGTCCTGAGGTCGCTTTGCGGGCACTCTGTTGTGGTTTTTCTTACAGAGTACTCCCATCATGGCCAAGTCACGAACTAAGTCCAAACGGACCGTTTCGAGACTGGCTGCGGAGACCGCGGGAACGCGGGCAGTCATCAGTGGCCGGCTTCTCCAGAGCTGCTCGTTGTTCAAACAGCAGCCCCCGACTTGGCACCGCAACAGCCCGCAGGAGCACCTCAGACTGGCGGCAAAGCCACCCGGAAGTCGGGCAAGCCCGTTGACTCGGCAGGGTCCGGGCTGGAAAACTCACCGCCCGCGGGAAGCGACAGCGGTCGATTATCCCGCATGGAGTGAATGGTGGAGCAATTGCTCCAATGTGGCCTTCTCCAGCAGGAGTCTGGTCACCATGGGTCTCCTCGCAGACCCACGGCAGCACCCTTTCCAGGGCTGCCAACTGTCTCACCTTCTTCGCAGGGGAGCATAAGGAGTTGACTGGGCTGACTCTGAACAGGGGGATTTGGCCGAAGAATCGTCCAACTTGCTAGGAGTGCAAGAACAGGAGCTACTCGGCATGGTGTTCAAGTTTGCGATGCTTTCACAGAAGGGACTGCCATTGTAGCCACAGCTGACAGCCAGTATAAATTACCTGACAACAAATCAACTACAGGAATAGGTCATGAACAACACGGCAGCCAAATATCTAGTGCTTTTTTGTCCATAGCTTCAATACGGTAGATCCAGGACCGGATGTTGGTGATTTTTTTCATCAAGAAGCTCTCAACTATTTCCACAGCCTCCTCTTGAATGTCAAAAAAAACTAAGGAGCTGATAGTGGACTTTAGGAGGGCACAACATCCGAGGACGGACAAATCACTGAAGATAAATGGGGATACTGTGGATAGGGTGAGCTGCTTTAAATACCTGGGAGTCCACATCTCAGAGGATCTGACATGGACATCGCACGCTGCCGCACTGGTGAGTACGGCAAGGCAGCGCCTTTACCACCTCAGGCAATTGAGGAAATTTAGAGTGTCTCAGAGGATCCTCCAGTGCTTCTACTCAGCGGCTGTGGAAAGCATCTTGTCCGGAAACATCACAATCTGGTTTGGGAACAGCTCTGCCCAGGACAAGAAGGCTCTGCAGAGAGTAGTGTGTTCGGCCGAACGCACTATGGGAAATACACTCGCCTTCCTGCAGGAACTATACATCAGAAAGTGCAGATCCAGAGCCAGCAACATTATGGGGGACCCCTTCCACCCCAGCAACAGACTGTTCCAGCTGCTACGGTCAGGCAAACGCCTCCGTTGCCACGCTGTGAACACGGAGAGGATGAGAAGGAGTTTCTTCCCAGAGGCCATTCGGCCCGTAAACTCCTATCTCACCAGCGACTAACTTACTGTACCAATTTACTGTTGTGTGGTGTCTTTTTAAAATTGCTGTTTTTTCTTTTTTTTCCACAAATATGAAATTACTGATTCTGTTCCATTCTTTTGTGGTTTTTTTTTGCACACTCCGCAAGCATTGCCACTTTTCATTTCACTGTACATCTCGTATGTATATGTGAAGAAAAAACTTGACTTGACTTGACTTGAGAAGCACCTTTGTTGCTGATTAGCCATATACTTCAGCATGCTTTCTAAAGTCAATAACTAGGTCCTTCATCTTACTGACATTGAGAGTGAGGATGGCACTTTTTGCTATGCTCCCTACCTCCTTCCTCTACTTCGTTTCGTCATTGTTCGCAAAGTGGTGTAATCTGCAAATCTGTTAATGGATTTAGAGCAGAATTTGGTCGCACAATCATGAATGACCAGGGGGTATAGTAGTCCAGCACTCCACCAATCAGGCCTTTATGATAGAGTGGCCAGACGGAAGCCACTCCTCAGTAAAAGGCACACGACAGCCCGCTTGGAGTTTGCTAAAAGGCATGTGAAACAAGATTCTCTGGTCTGATGAAACCAAGATTGAACTGTTTGGCCTGAATGCCAAGCATCACGTCTGGAGGAAACCAGGCACCGCTCATCACCTGACCAATACCTTACCTACGGTGAAACATGGTTGTGGCAGCATCATGCTGTGGGGATGTTTTTCAGCAGCATGAACTGGGAGACTAGTCAGGATCGAGGGAAAGATGAACAGAGCAAAGTACAGAGAGATCCCTGATGAAAACCTGCTTCCAACAAGACAACGACCCTCAGCACACAACCAAGACAATGCAGGAGTGGCTTTGTGACAAGTCTGTGAATGTCCTTGAGTGGCCCAGCCAGAGCCCGGACTTGAACCCGATCGAACATCTCTGGAGGAACCTGCAAATAGCTGTGCATCGATGCTCCCCATCCAACCTGAAAGAGCTTGAGAGGATCTGCAGAGAAGAATGTAGCCTCATACCCAAGAATACTTGAGGCTGTAATCGCTGCCAAAGGTGCCTCAACAAAGTACTGAGTAATGGGTCTGAATACTTATGTAAATGTGATATTTCAGTTAGTGCTTTTTAATTACTTTGCAAACATATCTAAATATCTGTTTTCGCTTTTTTATTATGGAGTATTGTGTGTAGATTGATGATTAAAAAATGAATTTATTCCATTTTAGAATAAGGCTGTAACATAACAAAATGTGGGAAAGGTGACGGGGTCTGAATACTTTCTGAATGCACTGTAAATAGGAATCTGATGTTGGTGTTCCAGTCCTTTAGATTGTACTAATGTATGGCATAATTTTACTCATGTACGATATGACTGGATAGCATGCAAACTGAAAATTTCCACTGTAAATCAGTGACAATATATCAATATCAATACATTCCTTATACATATTTTGAATGTGTTAATAACTGTGCAAGTAACCATTAGTAAATGCAATAGTTCAATTAGTAAACCATTAGTAAATGCAATGCATTGTTCAAGCGCTTTTGATTGCAACATGCGCCTTAATTTAGTTCAACAAAGAAACTGACAAGTTACATTAGTAAATGCAATGGGAATATTTCAAATATTTGGATTCTGTTAAACTAACAGTATCTTTAACTTTTAAGTATTTTAATGCTTTAAAAGTATCTCTCAAAATATAACCAGCATAGAGGAAATGATGCATCAATATTTTAATATTATTCTTCATTACAACTGCTTTGTTTAAAATAATTATATTTGTGCATTCAAACTAGGCAAATCTTATTTAATTCTTGAGGTCTGGTGCAACTCAGATGAAATAGTGAGTTATATTCTTCTTGATAATAGGAATACACATATGGTTGGGATTATTAAGTGTTGTTTGCTGTTTTAGTTCAGAAATCTAATTAGTGCTGAAGATTTGACAACTTTGAAGTTATTTCAACTATAGAAGTTTAACCTGTAACTATAGAAACATCTGCAATTCCGAATAAAATTATTTTAGACTTGAATCATTGAATTGGAAAACTTACAACACAGTACAAAGTCACATAGAAACATAGAAACATAGAAAATAGGTGCAAGAGGAGGCCGATCGGCCCTTCGAGCCAGTACCACCATTCATTGTGATCATGGCTGATCGTCCGCTATCAATAACCCGTGCCTGCCTTCTCCCCATATCCCTTGACTCCACTAGCCTCTAGAGCTCTATCCAACGCTCTCTTAAATCCATCCAGTGATTTGGCCTCCATTGCCCTCTGTGGCAGGGAAATCCATAAAATCAACAACTCTCTGGGTAAAAACGTTTTTTCTCAGCTCAGTCTTAAATGACCTCCCCTTTATTCTAAGACTGTGGCCCCTGGTTCTGGACTCACCCAACATTGGGAACATTTTTCCTGCATCTAGCTTGTTCAGTCCTTTTATAATTTTATATGTTTCTATAAGATTCCCCCTCATCCTTCTAAACTCCAGTGAATACAGGCCTAGTCTTTTCAATCTTTCCTCATATGACAGTCCCGCCATCCCAGGGATCAATCTCGTGAAGCTACGTTGCATTGCCTCAATGACAAGGATGTCCTTCCTCAAATTAGGAGACCAAAACTGTACACAATACTCCAGATGTGGCTCACCAGAACCCTATACAACTGCAGAAGAACCTTTTTACTCCTGTACTGAAATTCTCTTGTTATGAAGGCCAACATTCCATTAGCTTTCTTCACTGCCTGCTGTACCTGCACGCCAACTTTCAGTGACAGTGTACAAGGACACCCAGGTCTCGCTGTACCTCCCCCTTACCTAACCTAACCCCATTGAGATAATAATCTGTCCCCTTGTTTTTGCTGCCAAAGTGGATAACTTTCCATTTATCTATATTATACTGCATCTGCCACGCATGTGCCCACTCACTCAACCTGTCCAGGTCCCCCTGCAACCTCCTAACATCTTCTTCACAGTTCACACTGCCACCCAGCTTTGTGTCATCCGTAAACTTGCTAGTTTTGCTCCTAATTCCCTCTTCCAAATCATTTATATATATATGGTAAACAGTTGCGGCCCCAACACCGAGCCTTGCGGCACTCCACTCGCCACTGCCTGCCATTCTGAAAAGGACCTGTTCACTCCTACTCTTTGCTTCCAGTCTGCCAACCAATTTACTATCCATGTCAACACCCTACCCCCAATACCATGTGCTCTAATTTTAGTCACCAGTCTCCCGTGCGGGACCTCATCAAAGGCTTTCTGAAAGTCTAGATACACTAAATCCACTGGCACCCCTTCATCCATTTTACTTGTCACATCCTCAAAAAAATCCAGAAGATTAGTCAAGCATGATTTCCCTTTCATAAATCCATGTTGACTTGGACTAATCTTTTTACTGCTATCCAAATGCTCCATTATTACCTCTTTAATAATTGACTCCAGCATCTTTCCCACCACCGAAGTCAGGCTAACTGGTCTGTAATTCCCCGTTTTCTCTCTCGCTCCTTTCCTGAAAAGTGGGATAACATGAGCTATCCTCCAATCCACAGGAACTGATCCTGAATCAATTGAACATTGGAAAATGATTACCAATGCATCCACTATTTCTAGAGCCACCTCCCTGAGGACCCTGGGATGTAGACCATCAGACCCATATTTCACTTTGCTACTCTTTTTCCCTCAACATATCTAAAGAAGCTTTTACTGTCTTTCTTTATATTCCTGGCCAGTTTTCCTCTCGTACTTCATCTTTTCAGCCCGTATTGCCCATTTTGTTTCCTTCTGTTGTCCTGTGAAAGTTTCCCAATCCTCCGGCTTCCGGCTACTCTTTGCTGTGTTATACATCTTTTCTTTTAGTTTTATTCTATCCCTAACCTCTCTTGTAAGCCACGGTTATCTCCTAATCCCCTTAGAATCTTTCTTCCTTTTTGGAATGAAATGATCCTGCGTCTTCTGGATTATGCCCAGAAATTCCTGCAATTGCTGTTCCACCGTCATTCCTGCCAGGATCCCTTTCCAGTCTACTTTGGCCAGCTCCCCTCTCATGCCTTCATAGTCCCCTTTGTTGAACTGCATCACTGCCACTTCCGATTTAACGTTCTTCTCAAATTGCAGATTAAAACTAATCATATTATGATGACTACCTCCAAGCGGTTCCTTTATCTCAAGTTCTCTTATCATATCTGGTTCATTGGACAACACTAAATCCAGAATTGCCTTTTCTCTGGTCGGCTTCATTACAAACTGCTCTAAGAATCCATCTCGGAGGCATTCTACAAACTCTCTATCTTGGGGTCCTGAACCAACCTGATTTTCCCTGTCTACCTGCATATTGAAATCCCCCATCACCACAGTGGCATTACCTTTGTTACATGCCAGTTTTAACTCCTGCTGCAACTTACATCCTACATCCGGGCTACTATTTGGGGGTCTGTAAATGACACCAATTAGTGTCTTCTTGCCTTTACAATTCCTCAACTCAATCCACAGTGACTCTACCTCGTCAGCCCGTATGTCTTCCCTCGCAAGGGACTGAATACCATCCCTCACCAGAAGAGCTACTCCCCTCCTCTGCCCACCTGCCTGTCCTCTCTATAGGATGTATAACCCTGAATATTAAGTTCCCAGGCCCGATCCTCCTGCAGCCACGTCTCAGTATTCCCTACAATGTCATATCTACCAACCTCTAACTGAGCCTCAAGCTCATCTACTTTACTTCTTATACTTCGCGTATTCATATACAATACTTTTAATTCCTTATGCATTTCACCTTTCACATCGATCTCTATTACACTTGGCCATACTCTCCTATCCATTTGTGAGCTTCCTTTCCCGTTAATTCTGGGGTCATTAACCATCCCTTTACTCTCTTTTCCTTTAACTCCATCGTTAACTATCTCATTTGACACCCCACCCCCCTTATTCAGTTTAAAACCACCCGTGTAGCAGTGGCAAACCTGCCTGCCAGAATGCTGGTCCCCCACCAGTTAAGATGCAATCTGTCCCTTTTGTACAGTTGCCCCTTACTCCAAAACAGATCCCAGTGATCTAAAAATCTAAATCCCTGCCCCATGCACCAGTTACTCAGCCACACATTCAGGTCCTGTATCTCCCTGGTCCTGCTCTCACCAGCACGAGGAACTGGAAGCAAACCGGAGACAACAACCCTGGAGGTCCTGCTTTTCAGCATTTTTCCGAGCGCTCTAAAGTCACGCTGCAGAATATTCATCCAGCTATTTCCAATGTAAAGTAAATCCTGCACTTTCGTCAATTATTTATTATTCAAAATCTTATAATTCTGCTATTACAACAAACTATGTTATTTCACATTGTATGTTTTATCTCCCTTACAACAAAGGGAGAGAAAATTGAATGTCTATGATTCAATGTACGTTGGTCCTGGTTACGAGGATTATTGGCAGCAGAATTGTTCTGGTTTTTTTGCATGCGAATGTATGAAATGTTTCAATAGGTCTGTAATCCTCATTGATCATAAATGTTATTTCTAATATTTCCTTAATGTACATCTCTTATGAAAACTATTCAATAATTTGCTCAAGTGTGCAATATGCACATGTCACTCTGCACATAGATTGAAGATAGGTTAAAGAAAAATGACTGCAAAATAATGACAATTATTGAAGGTTCGTTTCTCAGCAGGAAATTAAGAAGCAGAAATTAAATTTTGTTGTGTGCCTGTATATCTCTAGAAAAACAAATTATTGTGATTTACGATTGCTTGAAGAAATCACATTAGCTTTCCTAGATAAGATTTAATTTGCAAACACTAATATGGCCAAGTATATTAAAATTGCATGGTTTCTCTTTCCAAAGAGCTGAATATCAGGTGTTACACGTGAGGATTGATGACAGCATAGTAATGAAGCAGTGAGACAACTAAAATGATGAACTTTGCAATGAGTTACCTACCATTACGATAACAATTTTTAATGTACAGTGTTTTATTTTTGATTACTTAATTTTTATCTTTGTGTTATTGCCTTTACGGGACAGTTAAATTGCAGCAAGTAAGAATGTTATTGTTCTGTTGTTGACAACTAAATGATCTTGACTCTATTGACCTTTATTATGGTTCGCTATAAATCCAACTTAAAATTAGGCATTGACAAAACATCAATATGTTATTTTCATCTCTGAAATGTCCTCGTTCTTTAGGGAACTAGGGTTCCTCTCTTCTATCTTAGACAAGGCGCTCACACCTGTCTCCTTGGTATCTCGTAGCTCTGCTTTTGCTTCCCCTCCCCTCAGTCGCAATGGGAACAGAGTCCCCTCTGTCCTCACCTTTCACCCCATCAGCCATCACATACAACACATATTTTGATATTTTCACCACCTCCAACGGGATCCCACCATTAGTCACATCTTCCCATCTTCACCTCTTTTCACCTTCTGCAGAGACCATTCCCTCCGCAACTCCCTGGTTAATTCATCCCTTCCCAACCAAATTGGAGGAACATCACCTCATATTTTGCTTGGGCAGCTTACAACCCAGTGGTATGATTATTAATTTCTCTAATTTCAAGTAACCCCAGCACTCCCTCTCTCCCAATCCCTCCCTAATCATCTGGATAGTTTCACTGTTTGTATCCCTTCATTATCATTTCTTCCACAGCCAACAATGAACCACTGTGGGCTTCACTTTTCTTGAGTCATCAGTGCCAACTGTGACTTGTTGTGTACCTTTTCATACCTCTCGTTGCCCTCTCCCTGACTCTCAGCCTAAAGAATGGTCTCAATCCGAAATGTCACCTATTCCTTTTCTTTCGGGATGCTGCCTGACCTGCTGAGTTTTGCTCCAGCATTTGGCGTCTCCCTTCTTCAAATGTTGTTTGCTGACTATTTGATTATTAGATTATTTGCTGACTATTCTTCATTGTTTATTTGCTTGTGTGGATGCATGTGTGTGAGTGAGTATGTGTATTCTCATAATTCAACAACAGAGCTGAACTCTAGATCCAGCCTTTTGTGGAATAATAACTTTGAGTTTCAAGAAGCAAGTCATCTCGTCCCAGAAGGCATTTTGACCAAAGGTTCAGATATGCAATAAAAAGGAAGAACAAGGCATGTTTCAAAGAAGGAGTGTGAGTAAGAGAGGGAAGTAGTGTGAGAATGAGATTGTAATTAATTTGCATGGGAATATATTTATTTAATTCAGCCACACCACAGATGCTTTATGATTGGTAAATGGGTAAGATTCATTGAACTCCAAACACCCACAAGGTCTACTGCCTTGTCCCTGAACCCAAGGATAAGCTACCGATTTTACTCATCTCCAAAAGTGTAAATACATCCCATTGAAGGTCAACCCGAGAAATATTTTGGTTTTAAGACCAACATCATAGGGATCAGTAGAGAATGTTGTCTTGAAATAAATCCAGTAGGTTCTGGAGAGGAATCAGGCCTCTCTCAGTAGCTCAAGTACATCCTCATAATCTTCCCTGCTCTCTTTTCAGCTTAATTTATTTCAGTTTAGTTTAGGTTATTATTGTCACATGTACTGAGGTACAATGGAAATCTTTTGTTTGCATGCTATAGGGTTAACGAAAAGACTATACATGAATACAATTAAACTGTCCACAGTGCTCGGATAAAGGGTACAACATTTACTGCAAGATAAACTGCGATTAAAGATAGTTCAAACTTTTCCAATGAGGTAGATTGGAGGTCAGAACCACACATTAGCTGATGAGAGGACCGTTCAGTTAACTGATAATAGCTGGGAAGAACCTGTACCTTAATCTGAAGATATGTGTTTTCAAACCTCTGTGACTCTTGGCCAATGGGAGAGGGGTGAAGAGGGAGTGGCCAGTGTGAGACTGGTCTTTCATTACACTGGTGGCCTTGCCAAAGCAATGTGATGTGTAGATTGAGTCAATGGAAGGGAGGTTGGGTGATATTGGGCTACGTCCACAACATTCTGCAATTTGTTGCAAACCTGGATGGGGCTGTTCCCAAATCCGGCAGTGATGCATCCTAACAAGATACTTTCTTCAGCGCATTAGTAGAAGTTGGTGAAGGTTGTTGTGGACATACCAAGCTTCCCAAGCCTTCTAAGGAAGTAGAGGCATTGGTATGCTTTCTTGGCAAGGAAAAATTGCGAACAATATTTATTCCAAGGAACTTGAAGCTTTCGACCATCTCTACTTCAGTCCCATCCTATTGTCTGTTGTCTATTGTCTATTGTAACAGGGTGACCAAAACTGAAACAATACTCCCATGTGCAGCCTCACCACTGTCTTTTCACCTGTAACATGGCAGCCCAACTTCCCATCTCCCTGACTGATGAAGAAGACCAAATGCTTTCTTCACTACCTATCCACCACTTTCAGGGAACTATTTACTTGTACCCCTAGATCCCTCTGCTCCCCAACACTTCCCCTACCGTTCACTGTAAGGACCTGCTCTGATTTTACTTCCCAAAGACTACCCAACACCTCATACGTATCTGAATTAATCTCCATTCCTTTGCCCAGTTGCCCAGCTGATCTAGATCCCATTGTAATTATTAATATCCATCTTCACTATCTACGATACCATCTATTTTAGTATCATTTGCAAATTTACTAATCATGCCTTGTACCTTCTCATTCAAATTGTTGATATAAGTAACAAACAGCAATGGTCTCAGCACCACTTTTTAAGGCACACCAGCAGTCACAGTGCTCCAGTCTGAAAAACAACCTTCCACCATCACCCTCTTGTTTCCTACCATAAAGCCAATTATGTATCCAGATAGCTAGGTCTCACTAGATCCCTTGAGATCCAACCTTCGAGAGCAGCCTACAATGACAAACCTTATTAAAGGCCTTGCTGAAGAACATATTGGCTATGTCTGTGGCATTGCCCTCATTAACATCCTTGGTTACTTCTTCAAAAATACTCAACGTTATAAGACACAATTTCCCAAGCACAAAACCATGCAGACCAACCCTCATCAAACACTATTTCCCACTGCATGTTTTTCTTATCCCTCAGACTCCTCTCCAACAACTTTCCCACCACAGATGTTTACTAATCTATAGTTCCCACATTTTTCTATGCAGCCCTTCTTAAATAGAAGTGCAACATTAGGCACCCACCAGTCTTCTGGCACCTCATCTCTGTCTGATGATGATTCACATATCTCAGTCAGTACTCCTGCAATTTCTTAATATTAATTGAAGAACTAGCCCAACTCTCACGGCTCCACATTTAGATGAACAGTATAGTTTCTAAGGGGCCATATTCTCATGGATCCTCCTTAATATGTCAAGCTATGCCTTATACCACATGGGGCCCTTTTACATATTGCCTGAGGTAACTTTCCTGAACATATTTTACAAATTCCACCTCATCTAAGCCCTTGGTACTATGGCATCCCAGTCAATCTTTGGGGAATTAAATTTTTCTATGATAGTTTTGCCTGCAATCTCCCAGCATATTTGTTCCTCTAATTGCCTTAGGTTATACCAACAAGGTGGTCCTTTCTATTTCTCAGCTCCACCCACGTAGCTTCACTGGACAATCCTTCAGTAATATAATCTGACTATTGCTGACTTATTACGTAATGTACTACGTAATTTAGATTAGCAAAGAAAAACAAGAAAAGTGCTGGAAATTCTTCGTTTAGAAGGCATCAACATGGAGAGGTTCTGAAAAATAGCATGTTGGAATGGTGACCTTTCATTGGAATGGCTAATCCCATTTCATCTCAATCTCGGCATTGAGTTGAGTCTCACAGATAAAAGTGTTGTATTATATGAGATAATGTAGCATGATTAAAATGTTAGAGAATTGTGAATTCTTGTATCTGGGAGCAAAATGAATGACCTAGCGTGCAGTCGGAATGAACAGGTCAGTTTAACTGCACTGTAAGAAGGTGATAATTGGTGTTCATCTGATTCGTACATATTCTGAGGGACATAGATCATGTTTCTGGGCTAATTCATCAGATAGGGTAGAAAGTTGAACACCTGTCTTTCATGCATGATTAGCCCAATATCATTAAAAAACAACTTATTTATATTAATCGATGGAACGTGGGTATCACTGAATAGGACGATGATTACCACTGTCTAAAATTCCCTTGAACGATTGGTGATGAGTCACATATTTTAGTCACTGCAGTTAGATACTTGTTGGATAACAATGCCCAAGTCTGGGGATCACCTTGTGAAGATGGCACTAATTTATAAGCTGAGAATGGTAAATGTTTTGGAGTGGCCACTCCAGGTAGTTGTGACTTGAGAAAGACATTTGCAGATGGTGGAGGCCCATGTGTCAACTGCCCATGTCTTTCAAGGTATATGAGAATTAAATGAGAATTTTCCTTCTCACGATGCTTGCTGTAGTCAGATTTCAGTTCAAATGGCACCCAAGGGCTGCGATGTTAAAGAATTCCTGCAAAAGAGATCACTTGGAAGCAGTCTTTTATTCACATTTCAAATATTATACAGTCCCAAATAGAGATTATAACATGATTAAAGTCGGAGAAATTATTAATAAAGTTCACACCAAATATAGGTCCTCCCCAAGTTGCACCTGAGTTGCTCGTAATCCAGACAGTTTGCAATGTGAAAATGTGAGTGCTAACTGAGTTCCCAGGCAGCAGAAGATGTCTGTAGCCATTCGGCAGCTGGGAAATCCATCCCGTCGCTCTCCCAACACTCGGTCGAATATATAGGCTGCGCATAAGTTGGGCGATCATAACCTAGGCGGATCCTGTGTGCTGCGATCCTTTCTAACATATTCATACAATTAAATTATTTTCTTGGAGCGGATACTTTGTTAAGTGGAAATTAAGGCAGAGATGCTCCTCTAGATGTTTAATATTTTCAGGATCTTTTGTACGATTGGTCTGGAAATACCTGAACTTCAAGCAATTTCACCTTAACTGTAGTAGTGGGCTGGACCGACTAACAACTTCAGACTTAATATGTGGATAATGTGTGTGGAAATCTGGGAAGATGCTGTTACCTCCACTGAGTAATGTCAGTGTAGTTTCTCTGTCACAATTCCCTACGACTGTTTGCATCCCATTCCATGATGCTTATCTGAACAAAGATCATGACCACTGAATTTTCTTCCCCTCTCAGATTCCTCATCAAACCAGCTCATGTTATCCCTTCTTTGGCACTCATTGGGACTTTAATGCAGTGGAGGCTACCTAATCCCCTTATAGGATTATAACTATTATAATTTTACTCTACTTGCCGTCATTATATTTGGATTGCCTCTGATTCATGACACCATCTTCTATATCACGGTGGTACATTTAGGAATCTTTCTCCTTGTCATTGCAGATAGTGAGATGCTTTATCTGTTTTACACAATAATTCCAGAGGATCTTTGTCTTGTCCTTTCTCAACATGCTACTAATTGGCAGCCTGGCCATCACTTATCCCTTCCTGAACCACTTTTACTGTTATTCTGGGGGAAAAACTGAGTTCTGGACAAAGCAATCTTGGAATTCTTCCCCCTCTCTTATCTCACACTACAGCTCTGGGATGGAGCGACTCAAGACAAAGGCATTTCCAGCAGCTTCGGAAATCATGGACAGCCTTAGTATCCAGGACCTCTATAATCTCCCACATAACATAATCATGACTCATATTTTGGCCAGTCATTTTTTGACATTCAATTTGTATTGACAGTCATTTTCCATTTAAAAAAAACCCCAAATGTCTTAATTGTTACTCATTGGATTATCTCATCCCAAAGCTCTCAAATCTCTTCCTTAGTTCCCACAGTGAAGTTATTTTCTATTTTTTTGTTAGTTCTTCTTGGTTCTTGGTTACTTGGTCCTCCAAAATATTCCAACTGGAATTTAAACTGGAGGTGGTGAAGGGAGGGGTTTAGCCTGAGAGGGTTATTGGGAAGAAAGTGCCACTTTAAATTTAGTTGCATCTGGCTGGGCAACCGTGGCTTGGTGGAGATTATTCCATGCTTTAATAGTGCGTGGAAAGAACGAATTGCTGTACACATCTGTCTTTGTGGCTGGGACCACAAATTGGATTGAATGCCCTTGTCTGCTCCTAATTGGTTTGGGGTTGGTGTAGCTGACCATTTAACATTTTGTAAAAACAGGTCATACGGTGAGCTTCACGTCTGTTTTGGAGAGGGTTCCACCCCAGAGAATTCAGAAGTTTGGTGACACTTGCTTCTCTCTCGTAGGTGTTAGTAACAAATCGAGCGGCCTGTCTTTGGACACGTTCGATGGATGAAATGTTTTTATCTGTGTATGGGTCCCAAGCTGCAACTGCGTAGTCCAGATGAGGTCTAACGAGGGTGAAATACAGCTTCTCCTTGACAGAAGCTGAACAATGATGGAAGTTGCGCCTTAGGACGTTTAGGACACCTGTTGCTTTCATTGTTACATGATGAGTCTGACCATTCCAATGTAGATCATTCTGCAATTTGATGCCAAGATACTTCACTGACTGCTGTTTCAATCAATGGTTTGGAAAATAATACGATAATTTGTGCGTTATCCCAGCCCAACTCTAACTGCTATACCTCGTCTGGTTCATGTGCACCTCCTCTAACCTCTACTGCATTGTGTCTTCCCCATGTGGCCTCCTGAACATCAGCGAGACCAAGAGTAAATTGGGTGACCGTTTTGCCGAACATGCGCTCGGTCCACCAAGGCCTGCTGGACCTCCTGGTTGCGAATCATTTTGATTCCCCATTCCTATACAGACCTCTCTGTCCAAGGTTTTATCCATTGCCAGAGTGAGGCCACATGTAAACTGGAGGCACAGCACCTCATATTCCGCTTGGATAACCTACAACCCAATGGTATGAACATTGAATTCTCCAATTTTATGTAACTACACATTCCCCCCACTCCCAATCTTTCCTCAAATAAATTTTGAATTTATTTTTATTTTTATATCCCTTTCAATTGTCATATGAAGTCATATTTTCACTATCACAATGCATGTTCAGAAAGATAAATATTTTAACTTGTCTATTTCTGCCTACACAATTCAGATAAACTTACATTTCTACTGGGAGATTTGGTGTTATGTTCTGCAAGTTGTCAATAAAGCATACACATACTCGTCTCAGCTAGCGATACTTCTTGCAGATTAAAATGGATTATCTGATTTCTACTTTCAGCTTTCTCTAAAACAGTTGTCTAGAGATGAGCAAAGTCATATCAGCAGTGGAGACAGAAGCCAATGGACTTGTGGTAAAATAAGAGTATTAAGCTTTAAGGAATTTATACCATAATTTGAGTCAACAAGATTCCTGCCTTAAAATATATGCATATTTACCACATACAGATTAGAATATTTGAAATTAAATATTTTAAAATCTATCATAGCAGCTGATTTCTAATGGACGCGTAACTAATTTGACAAGGAAATGAAATTATAATTTCTCAAATTGCATAAAATAATCACATTTGAAAACGCCTTGACTAGGTTTTTACCAATTAAAATGGATTTAAAAAAAATAGTATTTTACAGAAAACTCAGATTCTCATATTAGATACCATATCAGGTTGTTTTGCTCAAACTGTGCTGAAACTTATATACTTCCTGTTTGCTGCATTTGAAACCCTGGTTATATTAACAAGACAGATCCAAAACGTAATGACCTCCTGCCTGCTGCCTGGCTTCTATTTGGCATTTTATGCACACTCTGCTTTTGTTTACCTTTATGAATGAGGGGGAATTAATTTTAACAGTGAAGGACTACTTACTTATGCTATTAGAGGGCCTTTGGTAACCAATTGGAATTCTGCTGTCAAGATAGGTACCTTTATAATCATCTACTATTTTTCTGAAGACCCCAGGTTCATTCCTGTGTGGAGTTGTGTGGAGTTTTGTCTTATGGGGGAGACAAGGGCTTCTGCACTCTTCAGTTCAGAAGCATGAAAGGTGATCTCATCAAAACACACAGCATTCTTGTGAGGATAAGATGCAGAGGTGATGTTTCCCCTGATCTGGGTGACCACAAGCAGAGATTATAGTCTCAAAATAAAGACCATTCAGGACTGAAGTGAGGCGATCTTTATTCAGCCCACCAGGTAGTGAATCTTTGGAACACTCCACCCAAGGGTGAGCTATGGCACCTCAAGACAGAAAGCAATGGGTCTTTTTATTGTAAAGGAATCAGCAATATGGGATATTGAAGTTGATACCAAGGTGATGGATTCACCATGATTTTATTGAATGGTAAAACGGGCATGAGGGGGAAAATGATCTCACCTGGCATCTGTTTCTCATTATTATTGGTCTTATGCTTGTGTTATGAAAACAATGAAGCCAGCTTGAGGGTTTTCTTTATGAACTAAAGCACAATTTAGTTGTTAAAAATAGAAATCATCTAATGATGCACAAAACAGAAAGGTGCAGTTTATTGCAATCATGCATGATTGACATTAGTTTAAAAGTTAAATAGACATAATTGACATTAAAAATGAGAATATGGGGCAATTCAACACTTCCCATTCAAGCCAATCGATCTGTTGTTACAAGAAAATCGGCATACAAGTACATTAAGAGAGACGTCCCATCTGCCAGAGTCTCTTCCTTTCTTCGATTACCTGTTCTCTCTCCATATGATCTAAATTGTACTTCACCTACTTCCCAATTACCGTGTCAATCCCCCCCCCGTTTTCAATCTTATTGATGCCTCAGAGTTGTGAAATCCCTATCTTTGCATTTGCATCTCTATTGGGATAATATAAAAAATAGTGATTCTTGGAAAAAATTAATGGTAAGATTTGGTTCCTTACTAAAGGAGAATAAATTTTCATTTTAATAACTAATTTCATGTCCTAGATAGATACACGATGCTGGAATAACTCAGTGGGTTAGGAGGCATCTCAGGAGAAAATGGATAGGTAACATTTTGGATTGGGACCCATTCTTCAGATTGCTTGATTTATCCATATGCATTGGTGTCATAACTTGTAAAAACAGGCTGTCTTCAACAACAGTTACAGAGAGAAATCAACAGATTTAAAATCTTAATTTCACAGTATGTGATGTGATCCTAGTATTTTGTGGTTTTACTTGTAAGCCAATTTTCTTGTAGCGACATATCAATTGGTTTGTGCGGGAAGCCAGTGTTGAATTGCTCTATATTCTCATGTAAGCAGCTGCTAAAGCCACATGTAAGTCTTGTCCAGCACCTGCTTGTGAGTAGCTAACATTCCAAGTGTTATTGTGTTCCTATTATAAAACATAAGGCTGCTGCCATGATCTTTCCTGGCAATTGTATTTTCCTTATTTCCTTGTGTTGTATTGATATTTAAGAGTCATTTTCTTTGGGCCAATTGAAATTTGACTAATATATTTCAGAGATGCTGCCTGACCCGCTGAGTTACTCCAGCATTTTTTGTTTAGTTTATGGATACAGTGCGGAAACAGGCCCTTTCGTCTCACCGGATCCACATGGACCAATGATCCCCCCCACATTAACACCATCCCATACCCACTGGGTACAATTTTTACATTTACCAAGACAATTAACCTACATACCTGTCTGTCTTTGGAGTATATATTCAATCCTTTGACCTCAGGTGCTGTCATTGTGGTTCCCACGAATCCTCATGTATTCATTAAGGTTTCCTCCAGGTGCTCTGGTTCCTCCCATATCCTAAAAGCAGGCAGGTTAATTGACCATTAGAAATTTTCACCTGTATATAGATAAGAGGTAGAATATGAATGTGGTGTGGGGGGCAGGGTTAAATTGTTCTAGGGCGAATAAAATGGGTTAGAATAGGGGTAATGTAAAAGTGTGTGTGGTGGCATGGACTCGGTGAGCCAAAGGGCAATTGTTTCATTGCCTGTGGTGGATGGAGTGGGGTGTGAGAAAGATGGAAAAGAAGAACAAATGGGGATGAGGCAAAGCCTGGCATGTGATAGATGGATATGGGTGAGGAGGTGCGATTGGCAGCTTTTATGCACTAACACAACACATTCTCTTCACAAGCTGATTGGAAGTTGGCTCCAGTTCATGTCTTGGCCATTACTGTCTCATTAACTTGAAATTTATTTACCCTGCTGTTACAGAGCTGTGATTACAAAGCCAATATGTTGACATGTTGGAATTGAAGGGTTTGGTATTTTCACAGAGCAGAAATAATGGGAAACTAAATGGTCAAGCCTTTGCCAAAGGCCTATTGACTGGACAAACTCAGCGATGGAATCACACGTTCAATTGCTTTTTATCTCTGCCTCTCATGTGCATGTTTTCAATATATTTTGCCATCTCATGGGAACCTATCCATTCAATTTGAGGCTAAAGATATAAATCAGAAATAAATCATGGCTGTTTAATCATGCCATTGTTATTGTTGAAAAAGTTAATTGCTTAATAGTGTAATGTGCTGTGAATAAGTTAGATTAAAAAGACCAAAGCAAGTTAATGAACCAAGGGAAGTTGATAAGAACAATAAATGTGTTTATTTAAAACAAGGAGTAACACAAACATTGTTCATTCAAATGACTGCGGTACTTCTAATCTAGACCGTTACTCTGAGTGCATCATTGGTTTGTCGTGTAAGATTAAGCCCTGGAAATTGGTTGTTGGCTTCAAAGATGCACTAAAACTTTGCAGTGTGCAGGGTAAATTAATATCTTGTTCACAGGTCAGCCACTAAAAAAAATCTTGTAGCCTAAGAGACCTAAGGCTTTGAGCTTCTGGGTCAGATTTCCACCAGGAAAATCCTTTTTCCAATCATGCGTTTGTTGTGTGCGATGAGCGAGGTGATTTCAGCTGGCCTGGAGAGAGGTCCAGGGTTGAAGAAGCATTCGCACCTGGGGGCCACATTGGGTTCTGATCGAGAATTTGGGGGTGTGATCGAGAGTCAGGACATGATGGCAATTTTCAAGGGTTGTGGTTTTATGCAGCAGATTAGTGGGTGAAAGTCAGGCTGCTCAGTGAGGTTCACAACATTGTTTGGGATGTGAGGTTCAATGCTTTGGTGCAGAAGGTCCTGAGGAAGAGCTTGGCAAGTAATTTACCTAAAATCTGGTTCCTGGCACCAACCTGATTCCTGGTCCTACAGTCACACCAAAATTGGTAATCTACAGATGGCCTCTGCTGTTGAAAATGCTGCAAATGGCCTTCAGACGTGGCATGTCATTAAACAACAGTACCTGTCTAATTCTGAGTTATTTCACAGAGAGGCTTTGAAAATTGAAAAATTATATGAGGAACCCAAAATAATAACTTACACAAATTAACCCAAATAGGTGGATTTTTGCAATTAAGGTGGTAATGAAAAAAAAATAAAACAATTCCTCTCTGTAAATTGGAAAGAAATATATAAAGTAAACATATTGCATTTGCTGCTGGTCTTCTCTCCAATTCGCGGTGACTGCTTGTCAAACACAATTCTTCCATTCAATCTGCAGGCATCTAGTTTGTTGTCCCTTTAATTCTCCAACCAACTCCCACTGTGTGTACATTGTCTCAACTAAGCCCAATGCAAACTTGAGAAAAACAGAGACAAAGTGCTGGAATAACTCAGCGCTGAGAAAAACAACTCATCTTTCGACCAAGAACATCATTACCTTAGCACTGAATTCAACAACTTAAGTTAATCACCCATTGCTGCCTTTGGACTTCATGTTTACAAAATCACTGCTGTGATTCAATTTCACATTTTTATTCATATTTTCTTCTTTACACCTCCCCCAACCCCCCCCCCCCCCCCCCAATTATCTGTGAATGCTAGCGATCTGATATTAAAAACAGAAAATTCTAGTAAAACTCCAGTGGAATCTGCAGAGAAACACAGTTGACACATTGGTTAATTACTTTATCAGAACTAGGAAAAGTAAAAATAAAATCAGACATGTTCTAAATTATACAGATTTGGGAGTAGAGGGCGATGGAAGGGGTGAGGTGAGGAGATGGTAGAGAGAACAATAGGATTTTATTTAAATTCAAACTAGTGTGGATTATAAAATAAGAAAATGGAACAAGACAGCAGAAATGTCATGGAGAATAGACTTTGGGAGAATGTTTCTTTCATACTTCCATTACTTTTCTGTGGATTAGTAGTTTGCTGGATTCCCTGGGTTTAAGATGATAACCACATTGAGATGACTTTCAAATGTAGCAATGTTACAAAATTTTGAGATTAAAAAATCAAGTCTGCAACTTATCCCATCAGATAAAGCATAACAAGAAGTTTAATTTGACACCTAATTCACTTTCATATCTTCAGTATTAAAAAGGTTATGGCCATTTTCATACTCGGAAATTACCATCTTGTTCCCTATTGCTTTTCCATTGACTTAACACAAAAGTTGAGATCGAGGACAGTCAAAAGCCCATAATTTTCTTAAAAATTAAGTGAACCGAAAGGAATTTTTAGTTATTATAAATTGAAGCATTCTGAAAAAAATATGAAACAAATCATACTTGCATGACCTGAAATTAAAGCATATAAATAGTTAGTTACCCAATTGTAGCTAATTACAAAATTCAATTACTAGATCTAAACATCTATCCATTTCTTAAGAAAATATTAACATTTTTAAATAGCGTGTGTCCAAATAACATTCACACAAGCATTCACAATATAACATGATTTTTAAATCTCATTGTCATGAATTTATAGGCCATATTGAAGGAATTTAGTGTTTAATTCCTGTAAATTAATGGCCATTTAAATCATCTTGCGAGTGGGTTTTTGTGGAACGCGATCGATTGGAACGTTGCGGGTGCGGTGAATTTAAACCCCATATCGGCAGGAAAAATACTGCCGGTTCACATGGGGAATAAATCACCGTATCGCAACATGAAATTTGGATTAAGGTAATCTTAAGAAGCACGTTTATATGTAAAAATAAACGGCTTACCTTTACCTGTCCCCTACGTAATATCCGTCCCCGTTGTTGGTGTTCACGGCATTAGAAGCTAATTTTTATTTTACTCCAGCGCTGAAATAGTCGGGCGATTAAAAAAAAAATGTCACAGACCGGCAGTCAGAACGAATCTTCAATATAACTCCGGAAGAAAATATAACTCCGGAAGGCAGGGGAAAACCGCATTTTAACCCCGCCCCCCCCTCAAAGGCGCCAAAGTCGCGCACACGGCCAGTGACAGAACTGCAGTGCCGCTGAAGATAAGTTTTGTAACATACCTATCAAATGCATGTGCTAAGCATTTCCATGCCTGTAGCTCATGTCACAATTCCAGTACTTAGGTAGATCGATTAATACTGTGTGGAAACAGGCCCTTCGGCCAAACTCGCCCACACCGGCTAACAATGTCCCAGCTACTCTAGTCCCACTTGCCTGCGCTTGGTCCATAACCCTCCAAACCTGTCCTATCCATGTACCTGTCTAACAGTTTCTTAAATGATAGGATAGTCCCAGCTTCAACTACTTCCCCTGGCAGCTTGTTCCATACACCCACCACTCTCTGTGTGAAAAAGTTACCTCAGATTCCTATTAAATCTTTTCCTCTTCACCTTGACCCTGTGTTCTCTGGTCCTCGAATTTTGAGCATGCATCTGGAACAATGAGACAAAGCAAAGTCAACAATTATAATCAGGATAGCACAAAATGCCCAAGTAACTCAGTGGGTCGGGCTGCATCTCTGAAGAAAAGGAACAGGTGATGTTTCGGGCCAAGACCTTTCTTCAGACTAATCGGGGCCTGCACTAGATACTAAGACACATTGGTGGGTCAGACAAAACCCTGGCTGCAAAACTCCTCTGAAAAGTTTTGATTGGTGGCAAAGTCAATGCTTCCTGACTGTCTAAAATGTTAACAAAACGTTAAAATCAATCAGCAATCTAAAATAAATCATGTTATTAAAAGATAAAATACTTTAAAATAATTTAAGGTAGACAAAAATGCCGGAGAAACTCAGTGGGTGAGGCAGCTTCTATGGAGCGAAGGAAATAGGCAATAGGTTTCGGCTCGAGACCCTTCTCCAGAATAAATTAAAAATAATTGAAAACTACTGCAATCACAACTAATTGAAAATATGTACATATAAACATAAATAGTAAGTGGAGTAGACCATGAAGATTCTCTGCTATTTAATAAGACCATGACTCCGCTTTTTTTGCATTAACTGCACTTTCTTGCCTGATCCCTTTGACCCTTGAGTCACTGAACATCTAAAATTCTGTTTCGGCCCAAAATTATTAAATATTCAATGACTTAGCATTCGCAACTCTCTGGGAGGGAGAATTCAAACAGAATAAAGTACAATCTTTTTACTTACCTACCTCAAAGCCGAAAATATTGGCAAAGGATCCAAAGAACAGATGCTCCGTCACAAATGTGATGATAGCCAACAAGTACTTGCTCTGCAGAATCCAGCAGCGTGGAATTAATCACAGGTGAAGCTTAGTCAGCAGCTTTTCGACTTCCCCGTCCGTGCACGAGTCCAAAGTTGCTGCTTCCTTCAGTGGTAAAGTCGGCCCCCGCTGTCCTTTCACAATTTGAGGGCATTGGAAAGTGCTCCCTGGGCACTGAGTGGGAGTACGAGGCTCGATCATGTGCTCGTCCCTGGAGTGGGATTTGAATCTGATGTAAAAGTGCTACCACTGAGCCAAGGCTGTCACTATGGCTCATTGATATTCACAACCGTTGACAGTACACCTGTTCCAGTGTCACCGACTGAATCTCTGGAGATGTAAAATTCCACTTCAGCATGGAAATACAACTCTGCTGCATATACACTTTTCAAATAATTATGATGACACCGAAAATTTAGCTATCTCGTCCACATAAATGAATAAAGAATTAAACTTGCCACTAAATGGCTTGTTAATTGCTTGGATTTGTTTCTAAACTAACTTGGAGCTCAAACATTCAAATATTCTGAAAATATGATCAAGTGTGTACATGTAGTCAAATATAGCAATGAAAAGCAGATCAGGGAATAGTTCATAAATATTTTCCCATTGTCATTCCAAGTGAAAAGTAAGCTTTTTGAAATAAATTGTGACTTGTTCAAAATGAACCCTTTATGTCAATTTGTTGACAAGTTTTGTTTTGCAGTAAGTGTTGCTGACATTTTTGGGAATTCTCAGCTTTGCAGAGTTTGTGAACATTGACAGTGCAGGAATTTAAATTAATATAACTGTCGTTTATTGCTGAACAACTTTAAAATAATGCTTATCCATGCAGAATGATGTGTACACATTTCTGGCTCAGCAGCTTCACTATCCTGTTCAAGCCAGGAGTTACACTGAATTAATTTGCTGTTCAAACTAAGAATCTAAATTCAGCACAAAAGGGAGAATAAAAAACATCACTATTATTCTGAGAACCTATTTGGATTTCTTCAAAGGGTTATAACTCCTTGTATTAAAGGAAGAGATTGCCCTTTCCAAACTCAAAATAGGTTCTCAGAATAAAAGTGATGTTTTTTTATTCTCCCTTTTATGATGAAAATGTTGTGATGGAATTTGTACAAATTTAACCAGTTTCTCAAATAATATAAAAAATAGACACTAAATGCTGGAGTAACTCAGTGAGTCAAGCAGCATCTCTGGTGAACATGGATTGGTAACGTTTTGGGTTGGGACCCTTCTTTTGAGTCTGAAGAAGGGCCCTGACCCAAAACACTGATTAATCCATGTTCTTCAGGGATATGGCCTGACCTGCTGAGTTACTCCAGCACTTTATATCTTTTTGTGTTAACCAACATCTGCAGTTCCTTGAGTCTGCCCTCAAAATATGCAATCTGCATAATGAAACATTGCTTCTGAAACCAAAGGCACCGTTTTTATGATCACTAAAATTAATTTTTATTAAGGATTTTTAATGAAATTCTTTTGTTACAAAAATCCACCCATTGCTAAACTTATGTGCAAAAAGGAATTGCAGATGCTGGTTTAAACCAAAGATAGACACAAAAAGCTGGAGTAACTCAGCGGGATAGGCAACATCTCTGGAGAGAAGGAATGGGTGACATTTCGGGTCGAGACTCTTCTTCAGACTATCATTGCTAAACTTACACTGCCTTGGTAATGAATAACACACAGAATGTATGCATTTGAGCAGGGATACCGACATAACACACAATGTAAATGAATGTTGTGCATTAAAATGCAGTGTCACTATAACAGTGCATCTAGACAACAGTACTTCTTGTGACCAGAATTAACTGACTGACAGTAACAGAACTGCTGAAAAAAAGTCCTCAGTAATCCAAAAGCTTGGCTTTCAGTTGGCTGCCTGCAGCAGGTGATTTGGTTCCGTGAACTGATTATAAAAGATCAGTGCAAAGGTGGCTTTTGATGTGAGTTTACTGTACTTGTTCCACAAATAATTTGGCATCTAAGTAAAAGCTCAATGGCCTAGAAATTGTAGTGAACCATTAAAGGCATGCTACAAGGTTGTTTTGCCTTGTGCCGATGATCTTCTCACTCGTGAGCCTGCTGCTGCAAACTTAAACTGCAAATTCGAGTCAAAGGTCTCAATTACCTCTGAGCAGACATTACATGTTCTCTTTGTGAAGGAAAATGAAGCGTCTGGGACTGAAGACTGAGACGGGAAGGCCAGGATAATGGAAGCCCGATCGGAGGGATGCATGCCAGGCTGCCAATTCAGAGGCTTGGACAGGGCCATGGGGTTTGTTGGAATGTGGCTTGCAGACTGGTGATTTGTGTGGAGGTGTGAGGAAGCTGAAGATTAGGGATATGATATGGGGATCTGACTGTGGGATTGAAAAGGTTTTGCTAAAGTCAGAGACTAGACAGTGGGGTCTGGAGCATGGTTGATTGGGGAGTTGGAGGTGCTTGAGGTATGGGGATTTGGGAGCAATTGGGAGGATCAGAGTGAAAATTTGGAGATAAGCTTAACACGATTTGGATTGTTGGGAAACTTTGTGGATCAAAAATCAGTGGCACGGGACGGATTGTCCGTAGAAGAGAAAGTAATCAATGGAATTACCTGAGTAGAACCACATTGATGCACAATGAAATATGGTTGTCTCAGGAATTTCGAACACAGGTGATCTGAGATCATGGTGGGTTAACTTGTCCGGCATTCAAAATGGCTTAGCTATTACTAAAGGTAGCATTGTGCAAAGAATGAGATCAGTCAGTGCAAATTAAATGTGGAAATCAGTTCCAATGCGCACATAAAACTCATAGCCTGGTAGAAATTGTGGAGGAATGAAAAATGATCCTGAAATGGTTACTATTGATTAATAGGTTCTTATTGTGTTTACAGTTGCAGAGTGGCGGTTTTTCATCAAATTTCTTTGCTCAAATTGCATAACTGAAATTATTTTTGAGGGAGGGCGTGGGGGGGAGGGGGGGGGGGGGGAGAAGAGATCCAGTGCTTTCCAAGAATGTCCAAAGTGAAGAATTTCATAAGAATCTTTTCTAAACTTTGCTTTTTTACTGTTTTATATACATTATGATAAGAGTATTTCCAGTTAATTAAATTCTGCTGATAGCAAAATATTATATGGCTAACTGAGCAATCTAGATAAACAGAGCAAAGACTAAAATCTCATCATTTTTTTTCATGTGACATAGTCCCTTCGCATCTCTGCCAACTCAGAGAGAAATCCTATCCCCCCCACCAAATGTTCCCATATTTTCATCAACTCCCCCAAGATTCGCCCACTCACCCACATACTGGGAGCAATTTACAGTGTCAAATGAAAATACCAAGCAGTATAACCTGGGATGTGGGAGAAAACTGGAAACTGAGGGGATATCCACACAGTCACAGAATGATCATCATAACTCCACCCATGCGGCACCAGTGGACTGAACCAATTTTTTTGTCACTGGTGCTCTGAGGGAGCTGCTTTGCCAACTGCATGATAGTGCATGAAATCAGTTCAATTATTTCACTCTATGTGACTAAACACTTAAGAAACAAAAGATTGATGAAGCAAGTTTTATGTTGCTCTATGGAAGGTCCTCTGTCTCACAATCAAATTTTGCTCTGTATTCCAGGAATGTACAAAGTCGAATCTAATAAGCACTACCTTCAGAATGTTATATTGAAAAGGTTTAGAGAACAAGAATGAATTTGTATGAGCGACATACCTTGTTTTGAAAAGCACATCAAATTACGAAAGAAATTTCAAAACAGGTTAAGGAGGGTAAATCTAAATACTTAGAAATGTGAAGAAAAATATCAGAGCTAATGTGTATTTTGCAGTAAAACGATGATTGACAGAGGAATGACCTGATTCTTAAAAATACGGAGGCATGGATAATGAAAATTTTATTAAAAAAACATTTAATTTGGACTCTACTACAAAAAGCGGAGTGCAAAATTGGAGAGCCTTAAGCAGAACTTGAGATTTTAAGTGTTTTTATCCCCCAATGGAATTGTGAAATAGACTCAAAGCACAAAGGATAAATAGCGTGTCAATTAACTCCCTATGAAAAGTAGCTGGATAAATATCAGGTTAAATCTAGCATTAAGTGAGCATCAAAATATCTATCTATCTATCTATCTATCTATCTATCTATCTATCTATCTATCTATCTATCTATCTATCTATCTATCTATCTATCTATCTATCTATCTATCTATCTATCTATCTATCTATCTATCTATCTATCTATCTATCTATCTATCTATCTATCTATCTATCTATCTATCTATCTATCTATCTATCTATCTATCTCTCCCACTTCTAGTCTGCGTTGTAATTACATTTGCGCAAAAACGATCCACCATAGCGCTACGATTTTTCACCACCTTACTCACCATTCTCCTCTGCTGCAAGTCAAATAAGTTTTGTTCCAATCGATGAAATAGTACAAAAGTTATGAAGGTTTAAAAATCGTAAAAACCGCCCCTTCCAAAACCCGCTGTCAATAACACGGTAAAGAGAATAGATTAGATTAGATTAGATTAGATTCCTTTATTGTCTTTCAGACCTTACGGTCTGAACGAAATTGTTACCATACAGTCATACATATAATAAAAACAAAACATACAATAAACACATATCCAACATCCACCACAATGAGTTCACCAGGCACCTCCTCACTGTGGTGGAAGGCAAAAGTCTTAAGTCCCTGTCTTTCTCCCTCCTAGTTCTCCCTCTGCGCTGAGGCGATCCAGGCCGCCGCTGGAGCACCGCAGCTTCGCGGGCCGCCGCCGCTGGAACACCGCATCTCTGTGGGCCCCTGCCGCCGCTGGAGCTCCGCAGCTCTGCGGGCCGCTGCCGCCGCTGGAGCTCTGCAGCTCCGAACCAGGCCGCCACCGCAGGAGCACTGCAGCTCTAAGCGGACCGCCGCCACCGCCGCTGGAGCACCGCAGCTCTGTGGGCCGCCACCGCCGCTGGAGCACGGCAGCTCCGAACCAGGCAGCTGCCACTGCTCCGCCATTAGGCCTCAGCACAGACGGTGACGGGGGACACGCATCCCCCCGAAGGGAGAGACTAAGACTCTGTTTCTTCTCCCCCCCCCCCCCCCCCTACACATACACAACCTAATAAAACAAAATTCTACCGACCAATCACAAAAAGACACAAAAAAAAAGAAAAAAACAGACGGACTGCAGGTGAGCCGCAGCTGCCAGCCAGCGGCCACTTACGGTTCTGATAAAGAGCTGAAGGGGCGCAGTGTGTTGAGCAGTACGTGCAGAGTGTGCAGCCCGTGGGGAGCGACCAGCACAACCAGCCGGAAGCTGTTGAGTTGAACCGGTAGCCTCTGAGTGAAGCCGGAGTGGGACCGGGATCTGCTGCGTGAGGCCGAAAGCTGAAGCTGCGGGGTGAGCAGAGTGCGAGCCCCCCCTCCACACCACCGCCCCCCCCCTTTCCCCCTCCACACCCCCCCCTCCCCGCTGCTACCCGCTCCCTGTCCTCTCCCTCCCCCTCCTCTCCCCTCCTCTCCCCCTCTTCTCCCCCCTCTTCTCCCCCCTCCTCTCCCTCCCCCCTCCTCTCCCCCCTCTTCTCCCCCCTCTTCTCCCCCCTCCTCTCCCCCCTCCTCTCTCCCCTTCCTCTCCGCTCTCTCCCCCTCTCCCCCCTCCTCCCTCCCCCCTCCTCTCCTCCCCTCCTCACTTTCAAATCAAAGTGCCCTTTCAATGTATTATAATGTATTCATGCTCTGAAAGTTAATTGCCAAAGCACAGCTTCGTTAATTCAGGATTTAATTGTTTTAATTTAAATAATGTAAATTATTTTAACTTTCCTTTTTTTCCTCTCTTAATAATTCACTCTTTCTTTCCATATTTTCTTCAATAATGAAATCGACTTTGATTTCTTGCACTCTAATTTGTGCTTTCTTTTGGTCTTTGTTCCTGATTTTGAGGCCTTCAAATTGATGGATTAAGGAGATGTGCAGCAAGTAGTTCTGTTCCCTTGCGTCACACGTGCCAATATTTCCTTGCTGTGAATCTCCAACTTACATATTCAACAACTTGGCAGATGCTTTTTGATGCCCTACTGTAGTAAATTATGGCCCATTATTATAATGTGAGCATTATAGAAATCTTAGAATGGTGCAAGCTGACCCAATTTGAGACTGCCCTTGCACTTTCCAGGAATGCATCAGACCTGGCACAAGGCTCCTGCCAAGTGCAGGTGGAGGCCTCTCTAAGCACATCCCAGTGGTTGACAACTTTTCTCTGTTTGCAATCCATGCCAAGTGTGGTTTAAAAAGAATGCCAAGTGTGCTGACGATGCCATGAAAAGTAAAATGATCTATGCCTGTTCCAGCATTTCCATGTTTTCTGACAGTGCTTTCTAAAGCCATATTGAAAATGTGTCAAGCACAGCTTGCCTGGCATTTTTAGATAATCATTCAGAATGGTTAAAGTAAAAACATTTTTGGCGATGTAGTAGATTTTGAACAATAAAAAACATTTTGTACAAATTACTAGCAGCATTTATCACTCACTTGAACCATTGCTTAGATCATTACCACTGTTGACTGAATTTCATTAGTGTGAAAGCAATCGACTTTACACCGGAAGTGCTTGCAGCTGACAGCTCTTCATGTAAACTGTGTTCAAATCATGCACTGTGGGAGTGTAGGCGGGTAGATCAAAAATAGGGGTTCCTATCCAAGTTTGTCTATTCTACTTAGTGGTCGGCTGACAAATCCTGATACTGCTGCCTAGATTATTGATGAGCTTTGCCTTCGTCTTCAAGATACGCAGAATTACAAAAACACAATGCAGAAATTTAGTAGTTCTAAATTTGGGAAGAAATCTATCTTCTTTGAATATGCTGTGTTTTGCTATGAACAGATAGTCGGAGAGCTCATTTTCCATCTAACACAAAGGTAATTTACCAGTGGAATTGAAAAAATAACATCCTCGCAGGCATGCTCACAATAAAGAGGTAAATAATTTATGAGGCATTTTACAGTCAAATAATTATTTCTGAAGTTTACTCATAGCGAGGTATGGGAAACACTGAATGTGTTCAGACAGCAATGTTCTTGGAATAGTAATGTGATAATAATGAGATCATTTGTCTTTTGGATGCTGATAACATTTTTAAGTCAAGTTAAGTTTATTGTCACATGAACAAGTACACTGAGGAACAAGTGCAATGAAAACTTTGCTTGCAGTTGTTTCCATTTTTGGCTTGGGCACTGGAAGTAGTCACCCTACTTGTTTAATACTGTGCTATCTCTAAAACTGATCTGTGCCATGTTTTATCAGAGATGTTGCCTCAGAAAGTGTATGCATTCTACTTTTATGCATGTTTAGTGCACAGGCACCCTGTCACATTTTTTTTGTTAATAGAGACAAGGGCGCAGTGGACATATTTGTGCACATAGGTCCTTTGTCTACTAACACTGAACACCATTGTAGACCAAATGGGGGAACTTTAGTAAATTGTAGATAAAAGGTTGTTGGGGAGGAGTAAGCGGTTGGGGGGCAGGTTTGCAGGGATGGAGCACCTTCTGGGTGGACCAGGACTACAAGGCTAGGGTGGAGTATTGTGTGCAGGTTTGGTCTCCAAATTTGAGGAAGGACATTCTTGCTATTGAGGGAGTGTAGCGTAGGTTCATGAGGTTAATTCCAGGGATGGCGGGACTGTCATATGTTGATAGAATGGAGCGGCTGGGCTTGTATTCTCTGGAATTTAGAAGGATGAGGGGCGGGATCTTATTGAAACATATAAGATTATTAAAGGTTTGGACACGCTAGAGGCAGGAAACATATTCCTGATGTTGGGGGAGTCCAGAACCAGGGGCCACAGTTTAAGAATAAGTGGTAAGCCATTTAGAACGGAGATGAGGAAAACCTTTTTCACACAGAGGGTTGTGAATCTGTGGAATTCTCTGCTTCAGAAGGCAGTGGAGGCCAATTTTATGGATGTTTTCAAGAGAGAGTTAGATAGAGCTCTTAATGATAGCGGAGTCAGGGGGTATTGGGAGAAGGCAGGAACGGGGTACTGATTGTGGATGATCAGTCATGATCACTGTGAATGGCAGTGCTGGCTCGAAGGGCCAAATTGGCCTCCTCCTGCACTTATTGTCTACTATCTATTGAGACTACAGGGGATGTTTTGTAATTATAATGGGGAGGTCTTGGAGATGGAGCCATTGTGAGTACTTGCAGGGTGAGGTGACTGGTGGTGAGTGATCGGATGAAATCAAGCAGATGGATATTCATAACTCTCTGGGTATCAGGGACACAGGTCACAGACAGAGGGTGTATTGAAATCTTAAATGGAAATGAGCAGGTAGATCCAAGAACTCCAGAAGCGAAGGACCAGTGCCCCTTAGGTTTATATGCATTGTGAATATCTGCTTCTGGGAGAGTGGCCTTTTCTGTTTAGTTTAATTTAGTTTATTGTCAAGTGTATCGAGGTACAGTGAAAAACTTTGTCTGTGTGCCATCCAGTCAGAAGAAAGACAATTCATGATTACAATCGGGCCATTTACAGTGTATAGAAACATGATAAGGGAATAACGTTTGGTGCAAAGTCCGATCAAGGATAGTTCGAGGGTGACCAAGGAGGTAAATAGTAGTTCAGCTTGGGCCTTGCATGCAGAGTGATGCCCTAACGTGCTTCAAGTGCTGTTTGGTGTAATTGCAGACATCTGGTTGCCTGTGTGTATAAATACGTTCAATCATGGAGCTTTTAAAACCGTATGGCATTCTACAACATCCACAGTGTTTGGTTGAATTCAATCACGTAGCACTCTGAAACATTGAAGTGCACAGATAAATATGTAGAGCATCTTTCATGAAAATACAACATTCACTTTTTTAAAAACTGAAAATGATGTCCCAGTAATTTAGAAACCTGATTAGTCTGAAAAAGGAATGACCCCACGTACCCTTCCGTGCTCAAAATGTTACTGCTCTGCTGAGCCATGACCTTGCAAATCAACTTCAGGCAATCTTGTAACCTCCAGATGAGCTGTGTAAAAGTGAGTGAGTGACATTTCTTTGTCCTTGATCTGCTGGTTAACATCATTGAGTGGCCCCTGTACACGAACATTTATTGAAGCCATTCAATAAATGTACAGAAAAAGTACAGATTATTCTCACGGAATCATCTGAATGAATTTGTAGGCCGATTGATTTTAATGAATGCACTTTACATAGAAACATAGAAACATAGAAAATAGGTGCAGGAGGAGGCCATTCGGCCCTTCAAGCCAGCACCACCATTCAATATGACCATGGCTGATCGTCCGCTATCAATAACCCGTGCCTGCCTTCTCCCCATATCTCTTGACTCTACTAGCCCCTAGAGTATCCAACTCTCTCTTAAATCCAGTTGAATCCTTAAACTCTTTCTTAAACTTTAGTTGCTACTCTATATTTATTGCCTAGGGAGAGGAGGAATGTTAGCCCTGTTCTCTGGTCTTCACAATCTCAGTTTGGGGGGTGGGGCATTAAAAAAAACCTTGTTTTAATTATCAAATCATACATAATATATCTCAAATATTTTAAGACACTTCTTATACCCTGATTACTTTTTTGAAGTGCGATGCGTTGAAGAATAAGCCAGGCCACCAGGAAGCATATGGCACAGAGTGAGAATCTCCCATGCAGAGGGATGAACTGACTACTTTTGGTGATGTTGTTGAGTGAGAAATTTTGGCCCAACCTTTGAGTTTTTTGTCATATGCTGTTCGAGCTTTGCTATTGATGGAACCATTGGAATGTAAGTTGGTCTGTTTAACCTTTTGAAGATGGTATGGAGTGTCAATTTCAGTTATGTACTTGAATTTTGGACTGATCTTTGGCATTGCAACTTTCTACCAATGGATATATTACCAACAGAACCAGGTTTGCCCAGTATTTATTAAGCATTACACTGTACCATCATCCTGCAAACTTCCTGTATGAATTTCTCTCACTTTTGGTGAATCCCTTGGGTCCCTGATATATTTTACAGTCTGGTATGTAAACCCTGTATGTAAACATACACGGCTGTGAATACGGTATATGCATGTGCACATGCGTGTGGTGTGTGCGTGCATGGGTCTGCTTGTTTCTGGACGGTGCATTCGGATTCATTGATTCTGTGCTACGAGATTTAATTTTAAATGTGAACAAAATACTTGAAATGATAAACTCATTTGTGGCATCGCTGTTGATGAATTATCCAGTCAAACTCTGTTTATGGTGACATTTATCATCCAATGAAAATGTGCATGCATCACCAAACTAATGAGAGTGTGGATACCACAGACCTGAAATTGCTGCTGATAATCTTCACTTACTTGAAGGTCTAACTATTTTTATTTTAAAGGAATGAAACCTAAAACATTTTAAATAGGTAAAGTGGAAAAATGGCAAAACATCAAATAAACTGGCAGTGACAATCAAAGATCCTAGAGCGGAGCAAGATAGTCCACAAAACGAAAAAGCTGTAGTCGGTCATGGGTAATCTTTGGCGCCATTTCCATAACCGGCTTCCATCTCCGCTCCAGTATCTTTGCCTTGGTCATGGCGTCTTCATACACAAATCATCTTTTTTTTTCTTAGCTGCAGGTGATCATTTTGATACGCCTGCCTAGTCTTCCTTAATAACTTTGAACATACAAAATATTGCCATTAAGAAGGAGCTCCAGAAAATCCTGCACCCACTCAAGCCATCTTCCCCCCCCGCCGACACGGACACGGACACGGAGCAATCGCCGCCCCAACATCTATTTCTTTCGGGAGTTTGTTTGATGTCATCCTTCGCCCTGCTCCTGGTCTCGGCCCGCACCGATCTGCCGGACATGCTGTGTGTGTGTGTTTGGCAGAGTCTGAGGGGAGAAGCACCGGCACCAAGAGCGAGCGGATGAAAGCAACGATCATAGAGCGGAATAGGTGGCATTTCGTGTCGAGACCCTTCTTCAGACTGACAGCCAAGGGAAAGGGAAAGGGAAACGGGAGATATAGGCATATCTTCCATTCATTTGTCCTTAATACTGTCTATATCTCTTATTCCTCTTTCCCCTGACTCAGTCTGAAGAAGGGTCTTGACAGACTGTATGGTCGTGAGAGGTCTCCTATGGTCGTGAGAGGTCACCCGCGACATGTCACCAGGGGGTCGCCTGTATGGTTGTGAGAGGTCTCCTATGGTCGTGAGTGGTCTCCAAAGAGTCGTAGCGTCTTTCTGGTCGCCGCTGAATTTTCAACATGTTGAAAATTATCGGCGACCTACGATGGGTGCCGACAGTTGCCGAAAAAGTTGCGTAAGTGGGACAGGCCCTTAACAACCTGGAGTGGTGCAGCCTTTCCTCGCGACCGGCCCGGAGCTTCAAGCCACGGATGCGGTGTGGACGTACCATCGTGGAGCTGGGAATCCTTTGCCGAGGATTGACAGAAGAAGAGCTCCGACCGCGGGGGCCTGTGGACTTTAACACCGTGAAGTAGCCGACTCGTGAGCTCCATGCCGCGGAGTGTTCTGATCTGTCCCAGCGCCGGAGTTTCCATCATCCCAACGAGAGGATTTGAACATCGGACCGTCGGCAGCGGCAAGTGCGGAGGGTTCAAGGCCCCGACCGCCACGGGTGAACAAAGAAGGAAGAAGACTAAACTTTATTGCCTTCCACCGCAGTGAGGAATGTTGATTCCACTGTGGTGGATGTTTATGTTAACTTTACTTTATGTGTGTATTGTGTTCTTAGTATGGCTGTATGGTAACTCAAATTTCTTAGTTGCTCTTTAGTTGGTTGAGTGACAATTAATGCAAACTTAAACTTGAATCCAAGTTATGCCTAGTAGATGCCTAGTGCGATCCATACACTTGCCAATCGAGAACATCACGCGGTGACTGAGGACATAATTGTGCAAGATGGCTAATATGGGCACACTAACTAGTGAACATTTCTTGCTTTTAACTTGTGGCAAACAACAATTTAAAAAAAAGAACAGTGCTATATCCTGTAACTTTGTCAGAAGGCCACTAATTAGAGGCAACAGGCATCCTCTAGCTTTTCACTGCAAGATCCTAGAGCGGAGCAAGATAGTCTACTCCTGCAAAATCCAATGGACTGACTTGCAGTAAGCAATGGAGCATAACATCCGCCATTTCAGTAAACCCGACCCGACTTCAGTTATGCGTTCAGTTAAAACGGCACGTAGATTGTACAGGGAGGAACTGCAGATGCTGGTTTAAACCGAAGACAGACACAACAGGCTGGAGTAACTCAGCGGATCAGGCAGCATCTCTGGAGAGAAGGAATAGGTGATATTTCGGGTCGACTTTTTCGATAGCCCCCCCCCCCCCCCCCACCATTCACATAAACTAACCAATAAACATTGAAACAAACTTTTAGCACCCACTTAAAATAATAAAACCAGTAGAAAGGACACACAGACTGTTGGCGAGGCTGCCACGATGGTGGCGCCACCTGGTGGCAGCCTCGCCATTTTGCCACAGCCCACACTGAGTAATGGTGCAGGTTGACTATGTACATAATTTGTCTTGCCCTGTTTTCCATTGGCATATCTGGAAGGAAATCAGTGGTATTTTAGGAATCATATTTGATAACAATGGCGGAATCAATGCTGCAAAGAGTGGCATGGTGGTGCAGCGGTAGAGTTGCTGCCTGAGAGAGCTTCTAGCACCAGAGACCCAGGTTTGATCCTAGACCCGGCTACGGGTACTGTCAGTACGGAGTTTCTACGTTCTCTCTGTGACCATGTGGGTTTTCTCCTACATCTTCGGTTTCCTCCAAAGACGTACAGATTAGTAAGTTAATTAGCTTGGTATAAGTGTAAATTGTCCATAGGGTGTGTAGGATAGTGTTAATGTGTAGGGATCGCTGGTCGGCCGAAGGGCCAGTTTCCACGTTGTATCTCTAAACTAAACTAAATTAAGAGCTGAGAAGTCTCGTGCAGGTCCCTGAGAAAAGGGTACGCTGAAGGAATAACATTTAATAAAAAGGAACTGCAGATGCTAGTTTATACCAAATATGGACACAAAGCACTGGAGTAACTCAGCAGGTCAGGCAGCATCTCTGGAGAACATGGATAGGTAATGTTTTGTGTCAGGACCCTTCTTCAGACTGATCGTTAAGGAATGATGTGTGTCGTTTGGTCATTAATCTTCCAAATAATGAAGTGGAAACGATTGACAGCAAGTTGAGGTCATTGAGGCTGTTATTTTACACTGTGGAAAGAACATTGTCTTATAGTTCCTCTGGAGATTATTTTTCTCTCCAAGCCAGCAGCAGATGTGCTTGTTTCAATGTTTAATATAAAGTATATTTTGGGAAGCATGAAATGTGGAACTATGGATTGGCCAGAAAAAGCATTTTGGATATCAACCGGGTCACCTGGGAATGACATTGGACGTACAGAGAGAAACTCTATGGCCAACTTAATTTGATGAGAGTGTGTCTGTAAAGGTCTGAAGGAAGTAGAAGCAAATAAAATAATTTGCAACAACAAATTCCATGTTACCCACAGATCTGAAAATGTTTCCAGAATTGTTATGCGATTTGCTTCTGCTTTAGAACCATTTTTTCTTATTGATGGTTACAACATTTTGTTTATTTGTTCAAACGCTGAACGGTGTATTGGTATAATTGCCATTCAATTTTATTCATTAAGTTTTCATTTCTGCTTCTCTTGTTATTTGAATTGATGGGAAGGTGCTGATTTTAGAAATGCTTATTTAATAGTTTAGAAATTATATTCTCATCATTCAAATCAACAAATATTGAATATTTTACATACATTAACCATTTATCAGGGATATTGATTGGGGAATAAGAGGTTCATTCATTACAGCTTGTATTCTAATTTGCCCTTTGAGGCAATGCTGGATGCCTGGGAAGTGATATTTATAATCACAACGGGAATTCTTTAATAACAATTTGGGTTTGAAAAATTACCATAGCTTCTTTGATGACGTGAACATTTTAGATGTATATTTGTAAGGCCTTGTTAATGAATACAAATTACTACATTCAGAAACTAAGAATTCGTAGCTTTGTCTTTGCAAGCTATGGTTGAAATTATTAATTGATTTACTTTACCTTGTCTTACAATTTGTGCTTATTAATTCTACTATTTAATAAAATTCTTATATAAAATAATATTCAATAGAGTACTATTCCAAAGCAAAACTCTTGAGTATTATCACCATATCAGTAAGAGCAAAACTTAAAATATCAACCCCAGGAAATACTCAGCAGGTCAGGCAGTAACCATGGAGAAACAGAGTGATGGTGTCTGTGAACTGTGTTTTGAGACTTGAATGACCCATCTTACATAAAATGGTGGAGTAACTCAGCATGTCAGGCAGTATTGCTGGAGGACTCAGAAAGGTGCTGTTTTGGGTTGACCCTATCAGTCTGAAGAAGGGTCCTGACCCGAAACGTCACCTATCTGTGTCCTTCGGAGATGCTGGCTGTTCTGCTGAGTTACTCCAGCACTTTATGTTTTTATATTTGTAAACCCGTGTCTGTAATTCCTTGTTTCTCTATTGATGCATCATATGGCCTTGCATGCATCTAGCAATAATGATGGTAAAACTGAGCCTGATAGGTTAAGATATTGTTTAGGAAGGAACTACAGATGCTGGTTTACACCAAAGATAAACACAAAATGCTGGAGTAACTCAGCGGGACAGGCAGCATCTCTGGAGAGAAGGAGTGGGTGGCGTTTCGGGACGAGACCCTTCTTCTGAAGTCTAAGGAAGGATCTCGACTCGCATTCTCACCCAATCCACACTTCTGATTAATTTATTGTCACCCATTCCTTCACTCCAGAGATGCTGCCTGAGTTACTCCAGCATTTTATGTCTATCTTCAGCTTAAGATATTGTTCTGCTTCATTATCTGTAGATACCTGCCAGCAGAAAATCTAGCCATCAAAAACAGTGTTTTAGGTAGAGACAGAAGAATATAACTTGTCAATCATATTGTCACATAATGCTACTTTGAATGAATAAAAACTTGTATGTTCTCTTCAACTTGGTTTACCTATTTATGTGCAGCTGTCTTTTTAATTCTATTTTTAAAGACTAACAACAGGGGCATTTGTGTAGGTTCAACAGGTTAATTCCCGGGATGGCGGGACTGGCATATGATGAAAGAATGGATCAACTGGGCTTGTATACACTGGAGTTTAGAAGGATGAGAGCGGGGCTTATAGAAACATATAAAATTCTTAAAGGATTGGACAGGCCAGATGCAGGAAAAATGTTCCCGATGTTGGGGGAGTCCAGAACCAGGGGTCACAGTATCAGAATAAGGGGTAGGCCATTTAGGACTGAGACGAGGAAAAACTTTTTCACCCAGAGAGTTGTGAATCTGTGGAATTCTCTGCCACAGAAGGCAGTGGCAGCCAATTCATTGGATGTTTTCAAGAGAGAATAAGATATAGCTCTTAGGCCTAACGGAATCAATGGATATGGGGATTAAGCAGGAACATGGTATTGATTTAGGTTGATCAGCCATGATCATATTGAATAGTGGTGTTGGCTCGAAGGGCCGAATGGCCTACTCCTGCACCGATTTTTATGTTTCTATCTTCCTCAAAGTTTTATGGGCTATGGGAGCAGTGTCGTACTATGACTGGTATGAACTACAGAGGAAGAAAGACTTTACAGTCTGAGGTAGATTTAATTTTCTCCCATCACAAATCGTGTCTTGTGCTTTTCAGGCTTCGACTTAACGACACCTTCACAATCATGTTTTCCCCAAGAGTTATTATAAAACTAAAAATAAAACTGGGGCATAATGTCAGGCTGAATCAAAGATCTTGCTCTAGTATCTTTGGACTGGATAGTCAGCATTTAAGACTTGTATGAGGGGAAAGCCTTTACGCAGAGGATTGTAAATGTCTCAGAGGCTTGGGGGCGAGTATATTCACGGTTGGTATTGAGAGATTTCTTGACGATAAATTAATCAGAAGAAGTGTGGATTGGGTGAGAATGCGAGCTCGAGGCAAAGGATCAGTCATGATGTTTCAATGGCTGAGTAGGCTTTGGAGACTACTTGGCCCTTTACCTACTTCGTAAACAATTATGTTTTATTGTGTGTGTTTTGTCTGTTTCTCAGTTCTCCCAAGGGCTTCTTGCCTTGACATGTATCTTCAGCTACATTAACCCAGTGGGCATTGTTTGACTGTAGATTAAAAATCAAGTGATTAACATTGTAAAGTATATCAGAGCATCAGAGCAAGCACAGCAATTGGTGGAAACACTCAGCAAGTCGGGCATCACCTCTCTGACATTTTGGTCAGCCCAAAATTAAATCTGGTCCAATTAATTCCAAGGTCCTGCATGGATAAAATGGATGTCAGACTCTCTGTTTATGAGTTCAGGTAGGAATGAGCCCTATATTTAATGCTAAATGGCCCATGCCTCCCTATGATCAATGACCCATTGTCAGCTGAGCACAAAAGCCCAACCCTCTACTCAGTCTGGACAAAAATGCTGGAGAAACTCAGCGGGTGCAGCAGCATCTATGGAGCGAAGGAAATAGGCAATGTTTCTGGCCAGAACCCTTCTTCAGACTGATGTGAGGGTGGGGGCGGGAAGAAGAAAGGAAGAGGAGGAGCCAGAGAGCTGGGGGAGAGCTGAGAAGGGGAGGAGACAGTAAGGACTACCTGAAATTAGAGAAGTCAATGTCATACTGCTGGGGTACAAGCTGTCCAAGCGAAATATGAGGTGCTGTTCCTCCAATTTCCGGTTGTCCTCACTCTGGCCGTGGAGGAGGCCCAGGAGAGAAAGGTCGGAATGGGAGGGGGAGTTGAAGTGCTTCTACTTTTGTGTGGTGTGCACAGCCTAAAGCTGTAGGACAACTTGTTCTATTTGATCTTGTTCTATTAATCTTCCACCCCAGTGGAAGTGCTGAGCCACCGGGCGATCAGGTCGGTTATTACGAACCGTGCGGAGGTGTTCGGCGAAGTGATCGCCAGACCTACGCTTGGTGTCACCGATGTAGATCAGTTGACATCTAGAGCAGCGGATGCAATAGATGAGGTTGGAGGAGGTGCAGGTGAACCTCTGTCGCGTCTGGAACGACTGCTTGGGTCCTTGAATGGAGTCAAGGGGGGAGGTAAAGCGACAAGTGTAGCATTTCTTGCGTTTGCAAGGGAAAGTCCCCAGGGAGGGGGTAGTTCGGGTGGGAAGGGACGAATTGACCAGGGAGTTACGGAGGGAGCGGTCCCTGTGAAAAGCAGACAGGGGAGGAGATGGGAAGATGTGGCAAGTGGTGGGGTCACCTTGGAGGTGGCGAAAATGACGGAGGCTTATTTGTTGTACGTGATGGCTAGTAGGGTGGAAGGTGAGGACTAGGGGGACTCTGCCCTTGTTACGAGTGGGGGGATGGGGAGAGAGAGCAGTGTTACGGGGTTTCAAAGAAACCCTGGTGAGAGCCTCATCTATGGTAGGAGAGAGGAACCCCGTGTGCCATGAAGAATGAGGACATCTCCGATGCCCTGGTGTGGAACCCCTCATCCTGGGTGCAGATGCGGCGTAGACGGAGGAATTGGGAGTAGGGGATGGAGTCATTACAGGAAGCAGGGTGGGAATAAGTGTAGTCCAGATAGCCATGGGAGTCAGTAGGTTTATAGTGGACGTCGGTCAGAAGTCTACTCAGTGTGCTGTGATAAAACTGGTTGAAATATGCAGTACTGGTAATGGCATGTAAATGTAGTCCAAAGTTGTCTCCAGTCTGGCTCTGGCTCAGACTGTTCACAGTGATAGGATTAGAAAACAAGGGAACTCTGATAGCGACCAATGGCAGTGGCTTCCTTTTGTGCTGATAACGTGGAGCATTCATGTTAAAACTAAAGTTGTGCTTTTGGAAGCTTTTGCCAGGAGACAACATCGAGATGAAAAATGGAAATTGATTATTTTCTCCTCATAAACAATTTATTCCAATTAATTTTAATAGCCCTTTTATTGTGGCAGGCAAATCTACAGTTGTCTAACCTTTTAATTTTTGTTCAATTTGTGTCTATGTGTAAACATTTTTTTGGCCATTTCACCTCAGTTGATTCAGCATTCCACATAAAAGCTCCATTTACTCTCTTCATCTTTTGCAAATTCCTTCTGAGTGAATGCTCCTCCTTTTACATTGCATCCATCCTTTTTGTACTGAGGTGTTCAGGACTGTTTTCATTGTTTGAGCTCTGGCCTCAGTAGGGCTATCTTTACTCGAAACATTTGTTCCTTGCTTTTATGTTCTAAGCTTCCAGATAAAGCTTATCTTCAATCATGCACTCCCACCTCTACTGTTCTTAATACTGCACCAGTCTGCCTTCCTTGAACGTTATCTTTTCAATGTATATTGATTTTCCAATTCAGAAAATATCACTTCAAATTTTTTTTCTCAATGGAGTTCTCAGCCTGTTAGCCTTTCATGTAGACTCTCACAATTACAAATCCATAGTAATTTATTGCCCATGTGGCCCATTCTGTCAATGCCAGCCATAAGATAACAATTTTGATTAATCCCACTTACCTATCGTTTTCTAGGTCTATAATTCTCTAGGTTAGGCCATATCAGCTCTTCAACCAGAGGATTTCTGGCTCCGCTATCTTTTCAGTGAAATTCTTACAACTCTGTGCTTGATTTAAAAAAAAATCAACCATACTAATCCTTTTCCCTTTTATCTTAAGTTTATATTATAGTCGTCAGATATTGACCTCCGTACTCAGTTTCTGTTTCAGTTTAGTTTATGGTCATGTGCACCGAGGTACAGTGAAAAGCTTTTGTTGCGTCTCAGAGAAATAGGTTCTTCCTGATTGTACCCCAATTAAATCTTCCCCCCTTTTCAAAATGTCGCTGTTTTGTGGCGACATTTTGCAAGCAGCACAACTGCAAAGAATCCAATATAGTAGCTCTGAACATACTTGGATAAAAGAAACAGAACAAACCAGTGGAGTAGCTGACAAGCTGCTGGTCCATTGTGCTATTGTGATCTCCTGGCGGCAACAGAGCTGTCGATTGTAAGGGATTCTCCCATAACAGGAAGGAAGGAGATGACAAAAGAATTGTGAACATTGCCCAGTCCATCATGGGTACTGATCTCCCCACCATCGAAGGGATGTGTAGGAGCCGCTACCTAAACAAGGCAGCCAGCATTATCATAGACCCACATTACCCTGGCCACACTCTCATTTCACTCTTGCCAACAGGAAGCGTGGATGGGGTTGTGGTTCCCTTGATGGTGGGGAGGTCAGAACCCATCTAAGGATGCAGAGGCATTGATGGACTTTCATTATGATTGCATCAATTTGCTGGGTCCAGGGCAGACCGTCAGAGATGAGCATGCCCAGGAATTTGACGTTTTTGATTCTCCAATATTGTTCCGTCGATGAAGACAGGTTTGTGGATCCTCAGCCTTCCTCTTCTAAAGTCAACAATAGGTTCCTTGGTTTTACTGACATTAGTGCAAGATTGTTGGTCTGGCACCATTCGTTCAATCGATCGATTTCCCCCCCCCCCCCCATATTCTGACTCATCGTCATCCGTAATTTGTCCAACAATGGTGGTGTCATCGGTGAATTTAAAGATGGACTTGGAACTGTGCCGCCTACACAGTCATAGATATAGCGTGCGTAGAGCAGGTGGCTGAGCACACAGCCTGGAGCTGCTCCTGTGCTGATGGTTATCGAGCAGGAAGTGTTACTGGCAATTCATACTGATTGTGTTCTGTTGATGAGGTGGTTGAGGATCCAGTTACAGATGAATGTGTCGAGATGCAATTCCCTGAGCTTGGTAACCAGTTTGGAGCGGATAAATGATATTGTACATCGAGCTGTAGTCGACATGTGTTTTTATTGTCCAAAGTAATCCAGTGCAAGGTGGAGAGCCAGCAAGATCGCATCCTCTGTTGTGGCGATAGGCAAGTTGTATTGGGTTCAGGTTGTTGTTGAGGTAGGAGTTGATATGTGTCATAAACAACCTCTCAAAGCACTTCCTCACCATTGACGTTAGTGCCACCTGTCGGTAGTCCTTGATGCATGTCACCTTCCTCTTCTTGAGCATCAGTATTGATACCTTCTTAAAGCAGGAATCTCAGACTTATGTTTAAGAGATGTGGGCCAAACACAGGCACATGGGATTGGCTTAGATGGGCACTTTGGTTGGCATAGAAAAGTTGGGCTGAAGGGGCTGTTTACCATTTGTTACCCAAAGTTGCTGTTTCATGATGAACTTTCTAACATTCATTTGAGAAGAAAAGTTGGCCTCTTATGCCCAATTTATTTTAAAGGGAAGTGCCATATTTGTCAACCTTGAGTGCTCTGGTTCAGTTTTCATCAAATAATTTTGGGAAGTTATATCCAAAATGTTGACTATTTCTTCCCTCCCTTGGATCCGTGAATGAACGACTTGTCAGGTCTGGTTGATATGTCATGAGATAGCAATGCTGCACTAGAAGTCTCTATGTATGAGTGGTGTTAGTTCCATTTTCTGCATTTAGCACATGTCAGAGTGTGTTTTGATTCCAATTCTCACTGATCTTTAGAATCGTATATCTCAACAATAATTGGAAGCAGTCCTGACTGTCCGCCTGCCTGATCAAGTGGTGAAAGAATCATTCTGCTGATTCTGTTCAGCACAAGTCATTGGGAGAAACAAGAACCGTGTGAAAAATTCTCAGCTTGTTACTTATTTATTGTACGGCGTTTCTGTTGAGACCCACGTCTTACGTTACTATTATATCTCCAATGATAAAAGATAGTTATGTGACAAGCTTATCTGTGATAATTGAATTCAGGATGCAAAGAGAAGCTTTATTTAAATATCGCAGAAACTGAAAACTCAGCTGTTTATTTTTCAATGGAAACACAAGAGACTGCAGATGCATGAGCAAAACGCAGGCTGATGGAGGAACACAAAGGGTCCGGCAGCATCTGTGGAGAGAAATGGACAAATGGCATTTTGGGGATCAGTCTGAAGAAGGGTCCCAAACTGACCCGCTAAGTTTCTCCTGTAGTTTGGTTTTGGTTTATTCAATTTTGCTGTTCGGTTTAGTGGTTGACGACCTTTCTGTTGAAGGGTCTTTGATCTGAAACACGCACACAGTTTCTGTTTCTACAAATGCTGCCTGAATTGCTGACTGTTTTCTGAATTGTCTATTTTTAAATCATATTTCTAGAATCTATCTAAAAATCACATTTACTTTTCCAATAATTGCTGACCGTTTTAGAAATTGGTTGCAGCTCTAGTTTACATTAATATGCCGGGGAAATGATACACTTTCTGAATTGTGCACCAAGCTATAGTTACAAGTTATACTTTAACATCAAGTATCTCCTGCATTCCTTACCCCCTCCCTCCCTCACCCTAGTCATCCTATTAGTTCCACAATTCACATCCATGTATCCCTGACATTAGCATATTTTCCCCAGCCAACAATGAGCTATTGTGGACTCTACCCTTGTACCCTGAGGTCATCTGTTGTTGGCCCTGTTTTGTTCTGGCCTTCTCTATATTTCACTCTGAAAAAAAAAAGATTGAAGAGCACAACAATATTGCTTAATGCAAATTTTAACTGAGCCTTCAATGCAATAATACATGAATAACATACATGGATACAATGAAAAGAATGTTGAATGTCAATATTCTAACAAGAAAGTTACAAGCATGATATTTTACAATTCAAAAAGCAGTCATAGATGAAAGCTCAATAAATTAATAGGAACATGTTCAGTTTTAATAGTGAATGCTTTGAAAATAAATTCCTGTCAGTGTTGAATGAACCATATCATTTGCTACCATTTGTTATCTTGATGTTTCTAAAATGAGAAGAGCAAAAAAATGTCCAGGTAAAGAGTCTGCATTGCTTATTACTGATATGGCCATCTTTAAATGGATAAATTCTATAAAATATCACTCATCATATGGACTTGTGGACATCATAGAGGAATAAAACATATTGCAGGGAATGTGTTTTTGTGACAAATGAATCTTGTTCATTCTGACAGTAGTTATCAAACTCCATGTTATTCTGGCAACAAATTTACAGACATTACATTAGACAGTTAATAAGGATATATTCCTTCTACCTCTTCTGTCGTGGGGTAAACTGATTCCCCACCCCCACCTCCTCCTCCGGAATCGTTGCACATCCCGATCCTTTCCACTTGTCACTTTAATTTCATGTTTCATGCATTTTGCATTTTACGACTGTTGGCAGATCAATTTCCCTCCTGGGATAAATAAAGTTCTATTGTATCGTATCATATCGTATTCCATACTCTGAGGAGAGGCAATACTGCTTTCTCATTGCTAATTCTGAAGAAAATTGCCAACAAAATCTAATGATCTTCATGTTGCATGCAACACCTTTTCCAATGCTAGCTGCTGATGTGCAAACCTTCCAATATTCAAAATGGCAAAGTTTTAGGTGAATTGGCCATATAAATGGACACATCAGGTCTGCTTATTTGTTATATCCTATCCTAAAAATTTGCATTCCCCAGAAAACACCTCCAATACATGACAATTCATGTTCTATGTTTTTTGATCTATTTCATTTATAGTTGAAAATATGTTCTTTCTGAGGACAGGTTTATCCATCTTTTTGAAAATTAAATTGAATGACGTAAAGCTGCATTTTCTACAGCATTTTTACAAAGCGAATTGGTTGGAGAGGAAAAAGAGTGCAGAAACCTGTATGGTGCTCAACCTGGAAGGGAGTATGGTACTTCCATTTACTAAGTTGAAGCAAGTGAAGGAAAGAATTACAAACCATTAAATGTGTACTTATGTGCCCATTAGAAGAAGGATTGTGCTTGAGTCAGACAGAGAGGCTATATTGTGAGCTCAGTAAAACAAACCAGTGCCTGTAAGCAAAAGCAGATTTCAGTCTGTTTTCTACTTAAACTCATCGCAGAGCTGTCCCCCACAGGTGGAAACACTTAAAATGTAATAAAGAAGTTGCTCTATCAAATTGTACAGAAGGTGATGGAAGGATAAATGACATGAGCACAAAGCACTGCTTGGCCTAAGGTCAACCTGCAAATGAAGAAAAGCCTTGTTCAATCACTGTTGCTGAACCATTTTATAAGTGAAATAATTAGGGACCATATCCCATCACACCAGTTGTCAATGCAGAAAAGATAGATAAGGAATTAAGGCCAATTCTCGCATAAAGGGCAATTTGCAGAATCTAATGTGCATTTTTCAAGAGAGGAAAACAATAGATATGGCTGACAAAACCTTATTAAATTAACTAAATAAGGAGTGAGTTGAAGGAATGAGAACAGCTTGATGTTTAAATGGGATGAGGAGTGCTTCATCTCCCTTTTAAAATCAAAATGAGTCAGCATTTGGTCAATTTAAAAAAAAAGTAAAATGCAGTGTAGTTATTTCAATGAATCTGGGAGCTTTAGCCATATGGATTATTTGCAATGCATTATTTTCAAATAATGCATTGGAGGTGATTGTGTAACTGTAATTGAAAGAAATAACCGGCATAAAACAAATAAGCTTACTTGTGAACACAGTAATGATGATGAAGATTTTTTTTTTAATTGAATTATACCAGGAAGACATGATAGGGAGAAAAACAAATGATAACATTCTAGCTAAAAGACATACGGAAAAATCTATTATTGGTTATTTAGTAATGATTTATATTATATCATTACTCTTGAGGTAAAACAATTATTTTTTTGACATGATTTGTGAAAATACTTTGCTGCTGCAGAATGTGTGAATACAAAATGGCTTCTATGTTACTGTCGATCACAGTTGTAGAACTTCAGAACGGTAGAGAGATCACTGTTTCAAAACTATATGTACATCATTCAAACTTCATAGCAGAGGAGGTCTGCAAAGCTCTTGCCCCCAAACTGTTGTTAAAGGTGGGCAAATTGAAAAATACAAAATTTAGATTTTTTTTTTACACCAGGACCTTCCTGATAATGGAACAATGCCAAATAGATCTCGATAAATAAATCCCCAATTAATTTATTGCATTATTTTCTCTCTGCAAACATTTCCCCCACTTATTTTTCACTTTGTTTCCTCCATCTCTCTACACTTTAGGTAATTTATAATAGCTAAAGTGGCAATTGAGTCTTGTCTTTGAGATGTGGGAGGAAATCTATGTGGACATACGGAACCAGGGGCCAGCATCGAAACTATGATGCCATTGTTATGCCCCATGTTACTATGTCATCAATGCATCCAGTAGTTTCCCTTCACATGGAGATTCCATGTTTTCTTCTTCTTCATTACCGTTACTGCTTAAAACTAGTTGCAGCAGAAATTAATGATCCATCTATTGACAAGAATGACATGCCACTAATACTAGTAAACTAAATGTAAATAGAAATGTAAAGAGAATGCTGACACGGAGGCATGTATGGACTTATTTGTGGAGGTTAACTGTAACTACTTACAACTTTGTGTTCATTAATAACTTTGCAAACTAAGCATAATGAAAATTGCTTCTATGCTATTAGCACCAGGAAATTGATTCAAGCAACGTGTGTTTCCCAATATGCTCTGATTCTGAAAAAAATTTGCTCTTATGGAAAATAAGATATTTTGTTATCATAAGCTATGGTACACCTTAATTCAACATCTTGATTTGGTGTATTCTAATCCTTATTGTTTATTTCTGTAGTCACAACTGTAGACTTCATTAACAGTAAAACCATTGATTTTCATGAATTGTTTTACCAATATCAAAATTCAATTTCTCACCGCATTGTACTTGGGTGTAATTTGGACTCTGTTTAGCCACAGCAATGTGCATTACACATTTTTTGTAAATTTCAGATACTTCACATGCTGAGGAAGTAGATGGTTCTATGTTCACGAGATTGATCCCTGGGATGGCGGGACTGTCATATGAGGAAAGATTGAAAAGACTAGGCTTCTATTCACTGGATTTTAGAAGGATGAGGGGGGGGTCTTATAGAAACATATTAAATTATAAAAGGACTGGACGAGCTAGATGCAGGAAAAATGTTCCCAATGTTGGGCGAGTCCAGAACCAGGGGCCACAGTCTTAAGGGCCTGTCCCACCAGCATGCAACTCTATGCAATGAACGCGATCAAACCGGCAGCGGGGACCGCGCGGAGGTCGGGTGATCCCCTGTACAGGGCCGTTCCCACCAGCATGCGCCTGCATGCGGCAAGCGCAACGAAACCGGCAGCTAGGGCTGAGTGGCGCAACGCGGCGCAAAGCGAGGCGAACTTGAAGCAAGTCCAAGGTAAGTTCGCCAGGACTTAGAGGGGTACACAGAGAGGGGCACCGAGACACACACACATACAGGGCCACGGAGCCACACACATAGAGGGTCACGGAGGCACTTACAAATAAGTTCACGGAGGCACGATGTCCGGGCGGTGTGTAAATGTCGAGGCGACTGCGAGCCGACAAGCCGTTGCCGCGCGGGATTTTTAGACATAGTCGGTTTTTCGGAGCCCCGCGCGGTGTCGGGACGAACTCGGGACGAACTCCGCACAATTCCGCGCGGCTCCGGCGATCGATGTGGGACCGGCCCCGCGACGCCGGACGGCTCAAGCGACCACGTTAGGTCGCGCTAATCGCGTAGAGTTGCATGCTGGTGGGACAGGCCCTTTAGAATAAAGGGGAGGTCATTTAAGACTGAGGTGAGAAAAAACGTTTTCACCCAGAGAGTTGTGAATTTGTGGAATTTCCTGCTACAGAGGGCAGTGGAGGCAAAATCACTGGATGGATTGAAGAGTTAGATAGAGCGCTAGGGGCTAGTGGAATCAATGGATATGGGGAGAAGGCAGGCACGGGTTGTTGATTGGGGACGATCAGCCATGATCACAATGAATGGCGGTGCTGGCTCTAAGGGCCAAATGGCCTCCTCCTGCATCTATTTTCTATGTTTCAATATGAACAGCATGAAATGGATTCTAATTAGTGACTCAGGCAGGATGACTTAATGTCGATTATGGGCAATTCCTTCCAGGAGGTTTCACGATTACAGATGAATAATTTGTAACTGGAGTTCCTGACAGAAAATTGCCATCAGGAACGTAAGCTGCATTTCAATAAGAATGTGCCAGGATCGTGCTCTTGAGATGTGGTATCACTTGCAACATTGATATATCTTAATTATAACAGAGTGGCTTGCCGTGCTGTTACAAAGATGCAACCATGTTGGGTTGGCAATGACTGGTTCACTGATGTATTTCAGGGAAGGAAACATCCTGACTTTCCCCAATTAGTCACTTCTACTCGTATTACTTGAGTTATTCTAACTTTGTCAAGCTGCACTTGTGTGTGGTTTCCTTCACTCCACCTCGGAAGATGCTTTGATGTTTTTCAGATGTTTCAGTGGTGACACAGATGATTCTAGGTCTTAGATCTGCAGTGTACTACGTAAAATCAAGATAAGAAGGTTGAGAAATTATATCTTCCACGTCTTTGAAATGCCAAGAGGCATAGATAATGTAGATGTAAGCTGACTAATTAACTTGCCAGGGAGAAGTGTACTTGAGAACATGCCTTTAAAATTAATTAGCCTCTTGTGAGAATAACGATCAAAATAGATAACTCTCCTAAAATATTGGACAAGAAGAAACGATGGTGAAGCAAGTTAATGTTTTGAAAGATCTTTCAAATTAATTGTGCTGAGACAAAAATGGAAGGTTATAAAATGGATACATTTCACAAACGTGATAAAATATGGTGCAAACGTGATCTGCGGACTTGAACATGGTAAACCACAGAAGGCAACCGATGAGAGGATAGATTGCTAGATAAGCAGGGATTCTGCTCGATGGCTTTATAGATAAAGGGTATTTGCAATGGATCTCGTAGATGAGCTGTGGAAGAAGCAGCATTAATAGATGGAAGACATTTCATATATCCTGGTTTCTTGTGCATTCATTAACATTTTATTAAGTGGATGTAGAAAATATCCTGAATTTTCCTTCCATAAAAACTATATTTGGGACTCTGCACCTTTGAGAACCATCTCCCCCTTTGCTCTACTAACTGTAGGTGAGTTTGTATTCATTGTATTTATGTGTAATATTATCTGATCTGATTGGGTAGCATGCAAAACAAAGCCGAACTTGGTACAAGTGACAATAATAAACCTAAACCTGAAATGATAGCTGAATGGTAATTTAAACAGGTTCCCTACCACCCCCCACACCCCATTCACTCTCAGCTTTGAGAAATCCCATCGGCATTTCTGAGGAATGTTTGGCATTCTGTTGTTGCTGTGAGTCCGCAGAAGACTTTCACTTGTTTTTTTAGATTAGGTGGAATAATGTTTCGGATTCCAGGAATCAACAATTTGACAAATTCAGATTTTAGAGGGTTTTGAAGAGAGAAGCAATATTTTGTGGAATGAGGTGAAAGAAATGTTTAAATTGTCTTTTTTGCCCCTCCAATGCTGTTAGCTGTGGTTTCATTGATTGCACAATTGCATCCTTGTCCATCCCAGTGGCTCGAGCACATAAATGTAGACTGGTATCTCAATGTCTTGCTGAGAGAATATTGCATAGTTGAAGATGCTGCCTTTCCCAAGAGGAATTAAATCACGGACCCTCCATCAGCTGGATGTAAAAAAGTTCCCATGTCTTTATTTCAAAGAGTGAAGAGGCTATTGTATCACTATTAGAAGAGGAGAGCAACAAATCATTTTCATTCTTGTCATCAGTTCCCCTTTAAATCCCCCAAATCTTAAATGATTGCACTGTTAAATCTACATTGTTGTTGATTAGTCTGAATGTTGTTGATGTTAGAGTGTCAATAACAATGATCAAATGTGAAGTGATAGCATGTTTGGAAAATGAGGCTTCCCTGGGTTCCCCCAAGGTGTACTCTAAATGAGGGTCATCAGTCAATGGCTTTCAGCTGCCCTCGTAAAAGTATTACACACTATGTTTCATTACGTTGATGAGCATTACTTTGACCAGTACAGGAGAGGGGAAGGGAGAGGAGAGGAGGGGGGAGAAGGGAGGGGGGGGAGGGGGGAGGGGGGAGGGGGGAGGGGGCGGTGGGGGGAGAAGAGTGGGGAGAACAAATGGAGACCTGGCGCGGGGGTAGTTTGTAACTTTGTAAGCACCGTATGTGGCAACTATTTGCATACCTTGGGTAGGCAAGCAAATAATTTCACTGTGACTTGTCACGTATTCATTCAGGTATAAAACTAAATTGTATGCAAAAGTAATTGATTTAAGGTTGTACAATGTAGGTGAACATAATGTTATGGATAACTCACAATAATATATGTTAGAATAGCTGTTGAATATACTTTGGAAGTCAAAACGTTACCTAATTTAGAATTATTTTTGTAACTCATTTTTTTAAAACATAAAACAATTAAAATAAATAATTTCCTACAGATACATTTCTTGTGATTCTCTGTACATTATTTTACAATTCTTTCAATTAAATCTTTTCACTTTTCTTAGTTATCTTTCCTGTTTCACTCATATTTTCATGTGCTGTTCGTGACTACTTTTCATACACTTATCTACTCTGCATTCCAAATGTCTCTGAATTTCTCTGCATGCCGTGTTCCTGATTTCTTTTCAAAGTGCCTCAAATTGAACCCTATCTAGAAATCACATGCCAACTTAATGATGCTACTGCATGGGAATACATGTATGCCATAGTTCCATGATTTCAAAACCAACATTTTGGAACGGGTCCAATCTGATTGTAAATGGAGTCCAATAATATCCTTGCCATTGTGCTGAGGACTTGCTCTCTGTAGCTGGGCTGTTCCAGTACTGCTTCAGCAATGGCACCCGACTAACAGTGAGGGAACTTGTCTAGGAATTGCTCAAAAAACAGTAAATGTCATCAAATCATTGTCTTTCATGCCAGTCTACTCTAGTCAGCACTGCATGGGAAAGTTACAGCAACAGAGGTATGAATTAGAGTTTACTAATGCCACAGTTCTATTAAATTGAGTATACTGATACCCCGCTTTGGGTAGCACTGGGAGCACTTAGCTCCAAATGTCATCTCAGCCATCGTCCAATCATGGCCAGGGAGATGAATTGCAGATAAGAGATGAAAATAGTCACCCGAGATATCCAGCCATGAATTGATTGAGTGTCCTATTGAACAACCTTAGCAAAACTAAAATCAGTTTATTTCGGGATGAAAATCAAACAAGTTGCAGATGCTGGAAGTCTGAAACAAAAACAGAAAATGTTTAAAACAACACTCAGCAGGCCTGGTAGCATCTGGGAAAAGAGACCCAAACACTATTACTCTTCATCAGATCTAGTAGGGCAAGGAATGCAAGTTTGTTTTCAGTAAGGGAGAAGATGGGGGAGGGATGTAAAGAATAAAGGGAATCTCTGTGATAGGATGTGGAAATGATTGAATGGGGACAGCTCGCAACATGTTAAGGTTCTAAGCTCGGTGTAATGAGTTGTAAAAAGTCACTTGGTGGTCATGCCCAGCATTCCAGTCTAACAATAAGAAAGAGTAAATATGATATATAAATAGCAAATGGAAAAAGTTGGAAAAAGTAAGCAGGTTAGAAACATCAGTGGAAAGAGAAACAGTTAACATTTCAGATGAGGGATCCTTCATCAGACTTGAGAAAGAGACAAATATAGTAGATAAGGTATATGCGAAATAGGGATGAATTTCTCTGATGGACTGGACACATGGTAGGTGGGATAAGATCATAAGATATAGGAGTAGAAATAGGCCATTCGGCCCATCTAGTTTGCTCTGCCATTCGATCATGGCTGATCCATTTTTCCCTCTCAACCCCCTTCGCCTGTCTTCTCCCCATAACCTTTGTCCCTTACTAATCAAGAACCTAGAAGGCTCTCAATAGCCTTCTGTGCCAATGAATTCCACAGATTCACCACCCTCTGATTTAAGAAATTCCTCCTTATCTCCATTCTAAGGGTATATCCTTTTATTCTGAGGTGGTGCCCTCTGGTCTTAGATTCTCCCACTATTGGAAATAGCCTTTCCACATCCACTCGATCTAGGCCTTTCATTATTCAATAGTTTAGTTTAGTTTAGTTTAGTTATTCAGCAAGGACACAGGACCTTCGGCCCACCGAGTCCGCACCAACCAGCGATCCTGCACATTAACACTATCCTGCACACACTAGAGACAATTTATCGACAATAGACAATAGGTGCAAGAGTAGGCCATTCAGCTGGGGATTGGGGGGGCTCAGCGGGACGGGAGGCGGCTCTGGGGAGTGGGTGGCATTTCAGGTCGAGACCGTTCTTCAGGCAATCACAAGTACTCTCACCGACGAGAGTTCAGTTCAGTCTGAAGAAGGCTCTTCTCTCCAGAGTCGCTGCCTGTCCTGCTGAGTTACTCCAGTTTTATGTCTATCTTCAACTTCACAGTTAAATAAAGAACACAGAGTGCTGAAGGAACTCAGCAGGCAAGGCGGCATCTGTGAAGGGAATGGATTAGGAGTTGTTTTGGGCCAGGGTTCTTCTTCAATAGGAAGGAACTGCAGATCAAAGATACCAGAGCAGATACTAGTATCTTTGCTGCAGATCAGGCATGACATCTTCCGATTTAAATCAGAATTCCGATTTTATTGTTTTCCTATTTGTCAATTATTTGTGCCCGATTATTTGGCAGCCAATCAACTGCTGTCTCTAAGGGGGTTGCATCCAATCACCGACCAGCTTCCCTTAAAACTCCCGTCCAATCAACAAATCGATCTCCTTCCGTCCAATCAGCCGCTGTCTCTAAGGGCATTGTGTCCAATCACATAATGCGCTGGTCACACGGCGGCCAATCCGACACAGTCTCCGAGGGGTATTGTGACCAATCACCGACCTGCTTCCCTCACCGAAGCAAACGATGGCTGCAGGCAAGAGAGAGAGAGAGAGAGGTGCAAGAAAGCAGCTATGACATATAATACACAATAAACTGTATTACAAATGCACAATAAACAAGTTATGCATTCTTGCACTCTTACATGGGTATGACCGCACATATTTAAAAAAATCTCCACCCCTCTCCCCCCCCCCCCCCCCCTTCCCAACCTCAGCCTCACGGACCTTAACGTACCCCTAGTTCCTAAACCCATTTCAATCACTGACCCTGTTCCTGCTTTCTCACCATATCCCCTGACTCTGCTATCTTTATGAGCTCTATCTAACTCTCTCTTGAAAGCATGCAGACAATTGGCCTCCACTGCCTGCTGAGGCAGAGAATTCCATAGATTCACAACTCTCTGGGTGAAAAGGTTTTTCCTTATCTCTGTTCTAAATGGCCTACCCCTTATTCTTAAACTGTGGCCCCTGGTTCTGGACTCCCCCAACATAGGGAACATGTTTCCTGCCTCTAGTGTGTGCAATCCCTTAATAATCTTATATCTTTCAATAAGATCCCCTCTCATCCTTCTAAATTCCAGGGTATACACGCCCAGCCGCTATATTCTATTAACATATGACAGTCCCGCCATCTCAGAAATGAACCTTGTGAACCTACGGTGCACTCCCTCAATAGCAAGAATGTCCTTCCTCAAATTTTGAGACCACAACTGCACACAATATTCCAGGTGTGGCCTCACTAGGGCCCTGTACAACTGCAGAAGGACCTCTTTGCTCCTATGCTCAACTCTTGTTATGAAGGCCAACATGCCATTTGCTTTCTTCACTGCAGGCTGTACCTGCATGCTTATTTCCAGTGACTGATGAACAAGGACCCCCAGATCTCTTTGTACTTCCCCTTTTCCCAACTTGACACCATTCAGTTAATAACCTGCCTTCCTGTTTTTGCCACCAAAGTGGATAACCTCACATTTATCCACATTAAACTACATCTGCCATGCATCCGCCCACTCACCCAACCTGTCCAAGTCACCCTGCATCCTCATAGCATCCCCCTCACAGTTCACACTGCCAGCCAGCTTTGTGTCATCTGCAAATTTGCTAATGTTACTTTGAATCCCTTCATCTAAATCAATGATGTATATTGTAAATAGCTGCGGTCCGAGCACCGAGCATTGCGGTACCCCACTAGACACTGCCTGCCACTCTGAAAGGGATCCGTTAATCCCTGCTCTTTATTTCCTGTTTGCCATCCAATTTTCAATCCATGTCAGTACCCTACACTTATACCAAGCCAATTAACCTACAAACCTGTATGTCTTTGGAATGTGGGAGGAAACCGAAGATCTTGGTGAAAACCCACGCGGTCATGGGGAGAACATACAAACTCCGTACAGACAGCACCCAAAGTTGGGATCGAACCAAGGTCTCTGGTGCTGCACGTGCTGTAAGGCAGCAACTCTACCGCTGTACCACCGTGCCGCCTTCAATGTAATTGATTGCTAGTGTAGTCATGACATATTGGGACATATGCAATATATCAGCATATGAGAAGGAAAAAAATGATAGCTGTTGGAAATGTTTCTTAAAAAGGCAAAATAAATAGAATGGTTATCTAAAGATAGAGAATGAGATATTATGCCTGGAAGGCAGCATTATGTGGTGTTTCTCATGCATGTGTTGTGTCTCGTTGTAACAGTACAGGAGGCCACATGCAGTGACATCAGAGTGGGATGGTGAATTAAAATGGTAGCAACAGAAAGCTTTGGTTCCTGTGGAATGAGCACAGCTGCTGCCCAACCTGGTCACTCGATCCACATTTGCTTTTGCTAGTGTACAGGAGAGCGGCACGGTGGCGCAGCGGCAGAGTTGCTGCCTTACTCCTGCACTCCAAAGACATACAGGCTTGTAGGCTGATTGGCTTGGTACAATTGTAAAATAGTCCTTAGTGCGTGTAGGGTAGTGGTAGTGTGCGGGGATTGCTGGTCGGCGCAGATTCGGTGGGCCGAAGCGCCTGTTTCCACGCTATATCTCTAAACTACGACGATTATGTGAACACCATGTGGAATACTCTAGATTGGAAGTAGTGAAGGTGAATCATGGCTTCAGAATATTTAGGTTCCTGGCTGGTAGGAAGGGAAGAGGTAAAAGGAGAGGTGTTACACTTTTCATGATTGCTTGAGACAGTGCCGTATGACATGGAGTGGTAGGTGGGGTTGGAGGTGAAAGAGAAGGAACAATCCTGATGAATTGCTGAAAGGGAAAGGAAGAAGAATATGTGTAGTGTCACTGAATCTTGTGGCAGCTGGTGGAAACAATGAAGGATGATTGTGAACATTGAGTGCAGAGACTTTGGGGTGGAGGCTAAGAACCAGAGGAACTTTGCACTTCTCATGCCTGGGAGGAAAATGGGTGAGAGCAGTGATGCAGTCAAGGACTCTGTCCACTGGACAGTAAGACTACAGTTAATGAAGAGGGACAACATTTCAGTGGCATCCATGCAGAATGCCTCGTGTAGATGAGATGACTTTCCCTTGCTTGGGCCCATACCAGCGGACAGCAGTGCTGGAAATCTCAAAATCAAATCAAGGCTTTGTCACAACTACAGCAGTGGAAGGATAATAAGGGAAGACATTGTCAGAGAACATCACCACCACCCATGTTGAATTCACTCCAAAGGTTGTGGCTAGCATTCATGTGGCCACACTAACTACCAATGCCTGACTCCAAAACTTTCAGTATATAAGAAATAATTTTAGCCACAGGACCTTATTTTATGCATCCTTCAGAGTAGTTCCTTAGGCTCAAACCTTTTAAACCACTTTACAAATGTTCACCATCAACATCAAGCTGCCACATAGATGTTGGGATGTTTGCTGATAAATGAATAATGTTCTGGGGACATTTCAAACCCTTTAGATAAAATTCTATGATTACATGCTGCAAGAATCAGTCAATGTGAAAGCTTGATTTAAAAGTGACAATCAACATTCACACAACATACGAGTCAGAGGACCACCTCTTTCAATAAGAAAATCTCTTTAGCAATTCCTTACGATTTTCACTAGGATTGCCATCACTGATTTCCCCACCAACAACATATTGCAGATCACCAACAATGAAAGGTGTAATGCCCCTGTCCCACTTAGGAAACCGGAACGGAAACCTCTGGAGACTTTGCGCCCCACCCAAGGTTTCCGTGCGGTTCCCGGAGGTTTTTGTCAGTCTCCCTAATGGTCGAAAGTGGTTTCCGTTTAAAAAATCGGTACTTTTTTAGTCGAAGCCGGTTGCGATGCTAGTTGAAGGTGGTTGCCGGAGGACAAAGTCCTCTGGGAACCGCACGGAAACCTTGGGTGGGGTGAAAAGTCTCCAGAGGTTTCCGTTCAGGTTTCCTAAGTGGGACAGGGGCATTACTAGACCTGTTGCTAGAGAACAAGCAATGAGAAACTCGCCCCAGTCTGAAGAAGGGTCTCAACCCGAAATGCCACCTATTCCTTTTCTCCAGATTCTCCAGAGATGCAGAGAGTCTGAAGAAGGGTTTCGGCCTGAAACATTGCCTATTTCCTTTGCTCCATAGAGGCTGTTGCACCCGCTGAGTTTCTCCAGCAGTTTTGTCTACCTTCATGCTGCCTGACACACTGAGTTCTCTAGCATTTTGCGTCTGTACTTGACAAAGAGTTGCTCTGAAGTTATAGTTGCAGTCCTTCTCTTGACTTGATTGCCGGTCTGATCTCTCCTGCCTTATCATTCCTTCCTATCTATCCCCACCTTCCAAGTACATCATGTTCATAGATTTGAGAAGTAAGGATCACAATAGAAAATATACCCCTAATTACTGTAGCATTATATGGTATGTCTTCTAATCATAAAATTATTATCAGGTAGTACTCACTTATGTTTGAGGTCAGACCATGATTAGTCTTCTAATCTTGCATGAAATATCACCATTTAAATATTTGCATCTAATCTAAATTAAATTACGGTGTATAGGGGGTTGCACGTAAGGTCACTGGGTCATAGGGCTTGGTGCACGGAGCCGCTCAATCCATCTGGAGGACATCCGTAACTTCCGGTATATGTTATTAATGCAAGAAACGCGTACTTTCCTACCTGTTAAAAACTGCCAAAATGATGATTTTTTGCGCTGTAAAAAATTGTGGAATTCGGGGTAAGTGTGAGAGACATGTTCCCAACTTCAGAATTCCAAAAGTGAAGCGAAATGATGGTAAAGAGAAGCGAGAGCTGAAGGGACAACTACAGCTAAAGTGCTTGGCGAACATTGGCCCTGCAGATATCGGAATTGAAAATATTGGGAATTATCATGTTTGCTCACTGCATTTCATCAACAGTAAGGCATTATTTGTGGTTTTTCTTGATTCCTTTGGTATCTAAAAAGTCTCAGAAGTGATAAATCTGGTTGTAAATTTTGCTTCAGAGGCGTTTTCTTTTTGTATGTAAAAACCCACTTGAGAACCATGGGTGATTTTGAAATTTTACAGCCAGATTTATCACCTCTAAAACTTTTTAGATGCAAAAGGAATCAAGAAAAAACACAAATAATGCCTTAGTTGATAAAATGCAGTGAGCAAACGGCCAATGTTCGCCAAGCACGCTGGCTGTTGTTGTCCCTTCAGCTCTCGCTTCTATCTACCGTCATTTCTCCTCACCTTTGGAATTCTGAAGTAGGCTAAATGTCTCTCACGCTTATCCCGATTTCCATAAGCATTTACAGTGCAAAAATTGACAATTTCGGTGGGTTTTAATGGGCCCGCTACGCTGGAAACAATGGTAAGTGCTTACCTGCAGTTCATCGCGTGTACTCCACTTGGCGTAGCGTAGCAACAGTATGGGTCATGGGTCGTGACCAGACTGCCGTGAAACCCCCCTATAATTGCCTCCAATCCTAACATCCATCATTGTAGATTGGAATTATCAGTACAGATAAATTGCCAGTCCTATACTGTACTGTATTATTACTATGCTATACTATATTATGTGAATCCAAGCCTCAGCAATGGTGTTTCTGACTACGATACAATACGATAGAACTTTATTTATCCCAGCAGGGAAATTGGAGGGCTAATGAGGTGATCTGGTCACACTGCAGAATTTTTGGATTCCTTCTATTTTCATCAATATGTGCAGTATGTGGGCAGTTTTTGTAGATCAATGGCTGACTAGATTTGCACACTGGTGCTGGTGGCAATGCTAAATGAATTTGTTGAAATACTTCAACTGATGTATTCAAGAGAGAGTTAGAAATAGCTCTTAGGGCTAACGGAATCAAGGGATATGGGGAGACAGCAGGAACGGGATACTGATTTTGGATGATCAGCCATGATAATTTGGCTCGAAGGGCTGAATGGCCTACTGCTGCACCTATTTTCTATGTTTCAATGCCAGTGCAATACACCAGTGGAATCCCTGTTATTTTGTCACAACACAGTATGTTTGAGAATTATGGAATAATGATCTGAGGACATATCAGTGAGGTCTTGTTCTGGAGAGTTGGTAGACATTGACAATTTAAAATAATATATTTTCTTCCTTTTGCTGGATTTTCAGCTAATACGTTCCTGCTGTTTCCTCATGCTCTCCTACAAGTGGTCTTCTGCCTTGTGGCGAAGTGGCTGATATTTCCTGGCTGTGTTTACAGCTTTCCCACTCCCCGTCTCCCTGGTCCCTGTCTAGCTAGCATTTATAATCTAATTTTCCATAATGTGCAAACAGAATGTAACCACTTAAACCATGGATTAAAGCACATTCTCTGGAAGCAGTGAAATAATATCATCAACTGCAGCTTGCCCACTGATATGAAACATCTGGAAGGTAGACAAAAAATGCTGGAGAAACTCAGCAACTATGGAGAGAAGGAATAGGCAACGTTTCGGGTCTCGACCCCAAACGCCGCCTATTCCTTCTCTCCATCGATGCTGCCTCACCCGCGGAGGTTCTTCAGCATTTTTTGTCTATCTTCGATTTTTACAGCATCTGCAGTTCTTTTTTAAACATCTGAAAGTGATTTTGTTGCCAAGCTGTTGCAAACCTTATTTAGTTATCAAACTTGTCCCTTTGTAGATTTTCTGTAGTTAAGTAGAACTATTTTAGATTTGTTTCTACAAAAAAAATTGATAATTGCTAAGTATTAAATATTCAGAAAGTTGTCATTAATTACATGATGTTAATAAAGTATTTGGATAATTGTTATTTCCCGGAAGTGGCATTCAAAAAACTACAGATTTGGTTTAGTGGAACAAGAGCATCAACACAAGGAACCATATACTGGACTTTGATGGGACAGTTTAGGAGGCTAATGATGGACTCATCTGAGTGGGAGGGGAATTAGAAATTAGGCAAGTGACTGGAAGCTCAGCATCACACAGGTGCACTGAATGGAAATGTTGTGCAAAGCATCAGCTAATCTGTACTTGGTTTCCCTGATGATTGTAAACTCTGTATGCAGTACACTGGATTGTAAGAAGTGCAGGTGAAACAGTGCTTCATCTGCAAAGATTGTTTGGGTCTTAGGAGAGGTCTTAGGATAAGGAGAAGGGACAAATGAGACGGGCAAGTATTGAAGATAGACACAAAATGCTGGAGTAACTCAGTGGGACAGGCAGCATCTCTGGGGAGAAGGGGGAATGGGTGACAATTTGGGTCGAGACCCTTCTTCAGACCCTACATCAGGTATTGAAGTTACATATAAATATGTCACAAAAAGGGTAATAATTGGTGGAGGAGGAGGAACAAGTTGTGAAGGTTGTGAAAGTTGAGGCAAAAATTAGGGAGGATAATCCATTGAATGCGGATCCGAACTAGTGACGTATAATGTGAGAAAGGATCTGAATTTCGATTTATGACGTGCTAATTCAGGCACCTTTTCTTTGGTCACTCCAAATCCTCAGGTTTTGCTCTTGATTATTCTTTGAGTGGTCAGTACCAAGTTTTGAAAAACGATGAAAGAACTTTGATTTTTGGAAAGTATTTTTCATATGGTTGCAGAACTGAATTCCAATAAGATAAAGAAAGTAATTATGTCATTTGTTAATCATTTGAGACCACTTGTAAAAATATTCGACAAAGATTGCTGTCCAAACTATTATAGTTCAGCAGCTGTTCTTTAAGAATAGAAACTGCTGTAGAAATTTCATCATGTTTTGGTCCCATGTGACTCTTTCCAGAGGCGGTGAAACAGAGACGAGTTGGGTGGTTCAAGCACTGCAGATGAAATTGATGCTCCAGTAAAAATATTCCCAGTGTTAGAAAATACATGTACTTTAGCAGATTAAAGAAAAGTACATCTAAAAAGAGCATCTTGTCCAACATTAGCACATCTAAAGATTAGTGACGGAATATATTTTATCTTTTAACATTTTATTGTTAGATTTATGGAGTTTTCATAATACTTCATGAAAAGCGTTTTTTAGATGAAAAACATTTTTTCATCTTGATTGCAAAAAAAACATACAGGGGTTTCAATCAACATCTCACACTGGGAATGGATGTTTAGCAGCCAAATGGCATTTAACTTTTGGAGTGGAAAGTGATGCCCCAGTGAAATGATCAGAAGACCCAGCACTGTTGAGCAGCTGAGACCGATGAGAGATTGTTCATGCTAAATATTGGTGGAGCTTAATACAGGAGCATCTTGAGTAAAGCCATTTTTTTTCAGATCTAGGCGGTGTTAGTTTTATACTTTAACTAAACCATGTGTAGACTCGTTGGGTCTGCTCCCCCAATGCACCCGTTCCCTACCCGTAGCCCCCACGGAAGGCTTGGTCCTCCAACTCAAGCCGTTCCCGAACATAAGATTCCAGCACTCTCCTGCCTCCCTCAGCAGTGGGCTTTTAAAAAAAAAATTACAATTGCACTTGCCCTGCGTGTTGCAATAGCAATTCGTCCTCTCCCTCCTGTGAGGTGAAAAGTTCAGAGTGTTCCTGTGTCGCAACATTGTATCGAAGTGTGTTGGAAGTTGGCAGGAATTATTTTAACAGTAAAAATCTTGTGTAAGTAGGCATTTTTAAAGCTTTAATCGCGAATAACGTGAAATATAGGATTAAATCTTCAGTGAAGCTGATCACTGCTAGCCGAGCCATTGTGATGTAATCAATTGAAGCTGGTTGTTTTTAAATTCAAAGTCTTTTGATTTTTTTTAAACTTTAATCAGTAATAAGTCCAGAAATAAAGCATAAAATGTTCAATGAAGGTGCTCCCTGCCTAGAGGGGAAAATTGTGAATCAGAATATATAAAAAATTTGTGGAAGTTGACATTTTTAAAGCTTTAATCACGAAAAACTTGTCAAATATAGGATGAAATCTATATTGCTAGCCTAGCCATTGTGACATCATCAGTTGAAGCTGGTCATTTTAAATTCAAAGTCTTTAAAAAAACTTTTAATCAGTAATGAGTCATGAATAAGTCAAAAAATAAAGCATAAAATGTTCAGTGAAGGTGTTCTCTGTCTCAAGGGGAAAAATGTCAAACAGAATATCTAAAAGTGTAATCGTTAACGCGAAGATGTAAAGAAACCACATATACACACATATGCACATATACACACGTACAAGATCAGACTTTTAATAAGTATCTGATATGATAATGTTTATATCACCTAAACTGAATAGTGAATGAGAACAAATACATGCCCTGTTAAGGAGAGTTGCGCCTGGTTTGAAGAATCTTGTGCTATTTCTGATAACCTTATATAATGTGATTAGCTGGCAATTAATACCACTTCAGTTTGATCTATCAATATGTCAGGGGCTCAGAATAATTGCCCATTGTATTATGCATGTGAATTAATTTAATAAATGATTGTAACCTTACTTCATGTGAAAGGTTCAACTTTTATATTTGTCTTTCTTTCCAGCATTTGGCGTGGACCCAATGTCAACTGTACGGACACCTCTGGTTACACAGCCTTACATCATGCTGCTTTGAATGGACACAAGTAAGTATTGGGAAATGCACTTTTTAAAAAGACATTAATATACTGTAAACCCTCATTATTATGGACCAATATATAAGGTCCACCAGTAGGCCCGCACCGCCAACCCGGCCACTTTCAGGCTTGATCTACCAATCTTCACCACCCAGCCCCCCCCCCCTCCCCCGGCTACCAACACCACCCATAGCCTGTGCCACCTCCCCCGCCACTTTTAGGTTAGATCTACCAACCTTCACCGCAAGGCTGGGCTGCCGCGGCCGGTTTACACTGCCTCCCCAGCCACTTGCAGCACAGGCTGCTGTCGCCACCTCTGACCCGCACCGCCTATCCGGCCAGTTCCAGGCCGGACCTACTGACCTTCACCGCCAAGCTGGGTTGTCAGTGGCGGCTTGCACCTTCTCCCCGGTTGCCTCCAGGCCAGACCTACTGCCACCAGTCCCGGCACTAACAGCTCCCTCGGCCGCTTTCAGGCCGTGCCTGCCACCGCCACCACCCACCCTCACCTGCAATCCACCCACCCACTGGCCGTGGCCAATGGCTCCACTGAAGCTCGTCTCTCCCCCGGCTGCCAGCAGGCTGGTGCCGTTAACTCCGCTCAACTCCAGGCCAGGTTCCAGACTAAGAATTTGAAAAAGGGTCTTGACCCAAAATGTTAACTATTCATATTCTCAAAAGATGCTGCCTGACCTGCTGAGTAACTCCAGAACTTTGTGCCCTTTTGTGTATTAACTAATGTCAGCACGTCTTTGTTTCTACCACTTATACAATGATTCTCTATTTTCTGTAATCCCGTACTTGGTTATAGCAGACAGTCGTCAATAATGGACACCAACCTGTCCCCCCTCCCCATCCCCTATGGTCCATTATAACGAGGATGTAAATGAACACGATCGATCATTCTTATGATCTTTCTCCTCTTGAAATAAAAGTCGGGTTTCTACCACACAGCCTTGCGGACTGTACGGTACATACAAACAAAACAGAGAATATATATCTTTTCTTGGCCAGCATGCATGTCAAGAGTGTTTAATTGTCATATGTACTGTCAATGTACCATACAAAATCTTACTTGCAGCAGCATAACAGAACTGAAACCACAATACACATTGATAATATATTATAAATGAAAAACAATAAATTAATAACCACAATACAAGTGTTAACCCCCCCACCCCACCCAAGTCCTTAATGCAACCAAAGACATTTATAGCTGAGGATAGTGTTGTGCAGTGTTCAAGAGCCTGGGAAGAAGCTATTGTTGATCCTGGTGCTCATGGTTTTCAGACTCCATTGGTAATCTCCTCGATGGTTGGAATGAAATGAGAGAGTGGACAAAGCAAGTGCATTTATTGTCAATAACCTATCCCTAATGAAAAATGTGTATAAAAAATGAGTCATGCTATATGGAGACCAAGGAAGAAAGCAGAAAACCAGAGTGATGACATAGTCAAAATTAAAACGATTGTAATCGCAAAATGCTGGAGAAACTCAGTGGAACAAGCAGCATCTCTGGAGAGAAGGAATGGGTGACATTTCAGGTCGAGACCATTCTTCAGACCCAGTCTCTCCAGAAATGCTGCCTGTCCTGTCGAGTTACTCCAGCATTTTGTGTCTATCTTCGGTTTAAACCAGCATCTGCAGTTTCTTCCGACGCATTAAAACAATAGTACCTGATTGGTTTGCAAACAGCAGTATAAAAATTGCTCTTGGAAACTGGAACAGAACCAGATTTACTTAAAGTGAGTGCAAAGACTGAAATATTAAAATGATGGAACAAGTTTAAAGCCCATCACTAAGGGCATTGTAAAAGGAATGATTTATTTATGAGTTCTTACCAACATTCCCCTTTTAAGATTTAAAATGAAATTTTTGCTTGCATGCTCTCTTATCTAAAAATGAGTTGCTCTCTGAGTGGCTTGACTTGGCTTAATCTTCCTGAAAACCACGGATATGCAATTGTAGATAATTATACTTTTATCATCTAGCCCCAGAATCCTGCGAAAATGAGATTTTTGTGACCAATGTCAATTTAACCCATCCACCTAATATATTGAACACATTTAAATCCAAATGTACTTCATTTGTGGGATAACATTTTATTTTAAAATTATTCTTTGGAAAATCGGGTGGCCTATGAATAATTTGCAAGCCAATTATTGAAATTTAACGCTAAGATGTTATTTAAGAATGCATTTCCAAATAAAGGTAGACAAAAAGCTGGAGAAGCTCAGCAGCTGAGGCGGCATCTATGGAGCGAAGGAATGGGTGACGTTTCGGGTTGAGACCCTTCTTGTACCTCTGATGACCATTAGCTTCAGTTAAATCAAAAATAAATGTTTTACTTAAGTTTGACTTGCGTTCTTTTTAGGTCTAACTTCCAAATTAGTAACCCAATTTTGGTTTCATTTTGAAGGCTACTGCAATACATTTTTTCAATTATTACACCAAAACATAACAGTCAGTGTAAGTAATGTTTTTAACTATAATCAACCTGGAAGTGTTGTTCAAAATGAAAACTCTCAATATTCTGCATTTTCATGCCCTAGAGCTCAGATGTTGGAGAGGAATAAAGGGGTTGGATATCTATTATGCTGGCTTTCCAGCGTTTTACCACTGCCCTAATGTTTTCATAATTTTTCCAAGAGTAAGAGACCTAGCCACATGTCCATACATACAGCACAATTCATCCTTTGGTGTTAGATGTAAAGGATGTCCAGAAATTCAGGAGCTGCAAGGGGACTTTACAGTCAGTGCTCAGTTCCACCCGTCTCATCTGTTTATCGATAAACGGACAACCGGGGAGATTCTGCAGTGATGAAGCCTAGAAGGGTGACATTTGATATTAGTTAACGCAGTAAATCTGCAACACATAGGTATGTTCATAAGTTTATAAGTTATAGGAGCAGAATTAGGCCATTCGGCCCATCAAGTCTCCTCCGCCATTCAATCATGGCTGATCTCGCCCTCCTTCTCTTCTCCTGGCTTCTCCCCATAACTCCTGACACCCGTACTGAATTAACTCTTTATTTGCTTGAATAAGTTATTCCATTCACTTCAGCTCAGATAACCAGTAGCAACATTATAAGTGGCTCTGGAGTTAAGTGCCTGTCCCACTTGGGTGACCTAATCCACGAGTTCTGGTGAATTTGCCCCCAACTCATACTCGCAGCATGGTCGACACAAGGTCGTAGGAGGTCTTCGTAACTCTCCTTCATGCTCGAGAGTGGTCTCCGTGTACTCGAGGCCTCAGCTAGGTCGCGGCGTTTTTTTCAATATGTTAAAAAATGCCCGCCAGTAAAACAAAGGTCGCCATGGAAAAAATTGATAATTTTTTTACTCGTAGGTTTAGTCGTAGTAGATCGTAGTAGGTCGGCATGGTAGTCGTAGGTAATCGATGGTAGTCGTAGATAGTCTTCATCATAGTCGAAGGGAGGTCGAAGGGAGGTCGAAGGAGATCGTCTTCACTCTCCACTATTCGGTGTCCAATTTTCCCGAAGTCGTAGCTAGTCGAAGCTGGTCTTCAACATAGTCGAAGGAGTTCGAAGGAGGTCTTCAACATGTCATTTTTTCAAACTCTTCTAAACTCGCCAATTAGGTCGTCCAAGTGGGACAGCCCCTTTAGTTGGGGCAAGATGTTGGAAGGGTCAGCAGTTGCTGATAGTGCTGGACTCACTCATGTGAATTGTATTGGTAAAGGCACGCCATCTGCAGCTGGCAGCACAGTCATATACAAGTCAGCACAGCTGTATGCGAGTCAACACAATGTTTCATTTTATAGCAGGCCATTGTCTCAACAGGTTTGGATCTGGAACAGTAAACTAAAATTATTCTTTATTTTCGAAATCTGGAGTACCCATGTAATCATCACAGAGTATTCTGGCATTCCATGTATCTGGAATGATTTATACTCCTTAACAATGTGTCTGTATGGAGGCTATTAAAGAAGAAAGACATGTAGTTACAGTAAGCCAATTCGAATATGAAGGTCAACTAAGCTGCAGAATACAATCAGGTGTGGCACTTCGACTATTCAGCAACACAGAAGAATCTATTAGCGTGAAAAGCTGCTCACCGCACCATCAATCCTGTCTGCATCATCCTTGTACTCTGTATTAATCATCCTTTATCTGCATGCCTTGCCTGTTCTATTCAACACCCAGACTTCCCATCAGCTGTTGAAGCATGGCGCCAAATTATGGTCCAGCTGAAATACATCCAACTTAAAAAAATGATCCTGCGTGTGAAAAACACGAACGTTTACAGGTTTCTTTTGGTGTTTTCTATTTATATTTGACCTTGAACCAATGCTTCAAATGTGTTCCACTTTGGGATGGTGGTACATCAGGCAGCTGGGAGTTGAGATATATTTAATCTTGTAGCAATTGACATTATTTCTGAAATATTTCAATATATTTAACTATCTATGAATGATGTATCAGGCAGAGACTAAAACTCTCAAAATCTGGCAAAAAATTTTTTGATATAGAGATCGAGATTGCCAATATTTGCAAAGAAAATAAGCCACAATCTCACACCGACGACCATTTTGTTTTTACATAGATACATAGAGAATCGGTGCAGGAGTAGGCCATTCGGCCCTTTGAGCCAGCACCGCCATTCAATGTGACCATGGCTGATCATCCACAATCAGTACCCCGTTCCTGCCATACCCTATACCACTTGATTTCAGCATCGATCGGTAGTTCTTTGTTTCTACCTTTGCCGCTTAGATGCTGCTTGACCTGATGAGGTTTTACAGCAATTTGTCTTTTGCTGCAGATTGCGGCATCTGCAGCCTCCTTCAAACGCCAGAGAAGTGCATTGGTTTTCAACTTCTAACAATGAAAATGTGAATGTGAAATTGGGAGAAAAAAAAAGGAAATTAAGATAAGTGGTATTCACAGCGACGTGGTAGTTGACAGTGACTTGGTATTTGGATTCAGAACTGATTTACCCATGGATGACAGAGAGTAATGACAGAGGTGTGTCTTTGTGGCTGAAGGTGTGTGACCAGTGTTCCACAGGGATCTGTGGTGGGTCCTCTTGTTCATGATATATATAAACGATGAACAAAAATGTAGATGGGTAGGTGAGTAAGTTTGCAGATGACACAAAAATTGGTGGAGTTGGGAAGAAGGTGGAGTAATGGCAGATGCATTTTAATATATTAGAGGGCATAGCTTTAAGGTTGAGATGCAAAATTTAAAGAAGATATACACTTTTTACTCAGAGTGGTCGGTGCCTGGAACATGCCATAATGGCATTTAAGAGGCTTTTTGGAACAGCTTCAAGTTTAGGAACAGCTTCTTCCCTGCGGCTGTTACCCTACTTAACACTGCACCGTGGTGATTGCCAATCACCCCCCCCCTCGGACACTCCTTCCCCCAGTGACTGATCTCCCCCCCAAAAAATTGCACTACTGCTACTGTATATACATATATATATTTTACTGTTCCATTATTCTGTGTTCGCACTTCTGGGTGAGATGCTAACTGCATTTCGTTGTCTCTAAACTTGTATATTGCTCAATGACAATAAAGTTTGAATCTGAATCTTAGATAGACACATCGATGTGTGGGGAATGGAGGGATATGGATCATGGACACGAATGAGAGATTAGTTCAATTTGGCATCATGGCTGAAGGTCCTGTTCCATTGCTGAACTGTTCTATGTTCTATTAAATTGAAGTATATTTGAATGAATTAATAAGTTTATTAGCCAAGTATGTACACATACAAGTAATTTGCATTGGTGCTCCACTCCCAAGTAACAACATGACATAGTCACAATTAAGAATGACACATAAAATATTAATAATAAAACATTACAGTTTAAACACGTGAATGAAATAAAATACCAGAGCAAAATGAGACTACAGACTTTTGGTTATTGAGTAGAGCTACTCCTCGTGGAAAAAAGCTGTTTTTATGTCGTGGCGGCTTTGACAGTCCGGAGTCGCCTTCCAGAGGGAAGTGCTTCAAGGAGTTTGTGGCCAGGGTGAGAGGGGTCAGATATGATCTTACCCGCTCGCTTCCTGGCCCTTGCAGTGTACAGTTCGTGAATGGGAGGGGGGGAAGGTTGCAGCCAACAACCTTCTCAGCTGATCGGACGATTTGCTGCAACCTCCGGATGACGTGCTTGGTGACTGAGTCAAACCAGATCATGATGGAGGAGGTGAGGACAGACTCTACGATGGCAGTATAGAATTGGACCATCATTGCCTGTGGCAGATTGTGTTTCCTCAGCTGCCGCAGGAAGTACATCCTCTGTTGGGCCTTTTTGACTGGAGTCAATGGTGATCCCCCCATTCCTTGGAGATGATGGTTCCAAGGAATTTAAAAGACTCCACAGATATGACTGTGGTTTTGTTGATGGTGGGTGGGTGGAGGGGGGGCAACTCCCCTTCCCCAGTATTTAAAAATACTGTGGTGTTCAGAGGGACCTATTTTTCAGAGTAATTTTAACATGAAAGTTCAGATATTCAAAATAGCTAAGTTTTATATTTACAAACCAGACTTTGAATCTGCAGTTTGCTCACCATAATAAAACCTGTCAGCGAAGCAGTCAAGGAAGCAATTGTGAGGTTACATTGCTTAACAGATTTCTTAATCAATTTGTTAGCCTCCTCCAGTGCACTGTGTTCTCACCTTGCTTTCATTTCCTGGGAAGTTCCACAATTAAACTTATTAACCTATGTTAATATTGCTCTAATTGAGTGATTAACAGGATGAAATTGGCAATTTGCCCTTATGAGGAATGTACCAAGCCACAAATAAACAGCCATACACCACAGAAACAGGCCCTTTGGCCTCACTTGCTATGCCCATCTAGTCCCAATTGCTAACATTTGACACATATTCCTCTAAACATTTGTAAATATAAAATTAAGAGAAGGCAGGGGCTTGGAGGTGGATTGGTAATCTGCTATCATTTTCCACATGTGACAGGTTGTTGAACCAATGTCAGTATCCAACCTCAGGGCAATATCTTCAGTAATGAGGCCCTAATTATACTCAGTCAGCTTTTGTTGGGCAACTCGTACCATTCACATGGGGAATACAAGGAACTGCAGATGCTCGATTAAAAAAACCCTGGAGTAAGTAAAAAACCCTAAAAAAAGTACTGGAGTAACTCCGAGGGCCAGGCAGCATCTCTGGAGAGCATGGACAGGTGATATTTTAGGTTGGCACCCTTCTTCAGGCTGATTTCAGGCCCCCCTTACCCAGCCCCACACGCACACACAATCAGTCTTGACCCGAAACATCACCTATCCATTTTCTCCAGATCCACTGTTGCATCCACTTTTTCATTTTATTCACATGCCTGACACCAGAAACAGATGCTTTGCCAGTGCACAGAGGAAAATAATCAAGGTTTCACTCAAAGCTTCCTGCAAACAGTGGCTCCTGGGAATTCTTGGTTCACAACCTCTACAAGTGAGGCAAGGGAACTTGGAATGGCACTGAGATACTTAAGGACATGTCCATAGGTACGCTAATATAAAAGCCAGAAGGAGCACACACACTCACATGTCTCTTGAGGTTTCACCTGCCCCCGTTAAGGGTCTCGACTCAAATCACCACCCATTCCATCTTTCCAGAGATGCTGCCTGTCCCGCTGAGTTACTTTAGCATTTTGTGTCTATCCCTTGTGGTAAAATTATCAGGTCCCATATTGGGTATATTAGTGTCCTCGGAACTGGGGTGGAGGTGATTACTCCTCTGTCTCAAGGAAGGACCCAAATAGAGGAGGAAGATTTCATCCTCCAACAGCATCCAAGTCTAAACATAAACCCTTGCACTACTTAAAATTCAGTTCAGATCACTGCGTCGGTGCCACTGGGCTTCAACTTTCAGAGGAAATGCCTTGTACATGATTATAATAAAATTGGTGCCATTGCCTGCTTATAAATGCTTTCATTACAGTAGCCTCAATCAGATTTTAATTAGTGGAGTGGCAGCTCTCCAACGGATTCCAAGGCATGAAAATGCTGAGAATGTGCAAACTTCTGTAATGGTCCTATTTATTTGAAGTTGATCTTTTTTTATTGATGAGCTTGACAATTCTTATTCCATGTTGCTTGTGTCTGCATTAAGCATTTATGTCAGCATTCTACATTCTACATTTTATGTGGATTCCACAAAAATTATTTTGGGAAAACAAAGTACAAAATCTGCCAATTAAAAATATTCTGTGCAGCCTTTTTAAAAAATCTCTATAGTAGCTACCATGGATATCAGGAAAACTTTTTATAAATTTGTTCCCATTTTGTGTAGAAACCTGTAGTGGGACAAGAGAGTGAGAGAGAGAGATAGGAAAACAAAACTGCATCATGCAAGAAATAAAGACTCGTTGATGTGTTTTGAAACTACCATTGTCTCATACTTTGGAATCACTTGAGTTGAAACAAAATGAGTTTCCACTCAGTTTTCAACATGTGTTATGAAATCTAATTCCTTTTAACTGCCTCCAAGTTAAGTGTGATCAAAGTTGAACACTTTTCTATTACAATATTTGCCAAAGATAAATGTTCAGCTTTGTGAGGGGTTTTTTAACTTTGTGATTAAAAGTTAATTATTTTTTCTGAATATTATTGAAGACAGTAAATTATTTATTTTTTAAACTTTTCTCATGATGCTTTTTAAAATGTTTTGGATATTATTACATTATCGCCAATAGAACCACATCAGGATGAGTGAATTCGTGATAAGATTTCCTGTATCATTTGCCTGGGTTTGTTGTGAGATTTGACAGGCAAGCATTAAGCAGATCACCTTTGGTGGTCTAATTACTGTGGAAGAGATGACATTGAGGCCGAAGCTAGAATTGTAAATAACTAATTCTAAGCTTCCCCCCAGTCTAGTGTCAGTCAATAAAATACTGAGTCAAGCACTTGCGCATCTAAACTTTATTTTGGAAAAACACAATAACAGTTCCCACTACTATATCTAACCACCGTGGGTTCCTTCCTCGCATCTGCCTGGCCAAGCCCTCCTAGCCTCGTTCAAGCAGATACTCCAGAAGGTCACGCAGTCCTAAGCGTTCTCCCAGAACATCAACACAGGACCTCGTGGGAGCGGCCTTTTATAGGTCCCAGAACCTTGAGGGGCCGAACCACAAGGGGGTGGTCTCTATACAGTCCAATAACAGATATCGATTAACACAGTACATGATAGACATTTCCCTAACCCAATAATACGGTGACGAACACAATGTATCTGCCAAAGTTTCTCGTTGCAAGTTAACAGAGATGAATTATGCAACATGTGCCTGGATATTCAAGAAACCCAGACAAGGCTCAACACTTAACCCAATCAACATCTAGCAAAGTAAAGCTTTGCAACAATATTTACAATGTGTTTGTCTGGTTTGCATTCACCCAATCCGTTTCATGCAATTTACACCTAATTGTCAGAATCTGCAGATGTTCCATTCTCTTCCTGCAACTCTTAGCTAGGCTCTTTACAAACTGGCACCATTCTGCAGCTTGTCCCATTTCTGCAGAAGGCACATTTAAATTGACCAAATGGCCTAGCAGCCCAGAAGCCTCAATTTCTGTGTCCTGGCCTCTCCAATTCCGCCAAAATTAACAGAATGAAATCATCTTTACTAAGAAACACAAGTATGTTTTTTGGAGACTGTGCATAATTACTTTTCCAAATGAAAACAGTCTGAAATGTAACTATCCCAGGTCAAAAGCAGTGCCATTCGATAGCTTCTTGCATTTCATTGGTCTTAGATTATGAGATTGAAATAGAAGATATCTTGTCAAGAATGGCTGGCATGCATTACTTTCACAACAAATATAACCATTCAAGTAAGAGGAATGTTGGAAATATCAAGTCAATTATTCAATCTACATGAAGAAGAGCAGAAGCACTCATGCCATGATTTGGTTAAGCATTAATTGTCAGTTTTTAACCTAAAATGAACGAGGTTCAGTTATTGTTTTCCTCTATTTTGAATCATAATTTGTGTTTTCAGGTTCCGTGGTATAAGATGGTTGAATGCAAAACTGAGCTGTAGTATGAATGTAGTCTAAGTAATAGGATAATTTATAGTTAAGTGGAAACACAAAACTTCCTTAATGAATTACTGACCACATTATATAAAATGTGCAGCAGCAATAACGCAAACATAAATAATTGAATTAGTCAAATTGAGTGAAATATCTTTTTGGATTAATTTGCTATAATTAAAAAAAAATACTTTCAACCAACCTGGTATATATCTCCTAGAGTTTGTGTAGAAGTATTAAACGGGATATAGATAGAATATATCAGGCACTGGGTGTTGGTGATATGGTATATTAGATTATAGGATTGGTAAAATGTGATATTGTGCTTTTGTTGATATCTGATAGCACAATTAATAGAACTGCTACCTCACAGCTTCAGTGACCCAGCTTTAGTCCTTTGTAGGAAGGAACTGCAGATGCTGGTATGAACCGAAGATAGACACGAAGAAGGGTCTTGACCCAAAACGTCACCTATTCCTTCTCTTCAGAGATGCTGTCTGACCCGCTGAGTTACTCCAGCTTTTTGTGTCTATGGGAAGGGGGGGAACCGCTTTCGGTCGCCTCCTCCACAGAGTGACGACTTTTTCCATGTCGCCTCCCTCGCGGCCCAACACCATGGATTGGAGCGGCCTTTCCCGGAGTCGAGCCCAGAGTTTCAGCAGCGGGTGCAGTGTGGACTTTTCATCATTGAGCGGGTGAACCCTTGCCGCGGTCACCAGTAGGGAGTGCTCCGATCGGTACAACCTGAAGCCGCAGTCTGCGGAGCTTCTAGCCGTGGGCGCAGCATCCAGGGCCTGGGATGCCTTGTCGGGGATCTCCGGAGAAGAGCTCCGACTGCAGGCCCGCTGCCTATAACATCCTGAAGCGGCGGCCTGCAGAGATTCTTGCCGTGGGCGTGGCGTGGACTTACCATCCGGAGCGGGATCCCTCGCCCGGGGATAGCCAGAGAAGAGCTCCGACCACCGGTCTGCGGCTTACAACATCTTGAAGCCGCAGTCTCCGGTAAGAAAGCGCTGATTCGGGACCTCCAAGAGTGTGTTCGACCGTCCCGACGAGAGGGCCTGTACATCCGGCTGCCCATAGCGGCGACTGCGGCGGTTTATGGCTTCGACCACGGGTGAACAATGGAGGAGGACTGACTGAACTTTGTGCCTTCCACCACAGTGAAGAATGCTGTGGTGGATGTTTGTGTTAAATCTTATTGTGTATTGTGTGTTCATTTTTAATTGTACCGCTGCTGGCAAATTCATTTCACTGCACTTATATGCGTCTTTGACGAATAAAACTGACTATTGACTATTGACTATTCTTTTACAAGTTTGGACTTGTTCTACCTTCATTCACAAAAGGAAATCGAAGTCCACCAAATGAGGGCTCCCATAACTAGATATTTCTCAGCAGAATTGGTGTGGGCGTTTCATGATCGAGATGGCCTAACAACAACCTCATTGTAGGAATGCTAGTTACTGTTTGAGTGCATTTGTAACTCAAGGCAAATTGACTTTGTGTTTAAACTGCAATTCCTTTTCCAAAACCATGTCATTGTTCTTTATTCGGTCTTTGTTACAGCAGAGATATTTGAACCTACCTTCAAATTCCATGCAAATAAACTAATTTCCCAGTAGGGGTCACTGGTCAGTAACCAATAATCATTCCCAGATCTTATTCCAAAGCAAATATTCCTTTGATTTTGATTTTGATACTGCTAATTTAGGGAATATCTAGTTTCATATTATACTCAACATGTCTTGCCATGTACAAAGTGTGAGACATTTATTTATGCATAATAGCATTGGGCCAGACAGATTATTTAATTATTTTAATCTAGATTTAACATGTTAAATATAATAGACAATTGGTAAAAGTCCCATTTACTGTGGTACTGAGATCAGTTTTATAATATTTCCAATATCTAAACAGTTAGGAGCCAGGATTCTGAAAGATAAATAATGAAGGAGGAAGCCAGGAAATGTTCCTGCTGCTTGAGTTGCTAACATGTCTCATTTAAAGAAAAAAATGCAAAATATTTATTTCAAATGTGCAATATGAGGATTATTGCTTGAGGAATTCTAATAATCTGGCACTGAGACAACTCCCACCATCTCCTTACACTGCCTGCTGCTTTCAGTGAAGTTGCAAAAAGACATATAAAAGACATATAAAAAAAAACAAATTGTGTGGGTTAATGGGAAGGGATGATTCCATGCAAATAATGGAAGACTTCAGCCATTCTACTCCATTAAAAGAGTATCTTTTTAATCATTCACATTTTCATCACAGAGGTTGAAATTATTTGACACTTTGTTTGCTTTTAACTATTGTGCAATTAAAACTAATCCCAAACTGTTATTGATGTTGTTTTCTGACTCGTGGAGAGTTGTTTTCAATTTCATAGGACCACGTCTGCTGTGTTACTCATTTTTGTTATACATACTCTTTATGTAACTCTTTATCTCGCATTCCATTGACAACTGTGGACTGCATTCCACAGATACTTGACCATGTAAGGCTGGACTCAGCCCATCCTTCACAGTTGCCCCCACACCAACTCCATGTCTGCACTAAACTTCACGTTTAGCAGCTCCCAATAATTTAGAGGTCAAGTTGCTTTTGCTATTCTTCAAGTTCCTTGGGCTTTTGGTTAAGATCAAATGTGGGTCGATCATTGTGGACACACATCTGTCGGAGGAGACCGAGAAGAAAGATGACAGGGGTTCTTCATGAGCAAGTGGCTGCCTAATGAGAGCTCAACCAGCTGAGACAGAAGTGGATCCAAGCTGAATGGGGACCAATCTAACACCTCTTTCCAGTTTGCAAATTCACTATGTCATAAATTCACAAGCTATAGGAGTGGAATTATGTCATTTGCCCCATCAAATCTCCTCCACCATTCAATCATGGCTGATCTCTGCCTCCTAATCCTATTTTCCTGCTTTCACCGCATAATCCTTGACACCCGTTCTAATCAAGAATTTGTCTATCTTTGCCTTAATAATATACACTGACTTGGCCTCATCAGCCCACTGTGGCAATGAGTTTCACAGATTAACTACCCCCCGACTAAAGAAGTTCCTCCTCACCTCCTTTCTAAAAGAGCGCCCTTTAAATCAGACTCTACGACCTCTGGTCGACTCTCCACCGTAGCCACACACTCATCTCCCTGCTACCTTCGGGTAGAAGGTACAGGAGCCTGAAGACTGCAACAACCCGGTTTAAGAATAGCTACTTCCCCACAGCCATCAGGCTATTAAACCTGGCTCGGAACTCTAATCATTAATATCCCTCCATCTGTTATTTGCACTTTATTAATTTATTAAGTCATGGGTGTATTTATGTATAGAATTGTAGTCAATGCCTTCTATGTTCTGTTGTGCTATGCAAAGAAAGATTTTCATTGTCCTGTCAGGGACACATGACAATAAACTCTTTTGACTTTTGACTTTGACTTGACTTTGGTCCTAGACTCCCACCTGTGGAAACATCATTTCCACCTCCACTCTATCTATGCCTCTCATAATTTTGAGGTCCACCTTCAACCTTCAAAAGTCCAGCGAGTAGAGGGCCAATGCTGTATAACGCTCATCATATGCCAACCCACTCATTCCTGGAATTATCCTTCTGAACCTCCTCTGGACCCTATCCAGAGCCAGCACATCCTTCCTCAGATATGCAGAAGGATGTGCTGTACTCAGTACTCAAAATGTGGCCTGACCAGTTCCTTATGGAGCCTCAGCTTATGTCCAGCATGAGCAGGATGGCTGCAGCTGCAAGTGTCTCTGGAGTGACGGGGACGAGGGGCTGGAGAGTAACGCAAGGGTTATTGTTCATAAGTTATATGAGCGTAATTAGTCCATTAGTAAAATCAAGTCTACTCTGCCATTCAATCATGGCTGTCTTTCAATCTATCTCAACCCCATTGTCCTGCCTTCTCCCCATAACCCCTGGCACGCTTACTAATCAAGAATCTGTCAATCTGCGCCGTAAAATACCCATTACTACCTCCGCAGCTGTCTGTGGCAATGAATTCCACAGATTCACCACCCTCTGACAAAATAAATTCCACCTCAACTCCTTTCTAAAGGTCTATCCTTTTATTCTGAGGCTATGTCCTCTGTCCCAGAGTCTTCCACTAGTGGAAACATCCACTCCACATCCACTCTATCCAGACCTTTCACTATTCGATAAGTTTCAATGAGGTCCTCCCTCATCATTCTAAACTTCAGCGAATACAGGCCTAGTGCCGTCAAACGCTCTTCATATGTTAACCCAAACATTCCTGGGATCATTGTCATAAACCTCCTCTGGACCCTGTCCAATGCCAGCACATCCTTCCTCAGATCCTTGTCAAGGTTCAGTGTGGACTGCTCCGTAGCAGAGGACCATCTGATTTACTGGCGGTTTCAAGAGAGACAGACATCAAGTGTGGCTGGAAGATCATTAACTCAGTGAAAGACATTCTTTGATCTCCTGGAAACCTGTTGGCCACCCAGCACAGCAAGATGCCTGCTGGTCAGGGAATGCTGCCAACTGCCTCATTCCAGACAGCAGGAACACATGCTGAGAGATGTACTGAAGCTTGTTGCAGCCAATGCCAAGTGTCTATTGGGGAGGACCATAGTCTAGGGTCCTACCGATGCTGGACTTTGAGGGGCAGAGTCTAGTGGAGAAACCCCTCAAACAAGGGAAGGAATATCACCAGGTGACCACATAAGTGGCAATGCATCTGAAGTAGGGTCTCGACCTGAAACGTCACCTATTCCTTTTCTCCAGAGATGCTGCCTGTTCTCTGAGTTACTCCAGCATTTTGTGTCTATCTTTGGTATAAACCAGCATCTGTAGTTCCTTCCTACATGAGTGGCAAGGGTGTTTTGTTTAAAGATAGGAGCGAACACTACTGAGTATGACACTTTTGAATGTGTAGACACGGATGATGTAGGCAGTTTTTGCATTGTATATATTTGTTTTTCCGAATACAGTTTAATTCTGGGGACAAAATTCACAGACATTCACTGGGCCTCAGGCAATGTGTGGGCTGCCCTCATCATCTTCCAATAATTCAGGAGGAATTTTCACTTTCTAAATGCCTCTAATGATCAGAAAAATTTAGAAACAGTTGAGAAAAATAAGCTTGTAAGTCAGGAGCAGAACTAGGCCATTCGTCCCATCAAGTCTACTCCGCCGTTCGATCTATCTCTTTCCACCCCATTATCCAGCCTTCTTCCCGTATCCCTGGACACCTTTACTGATCAAGAATGTGTCAATCTCTGCTTTAAACATACCCAAAGACTTGGTACAGGAATTCCACAGAATTCAAATATGCTACAGATTCGCCACCCTTCAGCTAAAGAAAAGCCTTCTGTTGGTTTTCAAAAGCTTCAATATCTTTTATCTTCCCGCCAATTGTTACAATATTTTACGTCTTTTATTTTTATGCTGTCTTTGCCTTCCTTTGTCAGCCACAGTCGCCTCATTGTCCCCCTTAGATTCTCTCTTCCTCTTTATAAGGGATGAAAAGATTCTGCACGTACCGAATTATTCCCAGAAACTCCTGTCATTGTACTCCCCCGTCATTCTTGCTCAGGCCCCTTTCCAATGAACGTTAGCCAGCTCCTCCCTCACACCTTTACTCAACAGTAATACTAACACATCTAATTAAATCTTCTCCCTCTCAAACTCAAATAAGCAATTAAACCACATAACAAAATAAGGAAAAATGTAAGCAATAATAAATTCTCTTGGACATAATTATTTGATGTAAGTTAATTAACATACATATTAATTAAAATGAAATCAAACAAGAAACTCACCTTCATTTTCATTTTCAAAGTTGGCAGCTCTTGTTTTATAAGAGGGAAACCACTCAGGACTGAGATGAGAAGATGATAAACCTTTGGAATTCTTTACCCAAGAGGGCTGAGGTCATCTGTATATCCTGGATAGAGATCAGCAGATTTTTGGATATGAGGCACATCAAAGGATATGCAATTTGTATTGGAAGGTTGCACTGAAGTTAATGATCAGCCAAGTTTTTATTGGCAGTGCTGATTTGAGGAGGCAACTGTTCTACCTCAGCCCCAGTGTTTTTCTGTCCTTTTGAATCGTCTGTGGTGATCTGCTGCAATGGTTGACGTAAAGCTCAGGGGGTAGATAGAATGTGTGTTTGGCCCATCATCTCAGATTATGATAGAAACCCTGTGGATTTAAAGGCAAGTCCACTGACCGACTGTGAGGCCAAGTGCAGCCCCATTCAATCTCCACTGTGTTCTGCACAGCATTACAGTGTGTAGTCACAAATGTCCAAAATGTAGTAATGTGCACACTGCGGCTAACTGGCACTTCTCTATGGACTTATTGGCTAATCATCAGTGCAATCTGTTTCATTGACAATGTGTTAAAGAAGGAACTGCAGATGCTGGAGAATCGAGGGTTACACAAAAAACTGGAGAAACTCAGCGGGTGCAGCAGCATCTAAGGAGCGAAGGAGATAGGCGACGTTTCGGGTCGAGACCCTTCTTCAGACTGAAGAAGGGTCTCGACCTGAAACGTCACGTATTTCCTTCGCTCCTTAAGGGCCTGTCCTACAAGCATGCAACTCTATGCAATGAATGCGATCAAACTAGAAGCGGGGGCCGCGCGGAGGTCGGGTGATCCCCTGTACAGGGCCGTTCCCACCAGCGTGCGGCAAGCACGACCAAACCGGCAGCAGGGGCCGCGCGGAGGTCGGGTGAGTGGCGCAACGCGGCGCAAAGTGAGGAAAACTTGGAGCGAAGTCTAAGGTAAGTTCGCCAGGACAGAGAGGAGCACACAGAGAGGGGCACAGAGGCACACACACACAGAGGGCCATGGAGCCACACACATAGAGGGTCACGGAGGCACCTACAGATAGGTTCACAGAGGCACGATGTCGGGGCGGTGTGTAATGCGTCAAGGCAACTGCGAGCCGACAAGCCGTTGCCGCGCGGAATTTTTGAACATAGTCAGTTTTTCGGAGCCCCGCGCGATGTCGGGAAGAACTCCGCACAATTCTGCATGGCTCCAGTGATCGAAGTGGGACCGGCCCCGCGACGCCGGATGGCTCAAGCGACCACATTAGGTCGCGCTAATCGCATAGAGTTGCATGCTTGTAGGACAGGCCCTTTAGATGCTGCTACACCCGCTGAGTTTCTCCAGCTTTTTGTGTACCCTCATTGACAATGTATTATGCTGGTGTCAATGACGTATAATCCAGATAGACTCAGGATATATTGGAATACTTGGCAGATCCAGTAATATCTCTGGGGAAAGAAATAGAATTAAAGTTTCAGTTTAATGACTATTAGTCAGAATATTGATGAGTCCTCCATCTGAAATGTGAAATGACCTGCTGAGTATTTCCAGCATTTGTAGCATTTTGATTCAGCTTTGTTATACAATGTATATCTCTCACATCTGACTCCCTAAAGGGCCTGTCCCACTTAGACAACTTTTTAGGCGAGTGCAGGAGACTCTGCGATGATCGCCACATGGTCGCCACATGTTCGCTGGTGGTCTCTGGTGAGTCTCTTTCATGGTCGCAAGGAGTTCCCGCATTCTGGAAACTAGTCACGGCCTCAATATGGTCGCAGCAAATTTTTCAACATGTTTGTCGCCATGGATAATCCTGTAGACGTAGGTGCAGTGGTAGTGGGGTCGCCATGTAGTTGTAGGTAGTCGAGGTAGTCTTAGGTAGTTTTAGTTAATCTCCTTTGCTGACCGGGCATTTTCATTGGCTCATTGGGGGAAAAAAAACGTAAGCACGGGTTTTCAGAAGGAAGGAAAACCGACCGGTAATGTTAAATGCCCGCGTAACTTCACAGCTGTGTATCTCTTGCTTATTAAAAGTTGTCTGGCTTCTTAAAAGTGTCTTCAATCCTTCTCCCCTCCCACCTGCTCTTTTAAAGGACTTACCGTACACCGTGCTAGCTGTTTTAACCTTCCTGTTCATCGCGGTGTTTGTCTGTACCTTGGCTTTACACAGTATGAATTTCAGACAGCGCTCACACACTTTCCCTGTCCTCCATTTGTGATGTGTTTGTATGGGTGTTCCATTCTTGACACTCGCCGTTCCACTTCCCGGTTTTTCAGCGAGTGCTGCGAGCTTGACACTCACCGGCAGTCCACTGAAAAATCGCCTCAGTGGGACAGGCCCTTAACTCATTTCACCATTGCCATCAGGAGGAAGGTACAGGAGCCTGAAAACTGTAACGTCCAGGTTCAGGAACAGCTTCTTCCCTCCAGCCATCAGGCTATTAAACACAACAACAAATAAGCTCTGAGCTCTGAACTGCAAATTACTATATTATTATTGCACTATATTTGTTATTTATTGAAAAATATATATATCTTTCCCCATTATGTACTATGTTTACATATTCACATATTCTGTTGTGCTGCAGCAGGTAAGAATTCTATTGTCCCATCCAGGACATAGGAAAATAAAACACTCTTGACTTGACTAATATGGACCACTGATATGGTGCTGTGTATTTCAATATAACCATATTGGACTACCCCCATAGCTCTCAGTGTGAATTGATACAGTATAGAAACTAAAAGAAGCAAAGCACAACAAAAGTGCCAGTGAGTTCTTCAAAAATGATAATCCCGTCCTTGGTTCCTGTTCAGATTCTGGCACTTTTTAATACTTTCTCACACCACGTTCGAGATAATTGATGTTGTTTATATTTTGACTTCCATTGCAGGGATGTCGTGCTGAAGCTCCTTCAGTATGACGCCTCCACCAACGTTGCGGATAACAAGGGCTGCTTTCCTCTTCACTTGGCTGCTTGGAAGGGAGACATGGACATTGTAAAAATTCTAATCCATCATGGGCCTTCCCATTCGCGAGTGAACGAGCAGGTGGGCTTGCTTTTCTGTTTGAAGTATAATACATTTATAAATGCAGAATGGCGAGCAATCTTCCGAGTTTATCATTGGAGACACGTGAAATACTTATATTTGATATGTTGAGCAATATATATTCTTTAATTGCTGTACTTTGGGATGCTTAAACTTATTTATGTGACAATTCTCAGGCTTTTCAACAAAATTAAATATTTTTAATTGAAAATGTTAGAATTTCGTCTAGTGGAGTTGAAGCTATTTATTATATTGTTTGTTATTATGAATAATCTCCCCCAATTGGACTACATTTTATGTTCTGTGAAAACCAATAGGTCATCTATTTGGTCTTCCCGTGTGACTGTGGTAGTGTGATGATCACATGGAATTAATAGGATTTTTTTTAAGCACTGGTTCATTAATTTTCTGTCTGATTGCTTGTACCAATTTATGCTATTGATTAATTTAGTTTGTTGTAAACTCACTTGTGCTTTTCATGTGCACCACCACCAGATATATTTCTAGACCTATATTTGGTTTTGATATATTGAAATATCATTCGTGAAAGCAGGGATTCAATGGAGTACGTTGCTTAATATTCTCCAATCACAATAATTGATGCTGAAACAATTAATGGGAATTATTTTCATTTTGTATTTTATTTGTTGATCAATGTATTTCTGTGCAGTCTGTGCCTCAGTCCATGTTATTGTCCTGATTGTTAATATTCCTTTGCATGGTTTCCATTTGTCAACTTGCATCTGGTCAACATATTTCATGTTTTTTTAAAGAAATATACAAAATACTGGAGTAACTCAGTGGGTTAGGCAGCATCTCTGGAGAACATGGATAGGTGACATTTCGGATTGGAACCCTTGTTCAGACTGATTGCAGGGGGAGGGTGGGACTTTGTAACTATAGATCACTCACTCCTAGTATTGGATTAAAGCCATAATATCTGACTCAGAATGAAAATAGTAAATGATTGGAGACACAAGGTGCTGGCAATTTGAGCAAAAATCGAAGGCTGCAGGAACTCAGCAGGTCAGGCAGCATCTGTGGATGGAAACAGAGGGCCAGCAGATGCTGCCTCATCCACTGAGTTCCTCCAGCAGTCTGTTCTTTTGCTAGTAAATGCTAGTAAAAGAAGTTCAGCCTCTTTTGGCAGTTGGTATAAGATTTTAGGTGTCAAATTCAGGATTAGTTTTCGTTCAAAGATTCGGAAACACTGCAAAACCTTGTAATGCTTACGTTTGTCAATTTTAGGGCACATTTGCCACTGGGTGATTAAGCCAATGGCAAGATTGGAAATGAAGGACATTTTTGTTCAGCAAAAACAAATGCGGTTCTCATTTTTTCTTTGACTCGACAATGAGCTTGTCATCTCCAATGATTCTGTTTCCATCAACAACTTCATAATAGTTTGAGCAAAATAAGTTAATAAGATAATGCAAGGTGAATGGAACAGAACAGTTTTTTGGCGTAGGCTTAATAGTCGTAGAATTATGATTTTTCTTCTGGTTATGATTATACTCACGATGCCTTGGTATGCATTAATTATTGCGTATTAATACACAAGGTTGCAGAATGAAACATGAAACCTACAAGCTTTGAACAGAATTTATAACTTAATTTGGCTAACACCTTGTAATTTCCTCCCATGCCCTGTTTACCAGGAAGTGTTCAAAAGTTGGGGAATTTACTACTGTACTGGTACGTCCATAAGTGCAACAAACATAAACAGATTTTGCCAAAATGTGAGAATGCCTTCTCCTCATCTGGCTTCATTTAATCAACAGCCACTCCAACTTAACAAATTATTTCCTTTCGTCCTTCTTGGCATCCTTTTGAAAACAGGCAAAGCAAGAACAGTTAGCTTGCTGATCCATGTTTTGGAACAATACTTTGTGCTTGAACATTCTGTACAACTCGCCCAAAATAACTGCGACAAAGTCTCAGCAGATTCTCATCAAACTCAATGAGCCAACTTTCTCTCATCAAAGTGTTAGGTCAGCCTTGGGTAGAATGGAAATCATACATGCATAGGCTTTATTTTCCCCGTAGTGCTGATATGTGCTTACCAGCTTGTTTATAATCCTCACCATACATGTAAACTCTATCTAACATCTAACCAGCATGTGACTTTACTTCAGATACTTATCTTGTAATGGAGAATTAGATTTGAATCACAACAGCAATACTTCCAAACTGTATTTAGCAACATACAAAGGATAAACATATGATCACTATTACCAACTTTATTTGACACAAATTTAATATAATATAATGCAACCCCCTTTAAATCATTTAATCTGGGCTGATCTAACTTGCCCATTTCAGATATGTGTCATAACCAGGAAAATGCTGTCATTCATTCCTTAATGAAGCTGTTCTAATTCTCGAAAATGCCATCAGACTGACCCAAATAGGTTGCCAGCATTTTCTGATGTCAACCTATGAGAAGATTATTTGAATCATAAACTATCAGTTAAACTAATGACATTGGGCCAGACGATGCTTGTACATAGGTTGCCAGCAATCTGCTGCTTGTTGCTCAGTTTGCATCTCACTGCTGCAAAGTCTAATACAGAAGCTTGAGATGAACGAGGTCAGATGATACCTGATATGACTGTCCACTGGTGGACTTGCCCTTGAGCTCAGTGGTGGAGTACTGTTGCAGAATAGAAGGATCAGGGGCTGGAGAGAGCTGCAGGTAACCCCATTCACTTACATCATCCTGCAATAAAAAGGTTTATTAATTTTACTTTATTTTATTGTTGTTAAACACTTGCTATAACTTTGAAGTTTTAAATTATTTTTTTACCTTTTTTAGATAATTTAAATATTTTTCAATCCTCTTTAAATATCTCCTCATCTGGCATTTACAGAAGTTCTTAAAACCCTTGAAAGTGGCCAGTTATCAAAGGGCACCAGAGGTTTGGGATCTGACACCAAGTGCTGCTCAAAGTACAGATCCTGCTCTGCCTCTCAATTATGGATTTTCATTGCCAATGGCATTGTTATCTGGAGAGGTTTTTAGTGGGAGCAGTGGCAGGCAAAGTCAAGCAGACACCTTTCCACATGACAATCTAGCTCTCTGAACTTTAATTAAGAGCTCACATTGCAAAGACCATCATACATCATGAACAGAAAATGATTACAGTTTGCCCACCTTTCCTTCAGGAAAGGTCACAGTAAGATGTAAAAGAAGAGAAAAAATACCATTATTTTCTTACATTTTCCAGTGACATAAAATGAATTCATTCATCCCAATGAGTCTGTACTAGAGTCGGAGCATTCCCATCATTCCCCCCATTTCCCGCAACCTTTTCACACTTGCGTGACCATTAACTCCCACCAATTCTCCTATCACTCACCTACAGCGTGGGTCATTTACAATAGCTCTTTAATTTATCAACCAGCACATCCTTGAGATCTGGTAGGAAACCGGAGCATCCGGAGGAAACCCACATGTTTACAGCGAGAATAGGCAAACTCCACACAGTCAGAATCAAATCTGAGCTATGTGGCAGCTGCACTAAATGCTACACTATCTTGTATAAGTCAGATTGTGTAAGTGCAGGCAGCACGTTGACATCTATATGAAGCAAAATATCAATAGAAAAAAGGGCCAATTTCAGAAATACGCTGAGAAACTCCTTAATGATTCTCTAAGGTAAAGAATGCCCAGTATACTGAAAAGAAAAAAAACTGGATCTATATGCCACAACTGATAGATGGATTATATAAAATTAACCTGTGATTACAGGATCATTTATCAATTCATGTTTTGATCATAGAATTATAAGAAACAATTTTCCTGTGTCTGAACTGAGTGATTTGGGGATTTTTTTTGTGCTGAAAATAAACAAAATAAATATAATCGCATGGAAAGTTCCTAAATTTCCTAAATTAACCAAAGTGAAACAAAATATTCCAAATTCATAAGGCTTGAGTATATTAGCAATATTGTGCATATCAGATGAGAACTCTATATACATGCAATAAAATCACCATACACAAAGCAGAATTTCAACAAATAATATTTTTCATATTAAATGTGAAAATATTTTAAGCCAACATCAGAAGTAGGAAAAATGTCATGAATATCGGTATAGTTTATAATTTGCAGACAAATACAAGGGACATAATTTTTCAGCGTTGGTGCGATAGCTTTATGCTTGTCAGGTCTCATTTTTCAGTCTGTAGAAGTCAAGCCACAGTGGGATTTGTTGGATGGATGCAGAGGAGCTGTGCTACCACCCACAAGCATGCAGTCTCTCGCGGATTATTTTATCAAAATTTATCATTTTCTTTGCATAAAAATCTGGTTAATTTTATAGTGGACAACATACTTTGAAGGTCGTTACTTGCAAGGTCTCTGGTTAATGAAGCAAACAATAGCTGCACTTCACGCTAAAGTATTGTTAACATGCAGTATCCATCCTAAAATACTGAATGCTCCAGGTCAATTAGATTATGAGACGATATGAGATCATTAGACTTTTAAATCCTTTCAGCTGATATTTATTTAATAAAAGCATTTGGGTTTAGGTTTTCAGGATTCAACATAGTAACTAGGTTTTCTTCCCTGAAGAAATATTCTGAAATATTTCCTAAAGGAATTGTTTTTAACAGTTTTATTTGAAAGCTTGGGTATCTCTTTCGGAAAAGCATAACGATATGCAATTACACTGAATTTGAATATCTAAACAAAAAAATCACAAATCTGTCAATATTTGCTATAACGTGGTTATAACTTGCTACAGTGGCTAAATGGACCAAACTAGTTAAATCAGGAGATCAGAGTTTATATCCTACCATGGCACCTGGTGAATTTAAATTGTCAATAATCTGAAATTAGTAAAAGTACAAAGTTAATCTTCGTAATGATGACCATGGAAGCTACCGTAGCTTTACACGTGTTCGCTGTGCCTGCTTCAAAGTGCATTTTGGACGGAGTGAAGGTTTAGGATAGTGGATGTAATGTTAATCAATGGCCTTCTTTGAACTAAGTAATGTTGAGCTTCTTGGATAATGATGGAAAAACTTGTCATGTGAGATGCTCCATTCGGGGATGGTTTGTGCCTAGTGTCTTTGGAAAATATTCAAACATTTCCATGTTCCTCCCCTCCCCTCCCTCCTTTTCCCTCCTGTATTCAAACAATTGATTTATTGCAGGAGTACTCTCCATATAATGGCACACCATGTAATAACTGGATTGTGTTCCTGAAATTGTGAAAGTATTCAAATTTGCAGTGATATTCTGCACTACTGACTAGAATTAGCTGCTTGTGGGGGCAGGACTGAAATTTGTAAAGGAAGTTGTGGCCTTTTCAGGAATTGTTTTGTAAGCATTGAGAATTTGTTGCAAACATGAAAAATATTGTCTTTCAAAATCAATTATTTTTTGTTTAGTGTAGAGATACAACGTGGAAACAAGCCCTTCGGCCCACTGAGTCAGCGACGGCCAGCAGTCCCCTCACACTTACACCATCCCACACACACTAGGGATTTTACAGTTATACCAAGCGAATGAACCTACAACCTGTATGTCTTTAGAGTGTGGGAGGAAACCAGATCACTTGGAGAAAACCCACACAGGTCACGGGGAGAACATACAAACTCCATACAAACAGCACCCATTGTTAGGACCAAACCCGGGCCTGTGGCGTTGTAAGGCAGCAACTCTACCGCTGCGCCACCATGTCACCTTATATTAACCCATTCTTTCACCTTTATCGTGGGTCTTCAGTGACCAAGTTATTACTAACTGGAATACGGAGCACATAATTTAAGGAACTTGCAAAAACCTTTATTAAGGGTTTTTTTGTGCAATAACAAGGTCAAAGAACGATGAAGGAAAAGGCAGAGTCCGAGGTTTAGGTGTCACTCTGAAGAGGAGAGAGATCTTTATTGGCTCAACATATATAAATGGCTATAAAGGCAAAATGCAAACTTGCCTCAAACAAATTTGTCATGAGAAAGTTGTGCAGTTTCCCCCCTTCAGATCATCAAAGGTTTGTAAAGAAGTACAATAATAAGCTTACAACAGCATTGACCTTCAGAGGTGAATTGTGGGCCCAATTATTGTCAACTAAGTATTGTTTTCAGCTAAGCACAAAGTGACATTTGAAATTATTATGACAAAGAGCTGGCAATGTTTTGGGTGGGAAAATGTCAAGTTTGTTGAAGGTCTGTTACTCTGCTGAAAGCTCATCTGGAATTTACTTCCTTGTTTCCTAATAGAACTGTTGTTCCTGTTCTTTTGGCATCTTCCACTGTTGCAAGTGGTTTGGTGATTGGGAATTATGCATGCAACAGGAACATGTACCATGTGTCAGCAGTTTGATACGACACCCGAGGGCACAGTGTTTGCACCATTGCACTGTTTTAAACCCACTTTCTATTGTAAAGTATTTGCTCATTATCATTGTTGTTAATTGATGGAGGACAATATCAAAGCCTGCCGTTTTGCTAAAATTGCTAATGACCTGTTATTTCTGCTCAGTTGTTAAAAGATGGAATTAAAGTATTTGATTCAAGAGCACTTAAACACAAGGCAATAAATATTGGTTTGTCACTGACATCAACAGACCCTGAATGAATTAAAGATTATATCTCAGCATCTTCTGAGAAATGTTTCAAAGACAGGAGACTTGATTGGCTAAAATTGTAGTTGTGCAGATATCTGAAATAGCTGTGGGCTGTAAAACCTAATACCGATGTGGCATTTACATTTAGAACCATAGGGCAATTTCATGCAGTGCTGAATTGAGGTTCTCTCGAGGGCCAACACTATCTGCTCATTCAATCTCTGCTTTCTGATCAGCAAAATGTCTATTTGGCTCAGGAAGGTAACATAGTTCAACTCCCTCTTTATAGGAAATAGAATTGATATTACACTTTATCCATGTTGTCAAATTTATATTGCATTGTGTTATGTGCTGACAGAAAATGCTGGCCCTGCAGTTTCATTTACTATGATTTCCCATTAAGTGCTATTTTATGGATGTGCAATGCTTTGCTCACATCAAATGACTGGCAAATAACTTTTGTAACGTTTGGTATTTGTACTTATTTGAAATCATTTCTCCACAGACTTTTTTGTCCCCCTGAACTGATTAATCAGTGGCCATTATATGTACAAACATATGGATGAGGGTCATATTGTAAATTCTTATGTGACATTTATATAAGGAGAGGTTGAAGTCTGTGTCCATGCATTTGGATCAGAAGAGGGGTTTTAAAGGACAACCATATTTTTTCTCTTCAGAAATGGAATATAAAAAATCAAAGCTGTTTTGCAGGCTGCCTGTCATAGATAATGACCATTTTGTTAATCTGTATGGGTGGCACATGCAACGTAGCTTCAATTAATTTTTCAGCTGAATTTGGCACGGCTATCTTCTTAATCAGACATTAAATGAAATGGAGGATTTTAGGGTGATTTGGTATTCCCAGTGGTAGTACTTAAAAAAAACCTCTCAATTCTATTAGAGAATTTATTTAAAATGTAATCTTTATCTAGAGTTCCAACATAGTTTATTCCAAAATAAGCAAAAAAGAGGGGAAGTCATCATAGTCATTTATTGTTCCCATAGCTCTCAGTCAGAAGAGATCAATTTGACTGATTGGAACTTTTCATGAAAAAATTGCATCGCTCTTTTTTTGGGGGAAAAATAAAGTCCAAATTTCCTTGTTATTGAGATCTGTTTTCATTTACTATAGCCTGCCCCACAATACTAATTGGAACATCATTCGATAGATGGTTATTCTTCTACCTATGTGTTATTATTTGACCAACTGTAAACATGCTCCATCTATACTGTACATTAATACGCAAAATACTGGAGTAACTCGGCGGGTCAGGCAGCATCTCTGGAGAAAATGGATAGGTGACGTTTCGGGTTGGGCTCCTTCTTCAGACTGGTGTTCCCGATGGGGGCTCCTGCACATCAGCAAGACCAAGCGTAGACTCGGCGACCGTTTCACTGAACACTTACGCTCAGACTGCAAAGACCTAATTGATCTCCATTTTAACTCCCTTCCCCATTCCTATTTTAATTGTCTCCAGATTAAGCAATGTCTTGCATTCAAATTTCTCTCTGGCCTTAGCTGCTGTTGGAACAATGATATTCAGGTGTGCTTATGGTGTGAGCACTGGAGGAGCACAGTGTTCTCAATGACTGGTAGGATTGGCAATGATTAGAGAGGTGGGAAAGAATAAGGCCAGAGATAAATTTGAATGCAAGACATTGCTTAATCTGGAGACAATTAAAATGGGAGTCAGGAGTGATGAATGAGTGAACTTGTAGTGAGTTAGGGCCAGTAGTTGTGGTGGTGGTGAGGAAGAGATTGATGTTGGTAGCGGATGGTTTTCAGCTACAACTGCTTAGGGCAGTGTACAGATAATTAGATGTGACGGATATATTCATGGGGACACCAGCAGTAGCAATATTGGAGTAGGAAACAAGTACAGAGGATAATCTGACCATGATCAAAATCATGATCAAAGTATGTAGAAAGGCCAAGAGGGAAGAGGGGACTGGATTAATCTTGTTATAGGTTTATGGAGGAAGTAACAGCAGATGCTGGTTTAAACCGAAGATAGACACAAAAACCTGGAGTAACTCAGCGGGGCAGGCAGCATCTCTGGAGAAAAGGAATGGGTGACGTTTCCGGTCGAGACCCTTCTTCAGACTGGTTAGGTGTAAGCGAAACGAGAGATATAGGTGCTGGGGGAAACTTTTTTTCCAGTTCTTACCTTCCCGGAGATGTGATTGATTTTCGGATCACATTCTCCGGACTCTACGACCTAATATCGATGAAGCCTCCTTGGACTGTTGGGAGCCCCACCGCGGGGCGCGGACTTAACATCGGAGCTGATCCCTTGCCTGGGATCGCTCCCACCGCGGCCTGCAGACTTACCATCAAGGGCTCGCAGTCTCGGGAGAGGCTAGCCGGGAGCTCCAACGCCGCAGAAGGTTCGACCAGCCCCGACGCGAGGTTTGATCGCCCGGCGCGGGGGAGTTGACAACCCCCCGATGCAGGAGCTGAACGCCTTGACTACGCCGGCTACGGGAGTCAAGACCGTCCTGTCAACGGAGGGCTCGAGGCCCCCGACCGAGGTAGAACAAAAGGAAGGCCTTGAACCTTATTTTGCCTTCTTTCACAGTGAGGAATGTGTAGGACTCACTGTGGTGGATGTTCATGTTAAAATGCGTTTTTGAGTCTGTTGCTTTTAATTGTACGACTAACTTGGCCAGTGAAATTCCTCGTATATTGCAAAACATACTTGGCGAATAAAATCTGATTCTGATGTAGAGAGATAAAGAACAATGAATGGAAGACATGCAAAAAAGTATTGATGATAAAGGAAACAGGCCATTGATGGCTGTTTATTAAGTGAAAACGAGAAGCTAGTGCGACTTGGGTGGGTGGGTGAGTGGGATAGGGAGAGTTATAATTTTAGTTTTGTTTAGTGATGCAGTGCAGAAACAGGCAGATTATTGATCACCCGTTCACTCAGTTGCTTTGTAGCAAGGGAATAGAATTGTGGCAAGGTCTGAAGTGAATGATTATGGCCTTCACAATGTTTCATTTGCAGGAAATTTCTGTTCAGTTGGTACCGGTCAAGAAATCCTAGTTTTATGTTATCCTACATAACATAGTTCTCTGGTAGTTCTATGTTATCCCACTAGTTCTATGTTATTCCACTTACACATCAACTCCCTACACACTTGGTCCAATTTACAGAGGCCAATTAACCTACAAACCCACACATCTATGGGATGTGGGAAGAAATCAGAGCAACCAGAGGAAACACACGTGGCAAACAGATAACGTGCAAGCTCCACACAGACAACAGCTGAGATCAAGATCGAACCTGGGTCCCTAGCGCGGTGAAGCCGCAGCTCTACCTGCTTCACCACTCATTCAACAGTTGATTGAAAAAATTGTGAATTGTCATTTTCCAAAATAAAATAGAAAATTGCTATAAATAGAAATAACCATCAGAATATAAACAACATGGTTAAAACATTGCCATGACATTATCCTGGAAATTTCAAACCAGCAATTACCCTCTTTTTTTCCCTTTTGTGTGAATGATAGTTGGAACATTTCCAACAAAAGGGAAATTGTTCACTGTTCAACACAAAACATCAGCTCAAATGAATTCAGGAGGCTTGAGTTGCATTAATGAAATATGACTGGAATATGGTAGCACCTGCAAAGTAGATATCTAACATGACTTGCATTATATAACACCATTAGTATGAACGGTTTTTATGGTCACAGTTGTCATTTCCAGATGAGATGTTTAATCCATTAAGTTATTTTTGTTGATGCTGCCAATAGTGGAAAGTTTTTTTTTCGTTTAGTTTCGAGATACAGTGAGGAAACAGGCCCTTCGGCCCACAGAGTCCGCGCCGAAATCTGAAATAAAAACTAAATATGCTAGAAATAGAAATAGAAAGAAAATAGAAAACAAATGTAATGGAAGATGCATTGAGGGTTCTGTGTTGTGCCACCTGGTGATTAGATACAAACAGATGCTGACTCCCAGTGATGAGCAAAATGCATTTGGTTCTTTTCAACTGTAATACATTTAAAGGTTTATGCAATATAGTAATCCTTCATGTAAATCTGCAAAAGGACCACTTTTACTGCTGAGATATTTTAACAAGCTTTCTGCAACATTCAGGGTGGCATATTGGCACAGCGGTAAAGTTGCTGCCTTACAGCGCCTGCAGCGCGAGAGACCTGGGTTCGTACCCGACTAAGGGTGTTGTCTGTATGGAGTTTATACGTTCTCCCTGTGGCCACCGGGATTTTCGAGATATTCAGTTTCCTCCCACACTCCAAAGAAATACAGATTTATACCGATTCAGATTCAATTTTAATTGTCATTGTCAGTGTACAGTACAGAGACAACGAAATGCATTTAGCATCTCCCTGGAAGAGCGACACAGCAAATTATTTGAATAAATAACAATAGGTGTCCGGGGGGGGGGGTGATTGGCAGTCCCCGAGGTATGTTGTTGAGTAGCGTGACAGCCGCCGGAAAGAAGCTGTTCCTGGACCTGCTGGTTCGGCAACGGAGAGACCTGTAGCGCCTCCCGGATGGTAGGAGGGTAAACAGTCCATGGTTGGGGTGAGAGAGGTCCTTGGCGATGCTGAGCGCCCTCCGCAGACAACGCTTGCTTTGGACAGACTCAATGGAGGGGAGCGAGGAACCGGTGATGCGTTGGGCAATTTTCACCACCCTCTGCAATGCCTTCCGGTCGGAGACAGAGCAGTTGCCATACCAAACTGTGATGCAGTTGGTAAGGATGCTCTCGATGGTGCAGCAGTAGAAGTTCACCAGGATCTGAGGAGACAGATGGACCTTCTTCAGTCTCCTCAGGAAGAAGAGACGCTGGTGAGCCTTCTTGATCAGAGTTGAGGTATTGTGGGTCCAAGAGAGGTCGTCGGAGAGGTTGACTCCCAAGAACCTGAAGCTAGAAACACGTTCCACCTCCGTACCGTTAATGTGGATGGGGGTGTGCGTGCCGCCCCTGGACTTCCTGAAGTCTACAATGAGCTCCTTGGTCTTCTTGGAGTTAAGGGCCAGGTTGTTGTCAGCGCACCATGCTGGTAAGTGCTGGACCTCCTCCCTGTAGGCCGACTCATCGTTGTTGCTGATGAGGCCAATCACCGTTGTATCATCTGCATACTTGATGATGGTGTTAGTACTATGTACAGGTGTGCAGTCATAGGTGAAGAGGGAGTAGAGGAGGGGGCTCAGCACACAGCCCTGTGGAACGCCAGTGTTCAGGGTGAGGGTTGAAGAGGTGTGCTTGTCTAACCTAACAGACTGGGGTCTGTTGGTTAGAAAGTCCAGTATCCAGTTGCAGAGGGAAGGAGCGATGCACAGATTACCGAGTTTGGCGATCAATTTTGATGGTATAATGGTGTTGAATGCTGAGCTGTAATCGATGAACAGCATTCTTACGTAAGTGTCTCTCGAGGTGGGAGAGGGCGGAGTGAAGTGCCGTTGAGATGGCATCCTCCGTACTCCTGTTCTTGCGGTAGGCAAACTGATAGGGATCCAGTGTGGGGGGTAGGCAGCTTTTGAGGTGTGCCAGGACCAGCCTCTCGAAGCACTTGGTGATGATGGGGATAAGTGCAACTGGGCGGAAGTCGTTGAGGCTTGCCGCAGTGGAGTGTTTTGGCACTGGCACGATGGAGGTGGTTTTAAGGCACGTGGGGACAACTGCCTGGGCAAGTGACAGGTTGAAGATATCAGTCCAGACGTCTGCCAGCTGCGCCGCACAGACCCTGAGCACGCGCCCGGGGATGCCGTCAGGGCCAGCAGCTTTACGTGCATTAGTCCTACTCAGTGCCACGTATACGTCGTAGGGGGTGAGTGTGAGGGGTTGGTGATCGGCAGGTAGCACAGCCTTGATGGTTGTCTCTAGATTGTCCTTGTCGAAGCGGCCATAGAAGTGATTGAGCTCCTCAAGGAAGGAGGCGTCGCTGGATGTGGGGGTGGTGTTGGCGGGTCCGTAGTCCGTGATGGCCTGGATGCCTTGCCACATGCGTCGGGGGTCGGAGTTGTTGTTGAAGTGCTCCTCAATCCTGAGCTTATGGCAGTGCTTGGCCTTCTTGATGCCCCTCTTCAGGTTAGCCCTGGCTGAACTGTAGGCTCGAGCATCGCCTGACCTGAAAGCGGTGTCCCGTGCTTTCAGCAGTAGCCTGACCTCGCTGTTCATCCATGGCTTCTGATTCGGGAATATGGTCACCTGTTTGAGGGAGGTGACACTATTGATGGTGGAGTTTATAAAGTCCAGAACAGAGGATGTGTAGGAGTCAATGTCCGTGTGGGAGTCAAGGGTGGCCTGGGCTGCAAACGCCTTCCAGTCAGTGTTTCCAAAACACTGCTGAAGTGTGAAGTCCGCTTCCTCTGACCAGACTTTAACTGTCCTCACAGTTGGTTTAACCCGTCTGATGAGTGGGGAGTACTTAGGGAGCAGGAACAATGAGATGTGATCAGACTGACCAAGGTGGGGGAGGGGGATGGCTTTGTAAGCTTCAGCCACGTTGGTGTAGACTTTGTCCAGTGTCTTGTCTACTCTAGTGGGGAAGGAGACATGCTGGTGGAATTTGGGGAGTACAGTCTTCAGGCTAGAGTTATTGAAGTCACCCGCAACAATGAAGGCTGCCTCGGGGTTGTGTGTCTGTTGATTGCTAATGGCAGTATGCAGCTCTTTCATTGCAAGCTTGGCATTAGCATCAGGAGGGATATAGGCTGCAGTCACAACAGTGGAGGTGAACTCTCTGGGCAGATAGAACGGTCTGCATCTAACCAAGAGGAACTTAAGGTTAGCTGAGCAGTGACTCTCGATGATGGTGGAGTCCGTGCACCATGCTTTATTTACATAAATGCACAGACCCCCACCTCTGGTCTTGCCGGAGTCTGATGTCCTGTCCGCTCGGAGTAAGTGACGCCCCGATAGCTGGATGGCGCTGTCAGGAACGTCAGTGTTCAGCCAAGTTTCCGTGAGGATCAGGATGTTGCAGTCCTTGATCCGGTTGTGGGAGGTGATCCTTAGCCGGAGTTCGTCCATTTTGTTTGCCAGTGAGCGTACGTTGGCGAGGAAAAGGCTAGGAATCGCTACCCTGTGCGGGGCTAGCTCTAACCTGGCCTTTAACCCCCCTCTGCGTCCCCGGCGGTATTTACGTCCGCGTCGCCGTCTGTTGGTGCTTCTGGTCGGCCGAGCTGGCTTGGTGCGCGCTGGTGTTCTACCGCTCCGTTGCACCGCGTCTACATCTACGTCTCCGTGGCTCCGCAGGCGGTCTTCAGCCCCACGGCTCTGCTGATGGTCTCCAGCCCCGGGGCTTACCCCGGGGCTAGTTATAGGTTAATTGGCTTGGTGTAAGTGTAAATTGTCCCTAGTATGTGTAGGATAGTGTTAATGTGCGGGGAACGCTGGTCAGTATGGACTTGGTGGGCCGAACGGCCTGTTTCTATGGTGTATCTCTAAACTAAACTAACCTAAAATAAACATTGGTTGTAGCAGTTAGTTAAAACTCAGTTCCCATCCCCCCGCCCCAACCCTAACTCCCCCCCCTCCCCCCCCCCCTCAACTTTACATCAGAAAAATTGTACCAACCTAATAGTGGTTCGACTTCTAACTCCTCCAAACATTTCCGACTTATTTAAGGAACAGAAGAGCTGCTGCCCCTTAGAACCAGAGACCCGGGGTCAATCCTGATCTCTGTGCTGTCTGTGTGGAGTTTGCATATCTCCCCTGTGACCAGGTGGGTTTCCTCCGGGTACTCCGGTTTCCACCGGGTACTCCAGTTTCCTCCCACATCCCAAGGGCGCGCGGGTTTGTAGGTTAATTGGCCTCTGTAAATTGTCCCCAGTGTATAGTGAGTGGATGAGAAAGTCAGATAACCTAGAACTAGTGAACATAAATGGGTGTGGACTTGGGGAAATGAAAAGCCTGTTTCCTTGCTGTATCTCTAAACCAAATCAAACCAAACTAATAGTGAGATTAAACGAGAACTTACCAGTTCGAAGTTTGATCTTTATTTTATGAGGAGTTACGATGAGGGATTACGTGAAGAAGACCCCGCCTGGCGCTGGAACGGCATACTTCAAAGCAGCGGCATGAAAAACACAGAAACCAATAGCCGAAGTAAAATAGTAAGGCTCAAAATAGACTAGAACTACCAGATGATCATTTACATTATGAGGGTTGGGAGTGGAGGGCACGTAATCCCTCATCGTAACTCCTCATAAAATAAAGATCAAACTTCGAACTGGTAAGTTCTCGTTTAATCTCACTATTTTACTTCGGAGTCACGTGAGTGACTACGTGAAGATTTTGAAGCTCTGTGTCTTTCATGTCGTAAATTCATTTCATACGACTCTGTTTAGTCAAAACAGTAGTGAGTAAATAGTATTTTTAGGACATTGTTACAATTTATGTAATAAGTCCTTTAAGCATAAAAAAGAACAATTTTTTAAATAATAACCCCTCTATCTTAGGGGAAAATTACAAAATAAATTGATAAATGTTGTCAATGGTAACATAAATCGATAATATAAATCGATAATATAAAACAAAGCAAGCATTAAAGAGAACCCATTACTGTGTGTCCAAAACCTGGCACCGTGACAACAGGTTTATTCTAGAACTTTGAAAATCTCTTCTCTAGACCACCCTGCGGCCTCTAAAATTTTATCGAGTGGCACGTCCTGTACCTTTGCCACGGCTGTAGCTGCCGACCTAGTGGAGTGAGATCTAAACACATCAGTATCTATTTTTGCTAGACACAAACCATCCAGAAATAGTTTGAACTAAACCTATTGTATGTGGCTTTTGTGTGTTATTAATAACGCTTTCTCAGAACCTCTGAGATTTTGGTTACCTCAATGTATTGAGTTAAATGCTTAACCACACACAATGTTTCATCAATAGGATATGCTTTAAACATTACCTTCCTTCCAGTTCTTCCTGGTCTGCTTTGTTTGATCAAGTCATAAACATAAAACATAATGTTATCTGCAGTCACATGCATGCAATCCAACCGTACAACTGCAAAGCTTATACTCTTTTTGAGCTGATACCAATGCCATTAACTTTACCACCTTGAATGTTAATTTCTGCAAAGACATTGAATTAATTGGAGTCCATTGTTTAAACAAAGTGAGAACAATGCTAACATCCCAAATTCCTGTATATATGGGCTTGGGATGATTTTATTGAAATTCCTTTCATGAGTCGGGATACTAATGGGTGAGACCCAATGAATCTCGATCTGAAATTTGTCCTAAATAGGATGACAATGCACTACGAGCACAATTAATGGCACTATACTCAAATGCTCATCAAGTGTAACCCAGCAAGGAACTGTAATACATTTGAAATGTTTGCAGTATGATAAGATATCTTTGACTGTGTACACTTCCCATTTCCTTATATGCGACTTATATTGTTTTAGTGCTATTCCTCCAAGCTGCAACTATAACATCCATGGTCCTGTCGGACAGTACAAACTCTTGCAATGGTCTGGTCAGAACCTGCAGATTACATATGATCATGCAATGGATGAATTCCTTTTGTTACTGGTTGTGTCAACAGATTGTCGCAACTGGGAATTGTCATACATGGTTCAATAATCATATTAGCATCAATGGGAATCATGACTGCGTGGGCCAATCTGACACCACCAAAATTGCATTCGACAGCGTCTTGCGCTTTTTATTGAGACATTGCCCAATGAGACAGAATGGGGAAAATCATAAAATAACAAATTCCCCAGTGTAGCGAGAAAACCTCCACCGCTACTGCCGCTGGATCGTGTTCCCCAAGACACGTATTTGGGCAATTGGTGATTCAATCTAGATGCAAACAGATCAATGTCCGGCACTCCATACCGACTGACAATATTTTGAAATTTTGTGGATTAAACATCCATTCTGTATTGTCTTTAAATATTTGTGATCTTTATCTGTCACAACATTGTCTCTCCCCGAGAGATAAATAGCTGAAAGCCAAATATTTTTTGCCATACACCATTGGCACATCTGGTTTACCAGATGATCACATGATATTGATCTAACACCACCCATGTGATTAATATATGCCACAGCTGTGGTATAATCTATTTGTACTTGGACATGCAAATCCTTTAATGAAGGGCAATAAGCTTTTAATACATAAAATGCTACCAAGAGCTCCAAATAATTAATACCATATGTTTGGAACAATAAATCCTCTTGGACAGCCCATCTGCCTCTACAGCTGGTCTCATTATCCGTACCCCCCCCCCCCCCCCATCCGAGAGAACTTCGTCATTTTGCAAAAACACTACTGGCTGATGAACTAAAAGTTCTAAGCAGCTTATGGAACATTCTCAACCCATCAACGTAATTCTGATAAAACTTCCTTAGGCAATTGCATTGGCCTATCAAATGGCTTGCTCGCTGTAATAAGCACTTGAGTTTTTGCCCTTTGAAGATTTTGGTAATGTAGACGACCAAACTCTACTGTCTGGAAATGCTGCTGCCAATTTACCAATAATCTTGGCAACCTCTCGGATGGAGGGATAAGGTTTGTAAATCAGGTCTTGACACACATTTGTCAAATCCAACACTTATCCATTGGTAAAGTTACCAACATGGTAACTGAGTTAATCTCAAACCCCAGATATTCAATGGTGTGGGATTGCTGTAACTTAGATTTGTTGGATGGATCAGGAACCCAACTTCTCAAACAACTTGTAGTTACTGAGACTAATTTTCCACCTGGCTCCTGATTAGCATTGACAATTAAATGTCATCTAGATAAACCATAACGATGTACTTTTGTGCCTTAGGCAGTGCAAATGCTGGCTTAATCCTTAAAGGCAAAGCTTGTAGTACCACAAACTGTCTCATCCATAACTTTAATTACCTATGAAATTATGGTGAATTGGGACCGAAATATGCATCTCTTCAATTTATTGCAGCCATAACCACCTGTTGATACCTGCTGTATTGCAGTGTTGAATGTGTCCATTTAAAAAATTTTTTTACTGGACAATATATTTAATTGTGTGAGATCTAACATGATTGTACAACCCCATCTTCTATGGCCTGGGGAAAATATTTGATACAATTGTTGTGGATCCTTTACCTGTTTCTCAATACCTCCTTCCTCACACAAATTCTTACGTCTTTGTCAATTTGAATTATTCCAAGACTATAACATGAAGAATGATCAGGTGATTGTGTCCCAATGGATCCATACCTCTTCATTATCAACATTTGGAGTCTACCACCAATCTGAGGTTCATCCAAACATCCTTCTTAAACAGGATTAAGTTTTGTACCTCCCCAACTGTTTGACGAAATTACCTCCTTACCCAAAATATGGGTGTACATTCGTTATTTTATTTAATATATGGTCCCTAGATAAGGAACGTATCAGATTTAAACTGATAAGAACAGATACCATGCTTAATCTTAGCCAAAAAGCCGAGAAACGATTTGCTGGCTGGAAATTCTTCCTTATCATATTCCTGCCTCGGCTCAAATCAAATCCCTTTTCCATATGTCCAGCCTACTGGCCAACTGAAGGGTTTCATAAGACCAACAGTTTCTTCCCCTTCATCCATACTTAATTTGCTTAAACAGATTTCTCCGAATCAATAACCAGGAGTTTGAACATAGCTTGTCCTGTAAATCTTTGGATGTAAAAGAGGCCGAATGGCAATCTTCCATTTATATAATTTAACTCAAATAAGTTTGCAGAATAAACCTAACATATTTTGTTTCATTCTGAACTTTAGTCATTCCACAACTTCCCAGCTTGTCTTAAAAGACAGTGATGCCAATTAGTTTGAGGATTCTTTAAATCGTAATTCCTGCGCCCGCATAATTGCTGACATTGGCGCCCAAAACCCGGATTTACCAGGTACCTTCTTAAAGGTGTTTTAGAATGCTTCATGCATTATATTCTGTATAATTCCAATTTTTTAGTATATGTGCTGCCGAAGCGAGCACATGTTTAAATGCAAATCTGCTGTTTCAACCATAACAGCTTCTTGAGGCAGGTGAGAGACCATATAATTAACATTGGCCGCCAGGTTCCTTCCATGGCCTCACCGCCTCCACCAGGTATAGTAACTTTGTGCCCCTCAGACACACCTGGATTTGCATTGTGGTGGGTACTTCTGACCACAAACACCACTTTCAGGGTCTGTCACATACAGCCCTGGTACTCCTGAAACTCGTTCAAGGAGACTTCCTCCAGTCCATACCCAGGCACTGGGGTTTCAAATTCCCAATTCGAATTGGCACCATATTCACGATATGGAACCCCCTCAGGGGCTGCCTGGGAATATTCTGGGTACTTAGACCCTTGGTTGATATAATTTGGAGTATTTCCTCCATTAGAACCATACTTAGCCAATTTTAGGCTTACCTTACAGGATCTTTTAGAAACCTCAGGCCTTTCAAGCCTCTTATTAGTTTTTAGGCACTGGGTTTTCAAGTTTTGTTTGTGGAGCAACTAAAGGCTCCCTAACGGGTATTTCAATCGGCCACCGGTATCGGAACCGGCTCCGCAATAGTCTGCTGTCCCGACTTTTTACACCCCGGGACGCACGTTTTACCCGCGATTTTCTCTTTAAAACATTTTATTTTTTATTTTTATTTAAACTCCTGCTGGTTTCCTACCAGCCTACGGAGTTTTAAGAAAAACGCCCTGGAAGTAAAATAATTTTACTTACCTGCGGGCCGTTTCCTTACCGCTGTGCTGGAGCTGCGCTCTGCAGCTCTTCCTCTGCCGATAGCGTCGACGTAATGCCGTTCCAGCGCCAGGCGGGGTCTTCTTCACGTAGTCACTCACGTGACTCCGAAGTAAAATCTAAACTAAACTCAGCAAGTCATGATGTTAATGAATGTGCACCACTGGCTTGTGAAAACACAACTCTGACAGCACTTTGGAAACCTGACCTAATGCAGGGCAAAATTGTCTGGATGAATGGTGCCCTGTCCCGCATCACTGCTGCACAGTGGCTGGAACATGTACTGTCGACACAGAAATTAACCAACAACACGTTCTAAACCAAAATCCTCCATCACTCATGTGAACAAAAATGTTCGAAATACATAGGTTACAGGTCAGTTTGACCTGCACCCTGACCTAATGAATATTACCAGCATTTTCTGTTTATGTTTTCGACTTCCAACATCTGGAGATTTTTTTTTTCAAGGAGTGCAAATAGGCAGTGGGAGCATTTGACCCTAACAACAGCAATTGCTTCTCAATTGTACGACATTTTGAATGGAAATATTGGTTTGGTGCATCTGCTTTCAATCAATTTTCTTCTCTAGAAGAAGAGAAACATTAGACATATTCTAAAGTGACTGTCATATGGTTGGTTTGTCTCTCTTGGAACAGCATTGTCTATGCTAATTCTTGCCAGTTCCCTGCAGCAATAGCAATTATTTTGGTTGTCCAGAATGTAAAGAATTAGCCACACCATGTTATCTACGCTTTAATATGGTTCTTCTGAAGAGAATTTCAGAGTTAATTGAAATTATAATTGTGGGTTTTGGTTCTCCATTTTACCTCAGAGCTGAGAACTGAACCATCTAATTAAATCTTATTCTTACTCATTTACTCAAGAAAGCAGTATTCCAATTAAGACCGTTTTACTATGATTGCCTTCCAATATAATTTAATTATAAGAAAAAACAACTAGTATACTTTAGTTTAGTTTAGAGATACAGCATGGAAACAGGCCCTTCGGCCCTCCGGGTTGATTTTTCTTTAACAACATTTTTCTTGAACAAAAGTGTAATGAGTTCTCCATTGAAATACTGAATTGTGGTCTGCTGTAATGTTGTTGGGAGTTACACTTTGCATCCTGTATAGCAGCTATTAGTTGGAAAATATTTTATTCCAGGCCAATGGACAGCGAGAAGAAGGTTAATTGCAGTCCATTCACTCTTGTTCAGTTCAGAGATACAGTGCAGAAACAGGCCCTTTGGCCCACCGGGGCCGTGCCGACCAGTGATCCCCACACATTAACACTATCCTACACACACTAGGGACAATTTTTTAATTCACCTAGCCAATTAACCTACAAACCTCAACAAATTTGTCATTGCCAAAAAATCTAACCATTTAATATGATACAATTCTCATCCATTCCAACATGAAAGTGCCTGGAAATTAATATGGAGGGGTACAATGCATCACAACAATCCTGAGTTTGTATCAATCCTAAATAACAACTCCCAGAATTGGCATCTTGTCTAAGTACAAGATAACTGTTAGGATTCTCCAATGTAATCAACATTTGAGCCAAGGATATTAAAATGATCAATTGATTCAATTTTGGAACTTCTGAGTACAAATGAAAAGGTGGAAATATCAGGTTTTATCTGTTGTAAGTGATGTGGGAGTCAATTCCTGGTAACCGTCGTTCTGCAGCTGCCCATAAATGGCATATTCTGAAGAAAATTACTCTGCCTTTCAAAATAAATCAGATAAAAATATTGTTTTAATATTGTGCCTGCCCTCCAAGACAGAATTAGTGAGCGCACAAGTAGAGATTGTCAGACAAATACACCATGAAATAACACATGTTCGATACTGCAAAATACTGCCCATTAAAAGTAACGAGAATTTTTTTGCACAACCAGTTTTGCTTGATATCACCAAATAATTCAGAAGCAGCAATGTACTTCACTCCGTCAGTTTCATAGAGTAGTGATGTATTCCCTCATAGAAGTCTGGCAGAAGTTGTGATCAGCCCTGACAATATAACTGGTAGCATATTTACCTCTGAATTGAAAGTTACGCGATGAGTACAACAATCTAGTGCAGTACTGAAAGGCTGGTGTTCTTGTAGAAGCTTTATCATTTTAATGGGAAGTTAAAATGAGGCCCTGTCTCTTTTCTGATGGACAATAGAGATCTCCGGACACTATTCCAAAAATAAATTGGATTAATATACCTGGCAACCTGAGAAATGTTTATCCCTCAATCAACATCACTGATGCAGCTTCACTTGATCTTCATCACATTGCTTCTGTAGGAGCATATTGAGCATAGTTGCTGTTGCACTTCTGAAATTAGAAAACTCACATTCTTAATTGGTTGTAAAAACTTTGGCATGTCCTGAGATTATTAAAAATGCTGTGGTTAAGGTGATCTTTGTTCATTTAGCTTCTTGAGCTATAGCTTTAATGAAATGAGTTGTAACCGTTCCACCACAGGATTCCATTACATGTCAAATTCACATGTTTATTTTGTATTTAAATCAATGACTATTTAATCTTCCATCCCAACAATTCTGTCTAGTCATAAACAGTAACCATATAATTATCAACATTACAGTGCAAAGAGAAGTAACGGACCTAGTTTATGATACTTTTCACATGTGTCCTCAACTGACCCTGTCCTGTTGAGGATAAATGATTGAATATTATCTTTCATGTTCAGGTGGATGTGATTTTGTCATGTATTGGCTTTGCATTGTTGGTTAAATGTATACATTTCCTTTACAGCTTGGGGATAGTCAATTCATATAAAAATTGATGTCTGTCTGCATGGACCTTTCAGCCAGATTTAGCCACTAAAATGACAATAACAATAATGATATTAATGCTCAACTCGTCTCAGAACTTGTGGTAGGGAAGAGATGCATCACGAATCGCAAATACCCACAAGTTGCTGAGATCACATAAGCAGCTCACCCTCAATTTCTATGTCTTATTTAATTACTGTGTCTCTTCCTCTTTTTTGGTCATCGCTGCTTTTATGCATTAATTGCAGACAATATTTATCGAATAATGTTAACATTAGTAGTTATCAATATATCATTAGCATTTTAGACACAAAAATCTGGAGTAACAGCGAGACGCAGCATCTCTGGAGAGAAGGAATGAGTGACGTTTCGGGTCGAGACCCTTCTTCAGACTGGTTAGGGATAAGAGAAACGAGAGATGTAGACGGTGATGAGGAGTGATTAAGAACAAAGAATGAAAGTTATGCAAAAAAGTAAAAATGAAAAAGGAAACAGGTCATTGTTAGCTGTTTGTAGGGTGAAAATTAGCAGCAACATGGGTGGGCGAGGGATAGAGAGAGAGGGAATACAGGGACTACCTGAAGTGAGAGAAATCATTATTGAGACCACTGGGATGTAAGCTGCCAAAGCGAAATATGAGATGCTGTTCCTCCAATTTGTGTTTAGCCTCACTCTGATAATGAAGGAGACCTTGGAGAGAAAGGTCTGTGAAGGAATGGGAAGGAGAATTAAAGTGTTCAGCAACCGGGAGATCAGGTTGGTTCAGGCGGGCTGAGCGAAGCTGTTCCGCGAAACGATCGCCCAGTCTGCGTTTGGTCTCGCCGATGTATAAGAGTCCACATCTTGAACAACGGATACAGTAGATGAGGTTGGGGGAGGTGCAAGTGAACCTCTGCCTAACCTGAAAGGACTGTTGGGATCCCTGGACAGAGTCGAGGGAGGAGGTATAGCGACAGGTATACCTGTGGTTAGTGATGGAATCCCGTTGGAGGTAACAGAAATTTCAGAGGATTATGTTTTCCAGACATATTAGCATTTTAATGTGATTAATCTCATTCATTCATTCATTTTTCCTTGCCTGTTTTAAAAAAAAATCTGAATCTAATATTTATGGAGCAGCTCAGCGGGTCAGACAGCATCTCTGGAGAAAAGGAATAGGTGACGTTTCGGGTTGAGACCCTTCTTCGGACTTTTCAGATTTTCCCTTTATTTGTCCTCCCATATCTAATATGCCCCAGTTCATCCTACTGCTAAAAGCAATTCCATTCTTTTAGAAATTATGGTGAGAAAATAGGGAAGAACTGATATATTAGCCTAACATGTTTCCTAACAAGGGAAATGTTGCAAAAATAGAACATAGAATGTAATAATTGAGTATCTCGAAAGGAATGATATAAATGAGCACTCTGAGCATGGATTTATGAAAAGGAAATTATGTTTGTCTAACCCAAGTTATTTGCAGGTATAATTAGTAGAATAAATAATGGAAACCAGTTGATATATTGTATTTAGATCTTCAGAAAGTTTGTGGTAAGGTCCTACTTAGGGTTTGGTCAACAAGTTTGAGCACATGAAATTGAGGGAAATGTTCAGGTATAAATAGGTTACTCTCAGTTTGGCTGGTGGGGTACTGTAGGGATTGGAGTTTCCACTACAGAGAAATTAACTGAGTGGACAAGATGATGCAGATGGAATATGATACAGGAAAACCCACTCTGGAGTGCAACCTTGGAAAGAGATTGCAAATGAGTGGAATGCGGCGGAATCTAGATATTCTTGTTCATAAAACACACAAAGTGAGTATGGAGGTGCAAAACATGGTAAGGAAGGTGAATAGCATGTTGACCATGATCACGGGGTTGAGGTTTAGAGATAGAGTAGTATTGTTTTAAACCAGTAGGGTGCTATTGATGCCACTTCGGAAGTACTGTGTGTTCTTTTGGTCCTCTTATTTATTAAAAAAATAGATAATAGACAATAGGTGCAGGAGTAGGCCATTCGGCCCTTCGAGCCAGCACCGCCATTCACTGTGATCATGGCTGATCATTCACACTCAGTACACTGTTCCTGCCGTTTCCCCATATCCCCTGATTCCGCTATCTTTCAGAGCCCTATCTAGCTCTCTCTTGAAAGCATACAGAGAATTGGCCTCCACAGCCTTCTGAGCAGAGAATTCCACACTCACAACCCTCTGTGTGAAGAAGTTTTTCCTCATCTCCGTTCTAAATGGCTTATTCTTAAGCTGTGGTCCCTGGTTCTGGACTCCCCCAACATCAGGAACATGTTTCCTGCGTCTAGCGTGTCCAAACCCTTAATAATCTTATATGTTTCATTAAGATCCCCTCTCATCCTTCTAAATTCCAGAGTATACAAGCCCAGCCGCTCCATGCTATCAACATATGACAGTCCCGCCATCCTGGGAATTAATCTCGTGAACCGACGCTGCACGCACTCAATGGCAAGATTGACATATCTGTATTATGGATAGCAAGATGGAAATTAGAGGCATTAGAGGCATATATTGCATGCTGGCGCCGCCACTTTTGGTACCATTATTCAAAGTCCAGCCCGTCCGCGCGATGCATGTATTGGAGCAGTTCCCGTGAACCGACGTTCCTCTCCTCTCCAGGGGAAATGCCCTTGCTTGACACTGAGAAAGATTGCCTGCAACTCAGAGCAGCTGGCAAATCCATACTCATACACACCTCCAAACAGCAGGCCCAGTGGCTCAAACCACTAATTCCCGCTGAAAATATCACCTCGGCAGCAGGCATGCCACTGCACGTCAGGCTCTGAACACAAGGACTAACTCCAAATCATTAGATTCAGTCACCGACTCATCTGTGAAGTTATGCTATCAAGTTAGAGAAATTTAACATGTTTAAAAATTCATTGGAAAATTTTTGTAAAGTCAAAAAAATCATAAATCAGGGGTTTTGTTACCCAGGTCAGCCTGTAATTTCTTTCAGCACTATAACACTAAAGATGAAAGTAAACAAGAGATAGGTACTCATTTAAAAAAAAAGTTAATGGACCAAAGCAGAAAATTGTAAGTTATTATTGTATTAATTTATCACTTTCATTAGAGGAGACATGAGTCTTTCCTGGTTGGTGATAATCCAAGTAGGATTATTGACTGACATTAATGAGGTGGAAATTCTAGACAAGGTAAAAGGGATCAAAACAAATGAGGTGAGGTGATGGATGATATTTATCCCAGGATAGAAAGAAAGATGATAAATGAGACTTGAGAGGTTCTGACATTTCTGTATGAGAATCAATGAACACTAAAGAGGTAGTAAAGGCAGGAAATAAATTTAACTATTTAAAAAAATATATTGTGCAAAGGCACACCACACAGCATTTTTCATGTATAATTAATTACCAAAACTGTAGCTTTAGCAGTCATGTTATGCGTGGCAAGATCTCACAAAGTATGAACTAAATATTCAGTTTCTCATGGTATTCGTTGCGATGAGTGTATTAGTTGTGATACACTGGGAGAATTCATAAGTAGTTAAAGACTCATTGGTTTTGCCTTTTCCAATCGAGAGAGTGCATGTATCTGCCAGTTTAATCCTCACCAGTTTAATGTGAAGCAGATTCAAGGGGAAATCTGCAAATGGTAAAGAAATTGGTTAATTGATGGGAAGCAGTACCTAGTTAAGAAACTGATTATAAAGTGTGATTCATCTTAGAGGGTAGGCTGCAAAGAAGGGTGGGGGTGGTATTTATAACAAATGGTGGCCAACATGAGACTGGGACTTAAGTGAAACATTTGGCTGCATCTTGCCAGCTGTGGGTTCAGAACAACAGCCTCTCAGGCATCAAACTGAAAGAGTCGTGAGTGGACGTGGTTGACAGATGTGAAGGGGAATGCAGAGTCTGTCATTACTGTCTGCTGTTGTACTTCCTGTGTGGAGTCCAAAAGCAGGCTCCTAATATGCTAAGATGACAGATATTTTAAAAACAGTTGGCTTTGGTAGCTTTGCATAACTTTGGCTTATGTCAGCTTGTGGCGTTCTGGGGCTGTGCTGCTGCACTACACAGTCTGAGACCTCGTCACCATTCAGACCTCACGGCCAATGTAATGGTGTGAAGGACCAAAGAGATCAGCCTTCTGAATTCCCCCCCAAGTACGAGGGAGCCTGCAGGGCCATGGGAGATGACTGCAAGTAGTGGGCTTGATTTGGGAAGGTCCACCAGTTACTTAGCAGAACGATCACTAATTCAAAGGTTATCAGTAGTCAGAGACATCAGTGGTTCAATGGTACACAAAGTGCTGGAGTAACTCAGTGGGCCAGGCAGTATCTCTGTAGGACATGGAGAGGTGATGTTTTGGGTTGGGACCTTCTGCAGACTCATTGCAGGAGATGCGGGAAAGAAAGGTGGAAAAGAGGAGGAGCAAAACATGGCATGGCTGGGAAAAGGTAGACACAGGTGAGGGGGGGTTGATAGGACTGTTAGACAAAGCCCAGAGATGAAAAGACAGGTGTGAGGCCGAAAGGATAAATTGTGGAATTCAAAAGTAGAAAAGTTACGGATTGCATTGCCAGTGGAGGGGGAGAGGAGAAACCAGTGCAAGGTTAACCAGGATTTCAGGGGAGGGGAGTGTGAGGGGGGGGGGGCTGTTTATAGGTTAGTTGCCTAAAATTGAAAATAGACATATATTAAAAAATATACCTTTGATTCTGATATGATGATGCACAAACTAAAATACTTTTTGCCCAAAACCTGCATACTATGCTACAAAACTATTCTCTTACAAAATGGTTGCAGACCATTTATTTTGGTCCACACATCACCTTCACATCCTTTCAGTAACAGCGTGGCAAGCATTGAAGCAATTACTAATGTGATATACACTACGCTGGTGATTAAAGTTTATTTGCATCTAATAGGATAATAAACAAGTCGGTTTTGAAATGATGGAAGAGGCACCTGCAGAGCCACCATCTCTTCATAACCAGTTCAAAATAATCCATTCCTGATGAAGTGTTTTCTAAAGTCTTTCTGTTGTTTATGTTTTAAGAAATCTTTTGTTTAACAGGGGAATATCCTCTGTAAAGTTTTCCTGATCCAAACCTTGCTGTTGAAACATGGAACCTCATGTCCTCAATGCACAGAATGCCTATAGAAATACACACTTGCAGGAATGCTAATTAATAAGCGATTACCTCCACATCCCATCACTGATTTATTTTTATGGCACAGTGCTTTGAGTTGATCTGTGACAATGGGACAATAAAAACCAATTATTATTGAATAAGCTGGCAATTATGTTAATTTATCCTACTGCAGGCTGTGCTTGTGCACACGTTTTGAGGAGAATTAAAATTATTTCAGCGCAGGACTTGGCAGTTCAGCTACCCTCTGAGTCCTATACATCTTTTCAACGTATAAATATAATGCCTAAGAAAGTGCAAAATGTGAGATCATGATTACAAATGTGAATGGAACTATTAGGTAAAAAATAGACACCAATTGCTGGAGTAACTCAGCATGGCATGCAGCAGTGCTGGAGAAAAAAGAATGGGTGACGTTCTGGTCTGAAGAAGGGTTCTGACCTGAAACATCACCCATCCTTTTTCTCCAAAGATGCTTACTGACCCACTGAATTACTCCAGCACTTTGTGCCTATCTTTGGTATTAAACCAGCATCTGCAGTTTTTTGTTTCAAGATATTAGCTGAAAGAGTTTGGCAGAGAAAGCCATCCACAGCCTGAAAGATGCACCTTTGGTTCTTGTGTGTCGTTGTCAATGGTTGTAGGTTTCATACTGCAAACTACACTGGTGCCAAAGCTAATCAAGAGCCCACTTGGGGTCCACCAGGGGTAGGTGTACTGGTTGTGGCGAGCTAGAATTTGATACAATGTGAAGTTGGGGATGTGGGGAGGAGCCTTAAGGGGTGAAATCAAGGCTTAAACACTTGGGAGTTTGTTGGGTGGATGTGGATGTTGGCACTATGATGAAACTTGGATGGGAATTCAAAAGGAAGTTTGAATTCAAATACATCATGTTATTGTCCTGTGTTGAACCCCATCCTGACCAGGCATTATTAAAATATAATTGTGTCAGGCTTGCTCAACGACAGTCTCTCCCTAAGCAGTTATCTGCTGGAAATTACACGTCTGATGAAAGGTTGACGGAGAAATTGCATCAAGTTTGCAAAAGCAATTCTCAACAGGAACCTTAGATTATTGGAGAGGTACAAATGGTATTGATTGCAGATCCACACCAGAAAAACCCCATCAATTTTCACTTGCATTGTGCTGAGTAAACAGAGTGGTTCCTAGACCTTGGAAAGAACACTTTATGATCATTTACTTTGGATAACGTGGTGTTAATGTACTTATAAGTGGAGAGGGAAAGAGATAAAGCAAAAGATGATGACAGTGACTCAACATGATGCTTCTGTCTGGAGCCTGATAGTGCCTGCAGCAAAATGAATTACCATAAATGGCATTGGCCCTTTACTCTGTCATCCAAAATATGCTGAAGATAAACAGCAGCATTTCATTACCCATATACAATGCCACACTAAGTGGTAAATTGTAGCTCATTTTTTGTCGAGTTTGCAAAAGGCTTCTTGGTACACTTCTTCTTCTTCTTGCGCGTGGCGTGCACAGCTTAAGTTGTAGGACAACTTGTTCTATTTGATCTTATTTGATTGAGCACGCTAGGCACTAATTGGCACAAACTGCACATTAAAGCTTCCTATGTTTCATCTCAACGTGCTTTAGCATCAGGGTCAGCAGAGTGCACCTTTGTGTTCCACAAGAATGAGAGCCCAATGCTTGCTGGTCTGCATTTGTTTCTGATCCCACCAGTAGACCAGTTTCAAATTCCTTTCACTCTATTTTTATATCTCTGCAACCATGCATTCTCTGCAATGCCTGTGCACTCCTTCAAATTTGGTGCATTTTTTTCAATCCATCTGCCATTGGCAATCGTGGTACTATTTGGCTAGGTATAACATTTGGAATCTTTTGGTATATTTTTTCATATTTGCACCTGAACTATGCTGCTCCCCAAGACCCGTTACTTCGGTCAAACGTTCAATTAGCCACAACGTGATTGTGTCAAAAGATATTAACCATATAACAATTGCAGCACGGAAACAGGACTTCTCAGCCCTTCCAGTCCGTGCCGACCATTTATTTTCCCCTAGTCCCGTCTACCTGCACTCAGACCATACCCCTCAATTCCCTTCCCGTCCATATATCTATCCATATACCTATTGTTTTCTGTTTTTCCTCTGCTCTCCATCATCAACCATTTATCTTTTCCTGGTTAAAGTCTGAACAAGGAGCACAGTAATAAACACAGGAGTGAGCTATTCAGCCCCTACTCTAGCTGACCTTTTGCCTCAGCATTCATCATTGAGTAACAATATAGGGTCGTCGGCCCATCTTCTCCATGCCTGCCAAGTTGACATTTTGGGCTAGTCCCATTTGCCTGCATTTGGCCTGTAGCCCTCTGCACACTTCCTATCCTTATGTCTGACCAAATATCTTTTAAAAGTCATCATTGTATTCGCTTCTATAACTTCCTCTGGCATCTCATTCTAGGTACTTCAACATCTGCATTGAAATCCTTTGAATCCTTCGAGTGAAGGTCAATATGATGCTTGTTTTTCTTGAGTGCTTGCTGTTGCTGCATGTATCTAATTTTTTTTACAAGAATTCCAGCAATCCTTTGAAAACAACAGCATTGAATCCCTTGTTATTTAAAATATCTGCTTTTCTCTTTTTACCAAAGTGATTTGTCAATTTCGCACATTTCTGTACATTGGCCTTGTCTTTGATTATTTACTTAACCTGAAATCTCTATTTATCATCAGGAATGTTTGATATATTATACTAGTTCTCCTTATGCATTGCATTGATACAGACTATGAATATCTAGGGCCCTAAAACCCATCCCTGTGATGCCCATACCGAAAGCCTCCTTGTGATCTATTTTCTGTCCCATTAACCAAACTTCAATCCACAGCAGTACCTAACTTACCTGATCCCTGTGTTTGAATTGTGTTAAATAATCTCTTGTATGGCACCTTATCCAAATAGACCTTCCAAATTCAAATAGACACCATCCATTGGTTTAGCCTTATCTATTACGAGTTGCAGTTGAAAAACTGACAAATGAGTCGAATGTAAGTTTTTCTGTAAATGCATGTAAACTCTATCAATCCTATTATTCATTAAGTCTTCTGTTAATCTTCATTTAAATTTATTTAGCCTTGATTTCAAATCCCTCCTCTAACTCGCATCATCCTTTCAATGTACTTATTGCAAAAAACATGCAATGTCTTTAAGCTCTGACATCTTGATCATATGTAAATTTAACACCTCCATTAGTATTCCAAGAACTACTAAGGGTCCAAATTCCTGAGTTCCTTTCCTAAATTTCTCTGCCTCATCCTGCTTTTTCTTATTTAATGCAATCCATCAAACTATCACTCCAAATAAAACCGTTGGGTATCTATTCTAACTTGTCTTTAAATAACTTGGTGAAATATTCATTTGCTAGTGCTCCTATGAACTACAGTACCTTGTTTGGTCATCTAAATTAAAGGCACTGTGTGAATATCTTTTTAAATTATTATTTGTAACTGTGTTAAAAAACTTTGAATATTACAGCACATGGGTCGGTGCCAGTCCACAATTTCTGTGCCGTACATGATACCAAGTTAAACTGATCATCTGCTTGTACATGATCCATATCACTCCATTCTTGCACTTCTATCTGCCTGCCCAAAAGCTTCCTAAATGAAACTATCATACCTACCTCCACCGCCACCCCTGGCAGTGTGTTTTAGGCCCTCACCACTCTGTGTAAAAAAAGTTGCCCATTAAACTTTACGCCTCTCACCATATAAAACTTGGAACATTTTACTGTAATATAAGAAATGCAGGTAATTGTTGAAATAGTGAAACAGGAAAATAACATTTTGTTAATAAAATTAGGAATTTGTTTTGGTCAATACAGGAAAACATGTCACATGAAAGCATTGTAGAAAAGGCAGATATCCTTTTTTAATTAGAAACCATTTCTTTGCTATTTTGTCAGTTCTGTTGACTTTGTATTGTTTTCCATCAGAATTCATTTCCCTGACTTGAATTGTATGTTATTAATTTGTCTTACAGGTTCTAAATAGGTGATGATCCTAAACAAGTTGATACCAAAACAATGCAGATAGGATATAGAACAGAGAGTTCCTACAGCACAGGAATGGGCCTTTTGGCCCACAATGTTTGTGCTGAACATGACATCTAGCTGAACTGATCTCATCTGCCTGTATATGATCCATATCACTTTATTCATTGCATTTCTATGTGCCTATCCAGAAGCCTCTTAAGTGCTACTATCGTATCTGCCTCCTCCACCACCCTTGGCAATGCATTCCAGACCCCCTTCACCCTCTGTGTTTAAAAACTTGCCCCACACATCTCCATTAAAGTTTCCCCCTCTTACCTAATGCCCTCTAGTGTTGGACATTTCCACCCTGGGAAAAAGGTTCTGAATGTCTAAAAATTGTATATACTTCAATCAAGTCTCCCATCAACCTCCGACATTCCAGAAAAAAACAATCCATGCCGATCTAATCACTACCTGTAGCTGAAACCTTCTACTCCAGGCAGCATTCTGGTAAACCTCAGCAATCTCTCCAAAGCTCCCACATTGTTCCTGTGATGGGACGACCAGAACTGCATGCAATATTTCCAATGCAGCCTACCAAAGTCCTCATGGAGCCTGCCAAAGTCCTATGAAGCCATCATAACTTCCTGACTGATCAGTCTGAAGAAGGGTCTCTTCCCAAAACGTTGCCAATTCCTTCTCTCCATAGATGCTGCCTCGCCCACTGAGTTTCTCCAGCATTTTTTGTTTACCTTCGATTTTACCAGCATCTGTAGTTCTTTCTTAAACATAACTTCATGACTCAGTGTCCTTAGCAATGAAGGAAAGCATACCACATGTCTTCTTTACCTCTCTATCTAGTTGTGTTGCCATATTGTGAGCTATGAACTTGGTCTCCAAGATCCCTCGGCACGTCAATGCTATTAAGGATCTTGCCATTAACTGAATACTCGTTTCTTACATTGAACCTCCCGAAGCTCACATTTGCTCGGATTAATCCATCTGCCATTTCTCCGCCCATTTCTGCAGTTTATCTATAACCCAATGTTTCTTCTGATAGAATTCCCTACTGCCTGCAAATCCTTCAATTTTGATGTAATCAGCAAACTTACTCACCAACCCATCTACTTTGCACGTCTAGGTATTGAATTAATTAATTAAATTTATTGTTGCAATCATTTGAAATCAATATGTCTAACTAGTATTGGATAATGTATCTGGAATGGAGTGATGCACTCGTCTTTGACAAACCTCTGTGAATATTTATGAAATATACTTCAAATTGCTAACATCCATCATCCATCATGTTAAATAGTAAAATGAATTCCAATTGTCCTGCCTCTAGAATTATTACTGGGGAAAACATTAAAATTCTTGTTTTCAATAATGGGATATGCATGTTAATCATGTTAATATCAAGGATAGCATTTATTACTTGTCCTTTATTGCCCTTGGAAATGATTTTGGCGACATGCCCTCTCGAATCTCTGCAGTTTCCATAATAGTGGTATTCCTTACTACTGTTAAGTGGAAAATTCCTGGAATTTAACATACTAGCGAGTTCTTGGAATTTAATGTAGTGACAGTGAAAGAACAGCAATGTATTATTAAATCAGTATTAATTTTGGAAACGGCGATATTCCCATGTTGCTCAAATAGGTTTTGGCAAGTAGATTGCTGTCAATTTTGTGGATACTACTCACTGTAACGTCTGTATTTCCTTGATTCCAATATTGACGATGGAGATGTTGCTATTCATTCAGACCTGAATGGTATTGAGCTTTCGTGTAGTTGAGGTTTTAGTCATCCAGATGCTTGATCGTCACCCTCCTGGCTTGTGCACTGTGGATGGTCAAAGGGCTTTCATGCATCACAAACTACAGAATACTCTAGTATCTGGTGTTGGTGCCACAACATTTTTAAATGGCGGGTCTGGTTCATTTCAGATCAAGGGTAACTTTCTCAAATTATTGGCAGCAAGAGACTTGACAATGGTAATACCACAAAATGTAAAGAGGAGCTAGATTAGACTTACTGTTGTGGGAAATTGCACCTGTGGGGCAAGGATGTACTCTCTGCTTGTCAGCCAACACCTGAGCTATGTTCTACATTTATGTAAAGGTGTTTCATTACCTGGTGGAAGGACATAGGGCATTTACATTTCAATAGCACCATTTAGATTATTTTCAGGAAGGGCTTTATACTCAACAAAGAGTCTTGGAGTGGAGTCATTGTTATAACATGGTTGGAAACCATTTTGTGCACAGCAAGTTCCCACAAAAACATGATCAACTCCAAAGTATTGTATATTTACAATGCTGACAGAGGGAGAATGCTATCCAGGACTTTCAGGCTAACACACAGACTTCTCTTTTAATATGTCCACTAAAGAAAGCTCAGGTTAGTATATCCTCTGAATGAAAGTCATTCCAGCAGTGTGTAACTGGAGTGGAATGTCCACCTAGATTTTTACAGCTGCTAGTTTAACTACAGGTGGCCTTTAAACAGACAAGCAATCACTTCCAGTGACACTTGTGCAATGATACGCTGTCAAACAATGTAACACACAGCCTTCAGTATTTTTAACTTGCAACTAGACCAAGTGGGACTCGTTGGGTCCCTGTCACACGGGAGGGCTGGTCCCCAAACGCAAGATTCCACCACTCACCTATAGCCCCCAACTGCGCAGGTGCGGCTGACGGGTTCCCGTAGTGACGCCAGAGATCCGTAGTGACGAGAGTCACAGCAACCCTCCCCCAACTGCACGTGGGGGGGAAGGGGGAGCGACGTCGGCGCTCACCTCCCCCCATCACAAACCTCCCATAAAAATATATATTTTTTGTAAATGAAACCTCGCCCCTATTCCACCCTCCACAATGAAATGGGGACCTCCCCCCCAATCCCAACCCCCACAAGGAAAATGTCGATTTTTTTTTGTAAATGAAACCTTTGCCCTATTCCAACCCCACAATGAAATGGAGAGCTCCCCCCCCCCCCCCCCCCCCCCACAAGTGGACTGGAGCTGGGGGCAGGGGAGGGCTTGAGGCAAGGGCTGACTCAGATGAGGGGTTCCGAGCGTACTGGATCCAGGGGAGGGCTTGAAGTGGGGCGATATTGGGGGGGGGGAGCCTCTGGAGCTGGGGGAGGGCGTGAGGCGGGTGGTCGGGGGAGTGGCGAGTGTCCTGGGGGAGGGCTTGAGAGCGGGGGCTGTTGGCGGGGTGAGGGTGGGGGGTGGGCAGTCGAGCGTCCTGGAGCCGGGGGAGGGGGAGGGATTGAGGCAGGTGATGCTCAGGGTGAGGGCTACATCCTGGAGCCATGGAGGGGGTGCGGCCTCTTCCCACCCCCGGTCCCCGCACCGGCTCCAACCCCAGCCCAGGGCCCGGGGTGGCAGAAATTAAAATAGAAGGAAACTTACCGGTGGAGCAGTTGGGTCGCTGTTGTGATGGGATAAATAGATGGCGGTCTGAAATTGTGCAAAGGCCGCGCTGAGGACCCGTGGGGTATCCCCGTGGGGGCGGCGCGTTTAAAAAAAGTTTTAAATGTCAATAATAGAAAATATACCATCAATCTGAACAAAACGTGTTTAATTTACATCACAGGACAATGTTGAGTAAGGTGGGCCAAAAATAGTAGCGCTACCATGTAACGTTTTGGCGCAAATACAAACTGGACAAACAAACAGACAAACATAGAAACATAGAAAATAGGTGCAGGAGTAGGCCATTCGGCCCTTCGAGCCTGCACCGCCATTCAATGTGATCATGGCTGATCATCCAACTCAGTATCCCGTACCGCCTTCTCTCCATACCCCCTGATCCCTTTAGCCACAAGTGCCACATCTAACGCCCTCTTAAATATAGCCAATGAACTGGCCTCAACTACCTTCTGTGGCAGAGAATTCCAGAGACTTACCACTCTCTGTGTAAAGAATGTTTTCCTCATTTCGGTCCTAAAGGAATTCCCCCTTATCCTTAGACTGTGACCCCTTGTTCTGGACTCCCCCAACATCGGGAACAATCTTCTAGCATCTAGCTTGTCCAACCCCTTAAGAATTTTGTAAGTTTCTATAAGATCCCCCCTCAATCTTCTAAATTCCAGCGAGTACAAGCCGAGTCTATCCAATCTTTCCTCATATGAAAGTCCTGACATCCCAGGAATCAGTCTGGTGAATCTTCTCTGTACCCCCTCTATGGCAAGGATGTCTTTCCTCAGATTTGGAGACCAAAACTGTACGCAATACTCCAGGTGTGGCCTCACAAAAACCCTGTACAACTGCAGTAGAATGTCCCTGCTCCTATACTCAAATCCTTTCGCTATGAATGCTAACATACCATTTGCTTTCTTCACTGCCTGCTGCACCTGCATGCCTACTTTCAATGACTGGTGTACCATGACACCCAGGTCTCGTTGCATGTCCCCCTTTACTAATCTGCCACCATTCAGATAATAGTCTACCCTCATGTTTTTGCCACCAAAGTGGATAACCTCACATTTATCCACATTATACTGCATCTGCCATGCATCTGCCCATTCACTCAGCCTATCCAAATCACCCTGCAGCCTCCAAGCATCCTCCTCACACCTAACTATACCCCCCAGCTTGGTATCATCTGCAAATTTGGAGATGTTGCATTGAATTCCCTCGTCCAAATCATTAATATATATTATAAATAGCTGGGGTCCCAGCACTGAGCCTTGCGGCACCCCACTAGTCACTGCCTGCCATTCTGAAAAGGACCCGTTTACTCCTACCCTTTGCCTCCTGTCTGCTAGCCAGTTCTCTATCCACATCAATACTGAACCCTCAATACCGTGTGCTTTAAGTTTGTATGCTAATCTCTTATGCGGGACCTTGTCGAAAGCCTTCTGAAAGTCTAGATATAACACATCCACTGGTTCTCCCTCATCCACTCTACTAGTTACATCCTCGAAAAATTCTATCAGATTTGTCAGACATGATTTACCTTTCGTAAATCCATGCTGACTTTGTCCAATGATTTCACCACTTTCCAAATGCGCTGCTATCCCATCTTTAATAACCGACTCTAGCAGTTTCCCCACTACCGATGTTAGACTAACTGGTCTGTAATTCCCCGCTTTCTCTCTCCCTCCTTTTTTAAAAAGTGGGGTTACATTAGCTACCCTCCAATCCTCAGGAACTACTCCAGAATCTAAGGAATTTTGAAAAATTATCACTAATGCATCCACTATTTCTGTGGCTACCTCCTTGAGTACTCTGGGATGCAGACTATCTGGACCTGGGGATTTATCGGCCTTCAATCCGTTCAATTTACCCAACACCACCTCCCGGCTAACCTGGATTTCACTCAGTTCCTCCATCTTATTTGACCCCCATTCCACTGCTATTTCCGGCAGATTATTTATGTCTTCCTTAGTGAAGACAGAACCAAAGTAGTTATTCAATTGGTCTGCCATGTCCTTGTTCCCCATGATCAATTCACCTGTTTCTGACTGCAAGGGACCAACATTTGTTTTAACTAGTCTCTTTCTCTTCACATATCTATAAAAACTTTTGCAGTCAGTTTTTATGTTCTCTGCCAGATGCCAACAAACAAGATGAGAGTTTTAGACAATAGACAATAGGTACAGGAGTAGGTCATTTGGCCCTTCGAGCCAGCACCACCATTCAATGTGATCATGGCTAATCATCCCCAATTAGTACCCCGTTCCTGCCTTCTCCCCATATCCCCTGACTCCGCTATTTTTAAGAGCCCTATCTAGCTCTCGCTTGAAAGCGTCCAGAGAATGTAATTTAGTTTTAGTAATATAGAGTATATTTAGTTTTAGTAATTATATTTATTAAACTATATTTAGTAAACTATATTTTGTTTTAGTAGTATAGAGATGATAAAAATAAATGTATTGCTGTTGAAAATACTTTTATTTTTGAAAATCTTGCAGGGAAAAGTAACTTTGTTATTGCAAGTTTGAAACTCTTAACTTTTGTACAATGTGATTTCCTATAACAAGAGTTTCTTAGGAATGTAAATTTAGTGTTACATCAGAGCTCATGTTCCAATTTAAAACCCCATTGGTGGCATAATTGAGATCGGCCAATTCTGCATTAACTAAGGATTACACCTGGGATTTATATCTTCTGCACCTTAATTTCACAAATTGCCCACATAGTGTCCTCCATGTGTGTAATGTTGCCTCAAATAAGCAAGACATCCATGGAATTGACATTACAAATGTAAACTGTGGATCTTCAATGGAAACTATCAAAGATAAAGGTTGTGTACTCAACATTTCTCAAGGCCGGCTGCATTATATTTTAAATCTTGAATTGAAATAGAAGGCCATTGGATTAGTCAACACGGGGAGTACACACAGGGAGAATATGCAAACTCCCACAGAGCGCAGCAGTTCAGAAATGAAACTGGTCACTAGAGCTGTGTGGCGGCAGCTGTACTGCTGCACCAATGATCTGGTTAAACTCCTTTGAAATTTTCTTCATGTTAAGGGGGCTTATATAAAATGCAAATTTATGTGGTTGCAGATCACATTTCGGCTCTCAACTACCAGGTGAAGGGCCTGGACCCGAAATGTCAAAGATTCAGTTCTCTCTGCAGACGCTGCCTGACCTACTGGGTTTCTCCAGCAGCTCCCCACTTCTTGCTTCAGATTGCAGCTTCTTGTGCTTCTCTGTATTTTTTATGAGGAGTTTTCTTTCCTCCCAGTTCCCAATAATCATTGAGTGGCACAGTGTATATCAGATATTCAGAGAGACGTTAATTTCTGGTTTGTTGAGGCAGGAGTCTGATCAGTGGTCTGAATAAAAAGAAAGGGAAGGGTTACACAAAAAGCTGGAGAAACTCAGCGGGTGCAGCAGCATCTAAGGAGCGAAGGAGATAGGCGACGTTTCGGGTCGAGATCCTTCTTCAGACCAGACCTCAAAAAGAAAGGGAATTTGTTTTGAAAAATCTGAATAAGCCAACATTATATTCGACATTATTTATTGACTGAATTAAATGTAAAGTATAAACATACATGTAATTCAATTTCTGAATTAAAATATATTACAACAGTTGTATCATATTTTAAATAGAATATTTTAAACTGCAATTATACCATGTAATAGTTTTTGTGAGTCGAAAATTAAAACTGCATATAATCAAAGACTCGTGTGTGCATATCATAGATTGTATGATGTGTTTTTAATTACCTCGTTCATCAGGCTAATTTTGCTGACTGTGACTATTGTAGTTGTGAAATAATGCACTTGTTTGTCACGTGAGCTCGCATCCCAAAGCACACCAGAGTATCCAGGGGTGCATGTAATTGCTCTTTCCAAGTGACATTTCAAGCATAGTGAGTAGCGTTGAATTGTCCATTAATAATAACTGAATAATTCATGTTTTGGTTGCTGGAAGATTGTTTCATTATCCACCTTGAATGTACCCATGTATAAGCTCACACTCACTACTAATCATCAGAGATTGCCTTTAATTGCCTGGTTTCACGTATTTCTGAAAAAAACCCACAGTGTTTTATTTTACAGATGGTGCGTCAATATCAGAATTGCTAGAGCAATCTAAATTGCTCTCAGTGGCAGAATATGAAAAGTGGGATATGGTGATTGTGCCCGTGAGTCTTGTGTTATGGCCCTGTATGAACTAAGGAAGAGTCTCTAACATGGAATGATATAAATCTATTAGCTGCTGATTACAGTGATTCAAGGGCTAAGTGGGGTATCTGCCTCAGGTCTGCCTCCAATGGAAATCAAATTGCCTTTCCAATCAGACCTCATTAATAAATAGTAAATTTAAGCCAGGGAACACGATTCCTCTTTAAAACTCCCATGTAAGCTATTCTAGCTATCTTCATAAAAATAGATCAGAAAGAAAGTTTGGAATATTATGTAATTAGGTCTTTAAAAAAACATCAGTGTTAATCTTTGCAGTTTAACATTTAGCTCATTAATAATCTCAAATTCAAAACCAGTCATATATGATTAAATTAACTGCCTGACCTGCTGAGTTACTCCAGCACTGCATGTTTTATGATTAAATTGAACTTTGTTTAACTTGAACATACAAAAAGAAAATTGCAATCATCCCAAAGTAAGCTTTTGGTTCCAATGCTGTCCTTCTAAATATATTTCCAGGTCAGGATGGTTCACAACTTGGAGGGGGGGGGCCGGCAGATGGTAATATTCCCAAGTTCCTGTGTTCTTGACATTCGTGGAGATGTAGATTTGGATGCGGGTTGTAATGGCAGTTTAAAAGAGTAACTGTGGTTGCTATGATTTGTTTATGGAGGGAAATAATGTTTAGGGTGGTTGATGTGATGCCAGTCAAGTGGGCTGCTTTCTTGCATGGTGTTGTGCTCCTTTGCCGTTATTGGTTCTGCACTCATCAAGGTAGGTGAGAATATTTCATTGTGCTCCTGACACGTGTCTTGTAGATGGTGGAAAGTCCTTTGGGTGACAGGAGGTGGATCCCTCACCAGGTCTTGAGGCAATGTTCTTTATGGTTGGTCCAGTTATGTCTCTGCTCTGTAGAACTCATCACACACCAGGATATTGGCGTCAGTAATGCCATGGCATATCAAAGGCGAGATGCAGTTGGAGATAGACCATCACATGTACTTTCATCAGTCTATTGCCTCATCCCCCAGTTTGGTGAGTCCCTTTTAGCTTTTTTGATGGCCTTATCAAGGTTGTATCTGGCCTTCTTGTATGATCCTTTGTCGCCAGACTTGAATGCCTGAGATATGGTTCTCAGAAGAATGTGGGCCTCTTGGTTCACCCAATAATCAGATGGTTTTTGTGGGAACACTCTCCTCCATACGTTTCCTTATGAAATTGGTAACAACTCCTGCATTGTATTCATTCAGGTCCGTTGGGGAAAGTACGGGATACTGAGTTGGATGATCAGCCATGATCACATTGAATGGCGGTGCAGGCTCGAAGGGCCGAATGGCCTACTCCTGCACCTATTTTCTATGTTTCTATGTTGCCGAGTCCTTGAACATCGCCCAGCCTACTGACTTTCTGCAGTCCTGGACTTGTTCCTATGCCTCCCCTGATCACTCTGTGTAGTCCTCACCACTGGTATTGTGCTCTTGAATCGTTGCGTACATGCAGGAAGAAGCAGCACAACGAAGTGGTCCAATTTCCCAAACTGAGGGCGAGGGATGGAGCTATATGCCTCTCTGTTGATGGAATAGCAGTGGTTGAAGGTGTTTAATCCTCTGGTGCTGCAGGACACATTTTGGTTGTAGTTAGGGAGTGATTTCTTCAAGGTGGCCTTCCTAGATGTGATGGGAAAGGTGTTGGGGCACACTAACTGGTGTTTGTTGATCATGGCGTGCAGGTCCTCCAGTGCTGGATGACTGTTTGTCTGGGATGGGATGTAGATGATGGAGGTGATTTACCTCAGGAGGGTAGAAGGAGCGGCACTTCACCGTCAGGTGTTCGTGGTGCGGACAGCAAGCGTTGGACAAGATCACTATGTCTGAGCACCATGAAGAATTTACCATGAAGCAGTTGCTACCTTTCCCCAATGTCTCTTTTCTGTCCATACAATGGATGGATAAACCTTCAGGGCAGAGGTTGAGGAGCTGGGAGTAAGCCATATCTGTGTGAAACAGAGCACACGATATTCCCTCATCTCCCTTTGATAAAGCAACCTTGCCCTTAGGTCCTAAACTTTATTTTGTAGACTGAACAGTGACCAGTATAATGGTAGGGATTGGGGGGGTCGTAGTCCCGTGTGCTTCAATATTTATCTGCAAGACCGCCCTGTCGACCATGTTTCTGGACACAATGGAGGTCTCCTCTGTGTTTCTTGGCACTTGGTACCTATGACTTTCTGCGATCTCTGAGATTTCCCTGCTATGGGGGATTCCGTGCCATCAGTAGCTCCGTTGTCATTGGGATAATTCCCGCAGCATTTCTGGTTGGATATGGTTGTAAATGCTTCAGTGTTTCCTGTGGCACTCACCTCTATATTTTATCTTTCGGAAGTTCTTTCGTAGCGTTTGCGCCATTTTACTTTTATTATAGTCTGCAGTCTTCTACTGTAGTTATCATTTCCTTCATATTTGTGTCAATTTTGAAATTGTTGGTCTCGTTACTTAGTCCATGTTGTTTATGTAAATAGTGCGCATCATTGGTTAAAGCACTGAACTCTATGCATCATATGCCATCACTTTCCTACCAGTTTCAAACATTAGCTTCAATGCCCCTGCTCTCTCTCGTGTTTTAAAGCCGGTTAGGTATCCCTTGACCACATGTCCCCTGTCTTTGCATGTTCTGATCTTAGTCATGAGTCTATTTTGTGCTTCCTCAGCAGACATTTGGAAACCCCAAATATGTTACATCAGTGTCATTATTCCAGTCTTTTATTCAAAGACTATAAGAAGATTTGTCCTTTATGAAACGTTGACTATAATATTTTTCATTTCACTAAGCTTTTCTATTGAGGCAAACACATCAATAATCCTTGGAATGCAGTATTTTCATATGTAAAAGAAAAGCTCTCCTTCTGTAAATATGCTTCTAAAGCTTACTCGCCTTAGTCTAGTTCAGTAAAAACACTGAGTCAAGCACTGGACCAACTAAACTTTATTTTTGAACAAACAACAAATCTCCCTTTACGATACCTAAACCACTGCAGGTTCGATCGTTGTCTCTGCCTGGCCAAGCCCTTCAGCCTCGTGCAAGCAGACACTACCAAAAGGTCACACAGTCCAAAGCACCCTTCCAGAAGATCGACTACGATCCAAGTGGGGGCTACCTTTTATAGGTCAACAAACCATAAGGTGCCGAACTACATAGGGTGGTTCCCCTTACAATCCATCACACATATCGATTCCATTAAAGTATTATTGACAGTCCCCCAACCCAATTACAAAGAGTCCCAAACAATGTTTCTACAGAAGCTTCTGGAAGGAAGTCAGCTAACTGAATAATGCAACATTTACCCTGGCAGTACAAACCATTCAGCCAAGACTTCACACTTTGGCCAATCACCAGAAAACAGGGCAACTGTATTGCAACATTATTAACATTATTTACATTCCCTTTGCAGTAATCCAATCAAACCCATGCATCTACAACACCTTAGAGTTTCTCTGCAAAGTCCTCACACATATTATCAATTGCGAGGACATCTGGACCTCACCTTATCCGATGTATTGGTCTGGGACCTAGACTTCCTGGCACCAGCTTGTAGCTTGAGGCTTCTCACAGAAAAAAGGCTAACAGGCCTCGTAGATGCATCAATCCTTTGCTTTATTTTAGCTCTATTTTGACCAGGATTTACACTTCGATTCTCTGTGAATGCATTTTATTCGTATCTGGACTTTTATTCGCTTATTTTATAATTGAGCTCTCCTATTTAACTCAAAATGTCTGATGATCCACCGTGATCCCCACTTTTACTGTCATGTTAATCCCAATAGATGTTACCCAATATTCAATATTTCAGTTTTTAAACTGTCATTACCAGAGGGTTTATTTGGGGTATTTGTGTTCTGATGGCTCTTTACGATTTTGCTTTTTCTATTACGTGTGCATAGAATAGTTCATAAATGTTATATTGCTCAAAATGTTTTATCTTGTTATTCCTATTTGTAAACTAGTTTCCTCTATGATTGTTTCCTGCAATTTTAGAAGACTCTCTTTAACATTTGTCAGCTTTCCTCTTCTCTGTCAGATTTTCCCTTCGTTCATTTGTGTCCATCATGTTTTGTTACTCATTATAACGAATTGTTTTTGTTCTTAGTTGAATTTATTTCTCCTGAACCCTCTGGAGCATATTGTCAAATATTTTCCACTGGTGTTGCGTCACTTTATCTGACAATATATCTTTTTTTTGGTCCCAGTTCCATTTTTATTCCCTAACAATGGTCCTTTAACAGCTGTGTTGAATATAATTTCATAATCATACTAATTTGCTTCCCCCATCTTGGCTCTGAATACCGCACTGTTGGTCACACTTCCTTTGTTCTCATCCAAGACCTACCGTCCCACCTCCTAATTTTCGACTTGAGTATTTTTCTTTGAAATTATAACGGATGCAACTCTAAACATCTGAGTGCAACATTGTCCAGGATCTCAGATTTTCATGTTAGTGGCAACTATATGCATTTGCAATACGTATCATTTATGAACTCTCCATAAACATGAACCTGCCCATTTTGATAGATATCACTCTTGATCCCTTTCTCATTCTCATCTGACCACTTGTCTTTGACTATCTTTATTATTCTCTACATATTAAAAATATATTATTTTAACAGTGGCTTCCACCTTCTCAATAGATCCTGCCTTAAAATTACTAATTACATTCTACATGATACCAGTAACATGCAAGTATCGCATGTTGCAACCATTTTTAGAATAGCATCAATTTTCCATGCTATATCTCCAAACTAAACTGAGCACTAAAAACTGTTAAAACATCTTTCAAACAATTTAATGAAACTTGGTTTATCTGAAGCATAGCCCTCTCACTGATGGCCCCTCCCTTTTCAGTTTAGTGTAGTTTAGTTCAGAGATACAGCATGGACACAGGCCCTTTGGCCCACCAAGTCCGCGCCGACCAGCTACAGAGCATGTTAGAAGTGTGATGTTGAACCCTCTCCATTTGCCTGGATTAGTGCGTTTTGTCAGTGCAGGTTCAATAATATTTGAGAAACAGTCAGAAATTCAGGACAACTGTGGGTGAACAAGGAAATCCTGAACTTCCTGCAAGAGCTTGTTGTTGATTTCCTGACTGTGCTCCAGCATTGAACTCCTTGTAATTATCTACTGCTGGCGAATCTGCTTATAGTTGTGTGTGCGTGTGTTGGATATGACATAGGCATAGCAGCATTATTCATTTCAGTTGACAGGAGACTAGGTCGTGAAGCGGTAGAGTTGCTGTCTTACAGAGCCAGTGGCCTGGGTTTGATCCTGACTATGGGTGCTTGTCTGTATGGAGTTTATATGTTCTCCCCATAACCTGCGTGGGTTTTTTCCAGGTGCTCCGGTTTCGTCCCACACTGCAAAGACATACAGATTAGTCGGTAAATTGGCTTGGTATAATTATAAATTGTCCCTAGTGTGTATAGGATAGTGTTAATGTGCGGGCATCGCTGGTCGGCATGGACTAGGTGGGCTGAAGGACCTGTTTCCACGCTGCATCTCTGAACTAAACAAAACTAAACTAAACTAAAAAGGGAGGGGTTATCAGTAAGAGGGCTACGCTTCAGATATACCAAGTTTCTTTACATTGTTTAAAAGATTTGTTAAGAGTTTTAGGTGTTTAGTTTAGTTTGGAGATACATTGTGGAAACAGGCTCTTGGGTCCACTGAGTCCACACCGCCCATCGATCACCCAAATCTCTGATGCTTGGAGGCAGCAACTCTACCGCTGAACCACTGTGCCCCCTTTCGAGTGTCTTTATTAACGATCATTATAATTTTTATTTGTCTCATTGGTAAAATCAATTGTTTTTAAGTTAAATATATCCGGGACATTCAGTCTAATGGTATTGACAGACACAGATCCAAGGTTGTGCTTTAATTAAGGATGTACTACCTCAGCCTCTGCCATGTGATGGTATTTACTATAGAAAGGCCAGCTGCTGCATCTTCACTGACAAAGCACCTGTACTTATTCTGTCCTGATAATCGTGAGCAAACTCAATCTGCACAAAAACACATTAATGAAGATATATACAGTGGCTTGCAAAAGTATTCATACCTCTTGAACTTTTCCACATTTTGTCATGTTACAACCACAAACATAAATGTATTTTATTGGGATTTTATGTGATAGACCAACACAAACTGGCGCATAATTGTGAAGTGGAAGGAAAATGATACATGGTTTTCAAATTTTTTTACAAATAAAAAACTGAAAAGTGTGGCGTGCAAAAACATTCAGCCCCCTTTACTCTGATACCCCTAAATAAAATCCAGTGCAACCAATTGCCTTCAGAAGTCACCTAATTAGTAAATAGAGTCCACTTGTGTGTAATCTAATCTCAGTATAAATACAGCTGCTCTGTGAAGGCCTCAGAGGTTTGTTAGAGAACATTAGTGAACAAACAGCATCATGAAGCCCAAGGAACACACCAGACAGGTCAGGGATAAAGTTGTGGAGAAGTTTAAAGCAGGGTTAGGTTATAAAAAAATATCCCAAGCTTTGAACATCTCACGGAGCACTGTTCAATCCATCATCCGAAAATGGAAAGAGTATGGCACAACTGCAAACCTACCAAGACATGGCCGTCCACCTAAACTGACAGGCCGGGCAAGGAGAGCATTGATCAGAGAAGCAGCCAAGAGGCCCATGGTAACTCTGGAGGAGCTGCAGAGATCCACAGCTCAGGTGGGAGAATCTGTCCACAGGGCAACTATTAGTCGTGCACTCCACAAATCGGGCCTTTATGGAAGAGTGGCAAGAAGAAAGCCATTGTTGAAACAAAGCCATAAGAAGTCCCATTTGCAGTTTGCCACAAGCCATGTGGGGGACACAGCAAACATGTGGAGGAAGGTGCTCTGGTCTGATGATATCAAAATTGAAGTTTTTGGCCTAAATACAAAATGCTATGTGTGGCGGAACACTAACACTGCACATCACCCTGAACACACCATCCCCACTGTGAAACATGGTGGTGGCAGCATCATGCTGTGGGGATGCTTTTCTCCAGCAGGGACAGGGAAGCTGGTCAGAGTTGATGGGAAGATGGATGGAGCCAAATACAGGGCAATCTTGGAAGAAAACCTGTTAGAGTCTGCAAAAGATTTGAGACTGGGGTGGAGGTTCAGCTTCCAGCAGGACAACGACCCTAAACATACAGCCAGAGCTACAATGGAATGGTTTAGGTCAAAGCATATTCATGTGTTAGAATGGCCCAGTCAAAGTCCACACCTAAATCCAATTGAGAATCTCTGACAAGACTTGAAAATTGCTGTTCACAGACGCTCTCCATCCAATCTGACTGAGCTTGAGCTATTTTGCAAAGAAGAATGGGCAAAAATTTTAGTCTCTAGATGTGCAAAGCTGGTAGAGACATACCCTAAAAGACTTGCAGCTATAATTGCAGCGAAAGGTGGTTCTACAAAGTATTAATTCCGGGGGGCTGAATACTTTTGCACGCCACACTTTTCAGTTTTTTATTTGTAATAACATTTGGAAACCATGTATCATTTTCCTTCCACTTCACAATTATGCACCACTTTGTGTTGGTCTATCACATAAAATCCCAATAAAATACATTTACGTTTGTGGTTGTAATGTGACAAAATGTGGAAAACTTCAAGGGGTTTGAATACTTTTGCAGGCCACTGTACATGTACTGAGTCACCTTGTGACACTTGTGTACATGTCACTATAAGCTACCTATCACTTGACCCCCTCACCTGTACCCACCTATCATGCCCCCTGTCACTTCTATCCAACTATCAACCCCCCTCCCCCCTTCACCTGTATCTACCTTTATCGATCAGGCTTTGCCTCACAGCCAGCACTCTTTTCCAGTTTTCTGCCCTCACTCCATCAGTCTGAAGAATGGTAACAACCCGAAATGTTGTCTGTCTATTTCCTCCACAGATGCTACCTGACCCAGGTTCAGTGAGTTCTTCCAGCACGTTGGTTTTTGTTCAGCATTCTTTGTGGTCGATAGGCCATGGTACCCTTGCAAACAAACATTCTAGGTCGATCATTATCAATTAAAATGTGCTACTGTTTAAAGGATAGTTGTAAAGCAAATTAAGACTGTGTGAATTATTTCCCTGGAGCTTTGGTAATTTGCACTGGACCGTGTCTTCTATTAGATTAGATTAGATTAGATTATCCTTTATTGTCATTCAGACCTTTCGGTCTGAACGAAATTTAAGCGAGAATGAGCAGGCACAATGGTTTACATTAATTGTAGGTATACTGCACTTTTTCTTCTGTCATAGTACATCCTCCTCCAGGAAGACCCAGGAGACCCCAAGTATTTCTATTTTTTTAATTTACGGGATGTGGTGCTGTCGCCAGGATTTATTGACTCCCTGGTCGACCTGGGGAACTTAGTTGTGAGCTACTTCCTCAAACTGCTGCATTCCCTTTGGGGAAGGTACACCAATTTGCTATTGGATCTGGATTTGCAGGATTTAAATCCAACCACCATGATTTATTTCCAGGTCAGGATAGCGTGTGATTGGAGGTGAAGCCATAGATAATGGTGTTCTTCTGCATCCGATGTCCTTTCCATCTTGGTGGTAGAGGTTATGGGCTTGAGAGATACTGTGGGAATGGTTTAGCCAGTTCAAAGCAGCACATTTAGCAGACAGTGCACACTGCATCCACATTGTGCTGACAGTGGAGGGACTAAACGTTGAGGATAGAATGAAAGTTGCTAGCCTAGTCGGCCATTTTACTGTTGGTAGTTTTAATTCTCTTGAATATTAGAACATAGACAGTACAGCACACGAACAGGCCCTTTAGCCCACAATGTCCATTCTGACCATTCCCTACATATCTCTAGTCCTATCAAAAGTTTCTTAAATGCCATTATTGCATCTGCCTCAGCCACAACTTCTGGCAGCACACTCCAAGCTCTCAGTACGTTTTTAGTAAACAAAACTTGCCTCCATATCTCCTTTAAACCTCGCCCCTTTCACCTTTAAGCTATGCTCTCAAGTATTTGATATTTCCATGTTGGGAAAAAGGTTCTGACTGTCTACCTTATCTATGCCTCTCATAATATATCTGTCTATCATGGCTCCCATCAACCTCTGGCATTTCAGGGAAAACAATCGAAGTGTCCAACCTCTCCCTGTTGCTAATACCCCCTAATTCAGGCAGCATTCCAGTAAACCTCTTAGGAAATCCTATTGCCTTCATCAAATGCTTTACTAAAATCCATGATGACAACATCCACCACCTTATCTTCATCAATTACCTTCGCCACTTCCTCAAAAAAATCAATCGTTAGTAAGACATGACCTAGCAATTACAAAACAATGCTGATTTTCTCTAATGAACCCTTCTTTTCTAAATTGGAGTAAATCCTCTCGTAAAGAATTCTCTCTAAGATCTTATCAGCCTATTATTCCCTGTATCCTCTCTATTGCCCTTCTAAAACAAAGAACCAACATCGTTTATGATCCAGCCTCTGATGCCTTGCCAGTGGCTAGAGAAGAAGCAAAGATCTTCGTGAAGGCTCTCGCAATCTCCTCTCTTGTCTCTCGCAAGCTGGAAGAGGTGGGAGATGGACAGGTCTTGTGTCTTTTTTTGTAAACCATCATCTGCAGCTCCTTGTGTCTCCTTAAAACTTATGGAGTTGTTATCACTATCCAAAAAATGCTTTTCCATTGAAATACCAGTCACCTGACCAGGCATACTTCCCAACACAAGGTCCAGTATATTCCTTTCTCAGTTTGGACTATCCAAACAAACTGTTTTAAGAAACCGTCTTGGATACACCTAACAACTTCTGCCCTGTTTAACCCTTTGGCACTCAGAAAATCACCCACTATAAACACCCGGTTGGTTTGACATCTTTTAGTAATCTGTCCACATATCTGTTTCCCAAACTCTCTCTTGCTAGTGGGAACCTATAGTATAATCCCTTTGGAGTGCTTTCACCTTTCTTATTCTTAAACTCTACCCATAGTCTCAGTGGACAAAACTTTCAGTGCGTCCTCTCTGCGTGCCACTGTGACAATCTCCGTGATTAGCAGCACAAATCCTCCACCTCTTTTCCCTCCCTCTCTATCAAGCCTGCACATTTGTACTGTTGGAGCTCCATTAATCCAGGCAAGTGAAAGTATTCCATAATTTTCCTGATGTGTCCTATTGATGGGAAGAAGGAATGATAGAGTCAGGATTTTGGTGTCCCACAGAATACAAACTCTCTGTACAGTTTTTACCCTTTTCTTATTATTTGGGTGGTCCATTTGTTTGGACAGTGGCAACAAACGGGATGCTGATATTGGCAATGCCGTTAAATGTTAAGGGTGTGTGGTTTAATTCTTTACTATTGGAGATGGTCAGTACCTGCCAATTATGTGGAACTACTACCTGCCACATTAATGTCTGCCTGAATGCTGTCTCAGTTTTGCTGCATCTTGACACCCAACTACTTAATTCGCTGAGGAGTTGCAAATGGAATTGAAAACTGCACTGTCATCAACAAAAAAAAGGAATGGGTGACACTTTGGGTCTAGACCCTTCTTCAGGATTAGGGTAGGGGGAGAGCGACACACGCAGGTGTAGCCGGGACGTGTTAGCTGGTGTGGGCAAGTTGGGCCGAAGGGCCTGTTTCCATGCTGTATAACTCTATGACTCTAATTATCCTCATTTCTGGAGGAGGGAGGTTCACTGACAATGCAGCTGAGGTTGGGCCTGGAGGCAGTGCACAGAGGATCTGTGGCTCCATCCTGGAGGCAGAGTTGGATTCATGGGAAGTGGCCTTGGAGAGGAGGATGCTCCTTGGATCATCCTGGACAATACAGCTCACCCCCTCCATGACAGACTAGTCAACCTGAGGACTGCCTTCAGCAACAGACTGGTTCCACCCAGGTGCAATGCAGAACGCCACAGGAGATCCTTTTTCCTTGTGGCTATCAAACTGTACAACTCCTTCCCCTTCTGTCATGGGGTAGACTGACTGACCCCCCCCCCCCCCCCACTCTTTGCACATCCCCAATCCTTTCCACTCGTCACTTTAATTTCATGTTTAATGTATTGTGTTGTGTTTTATGACTGTTGGCAGACCAATTTCCCTCCTGGGATAAATAAAGCTCTATCGTACTGTATCGTATCTCCTGTGTTTACGTGTCCTGTGGCTGAGGGATTGATCTTGGGCAGGTTACAACCCAACAGTATGAATATTGATTTCTCCAACTTCAAGTAACCCTTGCTTTCCCTCTCTCTCCATCCCCCCCCCCCCCCCCCCCACCCTAGTTCGACTAATTTCGCTGTCCTCCTGATTAATTTTACTGTTTTTATGCCTCGTTGTCATCTCCCCCTCAGCTAACGATGAACCATTATAAATTTCCTTAATCATCGTCCACTTTGATCTGTCCTTTTCGCACCGTACATTTTCTTTGTACCCTTTCCATATCTCTAGATTCCCTCTGACTCTCAGTCTGAAAAGAAGGGTCTCAACTCGAAATGTCACCCATTCCTTTGCTCCAGAGCTGCTGCCTGTGTTAATCCAGCATTTTTTGTCTATCATTGTGTAAATCAGCATCTGCAGTTCCATCCTACACACAACCACAACCATCTACTTTGGTGTGAGATATGATGCAGGTTGGAGAGAGTTCCCCTTGACACAAGGGTTCCTGAATGCCACCTTATACAGATACACAAACTGACATGGAGTTACAGTCATAAGAGTGTTGAAACAGCCCCTTCGGCTCAACTTGCCCACAACAAGCAACATGTCCTATTTACACTAGTCCTGCTTTTGACCCATATCTCTCTAAACCCATCCAATCCATGTACCTGTCTAAATATAGCACTGCTGATATTACAAGTGGGCCTTTTTGTATACAAAGCATGATTCTCCTAGTCAGAATTTCCTTCATTACCACTTTCACAGTCACTGTAAGTAGTAGTGTTTAACAATTCCCCCTCCCAACCCAATCTGTGTTCAATACAAATCAATTCCAGTGGAGCAACCTCTTCCATTTTCAGGAACTTGGCCCCTATTTGAGAAGTGCTTCCATTGATGAATCTACCTAATGGTGTTTAGCCAGCTTAAATATAATGGGGGGGATACAAGGAACTGCAGATGCTGGTTTACAAAAAAAAACAATGTGCTGGAATCACTCAGCGGGTCAGATAGCATCTCTGGAGATGTTGCCTGACCCATTGAGTTACACCAGTGCTCTGTGTCATTTTAAATATAAAGTGCATGATTTTATTGGAAAGAAGGGATTTCCTTGAAATTTGGCGACACCTTTGTACCTTCCGCCAGCACTAATGCCCACACCACTGCAAAATTCAACTGAGGGTTTGTTAGAATCAGTCAGAGCTTTGCTCTCGTGTTGGTTTTAGCTAATTCTGGTAGTTTCCACAATTGTGCTTCTCGTTCCTGGCTAAGACAGAGGAGACTGTTGCCAGTGACTAATGTCCTCTTTGTCAGCAATCCATAAAACCCCTAACATTGAGAGGGTAAAGGTTGCAGAATAATGACTGTGAGTTTACCCAGTGATAACAAAGGGCCAGTTCCTGGGAAATTAAATGATCAGTATGCATCATGCCTGGGAAACTGTATTTGAATTCTGCTTGATTCATTGTTTAATTTGTCAGGTTCTGTCACAGAGACTTCAACTCTGATGCACATCTCCCATTGTGTTCACTTTCCTGTTACTGTTAACTAATGTTCATGCCGAAACATGCTTCACAAAGACCCACCTACCTTCTACCTGCAAACAACATGCTTCCAGGGTTACACAAAAAGCTGGAGAAACTCAGCGGGTGCAGCAGCATCTTTCGCTCCTTAGATGCTGCTGCACCCGCTGAGTTTCTCCAGCTTTTTGTGTAACCCTCGATTCTCCAGCATCTGCAGTTCCTTCTTTAACAACATGCTTCCAGGGTTTTGACTTGCTTGATCCCGTGATAATAAATCAGGCTTTTAAAATGGATCTGTCTCTTGTTGGTATTATCTGGCAGATACCGTCAATTGACCAAAACCTCATAAAGGTGAAATCTTTCCAATTCTGATGCAACTGTATAATTACATCATTACAGGCGGTGGGCAGGTGCTATATACCTGCACAGGAAGGGAGACGCTCCCGCCCCCACAAGTCTCGGGTAGATGGTGCTCGTCAGCCTGGGAAGGCAGTCCATCTAGGAGATGGAAAACTCTGGTTTAAAACCTCCACTGCCTTGTGGCCATATACAGTCATGGAAAAGGCTCCTGGAGTAAACCTCAAGAAAATCTGGAGTCGGAGCCCCTAAGGCAGTTTGTCGTTGTCTACAACCTCGCTCTGGCAGCTCTTGCGACTGCGCTGGTGCCAAACTGTAACGGCCCTGCTGTTCCTTTGAATCGATTAGTGGTGTGGAGAGGGGGGGATGTCCTGCATGGGCAATAGCCTGTCCTTCATATGACATCGCCCAGGCTTGCATCCGACCACACATTATCATAAGCGACGCTGCTCTAGCTGAGATTTGGAGCAAGCAGCCAACAACTAGGATGCATCACCCATAGTCAGTCATGACCGAGGGGGGCCTACGATGTATAATTATCTCCTCCTTTGACCAGCTCAGTCCACAGTTTGTGAAGAAGAGTCTCAACCCGAAACGTCACCCATTCCTTCTCTCCAGAAATGTTGCCTGTCTTGCCGAGTTACTCCAACATTTTGTGTGTATATCTATGGTGTAAACTGGCATCTGCAGTTCCTTCCTACCCAAGGTCTCTTACATTTGGCTGGCATTAAATGTTGAAGAATTTGAGAAGTTTTCCTTGAACTTATTAAACAATCAAACGCAGCCATTGCTATTGCAAATGTGTTTTATTGCCAGCCTATATAAAAACGTTGCCATTCTTTTTATTTAAAAAATGCCAGATGAAAGCAAACTTGCCCTCATTCTCTAATCTTAGCCTATGCACAAGATAAAGCATATGTCTTGAATAGCTGGCTCCTTTTAGAAATCAATATTTGGAGCTAGCTATGCAATTACTTTGATGAAATGCTGAATAGTTGGACAACAAAGCAATTTTCCCTTGTTGTATACTTGGTTGTACATTGATTTGGACATGCTGGCACGGATGATAAGTGTACTACGGCTGAGCGATGATGAGTGTTCTCGGATTAGCTTGCTACTCACAAGCAGCAATGGGAATTTCAGTTTATAGATGGGATGTTAAGTACACTCTGCAGTGGGACCCACCTGAGTGAAGATATTGCCTTATATTCAGGTCTGGCGCATAGAATTGTTTTCAATTACAAGTAACACCTAATGTAAAAAGGAAATCTGTTGATAATTCAATTAGCAAAATGAATCAAGTTGAAATTAAAATCTATGACATAATTCCATAACATGCTTTACTAGATTGTAAGTGTGCACTTTGCTCAGTGACTTGATTTTAATTTGTTAAAAATAAATAGACACAATTGGCAAGGGATGCACACATTCAGTTATTAACAGTGCAGATTTAGTACTTTGATTTCTTTTTCTTGGCTGTCTGCTTATTGTGGTTTATTTTAAAGTAGAAACTGCTTCTACTAATTGGAAAACATGTTTCATAGAAACATAGAAAATAGGTGCAGGAGTAGCCATTCGGCCCTTCGAGACTGCACCACCATTCAGTATGATCATGGCTGATCATCCAACTCAGTATCCCGTACCTGCCTTCTCTCCATACCCCCTGATCCCCTTAGCCACAAGGGCCACATCTAACTCCCTCTTAAATATAGCCAATTAACTGGCCTCAACAACCTTCTGTGACAGAGAATTCCAGATTCACCACTATGTGAAAAATGTTTTTCTCATCTCGGTCCGAAAAGAGATTATCTTATCCCCTTATCCTTAAACTGTGACCCCTTGTTCTGGACTTCCCCAACATCGGGAACAATCTTCCTGCATCTACCCTGTCCAACCCCTTAAGAATTTTATAAGTCTCAATAAGATCCCCCCTCAATCTTCTAAATTCCAGCGAGTACAAGCCGAGTCTATCTAGTCTTTCTTCATATGGAAGTCCTGCCATCCCAGTAATCAGTCTGGTGAACCTTCTCTGTACTCCCTCTATGGCAGGAATGTCTTTCCTTAGATTAGGAGACCAAAACTGTACGCAATACACCCAGTGTGGCCTCAGCAAGACCCTGTACAACTGCAGTAGAACCTCCCTGCTCTTGTACTCAAATCCTTTTGCTATGAATGCTAACATACCATTCGCTTTCTTCACTGCCTGCTGCACCTGCATGCCTACTTTCAATGACTGGTGTACCATGACACCCAGGTCTCGTTGCATCTCCCCGTTTCCTAATCAGCCACCATTCAGATAATAGTCTACTTTCCTGATTTTGCTGCCAAAGTGGATAACCTCACATTTATCCACATTATACTGCATCTGCCATGCATTTGCCCACTCACCCAACCTATCCAAGTCACCTTGCAGCCTCCTAGCATCCTCCTCACAGCTAACACTGCCCCCCAGCTTTGTGTCATCCGCAAACCTGGAGATGTTGCATTCAATTCCCTCGTCCAAATTATTAGTATATATTGTAAATAGCTGGGGTCCCAGCACCGAGTCTTGCGGTACCCCACTAGTCACTGCCTGCCATTCTGAAAAGGACTCCTACTCTTTGCTTCCTGTCTGCCAGCCCGTTCTCTATCCACATCAATACTAAACCCCCAATACCGTGTGCTTTAAGCTTCCCTATGGCTTTGTGATACCATCACATCTTCATTGCAAAGCTTTCAGGAAAGTGGCTGAACCTGAAGAACTCACTAAAAACTGAAGGTTTCAGCCAGTTAAAATCAGGCTTGAGCTAATGTTCGAAGTTATATGGCATTTTTAACATGTGACCATCTGACAAGCCTCTACCCCTTAAATAGGAAAGATTAATTTTGTTTAGCTGGGAGCTGAAGGAATAAAGTTGAAATAATTGATAGAAGGACTGGAATGGAGACAAGAAACAAATGTTGACCAAACTGCTGGTAGTGATCTTGTCCTCACTGCTTGAAACATTCATGACATGTTGGATGGAATTAGATTTGGTCTTGAAGAGTTGTGACGTATGGGACTTTTGACCCAGTACTGGAAGATGAGATGAGGTTAGATAGATCTTTTTAATCGAAACAGGTACAATGGAATCAGTGGCCATTTCAATCAGTTATTCCATTATTCGATGATCCACAGCAGCTTTTAGGTAATCTTGGAAAGGGGACAGGCAATGGAATCTGACTTCTGCTCTTAGAAATAAAAACAGTGTTAGAAATACTCAATAAGTCAGGGAGTGTATGTGGAGTGTGCAGTGGAGTTAGCACTTTAGGTTAATGACCTTACATTTAGAACTAAAGAACTTCAATCTAGGAACTGCAGATGCTGGAGAATCGAGGGTACAAATCTGGAGAACTGGAGAAACTCAGCGGGTGCAGCAGCATCTAAGGAGCGAAGGAGATAGGCGACATTTCGGGTCGAGACCCTTCTTCAGACTTCAGAGGAGATATCCTTGATTGGTTGGGGACAAAGAGAGAATGAGTGATATTTATGATGGTGCCAGCAGGGGGAGGATAGTGAAGGTTTACAAATCACTACTGACTTAGAATGTTAAAAGTTATTATTAAAGACAAGGTAATCAAGCAAGCAAAGGTTTTATGAAAGCGTTTGAAATCTGAAATAATGAATTGTGTTCGAACAGGTCAGGAAGCATTTGGAGAAAAACAGAGCTTACTTTTCCAATTGAAATCATATTTATTAACCATAGCACTGGTACTTTCATTTAAGTCACGTGTAGATTGTACAGGAGTTGAGACCCTTGTGGCAGAAGACGGATTCCATCTTGCCAACAAGATGCCTGCTCTCAATTTCCCTTTGGTCAGCCAATTTTTGATTCAGGGCAATGTTACCTTTACGTGCTTTAATTTTCTGTAATAATCTTGATGTGGCACTTTAAGTCCTGTCATTAGGAAATTTAAGTAAAGTACACCCACTGGTTCTCCTTTATCCATTGCAACATTTACTGAATGCAGCACATTGGATTGAAGGAAGTACAAAGTGAACTGATGCTTCACTAGGAAGGAATGTTTTGGATCCCTGGATAATTGGATGGTGATGAAAGGTCATCGACCTATAAACTTGACTGTTTTTCTCTTTCCACAGACAGTGACAGATCCGCTAGATACTCACAGCATTCTGTTTTAGTTTAGATGTCCCAGTTTTAATGTTAATTTGCCTTTTGAAGCTCGGTTTTGGGCTAAGTATAATGTTAAATTTGTGTGTGTGTAAATTCAGCGTGATGGAGTAGCAGGGATTGGAGATGTTGAAGACAAGAAGGCAAACATTTATTCAGGGTCTGAAATTATGACATCAGTCTTTCTGGCATTTAATTGTGGAAGTTCTGACTCATCAATGGTTTAATGATAAAGAGACTGAAATCAAGGAGGTGACAATATTTTATTTCCACAGGCTCCTGAAATCTGTTAATATTTTAATGTCAGTGTCTGAGCTGCATGTACAAAAATATGTTCCTGGCTTTCCAATGAACATTTGGGAATTTCTAATGCATGTGGCTTAAACAGAGATTGTGCGAGCTTTGACCCAGATGCATTTAATTCAGTTTCCACAGCTGCTAATTTGTAACATCAACTACAGTAAAACCCTGATAATCTGCTGTCCAACTATTTCAAATTCCTTGTGGTGCAATATCTAGATCATCAGGTGATGTTTACTATGCTCCCATTCAGTTCACAGGAGGTTCTTTTTGGTTCTTGGTTCTTGGTTACTTGGTCCTCCAAAATATTCCAACTGGAATTTAAACTGGAGGTGGTGAAGGGAGGGGTTTAGCCAGAGAGGGTTATTGGGAAGAAAGTGGGACTAAGGGAAAAAAGTTGTTCGGCACGGACTTGAAGGGCCGAGATGGCCTGTTTCCGTGCTGTAATTGTTATATGGTTATATGGTTTAAATTTAGTTGCATCTGGCTGGGCAACCGTGGCTTGGTGGAGATTATTCCATGCTTTAATAGTGCGTGGAAAGAACGAATTGCTGTACACATCTGTCTTTGTGATTGGGACCACAAATTGGATCGAATGCCCTTGTCTGCTCGTAATTGGTTTGGGGTTGGTGTAGGTCTTGTGATCTATGTCTAGCTGACCATTTAACATTTTGTAAAATCAGGTCAAACGGTGAGCTTCACGTCTGTCTAATGATTTCCATGCTTTTGAAGGTACCAGGCCCGCCAGATCCTAAAATACCTTCAACTCACCAGGATCCCGTTTTCAAATTCAACCTGTGTTCCGTTTATATCTGTGTACCATCTTACACAAACAGTGAAGGAAAAGTGTATTGGAGCATTAATTAGAATAACATCCAATAGTCTGGAAAATCTGCCAACATGGCACTGGCAGAGTCCTGAGTGTCATCAGGTTAAAGGTATTTTCCTGTAACTTATGTGTACGGGGTAACTACTGTACTGAACAGTTAGACATAGTTCTGTGTTAACAGCAATGAAAGTAGTAAACGGCAGTGTGCATTGATCAAAACTCAGGCCTTTTCTCTGCTTTGTTACTCTTCTAAACTGCTGCACAAAGTACTTCAACTCGAGAAATTTTGACTTGAAAGAAAGCAAACTGAAGCAGATTTAATTTGCCCATAAATCCATTTCTGGATTTGTAAAAACCAGCAATTTCTGCTAACTGATTGAGACATTTGGAATTGACCGCATACAGAATACTTTACACCCTCCCTGCAGTGATCAATAGGCAATAGGAATGCTTGGTTCAATTAATTCAGAAACTGGATATAACTGCTGTAGAAAGGATTTATGAGGCCATGCGTTATTTAAGAGAGGAAATGACTTTTCCCCTTTTCGTGTTGTACTCTTCCCACAACTAAGTATTAAGCAGTTCTGGACAAACGCACACCGTCTTTGGCCAACAATCAGCCTATTAGGGATCCTCCTTGCTTGAGGTCATCTGTTGCTGGTCATACTGTTATTGAGTATTTCTAACACTGTTTTTATTTCTAAGAGCAGAAGTCAGATTCCTTTGCCTGCCTCCTTTCCATTGCCAATTTATCCTGCTTTTTTATTGCTACCAGTGCCCCCCTCCCTCCTCCCCCCTCCCCCCTTCCCCCCACTATGGGGCTATGGTGGTGAATGTTTTGGCGCAAGTTCAGAAGATCTCTCTCAACATCAGCATCACCAATGTTGTAGCGCCAAATATTCTTTGGGTTCAAAGTCACCGGTTTTACGCGGGGCAACGCTGCTCAACCGTCCACAATAAAATCCTACTTTTTGGTCACCGAACAATAACACCCCCCCCCCCCCCCCGTCTTCTAGACAATGTAACATTGCTACCTCCTCCTTGTGGAAAGATGGATCAAGGGAATGCTTTCGATAGATGAGGCTGATCATAATGTAATGCTTTAGATCGATGCGTGATGCTCTAATTCAGTCTATGTATGATTGCAAATTCACAACAATGTGATTAACTGTTAACTATCCTCTGAAATTATCCTTGCTCCAATTAGAATTTAAATGGATGACAAATCTGGGCCAGGCTACAACGCACACCAAACCAAATGCATATGTCTTTTTCAAATGGATTTGTTGCTCCAGATTCCAGCATCCGCAGTCTCTTGTGTCTGTTTGTATCTGTACTCAAAGGGAGTCAACACAACATTTGCTGCTTTTTATGTGCTTGTTCTGCATATAAACTATTCACAGATCGGCAGTAAACCTCTCGGGTGCCTTCACAGTAGTTTTCTGCAGTACTCTGTTCAGAACTCCAGCGGGAGGGGGAGGGGGATGGGGGATGGGGTGATAGACCATGCTAGATTCAGCAGTGAGAAATAAACGCAAATTAATTAATATCCTGACAATCTGTGAACATTTATTTAATAATTGTCAGAAGGTGACCAGGTTCCATGCAGTAAAAATGAAATGAAAATTGCATAAGGAAGTGAAGACCAAAGAATATGGGTAAAAGAGAGTGGGGATGAGGCTGGGATGTATCAGGAGCAGGTTTATCCAGATCATTCACTCTCATTATAAAATTGGTTCTGTACTAAGAGACACTTTATTAAAGTTGTGAAATAGATCAATAAGTTGTTGCCAACATTTTTCTGTAGCATATTCTATAATACGTAGAAATACCAATTGAAACATAACCGCACCACTGCTAAATGCAAGCTCGGTCTGACTTCATTGCAGTCACATCCAGATACAAGATTTCAAATGAATTTCTATATTAGGCCTGGAAGGAAAAAACAAAAATGCACATTGTGACAATGAGGGATGATCATAAATGGTAATGTGTGGAAAACGTTGTCTCCTTTGACTTTTGTAACCAAAGAAAAGGGACCGGAAACAGTGTTTATATAATTTAGAACATCTGGTTATGTTGAGGGCAAAGATCAGTGATTTAAAGTGAAAGGTCATGTGGAAAATCAGAATGTTGGCTTTGTTGACCAGCAACATGTAGTTAATAAAATTTACAGGCGCATACACATGCGATTATTTGTAGCATTCCTATCAATTCACTCGACTTAGAGAAATGTGTTTGTCTCTGTCCTCTCCCTGATGGAATGCAGTATAAATCTGTCATTTAATCAACGAATGCATGTTGTCTTATCCCAGGCCGTGTTTAATTGAAGTCACTTTGGTGCCCCAGGCCTCATTATATAGTCAATAGATGATGGCCAAAAGATGTCAACATTAATTAAAATGATGTCTTCTTCCTTCAGGGCACAACAGTTCAACAACATTTATTTAAAATAGATTTTGATTGCAATTTATGGTTGATGGTATTGAGTCATTAAAAAGGGCTACATTGTGGAAGCAATTGTATATGAACAAATAGATCACCAACTGACATTGATCATATGGACAGAGAAGCACAAGTTGCTCTTCAGCCCATTAGGCTATTTGAAAGAGCTTCCGTGTACAGTGTAGAGGAAGGTCATTGCTTTCTGTTTGTCGCCTTTTAAGTTCCTATTAACAATACTTCTACCATCCCCTTTAGCTTTGATCTTGGCTTCCACCATATTTTCAGGTAACATGGGCAAAAATTACAGTTCTGGAGGAACTCAGCCTCTCAGGCAGCATCTGAGGAGGGAAATGGATAGACGATAATTTGGGTTGGGACTGATCGGACTGAAGAGGTGTCCAACCAGAAATTTTGTCTGAACATTTCACTGCACAGATGCTGCCTGGAATGCTGAATTCACAGAACAGATAATATTACAACGCAGGAACAGGCCCTTCAACCCACAATGACTGCGCCGAACATGATGCCAAATTAAACTAATCACTGCCAACCTGTGATCCATATCCCTCCAATCCCTGCACATCCATATGCCTATCCAAAAGTCTATAAAATACCACAATCATATATGCTTCCACGGCCACCCCAGGCAGTGCATTCAGGCACTCGCCATTCTCCGTTCCCGATGTGGTCTCCTGTACATCAGTAAGACCACATATTCCACTTGGGTAGCTTACAAGCCAACAGTATGAACACGGTTTAGTTCGGCTTAGATTAGAGATAGAGCATGGAAAAAGGCCCTTCGGCCCATGAGTCTCCACTGACTAATGATCGCTCATACACTAGTGCTAACAAACACACTACAGACAATTTATAGAGGCCAATTAACGTACAAACCTGCACGTCTTTGGAATGTGGGGGGGAAACCAGAGCACCCGGAGAAAGCCCATGCAGTCATAGGGAGAAGGTACAAACTTGATACAGACAGCACCTGCAGTCAGAATTGAAACCAAGTCTAGTGCCATACGGCTGCAACTCCACCATTGCACCACAATGCCGCTCAATTGAAGTTTAGGTAATCTCCACAAAACACCCACCCTATCTCCTTTCTCCCCCTCCCCCACCATAAAAATCACCCCCTTCTTCCCCCACCCGCTCCTGAGTCCTGGCTGACTTTGCACCTATCCTGAACCTTCTGAATTGTGTAGTTGGCAGGGCAGTACTCTGCATATCGCCAACTTGGACAATTTTACATTTTTATCAAGCCAATTAAACAACCCAATTAACCTACAAACCTGTACATCTTTGGAGTGTGGGAGGAAACAGAAGATCTCGGAGAAAACCCATGCAGATCACGGGGAGAACATACAAACTCCATACAGACAGCACCCATAGTCGGGATGGAACCCGGGTCTCTGGTGCTGCATTTTGCTGTAAGGCAGCAACTCTACCGCTGCGCCACCGTGACTGCCCGTGACTATGTCTCTCCTTCCCCTACATTCATAAACAATTCATATTTAGTCAATTCTCTAGCTACACTATTTGCAACTCTCTCACCCTTTAGTGTCTCACATTGTGTATGTTCATCTCTGACCTTTGACCAACCATCTGCACACCAATTCCCCCCTATGGTTCACGTAAGACCTGTCATGCTTTGTCCTGTCCCTTATAGCTTTCTTTCCTCCAGGGATGCTGCTTGACCCACTGAGTTACTTCTGTCTTTTATTGAACTGTCAGTGTTTTCCTCCTTTACTTTGTAAAATATAGGCAGCAACTTTAGATTTCCTTGCTAGTTGTTTACAGCGATCCTCCAATAGGAACAGACCCTTCGGCCCACTATTTTGGTGGTGAGCATGATACCAATCTCTGGCTGCACATGATCCATATCCCTCCATTCCCTGCATATCCATCATAATCATTTGTGGATTACTTTTCTATACACAGTTTTTCTTTAAGAAAATGTATTATATTTTGGGTTCTACTATTATCAATTGTTACATTTCAATATGTTTTCACTCAGCAAAATTTGATGAATCTCTGCTGCATTCCTTCCAAGTCCAGTAGAGCACATCCTTTCCAAGATGAATGTTCTGAACTATTCACAATACTCCCCATAGGTGATTCAAATAAAGACTTGTACAGCTGTGGCAAGGCCACTCTCAATGTATATTCATTTTTTTCTTGATACAAGATGAACATTACACAAACTTTTTAAACAATTGTTCCTACTTGACCATTTCATCTGAGTAAATAAACCTCTAAATCCCTTTGGACCTCCAATGAACCCAACTTTGTGGCACTCTATAAATAGTCAGGATTTTTTCTGGCCAGAATTGATGACTCACACATGAAACCCATCTGTCACTGTTTTATTCTGTTGTTTTTTTTAAGTATCACTGTAATTTCTTGCTTCTATCCAGGGTACTTAATTTGCCTCCTTTCGCTTTATCATTAACAAACTTGGACAATATCTTACCTGACATTAATAAATATAATCATAAAAGTTGAGGCCTGGGTTATGATTCCTTTTGGATATCAATCATTTAGTTCCAGTTCGATTCATACCCCTGTTCAATACCACACAAACATTTAAATTAGACAGCTTCAGCATGCCTGTTATGGAGTTGTAGCATGTGAATCCGAGACTCAGAAGTTACTATTGTTGGGATGACTGCGAGACGGGCTCCAGCCCTTGCCTATGCACTGTGCATTTCCCAATTCATCATTTCTACACCAATAAAATTAGCATGGGATAGAAACTTATTTTTTGATTAGAATCCTTAAAGCTTCATTTGTGCACATGAAAGCGAACCACTTTTGGTATTTTTCTGTTACATTGGAACCTCGAACAATAATATTTTTAATGGTGAGGTGCAATGGCCAGCTGTGACCCAAGAGAACGACATACAGATTGATGTTCTTGGGATAGATACACATTTGGGACAAGTTTGATCATGTGAAGGAGCTTATGTTCATGCAGGAACTATTTTCTATTGTTTAAAAAATATTTTATCTTGACTGATGAAATATCATGGAAGTTGGATACATTAAAACAATATATTTGTATGTACTGTTTATGGAGGAAAAGGTAACAACAATTCCCAAAGCGTCCACCAACATAAAATGGCAGATGGACATCAAGGAGCTAGCGTAATTTTCAGATAGTAATGCAGTGGAAACTTATTCAATTCAGGCCTGTTCCTGCTCAGGTGCCTAATGCCCCTGTCCCACTTAGGAAACCTGAACGGAAACCTCTGGAGACTTTGCGCCCCACCCAAGGTTTCCGTGTGGTTCCCGGAGGTTTTTGTCAGTCTCCCTAATGGTTAAAAGTGGTTTGCATTTAGTTGAAGCCGGTTTCGATGCTAGTTGAAGGTGGTTGCTGGAGGACAAAAACCTCCGGGAACCGCACGGAAACCTTGGGTGGGGCGCAAAGTCTCCAGAGGTTTCCGTTCAGGTTTCCTAAGTGGGACAGGGGCATTATAAATCAGCAACGATATGAATACCCACTTACTACAGCAGTTCTGAGATTTAACACTATAGAAAGTATAGAAACACTATATATGACTCTCTATTTTCCCCTTATGCTTCCCATTAGCTATGGCTCAGATATCAAGGAGAGTCAGGGAGCATTTATATGCCTAGCATCTGGGATGTTTGGCCACTTTTAAGCAACCAACACAAAATATCCTTTGGGAGTACCTTCACAATGATATAATTGCACATCTTAGGAAGAATCAATCGTATCAGAAGTTAAATAAAATAAGTATTTATATTTGACAGTTTGCAACAGAACCTTTATTTTGTATAGGTACCATACCTCCCCAATACCACATGATACATAGTTCTATAGGATCATATTGAGCAAATTAAGCATTGAATGTACAGGTATTATCTATTCATAGAAGTGTTTCTCAGGAGTCCAGCACTTGTAGTGATAAATCATTCTTGACACTTTGTTGCATAACTGGCTGTTCTTATTTCTCCAGTGACTTACAAGTAGGTAAACAGTGTAAATGAGATGGATGTTTCAGAGTGGGTTTTGCACTCCAGCAGTAGAGTTGCAATTTAGGAAACTGAAAATATTGTATTTTTTAATTATTTTCTGTCCTTTAAGCCACACCGTGCATTAGTCTATAATCAGAAGTTTATATCTCTAATGCACAATTGAACATTTCCTTTCTGAGCCCATTGCTGTGCTTAGCAGCAAATGTGCACATTAAAGGCGCACTAATCGGGTAGTCCACTGCCCTTTAATCACTAAACCTTTGGCTTGGATCGAAACCGAGTGAAGGAATGATAGCTGAATGAGAGAGAATTGTTTGGCAGTCACCAACCACTTCCACTGAATTCTTTGAATTGTAAGCTTGAAATTGAGTGCCTAGTTACTTCAATTAGCACTCAGGGTGTATTCCCAAGAGAAAGATTGCTAATTGAATCAGATTTAAAAGGGGTCAATATACATTATAAATGCTGATGGTTTACATATAATGTTAGTTTACTACCTGTGTGTGATAAATGACTACTTCATTGAGAATTATTATATTATGTGTTAAATTATAAACATACAATATGATTTAAAACAAAATAGATACTAAACTGATAAATGGCATGGCCAGTGATTTATTAAGGTCCAGCATGACTCCGGGTCATAGCCACACATTTATCATAGTTCCTCGTGCAAACCAACAGGCCGATGTATCACAGTCTAGCAGAGCGACTCAGAAACATGGGAACTGGAAAGCACAGGGAAACCCCAGATGACAAATACTTCCCATTATTTTTGTGGAAAATCATCATTGTAACAGAACTATAAATAACAGATTGTCATGTACAAATTTCAGTTTGTGTGCTGTCTGCTGATGTAATTGTTAGTCACCCACTGCTTTTTTGTTGTTGTTAACACATCATTTGAGCAAATACAGCAAAATATACTTGTGTTGGAAGGAACTGCAGATGCTGGTTAATATCAAAGAGACTCAAAAAATCCATGCGGAGGGAGAACATACAATCTTCACACATACAGTCAGGACTAAACCTGAGACAGACACAAAAAGCTGAGTAACCCAGTGGGTCAGACAGCATCTGTGGAGAAAAGGAATTTAAATCAAAGCTGGCTTTGATTTGTTCTTTTCATACCTTTAGTTTCCCTCTCCCCTGACTCTCAGTCTGAAGAAGGGTCTCGACACGAAAAGCCACCAATTCCTTTTCTCCAGAGATTCTGCCTGACCCGCTGCTACTCCAGCATTTTGCATCCATCCTCAGTAAAATAACTTTTTTTTGGACAAAAGTGAGATTCTGAAGCATTGGGGTGGGGGGGGGGGGGGGGGGGGGAAGGTGATCTACTTCAGGATATGTTAATGGCAGTTCCAGAATATTCTGTTTCACAAAATAGCACTTTGACGTGACATGCATTGCAAGGGTGAGAACACATTTGGTGCTAACAGAATTGCAGGGGTATATTGTTACCTGGGTAGCATGGGGTCACCCAAGTATGAGAGAAACAGATTCATCCTAAATTATCAAATACCCTTTTGCTGTGAATGCTGGTTTAAATTAAATCACCTCTCACAAAGCATTGCCAAAAGCAATGTTTCTATGACTGAAACTAATTCCAGCGGTGACTTTACTACCATTAGCATTTTAATGACCAAATAAAACACACATCTCATCACAGTTTGCAAATCACACTGGCAATAGGAAGCTAGGAATAATAGTCCAAACATCTGTTAGTGTGTGTAATGTTTGGTCTTGTTTTAACTTCACCATAGACGCAACCAGCAGAAAGATGGTTTTCAAGAGTATTTTTATATAATAAAAAGAGAAAATGCTGGAACATTCCACGGACAGATAGAACGATGGAAAGAGAAATGTTAACATTGTTTTTCCACAGATGCTTCCTGATTTGCTGAATGTTCCCAGCATTTTCCACTTTAATTCAAAGCTAGAGTTTTCATACTTTAATATGTATCTGTTAAATAATTAATGTAGAACTCTTCAGTGCATTATAGATCAGTAATGTCACTAGTTCTAAGCTTTATGATTTCCATCAGTCATTTTTCTTTCTTTCACATCCTTCGTTTTCACATTTGTACACAGCGTAGGATCCATACTTTGTTTTGTTTTTGTTGTTCAGTGGGAGGAAGCGAGAGATTGTCCAGGTATTGGGGTAGCTGCAATGTAAATGGTGGTGAGATTCAATGAGGTGCTAAAGCTTCCTTGACACCTGATGCATGATTGCTCAATGAGGGAAAGGCAAATTCAGAATGGAGTTGAGAACAAAAGCTCTGCATTAGTAGCAGGGGATGTGCATCACCTTACAAATCATCCGCACGCACTTGCCATCTGGCACCGTAGCCTTTACCTGTGAAGAGTCAAAACACCTGAGTGGAAGCTAGTTATCCAGTCCCAGGTGACTGTCAATGGAGGAGCCGGAGTATAAATGGAAGCCGATGGACTTTGCCGGATCCTATGGTTTCCCTGCACTTCCAAGACCAGGATGTTGATGATATGGTTCTTATGTCTCCCACACCAGACCACAGGCTGGGCTTCTTAACCCCGATACCATTGGACCCTGCTCCCCTTCCACCAATGCTAACCTGGCCATTTGCCCTACCTTCCACTCCTACATCACCCACACATCGTCCATTCTGCTGCATCCCCTCTCCTCGGTTCACTGAGCTCCCCTCCTCTCTCTTCCTCTTCAGGCCCTGTGTCTTCGCCCATCCCCAATCCTGGTTTGTTTTTACCATCTCTCCTAACTTCCCACTCTCCAATGTGGAATGATCTGTCCACAGCAGAGGCCTTGCCTTTATACACCTACACTCACATCTCAGTGAACTCAGAGCCCACCATGATGCCAAGCTCTTCTTCCGTCAACCCCGTGCCTATTTTACCGCTAAGGAGTGCTTGCCTCCCAGTGACGACCCCTTCTCCCATCTCCAACATTTCTCCTGGGCCTGGACTCCCCCTGCTGGACGTAGCCTCTCTGTATTTTCAAATTCTACTGCCAACTTGACATCGACCACCTTGACTTCTCCACTCCCATTGTCAAATCTCACTGCCTCTGAATAAGCAGCCATCCGCTCACATCAAGAATCCCAATATTGTCATCAAACCTGCTGACAAGGAAGATGCCACTGGAGTCTGGCAGGCTAACCACTACCGTACTGAGGTCAGGTGCTAGCTCTCGGACATCTGCTGATACCTACCCCTTGACCATAACCCCACTGATGGACACCAGGCCACCATTTCCTAAACCACCACTGATTGGACCACCTCTGGATGACTCCCCTCCATAGCTCCAACCATATTTCTATCTCCTTCCCAGCAGTTATAAGCTGGAATGATGGTAATTCAAACCATCGCAGGGCCTTCATAGTGAATGGCAGGGGCCTGGGGAGTATTGTAGAGTAGAAGGATCTGGGAGTACAGGTACATAGTTCTCTGAAAGTGGTGTTACAGGTAGATAGGGTGAAAAGAAAGCTGTTGTTACATTGGCCTACATCTGTCCCGGAATTGAGTATTGAAATTGGGACCATTTGTTACAGTGGTACAACATGTTGGTGAGCCCACATTTGGAGTATTGTGTTCAGTTTTGTTTCCACTCTGCTACAGGAAGTATGCCATTAAGCTGGAAAGAGTGCAGTGCAGATTTACGAGTTTTTACCAGGATTAGAGGGCCTGAGCTATGGGGAGAGAAAGCACAAGCTAGGACTTTACTCATTGGAGTGCAGAAGGCAAAGGAATGATCTTATGGAGGTGTAAACAATCATGTAGGGAATTGATAGGATGAATGCAGAATCTTTTTTTCCCTCAGGGTAGAGGGAATGAAGAATCAGGGGTCAAACGTTTAAGGTGAATGGGAAAATATTTAATAGGAACCTGAGGGGTAACCTTTTCATGGAGAGGGTGCTGGGTAAATGGAATGAGCTGCCAGAGGAGATAGTTGATGCTGGTACAAAAACATTTAAAAGACACTTGGACGTACATGGACAGGAAATGTTTAAATGAATAATGGGCCAAATGCAGGCAATAAAGTTGGGCCGAAGGGCCTTGTGGCATCAATCATGAAGCCAGTGAGACAACGACTACACTGACACTCGTAGTAGGATGAAGGCATGTGCTTTGCTTTATTTCTAAAGACAAACTATAGTGTCAAGGTGACCCAGGTCCACACAAGCACGTAGTCCTTCGTCAACATTGAGGAGACACAATTAACAAGGGTCTTGTGTAAGAAGGAACTGCAGATGCTGGTTTAAACCAAAGATAGACACAAAATGCTGGAGTAACTCAGCGGGACCCTTCTTCAGACTGATAATTGATAGGGTCCTTTCTATCCTCTCCCCTCTGGCGGGACCTCCAGTGTTTGAGCAAGGCTGACATGGTGCAGGTGAATAGGCCCAATGACCATTTATGGGCCTCAGCTGTGGCTCGTTAGCTCATGGAGTGCTGGTGTTTTCCTGCAGACAGTCACTGTTTGTGGTGCTGATGTAGGCTTCCCCTCATCCGTCTGCCAATGATTGGGAAAATCAGAGCAGCCCCATGGTAGAATATGTCATCCCCCCCAGCCGCATTCCTGGGGTTTGTAACAGATCCGACCAGAGGGTTTGAAATCAGGAGAAGCCTTCTGCATTCCCACACACACTCCGGAGGGATGATGGACCCGAAAAGAATTGTTGAGAGGAGCCAGCGTGTTATTCCGGAGTTAATGGCCTTGGCTATTGCCATCCATTGCAGGGGAGTGCAATCTGTGATAAGTGTAAACTCTCACCCAGCAAGATAGGACCAGGCAGTCGAGGGCAATCTCCTTAACTGACCGTGCATTTTGATTGACTCATCGGAATTTTCAGGACTAGGGAAAACCGACCGGTAGGTAAAATGCCTGCTAAACTTTATTATACATCTTAAATGTGTCTCCACTCCTTCTCCCCCACTTTCTCCCCCCCTTTTCTTCCCCCCCCACTTCTCTCCCCCCCTTCTTCCCCCCCTTCTTCCCCCCCTTCTTCCCCCCCTTCTTCCCCCCCCTTCTTCCCCCCCTTCTCACCCTCCTTCTCCCCCCCTCCTTCTCCCCCCCTCCTTCTCCACCCCTCCTTCTCCCCCCCATTCTCCCCCCCCCCCTTCTCCGTCCCCTTCTCCCCTCCTTCTCCCCATCCTTCTCCCCCCCCCCCTCTCCCCCCCCCTCTCTCCCCCTTCTCTCCCCCTCTCTAGCACTGTGGCAGTCGTTTACCTTCCTCTTCATCACGGGTGTGAATTTCAGACACCGCTCCCCGCTTTCCCTGGCCCCACCTTTGCAATGTGTTGTGTGTGTGGTCGGTCGATCCAGTTCACGGTTTCAACGTGGATGGTCGTTCCGGCTCGAGGTTGAAGGTCGAAGGCACTCTTCTTAACTCGCGGATTAGGTGGCCGCAGTGGGCCAGCCCCTTAACTCCCATCAGGCCCACTTGATGACTATGGTGTCTCTGTCTCTGTCTCTCTCTGTCTGTCTCTGTCTGTCTCTGTCTGTCTCTGTCTGTCTCTGTCTGTCTCTGTCTCTGTCTCTGTCTCTGTCTCTGTAAAAAAAAACAGAGAAACAAAACAGTGGTAATAGCCAGCCAGCCCCAAGAAAGCACACCCCTGCATCTTGTTGGTGGGCCACAGTTTACTCCAGAATGTCGGTGTTTTCCAGCAGCGGGTCACTGTTTCTGGTGTTGATTGTTGGCTTCCTCTGGCCTCTCTACCAGTGATGGGGATGGAAGCGGCCCAAAGGTTGGACGTGTTGTCGCACCTGGTTTCCATGCTGTATGACTGTACTGCTGGACGACCCAGATGGAGGCGATGGCTGGAGGCCTTGCAGCAGCCTGGGGCTCACCTGGATATGGCGCCCCTCCAGAAGACCAAGTACGCGGATCAGACGGGAACTTTATAAATGGCACCAAAACCTGGGGACTCTTCCAGATGGTCTCAGTGGTCTATTTTTACGCACTTTGCACTAACCGAGGATTGTGCTTGGGTATGGCAATACTGTGTTGATCAATAGGCAACAAAATAATTTAATTGTACATCTGATTATAAGAGTCAGGAAGTCATGATGCAGCTTTATAGGACATTGGTTAGGCTATGTTTGGTGTGCTGCTTGCAGTTCTGGTTGTGTCGTTGCAGGAAGGGTGGGAGGCTTTGGAGAAGGTACAGAATGCTGCCTGGATTAGGAGCAATTAATTGTAAGGAGAAATTGGACAAACATGGGTTCTATTCTCTGGAACCTCACTGAGGGGAGACGATAAAATCTGATAGAAAATGGTGAGGCATTGATAAGGTAGACATCAGAAGTTTTTTTCCAGGGTGAAGTTGTCAAAGCTTCAGGTTTAAGTTAAAAGGGACAAATTTTAATGGAGATGAGGGGCAGGTTTATTTAGACGTAGGGCAAGGGGTGCCTGGACGCGCTGCCAGGGGTGGTGGTGGAGGCAGGAATGATAGTGGTGTTTAAGAGGATTTTAGGGGTATGGATCATGTGCAAGCAGATGAAATCAGTTTAGCTTGGCATCATGTTCGGCACAGACAATATGAGCCAAATGGCCTGTTCCTGTGCTATACTTTTCTTTGTTTAAATCCCTCCCTCTCCCAGATTTACATTTAATAACTCTTCTTTGCTTATCTGACTCCCTTCTGTCTCCCTTTCACCTCGAGCCTTCGTCACTCCCAATCATTGCCCCTCTCACCTGTATCGACTTATCACTGATCAGTCTGAAGAAGGATCTTGTCGCGAAACGTCACCCATTCCTTCTCTCCAGAGATGCCGCCTGTCCCACTGAGTTACTCCAGCATTTTGTGTCTACCTTCGACTTATCACTTGCCAGGCTTTGTCCCACCCCCACCTCTCTTTTCCAGCTTTCCCACCCCTACTCCAATCTGAACAAGGGTTCCGACCTGAAATGTCGGCTGTCCTTTCCCTCCACAGAAGCTACCAGATCCTCTGCATTCCTCCAGCACTTTGTATTTTTTTTCGTTCCAGATTCCAGCATCTGCAGTTTCTTGTTTTTCCAGTCTCAGTAAGGACATTGTGACAGGCTGCCTCCCCCCCCCCCCCCCCCCCCACCCAGTATTATTTTTCTATCATAGTCTGAAAATAAAGAAAAACCAAGAGCTAGGCAGGAACTGCCAGCAATCTCCATGTAGGCAGAAGACTGCAGTTTTGTAATTGATGCTCTTGCCAAGTACATCTGTTTGTTGGTAAGCCTGTGGTTAGGGAATAGAGAATATCTAACCGTTAATGTTTCAGCAACATTAATTAAGAGATAATGTTTCTTTAAATAAAATGAACACACTCAACAGGCAATCAAACCATTTGTTGTGTAAACTCAAGGAATAATTTACTTGTGCACCAAAAGTGTTGTTTTACTGCAGGTTATTTTCATGAGCTGCGATGTAAGAAAGCTGTCTCAAGGCCTTCATCAACAAGATCCTAATAGTTTTATTTGCTTGCAGAAACAATTGCCATGGGCTAGGTGCTCTGCATGTTTTGCAGTTGGGATGGTGATTGCCTTTGCTTTGGTAAACTTTGGAAATACATCAGAGAACACATTGGTCTTTGCTCGCAGGGCCAAATGTGTTGATAAATCCCCAGCTTGGAATATAAAATCAAAACCTCCTTGTAGTTGTGCTCGGCAGCAGTCCAGCACTAATCTGCAGCTGATGCTGCAACCCAAGGGGTTCTATGTTGTCTGGCCCTCGTGTCTCCTAAGCTGCCTGCACCTGGTGCAAGATCATAGCTCCACTGCATGACATACACTGTTCGTATTGTAATCAGAATTGAAAGCTGACATATTTCAATGCTCAGAGCTTGGAGCTCTCTGACCATTTGCTGGCATTAGATAAAATTATTTGTCATTCTGTTTCTCTGTTTGAATCTATATGGACTGAGTTATTCGAACCTGCGGAGCAGTCACAGAGAGTGGCCCATGACTTTGAAATATATAGTAAGATCGTCAAAAAAATATTTCTACAATTTTATCCAAAGCTTGATTGTAATTCCTGGGCTTTAGTGGTGGGTTTTCATTGTCTTTCCGTGATGAAGCAGGGCTGCGCAGGAACAATACAACGGCGCAGCAGTAGAGTTACTGCCTTACAGCGTTGGCAGCCCCAGGGTCCCGGGTTCGATCCCGACTACGCGTGCTGTCTATATGGAGTTTGTACGTTCTCCCCATTACCGCATGGGTTTTCTCCGAGATCTTCGGTTTCCTCCCACAATCGACAAAAACATACAGGTTTGTAGGTTAATTGGCTTGGGTTTGTATACTTGTAAATTGTCCCTAGTGTGTGTAGAGATCGTAAGTCTATGCTGACGCGGTGGGCCGAAGAGCCTGTTTCCGTGCTGTATCTCTAAAAAATACAAAGAAAAATAACTGAATGCCACTCTTTATGGTATTTAGTGCATAGCTCGAGATCATGCTGAATATGATTGAATATCAATTGGTTTCATTGGTCCTGTGCCCTGTTGGGATCGCCCCAGATAAGGCATATTTTTCGGTCTGCTTCAACAGAATCTTTCAATCAAATAAACTACTTCTGTTTCATGGACAGTAAAGATTTACTGGTTGAACCCAAAATGTTGCCTATCCATGTCCTCCGCAGACGTTGCTTGACAAGGTGTTTTACTCCAGCGCTACGTGTCTTACTCAAGGTTCCAGCATCAGCAGTTCCTTGTGCCTCCAAACATTCTTATTCATTGATAAGCAGAAAAAAAATAAAGTGAGGATGATGTCGTTGTTCTAAGAAAACATTATTCTGATAATATTTCCGTTTTCTCTTTGTCCCTACAACTCTAGAAGACAAGTTGGCTTGTCTTCAAATTCTCGCCACTGCCTCTGCAGAGATGATTTCAATCCTTAACAGTCCCTTCTATTAAAGTTCATCTCTGTAGTAATTTGGGGTCATCAACAGGAGAGCAAACGTTTAGACATCCATGCGGCTCAAAAGTAGATCTATAATCATCATAATTGGACAAAACAGTCGGGTGCATTTTAAAAATGTTGAATCTTGGTCAAGGCACTGGTTCACATAATTTTCTCTGGAATTTCCTCATCTGTCAGTTTGCTGTTGCAATGATTTCCCCCTGGATTCAACATAAACATTTTCCCACCGTTTTGAAGTAATCTGTTGCAGATGGCCTGTATAGGCCTGCAAGGTTTTCAACTGCAGCCAAACATGTACTGCAAAAGAATTGCCAATGAGGATCGGGACCCCATTTGACATTTTAGATGTCTGCCCCAAAGAGGAACAGTCTTTTGTGTTGGGGGCATGAAATGAGTTGTGTCCCGCGACACTGGATTTTATTGCAAATCCAAATAAGTTTAGACTTGACCAAACCAGTCAGCTAAAGTCTGTCCACTATAACGTGTCAAATTGGTGAAGAAAGCAATAATTTCACAGTATTTGTATTTCCTATATCACATTTTCTTCTGTCAGGAGTAGAATTTTTCATTGTTGACCTTCAAATGAAGGCTTCCTTATTTTATGAAAGGAATTACAGCAGAGTCTTTGGAATGACTGCAAGATGGTCATATGGGTGCTAATGTGAGACTTTTGGGATCCCTGATTGTCCAAGAAGAATGTGACGGGAGGATCTCAGAAGATTGTTTCTGGATACTTTCAAAGAAACTGCTTTATGAAAGAATGATAAACAGAAAATGGGTAAAGAAACGTGAAGCTGCAACCCTGAACCGATCAGAGACTCCAGTGTCTGAGATGGACGGCTGTGCAGGTGTGTGAGCACATATGGGGCTCCTACTCGCTTCTCTGCCCATAGCCTGCCATTTAAGCCCCCATATGCTCGAAGAACGATAGTTCATCTTTTAGCTGTGAAATGACAACCTTCTGGGCTGGGCACTTTGCACAGTTTCAAACAATCAGCATTTGTTTACAGAGAGGGGGTAGTGGCCCTGACACAGTGGTGCCAGGAAAACAACCTCTCTCTCAACGTCGACAAGACCAAAGAGGTGATCATCGACTACAGGGGGAGGGGGGGCACCCCCCCCCCCCCCCCCCCCCCCATCAACATCAACGGTGTCGCGGTGGAGAGGGTTGGGAGCTTCAAGTTCCTCGGTGTCCACATCACAGAGGACCTGAACTGGACCACCAACATTTCCATCACAAAAAAGACAACCTCATGCGACTGAAAAAGTTCAGCCTGAACCCCCAGGTCCTCAGGGATTTCTACAGGGGCACCTTGGAGAGCATTGTGGCAGGCTGTATCTCCACCAGGCACGGCTATTCTGCCTGCTGCCCTCAGGCCAACTCTCATACCACCAGACATTGGAACATCCTTTCCCCCCAGGCCATCAGGCTTCTGAACCAACCAGCCCTGAAACTCACCTGAACTGAACTCTGTCAATAACTTAATGTTCACTTTATAATTTAATGCATGTACTTTATAATTTAATGTTAAATTTACTGCACGGAATCCTCCAGCACAAGATTTTCGCACAGGATTGAACCATGAATGGAACTGGCATGACAATAAACCCCTTGAATCCTTGAATCCAGCATTTTTATTCTGGATATCCTGCATTCCTTTCAAATTTTGTTGACAATGTCAGATAATCAATCTGCACTTTTTCTTGAAATAACACACAGTTTTGTCATTTGACCTCCTCATCCCTTTTATTCACTACTCTATTTCACGCTGTCTCACGCTGTCGCTTTTCCTTCAGCTTTTATCAGTTTTGATAAAAGACCTTTGGGTTAAACCATCGAAAGTGTATCTCGCTCCAAAAATAATGCATGATCCACTAAGTATTTTCACCATATTTTTGTTTTTATTTTTAAGTTTTCCAGCAGTTTATTAGAAATATAGAATCATAGAAAATAGGTGCAGGAGTAGGCCATTCAGCCCTTTGAGCCTGCACCGCCATTCAATATGATCATGGCTGATCATCCAACTCAGTATCCCGTACCTGCCTTCTCTCCATACCCCCTGATCCCTTTAGCCACAAGGGCCACATCGAGCTCCCTCTTAAATATAGCCAATGAACTGGCCTCAACTACCTTCTGTGGCAGAGAATTCCACAGAATCACCACTCTCTGTGTGAAAAAAGATCTTCTCATCTCGGTCCTAAAGATTTCCCCCTTATCCTTAAACTGTGACCCCTTGTCCTGGAGTTCACCAACATCGGGAACAATCTTCCTGCATCTAGCCTGTCCAACCCCTTAAGAATTTTGTAAGCCTCTATAAGATCCCCCCTCAATCTCCTAAATTCCAGCGAGTACAAGCTGAGTCTATCCAGTTTTTCTTCATATGGAAGTCCTGCCATCCTAGGAATCAGTCTGGTGAACCTTCTCTGTACTCCCTCTATGGCAAGAATGTCTTTCCTCAGATTAGGAGACCAAAACTGTATGCAATACTCCAGGTGTGGCCTCACCAAGACCCTGTACAACTGCAGTAGAACCTCTGCAGTCTGAAGAAGGGTCTCGACCCGAAACGTCGCCTATCTCCTTCGCTCCTTAGATGCTGCTGCACCCGCTGAGTGTCTCCAGCTTTTTGTGTAACCCTGCAGTAGAACCTCCCTGCTCTTGTACTCAAATCCTTTTGCTATGAATGGCAACATACCATTCACTTTCTTCACTGCCTGCTGCACCTGCATGTCTACTTTCAATGACTGGTGTACCATGACACCCAGGTTTCGTTGCATCTCCCCTTTTCCTAATCGGCCACCATTCTGATAATAATCTACCCTCCTGTTTTTGCCGCCAAAGTGGATAACCTTACATTTATCCATATTATACTGCATCTGCCATGCATTTGCCCACTCACCCAACCTATCCAAGTAACCTTGCAGCCTCCTAGCATCCTCCTCACAGCTAACACTGCCCTCCAGCTTTGTGTCATCCGCAAACTTGGAGATGTTGCATTCAATTCCCTCATCCAGATCATTAATATATATTGTAAATAGCTGGGGTCCCAGCACTGAGCCTTGCGTCACCCCACTAATCACTGCCTGCCATTCTGAAAATGACGCGTTTACTCCTACTCTTTGCTTCCTCTCTGCCAGCCAGTTCTCTATCCACATCAATACTGAACCCCCAATACTGTGTGCTTTAAGTTTGTATGCTAATCTCTTATGTGGACTGTCGCAAGCCTTCTGAAAGTCCAGGTATAACACATCCACAGGTTCTCCCTCATCCACTCTACTAGTTACATCCTCAAAAAAAGATTTGTCAGACATGATTTACCTTTCATAAATCCATGCTGACTTTGTCCGATGATTGCACCGCTTTCCAAATGTGCTGCTATCCCATCTTTAATAACTGACTCTACCATTTTCCCCACTTCCGATGTTAGACTTATTGGTCTGTAATTCTCCGTTTTCTCTCTCCCTCCCTTTTTAAAAAGTGGGGTTACACTAGCTACCCTCCAATCCTCAGGGACTACTCCAGAATCTAAAGAGTTTTGAAAAATTATCACTAATGCATCCACTATTTCTGGGGCTACTTCTTTAAGTACTCTGGGATGCAGCCTATCTGGCCCTGGGGATTTATCGGCCTTTAATCCATTCAATTTACCTAACACCACTTCCCGGCTAACCTGGATTTCACTCAGTTCCTCCATCTCATTTGACCCCCGGTCCCCTGCTATTTCCGGCAGATTATTTATGTCTTCCTTAGTGAAGACGGAACCAAAGTAGTTATTCAATTGCTCTGCCATGTCCTTGTTCCCCATGATCAATTCACCAGTTTCTGACTGCAAGGGACCTACATTTGTTTTTTTCTAACCTTTTTCTCTTCACATATCTATAAAAACTTTTGCAGTCCGTTTTTATGTCCGTATTATTCTTAAACATTGTTTAGATCTTCTCTCGTGCACTGCACTCATGCACTTGTGCAAGCACCTCCAGTGTGCAGCCAGGTGACCACCATTTGTTGGCTTGTCATGTTGCCCCCATTCTAACATACCTGTTCTATGGAGACATGAGGAGTTGCAGATGCTGGTTTATAACTCGCCTGTTCTGCTTTAATGATGTCTCACAATAAAGCTCGTGCTTCTCAGTAGGTCACAAGGAGATAATACTTGCCTAACTCGTACCATCTTCTATAGTTTATCAGCAAAGCAATATAGACTCTGGTGGATTTAAGTTATGAGTAGTGAGATGGGTGCCATAGTAGATTGCAGTGTGTGAACATGGTGGTGGAACAAACAGTTGTGGACAGGACTGCTGGCGTTTGTCGTTCTGCAACTTGAGAACTAGTGGACCACATAGAACCAGCCTTTAAAGAAAATTGCTTCTTCAGAAACAATAATTTCTGCAGTTACTGTAGGTTTACTAAAGTTCCCTGTGAAGTATATCGGGATAGTTCCTCATCATTTAACAAAGCAACTCTTGAGCTGCCAACAGTAAATTTCCAGTGACAAAGATCTGACACACATGTCTGCCCTAAATTCCACTTGAATCTTTTATCTCCTTTCGACACATTGGAAAACTGGATGTACAGAACCATAACGCTGACTTATCATTGATTTTTCTGGAAAAATAGAGAGAATACTCAATGGGTGTAATGCTGATGTAATTGAAAACAGCTGCTCTGAGTAAAACTATATGGTTCCCTCATCCCACATATTGCTAGATTAGATAATGTGATGTCAATCATGAAAAGGTTGTTACATTGGTATTTTTTATTTAGTGTAGATATACGCAAGGAAGCAGGCCCTCTGGCCTACTGAGTCCAGTTCAACATCAATTGCTTGTTGACATTAGTTCTTTGTTATCCCACTTTCTCACAAACTCCTCACACATTAGACGCCAATTGACCTACAAACCCGCATGATGTGGACGGAAACTGGAGTACCCGGAGCAAACCCCTTGTGGTTATAAGCAGAACATCTATATTCCACATAGACAGCACCCGAGGTCAGGTTCGAACCCAGGACTCCGACAATGTGAGGCAGTGCATTTTAAATGTAAAGATACCTCTAAAGGCTTTTCAGCCAATAATGTGTTATTATTTATTTATGGGAATGTTGCACAAAGGAAAGTCTCAAAAGTTGGAAAGATGGCAAATGCTGGAAATAATTCCTTGCTCTTCAAATAGTGTGACTAAATCTTTAATTTCTTCTTGATAAACATGTCTTTTGGTTTAATTTGTTTTCTAAAAGGTAGGACTCTTGCATTACTGCACCAGAACACCAGGATGAACTGAACTCAACATTTGCATCTCCAGAATCTATGAGTGTATTTGTTACCATTGAACCACACTGATAATTAGGCACCTTATCATCTGATGGGGAACAAGCTGCATAGGGCTTTTTTTCATAATCCAGGGCAAACCTTTGACTCTTAATAAGCACCTTCTCATTACAGCAGCCAACCATCTATTTGATCATGTAACCATAGAAGAAGCTATACTATATAAACAAAAAAGCCAGTGGTCAGTAATCAATATTTGCATTCTTCATTTTTAAGTTTATGAAGACATGCTTCCAATGGGTTGGTCCGCTATCAGATTCCACAGTAGATCTCCCAAATTTGTCTGGTTGAGCTGGTGATTCACTACCTTAATTTACTGAAAACAATCATAGGCCAGAAAAAAAAATCCAAGTGCTTGAGGCAACTTTTGCTATTTTCATGAATTTATAATTGTCTGGTTGAAAAACAATGCAGAGAAAGACTTGGAAAAGAGAGGGGGTTAAAAAAAGGGTCTTACCTAAAATTGAAGAATTCAATGTTCATACCTTTGGGTGCGAACCTGTGGAATATGAGATGCCGTTGCTCCAGTTTGTATGTGGCCTCACTCTGGCAATGGGGCACTATCTCTGACACCTCTCTCCCTTTTCTTGATCTCCCTATCTCCATTATTGACTGAGTCTACAACAAACGTACTGATTCCTACAGTTATAGTATCTTAATTGCACCTCCACTTCCTGACTTTTACAAGGATGCCATCCCCTTCTTTCAATTCCTCCGTCTCTGCCACATCTGCTCCCAAGATGAGGTTGTACACTCCAGGGCGCCTCCTCTCCCCAGACAGAACAAGGATAAAGTTCCTCTGGTCCTTACCATTTACCCCATCAGCCTCCACATCCAATACACCATCCTCTGACATTTCCAGTAGCAACGAGATCCTACCATCAGTCAAATCTTCTCATCTCCACCTCTTTCTGCTTTCCATAGAGACCACTCCCTCCACAACTCCATAGTTACATAGAAAATAGGTGCAGGAGGAGGCCATTCGGCCCTGCGAGCCAGCAGCGCCATTCATTGTGTTCATGGCTGATCCTCCCCTATCAGTTCACCCATCCCTTCGCTCACAAACCTTTCCTACCCATTTACCTTCCCTTGCAACCACAGGAGATATAACACCTACCCCTACATTTCCTCCCTCACCACCATCCGGGGACCTCAGCAGCCCTTCCAGGTGAAACATAGGTTCATGTGCACCATGACTAACCTCATCTTTTGTATTCAATGCTCATGAAGCGCTTCCTTTATATCAGTGAGACCAAATGTAAACTTGGTGACCGTTTTGCTCGAACATGTGCTCAGTCCAGCAGGGCCGGCAGGATATCCTGGTTCCTCAACATATTAACTCCTTTTCCCATTCCCACCTTTCTGTCCTGGGCCGCCTCCATTGCCAAAGTGAGGCCCAGCGCAAATTGGAGGAACAGCATCTCATATTCCGCATAGATAGCTTCCAACCTAATGGTGTGTGCATTACATTTTCCAGTTATTGGTAACATCCCTTCTTTCCCATATCCCTCTCATTCCTATGCCTCCCCCCCACCCTGGCAGATACCTATTATGCCTGCTACCCTGCCCTCCTATCCCTCCACCGTCCACTTCCACCTATATCCCTACCTCTGGCTTTATATTTCACTCTTCTTCTCTCCTTATTCGATACCATTTTGTCTCCTTTACATCTCAAGCCTTTGTCCAACCATGTGAAACCACCCCCCTCACCTATATCCACCTATCATTTCCAAAGCTGTGTCCCTCCACAGCTTTTCCCTCACTGCCTCTTTTCCTGCTTTCTTCCTCCTACTACAATATGTCTGAAGAATGGTCCTGACCTGAAACGTCACCAACTCATTCCCTCCACAGATGCTGCCTGGCCGACTGAGTTCTTCTAGCACTTTGCATCTTACTCAAGAATCCGGCATCTGTAGTTCCTTGTTTCTGCATTTAAAATACATGTGCCAATTACTCCAAGAGAGGTAGAACTTTTAAAAGAGAACTTTCCATCAGTTGTTGCCATGCAATCAAGAAATACATTTATTTTAAGAATAAATTAATAATATGTGTATTTTAAAAAAATTGTACTGTGATGGTCTATGTCTGAATCTTGGCTTGAGGTATGAGAACAGGATCATTTGCTAACGCTACCATTTTGTGACGCAGAGATTCCTGGCAGCTGCTCCTGTTTACAGTTAGAATATCCCATCCAGCTCTCAGTCATTGTAGTTTGCAGATGATTTACTTGAGGACTTAAGTTTATGGGTCATCTCCACTCTGTTTATTTTTTGTAAATGGAAAGATTAATTATTTCCCATTCAGGTTAAATTTATCAAAGTTATTTTCTTGCTATCTTTTAATTTCTATTTCAGTGATGTCAGGATGTTATTTTTCTTGGATTTTTTCAGTGCCATTTTATTACAGACATTGTGGGTTCAACAGAGTAGTGGACTGAAGGTTAACTCCACTGCTGGATATTTTTCTGCCTTTGGTTTGTGTGTGTTAACGCTTTATGTAGGGAATTACATGTTCGACTAGTCGAAAATGAGCATATAACAGAGCAATCCAGTGAGCAGTTCCTTTTTTGGGCGGGAAGGAATGCTTTAAATTTGTGCACATCAAAATGAGGAATGTTAATAATTGGAACATTCATTTTACTATCTACTCTCCGTGGGAAAAAGCAGTAGAATGTTGCTGAAAATGCATTTTTCTTAGAAGTTTCACACAAATATCCTTCCACATTATTGCTCCAAGTTGAACCCCGGCTGCTATTTTGAAAGCAAGATTATAACTAAGATTTTCTTGATTCTTATCATCAACTTGGCAGGATTTGGTGTGTAAATTTTAAAAATAACTTTATTAATGTTAATGGTCAAGCATTGTGTGGAACGTAAGAAGGAATGCGGATGCTGGTTTAAACCAAAGATAGAGACAAAATGATGGAATAACTCATTGGGTCAGGCAGCATCTCTGGAGAGAAGGAATGGGTGACGTTTTGGGTCGAGACCCTTCTTCCTGTGCCGAACCTTCCCAAATCTAATCCTCAGCTTTGCATCATGATGGAGGATACATTTGTCTTTGGTCACCAGCGGCGGAAGTGAAATGGGTTCTTTTCACTTCCCATGCATTGTTTCTATCAAACTTACTGAAAGATTGAAAGTCTATCCAATTTATTTCAAACTATTCACATGTGTTTTAATGGTGGCAACCATTAACAAATTTTCACCACTAAAGCACCATAACCATCGATGTCACTGTTAAATATATAATTTTTTCAATGCTTGCCTGCCTTAAAATAAAATATTTGACTTTACTTGGAATGTGCACATTATGTCAGGATCAACATACATGTATATTTCCAGTTTCCCATGGGATTTTAACGGTTGTTAAGGTTCTCATCTGTTCTGCGAGGTTGGGCAATCCAGGAATGTAACCCTGCAAAAATGATATGAAGGTGATGATGTTGTAAGACATCTGTTGACACGCACCTCCTGTGCACATTATAATGTTGAACTGACCGTATTACTCTGCAGTGTCGGCTTTGTATAACATGACTTGGGTTTGACAGGATATCTTTCTTTTATTCATGGAATGTGAATTTCATTGACAAGGTCAGTGTTTTTCGACAATCTTGACCTTGTCCAGATAACTTGCTGCCCAGATTTCATAACACCATGCTCGTTAAATTGTGAGATTGGTAACTAGAGGACCGGACTAATGATACAGAACTGCGAATTCCCCCAAACCATGGACTACAAAGCACCGCAACACTGGCCCATGTGGCACATCTAACCAGTGGATAGGTCAACCTGTCCCACACACACTGTTCATGCAGCTTAACATATACTGGACTTGGACTTGAAGCACATTTGTCATTGACCCAAGTCTCAGAGTATACATAAGGCTGGGCTGAAGGATCAGGCAGTATATGGACATACATCTTTGCATGTGCTCGAAAATCTAGGTGCAGAAAAAGGCCATTCATCTGATCAACTGTTCTCCGCCATTCAATCATGGCTGATTTATTTTTTCCCCTTATCCCCATTCTCCTACCTTCTCCCCATAACCTTTGACACCCTTTCTAATCAAGAACCTATCAAACTGTATTAAAAATACTCAATGTCTTGGCCTCTACAGCCATCTGTGGCAATGAATTCCACAGATGTAGCATCCTCTGATTAAATAAATTCCTCATTTCCATTTTGGAGATATGTCCTTTTATTCTGAATCTGTGGCCTCTGGTTCTAGACTCTCCCATTACTGGAAACATCGTTTCCATGTTCCTCATATCTAGGTCGTTCATTATCCAGTAGGTTTCAATGAGATCTCCTCTCATCCTTCTAACTCCAGCAAGTACAGACCCAGAGCCTTCAAGTACTTCTCATACATTAACTCAAATATCTCCGGGATCATTCTTGTAAACCTCCTCTGGACTCTCTCTTGTTGGAAGCCAACACATCCTTCCTCAGATATGGGGCCACAGACTCCTCACAATACTCCAAATGTGACCTCACCAGTGCCTCATAAAGCCTCAATTGTGCTCCCTGGCTCTCTTTAATTTCGAGCAAAAAGACATATTCAGTTCATTTGCCATTTCTTTGTTCCCATTACGACGTCTCCAACGTCTTTTACCAGCGGTCCAATGTCTTCTTTCCTTGCTGTTACTCATTATATACTGTATCTGTAAAAACCTGGTATTTTCTTTTATATTATTGGCTGGCCTGCCTTCATATTTCATCTTTTCTACCCTTACTGCTCTTTTTAATTGTCTTCTGTTGGTTTTTAAAAGCTTCCGAATCCTTTATTTTCCACTAATCTTTGTCATGTTTCATGCCTTCTCTTTTGCTTGTATGCTAGCTTGACTTCCTTTGACAGCCACAGTGGTCTCATTCTCCACTTAGTATATTTCTTTCTCTTTGGGATGAAAATAACCTGTACCTTCTGAATTACTCTCAAAACTCCTGCCATTGGTGGACTACCATCATTCCTGCTAGGGTCCCCTTCCATTCAACCTTAGCCAGCTCCTCTCTTATGTCCCTGTAGTAAACTTTACAACAGTAGTACTGATCAATCCGATTTCAGCTTCTCCCTCTCAAGCTGCATGTTGAATTTTAGCATATTATGATCACTGCCTCCTAGAGGTTCCTTCACCTTGAGCTCCCTAATCAATTCTGGTTCATTGCCCGACACCAAATCCCTGGTGGGCTCGAGCACAAGCTGCTCTAAGAAGCCATCTTGTAGGCATTCTTCAAATTCCTTCTCTCGGGATCCAGTACCAACCTCATTTTCCCTGTCTACTTGCATATTGAAATCCCCCATGACCGCCGTAACATTGTCTTTCTTATATAGTGTTACAGTTACGGAGAAAGTGCTTGCAGAACAAAAATGCAAGGGCCACAATGAGGAGCATTGGGAGATTGGGAATACATCCCTAGCTCATGAGAGGTCTGTTCAGGAGTCTGTTTGCAACTGGGAAGAAGCTGTCCTAGTGGTATCTGCGTTCAAGCTTTTGCATGCTCTGCCCGATGGGAGGTGGGAGAGAAAAGAATGGGGTGACAGCGGTCCTCGATTATGTTTTTAAAAAAAACACACAAAGTGCTGGAGTAACTCAGTGGGGTCAGGTATCATGTCTGGTGATGTTTTTGGTTAGGATTCTTCTTCAGACTGATTATGAAGGGGATAGTTTGGAAGAAAGCTGGAAGGGAGGAGGGCAGGATAAAGCCTCGCAAGTGACAGGTGGAGGTCCTTGATTATATTGTTGCGGATGGCGTCAGTGGGTTAGAGGCTGGTTTGAATGACACATCCATGACTGCAATTTCTTGAAGCGTTGGGCAGAGCAGTTGTCAATAGACAATAGGTGCAGGAGTATGCCATTTAGCCCTTTGAGAGGACTGCCATGGCTGATCATCCACAATGTACCCCATTCCTGCCTTCTCCCCATATCCCATGACTCCGTATTTTTAAGAGCACTATCTAACTCTCCCTTGAAAGCATCCAGAGAATTGGCCTCCATTGCCCTCTGAGGCAGAGAATTCCACAGATTCACAACTCTCTGGTGAAAACGTTTTTCCACATCTCCGTTCTAAATGGCCTACCCCTTATTCTTAAACTGTGACCCCTGGTTCTGGACTCCCCCAAACATCTATCACAGCTTGTCAAACCAAGCTGGTTTGGTAAATTTGGTATTCTGAGGAAGATGAGGCACTGGTATGCATTTTTTGGCCATTGTGTCATTTTGATTGAACCAGGACAAATTCCTGGTTATATTTATGCCCAGGAACCCAAATCTCTTGACTATCTGCACTTCAGCACTATTGATGCAGATAGGGGCATGTATTTCACCCAGTTCACCCAGTTCCTCTGGAAAGCTGCTTTAAATTACTTTGGCTGGGTAATAACATTTTATTCATAAAGATTACTTTAGAAAATCAATAAGCATTCCACCAGTTTTATTTTCAAAGGAGCACTATTATCTGGTATACCTTTTAATGGCCAAATGCATTGTCTTGTGCTTGTTGACTTCACTACATTTACCATACCTCCAGCTATTTACCTAATTAATTCAAATGCTTTTTAAGAGAATATAGCCAATTTTAAAAGACACTAGACCAAGTGCAGACTCATTGGGTCTGCTCCCCCAACGCAAGATTCCACCACTCATCCGTTGCCCCAACGCAAGCCATTCCCCCAACGCATTATTGCACCACTCACGCATAGCCCCCAACTGCGCAGGCGTGGCTCATTTCTCCCCATCCCCCAGCACTTCCTTCTCCTCCTCTTCACCCTCCGTCTTCAATCCCTAGAGAGGAAGGGGGGGGGGGGGGGTAGAGAGGGAGGGGGTATAGAGAGGGACGGGGTTAGAAAGGGAGGGGGGGCTAGACAGGGAGGGGGGGCAGAGAGGGAGGAGGGGTATAGTGGAGGGGGAGTATGGGGGAGTAGGGTAGAGAGGGAGAGGGAGGGTAGAGAGGGAGGGCAAAGGGAGGGGAATAGAGAGGGAGAGGAGCAGTGAGGGAGGGGGTAGTGAGTGTGCTGAGTGGGGTACAGTGGGGGGGGGTGGAGGGAGGGTAGAGAGGGAGGGGTAGAGAGAGAGAGGGGTAGAGAGGAAGGGGTTAGAGAGGGTGGGAGTGAGGGTACAGAGGTAGGGGGCATCTCCCTCCTCCACCCCCTCCCCATCTCCCCCCTCCACCCCCTCCCCCGCCCAGGTCTCCCTCTACCACCCCATCTCCCTCCTCATTTCCCTCATCCTCCTTCCCTGACCCAGGGCCTACCCAGGTCGTAGAGCAACACCAGGGCCTGGAACTCGGCCTGGTTCTCATACTTGGCCCGGCCCTGGCTGTAGAATCCATTCATTCCACAATGTCCATACTAGCCTTCTGGAAACTAGTCCCTTCAGCCCACAACACCGATACTAGTGCTCCAGAAAGCCCCCCCCCCTCCCCACTGGCTACCAATATTTGAATAGGTGGACAGGTGGAATATTGTGTTGGGGGACCAGCCCTCCCGTGTGATGCTGGGACCCAACGGGGCCCACTTAGTCTAGTCATATATATGTATGTTTATATGCTTGTGTGTGTGTGTGTGTGTATATATATATATATATATATATATATATATATATATATATATATATATATATATATATATATATATATATATATATATATATTTTACCATAACATACTTGCATATCTAGCCAGTATAAAGCCCTTCCATCACTTCCCTCTGTCGTCTATGGGCAATCTTGTCAAATGCCTTACTAAAATCCATGCAGACAACATCCACTGCCTTATCCACATCAATCACCGCCTCAAGAAATTTGGTCAAGTTAGTAAGACGTGACTTGCCACAGATAAAGCCATGCTGACTGTCCTTAATTATCCCATTCTCCTGAAGAATTCTCTACAATAGCTTCCCTATCCCTGATGTGGTGCAAAGGCCTGTAATTTTCTGGATTATCTCTACTTCAAAGGAACAACATTGGCTACGCGCCAGTCCCCCACCCCTGGCTAGAGAGGATACAGTTTATCAGACTAAGGCTACTGACATATTCAGGCACTGTTTATGATAAAGAAGATTACAAATAAACCAGTCTCATTATTGTAGCTGTCAAATAGCTGGTGTCACAACAAAAACAGAAACACACAATTCTTTTGACTCCTTTGCTGTTTTTATTCAGTATTTTGTCACCTTGTTCAAAAGTAAGCGTTTTTGATGAAAAATGTTGACGTCCATTGTCTAGTTGTTTTCTACTGAAATATATCCCCTTTATCCATTTAAATAAAACCTGTAACAAATCTATACTTAAAATTAGCTTTACATTTTTACTCAAATGATCTTCAGTTAGATAAAGGTTTGTGGATATTGTGCTTTTACAGTGCATTCCATTCTATTCTTAACAGAATCTAGTTTGTTTATTTTGTTATGTCTTTTTTGCATCCAGTTTATTTGTACATTGTTTCTATATTCGCTGCAGTGATCCTGTCAGTTTTAGTGCGTTGTCTGTAATGGAGATCAATAGACAATAGGTGCAGGAGTTGGCCATTCGGCCCTTCGAGCCAGCACCGTCATTCACTGTGATCATGGCTGATCATTCACAATCAGTTCCTGCCTTCTCCCCATATCCACTGACTCTGCTATATTTAAGAGCTCTATCTAACACTCTCTTGCAAGCATCTGGAGAATTGGCCTCCACTGCCTTCTGAAGCAGAGAATTCCACAGATTCACAACTTTCTGGGTGAAAAAGTTTTTCCTCATCTCCGTTCTAAATGGTTCACCCCTTATTCATAAAGTGTGGCCCCTGGTTCAGGATTCCCCAAACATCGGGAACATGTTTCCTGCCTCTAGCGTGTCCAAACCTTAATAATCTTATATGTTTCATATGAGATCCCTTCTCATCCTCTATATTTCAGAGTATACAAGCCTCGCTGCTCTATTCTAACAACATATGAGTCTTGCCATTCCGGGAATTAACCTCTTGCACCTACGCTGCACTCCCTCAATAGCAAGAATATCCTTCCTAAATTTGGAGACCAAAATTGCACAGAATACTCCAGGTGTGGTCTCACTAGGCCCTGTGCAACTGCAGAAGGACCTCTTTGCTCCTATACTCAACTCCTCTTGTTATGAAGGCCAACATGCCTTTAGCTTTCTTCACTGCCTGCCGTACCTGCTTACTTTCAGTGACTGATGAACAAGGACCCCCCAGATCTCGTTGTACTTTCCATTTTCCCAATTTGACACCATTCGGATGATAATCTGCCTTCCTGTTTTTGCCACCAAAGTGGATAACCACATACTTATCCCCATTAAACTGCATCTGCCCACACACCCAACATGTCCAAGTCACCCTGTATCCTCATAGCATCCTCCTCACTGTTCACACTGCCACCCAGCTTTGTGTCATCTGCAAATTTGCAAATGTTACTTTTAAACCGTTCATCTAAATCATTAATGTATAATGTAAATAGCTGCGGTCCCAGCACCAAGCCTTGCGGTACCCCACTAGTCACTGCCTGCCATTCTGAAAGGGACCAGTTAAAACCTAATCTTTGTTTCCTGTCTGCCAACCAATTTTCTATCCATGTCAGTGCCCTACCCTGAATAAACACTGAGTAACTTGGAAGAAAATTGTGAATGTTTTAATTTGTATTGATTTTTGGCTACTTTGGTTTACTGCTCAGTTCCATCTGTAATGGTTAGGGAAGTGTCACAGTCAAACTGGCAACCTCTTCCTATTTTACCCACCTAAGCTGGCTCTCGCTGTTCCTCCAGCTACTGCTTGTCACCAAGGAAGATCCAGCGCTAAGCTCCATTTTGGCAGTGGCACTGACTCACTCTGGCCATATTTCCTGGTAGTTAATTCCTGGGGAAAATTATACAATCCTATCTTTTCAACTCAGTTAAAGATATTCAGCATAAATCTAGTATGAACATGTAGCACTCAAGTACCCATATGACTATCTTTTCATTTTACCACATGGTCTGAAATAGGGAAACCCTCCGATTTCAAATTGGAGAGTCATGGAATTTATTACTCAAATGCAAGAAAATCTTTGGAAAAGAATTGCACTTAAAAATGTGCCTATTTAGCACTCAGTCTTCCTATGCATTACACCTACTGATATTGAAATAGATATCCTCTTGTTGTTTGTTAAAGGCCATCAAGCATGATTAAAAACCCTTGTTAAGGTTAGTTTGGTTAGTTTTACTAACTATTAAACAAAGTAAACCTGATCCCTACAAGGGATACTTGAAGGCCATGCCTGCTGCTTGTACTGAAAATTACCTCTGTTTTGTTGGGCTATTTCATGGTCTAACAGAGTAGTTTCATATGTTAATATTAGGCACCTTTTTAAAAATATATATTAATTAAGGCGGAGAGCTGAATTTTCATCTCCTTTTCTGTTGATAATGAGCTGGTAACAAATTAAACTGGTGAGTAGGACTTTATTTATTCTTGGATTTCACTATCTAGGCCAGTGTTTATTGCTCATCCCTACATGCCTTTGAACTGATACCAACTCACAGCTCAGCTGAATGTCAACCACGTTAGTGGACCTAGATTCACTTTGGTCTAGACAGGGTAAAGTTAGTACATTTCTTGCCCTGGAGGACATGAGTGAATATTTTTTAGAAGATAAACACAAAATGTTGGAGTAACTCAGCATCTCTGGAGAAAAGGAATAGGTGATATTCTGGGGTGGAATTCTTCTTCAGAACCACCCGAAATGTCACCTATTCCTTTTGTCCAGAGATACTGCCTGACCCGCAGAGTTACTCCAGCATTTTATATCTATCTTCAGTATAAACCAGCATCTGCAGTTCCTTCCTATACGTATATACGTATACATTTTTTCCAGAGTGTTTACTTGTACATTTATTGACTTTTCATTCAAGATATATTTAATCACTTGCACTAAAGTACCTTATCTATCACAATGTAATTCAAACTTTGAGTTCAAATTGATAGTTTGGCTAAGATTATAATGTACGGTACTGTCAGGTCGGGTTTGTGATTGGAAGTGGTCTGAATGTTAGTTCATAGTTTATTTATGTGTATGGCAATTAATTATTTGTGCACGACCGGGACACAGCATCCTGAGTACAGGCTCAGCAATCTCTGATGTGGGACAACTTGCAACGTCTTTATTTCTTGTCGATTCCTTTTGAGCAAGGTGCTGAGCACAATGCGACAAAACTATAATCTATATATTATTAAACCTCTCATCACGTTTCTATATTTGTTGGTTTGTTTGTGTGCCGGTTTGTACCTATATTTGCGCAAAAACAGTGCATTACAATTTTTGCAATCATTACAATCATTGTCCTGTGATGTCAATTAAACAAGTTTTGTTCACATTTATGGTATATTTTACAAGTTATTGACATTTTAAACTTAAAAAAAAAACAGTTTTTCACTTGCCCTGCCGTCAACAGTGTTCCATATTATCCAATTGATGACTTTGAATAGGACAGACCTACAACTCAGTGGAGTTGAGAAGGAGGGGAAATTATCTCATTTTAATTCCAAGAGAGTATGATAGATTGGATGCTGAGAGGTTATTTCCTGTGGGAAAACATTAGAGCCAGTGGGCATAGTTTTGGGAAAGAGAGCTCAGCATTGTGAAGTAAAACGGGGAAAGGTTGGAAAGTAGAAAGAATAGTCTTTGGATAAAACACAAAGTGCTGGTCAGCCAGCATCTTTGGTGGGAATGGGCAAATTACATTTAGATCAGGATTAGTTGTTGGAGTTCTTTCTTCCAGGCCATGGATGCTCAGTCATTGAGTATTGACATCATGGAGCATGAGGTTGATAGATATTTAGATTAGGATAATTGGAGAATGTGAGGGTCAGTCAAGAAGCTGAACAAATAATCTGCCTTTTTCTCATTGGATGTTGGAACACATTTGATGGGCCTAATGGACTACCTTTCTTATGACTTACTCTTGCTGATTTTTTTTACATTCTTAATATCTTAAATCCAGAGCCATGGATTAAAGTGGACAAAGCCATGAGGAACAGGGAAAGCTGGGAGATGGAGGCTGGGGACTGATGGGTAGAAATAGATACAGGAAAAATAGAGCCAGATTAGTGGCGGTGTGCTGGAAGATGGAAACTTGAGGCTGAAAGATAGATAATTAGATAAGGGAGAAATGATGGATAGATTGAACCAGTTAGTGGAGTTACAAATAGTAAACCAGAGGAGAAGAAACCCAGGTGGATAGGTATGTGGGTGATTGGTAGATGGAAGTCTGAAAGTTGAATAAAGGGAGAGAAAAACTAGGTGGTGGAAAAGGAAAAGGAACACAGAAGATGTGAGTTATTCAAAATTGGTAAAGTCTGTTTATAGCATTGGGTTGAAGGTTATCCAAGTAGATTATCAGCTGTTGCCCTTTTAATTTGCAGTTGACCTCAACCTGATATTGAAGAAGGCCGAGGGGAGACAGATCACTGTGGGAATGTGAAAGAGTGTTTAATTGACTGGCAGCTGGAAGTTCTAAATGGCCAATGTGAATAAACCATTGGTGCTCTGCAAACAATCACCTCATCTGCACTTGGTCTCGTTGATGTAGAGGATGCCCTATTAGTTGGACGCCTCTAACGTATCTTCTCAGTTCAGGGGTAATTACTGTTGGCATTGCCAAGCACATCTGCTTCCCATGAGTGAGGAACAACTTAGCTGCTTGGTTGCTTCTGGCTGTTTCTGCAATTCTATATGTTTTGGGTGCTATTCCAAAGTTTCATTTGTTTACAGAGAATGTTTTGGCTGATTCTTTTTGCAGTCTAAATGCAAACTAATGTTTCCCCTCAGCACTGAGCATGACTGGGAGAATGAGCAGGGGCTTCTCATTAAGGAGCACAAGCTTGTATCATTTGCAGCTTGTAAATCAATGAGCATGAGGACTAAGGGAGAAGTGGCATAAGAGAGAAACAAAATGCTGGAGTAACTCAGCGAGACATGTGTAAACCAGCATCAGCAATTTCTTCCTACACATAAGAGAAGGAAGGTTAGGAATGTGGAAATGTGCACCTGCAATCCGCCCTGTGACGTCTGCAATGAAACTTCTCATGATGGCCAGCACTGTGTCTTGCATAGATGTGAAAAGTTTGCATACGCTCTTTCACCCTCGTGTTAATTTCTGTTGCTTCCTGTTGTACAATACTACAGCAAGCCCAAAAGTAACTTCTCACTGAATGCCATTCCTCGTATACGGGTGATGCAACTATCATGCAATAGTACGTATATATCTGCAAGTATGTGTAAGATTAGAAATGTTACTGCAAGGTTTGCTGAATGTGTAAAGGTGTACATATGAATGTTACAGTTCAGTTCTGATCACTATAAATTGCTGGTGGATCACAGATTGAGGTGTGGAGGCCTTTCAGTTTGAGTCAACAGTAACAATTATGATGCCTGATGCAGCTTTTGCAGCTATTACCTTCTCAGCAGAGATTGGGAAGACTTCTGTTGGTCCAAAGACCATGCAACTTTGCTGAAGCTCTCAACACATCTGAGGTGTAATGCTGTGGTCAAAGCTTACAACGCTATCTCATTTCTGAGTTTCACATCTGCATTATCTTATGCACTGAAAATGTTCCTGAACCAATTACATGAGATTTTTCTCATGCTCCTGGCATTTGCAATGGCTGAGCAAAAATGAATCTTGAAGAATTAGTCAATAATTTGTTTAAGAAAAGGAATTTGCTGTTTCTCATCTCCATCCGAAATACATGTATTAAGTGACAATTAGTTTCAGATTCTCTCTGATTTTTTCCAATGCTTATTCCATGTAGACATATAAACAAGCAATTATATCTCAGAGCACCTGCTCTAAATCGGAACTTACAATTTCTTTGTCTTGTAGGTCTTTACATGCAACTTGGGCCTATGTTCTGAGTGTATTATATGTTTATTATATTGCAGCTCAGCAGTTTGTACTTTGCCCTTATTGTTGGTATAGTTGATGGTTATGTTACCTGTCACCTTTAGTGTGTCACTTAATCCACTTTGGCTCAGTTGCTTCTAGATTTACTACGTGCAATGTGCAAACATTAATAATCATGTACATTTAGTTGTATCATTTCTTGTTTTGTAAATTTCTTAATCCAAATTTAAAACCAGGAGATAATTTCATGATGAGCCCCCAATTAGATTTGAGAAATACATTTGACCGTGGCACCTGGTGCCTGTGTCCACGGGAAAACCTTGGTTTTATCGATCTACTTTGTGTTTGCCTGGCTATCCAAATACACAGGGCCTGTTTACTAACTGGTATAAACATTGTACGCTTGAACCCACATCCATCAGTAGTTGTAAAGGGTGCAGTTCCTTTCCATTATTTAGGAACGGACACGGGATATCCTGCTTACAGCGAATGCCCTTGATGAATGCTGAAGTTAGCCTAACTCAGTTCCACAACTGATCCTTTGTTAATTGTTTCAAGGGGACATTTGTTTTTCAGTTCAGTAACTCATGACATCGAGGGCCAAGGTACTCATTTGTTAGTTTTTCTTTCTGCATAAAACAGCTAGAAATTGTAACACTCTTTGTTGTATTTTGCTGTGTTTCCGGAATGCTGTATTTTGGAATTGATGATTCTAGAGAAGTAATTGATTTAGGCCTGCACAGCGCACACTCTATTTTTAATGTGCTTGGCCATGTATGTTATATAAAAAATCGTTTACTTGCTATTGCAGCAATTCATAGGAAATTGTAAATTACATGGCAACACAGATTATTATCTTGAAATGCACGAAGATGTGTGAAAAAACTTTCAATGTATTTTGGGCTTGAGGAGACTTCATACCTCACTTCATCTCTTGTTCAACCACTGGGCACTTCAGCAAAGGAGTGCTAGAAAAAAGAGCAAGTCCATGGTGCAGACTACCTATCTTCTTGACAATTTAGCAAGAGAAACATCACCCTTTCCAATTTCAATTATCTCAGGAGGATCTTATATTCTCATGGCATTTCTGGGGTTACAGTTAAATAATAAGGAATCACCTTTTAAAATCAAGGACTAGGTTGTCTTTTCTCTTTCAGTGGGTTGCAGATTACATTGGAGTACAATAAAATACGAGGATTAAGCTACCTGGTGCCTCAAGCCTGCCTCTTCTTGCCAGTTGCACACGGCCCTCCATTTCCTGATTGTTCAATACATTATCGACCTCCTCTTTAAATACCTCTAGTAATCTTGTCTCCAGAATCCTCTGGGGTACAGAATTCCAAAGATTCACCACCCACTGCATTAGTAAACAGGTCCTTTTATATTTGATATTTCAGGATCCTTGGAGTCATGCAGTTTGCAGGATCTTGGACTTGCTGGTATTCTCGCACTCTTTTACTGAGGCACCTTATGGTTAGGCCAGAAAGTAAAGTGAGCAACTAACTATCACCATTTGAGTGCTTACTTGACCCTGTGCCTGTTCCAACACACAGGCCAAGTACCAGGTTGTCAGAAAGAGCTAAGAAGGTCCTGCTATCATGCAGTGAAAGTGAAGTCTAAAGCAATGGGTTTTTGTTCTGCACTGTCAGAGATATTCTCTACACTTTCACTGTAAATCTCATTTCTATCCAGACCTAAGAAGGTCCTGCCATTGTGTAGTGAAAGTGAAATCTAAAACAATGGGTTTTTGTTGCCCTTCAATTGTAAATGGAGTATTCACCCAGCACTGGGAAGCGGAAAGTGTTCCCCTCACACACCTCAATATTTGACCACAATAAACCTCACTCTATGACTTCAGTATTAAATGACCTCCTGTAACCATGTCCCCTTTTTGAGATTCTCAACATCCACTTTGTTATATCCCTTTAGGATCTTGTATATTTCAATCATATCATACCTCATTTATCTAAGATCCAAAAATACAGATCTAACTTTTTTCAGCCGTTCATGTAGAATAATCCTCTCATTGCTGGAAGTAGATGAGTGAATTCCATCTGAATTGCCTCCAGTGCGAGTATATCCTTTACTAAATAAAGGGACTAAAACTGTTCATGCTACTCCGAAAGGGGCCTCATCGTTATCCTGTACAATTTTAACTTTATTTCTCTTTTTTAACTTTAAACCTCCTACCAATAAACGTGCTATTTGTCAATTACTCCTGCATTTGCATGCCATTTCTTTGAGTTTCATACACAACAATACCAATAATCCTCTGTACTCCACTCATTGGCATTCTCTCCATTTAGATTATGATCTGCCTTTTGATTTTATAACATCACAATTTCCTACTTTAAGCTCCCTTTGCATATTCAATTAAACAATATGTATCTTGTTGCAAAGTCCAAATGCTGGAGGAAGCAGCATCTTGGGATATTTAATTGAGATTTTTGATAAACAAGGAGGTGAACACTTACTGCAGAGGATGAGACTATGGATATGAGGTTACAGTCAGATCTGCTGTAATCTTATTGAATAGCAGACAGGCTTACTCCTGCTCCAACTGTGAACATTTGAGATCGGCAGCCTGAGACCTGAATCCCAGGAGAAACAAGTGCAGTTTCATCTTTCTGCCTCTCTGAGACTCATACAGGCCCTAACATTGCTGTGGCCCATGTTTGGAGTGTACACATACCCCAAACTGGTGAACATCTTTCCACTCACATAACACTTGGAGCATTACTGACACTTCTTTCCCTTTACTAGTTTTCTCTGTCTCCATCTCAGGAGATAACCAATCCACTGGCTCTTGACCTTTTCACCTCCAGTTGGCATTGTGACATCAACTGGCTCGACTCTGCCTCCAAATTCCCCTCATCTGCTCTAATCTCTTCCCCTCTGAATATGCAGCACTCCATTCATTTCATGCCAATCCCAATCTAGTCACCAAACCCACAGATAAAGCGCCGCCGTTGTCGTCTGGCGGACTGACTCTACCACACAGAGGCCTAATTGCAGCTCTCTAATACCACCTCTTATCCACCCTGAACCATGACCCCTCACTGGTCCACCAATTACCTCTTGCTTCTGTCTCAAAGCATCCCCATTCCTCTTTATACTAACTAACTTCCCTCTCTATTCTGTTCAGGTGCAGCATCGAACCAAAACCATTACCCATTCCGTTCCATCCACAGATGCATCATGACCCGCTGAGTCCCTCCAGTAGATTGTTTGTTTCTTCAGATTCCAGCATTTGCAGTCTCGTGGGACTCCATCTGGAATACTGAGTTTGATCAGACCTGCCGAAAATGCACAATTGCTTAAAACGCACTGCACTTTCACTGTAACTCTCATTTCTACCCAGAATCTTTCATAAAACAATTGTGTATGTTAAATTAATGACTTTTGTTTTCCTAACAATGCTATTATTTCAAATTGTACGTGACAATAATAACCATGTTTGACTCCCTGCTTTATTTGAGAGAGATGTTTCCCTGGCCACCTTGTAACAATTTCTTCTCTTGCCTCCAACAGAACAATGAGAATGAAACAGCACTGCACTGTGCAGCACAGTATGGACACTCAGAAGTGGTGGCCGTTCTCTTGGAAGAATTGACTGATCCCACTATAAGGAACAATAAGTTTGAAACGCCCCTTGACCTGGCCGCACTCTATGGTCGTCTGCAGGCAGTCAAGATGTTAATAAATGCACATCCAAATCTGATGAGCTGCAATACAAATAAACATACTCCTCTTCATCTTGCTGCTCGCAATGGGCACAAGTTTGTGGTCCAAGTCTTGCTTGATGCAGGAATGGATGTCAATTGCCAGGTGGGTGAAAATTGTTTACTAGTAATAAATCATTGGATAATACATCAGAGAGGAAAGCCATGTTATACTCTGGGTGTGAGTCAGCTATTTTAAAGTGCCATCCATTCAGCGTCACTGCCTTGTTTCTTCATCACACCCCAATAAATGTATTTGTTTCAACTAGAAATAACATGTTGATTTTGTGCTGATCAACAATGTTCGGTGTTCCTTTATATGCAGATGAGAATATCAAATTCCAAATATATAATACAATTATTTAAAGTGATTTCCTCCTGCTTCTGGCTTTCATGTTCACAGTTAGTTACTTTCAGAGTTTTTTATGGGTGGATTAATATTTCCATAATAGTAGTTGTCCTGAACGGACATAAATGATACTGAACATTTTTGTAAAAATGCATTTCAGTGTTACACAGTACCAAACAATCAAGCTCTTTTAATCTTTGACAATTCCTATTTTTAAATTGTTTGCATGCATTAAAATTTATGTTTTTTAAAAATTATCCCTAATTTTTAAGAATTTTCTCAAATGATGAAATTAATTTGATTAATTTTATAAAAACCATGCCTGTTATTTCTTCTGTGTATCGAAATTATTCTTGCTACTGCTATCTGTAAGCATCATGATGGAATTACATTCTTATGAACTGTAGCCTATATAATATCATTTTTTGAAATAGTGCATTTTTGGTAAAACCCTCAGAACATCGCCCTCATGCATGTTGGACAATACCTGTTGGCAAAATTGACAGCACAATAAATTATGAAAGTAAATTAATGTGCTTACAAACAATGTGACTTAATTACATTGTGTGTCCTGATTATGTGCAGTGTTCACAGCAGCAGCAAGTATATGTAATTTTCCAGTTAAATTCCTGGAAATGGTGTGGCATGAGCAATTTCCTTTGTTTGACATCATCAATTTCCTATCATTTAGGGAAACAAGGCAGGAAGGACCTTTTTGAATAAGCTAGGCATCCTGTGCATCCATTTTGTACAAAGGGCAACACTTCAAAGTGCTGCAAAAAAGTTTGCTGTCTTTTAAAATGTTATCTGTGCAACCACCAGTGCTTAAGAAAGACTAAGATGACTTTGTTGATATGAATTAAGCTAAGACAGTGGATAACCAAAGCCACAAAGGAATTTACTGAGCTTCAAAATACTTCAAGCACACTCTTTTACAAACTCTGTTCAGTTGCTCGTTTGCGACAACCTTTGAGACGTCACCTTTATCTGACTTGTGCAAGCTATCTGGAGGAGCAAAAGCAGCAAAGGGTAATGCATTTGATTGAAACCAACATTTTAGTTTTTTTCAAGTACCAACAAGACTTTTGGTGAAAAATAGCAGTATCCAAAGAAAACATGTACTCAAGCCTTAATAAGTTTTTGAATATATTTTGTAGAAGAGTTCAGCAATTTGAAAAGTGAGATAGATGATTAATTAAAAATGCAATATCTTACCAATTCTGCAGTAGGTAGTGTAAGGTGTAACATACGATTCACATTTGTGCTTTGCAGACTGAAAAGGGTAGTGCTCTTCATGAAGCTGCCTTGTTCGGCAAGATGGATGTTGTCCGAATTCTGCTAGAAGCAGGTAAGATTCAATTACGTTTTCTTATTTCATCTGCAGTTTACATGGCAATTTGCTTTTGACAGTTTAAGAACAGGTAGGGGGAAAAGTAATTATTTTTGTACATGCGCATACGGTTTCAGGGAAAGTTGATTTTAAATATAGACTTGCAGCTCTCATTTTATTTGTAATCGGGCAGATAATCAGCGGAATGCACACAGTTCCGAGGGCAGAGCAGTTGCTGCTGCTTCAAATGGTAGTTATTTTTTTCTTTTTTGTTACAGGTGTTTATTAAGCTTAACTTGCTACAATCTTTTCATTATTAACAGTGGAGGCACACTCCTTCAGTGTAAATACATCTTAATTGCTGTCAAATACATTACTATTGTAAGTAGCTCTTAACGCATTACTGATACCACATGGTGTGAGTTTCATCCTCATATTTTCAACAAATGGAACTTTTGATATAATTACATTTTAATGGTTATGGGAAGAGTGTGCAGTATTGCAATTTTAATGAAAGACCTTTCTCATTTTTAACTGAGCCACAATATCTTTAATCCAAAACTACAAAGGCAATATATATTTTACAACTGGGATTGAGATCGATTTTTATTTATAAAATAGGATCTAAACCAGCAGAGGGAACAACTGCATGTTTAATAAATATATGGAATGTTAAAACAGATTAGCCAAATTAGACCAATAAGATTTAAAAGACTTCTATTTTAGAGTGGTACAGTGTGGAAACAGGCCCTTCGGCCCAACTTGCCCACACCAGCCAACAATGTCCCAGCTACACTAGTCCCAATTGCCTGTGCTTGGTCCATATCCCTCCAAACCTGTCCTTTCCATGTACCTGTCTAACTGTTTCTTAAACGATGGGATAGTCCCAGCCTCAACTACCTCCTTTGGCAACGTGTTCCATAAACCCTCCACCCTTTGTGTGAAAAAGTTACCCCTCAGATTCCTAGTAAATCTTTTCCCCTTTACATTGAACCTATGTCGATTCCCCTACTCTGGGCAAGAGACTCTGTGCAGCATCTACCCGATCCATTCCTCTCATGATTTTGTACACTTCTATAAGATCCCCCCCCTCATCCTAGAGACCTAGCGTACTCAACCTCTCTCTATAGCTCACACCCTCTAGTCCTGGCAATATGGTCGTAAATCTTTTCTGACCCTTTCAAGCTTGACAATATCTTTCCTATAACATGGTGCCCAGAACTGAACACAATATTCTAAATGTGGTCTCACCAAAGTCTTATACAACTGCAACATGACCTTCCTAATTCTATACTCAATACTCTGACTGACGAAGGACAAAGTATCAAAAGCCTTTTTGACCACCTTATCTACCTGCGATTCGACCTTCAAGGAACCATGTCCCTGTGCTCCTAGATCCCGCTGCTCTACAACACTACCCAGAGGCCTACCATTTACTGTGTAGGTACTGCCCTTGTTCGATGTCCCAAAATGCAACACCTCACATTTTTCTGCATTAAATTCCATCAACCATTCCTCCACCCACCTGGCCAATCGATCCAGATCCTGCTGCAATCTTTCACAGCCTTCATTATCTTCAGTTGTAAATCACTAATGTCATACCTTATGCCCTGACATTCTTTATATTCAGTGTCTTGCATCGAGATTACGTAAGAAACTGGTAAAGAATATACACTAACAGGCTGACGAATGTGATTCCAGTTGTCTTTCCTCCTCACATCCACACCAATGGCCATGGATTTGCTCCATTAGTTCTATTTTGAACCAAATTATTCCCTGGGCATCTATCGTCCATTACTCTTTAACCACTTTCAAATGCTGTCAAAATGATTCCGTAGTTGCAGAAGAAATATATGTTTGGGTTAGCAAAACATAGAGAGAGAGAGAAAACAATTCCCATCTGGGTTATGGAGCAAATGTAAATAATGTACGACATGGCATAGAAAATCACAGGCACATTCTTTGCAGTCTTTCAATTTTAATTTACTTTAGTAAACTTAAACCTAAACATCCTTGTATCAATTAGCTTCTTCTGTTAAGTGGATGTTATAACTACCTATTAATATTGACTCTTCACAGCATGAAATGGCCAATTATTTGATCCTTCCTATCATAATGCTACGAGTTGGGAAGTACGGTTGAGCGGACTGAATGGACTTTACTTGATTCCCGCATTTAGAATTCTATTTCACTGCATCACAGTGATGTTTCTATTTGACGTGTCCACATGTAAATACTGCACCAGGTTCAGAGTATAATTTGATAAACAATTATCAATATTTATTATACCTTGAGATGAAGGTTGATGTAGTAATTTTTTCGGCATCCAGTGAGACAGTGTACATCGTATGTCAAAGGATCAAAATGATAATTTGCCATGTGCACTATATATGAACCAGAATATTGAACGGTTTACTTGCTGCAGCTCCTCAGTCAACGTAGGCAAATATGGATCGTGAACGATAGAGGAGATCAATCAACCGCATCTGAGGGAACGCAATTCTGCCTGTTCCAAACATGCATTTTCATCTCCTAAAAGCATTGGGGGGAAAAAACGATTGCGATGCACAAAGAAAAGATTTAGATCATGTCTTACCTTTCTCGTCTTCAGGATGTGAAGGCCAGAAAGTAAACTCTGCAGTGTGTAGATTTTTTTTTGTAGGCAATTGTTTGCAGAACCTGCTGCCACAAAAATCATCTTCTCAAGCAGTTCACCAAGTTTACCCATGATTTGCTTTTGCTTTGCCTCCCATGGATTATGAGGTAGTTGATCAGGTCCACGTGGAATCTGCAGAAGATGAGGCAGAGGATGCATGACAGGTTGGGCAGACAGGTGGGTAACTGGCAGCTATTCGCTCCTCCCACTGTTTGCATGAGGCTTCTCCCTGTTTCCAATGAATGCTCCTCTATTTGGGGTATGTATGGGATAGGCAGGGGAAGGTGGAGACAGTTGCTGAAGGGCGATACATGGGGACGCGGAGGTTACCAGTGCTGGAATCCAATAATAAAAGGTAACAATTTTGGGTCCCATATCTGAGGCGGGAAGTGCAGGTGTTGGAGAGAGTCCAGAGGAGGTTTACAAGAATGATTCCATATGAGTAGGTTAACGTAAGATGAGCGTTTGATGGTACTGGGCCTCTACTCGCTGGAGTTTAGAAGGATGAGGGGGGACCTCATTTAAACTTATCGAATAGTAAAAGGCCTGGATGTGGAAAGAATGTTTCCACTAGTGGGAGAGTCTAGGACCAGAGAACATAGCCTCAGAATTAAAGGACGTTCCCTTAGGAAGGAGATGAGGAGGACATTCTTCAGGGTGGTGAATGTGGAATTCATTGTCACAGAAGGCTGTGGAGGTCAAGCCAATGGATATTGTCAAGGCAGAGATCGATAGATTCTTGATTAGTGCAGGTGGCAGGGGTTATGGGAAGAAGGCAGGAGAATGGGGTTGAGAGGGAAAGATAGATCAGCCATGATTGACTTGATTGGTCAAATGGCCTAATTCTGCTCCTATCACATGAACTTATGAACTTGTAATCGGAACCGTTAAAGCAGAGAGGAAGGACAAATGAAACCAGATGGAAATGATTTCTGGTGGGTGAAATGTGTGGGTTGTAGGTTAATGTAACCAAGCGGGGGAGAAGGACATAAAGGAGTGAAGGGGCCTGGAGCCAGGTATGGGGAAAGAGAACAAACTAGGAGGACCACAGTTGGTTTGTGAGGGGAGAGATAGAGAGGGTTACCTGAAGTTAGGGTTACCTGAAAATGGAAAATTCAGTATCTAAATCATTGGGCTGTAGACTACCCCGTGGAATGTGAGGTGATGTTCCTCTAGTTGGTGTGAGGCACCAGCATGGCTCTGGAGAAGGCCGAGGACAAAGAGGTCATTGGAGAATTGGAAACAGAATTTGAACGACATGCAACTGGGTGACCAAGCACAACTGTAGCCTAGTCTTTGGTCATGTCGATGTAGAAGAGCCAAAATCAGGAACACAGAATGCAGGCTGGAGGAGGTGCACGTGAATCTTTGCCTCAAAAAGGCTATGTAGTTCCCTGGATGGAAGTAAGGGAGGGAGTGTAGGTACAATAATGGAAATGATGTGCCGGATGCAGAGGTGAGTAGGGTAAAAGGTGAGGATTAGGGGAATCTTATTTGAAGAAAGTCCCGATCCAAGTCAGCTGAAAGTCAGCTGTCCATGTTCTTCAGTGATGCTGCCTGACCCGCTGCGCTATTCCAGCACTTTGTGTCTTTTTTTAAATTTATCTATGTTCTGTTTGGATGGAGATGGGGTGAGAGCAAAACTCTGGGCAATGTAGGAGAGGACTTCAACCACAATATAAGGAAAATCATGTTTCCGGAAAAAGGAGGCTATTTCAGATGTCCCGGAGTGGAGTAGAGGGAATCGTCTGGAAAGCAGATGTGGCTGGAAGAAAGGCATGGCATCCTTATACGAGATAAATTTGGAAACTATGTAGTCTAGGTAGCTGTGGGCGTCAATGGGTTTAGAGTGGACTTCAGTGGATAGTTTGCCTCCTGAGATGGAGACAATCCAGAAAAGAGACTAAGGCGTCGGAAATGAACCAAGAAAATTTGAGATGAAAGTTATTAACGAAGGTGAAAAATCATTGTGTTTGACAAGGGTGCAGAAAATAACACTAATGCAGTTGTAGATCTACTGGAGAAAGAGTTGGGGAGTGGTATCAGAGAAGGTTTGTTCCACGTACCCAATGAAATGAAAGATCTAGTTGGCATAACCAATGCGAGTGCCCATGGCTACTCCTTTGATTTGTAGGACGTGAGACGAGTCAGAGGAGTTATTTAAGACCAGAACAAATAAGCTCCATTCCCTCTTACATTTAGCTTGTCCTCCAAATATGCAGATCTGTAATCATTGCTGCATACAACACACATTGACTGAGGTTGATGTGACCCGGGTTCTGGAGTGGGGGCAATGTGGGTTAAAAGCTTTCTCATTGGTCCTCTTAATTAGCTCCCCTCAAGCAAAAAGATCGCTGGAGATGCGATGTAGTCTGCAGAAGCGTGTTTGAGGAAAGTGTTGGGTAATGCTTTGCACAGCAAATGTGCATGTACTATGATTTAGACTGTTTTGGACCACTTAATTAAGATCGCAATTTGAATGGGGACAAATTTATGCAGGAAGATGAATTTGAGAAACCTGCTCTGCTGCCCCTAGAACAGGCTTGTAATAATTATATGCCACAGATTCTATCAAAATCTGATTTATTTTACTTTGAGGGGAACAAAGGAAAAGCAAATAAAAGTCTGCTAACACAGAAGATATAGAAATTGTATCTCCGCTAACCTTCTCGATCAGCGGTCAAAGGCTTTGGTGAAATGAGAAAAGGCCATGTACTGTGGTGGAAGGTTCTTCCTGCATTTCCCTTGGATGAAAATTATGTTTCTACAGATGGACCGAATACGCATTGCGATTTACTGTAGGGAGGAGCTCTTTGGCTATAAGGAGAGAGCAATAGATTGCGACCTTTTGGATAAATTCCCTTGTAATTGACACCAGGGATTTCACTCTGCAATTACCACAATTGGATGTATCCATTTTATTGACGCTGGTCACAATTATGTGTCTCTAAGATCCCCTTGTGTGTCCAACTGTTTTCAGGTGTGGGAGCGGTAAATGTGTGTTTTCAGATCCTCTCTGGAAACTTTAGAACTGCAGCAGGGCTAGTGTCTGTTCTGAGTTCTTGTCTTTCAGTTGACATATGGTCCTGCTGACTTCTTGTCAGTGGGAAGGGAAGGCATTCTTGTATTGAAGCACCACCATGCTGTTAGGAACAAGCAATAGCTTTTCAGGCAACTGAAGGCCAAGTTCCAACAGAATGCCCAGCACCATACAGAATAGTGAAAGCCTTGGATAGAGTGGATGTGGAGAGGATGTTTCCACAAGTGGGAGAGTCTGGGATTACAGGTCATACAGTCTCAGAATTAAATGACGTTCTTTTAGGAAGGAGATGAGGAAGATTTTATTTAGTCAGAGGGTGGTGAATCTGTGGAATTCTTTGCCACAGAAGGCTGTGGAGGCCAAGTCACTGGATAATTTTTAAGACAGAGATAGATGATTCTTGATTAGTACAGGTGTCAGGTTAACCAGACTGATTCCTGGGATGTCAGGACTGTCTTATGAAGAAAGACTGGATAGACTCGGTTTATGCTCTCTAGAATTTAGGAGATTGAGAGGGAATCTTATAGAAACTTACAAAATTCTTAAGAAGTTGGATAGGCTAGATGCAGGAAGATTGTTCCCGATGTTGGGGAGGTCCAGGACAAGGGGTCACAGCTTAAGGATAAGGGGGAAATCCTTTAGGACCGAGATGAGAAGGACTTTTTTTCACACAGAGAGTGGTGGGTCTCTGGAACTCTCTCCCACAGAGGGTAGTTGAGGCCAGTTCATTGGCTATATTTAAGAGGGAGTTAGATGTGGCCCTTGTGGCTAAGGGGATCAGAGGGTATGGAGAGAAGGCAGGTACGGGATACTGAGTTGGATGATCAGCCATGATCATATTGAATGGCGGTGCAGGCTCGAAGGGCCGAATGGCCTACTCCTGCACCTCATTTCTATGTTTCTATGTATGGCGAGAAGGCAGGAGAAAGGGGTTAGGAGGGAGAGATCGGCCATGATTGAATGGCAGGGTAGATGCGATGGGCCGAATGGCCTAATTCTACTATTCCCTATGACCTTATGATCTATAGCACTGGTGGTTGGCAGAAATAGTGCAGGAGAACAAGCAATTTTCTGAAAACAGATACACATTTTTCAATGTTGTAAAGTCCACCTCCAGCTTAAACACTCAAGAATCCACCCAGGTGATTCCAAAATCTAACTCAGGCAGAGAGGCAAACGGGAAGGAGCACTTTGCAGAACTCTGTAACTCAGGCTCAACCTTCCTTTGCACAATGCAAATTGTCCCCTCCTGCCTCCCGGGTGCAAATACCCATGCCTTCATTAAAGAGTTCAACTGTTTCTGGTGGTGTCAATTCAATGAAACAAGTTGTCCTACCTTGAATGCTTAGTAAACTCACCTGCTGTTTTCTTAGGGATTAAATTCACAATTGAAAATGCAGGAATCTACGTGCATTAAAATAACTGATTCATTTTTATATCTAAAACATGATCCCCAGGAAAAGATAATTTCAGTTTAAAAATTGAAAATAGAATCTGTTCCAAAATAGACAATAGACAATAGGTGCAGGAGTTGGCCCTTCGAGCCAGCAATGTGATACCAGCAATGTGATACCATTCAATGTGATCATGGCTGATCATCCCCAATCAGTACCCCGTCCCTGCTTTCTCCCCAAACCCCCTGACTCCGCTATCTTTAAGAGCCCTATCTAGCTCTCTCTTGAAAATATCCAGAGAACCAGCCTCCACCGTCCTCTGAGGCAGAGAATTCCACAGAGTCACAAAAGTGTTTCCTCATCTCTGTTCTAAATGGCTTACCCCTTGTTCTGAAACTGTGGCCCCTGGTTCTGGACTCCCCCAACATCGGGAACATGTTTACTGCCTCTAGCGTGTCCAAACCCTTAATAATCTTATATGTTTCAAAAAGATCCCCTCTCATCCTTCTAAACTCCAGAATATACAAGCCCAGCCGCTCCATTCTCTCAGCATATGACAGTCCCACCATCCCGGGAATTAAACTTGTAAACCTACGCTGCACTACCTCAATAGCAAGAATGTCCTTCCTCAAATTAGGGGACCAAAACTGCACACAATACTCCAGGTGTGGTCTCACTAGGGGCCTATACAACTGCAGAAGGACCTCTGTGCTCCTATACACAACTCCACTTGTTATAAAGGCCAATATGCCATTTGGTTTCTTCACTGCCTGCTGTACCTGCATGCTTACTTTCATTGACTGATGAACAAGGACCCCCAGATCCCATTGTACTGCCCCTTTTCCCAACAACACCATTTAGATAATAATTTGTCTTCCTGTTTTTGCTACCAAAGTGGATAACCTCACATTTATCCACATTAAACTGCATCTGCCATGCATCTGCCCACTCACCCAACCTGTCCAAGTCACCCTGCATTCTCATAGCATCCTCCTCACAGTTCACACTGCCATCCAGCTTTGTGTCATCTGCAAATTTGCTAATGTTACTTTGAATCCGTTCATCTCAATCATTGATGTATATTGTAAATAGCTGCGGTCCCAGCACCGAGCATTGCGGTACCCCACTAATCACTGTATGCCATTCTGAAAGTGACCCGTTAATCCCTACTCTTTGTTTCCTGCCTGCCAACCAATTTTCTATCCATGTCAGCACTCTACCCCCAATACCATGTGCCCTAATTGTGCCCACTAATCTCCTATGTGAGACCTTATCAAATGCTTTCTGAAAGTCCAGGTACACTACATCGACTGGCTCTCCCTTGTCCATTTTCCTAGTTACATCCTCAGAAAATTCCAGAAGATTAATCAAGCATGATTTCCCCATGCTGACACGGACCGATCCTGTTACTGCTACAATGTTGAATAATGCATTATATACTCATTGATGTGTCTTAAGATGTTCACACCAACAAGGTCCACAGTTCCTCATTATTTTTTGTAACTGCTGCTGCATCAAATTTTTGTTTTCCTTTTCCCTTGTTTCACTCACTGTACAAGATTCCGGTTTTTACTAAACCAGCATGCTTGCCCTACCTGCCCTTCAGTTTACTTCTTCAATATTGTCAGTGATGTTTAAAAGTGAACACTTTTTCCTGATACTTTGGTCATTTCTGTCTGCTTTTTTTTTTAACATTGTGGTCAAATGACTGTCCACTGATTTTAGCCCAAATTTCTAAACGCAAAGGCTTCATAGAATCTGTTTTTGAGCTATCAGGTAATAATAAGGCTATACATCATAGGTGAATCCCTACAGAGCTTATTGCATAAGCCAGAGGCAATAAACCTGTGAGACGTGAAGCCAGAAATCTTGGATGAACAGGGAGATTCACTCTCTGCTTGAATCTGGATCAAAGGCATTTAAGAAGGATGATCCTGCACTGCACTTGAAGGCCAAGGATGATCTCCGCAAGGCTATTAGGGGTGCCAAGAGAGACTTCCAAAAGAAGCTGGAAGCTTAATGCAATCAAATGGATACCAATCAACTGGCAGGAACTCAATACCAGTGAGGTCTGCAAGACAAAGTTGGGATTGATCACTGACAACGATGCATCTCAAAAATGTCTTCATTCATACAGTCATACAGTGTGTAAAAAGGTCCTTCGGTCCATCTTGCCCACACTGGCCAACATGTCCCAGCTACACTAGTCCTACTATACCTGCCTACATTTGGTCCATATCCCTCCAAAACCTGTCCTATCCATGTACCTGTCAAACTGTTTCTTAAAAATGTTGGGATAGTCCCCGCCTCAACTACCTCCTCTGGCAGCTTGTTCCATCCACCCACCACCATTTGTGAAAAGGTTGCTGCTCAGATTCCTATTAAATCTTTTTCTGCGTCACATTACACCTATGTCCTCTGGTCCTCGATTTACCTTCTCTGGGCAAAAGACTCCATGCATCTACCCAATCTATTCCTCTCATAAGTTATTTATCTAGGATAAACTTAATGCATCTGTTGTAAGAGCTCTACCCAGACACATCACCCCATCCCCTACTGGCTTGGTGGCAAAATTCAGGTTTATTTTCGCGGGATGAAGGCCGGGATGAAGACCCTGGAAGAGTAATGAAATCATGTGCCAATCAAATGACTACAGTCTTTGGTCCCCCTCATCCTTTTATACTCCAGTGAGTACAGGCCAAGTGCCTTCAAATGCTCATCATATGTTAAGATCAATAAAGCGCATCAGTGTATTTCCCTTCATTAGTCTTTAAGAACATTTTGGATGCCCACGAGGAATTCTCTCGAACCTCTACAGATGCACGATAGGAAGTAATCTGATGGGATGTACTGTATCTCGGCCTAGGGGACAACTGCTCTGCTCTTAATCACCTGAGATAGGTGAACACAGCCCAGTTCATCACAGGCTTGTCACTTCCTTCCATTCAGTTCCTATCAAGGTGATTTACATCAGGAAGGCTGGAAGTATCAGCGAGGATGCATGTCATCTTTGGCATTCATTTTTCTCACTTTTACCTGCAGGAAAAGATACAGTTGGATGATCTGACTTAAGAACAGCTTATTCACCACTGCTATCTGACTCCTGAACCATTCACTGCATTCACATCCCATTCCTGGTTGTGCTGCTACGTACCCTTACTTTTAACTCTACCTCATTCTGTTATTCGGTTATTGTACTTTAATATTCTTCTGCACGACTCAGATTTTGCAATACTCAGATGTTGCACTACAATCTTGCACCACTCTACTGTCACTGTTGAGGGTATTTATTGTTGTGTATAGATCATTACTATCTGGTGTTTACTCTGTGAGCCTCATGTGAACAAGAGCTTTTATTGCTCCCTGGTGTACATGACAATAAACTAATCTGAATCTAATGACAGATTTTTAAAATAAAGTAGCATTCATCATTGGAGGAATTGAAACTGAAACATTCTGCATTGGAACTCGATGATGTTCAACAAACTTGCCTTGGAGCAGTTTGAACACTCAAAGACATGAAATGCAGAGTATAAAATAAATACAAAAATACATTTTGTTACAGGCAATGTTAGGGCAAAAATGCAGTACTGTTTGCTGCTTAGGGATGTTTATCTTAACGTCGCCTCATGCCTTTTGCCTTGCTAATGTCAGGTTGAATCAGTATGGTGCTCATGCTTAGCTTTCTAAAGTAAATACCATCCTCAGGAAATCTGTTAGCCAGGTCATAATAAAATAGCTCCTGTCAAAAAATACATAAAACACTTAAAATAAGTGGGCTATGATACAAGTTGAATGTTTGTGAGCAGCATATTGTTTCTCTTGGATGAATGCCAATAACTGGATCAGACTATTTATTGTGTATCATAACTAGCCTCTGAAGCATATAAAATGTTGTAACAGCAAAACGATAGATTAATTATTTTATATTAATTATTTCTCTATTGAATAAATGCCATAATGAATAACGCGACCTATGAAACTATAAAATCCCTAAGTGAAATCAATCTTATGTGGGGCAAAAATATATAGTTCTCTATAGTATAAAGTATTGTCCATTCTGGATCCTGGGACTGATCCACATTAATCTGATTCAATTTTCTTCCATCTATTGTTTAATGGTTGTAATGCAAGGTGACTCTGAGCTTCCCGTTGCCTGCTACTTTAATCCTCCATTCTGCTCCTATTCTGACCTCTGTCTGTTGCCTCCTGCATTGCTGTGTTGGGCCTCTTGGGGTCCAATATAAGCTAGAGCAGGGGTGGGGAACCTGCGGCCTTCTTGGCCATTAATTGCAGCCTTTGGAATTAATCCAAATTTTGTGGAACAAATCCTTTTATTTTTATTAATATGTTTTTGTTTGCCTTTTATTATTTTTATTTTAATCTTAAAATTAATGTATTTAAAATACCAAAGAGTAAAAGAAGATTCAATGAAATAATCCTCCCCGACTGACGGCCACAATTAAAACATTAGTAAGTTATGAGGGCTATTTTAACAAAATAATGTACATTTTGAAGTATATCTAATTGAAGTTTCTTGGATGCGCCCTTATTAGATTACAGCTAACTTAATGCGGCATTCCAACATGAAAACGTTCCCCACCCCTGAGCTAGAGGAGCAGCATTTAATATTTGTTCACTGCATGGACAAAGTATCAAATTCTATAACTTAACCACTTAGAAATATACTGTAGAAACATAGAAAATAGGTGCAGGAGTAGGCCATTCAGCACTTCGAGCCAGCACCGCCATTCAATATGATCATGGCTGATCATCCAAAAACAGTACTGCCTTCTGGCTTTTTCCCCATAACCCTTGATTCCCTAAGCTCTAAGAGCTAAATCTAATTCTCTCTTGAAAGTATTGGAACTGGTAATTTTTTGCAATAAGTCACCTATCTGTGATATTGGTTCAGTCTTTCTCCTTTGCAAATGTGGAATGAGCTACCCGAGGAAACTGTAAAGGCGGGTACAATTATGATGTTTAAAACACATTTGGATAGGTGCATGGATAGAAGGGGTCGGATAGAATATGGGTCAAATGCAGGCAAAAACGGTTGCATAAACAAGTGGACCAAAGGTCCTGCTTCCATGCGATATGACTCTTCATATAACTGAGCTTCTCTCTCACCCTCTCTCCTCATCTCTCCCTCTCTTCCTCCATCCACCTCCACTTTTCTCTATCTTGTGTTTTTCTTTCTTTTCCCTCCTCCCCGTATTAACCAATGACCAGGTGATCTCTGCACATTATCCCTGAAGGTAAACCTGTCCTCGCCAAATCAGAAGCTTACCTTTTGTCATATCCACCCTCTTCCCTGTGCAACTAAATAATATTTACTCTTTCCCAGTTCTGATAAAATATTTTCAGCCTGAAATGTTAACTATTCACCTTTTCACAGATGCTGCCTCATCTGCTGCATGTTTACAACTTATTTTAAAACTATTTTCATATCAGAGATCCAGCATTTCATTAGAAATGTCCCAGCAGTATAGTGAGGAATTCTATTGGAAAGTAGGGATAAATGCAGAGTTTATCTTCTCAATGTACGTGTGTGAAGTTGATGTTTGAAGAGCAGGTTTGGGAACTAATGTTTCATTCCACAGGCCAGCTACTGGACAATCACATCAAAGCTAGAGAGGTGTCAGAGATGGTCCAAGTGAGTTTGACAAGGACAATCAGCTTGATATTGAAATATGAACAGAAGATGCTGAAAGCACACTGTAGGTCAGGTAGCATCTGCTGAAAGAGAAGCAATGAGTTGCAGATGCTGCTTGACAAAAGAAGACACAAAGTGCTGGAGTTACTTAGTGGGTCAGGCAGCTTCTCTGGAGAACATGTATAGGTGATATTTTGGATCAGGACCCTTCTTGATGTGTCAGGTCCAAAAGTTTTGTTAGAAAGCAGAAAAAAAGCCCTGTTTTTCACCCCGGAATCTTAGGTTTTGATTTTCACTCTGTTGTTGACCAGAGCCAATTAGACTGAAAATTAAAAAAATAGAGATACTGGAAATTAAAACTTTTTTTTGGGGGGGACAATGTGAATAGACTTTGGGTTCATTGCATGGAGAAAGCCTCAGGATATGGAAAGGAACAGGAACACGATCTGCTCCATCTCCCTTTTGTTGACAACATTGCTGCTCCATCTCCATAGTTTCCCTAGGGCTGTTCTTGTGTCATGATTGTCTCCTCTTGCATTCTCTCTCCCACATGACTCCGTCTTGGCAAGGCAGGTGGCAAGCATTGATCTTTCCTAACTGGATGATCTGTTTGTGGCGACATAATAGTTGATGTCATATCCCAAATATTTAGATGATGCTTAATTTCTGGGCAAACTCAGTCATCCTGGTTAAGCTTGCATGTGTTTCTGGCATGCAAACAAGACTAAGTGATCTTCCATGATAGACATTTGTGGAAAGTTTAAATTTACTAAACTTACTCAAAAATGAGTACAAATTATATTCACAAATTGAATAATTTCCCAAGATATTCCTAAATTTAAAAAAAAGTGTATTTATCAAGTGGTTTCTATGAATGCCCTTAAATTATTGGGAAGCTATTCCTGAAGGAAGAAATAACTACCTCAATTGAACAATCTTTGTAATTAAGCAATAATGTATTAATCTGAATAATAGGAATAATAGCTTCCAATTGTAGATAAATCACGATAGTAGGCCCAACATTTTAAATTGGGATAGCAGGAAGCAATAAGTATTCTTGCTGAAAATATATTCTAATTGATTGTGGAGGATGCTACCTCATGTGCTGAGACTATTGGGTTCTGCCTGATTAGGTGGGAGCAAGGGTTGAATACAGGGCTGTGACAGTACAATTGATTCTGTGAGAAGCTATAAATATAACTTGCTTAAAATATTGTTTTAATGCTTTTGCAAAGGTTTGAGAGTATTATGAATCAAAATTGTTAAATTAATGATGTGATTCATTTAATACTACACAAAGATTCTATAACTCCAGTACCATAGCAAATTTATTTGGCATATTATAATATTTAGCAGGAAGTTAGCAAGTTTAATAATGTAATAAACTAGCCGAAAACTGGCTTGGGCTCCTATTTCTGATAGTTTCTTAACATCTTATTTTCATTTTGTAGGCATCACAATATTTGAATAAAATGCAGACAAGTAAATGTCAAGACTTTCCCGCAGGCTAAAGACTCAATGGTTACCGCATATTATTATGCACTGCTTAGAGTAATAGGTCATGACAAGATGACCTCCGTTTATGAAACCACCTTTTTACTCAAACCCCACCCAAAGTCTTTATTCTGACAATGTTTTATCCTAGTCTTCTCCTGGGAGACAGATTCATTTGCACATTAATGTTCCATGTGCACCGGGCTTTTTTTTGCATGAGTTCATCTGATAATAGGACCTTCAGAAAAATGTTAATGTGAAAAATTAAACAGTAATTTATTTTAGTAATAAAAGATTTTCCTGGTTCAATTAATTCACAGAAGTGGTATTTGCATAATGTGTTTGTTTCCGCTCTGTAGAATGCTTATATTGATTTTGTTTGGATTTAACATTAACATTCAGCTGTACAACGCCGCTTATCAGAAATGTATTCTGTGTATGCTTCTTGAATAAAACTGTTTAAAATAATCTAATGAAAACTCTTTCCAAATGACCAAGTCTGCTGAAGGTATAAATGATTAGCATTGTTCTATGATCTCCATAAGAAATTGCAATGAAAGAGGAAAGGCGTTTAGTTAGTACTCGAAACCTAACTCAGCCACATATGAATCTAAATGTCTCTGAATGCCTCTTGTGTTTCTGACTTTGTATGTGATGTTTTCGCAGGAATTGACGCAGGTATTAAAGACACAGAAGATTGGACTGCGTTAGATATTCTGAAGGACCATCCATCACAGAAATCACAACAAATCACAGCTCTTATACAAGGTAATGTGATCTGCCATCGTAAAATAAAATAGCATCCTAATGAGAAATTAGAATGCTGGCTTTTCCTACAAAGTATTTGCTGAACCATTCAGTTCTTCTTTGCATGAAATATTATTTATAAATAAACGAAGAATTAATTTCACTTGAATGTGGCCTATTTCCCACATTGAATTCCAGAATGAGCTATTTGTTTGCAAAACCTCAACTTCCAACGGCCCTGCTTTACATTTGAAATGGTCAGCCGTCTAGTCTTGGTAAAAAAATAACCTGCCCATCTGGAATGGCAGGACATGTTCTCACTGTCTAGCCTTGGGAATGTTATCCAAAAGATGATGAACTGAAAATTGTTTGACAATTCACTAAAATTAAAGTTTAACTTGGGTTCTTTGTTTTAAAGGCATGTTTCAGTCGAGGTAAATGGAGAATCCGATTCTGGGTCTTGTTCAATTAAAGTTCATAAGCGCAACCTCCCAAAGAAAGGCTGGAAAACTTTCCAACATCTTTATCATTTTTAATGGGATCAGTTACAGTCCGTTTCTTGTATAAAGGTGCCTCCATGTGGATTCTTTATATTACTTTTAGTAAGCAATTTTCAGAAATTCTTTCGCTTGTGTCAAAGTACCCACGTTTTTTTCTTGCAATTTGCTGGTCAACTGCAAGGCACCTGAACCTTACCAATCGATGTGTGTATTTAATGAAGGGTTATGCAAAGTAGGAGCTATATCTCCAGAGCACAATTGGACTGTAGTTCCAAGTTCTCTAAAGAACTAGATTCTCTTTTTAAATCAATATTTAATCAGCAAATGGAAGGTTAGTGGATAGTGGTGGGTGAATGGTGTTCTTAAATAGCTGCATGGTGCCCCAAATAGCCAGCTAAGCTCCTTTTGTATTGGCAAAGGTTAGTCTTATTTGCCCAATGTAGCAGCTACTTGGTATAAACCAGATCGGTTTAAGTAGTGGAAATTTACAGAGGTTTAATCTTCTCTTACTTTGATAGATGTATTATTCCATGTTAAATAGGCTAACCCTTATGCTAAAATACTATTGCAAATTTCATACTAGAATATCAAACCCATAAATTGCTGGCACTGGATTCTCTCCTTATTAAATGAAAGTCAATAAATGACAGATTCTACAAATCTGAAATACAAGCAGAAAATGCTGGATACACCTAGCAGCACCTGTGGAGAGAGAAACAGTTTATATTTCAGTTTGACAAAAGCTCTTCAATCTGAACCATCAACGCTGTTTCTCTTTCTAGAGATATTGCATTCATTACATTTTCATATATTAGTAACTGGGCCATGTGGTTTATTAAAACCCTTACCTCAATTTTGTAGTGCATGGTTGCTTGTGAAACCATCCATATTTCCCAGAAAAACTGTTTTAACACGTAGTTGGAGCTGTTAATATTAGACCTGTTGCATAACAGTTGCCAGACATGGAACAGCCATTGTTAAATGGATGTCTTGCACAGATCATTGCAAATTATGGCAAGAGTCATTTTTTGCTAATGACTGAAATTTCATGACTATCTGAACATGAATTTAAGTTAAGAAGTCATTTAAAAATATGACGTGTTTTACTGGATATTTGCAAAGGTCGATGGGCTGCAAAGTCTACATTTTATCCAGTGTTCTTATGTTTATCTTTAATTTCACTTAAAATTATTATTTGGGCTTAATGTGAATTATATTGCTATTATTACAGTGCAGTACTACAAAAGAATTTGAGCATTATTATCATTTCAAAACATTGTTTCAACTTAACAAAACATTTCATTTTCATTGTAAGTGAATGCTTGAAATGTAAGTGCAGCTCATTAGACCATAATCAGACTAGCAAATTGATGTGCTTATATTATTGAAAATATTGGAAAAACAGATAATATAACTTAATTCATTCAAAGTATAGTTGCCTGCTATTATATTTGGAACACTAATAAGGGAAACTGAAACCAGTGACAAAAAATATTACCATGTAGATTAAAGCAATATATTTATTTCAAATCTAACCATCGTTGCAGCTTGATGGTTTCAAGATATTACATATTGTCGAAGAGGATCTTTGATTCTGGAATCAAGCTAATTATGTTGAAACAGCAGCCAGAAATGGTATCTACAAGCTGCTTCTTCTTGTCAGTAGCAATGAGTGCCATGAAAGGTATCAAATATAATCTCAGGATGATTCCAGCTTTCTATTTGGATATCCAGTGTCTAAAGACCATGTTAATAATCAGCATAAAATGCATTACTAATCAACCTATGTTCTGACCCTGAGAAACACATTTGCAATAATTTCCTCTTATAAATGATTGCCCCGGCCACTTTATTAAATAATTTTGAGGAGGAAAGTTGTCTCTTTCAGTTATCAGACTCTTTTATCTGGAGTCTGCACAATTCTAAACCATGGTCAATAGCAAGTACTGTTCCTATTGCCAGTCTGACTTGGATTCCTCATTCAATCCCAGTCACATCCAGTCTCTAACATTTGACCTTGCATTTTTATTTTCACTGTGATCATCTTGCTTTAGTAAATGGTCGCTTTTCCCCTTGACCAAAATATTCAAGTTTTCTTTTGTTTACCTGGGTGACTATTAATTCTTTCATTGTAAGTCCCCAATCTTGACCTATTTCAATCATGGAGTCCTGGGCAGTCTTTTCTTAGTCTGTATCTTAAAAATTGGAGCATTTTTGTGTTCTTTCCAAGGAAAATTCTACAGCATGCTTTGATAATTTTGTGAGTAAAATCATCCCTTGGTCCCATACTAGTTATTTGGTAGAACTACTCAACCAACTCAATTCCCGTCTACCTTCCCTTACCACTGCAATGTTTTAAATCTTCCATAATACATCTATTTAAACATATTTATGGAGCTGTTTTAATGCCCATTTTCAACAGTGATTCTTGATCATCACAGCTGGCTCTCTCTAATCTTGTCCCCGCTGGTTGCTTTGCCAAAACCTATATCTGCTTTTTTCTACCTTTCTGTTACTGGGAACACTGCTTATTCAAAACTATTAATGATTTTCCACAATTGTTTGGGTTACGAACAGTTCTCGAGAATAGAACCCTGGTGGAACCTGGGGTGGTCCTGGCTGACTCGAGTAAATCTCTTCTCAACTCTTCCTTAGATTTCTACTCCATTCCTACTTTATGCTTCAACTTGAACACTGTGCAGAAGCTGCTGCCATGCCAGTGTTTAATAATGTTGCAACATAACTTAGGAAGTAGAGGGGGGGTGGGGCAGACTGGAGGTAGGAAAAGGTGTCTAGCACTTTGTGTCTATCTTAAACCCCTGTCCTTTCGGTACGAGTTCATTCCAAGAGTTCTCCCGAGTTTCCCCTGATTCGAACACGGAGATTTATGGTAATGGCCGCTCGTCGGTACTCGGGGTTCTCGTGGACATTTTTCATCATGTTGAAAAATCTTCACGAGTCTTCCCGTGCTTACCTGCCATTAGCGAGTCTTCCCGAGTACCTGCCGTTAAGCGGTACGAGCCGCTAAGAGATTTCCCCGAGCTCCAACGTACCCGCTACGTTCATTCTCCGTGCTTACCACAAGTTTGATATTGTTTTAACTCGGGAGAGCTCCTGGAATGAACTCGTACCATGGGACAGGGCTATTAGACATCTGAGGCAAATGTACTTGGTGGGAGAAATTGAGAATGAAGTATCTTGTGATTATAGGTCAGAGTATTTTGAGAATATTGAAATCTTCAGATGAATTGGTGTGACTGAAAATATCAATGTAACTTCGAGCAACAATGCAGTAAAGTATCTTTATTAGTAATGATCCTGCGTAGTTTTATCTTTTTAAATCTACATTTATTGAAAGATCATGCCATTTCTTGAAAGCATTGCAACTGATTAGATGTTCGATGGAAACCAATCATTTATCAAAATTGCCATTGTAATTCTGCATTTTCCAATCTTCCGACTGTTTGCCATGTACAAAATTGTTGAAGGATTCTCATTTGAGATATCCAATACCGACTGAAACAAAACAAACTTAAAGCTGCATGATATTGGTCTATTAATTACAACCTTAATAATTTAGAATGGCACCCTATTGTCTTTTCAATAAAGTATCAGATGTTGGTTATAAATTCCAATGTTATTGTTGATGATGCTGCTTGAACCTGCTGACCAGATAATTGTCTTGTAATCACTCCCAGGCACCTGCTATTTTCCAATGCAGGCTGCACCATTTGGTTTGCTGTGGCTTCATTTTTGTGAGCAGGCAATGATGTTGGAATTCACGCTGGTGTACTTGTATATGTGGGAGGAAACGATAATTTGTGAGCAGGTCATCGACCCCAGAAACAAGCTCCCAGTATGTAACTGACAACTCAGTTAATTAAGTGAAGATTTAAAAGACGCGTTTCAATAAAAACACAGACCTCACTTCATAATGGACTAAAATGGATATCTTGAGGGAGTGAGTACTTTGAATTATTCAAGGTTACACATCTCTGTGTGGTTGCTTTTATATTTTATATATTGGATTTCACTGAGCAGGATCCTTTTTGCTCAATTTATGGAAACTTTATTAATAAACATTCAAAGTGGTAAAATAGATTTGAATTCACAAAACACTGGAAAATTTTGTAACAGACCTTATCACATCCTGAGGCATATTCCAAAAAGGCATATGGGTCATTTGAACTGGTTTGGACGATATGTCTATCCTAACTCATCAGCAAGAGAAATGAGATAAATGACCAAGTTGAGAATTGTAATGAAACATTGAGACACATTTATAGAAATGGTAGAGTCTGTGATTCATACATTTCTTTGCTGTCTGCATTTTAGTGTACATATAGCACAGAGATGGGCCTTTCTGGCCACTTGCAGATGCTGACCATTAAGTACCAATCAGACACTTTTCTCAGCAATATGTCTGGTCCCTCCCATGCCATGGTAAATCAAGTGTTCATTGTGATTTTCCTTCAATGTTATGAGATTACCTGCTTTCACCACCCCCTCAGATATTGCTCTCCATATTCCATGCATCCTGAATTGGATTGAGTGATTGAAAACTTTACAGTATTAACCACAGTCTGTCACAGGTAAACCCATAAATTAGAATCAACTGTTAGTTTGTTTTCTTAACAATTGAGAGAGCAAAGTTAATCTGCTGGTCAATGCAAACAAGAATCTAAATACATTTTGACTCTCAGTTTTTTGCAGCTATTTCCATTGGAGGGTTGTCGTTTATCAACCATTTTAAAAAGCATTGGTGGGATAAGTGCAAAGTTATGACTTTTTGTACTTTTTATTTCCAAATTGACATGTAAACCACCAAACCTATTCTGCACACCTCCTGGTGGCTGGAAACAGTACAGCATCAGCAGACACCAGTCAAATACAAGGCTTGAAACTTTGGTGACAGATAATACATTTTGTGTGGAAAAGTAATATTGGTGGAAATTTCACTTTGAAACAATTGTCTGTAATTTATGGTAACATATTATATTTCAGTGTTTTGTAAATAATTGAAAGATTTATGTGCAAAAACAGTACTTCAAAATCTTCCACTCTGGCAATAATGCATCTGATTTACTTTGAGGAGATTTTTGTAACTTTGCTTAGTTTGTTATAGATCTTTCAGAGGGGATGACATGAGTAATGTATATTTAAACTTGTATAAATCCATTGGTTTCCATAAGTTCACCATCTGTTTAAAGGAGGCTTCATGGAGAAGGCGAGTCAGCAGAAGTAATTTGTTGTGCAGTGACATGGAAAGGAAACATTAAACATTTTCACAAGAATTATATTACTTTTTACTTCAATCTGTAAAGAAATGCATGCAAGATGCAAGGGCATAATGGAACAGTTTGCAGATAAAGAACATTTTAGCCAACAATGATTTCCTCTTTTGTATTTTATTTGTGAGAACTTCCATCTGTAAAAGAAAGTTGGAACCATTTTATTTTTACAATAAATTTAACAGTGGTGTTCTAATTATTAACAATGTGATGGCGATGACTAATGCCACTTGTGATTCTTGGGCACCCGCATGGAACATAGAACAGTACGCACAGGTACAGTCCCTTTGGCTTACAATGTGCTGAAAAAGAAATGAACTATTAAGTATTCAGTAGATATAGAACATTTGGATTTCAATAGAGGAGTGGCTAATATAAAATTCTGATAATTGGATTACTTTTAGATTGAGAGTTAGTTACTAGTTGCTGACACAGGAATCTGTTCCAGGACTTGCGAAATAAATTGATAGGTCATGTGTAGGAAGGAAGTGAAGATGCTGGTTTAAAGAATGGTCTCGACCCGAAACTTCACCCATTCCTTCTCTCCAGAGATGTTGCCTGTTCTGCTGAGTTATTCCAGCATTTTGTCTATAATGGATAGGTTAAATTGGTGGCAGATGGATTATAATGAGGGAAAATGTGAGACTATACATGCTGGATGGACGTGGAAAAACAAATTATTCTTTGAAGTACTGAGGCCATAAAGAGCTTTGCAGGGTCTACTGCATGAAGCAGAAGTTGGCAAGCAGATAATTGGGAAGACAAATGGAATGTTGGCCTTAATTGCAAAGGCTTGGAGTATAAAAGTAGGAAAATGTTAGCACTTATTTACAGGCGCTGATGAGACTGCATCTGGAGTACTGCATTTAGTTTTGGCATCTTTATTTAAGAAAGGGTATACTTGCCATGGTGGCAATGCAAAGAAGGCTCATCGGACTATTCCTTAGATGGAGGAGCTGGCGCATGAAGAAAGCTTGGGCCTATGTCCATTAAAAGTTAGTTAGAAGAATGAGAGGGAATGTTGAACCATTTAAGATTTTTGATGGGGTGAATACTGAGATACAGCCAGCAATTATTGTGGCAACTAGGTTGTGTTGGAGAAAGCTGGATAAATGGATGAGATATGAAGGATGGGTTATTTTAATTACTCTACACGAAGGCGTTTGGCAGTTTATTCTACATGCCAAACAGTAGCAGAAACCACTTGGATTGTAAATTATAGAGGACGAGCTTATATTTGCATAGCTTCTTCCATGACTTCCAGATGTCACAAAGTGTTTCATAGTCAGCAAGCGATGTTGAAGTGTAAGCACTGTCACAATGTGGAGAAATGCAGCAGCAAATTTGAGCAATGGAAGACCCCACAAATAGCAATGAAACATAATCTATTGTCGGTAGTGCTAAGAGGAGTTATTAATGGGTAGGGCACTAGGAGAATTATCCATGTGACTAGTTCCACAGGATTATGGACAGTGTGAAGGTTTCCTCGGGTTAAGGCAGTACCTCTGACAGTACAGTGCTTCCTCACTGCTGCAGGGTGCTATTTTGCTGCTCTGTTGAAGAGCTGCTGTTATCAGGATTTCCTGGTACCTCATTTTACGTTAATAGTGTGAGCGGATTTCATATCTCCCCTTTGGCATTCAGCTCTAGATTGAGTCAATGCCTAGGCTGAGTGCTGTTATAATTTAAAACAAATCACCTTCAAACGTCTGTACATGAATATTAGTTGTAACGTCACTGAACAGTGAGACAATCAGTGATATTGTATTAGATAATAACAGAAATCGAGATAATAGAATGAGATGGGCTAAAGGACTGGGAGGCATTTTCAGTTTAATCTCCTCACTTTTACCTATATGGATCTATTGAGTTGGGCTGATCAACCCTTGGCTAATTGGTTAATTTTAGACTGGAGACTTATTTGTTTTATACATTAATTATTCCTGATAGACTTGGACCCCTGTGGGCATAGAAATCATGGTGACTTTTACATTACAGCATGGTCTCTGAATAATTTAGTGGTTCCAAGCAGACAAATTTAATTGGCTGTGACCAAGGTTGCTTAAGTGGCTGGCCATGATCCTGCTAAAGCATTATTCTATGTTGTGACGAGGAAGCCTCCCTCACACTACAAAGGCAGCCTGTTCTGATATCCTGTTTTAAAATCTATACCTCTTTCAATTGCTTTGTTTGTGGTGTACAATAGGTTGTTCCTACATGATAGGCTTGGTTAGCCCTGAGCTAACTGTTCGTGTTATTTACATTATCCCTGGGGAAAGTACCATGTCTGCCCAAGGGAGCTGTTCACAAACAAAAGTTGTGGCCACCTAAGTACAACATTTTAGCTTGAAAACCTGGAATCTGTATCTTCCTTCTCTAGTTAACAGGTCTTGGCTGTTAAACCATAGTTTGATTCGCATATTTTAATTCATTTATCATATGAAAAAATGTTTAAATGTTTTGATTAGCTGACAAGTTAAATTGTAGCAGATTATGTCACAGCCATTTTAGAATGCTACGTGCTGCCTATGTCAATGAGTTTGAGCAAAGCCTAGAGTTGTAATTGTGGCTCTGACAGAATCCCAACTGAGAATCAGCACACTGATCATTATTGCACAGATATCAAGGCCGAACTGACGACTCTTTCCATTTCTTTGCTGGTAGTTATAGGTTGAGAGAGTGCTAATTGCTTAGTTTAGATTTCTGCTGCTTTCATGCATAAGAAACATTTGGGCAATTTTCCACCTTGTCAGGTAAAAGCCAAATGTTGCCCATCATTGATTCTCTTCTGCTTTATTAACCATTGACAAATGACAAGGTTGTGAATGGATTTATGCTCAGTCGATGAGTTAGGACATGAATCATCGCATGATACCTGCAACAGTAAGAATACCTTGTAATTTATATTGCATCTTTAATGTGGAAAATATTTTACTTTTTTTTGATAGGATGCAAAGGATAACAGCAAGTAAATAAGAAGAGTTCATACTCAACTATTCTGATAATTTCACATGAACCTTGACGCAAACATTCTGAGGTTTTCTTGTGCGTTTAATGTGTCCAGTGGGTACCTCCAATAACTTCATGTCCTTCATGTGTTTCCATGGATACCTCCTGGAACCTCATGCCTTCAAGAGAGCTGGACCACTTGGCAGGGTTCCAGCAGGAGGAAAATTGCAACAGCACATTCCCAATTTCTGTACTTTCAAGATGTGAACAGAGAAAGTTACACTTCAACTTATTCCAGCATTGTAATGAAACTGGATAGTTTCATCCTAATTCTTGCTGAAAGATCTTTTATACCTTTCACGATATCTTCCTGTTCATTTCCTGTATCTTGCAACATTATATTAACCAATATATCAGATGTCATTCCAAATTAATTAGGTCAAGATATAAAACAACTTTTAATAATATTACTTTTAATTGGTTTCTATGCAGTCAGATGCTGTTTTACAATTCTATTTTGAGCATAAATCATTTAATTTTTTTCTCAGGCAAAGTAGTTTTCATTATTAAGACTGAAGTGGTGATCTTGCATCTTAAACTATTGATAATGTGTAAGGTGTGCTTTTGCAAATCTACAAAGAAAAAGGACAGCACTTTAATTAAACACATGATCAAACTGGGGCAAGATTGACAATATCATAACAGACAGATTTTAATATGATCCTGTCACTGAGTTGAACAAAGTATAATGGTAAAACCCGATAAATCTGGCACAGGGGAGAATGTGAAAATATGAAGTTAATTATGATTAAATAGTAGAAGAACAAAAAAGGAAGTTGCAGCTAAAATAAAAGGAGATAAAAGAGGCACGGGAGGAATTTTAAGTGGAATTGTGATCTGGAGGCGACGTTTTCATCTCCTGTGTGTCAATTATATCCTGCCAGTTAGTTCTCCATCTGAAATAGGTAGAAAACATAACTGCACTGAGTTACATGTGGATATCAGGATGCTATCTACGGCCACTAAGGAAAGCTCCAACAACAGGAATTAAATTGTATGTAAGGGCTTTGTGGGTTGTTTGATTGGAGGGGTGGAGGTGAGGAAGCCAAAGAACTTTGACAGGCCAAGGGCTGAGGAGCATTTCTGCTCCATTTTGGTGGAGGATGGTGTCAAATCTCCTGAGTGGTATTGAAGTTCCATTACATTCCTCACTTATATCCTGCTGATCTTGAATGGTTTTGAGGAGTCAGGATATGTATTAAGTTGAGTTCGTATTGTTATGTGTGCCGAGGTACAGTGTAAAGCTTTTGTTGTATGCTAACCAGTCAGTGGAAGGACAAAACACGATTAGAATCAAACCATCCACAGTGTACAGATACATGATAAAATAAATAATGTGAATAACATTTAGTGCAAGACGAGTCGCTTGTTGCAGTAAACTCACTGATCCATGATGACAAACAGGATATTTTAGTTTTAAAGAAGGAACTGCAGATGCTGGAGAATCGAGGGTTACACAAAAAGCTGGAGAAACTCAGCGGGTGCAGCAGCATCTAAGGAGCGAAGGAGATAGGCGACGTTTCGGGTCGAGACCCTTCTTCAGACTGGTCAGGGATCAGGGAAACGAGAGATATAAACAGTGATGTGGAGAGATAAAGAACAATGAATGAAAGATATGCAAAAAAGTATTGATGATAAAGGAAACAGGCCATTGTAAGCTGTTTGTGGTGTGAAAATTAGAAGCTAGTGCGACTGGGGTGGGGGGGGGGGGAGATGGAGAAGGAATGTCAGGGCCCGAGGGCTGAGGGAGAGGTGGGGAGGGGAGGGGGCAGTCTGGGTTAACAGAATTGAGAAAATCTAATGTTTAAGCCCAGAGGATGCAGACTCCCCAAGCAAAATATGAGGTGCTGTTCCTCCAACTTGCGGTGTTGCTCACTCTGGCCGTGGAGGAGGCCCAGGACCGAGAGGTCGGATACGGAATGGGAGGGGGAGTTGAAGTGCTGAGCCACCGGGAGGTCGGGTTGGTTATTGTGGACCGAGCGGAGGTGTTCGGCGGAACGATCGCCCAGCCTCCACTTGGCCTCACCGATGTAGATCAGCTGGCATCTGGAGCAACGGATGCAGTAGATGAGGTTGGAGGAGGTGCAGGTGAACCTCTGTCGGACTTGGAATGACTGCTTGGGTCCCTGAAAGGAGTGGATGGGGGAGGTGAAGGGACAAGTTTAGCATCTCTTGCGGTTGCAAGGGAAAGTGCCTGGTGAAGGAGTAGAGCGGGAGGGAAAGGAAGAATTGACAAGGGAGTTGCGGAGGGAGCGGTCTTTGCGGAAGGCAGACAGGGGGGGAGATGGGAAGATGTGGCGAGTGGAGGGGTCACGTTGGAGGTGGCGAAACTGGCGGAGGACTATCTGTTGTATGCGCTGGCTGGTGGGGTGAAAGGTGAGGACCAGGGGGACTCGGCCCTTGTTGTGAGTGGGGGAATGGGGAGAGAGGGCAGTGTTGCGGGGTATGGAGGAGACCCTGGTGCGAGCCTCATCGATAGTGGGGGAGGGGAAACCCCGTTCTCTGAAGAACGAGGACATTTGTGATGACCTGGTGTGGAACACGTCATCCTGGGATTCAATGTTGGTAATGCTGTTGTTCTTTACGATAGCAATACTGGCTGAGCACATACTGATTAATGCGTCTTTCCAGGCATCAAGGAATTTCCAGGCCATGGTGTCCAGGAAACTTGCTTATTTTTCTTAATCCTTGATATGTTCCCAAACAGGGGAGAATTATTCTGCAACTTCCATTGATCCCAGTTTTACTGGGGTTCTTTGATGTCAGATTGTGATCTTTCTTGGACAAAGTACATAACTGAAGAAAGGTCTCGACCCGAAACGTCACCCATTCCTTCTCTCCAGAGATGCTGCCTGCCCCGTTGATTTACTCCAGCATTTTGTGTCTATCTTCAGTTTAAACCGGCATCTGCAGATTCTTCCTACACATAAAGAACTGGAAATGTTTTACTCTTGGCGGAATCCAAATTAATCAAGTAAATAGGTGTGTTTGACGTAGAATTTCTAAAAGTAATTAGGCTAGTTAAAAACAAAGGACATCCCTTCCACCACAGCATATAATTTAACTTTTAATATGTTAAGACTAAATTAATTTGAATGTCTATCAATATTATGAGCACATTTGGAAATGCATGAAAGTTGGAAAAATTGATTTGCTATTCACCACATTTGAAAACTTTACCTAAACGTTGCCTAGAGGCCTTTTTCTGGGGTGTAATAACAAAAGTAAAATGAGTGATGTCGTTCTTGTCCCTGGATTCTATTGCAGTTTGTTTACTATAGAACTGTTCAGTCATGCTCGCATCAATGTGAATTTCTTGTTATATAAGGTAGCCTGTGGTCTGGCAGTGATGTAACTGAATTCAACAACTGTGTTAAAGTGTTCTGCTCCTTTCCCAGTACATAAAAAAAACTTCTCGTGGACTTGACATTTTCAATTGCTTTAAAACTGCAACACAAGCTCAAATTTGGATTGCGGCTCCACCCACCCTCTGATGTTTGGTATGTCATGGGCTTCTGTAACCATGCACTATCATTCTGTGACTAGTGAGGTTTGCTGGGTGCTTTGGCTTCCTCCCACATCCAGGGGGGTTTTTTGGCCATGATATTTTAAATTCTGTTGTAGATGGACGGCAGCAGATTCAGGCAGGTGTTAATGGACTGAGAGGAGATTCAAGCAATGTTAATGACATGTGTGAGAGAAAAGGTTACAGGATAAATAAGTGGGACAATGAGATTGCTTAGATTGCTCAGAGAATCAACGTATAGTTGATTGGCTGAATGGGTGTGTACGTATGGTACAGGCTGGCGATAGACACAAAAAGCTGGAGTAACTCAGCGAGTCAGACAGCGTCTTTGGAGAAAAGGAACAGGTGACGTTTTGGGTAGAGACCATTCTTCAGAGTCAGGGGAGTCAGATCCTAGTTCCTTCCCTGACTCAGTCTGAAGAAGGGTCTCGACTTGAAATATCACATTCCTTTTCTCCAGAGATGCTGTCTGACCCACTGAGTTACCCCAGGTTTTTGTCGTCTATCTTTGGTTTAAACCAGCATCTGCAGTTCCTTCCTACACATGGTACAGACTGGGTCAAGCATAATCCGAGCTAGCTACTTGGAACATCAAACCCACCAAAAGGATTTTGGTGATCTTGCCTTTGATGGTCAGGGTGGTGCTGGAGCTGGGTCCGAGTTGCACTGCCTCAGGACTGATCATCACTCATGGCAAGATCTGCCTCACACAAGGTGAAGGCCTTCAGCATAGCTCAATTGATGGATATCAATATGGTGGTGGGTTGAGAGTGGGGTGGGTGGGATTGAACATCATTCACCCAGCACAAGGTTTGACCAACAGGCTGGGCAGTTGGCTAATTTCAAATGATGAGTGTGTCTGTGTGTGCGTGTGTAGGCAGGGCTGGATCAACCATTAAACAAAATAAGCACGTGCTTAGGGCATCAAGGGAAGGGGGGCACCACAGAAATGGTAAATGTTTTATGGCACAAAAGAAATCACTTTAAACTCTACTATCTCTACTAAGTATAGAAGCAGATGTGTTACGTAAGATTAATTTTGAGGATCTGATCAAAGACTTTGCAATTAAAAAGAAGTAGGAGAAAACTTTTCAAATATAAATAAAGTGGAAGTATACAAAGAAGCCCATTATTTTCCATCTTACTGTTAGTTTTGTTTCATTTTGAAAAATAAAAATGTATTTTATGGTTTATTATTGTTTATATTTTGAATTACATATATATGGGGGCACCGAAATCTTTTAAGTGCTTAGGGCCTCTATGGGTCTTAATCCGGCCCTGTGTGTAGGGAAAGCATTTTGCTGCTTTTACATATGTTATAAAATGTTACGGAAAACAGAAATTCTCTTGGTATGTCCAGTCAAAAATAACCGAGGGGAAGTCTGCTATTTTTCACCTTTTTCTTTTGTTCTTTCCTGAATTAACTGATGTATGGCACAGGCGAGGCAGGCTGCATTCAGGGTGCAGGGACATCGGGTGCTCATTGCTAGTTCCTCTCAGTGATTTGTGTCTCCCCAATTTCTCAATCCTTTCTCTTTATTTTCCCACCACTTTCTTCACCATCTCCTCATTCTAAAGTCCAGCTGCAATTCTTGAGTAAATCCCTGCTAGCTTCTTCTTTGTGCACCTGCCTCTCGCTCTACTTTCAGGTACAACCCGGATACGCTCACAGACTGGAAGTCCAGAAACTATAAGCCATCCTGTTTTACACCCTCCATTTCGTCATTACCCTCAGGGTAATCCACTTTTCACAAATGTTTGTTTAACATTATCAAAAGGCACTCAAGAATGGGCAACCAGGACAAGAATCAAAATGGTTATCTGATTAGAAAAATGCCATTTTTACTTTCTCCTTACATAAATCTATTTACTTCTCTGAATTGTTCAACATTTAATTGATGGAATTGCTAAAAGCCAAAGTAAAGTATTTATTAACAAACTTTTATGGATGCTAACCATTTTAACTCCCCTCCCCATTCCCATACTGACTTTTCTGTCCTGGGCCTCCTCCATTGCCCAAAAAAATTAACTTGTTCACCGATACATCTGGTGCACAATTTGGGGGATTCTTGGCCTTGATATAAACGTTAATTAAATAAAATGCATTGGAATCTATCATATTTGTCTCGATATGGCATTTATGATGAAGCAACAGCACATTATTTGCAATGTCAACAGCTTCTCGTGTAGTTTCTGTGGCTTTGCAGCAGTGATGTGCATTGATCTTCTGTTGCATTGGACAGCGATGATGAGTGTAAACAAGCAAAAAGATAACATGGTTCTCCAACTAGTCAAATAGAAGAATACACTAAAGCGTGCAAAATCAAAATCGGGAAGTGCAGGTTTGGAAAAGAATAAAGATAGTGAAATAAAGGTTGATATTAAGCAAGGCACAAGGAAGAGTGAAAACCACATCCACTCCCCTTTCTCACTCTACCCTCTCCCCCATGAACGTTCAGCCCTCCGCTCACTCTGCAACAACCCCGACTGGGTGATCAAACCTGCCGACAAGGGAGGTGCAGTGGTAGTCTGGCGCGCTCTCCTCTACTGGTCTGTGGCCAGGCGCCAACTCTCAGACACCTCCTCCTACTTATCCTTGGACCATGACCCCACAGATGAGCACCAGGCCATTATCTCAAGCACCATCACTGGCTTCATCGCTTCCTGCTCCCTGCCCCCCCCAAACCTCCAACCTCATCGTTCCCCAGCCCCGCACGGTCCGATTTTACCTTCTCCCCAAAATCCACAAACCTCACAGTCCTGGCAGACCCATTGTTTCTGCCTGTTCTTGTCTCACCGAACCTATTTCCACATACCTCGACTCCATCCTATCCGCCCTGGTCTAATCGCTCCCTACCTATGTCCAAGAAACCTCACACGCTCTTCGTCTCCTCCATGGCTTCTGTTTTCCAGGCCCCCACTCCCTCATCTCCACCATGGATGTCCAGTCACTCTACACCTCCATCCCCCACCAGGAGGGACTTAAAGCCCTTAGTTTCTTCCTCGACCGCAGAACCAACCAATCCCCATCTACTAATACTCTACTCCGCCTAGTGAAGCTGGTTCTTACCCTCAACAACGCTTCGTTTGATTCCTCCCTTTTCCCCCAAATCCAAGGCGTAGCTATGGGCACGCGCATGGGCTCCAGCTATGCCTGCCTCTTTGTAGGTAGGGTACGTCGAACAATCCTTGTTCGAGGAGTACCGTGGCCCTATAACCGAACTCTACTTCCGCTACATTGACGACTGATTTGGTGCCACCTCCTGCACCCATGCAGAACTCACTGACTTAATCCATTTCACCACTAACTTCCATCCGGCAATCAAATTCACCTGGACCATTTCCGACATCTCCCTACCGTTTCTAGACCTCACTATCTCCATCGCAGGTAACAGACTACTGATCGACATCTACTACAAACCCACTGACTCCTATGGCTATCTGGACTACACTTCTGTCCACCCTGCCTCCTGCAAGGACTCTATCCCCAACTCCCAATTCCTCCGTCTACGCCGCATCTGCACCCAGGAAGAGGTTCCCCTCTTTCACTATAGATGAAGCTCTCACCAGGGTCTCCTCTATATCCCGTACCTCCGCTATCTCTCCCCATCCCCACACTCGTAATAAGGACAGAGTTCCCCTTGTCCTTGTCCTCACCTTCCACCCTAACAGCCATCACATACAACAGATAATCCTGCAACATTTTCGCCACCTCCATCAGGATCCCACCACTGGCCACATCTTCCCATCTCCTCCCCTTGGCTTTCCGCAGAGAATGCTCCCTATGTAACTCATAGAAACATAGAAAATAGGTGCAGGAGTAGGCCATTCGGCCCTTCGAGCCTGCACCGCCATTCAATATGATCATGGCTGATCATCCAACTCAGTATCCTGTACCTGCCTTCTCTCCATACCCCCTGATCCCTTTAGCCACAAGGGCTACATCTAACTCCCTCTTAAATATAGCCAACGAACTGGCCTCGACTACCTTCTGTGGCAGAGAATTCCACAGATTCACCACTCTCTGTGTGAAAAATGATTTTGGTCAATTCGTCCCTTCCCACCCAAACCACTCCCTCCCCTGCTACTTTCCCTTGCAACCGCAGGAAATGCTACACTTGTCGCGTTACCTCTCCCCTCGACTCCATCCAAGGACCCAAGTAGTCTTTCCAGGTGAGGCAGAGGTTCACCTGCACCTCCTCCAACCTCATCTATTGCATCCGCTGTTCTAGGTGTCAACTACTCTAGTTCGGTGAGACCAAGCGCAGGCTTGGCGATCGCTTCATCCAACACCTCCACTCAGTTCGTGTTAAGCAACCTGATCTCCCAGTGGCTCAGCACTTCAACTCCCCCTCCCCATTCCAAATCCGACCTTTCTGTCCTGGGCCTCCTCCATGGCCAGAGTGAGTCCCACCGCAAACTAGAGGAGCAGCACCTCATATTTTGCTTGGGTAGCGGTATGGACATTGACCTCCAATTTCAGGTAGTCCTTGCTTCTCCCTCCTTCCCTTCCCCTTCCCAGCTCTCCCACAGCCTACTCTATCAGCCTCTTCCTTTCTTCTTCTTGCCCCCCTCCCCCCCCCCTCCCCCCCCATCCCCCCATCCCCACATCAGTCTGAAGAAGAGTCTCGACCCGAAACGTCACCCATTCCTTCACTCCATAGATGCTGCCTCACTCGCTGAGTTTGTCCAGCATTTTTGTCTATCTTTAATATTTTTGGGAAATCATCTGCACTAACTAACTTCTGGCTGAATGAGTTACCACATTTTACTGTTGTATTCCAAGATCAGAGAAATAGCTTAGCAATAATGATCATGCTTCATAGCTAATGCATTCACCCTCGGACATTGTCAGCTTAGTGCTATCTAGTTTGTTTGGCGAGTATGCTAGTCTAGTATGGCGATGTCATTTTATGGTATATATTTCAGATTGCGTTACTGTGCAGCTTTTGGAAAAGCATGATAATGTGGGCTCTCAATATTTGCACATTTAACAGTATATTTGTTGCGTACTGCATGACTGCCTCTCATAAAGATAATTTGGGCTCTCAGTGTTAATGTTTCAGCATTTAGTAATGCACAATGTGGCCTGTTACTGTGAAATATGCCTTTGCTTGTATTATTATTATCCTTGCTTTTAGTATTTGAAACAGAGTTTATGATAAATATGATGAAATAAGCATTTGAAGTGTTTTATGGGAAAAAACTATCTGATGGCAAGTTAAATCATTTATAGTGGATTTCTGGGGTCACAGATCACCACTTTAAATGTCATTTCCAGAGTAAGCCTTGACAAGCATGTGACATAATAGATGGTGTGTGTGGGCCTGTGTATCGGTTGTGTGGAGAAGATGAGGCATATGGTTTTACTGATACAGATATCCAGTTTTTGGATGATTTTCATCAGAGAATCTGTACATTAAGTGAAGATTGTAGAGCTTTTTAAATATAAATTTAGTTTAGAGATACAGCATGGAAACAGGCCCTTTGGCCCATTGAATCCAAGCCGACCATTGATCACCCGTTCGCACACTAGATCTACACACCCCCTACACACCAGCGACAATTTACAGAGGCCAATTAACCTACACAATGGCACGTCTTTGGATTGTGGGAGGAAACCGGAGCAGCGGGAGGAAACCCATGTAGTCACATGGAGAAAGTGCAAAACCAGCAGGATGCTCCTCAGCTTCTTCCCGCAGGCTATAAGACTGATAAACGGACTTTGCCCCCTGCCAAAGTATCGCGCACCAACCACCAACTTGGACACACTGAAGCAGAGCCATTGTCGTGCCGCTGCCGATTGGAACCCATGATGATATATGTATTTTTATTTTTATTTCTATTTATTTTTTACCGCACACTGATGGACACTGGTTGAGCAACGTTTTTTCGTTTCCTCTGGGTATGTAAGTACTCAGGAAAATGATAATAAAGATTTTCAATTTCAATTTTCAATTTCAAACTCGAACACAATCAGCACCCGAGGTCAGGTTTGAACCCGGGTCTCTGGCCCCTCATATTTTGTGTGTAATTTAAGCATTCTACTCATACCTGTGCTCACTGAAGAATCATTAAGGAAATATTAAGCTTTTCTGCAAATGTAAGAAATGGAGAGTGAAATGAAAGTTTGTATGTCAGCAAATATATCTGAGTTGTTCTTGCACAGTTGGCTGCTTCAAGAACTGTGGCTCCATTTGTTATTCCAATCATTATTGCAAAGATAAAAGTAATCTTAACAACACAGAAATAAATTCAAAATGTAATTGTATTTCATGAAAGGAGAAACACATTAAGTATGTCATTCAGGATGAAAGTGTATGTGTTTGATAGCCATTAGCAATTAAAATATATTTTGTGAATGCTGATCATCAAATGAGTAAATTTCAATTTTGTTTTGCTTACTTCCAATTTTAACCCTCTATTGAGTATGTGTTCTTTGAAGACAAGAATTATAAGCAGGAGCCTGCTCCTCCAGTCATCAAGATCATTGCTGAGCTTCTATCTCAACATAATTTTCCTGTGTGATCCCCTTGTCTCTTGACTCCCTTAATATTCAGAAATCTATCATTTTCTCTCTTCAGTGAACGCAGTGATGGAGTTTCCACAGCCTGTTGTGGCTGAGAATTCCAAAGTTTCTTCATATTTTGAGTGAAAAAAAAAATCTTCATCTCGCTCCTTACAGGCCTATCCTTTACTGTGAGACTGGGATCCCCTAAGTCTTGACTCCATAAGCAGAGGGATATATATTTGTATACCTACCCTGTTAAACCCAGTAAGAATGTTGTAACTATCAATGAGGTCTCTTCTCACTTTTCTAAACGCTAGAAGCTCGTCTACTCAAGTTCTCTTCATACACAAAACCTGGCATCCCAGATCCAGTCAATGCATCTTCTTTGCATTCCCCAATGGCAAATATGGCCTTTTCAGCCAAGGAGATGAAAATTGTGTGCAATACTTATGTAATTTCACTACAACACTATATAGCTTGGGCTTCATGTGTATCAACCGCATGGTGGTCATCTCTTTACCAGTCTATCACAATGTATAACCCATTTCAATCCTCATACCTGGTGTTGATTGCACCCCAATTAATATCTTCAAAATTGAAAGAGTGGGGGACCAAAACATCTGCAACCTTAAAAAATCCTTAAAACTTTCTTTAACAAATAAGAACCTGATCCAAGCCTCAGTCTTAAATCTAGTCATTGTTGCTTCATCCCTAAGAAGCTGTCTCTCTATTTGACTTTCAAACTTCTTCAGCCAAGCTTTGCATGCCCCCTGACAATATCCCCTTGATGGCTCAATTATTTGTTAATTGGCAGTTCAGCGAACCACTGTGTGTTGAATATGCTTTGTGAAAATCTGTTCAAATAACTGTAATTTATTCTTAGTCATTTATTTTAGTATTCTAAAATGAAAGCACAATGTAAGTGAACTAACAAGTAAACTCTAATTCTGCCAACAAGATTAGTCCTATTTTGACCCATTTACTTCTATTTTTCATTCTTCAATTGTCCCAGATTCTTATAGTCCCATTTAACATTCATCCTGCCTAATTTAAATTAATATTTTAATTATTTTCTTGAGTTAATAACGTTCTTTGAGATTGGAATAAATCCATGGATCAAAATTGGCTTTTAAAGAATAATCGTGTTTGCATTTTTTTCGGTGTGTTTTACATCCTTGAACTATTTGTCAGTTTCTCTCACACTGTAAGAGAGATGAAGATTCCATAAAACTTGTGGCTCATTGTGTTTTCTTAATGGTGTTGAGATGAGAAAGACTTTTTTTTTCATCTCGCAGGGGGAATTCTCATTTCCTTCGAGAATATTCTCTTTGGCAAAGGTTCACACTATTTGTAAAACAAAGTTTTTCACTGTGACCTGTCACATGTGACATTAAGTATTCAATTCAATAATTTCTGGATTAATCTTAAGAGTTACACTTGCTGCAAAATAATAGCAAATGAAGGCAGAGTCAAATTGCAAGTGTAGCCATGTTGCTATCATCGCCACATCTTGGGGTGTTACCATTGAAACACTATCCTTGAGGTCAATGAGTTTGTTGTTGAGATGGTCGATTCATTTCTCGGATGATCATATTGTTATGATCTTGTAACTTTTAACTTTTGCTTTTATATTTATATCAGATTTCTATCTTCTCTCTGACAATTCATTGGTTTCTTATTTGCTATTTAACTCTTTGGTAGACTTGGTCTTGTGGATCTTACTTGACACCAAAGCAGACAGTGTTACATTTGCACAGCTTCTTTCACAGCCGATGAAGCTGCTTTAAAGTGCAGTTGTTGTTGTAATGTAAGGCATAACAAACAACAAACTTCCACAAAAAGGAGTATCCTTGTCGCCATTCAATTGCTTTCATAATTTGTTGATCATCATTCTGCATAATATTTCTGCCCTTCCCAAAAATACTGAATGCAAGCAGCTGGGCTTTAATTTACCATCTAGTCTTCAGCAGTGCAACATTCAGTACTACAATGGAGCATAATAATAATTTCTCTGGAATTACCTTGGGGGACATTGTCTTTATATTTGCTGGCTTTTGGTCATCCTGTTTTCATATTTAAATAGAAACCGGGATCGAAGCAAGTTACAACAGTCATTATTCACTTAACAAGGGGAGTGAGTGTGGAAAGATCATTCCTATGGATTATAAATTTGGTCTCTACCCAGAAAAGGATGAGAAAAATGCACTACCTTGGTCAATGCATTCATAATATTTAAAAACTGGCACATTATGCAGAAATGATGGATTTGGTATAAAGATGTAACAGAAAGATAAGTTTGTGGATAATGAAGCCAGCAAGAAGTAAAGGGATCACTGATTTGTGCCACGGCAGGTGACAGATGAAAGTGTTGAGGTAATGTTATTCCAATGTTCTGACTCGATCACTTGCATTCTTCATTTTTATCCTTTCAATTCTTCAAAAAAATGGTATTGGATGAAACTTTATCATTGAAAGTTAAATTTGATAGCAGGTTGTGATGTTTGCTCTTTTCAAATCTATAGATTACATTGTGCAAAAGATGGATCTAAAAGGGGCAGAAGAACCAGGGAAGCAGTGCCCAGTTCCCACTCCTCAGTCTTCCATTTCATCACCAACGGCCTCGCCTTCCCTCAAGGTCAAAGGTATGGGAATATAGCCAGCCTGCTTTGTGCAGGTAAAGCTTATGCTACTAGAGCATTGAATATGCTGCATTCTATTACATATCCGATGTTTGATAATGAATTTATATTAAGTCATTGTCTCCTCATTGTATAATGGTGCTCACATTTTATACAGTGAAGTCTAGGTTTAAGATTAGGTTATGGCATCTTGTGCAGTCGTATCAATGTTGTCCATGTGTTCTAACTAGGTATAGAGAGGGTAGTCTTTGATGCGATAAATTGAATAGCAAGTGATAATTAGTACTTAATTAGAGTTCCCATTGAAGTGAAAGATAGACACATTTTTCTAGGCATTGTTTCTAGTTTGGGTAAGTATTTAGAATGGTTCCATTCAAAGGTCTTCCTTTGGGATTTGTTGACATGTGTGTACGAAAGAAACTGCAGATGCTGGTTTATGCTGAAGATAGACACAAAATGCTGGAATAACTCAGCGGGACAGGCAGCATCTCTGAATAGAAGGAATGGTGACGTTTCGGGTCGAGACCCTTCTTCAGACCCATTATGGCTTCCAGTTTCCTACTGTTAATTGATGATTTTTCATTGAGAATATCCTGTAGTTGTTTCCGTGATCTAGTCATTCTCTTGGTATTCCTCTGACATATAGTGTACCCGTTGTGATGGGATCACCAAGATGCAACCCACAAAATTCTGTTTTACTTCACAAGAAACTTGTGCATTGGTGGAGCAAAAACCCTCAGAATACCTGCTTCAATCCTGCAGTATTGTTCCTGAATGGATAGAAAGCTAGCACACTAAGACACTATTGAATGGTGCACAGTAGAAAGCATATCCATCTCCGTGTTAGTTGGAAGAGTGCATTTTGCTAAGATTTTTCCCAGGGATTTGTTTACCTTGGACAATAAATACATTGGAATTGTGGAGAATATTTTAATCCCCAAGAGGTGGAGTTTCAAACTCACCCCAACTTTCCAACTCTCAGTAGTATCAAAGGTGAGCCTGAAGCCAGGCCATCAGTCTCAGGTGCTTGCACAGTAAAGGGCCTGTCACACTAGCGCGCGATTAGACGCGACAAGCGCGACAAATTCGGACGCGGGGGTCGCGTGGGGGTCAGGCGATCCCGGTGCGAGTGAAGGGCCTGTCCCACTAGCGCGCGATTACACGCGCGACGTCCGAAGGAAGGACGTTATTTTTCATCACGTGACGATGCGCATGAGCATGCGCGTTGCACGACGTCGGGCAGTGACGTCATCACGCAACGCCACGCTGAAGACGCACAACGTCAAAACGTCATCACGTTAATCACGTTCTGCGCGACAGGATTTTGCCGCGCGTAATTTTTAAGCAGTGTCGGTTTTTGGACACTACGCGCGATGTCGACACCAGCTCCACACGAGTCCGCGCAACTCCACGAGACTCCGGCGATCGCAGTGGGACAGGGTCACGCGAGGCCGGACGACTAAAGCGACCACGGTAGGTCGCGCTTGTCGCGTCTAATCGCGCGCTAGTGTGACAGGCCCTTAAGAGGCGGATTGCATATCATTTAGGTTTTTGTTACAAACTATTTCTCCACTTCAGCTGTTTCCCAGTCTTCAGGAAATATGGCATATTAATAAAGATGAGGTCCAGGGCAGAGATGCAAGGTCAGGTCAGAGATGCAAGTCTTTCCCACTGTAGATTATAGGATTGAGTTGATATTAACAGTTAGGCTTATTGTCAGATTCATTATAATCAAATGCTAATCAATTGATCCAGGGTAATCTATGTTCATCTGCACATCAATTATTCATTTCTATTCATTAACATCTTTTTATCCAGAAACTTAGCAATCAACATTTAAATTATAGTTGGAGACTCAAGAGATTGCAGATGCTGGAATCCGTAGCAAATAAATAAATTACTGGTTGTTATCAGCAGGTCAGGAGGCATCTGTGCAGGGAAAGGAACTGTGCACTGAGACCCTGTATTAGGTCCCTGCAGGGTGTCGTCCTGAAACATCGACCATCCCTTTGCCTTGATGGATGCCCCCTGACTTGAGGTGTTCCTCCACAGTTTGTCTTTTTGCTTTAGCTTGTTGTAGTTGTTCACCTGAGGCATGGTTGTTGTCATCCAGGTTAGCATTTATTGCCCATCCATGATTACTCCTGAACTGAATGCTTGCTCGACCATTTAATTTAAGAATCAACTATATTGCTGTGTTTCTAGAGTTAGGACAAACTGGGTGAGGCTGGTAAAATGTCCTTCCCTCTCGTACATTGATAAACCAGATAGGTTTTTATGACAATCTGAGCATGGTCACTATTAGTGATGTGATCCTTTTATTCCAGATAATTACATTATGTGAATTTAAATTCACAACCGCTATGGCGGGATTTGAACTCATACCTTCAGGTATATGGTGCAGGCCAACTGGTAGTTAAATTGGACCAGAATGCTACCATTCTTTTATTATGGACAAATAAACAGGGATTAATTTCTTCTCTCATTTATAAAAGTGTTGCAATTGGCTTGGCCTACACTTACTGACTGCCCATTCCCGATGGCTTATTATGGAATGGTGATGTATCCTGCATAGTTGCAGTCTGTGTGGCAATGGTGCACTTGCATTACTGTTATAAGTACTGGCCAAAGGACTTTTACTCGCCAACAATGAAGTAACAGCAGTGCATTTCCAAGTCAGTACACATAGGGCAATCTCCCTTATTTTTCTAGGGGACGGAGATTGCTGTGATTTTCAGAGGTGCTGCCAATGTAACATTGGCGAGTTGCTGCAGCGCATTTTGGGAGGTGCTCATGTTGCAGCCAAAGTGAATCATGGATGGATTTCCCAGCTAATGAAAAAATGTGCCATTGCACTCTTGAATAATATTTTGCAGGTGTCAGAATGAGGTTCTATTTATGCAAGTTTTGGGCAAATTTCAGCAATCTATTTGCATATGTTGCAGATTTTTTCCAGCGGGCATTCTGTCAATGTCCACATATAATAATAAAGAATCAGGCTTGCTGACATGGTATAGTCAAATTGCAAGAATTCTGCTTCTGAGTAATGACTAGTCTGTATCCATCTAAAAAACACAGCATTAAACTCGTACCTAATCATATATTCTTAATAAGAAACGGTACTTGTCTCTGCTTACGAATAGATTGCAGATTCTAACACCATCTGCTAAATGAGGTTGAGGACAATCGAAACACTTTTGAATGACATGGGTATGCTTGTACTCATAACATTCGCCTCTCTGACCTGAGATAGATATGACTGAGTTTCCGGCTTCTGGGTTCCTGCTCTCTACCGTAGAAATCCATCTATCTCTGTGTCCTCTTCCAGTAGCCCTGCATTTTGTTTCTTTCGTGTTCTTATTTGGTTTCCTATTGAATGTCAGGGTTGAACTGTGCTCTGTTACTTTCTGTGCCATTGGGTTCTGAACTTTAACCATTGCTGCATAATATGATTATCTTCATTTTCACTTTTCGTTCCTTGCCAATCTCATTCATTCTGCCTCCCCTAATTCTTCTGCCAGTGGAAACAGTTTATCTCTGTCTATAGCCTTAATGGGTTTAATTGCCTCAATCATTTCCCCACTGATTCCTCTTTATTCCAAGGACAACAGCCCAAGCTTTTGCAGTTTGTCCTTGTAACTAAAGCACCTCATCCCTGGACACATTCTAGTAAATTTCTTTGATCCTCTAAGTCTTTTACCTTTTCCTGCAGCATGCTGAACTAAACCCAGTGCTCCAGATGTGACAGAAACAGTCCCTTAAAATCATGATTTCTGGTCTTTATAAAATCTATGATCTTATGTTTTTAACCATTCTCTCGATCTTCCTTCCTTCTTCCAACAAGTTATATACATACACCTTTCTGTTTCTATTTCTGTATCCCTTGCGGTCTCTGGTTTATATCATCATTTGATATTATTTGCACCGAGATGCGATTATCTGTGATAATTATATTTTGAAATCTAATCATTTCTTGAACACTAATAAAATTAATGTTTTTATTTTTAATCTAATTTGAGGTCATGTTTATAAAATACTTTGAAATTTAGCTAAATGGCACTTGAAAATGAGTGAAACACAGTTCTTATGGAAGTTTTTCCGATCCTCTCTGCACAATGGAGGACCCCGCGTGGGGGGACCGCCATGAGGGAGGTTGCGGGGAGAACAATGGACAATGGGGGGGGGGGGGGGGAAGGACTGTGGGGGGGAACAGTTGTGGGGGAAGAACAAAAGGGGGAGCCGACGTGCTTTGTAATTTTGTCAGCGCAGTAGGTGGCCACTATTTGTGTGTACATTGGGTATGCAAGCAAAGAATTTCACTGTGCCTTGTCACATGTGACAATAAAGCATTCCATTCCTTTGCATTTCTTCAGTCAAGGTTCCAATGTGTGATCAAAAAATGTAGGCTAGACATTCCGCAGCATGATCTTCAGACATGTGCTTTTGTTGTTTAATTCCTACAAACGTGGAATGGATGATTTGAATCAATACTGCAATGCACAAATGTATTAAATTTGTGGATTTATGGATTGCTTCTCTTCTATATCATTCATTACCATACAACATACACAGGACATTAATGTTTCAGTTTTAGTTTTTAGCTAAGTCTTTGGGAGTATATTTTCATTCATTGTTATATCTACTAAAACAAAGAGGGCTTTGTTTATACTATTTTGGTAAAATTGTCTATATTTGTGTTCTGATGTAAGATATCTCTATATTACTTAAAGTCTTCATCTTGTTTGTGTCTCTGTGTGTGTGTCTGTGTGCCAATATGGTTAATTCCTATCTTCTTCCAATCACTAGGCCACAGCCTTCCCATTTTCACACATCCTACTCACATTTTTCCCGGTGGCAATAAACATCTTCCCATTGCATTTCCACCTATATTTCCAGTTAATAATCGTTGAAAATTTAAAAACGGCCCGATTTCTCCCAATTCACCCACTTTGAGGAAAATAAATCAGAGTGAAGTCACAATGCACTCGCAAGGCAGGACAGGACACTCTGGGAGGGTGGGGCACTCTAGTGCTCGTGTTGAACAAGGAGTGGCGGAGGCTGCCGACGGCCGCCCGGTACCTGGTGGGGAAGGTGGTGCCGCGGGCCGAGCCCGGGGACTGGGCCTGGGCTGGAGCTGGGCCTGGTGCTGGAGCTAGAATGAGGGCCAACCCCGGGGCTTGGGATGGGGCCGTGACCGGGGCCGAGAAAGAAGCCGCCGCTGGAACCAAGGGGGAGCCTGGGTCCGGGGTCAGGGACAAGCCCGGAGATAAAGTCGGGGCCTGCACTGGAGCACAGGTGGCAGCCGTACTGTCGGCTGGAGTCAACAGCCAGGGCCGGGCCGAGTACGAGAACCAGGCTACGTTCCAGGCCCTGGCGCTGCCGTACCACTTGGGTAGATGCTGGGGTAGGGAATGGGAGGGGAGGAGGATGAGAAAAATGTGGAGGGAAACGGGGTGGTGAGTGGGGTGGTAGAGGGTGATGGGAGGGGGTGTGAAGGATGGAGATGAGGTGGAGGAGGGAGATGGGGAATATTGGAATGTAGCATTGGGGGAATGGTTTTTGTTGGGGGAATGGATGAGTGGTGGAATATTGCATTGGGGAACAAGTTGCGTTGGGGGACATGTCCTCCCATGTGACAGGGACCCAACAGGTCCCACTTAGTCTAGTCTTCATATAAAAGCATGAGTTTTTTTTATTTTGTGGTGAGGAAAGTTATTATTTTTATGATGTGGTTTGGTGCAGCTTTATATTGGCAGCAACGCCCACATGTAATCTCCATCCAGTAAATGAAAGATCTGAGATAAAGTCAGTGAACATTGAGAACATGCTTGGATTAATTAAGGACAATGTTATGCAACTGTCGAAGAAAAGTCGAGTTTGACAAAGTGTTAAAGTTGTGTTAAAGTGATGAATTACATTTATAAAATAAGTGAATTTGATGTAGTCCATAATGATTTCATACATGTGATTGGCAATATGTTTAAACACTGTTTTTAAAAAAAAAAAGCTGATTGTGTAACATGAAATGTTGCACCCACAGGCAGAATCAAATTTTGGGGTAAAGTGATGTTGCTCAAATTACAGAGGCTTGGTTTTGTGTTTTGGTGTAGAGGTGGTGGTGAGAAGGAGTGCATCACCCTATAATTTTTAATAGATATTTTAATTTTTTATTTTATAAACCTGATAAGTTCATCCAGTATTTTGTGTCTATTATCTTTTTGAAACACTGGTCACTACCATAGTACTGAGAATATAGAATATGCGGTCACAGGGAGAACGTACAAACTCCGCACAGAGAGCAGCCAAAGTCAGGATTGAACCCGGGTCTCTGGCGCTGTGAAGCAGCAGGTCCACCACTGTGCCAGTCTGGAAAGTTAGGTCAAGTTGAACTGGCAAATTGGTTTCAAAATTGGCTTAAAGAAAGGAGTCAAGGGGTAGTTATGGTGGGTTGTTTTTCTGATTGGATGCCTGTGACCTGTGGAGTGCTGCGGGGGTCAGTGCTGGATTCATTGTTATTTGTTATCTGCATTATGATTTGGAAGACAATGTTGTTAAAATTGTTAGTAAATTTTGCAGATGATGCCAAAATAGGATATCTATACTTACAACAGGATCTAGATCAGTTAGGAAGGTGGGCCAAGGAATGGCAAATGAACTTTAACTCTGTCAAGTGTGATGTATTGGACTTTGTTGCATCAAACCAGGGCAGGACTTGCACAGTAAATTATGGACCCCTGGAGAGTGTTGTAGAACAAAAGATCTGGGAGTACAGATGCATAATTCCTTGAAAGAGACAAATCAGGTGTACAGAGTGGTGAAAAAGGCATTTTTCACGCTTGCCTTCATTGGGAAAATTATTGAATAAGAAAAGTTGGGACATCATGATTAGCTGTATTAGTACTGTGTGCTGATACTGCTCCTGTGACTGTGCAATCCTGCTCCTTCTTGACCTCAGCGCAGCATTTGATACTGTCGACCACACCATCCGAATTGACCGTCTCCGGTACTGGGTTGGTATTGATGGCACTGCCCTGAGCTGGTTCATCTCCTACCTCAAAGGGAGGAGTTTCTCTACCAACATAGGAAACTATTTCTTCTCCCCAGCTAGCCTCTGCTGTGGGGTTCCACAAGGTTCCATCCTTGGCTCCATTCTCTTCTCCCTGTATATGCTCCCCTTAGGCCAAGTCATTGAAAGGCACGGCATTTCCTTCCATTGCTATGCAGACGATACACAACTCTATCTCCCCCTGAAGCCCAAAAACCAATCAAATCTGCTTAACCTTACCCGCGGCCTCGAGGATATAAAGTGCTGGATGGCCCAGAACATCCTCCAACTAAACGAGAGTAAGTCTGAGGTAATCCTTTTCGGCCCCTTTGACTCAATCAAAATGATAGCAGGCAGCCTTGGAAGCTTTACCCCACTACTCAAACCTCACGTCAAAAACCTTGGCGTGATATTTGACTCAGCACTGAAATTTGACAAACAAGTCGATGCCGTGGTAAAAGCTAACTTCTTTCAGCTTTGAATGATAGCTAAAATAAAACAATTCCTTTGATGACCTCAAAAAGATCATCCACACATTTACCTCCTCCCGCCTAGATTACTGCAACTCCCTTTACACTGGCATCAGCCAATCTTCCCAGTCCCACCTGCAACTGGTCCAAAACGCCGCAGCGAGACTCCTGACGGGGACCCGAAAAAGGGACCACATCACCCCGATCCTGGCCTCTCTCCACTGGCTCTTAAATTTCAAGACCCTCCTCTTTGTCTACAAAGCCCTCAATGGGCTTGCACCTACCTACATAAAAAGTCTTCTCACCCACTACACCTCCTCCAGGTCCCTCAAATCAGCCGACTTGGGGTTGCTGAATGTCCCGCATAAGCTCAGAGGAGACCGCGCCTTTGCGGTTGCAGCTCCTAGACTGTGGAACAGCATCCCCCTCCTCCATCGACTCCTTTAAGTCTAGACTAAAAACTTATCTGTTCTCCCAAGCCTTTCCTGACGTCCTCTGAGCGAGGGCTATATGTATATATGTATGTAGTTTGCTTGTGTACACTATTCTTATAACAAATGTAAAGCACTTTGGTCAACGAGAGTTGTTTTTTAAATGTGCTATATAAATAAATGTGACTTGAAATGTGACTTGCTCAGCTGGTTGCCCAGCTATAGAAAGGATGACATTAAGTTGGAAGGGCGCAGAGAGATTCACCAGGATGTTACCTGGATTTGTGTGCTTAAGTTATTGGGAAAAGCCGGATAGGTAGGGGCTTTTTACTTTGGATCATAGGAATCTGAGGGATTACCTTACAGAAGAGTGAAAACTCATATGGGGCATGGATAAAGGGAACATTCACTGCCTGTTCCTATAGTAGCGGATTCTGAAACTAGAGGGCATAGAGGGAAGTGATTTAAAAGGGAACTCATGCACAACTTTGCCACTCAGAGGGTAGTCTGGAATGACCTGCCAGAGAAAGCTATAGAAATGGTTACAATAACTACTTTTAAAAGCATTTGCACCGATGGAAGGGTTTTAAGGGATATGCACCAAATGCGATCAAATGGGACTAGTCCAGAGTACCAACTTGGTTGGAATTGCAAGATGGGCTGAATGGTCTGTTTCCATCAAAGATGGCAAGAAATGCTGGAGTAACTCAGCGGGTCAGGCAGCATCTCTGGAGAAAAAAATAGGTGACGTTTCGGGTCAAGTTCCTTATTCGGTGATCCCTTGGGAGAGAGGAGGGGAACTTTGAAGAAGTAGGCATACTTTGAGGAGATTTTGCAATGGAGCAGTCCAAATGTGTAAGAAGGAACTGCAGATGCGGGTTTGTTTCCATGCTGTATAACTCTATTTAGCGGGGGAGAGGAGGTATAGTTGGGGATGAGAAGAGGCATGTTGGATATTGATAATGTTGGGAACTTTACTTAATGTTGACCCAGGTATCATCTCTGTGGTTAAGACCTCCATTGTTTGAGGCTGATAGCTAGCCCAGTGCATGTGTGTGTGTTGGGATTCTGTGTATTTTATGTCTTTTGATGTCAATCAGGAGTTGGACACTGAATGACTGCACTCTACAGGCCCTCAACTTCCTTACTTACACACATGCGTGGAGGAGATAGATCGAAAGTACGGAGGTGCACTGCACCAACAAAGCACACGTTGCTCAGAAAACATTGCACCGTGCCCGAGAATGCCTAGGTGATGAGCAGTCATCAGTTTAAAATCATGTGCAAAAAAAAATCTCCAGATGTTTGTTGGAGCATGAATTTATTTAACACAGAAATTGGTGAAGGAGCTTTGCATTTTGTGAGGTGAAATTTTGTAAATATTTTAACCGGAGAACTAGCGCATTGAGGCGGCTTCCCTTGGTGCAAATGTGTGCTCTACTGTGAAAGCAATGTACTTGTATTGACTACGGTACATTTCTAAACAATAGCAGCGTGCGTGAATGTGTTCTAAATGCAGTCCCTGTGAATACTGGTCTGAATAATGTTTTTCTACTGAAGCAGAGTCACTGTAAATATGGGCATTTTCTGGGACATACTTTTTGGCTGGCTGCCAGGGAGCCTCTTTATAATGAGAGCGCACTGTGCTTTCATGTTCAGGGAGCATGAAAATCACTTTCCATTTCAAGAGACAGGAAACCACAGTCAATTTTGTCATAATGAAATCATGTGGTGATACATGTTTGTGAACATAAGAGTGTTTGGGCAATTATTTTTTTGCAAAGGCAGTACGCCATTAAATGTTACAACCTCAGGAATATTAGCGGAGTGCTCCTTCAGTTAATGGATCTATTCTGAGCTGCAGAGAAATACTGAAATGGAAGACACATTCTGGATTTTAATGAATCATTTAAATTTGAAACACATACTTATATTTGTGTATGTTTCTAAATTGAAGCGGCATGCAAGTAACTATGTATTTCTAAAGTCTATGGTAGTACGAGATGGATACAAGAATTACACAGAGAAATATGGATGAAATTCAGTATAGCAGAGTGTGCAGTCATGCAATTTGGTAATAAGAATAAAGGCGTAGATTATTTTCTAAATGGAGAGAGAATCCAGATATCGGAGTAAGGTCTTGCTATAAGTATACAGAACATTGATGAGGCACATATGGACCAAAATGTACAGATTTGTTCTCCTTATTTAAGGAGGAATGTATTTGCATAATAATAATAATAATAATATCTTTTATTGTCATTACACATAAGTGCAACGAGATTTGGTTTGCAACTTCGAGATTTCGGTTTGCAACCCCCGAGAACAAGGTTTGTAAAAACGAACATTTGACCAGTAACATCATCACAGGCTAAAGTGTGAGGCTGGGGGAGACAGTCCATGGGGGTGGGGGGGGGGTACTCAGCAGGGCCGGTTCAGAGCCGCTATAGCTCTGGGAATGAAGCTGTTCCTGAGTCTGGTAGTGCGGGCGTAGAAGGCCTTGTAACGTCTGCTGGAAGGGAGTAGTTCAAACAGTCCATTACAAGGGTGAGAGGAGTCTTTATGTATGCTGACGGCCTTCCTGAGGCACCGTGTGTGGTAGATGCCCTCCAAGGCTGGTAGCGGTGTCCCAATAATCCGTTGCGCTCTGTGGACAATGCGCTGAAGAGCTCTGCTCTCCACCTCCGTGCAGCTGAGATACCACACAGGGATGCCATACGTTAGTATGCTTTCTGTCGTGCAGCGGTAGAAGGTCGTCAGCAGCTGTTGGGACAGACCAGTCCGTTTCAATGTTCTTAGGAAGAACAGTCGTTGCTGTGCCTTTTTGACCAGCGCAGCGCTGTTGGTGGACCATGTGAGGTCCTCTGAGATGTGAGTGCCCAGAAACTTGAAGCTGGATACTCTCTCCACACTGTCCCCGTAGATGGAGATTGGGGCGTATTCCCCAGTCTGCGACCTCCTGAAGTCGATAATCGGCTCCTTGGTCTTGGAGGTGTTTAGCGACAAGTTGTTCCGTGAGCACCAGTCCGCCAGGTTCTGCACCTCCGCTCTATAGTTTGTTTCATCACGGTTGGTGATCAGCCCGATCACCGTTGTGTCGTCTGGAAACTTGACAATGGTGTTGTTGTCAAATGCAGGGACACAGTCGTGGTTGAAGAGGGAGTAGAGCATGGGGCTCAGTACACAGCCCTGTGGTGTGCCGGTGCTCAGGGTGATAGTGGAGAACAGGTGTGGCCCCAGTCTCACTGCCTGCGGTCGCTCCGTCAGAAAATTCAGGATCCAATCGCATATCAGTGAGCTGAGGCCTAGCTGGTGGAGTTTGGTGGTGAGCTTGGTGGGATTGACCGTATTGAAGGCAGAGCTATAGTCAATGAAGAACATCCTCACATAGGTGCCTTGTCTTTCCAGGTGGGTCAGGACAGTGTGAAGAGCCACAGAGATCACATCCTCTGTGGATCTATTTGCCCTGTATGCAAATTGATGAGAGACCAATGATGCAGGGATGCTGGATTTGATGTGGGAGAGGACCAGCCTTTCAAAGCATGGGAGAAGATTGACTAAATTCACTGTGAAGAACGGATTGTCTAACAAAGAAAGGTTGAAACATTGGACGTAAACTTAATGAAGTTTAGAGGAATGATTCATGACCAAACAAGAACTTTGACACGATAGATGAAATAATAGTTTCAGAGTTGTGATTGTCCATTTAACATGGAGAGGGAATGTATTTCTTCTTTTCAGGGGATAATGAATCTACTCCAGAGAGCTTGGGCTCCATAATTTTATATACCAAGACCAAGATTGATGGTTGTTTCTCGTAAAATTGTTATGTGCTACAAGCAGGAAAGTGGAATCTAGAGTCAGATCAGATTGGCTATGATTTTACTTGATGGTGGAGCAAGGTTATGTATTATTTCTATGAATGTTTACATTATTTTGTTCCTACTTTCAGGAGAAAGGGGCATCGATAGAAGATTGGCTCAGGCAAGGATGATGTTTAGAATGGATTATTTTTGTGATGGAGAGCATAGGTAGCAGGCACATTAGACCTTTTACAAATGCACCATGAGGCCTAACAGGAGTTTGAGACCATCTCATTGAATTTGTTTGCAAATGACCAAAGCAAATGCTATGTCTGCTGAAATTATTGTTCACAGCTGCTTGGCAGCCACATCATTGATGATCAAAAGGATGCTGAAGCTGCCACCATCTAAATGATGTTTAATTCTTTTAAATTAGCCTCATGGAGCAGGTAAAGGAATACCCTCCATGGCTTAAGATAAATATTGTTGCTTGTCGCCAAAAACCACCTCACCTCTTTCAAATTGCTACTGTATTCCCGGGGTGCTCCCGATGTTAGTACCTCCGGTAATATATCATTGTAATTAGAGTAACTAGACAAATGCAGTGTAACATCGATACATATACAAGGCAAATTTCAATGCTGCTAATTTGGAAAATATTGATCAGTTGGACAAGTGGGCTGAAGAATGGTTAATTGAGTTTATTGCAGATAAGTGTGAGGGGTTCCATTTTGGGAAGTCAACCAGGGAAGTCATCTCCACAGTGAATGGCTGTGGAGTGTTGTAGAACCCAGGGATCTAGGAGTACAGGCACATAGTTCCTTGAAAGTGATATCTCAGGGAGATAGGGTAGTCAAGAAGGCTTTTGGCACATTGGCCGTCATCAGTCAGGGTATTGGAATGTTGCAATGTTATGTTGCAGTTCTACAAGATGTTGGTGAGGCCATATTTAGAGTATTGCGTTCAGTTTTGGTCGCCCTTTTACAGGAATAATTTGAAGGATGTTTGTATGCTGGAAAAAGTGCAGCGGGCTATAGGGAGAGGTTGGGCAGGCTAGGACTTTATTTCTTGGAATGCAGGAGGATTATGGGTGATCTTGTAGAAGTGTATAAGATCATGAGGGAAATGCATAGAGTGATGCACAGAGTAGGGGAATGAAGAACCAGAGGACGAAATAAGCTTAAGGTGAGAGGGAAAAGAGTTAATAGGAACCGGAGGGGCATAGAGGGTAGTTGATATAAGGAATGAGGTGTCAGAAAAGGTAGTTGAGGCAGGTACTAAAACAACATTTGGACAGGAACATAGATAGGAAAAACTTTGGGGGGGGGGGGGAGGAGAGAAATATGCGCCAAATGCAGGCAGGTGACATACTGTTTCCATGCAGTATGATTCTATGGCTCTATGATGCAAAACGTGAACTAGATGGCCTTGACTTGCATTTACTGGATGCAGACATACTGGTAAAGCAAGCAGTTAAGGTAGCAAATAGTATGTTGGCCTTCTCAGGAAGAGATTCTGAACACGAGGTGAAAATGGTTTGCTACCGCTCTAGAGAGCCACAGTGATACAACATTTGGAATATTGTGGCATTGTCGTGACTTACCCAAGAAAGAGTACATACATATACCCACAGAGAGGGCACAATAAAGACTCACCAGGTGCAGAAAGGACTTTTAGAAATGGGGATCACAATCTGTGTATTGGATACAGCATTTGAAAGAGAGATGAGTAAACCATTCTTCACCCAGAGGCTAATAAACCTGTGAACTTTACTATTGTGGAAGCCAAGTTGATGACTATATTTACAAAAGAGGTAGATTGATTTCTGGATACAAATTGCATCAAGTGGTATAGGAAACTAGGAATAAGGTATTGAGATTGAAGATCCAACATGACTGTATTGAATAGTGGAGCAGGCTTAATGGGCCAAATGGCCTACACTTGCTGGAGTTTCCCTATGTTTTCAGAACCATTCCGTTTGCCCAGAAACTGTGGTAGTAAGTAAGTTTATTGGCCAAGTATTCACATACAAGGAATTTGCTTTGGTGCTCCACCCACAAGTAACAACATGACATACAGTGACAGTTACGAATGACTCAGAAAACACTAAACATTAATAATTATAAAACATTAATGATAAAACACCATTGATCAAGCATGTGAACCAACAAAATACCAGATCAAAGGGAGGCTACAGATTTTTGGCTGTTGGGTAGAGCAACAGTTTTTATGTCTGGCTGTGGCAGCTTTGACAGTCCGGAGAAGCCTTCCAGAGGGAAGTAATTCAAAGAGTTTATGGCCAGATGCTGGTTTAAACCCAAGATAGACACAGATAGCTAGAGTTACTCAGCCGGTCAGACAGCATCTCTGGAGAAAAGGAATTGGTGATGTTTTGGGTTGAGACCCTTCTTCAGACTGAATGGGGGATGTTGGATCCTTGTAGACTCACATCCGTACTGGAGATGTGCACACTGCATCACTTTGGGAATAGCATTTTCAGATTTAGTTATGAGAACTTTTACCCTAAAATTGATTATCCAGAGCTCACTGAACAATCATTGGATGTGAGCTTCTCATCAGGTGACTTTCACTCTTGAGCAGCAGTTGTTGACATTCCAGTCTGGATCATTTCCTTTGGCGTTTCATGTACAAATTATGAGCAGCTTGCTCCAAATAGTTTCCAGCAGGACATAGGCGAGACCTATCAGGTAACTGGCAAATAGTTCAAGCTCAATATAATCTATCATGCAGTTCAAGTGCATATAACTTCAATATTACAAGCACAAGGTTGGAGATGGAGGGAGCATGCAGAGCTGCCAACTAGTACGGATTTTCCGTATTTTGTACGGAAATGCGATAAGAAGACGGATGTACGGATTTGCTTTGTAAAATACGGATTTTTTAAAATTCAACCAGACTTTCTGTTTCATCGTGCTACTTAAAAAATGCAAGGATATAAAATGTCATACTGTGACTATAAAAATTATAGCAGATTAAATCTATTAGTATTTTAAATTTCAAGATCTGGATGATTATTCTTGTAAGCTTTGATCTGCCTGTCCCGCTACAGGTTTAAACGGCGCTGTCAGTTTAGCACGACAGCCTTATGGGTTCTAATTATACCGCTACCAGCTGGAGCGCTAGTGCCTTTACACATAGCGCTATGGCCACAGCGCTATGGGTCACAGACTGTTCGGGGAGAGAGTGAGAGGGAGGGAAAGAGAGGAAGGAGGGAGAGGGAGGCTTCCAAAATGGCTTCTACATCATCATCTGGTGCTAAAAGCAGGAAGCAGCCGTTCAAACAGAAGTATACAAAGAGTTGGCAATGAATGCCCTGTCAAGTAAGGTGCGTAGAAGACATGTCAATTGGTAGCCAAGTTATGCATTCTTGTACTCTTACATGGGTATGACCGCACATAAAAAAGAACATTTTTTTCAGCAAAATGGCACCGCGTAAAATACTGATTTCCTCAGCAAAATATTGATATTCAGGTACTACAATACTGAAATGCTCTGACAAAACTTGGCAGCTCTGAGTATGTCCACTCTGTTACTGTAGTGTCAAGACAACTAAGAATGATTTGGTTTAAACCAGCATCTGCAGTTCTTTGTTTCTACTCACAGTGATACCTTGTGGTCCTTTGCTGCCCCCTGTGGTGGCGGATCTTCATTAATTCCAGGTGTAGAACATACTTGGAAATGCTTCACAATTGTACCTTTTCTAGTGTTGTCTTTGTCACGTTTCACGATCCCAGGTGATAAATAACTCTAGCTGCATGCAGCCAGAATAGTTTTGTTTCTCTGGATTTTTTTTCTTTGTCTGTATTTCACTTAAGAGGCACAGTTTATTTTTTTACTGTAATAAAGTGCAAATACAAGTCTGTTTTCAATCTGTGTTCTTTCTAGGTTTATCACCAGGTGAAAGAAAACAATGATGCCCATGATTGCTCCACCATTTCTCTACTGATTGCAGCATTCTTAAGAGACAAAGACCTAGAAAGTTCCAGTGCACCCAAACAAATGCAATAGATGGTGTTACATTTTGATGTATGCAATTTCAGTTGCGGGTACTGAAGCACTTTTCAGCCGCACCTAAGCCACAAGGCTTTTGATTCTACTGAAAAGATGTTGCATAATTCTGTATTGAATTATACGCTCCAAGGCCTCAGGTCTGACAGTCTGTGGTGAGGTTGGGGACAGGTTGGATAGAGGATCAATGGTGGAGACAATGGATTAGGGCTTGAGATCATGTTCCTGAATGGCTGCGATGGAAAAAAGTTGGTGGCAGCGAGAAAGGAACAGTGCCTTAAAAAATGTTTATGGCCTGAGATCAGGTTATCAATCTGATAATTGTTGGGAGGAAGGGTGGGATTGGGTGGAGGCTGAGGTCTCTCTTAGGAACCTCAGTAAATATTTGAGACAGATGCCTGACCTAATTAGCCAGGGTTTCGGCCCAAAACATTGCTTATTTCCTTCGCTCCATAGATACTGCCTCATCCGCTGAGTTTCACCAGCATTTTTGTCTATCTTCAATTTTCCAGCATCTGCAGTTCCTTCTTAAACAAGATATTTTATGAGTTTCTGTCAGTTCCTCTGAGACCTTAAGAAAAAGTTCATATTTTGCCAGAACAGGAATTGGACAAACTAGGCCTGAAATCACCTATATCTAAGGTAGTGGTGATTCCACTTTAAAATAACCCAATTGTGTTGAACTCAGCCCCTGACATTTATTTCATTGGATTTAATGGAATTAATTACAGATGCAGAGTTCTGCGGCTGTTGCATTTCCAGAAAATTATTTTACTGATAGTTGGAGTAGAATTTTGTTACAAATATAATATTAAAAAAGTCTAGACCATTTATGTTAATGGTGACTATTGGCATATCACTTGATTGCTTATGAATGCAACTAAACAAAGGAAATAACTTGTGTTAATATAATATCTTATATAAAACTAGAGTATCATGTAATCCTTTTGGACCCATGAAGTGCCTTTGAAGTTACTATTGTAATGGAGGAAATAATGAACTTATGACATGATATACTTTTGTAATTAAAGTAAAAATCAATACATCATTTACTGATAGTTGTATATTTTTATGAAACAGGATGTTTTGTCTGAGAAATAAAAGTTTTAGTGCACAGGACAATGCTTGGTTTTCAGCTAATGTAGACACAAAATGTTAGAGTAACTCAGTGGGCCAGGCAGTGTCTCTGGAGAGACGGAATGGGTGACAATTCGGGTCGAGACCCTTCTGCAGAATTTAAACCAACATCTGCATTTCCTTCCAACATGCTTGGTTTTCAGCTTCAGCTTCAGTTCTGGTGCTCATGAAGTCTCAGCCATAATTGCACTCACTTGGCAACACATTTGGCAGCATGCCCCATCACATCCATCATTCAGTTTTCCCTTTGTTTTCCTTCCTTTTCTGAAGTTTGTGATCAATGTTGTGGTCTGTATCCTAGTGAATTGATGCCCTTCCATTACTACCAGCGGGCTTCTGCACACTGAGGAGGGGTCATCCGCACACAGCATTGACTCTTGTACTCCTAGGATGACAGAGTATGATCATGAGTAGACAATCATCCACGGGCCAAGTTCACTGAGGTTAATTGCACTTCTGTTTCTGCCTAGATGGGGTCTGCGAATCCAGCACAGAGCAGAATTGAATTAACTCGGTTAGCTCATTTGTTGACACTGTCATCAGCAAAGCTATTGAAAAATTGCAGCTGCCTTTTAATCAGTCAAGCTGCAGAGATAATTCTTCTGTGCAAAAATCAAGCATCTCTGCTGAAGTCCCCTCTAGACTTCCAATTTCCATTCTTTCTGACTCTTACGATTCTTTAAGGCAGTGGTTCCAAAAGTTTTTGAATGAAAGCTCCTCTCTTCACCTTTAGCAAAATACTAGCTCCGCATAAATCATCCATGGATGATGCCATTGGCTCCACTGCTCTAAGGGTGAGAACTTCAGATTTCTGTGAAGTTTTGAAAGAATTGAATCCATGCACCTCCACAAAGGGACCAAATGATGTTTGAAAAGTAAATATGATGAAAGTGGAAAGACAACCTTTATGGGCCTGTCCCTCTTCGGCGACTTTTTAGTCATTCGTAACTTTCTGAGTCATTCGTAACTGTCACTGTATGTCATGTTGTTACTTGTGGGTGGAGCACCAAAGAAAATTCCTTGTATATGAATACTTGGCCAATAAACTTACTTATTTACTTGGGCGACTACAGGAGACGTGCGGTCGCCGGGGTGTCGCCTGTAAGGTCGTGTGTAGTCTCCTCAGTCTCCCAAAGAGTCGTAGCGTCTTTCTGGTCGCTGAAAAAATTTAAACACAGTAGCGACCTTAGGTTTGACGCCAAATGAGCGTGCTTGACGTAGGTGTTGTCGCACATTGTCACCAGGATAATGTAGACAGTCGCCAGGATGTTGTAGGGTGTCACCAGGATGTCATCGGTTGTTGACAGGTGATGTAGGTTGTCGCCAGTGCTGACTTCGGTGAATTTCAATGTCGTAGTCACCGGCAGTCGCCGAAAAAATCACCTAGGTGGGACAGGCCCATTATGCTTGGAAGTATATTAGCAACAAGCGAGCAGAATTTCCAATCCAGCTAAAATTTATGCTGCCTGACCCGCTGAGTTACTCCAGCATTTTGTGTCTATCTTTGGTTTAAACCAGGATCTGCAGTTCCTTCCTACACATAAAATGTTAAAGTAGTTGATCTTCCTTGCTCAACCTCATGGAAGTATTTTGACCTTGCAAATCTTATGATATGGCAGTTGTTAATGTCCAAAGTGTTGTTTTGCGACAAACATTGATTATATCTGTTTTGTAGAAAGTTTGTAGTCTTGCCATGTGCATGTTTTGATATGTTGTGAAAGTCAAGTTGCTTTAAATTGAAATAAAAGTTGATTATACATGTCAATAAGGCAGTAGCAGCTCAGTAAATCTCTTAGCATTCCAATTAGATTGAATTGTAGTAATACAAATCAATGCTACATGAAGCACACTCTTGTGGCCATGATTTCTCTAGTTATCAAAGATTTATATCTAGCATTTGAGATTATTCAGGACTGCAAGTCATGAACTGCACTTATGTGCATCGTTCTAAATTGTCGCATGAAGTGTATTTTCTCTAGATATGATAAAATGTCAAAGCTTTCCTATTACATGTTAACTATAAGCATAATTCCTAATGAACTTAATTTAAGAATGACCTTCTAAAGCTTGCTTATCTATAAAAGCAGTGAACATTTTCATTTCCATTGGAATAATTTTGCATCTCTCTTTGGCAGGTGAATCACTACCCAAGGAGCTATCGCAGCTTTTGCTGGAAATCAGAGAGAGCCAGGATAAAGATTTTGATGACTTGTGCCAAGCAATCTCTTCGTGTTCAATTGACAGTTTTACCAGTGTGAAGATTTCTGATGATGATGCTGCAAAGTGTGAAAGCCAACCTAAACATTCCAAGGTTAGTGCTGAATAAGGAACAGCTATCCCAGAGGGCAATTTAATGTGTTACTTTCGTAGTTGCTTTGGATATTTAACAAGTTGGGAATCACATTGGGATATTTCTTAGTGTTTCTCGATCTGAGAATTTTAACCTTAAGTAAGGTGATTTTTTTTTTGATTGTTAAAAATACAAAGGCATGTAATGTTATTTTAAATTGACATTGTCAGAATTCTCTGTTACTGCATAATCACCAGATCCCCTTGTTGAAATATAAATATTTTTCAGTACTTAGCTCAAGCCATTCGTTTGGTCAGTATGAATATAAGTGCACATTAAAGAAAAAAATATATTGATATTATATTTAGATTGGATAGTAATTTATATTTAACTGAGATTTGGAATTGCCATTCTTGAAGGGTATAATGGACACTGCTACCATTCTTGCCTCTAGATATAAAATAGAAAATATTAGTAGGTCAGACTGCAACTAAAGAGAGGAAAACAAAATTAACATTTTAGGTCAGTGGCTGATCATCATAACTGTTGTGAGAAAAGTAATCAGCCTGAAGCTTTGACTTTTCATTTCTTATTCCACAAATGCCATCTGACATTTTAAATATCTGTAGCATTTTAGTCCTCCTGTAAGACTGTAACGTATTTGAATTTTACATTACTCAAGAACAACAGAGGTAGCAGGTTTAGTGGCTAGGAAGTGCCAACTGGTGAATATGCCCTTAGGTTGCCAATCCCTGGTTGGTGAGTTGGCTTTTATTATAAAGTTGATGACAAGATTATGAAAAGGTTCCGTAATCTACTCCAGACTGCCACCTTGTGTTTAGAGGCTAAACTTTTATTGTGACAACTCATAATAAAGTTGTTTATTGACATAGTAGTTAACATGTTAGCCTTGTCATCATGGTAGCATAGCGACTTCTTAAACATTTAGTTATGAGTTCAATCTCCTTGGAAATGGACTAGGTTGATGCTTAAAATCATAAAATCATAAGACAGGAGCAGAATTAGGCCATTCCGCCCATTGAGCCCATTCATTCAATCATGTCTGATCTATTTTTCTCTTTCAACCCTATTCTTCTGCCTTCTCCCCGTAACCTTTGACACCCTTACTAACCAAGAAACTATTAAACCCTTCTTTTAAAAATAAAACAATGACTTGGCCGCCACAGCGGTCTGTAGCAATGAATTCCAGATTCACCATCCTCTGGCTAAAGAAATTCCTTCTCATTTTCATTACAGAGGTACGTCCTCTTATTCAGAGGCTGTGTCCTCTGGCTCTAGACTCTCCCATTACTGAAAACATCCTTTCACATCCACTCTATCTATGGAATGCTGATGGAACACTGCAGAATTCTTTCAGTTGTGACTTCAAACCGAGGCCTACCTGCCTTTTCGGTCATGACCACATTTGCTTAGAAATATATGCCTGGTAAATGAACATATTATATTGTGCAGCCTGGACCTTTCATCCTGCATCTGAAATATAATTCCATTGAACAATCCATTTGTTTTATTACATTGGAGGAGAATATTCAGCCACTGGTGAGTTTAATACATTATCACCACCGACTTGCAATTATTATACATTGCAAAGTTAGAGAGCTGGTACAATCTAATCAGCACAACAAACGTGCTTCAGAGTTCAGTAAGATCATCTTCCAGTAAGATGAGTGGAAGATCCACCTCAAATATACCATCCCACGTGAATTACATGTGAATTCTGGTGGGTGCCAGCCTCGCCGATGGGACCCACATTCCAAGTGTGATTGGAAAGGAGGATTCATAATCCCAGCCAAGATAAGCCTTTATTCTTGGAATGTGAGCATCAATGTACTTATTGGCCATTCGTGTTTGAGTGACTCCATCAGAGGGTGGAATAGGAATTGTATAAGAAGCTCAAACTGAGCAAGGGCAGCAAGTTTCCTTACCTCCCTCAGGACCTCAGTAAAACAATCACTCTGTTTTTACAACATACTGGCAGTATTTTGATCACTCACATTTGTTTGTACATTAATATTCCAGTTGATCCACATCCTCTCTATTATTAGTAAGATCTGTCCATGCACTCCTCAGGAAATGTTCCTACATTATCTTACATTCTGCACAAATGTATCCAAATAAAATAGCATCATTCATTTGACCCTTTTTATTAACTTGCTTACAGGTTAACCTTTGTTAATTTTCGTAGGTTTCAGTGTCCAGTTACAGATCAATTGGGACACGATATTCATTGAATGTTGTAATCGATTCAACCAACGCAGTCCAATGATCTTCTTTGTGATGACCTCAAGGGAACACACAAGCCTGATTCATTAACCCTCCCCACTAACTCGTTAAGCATTTAACCCACTATTACACAAATGTGTACAAAATAACACTTTGAATCTGTCAGCATAACAATTATTTTGCTCATGAATAAGTCTTGTTTGTTTAGTTTTAGCCTAAGAAGTGACTTGGATGTGACATCTTAAAACTTTTAAGGGGGTGCAATGATTCCTTTAAATTCCATAAACATCCAGAGCAGTTACATTTTTTAAAACTTTGCATTATATTATCGTTACAAGTATACTTCAAAATCTTCCTAATAAAATATGCAGCTCTCAGCTCGGTTTAGCAGCTGAAGATGAACTATGAAGGCTTTCACAGCCCTGGCTTAAGAGTCCTGGGAATGGGAGTATTTGTGAAGCTGAAGACTCATCCTTGGCTCAGGAGCATAACCTCCAGGGAATCTCCAAAAATGTGACTGTGCTTCTCATGCTTTCTCACACTTTCATGCAGCAATGCTTTACAACTTTGCAAGGAAATTCAGTAGTAAGAGTTTTGGGGGAATGTAATAGCACATTGTCATTTTTTTAAAAAAGAAGAACAAGAACTAAAAGAAACATCGGATCAGATTAGCTCTCTGTCAAGTGCAGGGAAATAATATGTAGGGATTTTCTCATACTTTCATCTTATTTAGTCTAGTTTACAACACGGAAGCTGGCCCTTCGGCCCACCGGGTCCGCACTGACCAGCGATTCCCGCACATTTACACAATCCTACACATGCTTGGGACAATTTACACTTATACCAAGCCAATTTACTTACATACTTGTATGTCTTTGGAGTGCAGGAGAAAAACGAAGATCTCGGCAAAAACCCACGCAGGTCACGAGGAGAATGTACAAAGTCTGTACAGACAGCGCCCATATTCGGGATCAAACCCAGGTCTCCGGTGCTGCAAGGACTGTAAGGCAGCAACTCTACCACTGCGCCACCGTTATCTGTCCTTTCGTCTTAGAAAGCGATGATTCAACCCATCAAGTTTATCCTATGAATCCCATCCCTCTACCCTATTTCCCTGTAACCTATTCGATTTCACCACACAGAAGTAAATCTTTCTCCCTTCTGTTCCTTTGGTGTTTTTTTTGTCGAGACAAGAACAATTCCAAAATCTTGACGAGTTTGATGCCTCGCATAATTATACCACCAACCCTCATATCTGCCATGTTTCACCGCTCTTCCATGTTTGCAAATGACCAAGATGTCCTTTCAAGTGGTACCCACATCATGAAAACCATCAGTTGGGAACAGTGTTTCCATCAGACATAATGTTCTGTTGAACAGGTAACTATTGTCATAAGGTGCTTTCTATCTCATAGTGAGGAAGTTACATCTGTTTCAATAAACTGAAGTTAAAGAGGCCATGAAGACACAGAGAACTAGGAACGCCTCATATTTAGGCGGCTGGCCTACTAACAATGTCCAGGATTGATTCCTTCAAAGCTAATTTGCTTTTTTGGTAACTGCATGTCAGAAAGCAGGTGCATTTTGATAATTGGCAACATAAATCGATAAAACTGCAAAGGTTGAGCAATGGTCGGTGCACATTGCCGAGGAGAGGCATCAGGATTCTGCAGGAATCAACAAACATTCTTCATTCTAAGATGCAAACTGGTCATTTGTGTGGTTTAGTTGTCTGGTCATTTAGGTAATGCTCACCATGGAAGTTGACTAGTGCAAACTACCACATGGTTGGTTGGATCACATGGGATGCAGGGTGACCTAGCAGACTGGATTTAAAATCTGCAGAGTGGAAAGAGTCAGCATGATAGTAGATGCTTTATGACTATGACTCTGTGCTTGTTTTTTCTGATTGAAGACCTGACATCAGTGGTGTGCTGCAGGGATCTGTGCTGAGTCACTAATCTTTGTCTTCTGTATTCATGATTTAGATGACAATGTGGTTAGTACACTGAATTTGTGGTATTATTAACAATGGGGAGAGTTATCTAAGTTTACAAAAGTATCCAAATCAAATGGGACAGTGGGCCAAAGAATAGCAGATGTAATTTAACATTAACAAGTGTGAATTAGTGCATTTAGTAAGTCAACCAAACCAGAGCAGGAGAATCTTGTAGTGCAGAAAGACTTTGGGACACAGATACACAATTTCCTGAAAGTGACAACACAGATATGTTCCAGGACTCAAGGGCTTGAGTAATAAGGAAGGGCTGGGTACGCTGGGACTTTTTTTTCCCTGGAGTGTACGAGGCTGAAGGTGACTTTATTGAAGTGTACAAAATCATGAGGCATTGCTACGGTAAATGGCACACTAGAGCAGTTCAGAACTAAAAAGGCTAGTTTTAGGTGAAAGGAAACTTTTAAAAGAGATCTGCAGGCAATTTCTTTATGTAGAGGGTGATATTTATACGTGACAAGCTGTCAGAGAAGCGGGCACAATAATGATGTTTTAAAGCTATTTAGACAGGTGCATGGATGGGAAAGGTTTAGAGGGATATGGGCCAAACGCAGGCAAAGGGGACTATCTCAGCTATAAAACTTTGTTGGGCCAAAAGGCCTGTTTCCCTGCTCTATGATGCTATGATTCTAAGACGAGAGTCAATTTGAAGCAAGCTAGGATTAGCACATTCTACTTAATGAAGGAGGTTATAGAAATGATTTGGTTGGTTATGGCAGACCAGTTCCCTTCCTTCTTAACTTCAAAGGCAATAAAGTGTAGTGACAAAATATAGACTTCAGTTTGTCCAGGCTACACAATTTCCTCCTGTGTTCATCCAAAGAAGCTGCATTAAATTGCACTACAGACAGCTCTCAGATCAGAAGTGTCAAAAACATGAAGATAATAAACTCCAGTTTTCTGCATTGCCAGCAGATGGCAGCCTTCTCTTAGAACCACAAAACCATCCATAATAATTTGACATTTCAATGAAATTACATGGAATAAATAAATACAGGTGGTGGCACCTTTCAAATATAGCTTTCATAAATTCTCAATTTTCATTAATTATTCATTATAGCCTTTAAATTCACTATATCCTTTCAATTAAACACGCACACAAGAGCATATCCAAAAATATTGATGGTCTCTCATCATTTTATCTACCATGCACTAATAATTACTCATTTTTGCAAAACTACTTTAATTACGTTCATATTGTGTTTCTTTCTCTTCTGGCTTTGTGAGTGTGAAATTGTGCCTCATAAATCTTATAGAGCTCTCAAGAGCTCACCAAGAGGATTGATGTCAGCACAGGACTTTGTCTATAGAGATTTTAAGCAAGGCCTTTGACAAGGTCCTGCATGGTAGCCTTGTCTGGAAGGTTAGAGCACATGGAATCTCAGGTGAGCTGCCCAATTAGATTCAAAATTGTCCTGGAGGAAGCAGTTGAAGGGTAGTTTAGTTTTAGTTTAGTTTAGAGATACAGCGCAGGAACACGCCCTTCGGCCCACCGAGTCAGTACCGACCAGCGATCCCCGCACGTTAACACTATCCTACACACATTAGGGACAATTAACACTTATACCAAGGACACAAACCCAAGCTAATTAACCTACAAAACCTGTACGTCATTGGAGTGTGGGAGGAAACCGAAGATCATGGAGAAAACCCACGTGGTCACGGAGAGAAGGTACAAACTCTGTACAGACAGCACCCGTAGTTGGGATTGAACACGGGTCTCCGGCACTGCAAAACTGTACTGCTGCGCCACCATGCTGCCCCAGTTGTAGAAAGTTGTTTTCTGATTGGAATATCGTGATGCAGCTGTATAAGTAATTGGTGAGACCAACATGTGTGCAATTCTGGTCATCCAGTTGTAGGAAGGATTTTGTTAAAAAGTTGGAAAAGGTACAGAAGAGATTCTCCAGGATGCTACCTGGGGTTGAGCTGTAGGGAGTGGTTCGATAGTCTGGACCTTTTTTCTTGGTGTGTCAGAGACTGTGGTGGTGGCCTTACTGAGGTGTTCAAGATCATAAAGGAGATTGATGAAGTGAATGCTCACACCCTTTTTTGCAGGGAAGAGGATTTTAAAATTAGAGTGAAAGTCATAATGTGCTGGAATAACTCAACAGGCTATGCAGCATCTCTGGAGACCGTGTATAGGTGATGTTTCAGGTCAGGACCCCTCCCCAGATGATCCATGTTCTCCAGGGTCGGCACGGTGGTGCAGCGGTAGAGTTGCTGCCTTGCAGCACCAGAGACCTGGGTTCGATCCTGACAACAGGTACTCGTCTGTTCAGAGTTTGTACATTCTCCATGTGATCTGCGTGGGTTTTCTTCGAGATCTCCGGTTTCCTCTCACACTCCTAAGACGTACAGGTTTGTAGGTTAATTGGCTTAGTATGATTATAGATTGTCTGTAGTGTATGTGTAGGATAGTGTAAGTGTACAGGATTCGCTAGTCGGCACTCGGTGGGCCAAAGGGCCTGTTTTCGACGCTCTTTCTCTAAATTTAACTAAACTTAGATGCCGTCTGACCCACTGAGTTACTCCAGCACTTTGTGTCTTTTGCAAACCAGCATCTGCAGCTCCTTGTTTCTATATTTATTCTTAAAAATGAGTGCATAGGCTTAAGATGAGAATGGGGAGATTTTAGAGGGACTTCATGGCAACCTTTTCACTTAAGGGTAGTCCATATCAGGAATAATCTGTGAGGAAGCTATAGAAGTTGATAAAATTACAACTTTAAAAAAAATGTTGGATAGAGACATGGGTGTGAAGGGCACAGAAGTTAATGGGCCAAATGCAGGCAAATGTGTCCCCCATACGCCAACTTGGTTGACATGGCCAAGGTGAGCTGAAGGGCTTGGTTCCATGCTGTGTAGCTCTACCACTCCTTTGATCAATATTTGGAGAGGAAATTGCAAAATTACACCTTGGAACCAGCGCCTTTGGCAGAGTCCACCCTTATTATTGATCACCAATTCACAACATTTCTGTGTTATCCCACTTTCTCATTCACTCCACACACGTTAGGCATAACTAACAGAGGCCAATTAATCCCTGATCCCACACACCATTGGGAGGTGGAAGGAAACCGAAGCATCGGGAGGGAACCCACGTGGTTACTGGGAGAACCTGCAAACTCAACAAAGCACTGAGGTCAGGATCGAACCCGGGTCTCTGGCACTATGAGGCAGCACCTCAACCATCTCACCACAGGCCGCATTAATCTCTCTCACTGATCAGGTAGCCAGAAGGTGCGACTAGATATGATGTGCCTTCTAAACTTTAAAATTTGAAATGATTTTAATTCAAAAGATGTAATTAAAGATGACATTCCATTATGCGTCTGTAAATGCGATTGTCTGAAACATCACCCATTCCTTCTCTCTAGTTCTCCCTGTCCCGCTGAGTTACCCCAGCATTTGTGTCTATTTTCTGGTAAAATAGAAATCTGTTTAGTAAAGCCCATGTAGGAAGATTAGTTTGGGCTTTGAAGTGAATAATTGGGAAGTTTTAAATAAATGAATTCAGTTGCAAGTCTTAATGCATTTGATGCAATATTAGTCAGAATGTTAGACATTTTAAATTAATTAATGATTTATTCCTAGTGAGAAATGTTGTAATAGGCTAATCATTAAGTTAAAAGCAATTGGAAAAATTATCAATCCAGCTTTGCAATTAAAGATACTGTAAATTCAGTTACAGTTATTTGCTTTCTATCTTTCTGGAATTGTACAAGATGCGCATCACTCAGAAATCTACAATATTTATTTCCCCATTGCTCTAATGGGCAACATCACAGTAAATACATCTGATGGTTCATTTTACACCTGCCGGTTAAAAGGAGGGAAAATTATATTAACTCATTTTCATTCCAGCAAATGCTTCAGACTCATAGAAACATAGAAACATAGAAAATAGGTGCAGGAGTAGGCCATTCGGCCCTTCGAGCCTGCACCACCATTCAATGTGATCATGGCTGATCATCCAACTCAGTATCCCGTACCTGCCTTCTCTCCATACCCCCTGATCCCTTTAGCCACAAGTGCCACATCTAACGCCCTCTTAAATATAGCCAATGAACTGGCCTCAACTACCTTCTGTGGCAGAGAATTCCACAGACTCACCACTCTCTGTGTAAAGAATGTTTTCCTCATCTCGGTCCTAAAGGAATTCCCTCTTATCCTTAGACTGTGACCCCTTGTTCTGGACTCCCCCAACATCGGGAACAATCTTCCAGCATCTAGCTTGTCCAACCCCTTAAGAATTTTGTAAGTTTCTATAAGATCCCCCCTCAATCTTCTAAATTCCAGCGAGTACAAGCCGAGTCTATCCAATCTTTCCTCATATGAAAGTCCTGACATCCCAGGAATCAGTCTAATGAATCTTCTCTGTACCCCCTCTATGGCAAGGATGTCTTTCCTCAGATTTGGCGACCAAAACTGTATGCAATACTCCAGGTGTGGCCTCACCAAAACCCTGTACAACTGCAGTAGAACCTCCCTGCTCCTATACTCAAATCCTTTCGCTATGAATGCTAACATACCATTTGCTTTCTTCACTGCCTGCTGCACCTGCATGCCTACTTTCAATGACTGGTGTACCATGACACCCAGGTCTCGTTGCATCTCCCCCTTTCCTAATCTGCCACCATTCAGATAATAGTCTACCCTCATGTTTTTGCCACCAAAGTGGATAACCTCACATTTATCCACATTATACTGCATCTGCCATGCATCTGCCCATTCACTCAGCCTATCCAAATCACCCTGCAGCCTCCAAGCATCCTCCTCACACCTAACTATACCCCCCAGCTTGGTATCATCTGCAAATTTGGAGATGTTGCATTGAATTCCCTCGTCCAAATCATTAATATATATTGTAAATAGCTGGGGTCCCAGCACTGAGCCTTGCGGCACCCCACTAGTCACTGCCTGCCATTCTGAAAAGGACCCCTTTACTCCTACCCTTTGCCTCCTGTCTGCTAGCCAGTTCTCTATCCACATCAATACTGAACCCCCAATACCGTGTGCTTTAAGTTTGACTCGGAAAGATAAGAGGAAAAAGTAAGATAGTAAGGAAGCTAAGTTGAAAAAAGTAAAGTACATCCATGCACTCACAAAAAGATAATGCATGAGCTGCTTTTTTAAAGTGCGATTCATTTCACTACTAATTGTTTCAAGCTACCACACACATCATGGGGAAAAATTGTTCCAGCTGTTGTAAATCAAATTCTTTAATGCCTTCAGCGATGAGAGAACTTTTCAAAGGACTTTAAAAAAGGATCGAATTAGATTATAGCAATTCTCTGTGGATGAATTTAAAATTAGTTAGAAGTCTTACTGCAACTTTTTTCTTTATCTATCTGGCAAGGCCAATAGATTTAGAAGAATTACAAAAGAATTACAAAAAAAGGGACAGATAATTTTCAGTGTGGAAATGATTCCGCATTGACCATAGATTACCTACAGATATGGAAATGTGGTGACTTGTATAAATGAATAATGCTCAATATTGCATGAGAGGGTGAACAGTGGATTTGACCACAAATCTACGGTAAGGCTGTGACACAGTGGAGGTAAACTGCAGTCCAAATTATGAATTTTGAAAAATTTAACTCTAATGGGCCTGTCCCACTCAGGTGACTTTTTAGGCATCTGCAGGAGACTATGCAGTCGCCACATGGTCGCCACATGTTCGCGGGTGGTTGCCGGGGAGTCGCCTTCATGGTCGTGAGCAGTTCCCGCATTCTGGGAACTAGTCGCGGCCTCATTATGGTCACCGTGAATTTTTCAACATGTTGAAAAATTAGCGGCGATTAGAATGAAGCCGCCATGGAGAGTAGCGAGAATTCTCGAGCCATAGATGGGTCGCCAAGAGGTCCTAGTGGGTTGCCAGGAGGTTGAAGGTGCTGACCGGTGAATTTAATTGGCTCATTGGGGAAAAAAAAGGTAAGCAGTAGTTTTCAGAACTAAGGATAATCGACTGGCAATGTTAAATGTCCGCCGAGCTTCACAGCCGTGTATCTCTAGCTTCTTAAAAGTTGTCTCCACTCCTTCTCCCCTCTTCTTTCCCACCCCCCCTCCCCCCTCACCCCCTTTAAAAGTCTTTTAAAGGACTTACGGTTCACTGTGCTTTAGCCGTCTTTTTACAGCGCCAACCTTCCTGTTCATCGCAGTGTGTGTCTGTTTCACCTTGGCTTTGCACCGTGTGAATTTTTTAGACAGCGCTCTCCCCCCCCCCCCGCTTGCCCTGTCCCTCGCCTGCATGACGGGCTGGTGAAGGAAGCGTTGTGTTTGTGTGTGTGTGTGTGTGTGTGTGTTCCACTCTGACAGTCGCCGTTCCAGTTGCCGGTTTTACAGGCGACTGTTGGCAACTTGACAGTCGCCGGCAGTACGCTGAAAAAATCGCCTAAGTGGGATAGGCTCATAAGACATCTGCTTATGAGCTCCCGCAACAGCTTTGTCCGCTGGTCTGGAGGGCGGCAGCTTCGACCACCCCTGGCCACGGAGTTGAACCGGCCCGTTCGCGGAGCTCGGTTGAACCGCGGGACTGACTTACTTACCACCACCCAGTGGGGTCACAACATCTGAAGCCTGGATCGCCTCGGTGCAGAGGGAAACAAAGAGGGAAAAGACAGAGACTTTAAGACTTTGCCTTCCATCACAGTGAGGCGGTGTATGGTGAACTCACTGTGGTGGATGTTAAATTTGTGTGTTCTGTCATTTTGTATTATTTTTTAAAATTATATGTATGCCTGCAGGGGAACAAAATTTCGTTCAGACCGAAAGGTCTGAATGACAAATAAAGAATCTAATCTAATCTAATCTGCTCTGCAGAGATTTGAGAATACTATTGTTCAAATTGATCAGGTTATTCAGAAAGTAGCATTGCTTTTTAATATTGAAAGGTAAACATGTAAAGTATTTTGCAGCCCACATAGAAAAATATTTCTCAGAATAAAATAAGCCCTTGCGTAATACAGATGGCCCAGCCGTAGATTTATTCATAATCTGAAACACCAATCTGATGAATAACCAGAGAGAAATGATTTAATCTAGTTTACGCTAGGCAAACAACTTGCAAAAGTGTTGTTATCAAGAGCTTTTATAGAATGCGTGTCAAAACAGGTTATGACTTGTACTGCATTATTGTCCTTATGTGCACAAAGGTAAATGTTGATATACAATCGTGAATGAATGGATTTCAGTCACGGCTGCTAGTGCTGTTTGTTGATGCAATTGGTAAACCCATTGGAGAGTTTCAGAGTAATAATGTTATAATGTAGACTGTGCGACAACTGCCATTCAATCATTGCTGCAGTGTTCCTGGCAAAATAAAATCTGCCAAGATATATTTTATATTTGAAAGGACAATGCAACATCCGAACGGTCAGTGACTAAATTATGAATGGCCCCAGAAACTGCAATCAGTAGAAGACCTATCCACAGGGTAAAGAAAAACCCTCATGAACTGCTCATTTATTGGTGAAGATATGAGCACAACACTAAAAAAGAATGACCAATGGGAAAACCCTGTACATTTTAGTTGAAGCTGGAACCATTGACTTCCCTGCAGCCTACTAACATTCTAGTTTATGTTATGGAAATCATGTCAGCTATTGGACACGGGAATAATGCCAAGTTAAGAACTGGAATAATATGTGGTCCTCTGTGAAAAGCAAAGCCTGTCTTCTGTTATCACCATTTGATATTCAGAACATCACTTTAAAAAAGGAATCATTCACTAGGATGTTGTATTTTCAGAATTTCAATAGGTTGCCAGCTTCTAAATTAGCAGTGATCAGCCATTGTTGAATGGCGGAGTAGATTCGATGGGCTGAAAACTGCCTTGGGGATTGAGGCAATTTTCAGTTAACTGATAGAAAATTGTGGCATTTTGGGGGGCTGTGGAGAAAAATTGAGACACTTGCAGGGTGGTAGAGAACATTGACAGCGGGTGGGGGTTGGTGGTGGGGAGTTGTTGGTGGTGGTGTAGGTGAAGGTGGGGTGGTGGTTGTGGTCCCTTTGTCAGAGGTTCATTGGCGTCAATCTGTCTTGGGGAACGAGGTAAGTACAGGGCCTGAAAAAATGGGGTAATCAAGTAGTCGGGACAAAAGGGGGGGGGGGGGGGGGTTGTGTTTGGGGCATAGGAGAATGGTCCCTAAAAATTGTGACATTATTCCAAAATTACCCTGTACCATTCCCCAACTCTTTCACTAATACATTGATGACTACACTGGGGCTGCCTCCTGCTATCTCTGACACAAATCTTGAACAATAATGAGACAGAGTACAGGACCTTTCTCTCAACGTCAGCAAGATGAAGGAGTTAGTTATTGACTTCAGGAAGCAGGGTGGAGTGCATGTTCCAAATAGCATCAATGAAGTGGAAATGGTTGAGAATTTGAAGTTCCTCAGCATTAATATTACCAATGATCTGTCATAGATCAACCATATTCATGCGTTACAGTCAAGAAGGCGCACCAATGCCTCTACTTTCTGATGAGACTGAGGCAAGTCAGCATGTCTCTAACGACTCTTACAAACATCTACAGATGCAGCGTACAAAGCATGTGAAGCAAAGGTTGATTCACAGCTGGGTTTAGGAACAGCTCTTCCCAAGACCACAAGAAATTGCAGAGTTGTAGATGTAGCAGAGTCTATGAGACAGACCAGACTCCCCGCCATTGACACCACCTACACTTCATGCTGACTCACAAAAGCAGCCAACCTACGATACAATACGATAGAACTTTATTTATCCCAGGAGGGAAATTGGTCTGCCAACAATCATAAAACACAAGATACATGGAATATGAAATGAAAGTGACGAGTGGGAAGTCCAGGGTTAGGGATGTGCAGAGATTCGGTAGGGGTTGGGGAATCAGTCTACCCTAACAGAAGGGGGAGGAATTGTACAGTTTGATAGCCACAGGGAAATAGGATCTTCTGTGCTGCATCTTGGTGGAACCAGTCTGTTGCTGAAGGCACTCCTCAGGTTGAGCAAATGTGTCAGAGTAGGTGAGCTGTATGTCCACGATGCTCTGCAGTTTGAGGAGCATCCTCCCCTCCAAGATCACCTCCAATGAATCCAACTCCACTCCCAGGACAGAGCCAACCTTCCTGATGAGCTTGTTGTTGATTCTGTTGGCGTCCGCGGCCTTCGCCCTGCTACCCCAGCACACGACAAGGTAGAAGAGGGCACTGGCCACCACTGATTGATAGATAATCTGCAGTATTTTACTGCAGACGTTGAAAGAGCGGAGTCTCCTCAGAAAGTATAGATGGCTCTGTCCTTTCCTATACAGTGCCTCAGCATTCCTGGACCAGTCCAGTTTACTGGTCAGGTAAACTCCAAGCTACTTGTACACAATCATAAAAGATGAAATAGCCGCACATTTGGATAGCAGTAACAGGATCGGTCTGAGTCAGCATGGATTTACGAAGGGGAAATCATGCTTGACTAATCTTCTGGAATTTTTTTGAGGATGTAACTAGGAAAATGAACTAGGGAGAGCCAGTGGATGAGTTGTACCTGGACTTTCAGAAATCATTCGATAAGGTCCCACGTAGGAGATTGGTGGGCAAAATTAGGGCACATGGTATTGGGGGTAGAATGCTGACATGGATAGAAAACTGGTTGGCAGACAGGAAACAAAGAGTAGGGATTAACGGGTCCCTTTCAGAATGGCAGCCAGTGACTATTGGGGTACCGCAAGGCTCGCTGCTGGGACCGCAGCTATTTACAATATATATCAATAATTTAGATTCAAAGTAACATTAGTAAATTTGTGACAGATGACACAAAGCTGGGTGGCAGTGTGAACTGTGAGGAGAATGCTATGTGAATGCAGGGTGACTTGGATGGGTTGGGTGAGTGGGCAGATGCATGGCAGATGAAGTTTAATGTGGATAAATGTGAGGTTATCCACTTTGGTAGCAAAAACAGGAAGGCAAATTATTATCTAAATGGTGTCAAGTTTGGAAAAAGGGAAGTACAACGGGATCTGAAGGTCCTTGTTTATCAGTCTATGAAAGTAAACAAGCAGGTACAGCAGTCAGTGAAGAAAGCGGGACTGTCATATGCTGAGAGAATGGAACGGCTGGGCTTGTATACCCTGGAATTTAGAAGGATGAGAGGGAATCTTATTGAAACATATAAAATTATTAAGTGTTTGGACACGCTAGAGGCAGGTAACATGTTCCCGATGTGGGGAAGTCCAGAACCAGTGGCCACAGTTTAAGAATAAAGGGTAAGCCATTTAGAACGGAGGTGAGGAAACACTTTCACTCAGCGAGTTGTGAGTCTGTGGAATTCTCTGCCTCAGAGGGCTGTGGAGGCTGATTCTCCAGATACTTTCAAGAGAGAGCTAGATAGGGCTCTTAAAGATAGCAGAGTCAGTGGATATGGGGAGAAGGCAGGAACGGGGTACTGAATAGGGATGATCAGCCATGATCACATTGAATGGCGGTGCTGGCTCGAAAGGCCGAATGGTTACTCCTGCACCTATTGTCTACTTCTTGGTAAACTGCACATCCACAACCTTGATGGAGACAGGAGACAGGGGTGTTCCTCTCCTAAAGTCCACCACTATCTCCTTAGCCTTGTCAGTGTTGAGCTGCAGGTGGACCAGCCCACACCATTCAACAAAGTTGTTAACTTCACCTCTGTATTCAGCTTCCCTCCCCTCACTGAAGGAGCCCATAATAGCAGAGTCATCCGAAAAGTTCTGCAGGTGGCAGGAGTCACAGTTGTATCTGAAGTTCGAGATGTAGATGGTGAACAGGAAGGGAGAGAAGACTGTTCCCTGTAGGGCCCCTGTGTTGCTCACTACCATGTCCGAGACACCGTTCTGTAGCCCAACCTAATCAAACTAACCAAATCAAAGATGTGTCCCACCTGGGTCATTCATTCTTCTCTCCCTTGCCGTCTGGCAAAATACAGAAGCTTGAAAGCGCACACTACCTGGTTCGGCTTCTTCGCCTCTGTTACCAGGCGTCTGAATGGTCCTTCCAAAAGATAGTGTACTGTCTGATTCATCTCTTCCCCATTGTGGACATTAGACTTTGGTTCTGGATGCTGAGAACTATATTTTGCACTGTGTATCTTCTCCTCTACTTTACATTGAATTTGACTTGATTGTATTTGCAGTATGTGTTGTATTTTCTATAATTGAATTGGATTGCATGCAAAAACAAAGTTTTGGGTCACGTGATACAATAATACTTTATTCGCCAAGTATATTTTGCAACATACCTCCGTCATTCTTAAATGGAAGAACCATGGAACCACCTGTGCACTTTATAGAGCTGGCCGCCTGGCCAAACTGAGCAATCAGGGGAAAAGGGCCTGGGTCAGGGAGGTGACCAAGAACCTGATGGTCACTCTGAAAGAGCGCCAGTTCCTCTGTGGAGATGGGGGAACCTTCCAGAAGGGCAACTATATCTGCAGCACTCCACCAATCAGGCCTTTGTGGTAGAGCGACCAGACGGAAGCCACTCCTCAGTAAAAGGTACATGACAATCCGCTTGGAGTTTGCCTAAAGGCACCAAAAGGACTCTCAGACCATGAGAAACAAGATTATTCCTTCGTCTTCATGGCTTAGTTTTTGCTCTGACATGCACTGTCAACTGTGGGACCTCATATAGACAGGTGTGCCTTTCCAAATCATGTACAATCAATTTAATTTACCACTGGTGGACTCCAATCAAGTTGAGAAACATCTCAAGGATAATCAATGGAAACAGGATGGGCCATTAACATTTCCTCTGACACCAACCACATTCTGAATAGTGAGTACAATTTGTTACCATCAAACCGGAGATATAGGGTTCCAAAATGTAATAAGGTTAGAATGAGGGGCTGTTTTGTTCACCAGTCAATCCTTGAACTAAACACGGCACTTAATCCCAGATCAAACGTACGCTGACGAGCCATAAATGTGGTCTTCTGTTCTTGTAATGTCTTGTCAAATGTGGGTATTTTTGGGATCCTGTCTTGATATCTTCATGCGTGTCTTCTTTCGCCCCTCTTGTCTTTTTTGTGATGCTGTAAATGGAGCTTCTTTGATGCAAAACAAATTTCAGACTCGCTCTGGCAATAAAGTATTATCGTATCATATCTAAGCTCAATTTTGAGTGTTATAACAAAGGGTCTGAATACCCATGTAAATGTGATATTTCAGTTATTTATTTTTTAATTACTTTGCAAACATTTCAAAACACCTGTTTTCACTTCTTCATTCTGTGGTATTATATATAGATAGATGATAAAAAAAAGAATTTAATCCATTTTAAACTAAGGCTGGAATGTAACAAAATGTGAAAAAAGTGAAGGGTTCTAAATACTTTCTGAATGCACTGTAACCTGGTGGTTATATGGTGATGATAATAAACCTAAACCTAAAGACATCTCTTCCCTTTCTTGGACTCTCTGCCTCCATCACAGGGGACAGACTATCATAGAAATATAGAAAAATAGGTGCGGGAGTAGGCCATTCAGCCCTCACCAGGTGTGGTCTCACCAAAACCCTGTACAACTGCAGTAGAACCTCCCTGCTCCTATACTCAAACCCTTTCGCTATGAATGCTAACATACCGTTTGCTTTCTTCACTGCCTGCTGCACCTGCATGCCTACTTTCAATTAGATATCAACTGACATCTACTGCAAACTCATTGATTCCCTCAACTACCTTTGACTAAACCTCCTTCCACCCTGCCTCTTGCAAAGATGCTACATCTTACTCTCCATTTCTCTGTCCACATTGCTTTGGCTCCCGAGATGAGTCCTCTCACTCTAGGACATCTGAGATGTCTCCGTTCCTCAGTACAATTGGTTTCTCTCCACCTCTTGTGGATGTGCCCTCACCACCACCTCTTTTACTGAATCTCATTTTCCCTCAAACACGTTAGGGGGGCAGAGTGGCACAGCAGTAAACATAGAAAATAGGTGCAGGAGGAGGCCATTCGGCCCTTCGAGCCAGCACCGCCATTCATTGTGATCATGGCTGATCGTCCGCTATCAATAACCCGTGCCTGCCTTCTCCCCATATCACTTGACTCCACTAGCCCCTAGACCTCTATCTAACTCTCTCTTAAATCCATCCAGTGATTTGGCCTCCACTGCCCTCTGTGGCAGGGAATTCCATAAATTCACAACTCTCTGGGTAAAAATGTTTTTTCTCAGCTCAGTCTTAAATGAATTCCCCTTTATTCTAAGACTGTAGCCCCTGGTTCTGGACTCACCCAACATTGGGAACATTTTTCCTGCATCTAGCTTGTCCAGTCCTTTTATAATTTTATATGTTTCTATAAGATCCCCCCTCATCCTTCTAAACTCCAGTGAATACAAGCCTAGTCTTTTCAATCTTTCCTCATATGACAGTCCCGCCATCCCAGGGATCAATCTCGTGAACCTACGCTGCACCGCCTCAATCACAAGGATGTCCTTCCTCAAATTAGGAGACCAAAACTGTACACAATACTCCAGATGTGGTCTCACCAGAGCCCTATACAACTGCAGAAGAACCTCTTTACTCCTGTACTGAAACTTGCTACCTTACAGAGCCAGAGACCTGGGTTTGATCCTGACTATGGGTGCTATCTGAATGGAGTTTGTGCGTTCTCCCTGTGTCTGCGTGGGTTTTCTCTGGGTGATCTGGTATCCTCCAAAGACGTACAGGTTTGGAGGTTAATTGACTTTGGTAAATTATAAATGATCCCTAGTGTGTAGGATAGTGCTAATGTGATTGCTGGCCAGTTTGAAGGGCCGAAGGGCATGTTTCTGTGCTGTATTTCTAAACCAAATGTCCATGAATTTCACTTTTGATTCCTTGAACCAAAAGAATCATAGTAACCTGGATTAAGAATAAATGTCTGCAACAGGTTGTCCAACCAGCACATCTTCAGGATGTGGGAGAAACCCAGGACCAGAACCCTCCAAAGACAACAGAGAAATGTGCAATCTTTGTGCAGACAGCACCTGAGGCCATGATTGAAACTGCTCCTTGGAGCTCTGAGGTGACTCAAATCACCAGCACTGACCTTTCAGAATTAATTATACTCATGTTCCTATGATCCTATGATTCATGTTTTAATCTCCAGTGTTATACATTTTCTGTAATTTGCACATCAATTCTCAGTTGCCTTGCACTTGTCGCATAAAACAGCAAATGGTATTTATTGTCAACCACTTCTGTTGTCCAGACCATGACAATAAATTGTGATATATTAAGTTAGAGAATGCTGCATAATATTAAGGATTTTGTATCAGATTTATTTAAAGACATTTGGTACAAAGTCTTTGAAGTCACAGGATGTGAAGTGTTTCAAGACATGATGATACCTGATCTGGTGTTTACATGTCTTTAGATGAAAGTTAGATGTAGCTCTTAGGGCTAACGGAATCAAGGGATATGGGGAGAAAGCAGGAAAGGGGTACTGATTTTGGATGATCAGCCATGATCATATTGAATGGCGGTGCTGGCTCGAGGGACCAAATGGCCTACTCCTGCATCTATTTTCCATGTTTCTAAGACTAAGAAGGGTGCAGGCCTCCTCCTCTTCTTCGATGTTATTAAATGCATAATATTTGCCCATTACATTTTCCTGGGGGTATTTTGTGGATTTTTAACTGATGAGAATTCCATTCTGCTCATGTTTCAAATAGGGGTGTAGTAAAAAATGGCCTTTCCAATAATGCCTGCAATCTGAGAATACATAAATGGTGCTGAACCTGTCCCTGGATGCCTACATGCTAATGAACTGAAGGACAATATGCAGGAGCTGCACAGAGCAATTCAAATGAATTGGGTTCCAGTCACTAGTGTTCAGAAATGAAATGCTTCTAACAGGACAAAGTAGTTACGATTGAAATGCTAAAGATGCGTTGATCAGTTACCAATGTGGTCACTTAGCTACATCTTAATACCTACATTTTTAAATCAAGAAATTGAGAAAAAAATTAATGGTCATTTCAAGACTGTCAAATGCTACAGATTGACAAATATTTATAACTAGTGATAAAGGCAGACTTTGTAATGCCCAATAAACTGTTTAACCAAGCTCACTATATGGGCAGAAGCTGGAATAGAATGTGTTTTAAAAAAGTTCCAATAAATTACACTCATCACTGTTTGAACCATGCTTGTTCAGCATCATAGAGTTTGGAAGGAGTGACATAAGAAAATGTTGAAGCGATACCTTTTTGGTGTGAAACCTTGCTTTTCAAATGATTTTGATTCAGGCAGTTAGACTGCTTGACAAATTAGGATTAATGGTTTTTAAGGGTAAGATAAAATATCTCTTTTAGAGCAAAGTGAGTAAAGGAGAAATGCTGGGAATCTGCAACGGGTTTGGGGAGGGGGTGGGTGGTGGGATGGGGGAGAGAGTCATGTGAGGGCAATGGGGATTGAAGGTGTTAATAAAACAGCGGTGCTGCATTTGAGAACTGTTCTCTATATAAAAATGGGAAGAACTGAAGGAAGTATAAATAAAGGTTCACAAGGATGTTGTCAGATTTGAAAGATAATAGTTGTCAGGAAAATTTGACAGCAATATGCTGAGATTGGGCATATTTCCATAAGGATGAAAGGCTTAGAAGACTTGTTATGTCTTCAACACTGAATGGTTGGGACACAAGATGTAGAGAGAATGGTTCCATTAATGAAATTATTATAAATTAAAGACCATACTTAGATTACGGTTAAATCCAAAATAAATGAGGAAATATTTTGCAGACACATGGGTTTGCACAGCACAGATACCAGTTCTTTGGCCCACCAAATCTATGCTGGCCGTCATGGCTATTTATACTCATCCCAATTATCTGTATTAATTCCATATCCCGCTTTGCTCATTTGGTTAACTGTCAAAATGTCTCTTAAATGCGAGAGCAAAAAAAAGAGAAAATATCCAATAGAAATAGTGAAAATCTGAGCGATCTGAGATGAGAGGGAAACATGTGGACTATAAATTGTCTAACTTTAGTTTAACATTCAGTTTCCAAGTGGTTTTCTTTTTATAAATATTTTTCAAAATTAATGCGCCAATTCCTGAAAATTGTGGAACATTTTAAAATGTTGCTTTATTATTATGAAGTATGTCAATATCCAAGGATTCTAACTCCTACTTTATTTTACCACTCACCTCTTGGAGGATATTAGAGGCAGTGGATGATGATCTGAATTTTGTTGCTTAGTATGGCCCTAAGAAATATAATTTGGGATCTGAGGCAAACATAGCACCAGTTCATACTGACAGTTAAGCAAGGAAGCAAAATAAATGATCGACTTAATATGATTGTCACTGGAAGGTAGACATGGGATAAGATACCAGGAGAACTGCATTGTTCCTCTTTGAGTGCTGCCATACAATTTCTACAGATGACCAAATAGGTAGATAGAACCTATGGTCCAAACTATGACATTGATACTCTCTTTGCTCCTCCAAAATCCACCCAATCTAAGTGTTCAACAATATGGTTGCCAGTTAATTGTTTTCTGATTGACCTGGCCAGTCAATCATTGCATCATTGAGCAAACAGTTCAGGAAGATCTACCAGTACCTCCTCAGGGCATTTGCATGTAAGCGAGAGACGACAGTCATTTCAGCAACATTTATTACCCCAGAATGATATTTGAAGTGTTGACTCTGAGATGAAAGTGTTATCATCAGTCTAAACAGACATTTCAAAGATAGAGGTTGTGGATGATGATGCACTATGCACACTCCCATAGTGGACAGACCTTATCAACGGAATGTTAAGAGATCAGGCTGTTCACGTGGAGAAGCAATGGAGAAAATGGGGCTGCAGATTACCGCTCATTGTGTGAGCTGATGTGACTCAGTGCTGCCCATCAGCTTCCTCCAACACAGCATAATGCAGATTTATTCTTCACTACTGGCTCAAATATTTTGGCTGAAGTAGCAAACGTAGGCCATTCAAGCCCTCTGTTGTTCACTGAGATTACAACTGATCGGTTACCTCAGTGCTGCTTTCCCACACTAAAATGCCTCATCAATCTCCTAAATCAATAGCTAAGAAATTTAAATTGGTTGTTGCCCTACTGATCATCCTGCTGAGTATCCTTGTGTCCTTGAGATAGGCTTGGATAAGCACGATGGCCACATGCACGTCTTTTCCTGATCAATAATATATCTTCATTTAGTATGACTGTAACCTCTCAAACACTCTCTGCACTCTGGTGATTTATCAAGGGGCTTAGCCACAATGATTATGACTTGTGTTCACAGTGCCCACATATATTTACCCCCCCCTCCCCCTCTCATGTATATTAGTGAAACTTCACCAACAGCACCTTCTCAACTTGTGCAACTTTAATTCTGTATATTATCGGCTGAGACCCGTGCAAGATTGTGAGTCTTTTTTTTGAAGCACAGTATCTGCTTCTCGTGTCGGCTCATTATTGCTCATTATAAGTATCATAACGTAGACTCCTCTGAGATTGCCTCCGTAATTCATTGCCCTTTTGTAGGTATGTTACAAAACTTACCTTGAGCAGCGCTGCAGTTCTGCCGCTTCCCGTGTGCATGACTTTGGCGCCTTTCAGAGGGGGGCGGGCTTAAAGTGCCCTTTTTCAACAGACTGGGCAAATCGATCCATGTCGGGCGATTTCGTTGCGGAAGAAAAATCGCTCCGACATTTCATTAGTGAAGGTATTTTTAAATTACGCTAGATTATTTATTATCTAGAGTAATTTAAAAATCACCTTCAAAAGCCGTGAGCGCCGACAACGGGAAGGATTTTGCGTAGGGGAGAAAAAAAGGTACACAGTTTATTTTTATATTAAAAGTTGTTTTTTATGGAGGCTTTAATAATATTTTCATGTTGCGAAATGGGGTCCAAAAAAAATGTATGAACCAACAGTATTTTTCCTCCCGACTTCACCGCAAACCGCAACATTCCAATCCACTGCATTCCATTAAAACCCACTCGCTAGTTGATTTAAATGGCCATTAATTTACAGGCAGTAAACACTAAATTCCTTCCATTTGGCCCAGAAATTCATGAAAATGAGATTTAAAAATTATGTTATATTGTGGATTATTGTGTGAATGTTATTTGGACACTTAGGCAATTAAAAAAAAGTTTATCTTTTCTTAAGAAATGGATAGATGTTTAGATCTAATTGAATTTTGTAATTAGCTACAATTAGATAACTAACTAATTATATGCATTAATTTCAGGTCATCCAAGTAAGATTGTTTCATATTTGTTTCAGAATGCTTCAATCTATTATAACTGAAAATTTCATTGAGTTCTCTTAATTTTTAAGAAAGTTATGGGCTTTTTACGGTTCTAGATCACAGCTTTTGAGTTAAGTCAATTGAAAGGCAATGGGGAGCAAGATGCTAATTTCCGAGTATGAAAATGGCCATAACTTTCTTAATACTGAAGATATGAAAGTGAATTAGGTGTCAAATTAAACTTATTTTTATGCTTTATCTGATGGGATAAATTGCAGACTTGATTTTTAAAATCTCAAAATTTTGTAACATTGCTACCTTTTGCTCCTGGGGGTCTCAAAGCATAATTTCACATCTTCCAAAGTGGGATGTTTGAGTGGCTCACACATCGCACTCTGAAAGGGAAGGAATTAGCTCAAATAGTTAGTGAATCTAAGGAAGCATTGCCCTCCTACAACATCTGTCAGTATTGGCATCTTGTGTACCACCTTGACATTTGCTGGATTTAACTCGAGAGGACGTTACCGTTAGTCTAGTTTAAATACTGCCGGTTTTGCTTATACTAACATCTTCGCATTAAATACACCTATTGGATGTTGCAACTACCAAATCGACCCACATTGCCTTTAGCTGGTACTTTAAATTTGACCCTTTTTCTGTCTTCCTATGGCTCATCTGGTCCAAATCTCCTGCTTTTAATATCTTTTTCTTCACTGTTTGGAGAAATAATTTTCCAATCCACATTGTACATAGTCCTCCCCATGCACTCAATGTGTGATCTGAAGAGTGATACAATGTACATCGGCGAGACCAAACATAGACTAGGCGACCGTTTCACTAAACACTTACGCTCGGTCTGATGAGGTCTTCAAGATCTCTCAGTTGCCATTCATTTTAGCTCCTTTCCCATTCCAATACTGACCTTTCTGTCCTGGGCCTCCTCCATTGTCAGAATGAGGCCACAGACTAATTGGAGGAACAGCACCTCATATTTTGATTGGGTGGCTTACAATCAAGTGGTACGAATGTTGAATTTTCAAATTTTAAGTAATTTCTACTAATACTTCCTTCCCTAACTCCTCTTCTTCCCTCCCTCCACCCTAGTCTTTAAAGCAGTTCCACAATTTACCACACGTAGCCCTCTTGAGATCACACCTTCCCTTGCCAACAATGGGCCTGCCAGAGTACCATCCAGCTGAGGTAATTTGTTGCCAGCCCTGATTGGTCCTGGTCTCTTCACCCCCCACCCCCTACTTTCAGTCTGAAGAATGGTCCCGACCCGAAACATCACCTATCCTTTTTCTCAAGAGCTGCTGCTTGACCTGCCAAGTTACTCCAGCATCTATTAATGAAATGACCACAGACACCCAATTCCTAAATGAGATGTCCTACTGGAACTCCTTCCATCAAACTTTGTTGGAGAAATAACGTGTCATTAGTCACATAAAACAATCCATTAGGGATGACTACATTTGAGGAACAATTATCCCATGGATCCATTTTACATATGACACGTACGTTACATTGATAATTGGTGATTGTGTTAAAAAGTTACTGAGCACATGGTTCCACATCCATGAAAAATATGGCATAGAATTTGAACTTCTGCCCCTGAACAATAAATTACTAGTGAATGGAGTACTTCAATTCATCACAAAAGCATTGTGCAGTGATGGCTTGACAGTAATTGCTTTCTCAATTTATCTTTTCAAGTTTAAGTGAGATTATGCACAAAAAATCTGTCAACCATTCCAACTTTTAATTGGTTGCAGTAGCTTGTCAAAAATAGAACATTCTTGGTAGCAACAACTGGAAAAATTAAAATGCGTTTAGTCATCACACAAGGATTAACAATAAAAAAAAAGCTTAGTATAATCAGGGAAAGACTAGCCAAAGGTGCATTGTCAAATGCCATATTTATTGTGCAGACACCACCACCAGTATTGGTGAGACTATTAAAGTGTTGTTGCACTACAACCAAACAAGAGTACGGAACAGGAGCTGGTCAATTAATCTTTTTAAACCATTTATGTTATTGAACGAGATCATGCTGCTCTGTGACCTAACTGGAGTTTTATTTTACAGAATAAGGAATTATATTAGCTTTTTTTTTTCTCACTGTGTAATTCTATATTCCTAGTCCAGATGCCCAGTTCAGATCTCCATTTTCCCTTGATCATTTGCCAAGATGCTCTATCAGAAGAAATTATTTTTATCAAATCATTTACCATCTTTAAGATGTCAATTAATCACAATTAACCCATGTAAACATTTAATTGACTAGTCATCCCTAGAACAAAAGAAGGTTGTTGATAGTTGGAGGTCCACAGCTGCAGGAGTTCCTTGGGGCAGGATTCTATCCCAAACACCTTCATCTGTTCTATCAAAGTCCACCCTTCCATAATATTAAAACACTAGACTTTAACTCATGTTACTTAATTTTCTGTTCCATTCATAACTCCTTCGACCACGATTATTACAGCATTCAGGTGGCAGGCAATGGCCATCTCCAACTGGACTTAGTCTAAATACCCACCTTTGATATTCACCGATTGTTGCCATCTTTCAACACCCCACAATTACTATTTCAGAGTCACCAATGACCAAAAGATAAAGTGGATCATCCAAATAACATCTCACGGAATTACTGAGGTTGAAGATTGGTACCATGTGAGTCAGCTCCTCACTCTTAAAGCCATCATCAAAGCACAAGTTAGGATTGCGATGGAATATTGTCCAGCTGACTGGAGGAATGTAGCTCTGCCAAAACTCAGCAAGGTCAATGTCCTCCAGGAAAAATCAGTCCACATGATTGGAATTCCATTTGACACTCTGATCAATGAATCCCTCTATCACCAGCGTACCACATGACCCTCCACAATCTTGCTCGTCTACTCAGAAGGTATCTCCCAAACATGTGACCTCTATCAACCAGAAGACAACGTAGCAATTGAGTGGTAACAGCATTAACTGCAAATCTCCTGCCAATGAGTATGTTATCCTGATTTGGAAATATATTGCTGCTCCTTCATCTTCACCTGTTTACAATCGTAGAATTTCTTACTTAACAGTACCATGGGATACCTTTAACTTAGGGGCTATTTTAAGAAGGCCATTAACCACTAATTTCTTGTGCATTTGGGGATGGGGATTCAATGCAGGATTTGCTCTAGCTTGCTCTAAGTACAAGACCCCAATAGTTGATTCGACTTCACCACTAATTCCATTTGACTCATTTCAATACAGGCTTCTGAGAAAGTTTATTTTTTTGTCAGTTTTAGGTTCTTAACATACCAGTGTAGCTTTCTGCATTAATTTCCAATTACATGCTACCATTAACAACTTTGCTTTAATGTTCTGCAGATTAAATTTAAAAGCGTCTCGTTCAAATTTGTATTCAGTTCACCAGTTTTTATATAAATTGAAATGGTGAACTGAATAAATTCCAGATCAATGATTTTGATCCTGTTTGTGACATCTAGTTGCATTACAGACCTGGTGACAAAGACATCCTGAAATTGTCTGCAACCATATCTTTCACAACCTGCTCTAAATCAGATTATAATGCATCAGTAAACATTATTCATTTTGTTCAAAAGCCTTCACTTCCCCTTCAAAACCAACTTGAAGGATACTGAATGGAGGTTTGTTAAATTCAAAGTATATTCCATATTCTACGGACATTTCCTCACAAGCAGCGAATCAAAATGAACCAGAGTGCAGGCACAGAGAAGGGGTCGAACAAAAAGTGCAAGGCCCACAACAAGGTGGATTGGGGGTCGGGAATACATCCTTTAGCTTGTGAGAGACCCAAGGGACTGATAACACTGTAGCCAAAGCTGTCCTTGACTGGTGGTAGGTGCGTTTATATCCTCTGAAGAGTGGAGAAGAGGGAATTATTGGGGTATGCGGGGCCCTTGATTATTCTGGCGGCTTTCCTGAGGCAGCTGTGGCATTTGAATTCTTTTTCTATTTCTGTTTGGAGTTCTTTGCAAATTTTTGCACCACCTCAGTTGCCACATTGAAAGATAACGTGGGAGCGAAATGGAAAATGCTGCAAACTATGTGAAGAATCCAACACCCTACATTTTCTGGTTGCTTACCTGCATTTCTGCTTGCATTGCTTAAGACACCGGGTAAAGTAAATTTCCCAGATCCTAGGGATATTTATTGCTATAACAGGTTTCTAATTTATGTGATAAATATGCATATTTTCTTCTGAATTCACATGCAATCCAGGAAAAGGTAATTTTATTCCAGATTCAGATGATGTATTTTTTCACCCAAATGCTCCTTTGCTGCAAGCTGTCTTTGGCATTGGCATTGTGTTTTTGAAAGGCAGTTAAAACAAAATTAGAATAGTGATGTTCATTCAGGTAGGCTGATGACAATTTGCTGATTTTGGCAAGCAATTCCAGGAATGAGATATTGTGATTACTTAATTTTAGACAATTGTATAATATCAATCTATGCAATAATTGAATTTGCCAACCAAATTAGGTATTATTTTAAAATGCTGTACTGTTAAAACATTGCTCATTTCATGTCACAAAACAGCAATAAAGAAAATAGATTTTCATTGAAGGATTAATTATGGCAAATATTAATTTTCGATTACAAGCATGTGCATTAGCATGGGCATGGAATGATGACCAATAAAAGAAGCTGAGTGCTGTGTGCAATGATAAAATGCTACATTGTATGCTGTCAAATCCTACCACTGCTCTACATAATGGCTTCCGTATTCAACACCGCGCCAAGTACAGGCGATAAAATATGTAGGAGAAAGCATTGATACAACAAAGTCATCGGGGTTACCTCTGAAAAATATGTAATGTTTAACATCCAGATGGCACAGCCACAAATGATCAAGTTGTTCTCAGGCAGACCATTGACCTGAAATGTTAACTCTTTCAGACTCCAGAGACACATCGACTTCACAGACACAAACAAAGACACAGACACAAAAAACAAATTATGCATACATTGTACCTAAATCACACATAACATTTCTAAAAGAAAGAAAACAGACATTTATTAAAAATGTAATTAGAAGAAAATAAAATTCGTAGTAGTGCAAGAGGTAGAAGGTAGTGTTCTATTGTCGATTTAGGATTAAGGTTGTGGGGTTCAGTTTGAGAAACTGACAGGTGAGTACGCTGGACACAAAGTGTTGGAAGAACTCAGCGGGTCAGGCAGCATCTTGCGAGAAAAAGGATGGGTGACGTTTCGGGCCTGAGGGCTCTGACCTGAAACGACTCCTATCCTATTTCACCAGAGATGCTGCCTGACCCGCTGAGTTACTTTAGCACTTTGTGTCTATCTTCGGTATAATCCAGCTTCTGCACAGTTGTAGGAAGCTGACCCTGGTGGCTTCTGTACCTCCTGTCCAATGTAGCAGTGAGATGAGGGCACAGCTGAGATTGTGGAGAATCCTGATGATAGATGCTGCCTTCTTGAGGCAGCGTTTCATGTAGATGCTGTGTCCATAATGGACTGGGCTGAGTCCATCACGCTCTGCTGCCTCTTGCATTCCTGTGTGTTTGAATTGTCATATCAAGCCACGATGCAAGCAATCAGGGTACTTTATCCAGTCCACGTATAGCAGTTAGTGTTTGGAGACTTGCTAAATCACTTTAAACTTCTATGAAAGTTTATGAACCGGAGTGTTTCCTTCATAATCATATCCGTGTGTTGGGCACGAAGTGCAATAGAATTTGAGTACATATTTGAAGCTGCTAACTCTCCACCACCAACCTACCAATGCAACAGGCGCAGGGTCTCCCGACTTCCCATTCCTGACACTAACGATTAATTCCTTGGTCTTGTTGATGTTGAGTGAGAGGTTGTTGTCGCTGCACCACTCAGCCAGGTGTTCTAACACTCTCCTGCATACTGACATAGTAAGCTCTGTGGTTCAGCCAACCACAATGGTGCCATCGGCCAATTTATAGATGTATTTAGCCACAAAGTTATGGGTGTAAAGAGAGTAGGGCAATGCTAAGCACACAATCTTGAGGGTGTACTCTATTGATGGGAAGGAAGAAGGTTCAAATCTTGAATAGAGGGCAAATCAACAATTTCCGGATTATGATATATTGTCCTATAATAGGATGTTGTGGAAAATCTGGGTTTAATTGCCTTACTTCTTCTGTATAAAATATGTTACTCTTAATGGTAATATGCTGTTCTTACCCTTGCGTCACACCAAGTTCTATCTCAATGTAATCCAAATAGATATTCATGTAATTTAAATTCTACAACTACAAATTATCTCATAATGCAAGATGGCAAACCAGGTCTTCCTAACTCCTGTATATCGGCAAGTGCAGGCTCGGTGATCGTTTCGCTGAACACCTCCGCTCAGTTTGCTTAAACCTACCTGATCTCCCGGTTGCTCAACACTTTAACTCCCCCTCCCATTCCCACTCTGACCTTTCTGTCCAGGGCCTCCTCCATTGCCAGAGTGAGGCCACAGACTAATTGGAGGAACAGCACCTCATATTTCGCTTGGGCAGCTTACACCCCGATGGTATGAACATTGACTTCTCTAACTTCAAGTATCCCTTGCTTTCCCTCTCTCTCCATCCCCACCCCCTTCCCAGATCTCCCACCAGTCTTACTGTCTCCAACTACATTTTATCTCTCTACGTCCACTCCCCTGACATCAGTCTGAAGAAGGGTCTCGACCCGAAACATCACCCATTCCTTCTCTCCAGAGGCTGCCTGTCCCGCTGAGTCACTCCAGCATTTTGTCTTCCTACTTTTCTCAGGATAAAGAAACTACTAATTATCAAAGTTAGTTCAAAAAAAGAGACTGTATCAATACACAGGTGTTGTTTAACAATGGAATAAGTGAGCAGATATGGAACTAGAGACTGGTCAAGCCAAGACCTGTAGCAGTAGAAATAGTAGAAGCTATTATTGGGGATATGGTAATAGGGCACCTTGTATCATTGGAATCAAATACATTTCAGATGCAGAAAGGAGGTTATTTGACCCATTATGTCCAGGTTGGCCAAGAAAGGAGTGAATCATATTAATGTATTTCTCAACTCTGCAGTCTTCCATGTCATAGCTCTTGAAATGTTGAATACGTTTTAAATATACTGTGTGCATTTCTGGTCATTTCGGGGTTTCGATATCCAATGTTATTTCAGGTCACAAGTTCCAAACTCCCACTATTTCAGTGAATACGTTTTTCTGCATTCCCTGACAATCACTTTACCAATTAACATACATCTATGTCTCCTATTTTTTTTTTTACCTCTTTGGTAAAGCAAATGGCACTCTCACTTCTTCATGTCACTCTGTCAAGGCTCATAGGAATTTGATGTGGACCAGTTAAATTACAATTAAATCTCCCTCGTACCAGAAGAAATAACATTAGCCGATCTCTCCTCATTAGTAAAACTAGCCAACTCTGGCAGTACACTGGTAAATCTTCACTAGACTCTGTCTAGTACCATGCCTTTTAGTGTAATGACCAGAAATGTACACAGTCACTGACATATTAGTCATAGTCTGACAATTCTTGTTATACATGATTTATAAGCTCCTTTGCAAATTAGGGCTAGCATCTCACTCAAGCATCTAAGCTACCTGTTCTGCTACCTCCAGAGTTTTATGGTTGCATATTCTAGGATGCCTCTGTTCATCTACACTTCTTCCCTCCTTACCACTTATTGTGTATTGTGCTCCTGAAATGCATCATTTGTATATCATATAAACTGGAAATTTGTGATAAATGAGCTTGGTTTCTCTTCTGACATATGCAACCTGACCTGCTGAGTATTTCCGTCATTTTCTGTTTTTTTGTTTAGATTTCCAGCATCTGTAGTTTTTCTGATGCTTAGGTATTACTCATAATTCTTTTGATAAATTTCCATCTGCTTCATCCTTCTGCCCCACTAATACAAAACAGCCAATTTTGGTATAATCTACAACCTTCTTAATCAAGACTTCTACATTTAAGATTAAGTCAATTAAAATATAATAGGAAAGCAACCTATTACTAAAGACTATTTTCAAACTTCTGGTCACCAACATTTCAATTATCTTTTGACTTCTGCCATTAAATCACCTCTAATTTCAGCTTGTTACTTTACATCAGATCCTTTGGGGTTTTACTTTTGTGATCAGTTTACTACGTGAGATTCTATCAAATGTTTTGCTAAAATCCATGTATACTGCGTCAAATACCCTACCTTCATCACCCACATCCTTGTTATATCCTAAAGTGTTTGGCATCCCTGAATAAATTCCAGTCTTCCATTAACCATTTAGGTAGAGCTAAATGAGTTTATAAAATGAAATTACATTTAACAAATCTAAGAGAGTTTAGTTAGTGTTGTAATTAGCAGGATATCCATGGAAGCTAATGGTTACAACATTCGGGGATTTTTTTAGATGCCACAGGGAAGATTGTTCCATAGATCCTAGTCTCATAGACCTGGAGAGTAATAGACACTGGGTTAGGTTTAGGTTTATTAGTGTCATGTGTACTGAGGTACAGTGAAAAGCATTGTTTTGTATGCTATCCAATCAGATCAGATATACTATACACATATACCAACAAGTCAAACTCAAATACAATAGCTAGAGCAAAGGGGAAGATACAGAGTGCAGAATATAGCTCTCAGCATTGGAGAGTTCCAGTTCTATAGACAAAGTCCAACGTCCACTATGGGGAAGAGGTGAATCGGACAGTACCCTTATGGACGGGCTGTTCAGAAGCTTGATAACAGAGGGGAAAAAACTATTCCTGAGTCTAGTGGTGTACATTTTCAAGCTTCAGTACCTTTTGCCTGGCAGGTGCATGGAGAAGAAGGAGAGAAAGCAGAGAGTAGAAATAAATGGGTCATTTTCAGGTTGGAAGCCTATTACCAGTGAATGAATTAAGTATCACTGCTGGAACTTAGCTATTTACAATCAAAGTTAATGACTTAGGTTAAACACAAACTGGCTTAGGCAATCCCTCATCAATGGGTAACCAAGATCATTAACCGTGTAAATAACAATATAAATAAAGAAATTGGTAGGTACAAAACTGAATGCGTAATTGTCAAAGTCAAAGTATCCTTTATTGTCATTCAGACCTTTCGGTCTGAACGAAATTTCGTGCCTGTGAAATTGTGAAAAACCTCACTCTGAATACAAAAACAACATACAAAAAATATAAATTACAAAAGCAAAATATTTGCTGGGTTATTAAAGCGGCTAGATAAATTAATTATGAAAGTAATCTGGAAGGTGAATTTTGATGAAAACACGGTCTCAATTAAACATTTCCAACTGTGTTATAGCCCTGTCCCACGGTACGAGTTCATTCCAAGAGATCTCCCACGTTTAAAAAAAATCAAACTCGTGGTAAGCACGGAGAATGAACGTAGCGGGTACGTCGTAGCTCGGGGACGTCTTTTAGCGGCTCGTAACACTAACGACAGGTACTTGGGAAGACTCGCTAACGGCAGGTAAGCATGGGAAGACTCGTGAAGATTTTTCAACAAGTTGAAAAATGTCCACGAGAGCCCCGAGAACCGACGAGTGTCCATTACTGTAAATCTCCGAATTCGAATCAGGGCAAACTCGGGAGAACTCTTGGAATAAACTCGTACCGTGGGACAGGGCTTTTAAACCACATGTACTCATGTCACTGTGTTGAATATTTCCAATCAGCATTGAAACATTTCTGGATAGAAACAAAGAACTGGAGATGCTGGTTTATACAAAAGATAGACACAAAGTGCTGGAGAAACTCAGCAAGTCGGCCAGCAACTCTTGAGAAAGAGGATTGATGACGTTGAGGGTTGGGACTGTTCTTCACCCATCCATTTTCTTCAGAGATGCTGACTGACCCACTGAGTTACTCCAGAAATTGTGTCTATCTTTAAATTTCTGGGAAATCGTTTCTGAAAATTTCATTAATCACTTTCTCCAAACTTCTATTTGTGTGATTAGTAACTACTTTTACCATCTTGTTAAGTCCTCTAACATAATTTGCTTCATCACAAGAATACATTTTCAGTATTTGTAATCTCTTTACTATTCATGAAATTCCTGTTTCTTGAGAGCAAACTTGTATCTGTTTCCTCAATTGATTAAAAGTGTACATAATAGCTGTGCAAGTTTTCCACTCTGTGGCAATTAAATTAATTGAAAAGTTGGTCCTTTTGAAGTGCTCCACAGTTTAGTATTTTATATATTTTATGTAGTTAAGATTGTAATCTTCAATTTTCCAGTGAATCACTAAAAGACTAACCCTCAAGTACTGTCCAGCAGGGAAATATATCCTTGTGCAGAATGTTGAAGGATGTCAATTTTCTGAATTAATGCTTGGTGTAGTGTGAAGTATGACAACAGCACGTGTATTCTAATGGAGTGGAGGTCAATGTGTCCCAATGTAGTTTGCATTGACAATTTATTGAAAGAAAAACCATGTGGGTGGGAAATTTGCCAAATTTATGAATGGGGCTCTTGCTATGAATACTAAGGCATTATCCCATCATCAGGAAGTAATAAATCAGTAGAATGCATCAAATACCAACTTTATTTGATTAATTAAAGATTGCAAGCAATAAGATTGATTTGAATGGAGGAGATATATCAGACTATTTGATCTCATTGTTTGGAACACCATGGGGTGTGATCTGTCATTATATGAATTACATTTTACTCAAGCATTCTTGTGCTTTTACTTGATTCACACCTCAAAAGTTAGAAGCTTGCTTAGAAGATTTCAGCCTTTCCCATTTGATTTGCTTTATAGATCTTCTTAGATTACATTTTGAAATGATGCATAAAATATCAAAAGCAATAGAACTCATTGGGATTCCAAAGCAGTTTTGTAAAGTCCTGATAAGCTTTGTGTTGTCTATATCCTGTATTGTTACATAATGAGCTCTTCACGGTCATTGACCTTTTTAGTATCTTTTACAATGTTGAGAGACAACTCTAAGAATAAAAAAAAGCTAATGAAAATCAATCTAGCTTTGTGGATCAGCAGCTAATAAACCCTGCTGTCAAAATAAGTCGGCATGCAGTAAATGATTTGTATTAGACATAATGCATGAATCTAGTGAAACAGTCTTTTGCTAAAAAATCAACGGTTCTAATTGATAAAGAATATTTCTTATTGAATCATTTGAACTCTACATATATCCAGCCATTGCTACAAATCACAATTAAGTTAATGAACAATCCTTCCACTAGATTTTCTCAATGAAGTGTTCTCCTGATATTCCCATCTCCACTAGATATTACCACCAACTTGCACACTCGGGACATTCTACAGTGATCAATTAGCCTGCATGCATTTGAAATGTGGGAGGAAATTTGAATAGTTGGGGGAAAACTCACACATGTGAATGTGTAGGAGAAAGTACAAATTCAACGGCACCGGAGGTCAGAATTGAACCTCTTTACTCCTATACTGAAATCCTCTTGTTATGAAGGCCAACATTCCATTAGCTTTCTTCACTGCCTGCTGTACCTGTAAGCCAACTTTCAGTGACCGGTGTACAAGGACGCCCAGGCCTCGCTGCACCTCCCCCTTACCTAACCTAACCCCATTGAGATCATAATCTGCCCCCTTGTTTTTGCTGCCAAAGTGGATAACCTCACATTTATCTATATTATACTGCATCTGCCATGCATCTGCCCACTCACTCAACCTGTCCTGGTGCAACCTCCTAACATCCTCTTCACAGTTCACACTGCCACCCAGCTTTGTGTCATCCGCAAACTTCTCCAGTGCCTAAAGGATTTTACAAATGTCCACCTGCTACATCCAGGGCCACTTCCTTTAACACTTTGGTGTTATTGCTGATACTACATTTTCTTTCAAGATTTATTTATGAATTCTTAAGTTGCAATTGTGGCATTTGCACTTGCCAGTCCACACTTCTGCACTAATGAACGTCATCTAACCGTAATGCTTCTGTATCCTCTTTCCAGGCATATAAATTATTTTGAACTTACTTTTTGTCTTAGATTACACACGCTAGCACTGAAGATAAAAAAAAAACATTAAACTGACTTGAGGCAATTTTAAATGGAATTACAAAGATACAGCACAGAAACTAGTCATTTGACCCACTGAGTTCATCAACTATCCATTTACATGAATCTGATATTCATCACTTTCTTTATTCTTCCTAAATTCTCATCAACTCCCCACAGATTCTCCCATTAATTTACTGATTAGGGACACTTTATAATAGGCAATTAACCTATCAATAAGTATGACTTTGGGATGTGGGAGGAAATCAGGGCACCTGGGGGAAATCCACATAATCACAGGGAGAATGTGCAAACTCCAGTTCAGTTTTATTTGTCATATGTAGGTTAACACAGGGTCAACGGTACAATGAAATGTGTTTGACAAGACAACGGGTCACCTCAGCAATGATATTACAAGGATAAAATTAAGGTAAAAAAAGATAAAAGTGACATTTGTAGGTAAAAGACAATAATAAATAAAATAATCAACATATATGATGGGTTTATGAGTTCAGAAGCTTGATGGCATGATGATAAAAACTGTTCTTAAGATTGGTGGTACATGCAGCCATGCTCCTGTATCGTCTGCCTGACGGTAACAAGGAGAACAGTCTGCGTGCTGGGTGGCTGTGATCCTTGATGATGCTGTGTGCCTTCTGCAGGCACCACCTGTGGAAAATGTGGGCAGAACAGTTCCCGTACCAGACTGTGATGCAGCCCGTCAGCAGACTCTCGATGGTGCAACTGTAGAAGTTTGTGATGATGCTGCCGTTCTTGCCAAACTTCCTCAATCTTCTCAGGAAAAAGAGCCACTGGCGGGCATTCTTAGTTATTGTGTCCATGTGCAGTGTCCAATAGAGGTCCTCAGTGATGTGCACACCGAGGAACCTGAAGCTGCTGACCCTTTCAACTTCAGCATCACCGATGTGGATGGGGAGGTGACCACTCCCCTGCTGTCTCCTGTAGTCCACGATCATCTCTTTAGTTTTGCTGACATTGAGAGAGAGGTTATTTTCCTGGCACCAGCTGTTTAGTTCCTTTACCTGCTCTCTATAGGCCGTCTCATTATTGTCTGTGGATGAGGCCCAGGATGGTCATGTCATCAGCAAACTGTAAGATGATGTTGGAGCTGTGATTAGCAGTACAGTCGTGCGTGAACAGGGAGTACAGGAGAGGACTGAGCACTCAGCCCTGTGGTGCGCCTGTGTTGAGCATCAGTGAGGAAGAGGTGTAGCTGCCAATTCTCACCACCTGGGGCCTGCCCATCAAGAAGTCGAATATCCAGCCGCAGATGGAGGTCTCCAGTCCAAGATCAAGGAGCTTGGGAAGAGTTGAGGGAATGATAGTGTTGAATGCCGAGCTGTAGTCAATGAAGAGCATTCTCACATATGTATTCCCTTTGTCCAGGTGGGTGAGCGCAGTGTGAGTTGCCATGGCGATGGCATCGTCCATGGCCCTGTTTGGTCTATACGCAAACTGAAGAGGGTTCAAGGTGTCAGGGGGAGAGGAGCAGGTGTGAGTTTTGACTAGCCGCTCGAAGCACTTCATGATGACTGATGTCAGTGCGACAGGACGGTTGTCATTTAAACAGGAGGTTACTGGTTTCTTTGGAACAGGAACAATGATGGATGCTTTGAAGGGGTGGGAACCACAGACTGACTCAGGGAGAGGTTGAAGATGTTGGTGAGCACCTCTGCCAGTTGATCAGCACACACCCTGAGAGCCCGCCCTGGAATACCATCCGGCCCTGGAGCTTTGCGATCATTGACCTTTTTGAAGGACCGCCTCACGTCTGCCGTTTGTAGGGTCAGTGAGGTAGTTCCCCTGCACACTTGTGGACTCATGGTGGGTGCTGTGTTGTCTGCATCAAACCGGCCATAGAAGGTGTTAAGCTTGTCCGGGAGTGAAGCAGTAGGCTGGACAGTGCTCCTGTTTTTCCCATTGTAGTTCGTGATGCAACGTAATCCACTCGGGCAGTACCCAAAGTTCACATTAAAACAATATCTCTGGTGCTGTGCGGTCATAGCTCCACTGATTGCATCACATGGCTGTGCCTATATTAAACTAAATCAAAGCATTTGTTATTTGAAGGAATTTTGCTGGTGTTTTTAGATTGCCTGCCTTGCCAGTGTGGTGAAGGAGTTTCTGGTTATACTGTATTGTGGAGGTGCATGAAGCATTTCTGTTTCTTGTAGAGCTATGTGGATTTATTTTAATTTATCTTTTCAGTGGCATTGATTTTGTAGGCTACATTCTTAAGAGCAGCAAACTCAATATTGTATACCTATTCTTGTGAGCTGGATACATTCACCAAATGTTTAATGATACCTAGATTGGCAATTTTTCAGTGGGGAATTTTCAGCTGAAAATTTTATTGGCCTTTTCAATATTTTAATTTTCAATTCTGGCAGGTTCAAGGTGGCTCATAATTATTTTATATTGTATCATTGAATAATTATCAGATTTTGACTGCCAAGATCAGAATTAAAATGGGGGCGTAAGACATGTAAAGTAATTTCCCAATGTAAGTTTAACTTGAGTCCATTAGGTTCGATAAAATACAATGTGACAAACTGCTGCATACCAAAGTAAGGTTAAATATTGAAGATTCGCTAAAATTAGTTGGACCACAAAGCAGATAATAGCAAGTACCCTATTGGAAATATGGACAAAGAGCTTTTATTTTGTATCACTTGTTTGGCAAATACTTGCTGCGGCTCTATTGCCAAATGTTGGTGTTGAACTTTGTCCAAACGATTATGGGGATCTCAGTTAATAAAATATTCTTGTAGAATATAGTCATGGTATTTCTGATTAAAGTTTGTGAATTTTTGATTTTCTTTGTTACATGGTGTCCATATGTATTTAAAGTAAATGCACAAAATGCTAGGGTAATCTTTTTTTTCACCACTATGAACATATATAATTAGGTTTTCTCACCTCCCCGCGGTGCTGTGCAGTTGAATATCACCAGAATAATTTATATTTTATCATGTTTATTTGATTTTTATCAGCGTTACTGTGCATTCGTTCTGTCTCAGGTATTGCTGAATTCTGGCTACCTCTAGAAAGTTAAATCCGCAGATATCCCACGGAGCTGCTTAAGTGTTAACACAGAAATAAAACACTGAACTGGGAAGTCGAGAGGAGTGGAGGAGCCCTTCCAGTTGAATTAAAATTCATGCACAGTGTAGCTCTTACATTTAGGAAATTCAAATGATGTGTATCATGCTCATGGTCTGAAATAGTAATATTGTAATAGGGGAGAATTGAAATCATAAATTATAAATTTGATGGCCCATTAACTTTTTCACAACGTTTTTACAGATTAGATAATTGTACAAATATCTGGAGTGGTCCAAAAGTGTGAGAGATATATTCAGTGGAAGTTTCTGACAGTATTCATCCCCACCCAGAAGTTTTGAACTTTAGGTTTGGGTTTGGTATTGTCACTTGTACCGAGGTACAGAGAAAAGCTTTGTTTTGCATGCTATCCAATACAATATGTATATATAATCAATTCAAACATGTACAGTAGATAGAGCAAAGAGGAAGATGCTAGAGTGCAGTATAGTTCGAAGCGTCGGTTCCATAGAAAACAATCTAATGTCCACAATGTGGTAGAGGTGAATCAGACAGTCCTATAGCTTATAATAGAGCATTCAGAAGCCTGATAGCAGAAGCTGTTCCTGAGTCTGGTGGTACGCACTTTTAAGCTTCTGTACCTTCTGCCTGATGGGAGCAGGGAAAAGAAAGAATGGCTGGGAATGGATAAGTCTACGATTATGTTGGTTGCTTTTCCGAGCAGCGTGAAGTGTAGATGGACCTAATGGTGTGAAGTTTGGTCTGTGTGATGGACTGGGCTACATCTCCAACTTTCTGCAATTTATTGCAGTCTTGGGCAGAGCTGTTCCCAAACCAACCTGTGATGCATCCTATGTATGCTTTTTATGGTGCATCTGTAAATGTTTATAAGAGTCATTGGAGACATGCCAAATTTAATCAGCCTGCTCTGAAAGGAGAGGCATTGGTGTGCCTTTTGGTTATTGCATCAATGTGGTTGGTCGATGACAGGTTGGTGGTAATATTAATGTCAATTGTTTGATGCATTTGCAGCTTTCACAATGTATTTGTATGTTACTATCCTAGTGAATACACTTTTCCAATTAGCCTTTTGTTTCGGTTTGACTCAAAGTCCTTGCGGTGTTCTTACCTGTAGAAGTGTTATAAACATACAAGTTGATATTGCATAAATTAGTGATAACGTTAGAGAAGATATTCCACTGCCCTGGATAGAAATCCAATAGCAAATCATATACATGTTTCAAGTATGAAAGGTTCAGCGTTCGGCTAAACCAAATGGCATGGCTTTTTGGACTCACAAAGATTCTTTCAACAGTTTTACGATCAATGCCACACTGGTGTAGATAGGCTGGCATTATCCAGCAAGTTTTTGTTGCGAGATCTGCATTAGAAAATACATGATTACAATCGAGCCATTTACAGTTTATAGATACATGATAAGGGAATAACGTTTAGTGCAAGGTAAAGCCAGCGAAGTCTGATCAAGGATAATCTGAGGGTCATCAATGAGGTAGATAGTTCAGCACTGCTCTCTGGTTGTGGTAGGGTGATTCAGTTGCCTGATAACAGCTGGGAAGAAACTGTCCCTGAATCTGGAGGTGCGCATTTTCACACTTCTATACCTTTTGCCTGATGGGAGAGGGGAGGAGAGGAAGTGGCCAGGGTGCGACATCTTTTATTATGCTGTTAGCCATGCCAAGGCAGCGTGAGGTATAAATGGAGTCAATAGAAGGGAGGTTGGTTTGTGTGATGGCTGCATCGACAGAGATGAGAGGGAAGGGGGTTGTGGGGGAGAGGGGAGAGGGAACAGTTCTGTAGTTACCCAACATTGCAGAATTCAGTGTTCATTGGGTTGTAAACTGCCCAAGTGGGATATGAGGTGCTGTTCCTCCAGTTTGCATGTGGCCTCACTCTGGCAATGGCAGAGGCACAGGACAGAATGGTCAGTATGGGAATGGGAAGAGCACAGGTATTCAGCAAAACGGTTGGCAAAATGTCCGTCGTGGACCTAGTGCACGTTTAGCGAAACTCGGTGGCTGTTTCGTCAAACACTTGCGTTCGGTCAACCAAGGCCTGCTGGATCTCTCGGTTGCTAACCATTTTAACGTCTCTTTCCATTCCCATGCTGCTCTTTTTGTCCTTGGCCTTCTCCATTGCCAGAGAGAGGCCACACTCACACTCACTCTGGAGGGACAACACCTCATACTCTAATTGGGTAGCTTACAACCCAATGGTATGAATTGAATTTATTGAATTCTCCAATTATAGGTAACTACAAAATGTTCCCCCATCCCTTCTTCCTCCACAATCCCCTCCCTTTCCCCTTCTCCCACTTTCCCCTGTGCCCTAGAAGCTAGAGGCACCTGGCCAGCTGGCCATCCAGGTAAGTTCCAACAGCAGGTCTTTTGGTCACTTTTGCAATAATGGTCCAGAAAAGTGGAATTGGGAAGTGATTATGTCAAATGGGAATTTCCTTGTTTGTCAAATAAGGGTTAACGAGTTGAGGTATTGGCAAATGATGAGCTACTGCTTTAACTACTTCCATATCCCTCATGGTGACCCATATTTGTGCTGTACTATAACTACGTGGCTCATGTTTTGAGAACCATTCAATCCTTATTGGGATTTATCATGAATATGAGCTGATATATTATAAAATGTACACAATAAATGCAACAAAATGATGCGAAGCGTGAAACAATATTTTGTTATAATATTCTGAATGAAATTATTCTGAATGAATGAGCATTAAAATAGTAAGATTAAATGAGAACTTACCAGTTTTCATTTAACTGCCACTGAAAGGATGGATAGGAGTAATCAAATTTTCAGACTGCTTGTACTGAAAAATAATAATATTTATTAATAACAACAAAGAAAAAACCCCTCACTGGGGGAGAATCTGTATGCTCTTGACCCGTATTCAGCACGGCCTTTGCGAACAATACAGGAGCGTTGAAACCGTTGAAAGGTGGCTTCTCTCACCGATCCCGCTGTGGCAAGAATATGGTCCATGGGCACCTCCATGACCCTTGCCGCCGACGTCGATGCAGCCCTGGTGGAATGGGATTTAAAGACATTAGTGTCAATACCTGCTTCGTTCAAGACGATCCTGAGCCATCTGGAGATCGTCTGTACCATCACTCTATGGTGAGGTTTTTTGTGGCTGATAAGTAGGTATTTCTCCATTCCCCTTAATTTCCGCCTCACTTTTATATAGTGGCAGATATGGGTGGCTAAACATAGCCTTGCATCAGCGGGGTATGCTGGAAACTTCAGCTGCAGCCCTGTGTATCCAGGTCTATGCTGCTTAAGTAATTCATCAACAAAGAAGATTACTTTTTCTGGGGTAGAGATCATTCTATCAATCTTGACCTTGTGAAGTGTCTGTACCCTTTGCGCTGAAGTAAGTGCCAGTAACATCACCAGCTTCAGGGTGAGTTTGTCCAATTCAAGCCCTTCCATGGCGACCACGTCCTGAGCAGGGTTAGTACTTTCCCAATATCCCAGGTGATGTTGTAACGAGGTCTTGGCGGATTGGAATTAAATATTCCCCGCATAAGTTTGGACACCAGCTTGTTGGATCCTACCTCAATATTGAGGTAGAATGATAGCGCACTCCTGGCGCTGTTGATGGCACTGTAGCTGAGGTGTTCGTCATGATGCAACCCCACAAGGAATTCCAGCACATCGGTGATAGTAACGGAGTCATATGCAATGTTGGAGCGGCTGCAGTAGGTTTCCCATTTCCTGATATGCGTAAGATATTGCCGCCTTGTGGACTCTCTGCATGATGCTCCAATAGTATCCATTGTCCTTGACGATAGACCATACTGCAGTAGTGGCCTGTTCAGAACCTGCAAGCCAATAACTTTAAGTGACTATGGCAGGGATGTAGTTCCCCTGAGACAGGGTTTGTCACCAGTTGTGGGCAACCCTCTAAGAGGACCCATGGTTGACTGATCATATCAAGGACCACCGGATACCATGGCTGCGTAGGCCAGTTGGGTATGATAAGAATGCCTTTAGCAGCATCTGACTGTATTTTCCGCCATACCCGACTGATGAGGCAAAATGGAGGAAATGCATAGAAAAACCATTTCCCCCAGTCTAGCGAGAACGCGTCCATCGCCATTGCCCCAGGATCTGGCTCCCATGATACGTATGTTGGTCCGTGATGGTTCAACCGTGACGCAAAAAGGTCAATATCTGGTTACCAAATTTGGCTGTAATTTTTGCGAATATTTGGGGATTTAACATCCACTCGATGTTGTCATTAAATTTCCGTAACCTGGTGTCCGCCACTGTATTGAGCTTACCTGGTAAATAGGTAGCTGAAATCCAAATATTCCGTTGTATGCACCAGAGCCTAATTGTATTTGCCAATTCATCACATGAAATTGACCTGGTACCGCCCATATGATTTAGATATGCCACCGCAGTGGTATTATCTATTTGGAGACGGACATGAGTGTCAGTAAAGTTTGAACAATAAGCTCTAAGTCCGTGAAATGCTCCAAGCATCTAAAAAATAATTTATCCCTTGTGATAACAACCGGGTAGATTCAAGGGTGTCCCATCTGCCTCCACAACTAGTGTAGTTGTCCGTGGCTCCCCAGCCATGGGAGCTTGCGTCTGTTTGTAAGTATACCATCGGACTAGGCACAATGATGGGTTTAAATGAATTATGGATACTATCAATCCACCATTGTAACTCAATTTTTGCCTTGAGAGGCAGCTGCATCGGTCTATCGAAATGTCCAGCGTTCAATTTTAATGCTGAAATCTTGGATCTTTGCAAATTTTGATAATGCAAAGGTCCGTATTGAGCAGCTGGAAAAACTGCTACCATTTTCCCAATCACCTTAGCAGTTTGTCTAATTGATGGTATACTGGCGCAGACCAGATTCTTACATGCTTGAATGACATCCCCAATTTTGTTAGCTGGTATGATGGCGATCATGCGATTGGAATCCACCGTGAATCCCAGATAATCCATGACCTGTGAAGGACAGAACTTTGATTTATCTGGATGGATAATGAATCCCACTTTTTGAAAAATTTCCACAGTGGCTGAGACTGCCAATTTTGCTGATTCCAGAGTGTTTCCAATGATTAGGATATCATCCAGATAAGCCATAACCATGATTTTGCCTCCTCAGTGTAGCCAGCACTGGCTTGAGTAATTTAGTAAACAATCTGGGGGCTGTGGTAAGCCCATTAGACAAAGCTTTGTATTGCCAAAGCTGATCCATCCAGGTAAACTTCAAGAACTTCCTGTGATGTTTCTGAATGGATACTGAATAGTATGCATCTTTTAAATCAATGCATGCCATGAAGCAGCCCTCAGAAATCAAAGATTTGGCTGTTTCGAACGTGTCCATTTTGAAATGGGTATATTTTACAAAAGTATTCAAATGGGTCAGATCAATAATAACCCGACATCCTCCATCTTTCTTGGTTTTTGTGAATATGTTAGATACAAATTCAATTGGTTCGTATATAGTTCTTTCTATCACGCCTTTTCCTTGTAGCCTCAAGATTTCAGCATAGCCTACTGCCGTTTCATTGCTGGAAAGTGTAAATTTGCGATTCGGCATATGCTGAGGTGGAGGAATTTGACCATTTATGAACTCAATCTCATGGCCTTGAATACTTTGTAAGATAAACTCATCAGAAGTGATGGTTTCCCATGCCTCCTTAAAAACCCGCAGCCTACCCCCAACATGTGAGGTTAGACATGCAAGTGCATGAAATCCAGACCGCCTTACCTTCATGGTTATCGGCGGTCCCTGACATGTTTGGTGGGACGTGGAGGTGCTGGGTTGTGCTGGTAGTGCGGAGTCCGCATTTTCCATGCTGGCCGCTGCGGGCCTAGCCCTAAAAAAGGCCTGGGCTGTTGAGGCTGCTGATATTGCGGAGGCGCTGGAGCGTAGGTCCTTGCTGGCCTTTCGGTTTGACCTCGTGGCCTGAAGAATGGTGTTTTTCTGGCCGTTTGTCTGGTCAAGGTATGTGACCTCATAAGACCCACTGTCGTTGCATGGTCTTCCAAATCCTTGACCTGCTTCGGGACGTCTTCTCCGATCAACTGTCTGGGTGGTGGTGTAGGGGGTGCTCTGCATAGCCCCGCGCATTTTGGGTTCAATGTAGGCTTGATAATGCTTTTTCTGAACGCATTAATTTCATACTGCGTGTTGCATAGCAGTGCCAGAGCATCCTCAATCCCAGCAGTGAGCAGTTTCAGGATTCTTTGCAATTTCACTTCCTGAGCTCTGATGCCTGGGCTAATATTGCCCCAAATCGGCATGTTCACAATAGGCATGTTAAGGGAGTTCCAATTACCTGGTGCCTTGTGTCTGTTCATGGCCTCCGCAAGGACCTGCTCCTGTAGCTGATGGTTTGTGAGGAAGTCAATGGTAGCAGCCAGTTTGGTATTGAGGGGTTGTCCCGACGATTCGGGTAGCGCAAACTTGGCTGCCACATCCAGGAGTTCCTCCTGAGGGACCTCAGGTGCTGTTGGTGCGTGGACCAAGATCTCCTCATCTTCTGGCTGTCTCATGCTATCCATTGACGATGGGGATATATCCATGAGTCCCCTGGAACTAAATGTTTCCCGCCTTTGATTTTGCTGCAGGATTTGTTCCATCATCCTCTCCATCCTGTCAATTTGCCCTTCGTCATGCGAGAACGGGCGGTCAGAGTCCTCATGCCCGAAGGAACTTTTGAGACTGCTATCATCGGCCCGTACCTCGTCGAGGTAATCTCGGTGCCGAGATGAAATGTCGCTTCCAGCCGCCTCAGCGAAACTGAACGACTCCCGCGCGGATCTGCTCATGCGCCTCCTTTTGGCTGAGCTAGGCCCCGCTGCCTCTAAGGGCAAATGCGGTGTGAGGTCGGCACCCAACGCCGCAGCGTGGTGACCCGACATCTGCGCGGGCTTGCCGACTGTCCTTAATCTGGACCCAGACGGTGTATGGTCCCGTCCTGCCGCCAACGGGGGACGCGGTGACTGTGGCGAGACTCCACCTGTGCGACTCTTCCTGGTCCTGCTGCGTGGTGAGTCTACACTGGCCCTCCCAGGTCTGCCAGTGGACTCGGGTCTCGCCAATCCACCAGTCCGCAATCTAGCGGTCTCTGGTGAAACCTCCGCCCCTTGAAGGGCTAGGTAGACGAGCTCTGTCCCTGGCTCTTCCACAAGGGCTCAGGGAGAAGGGCCGTGCAGCAGCACGTGAACCCCGTTTGCCCGCATCAGCCAACGATCCCGTTGGTGATAATGAGATGGAGTCAGGGTCTACCTGCCCTGGCGCCGTACCGATATCCTGCTCTGCGGGATCCCCGCTAGAGCTCAGCTGTGTCGGTGGGTCGGGTCCTGTGAATACAGGGCTCCCCGACTTACGCACCTTTTTCCCGGCCCGTCTAGCGGGTGCTGCCATTGAAGAGGGCTCCGGGATAGGTGGCCGGCGACTCCTTTCGGACGTCCTGCGGCCCGTACTTCTTTTATCCATGTTCCTGCTGGAGAGAAAAAATGCTCAAACAACAAGAACAACCAACTCAAGGTTGCCTGTACTTACCTGAGTGGCCCTTATGAAGGGCTGGTGGTGGAGCCGCGCTCCACCTCCAGCCGTCGACTGCAATGCGTAGCGACGATATATCACGCATGCGTGCTGGCGGGTCCTTCATGAAGTCACTCACGTGACTCCGAAATGAAATAACAATTCTATAAACTACGGATTTAATACTAGTTAAAGTGTCTATCAAAATATGTATAGATTTGGCATTGAAAACTTTGGCATTTGAAATCCATTAGGGTTTTGTTAAAATTTCAATATAAAATTGTTCTGCTTCTATAAGTGATTTAACAAAGGTTCATAATGACATGCTGCTGACTGATTTTGATGGATTGCTGTTTGTGCCCTTTCACCATCTCCAGCAGTTCAAATGTCATTACTTCCAGTGCTTTATTGTCGTTTGACCCATAGATCAATGAAATTGTTACTTGCAGCAGCACAACAGAATATGTAAACATAGTACTCATAGTATTTTGAGTAATAGAAGTGTTTTGTTTACATATTAATGTAAGCTTTTAATTTCCAGCAACGAGATCAGCCATCTCCTCCAAGAGGGACACCACAGACCGACGAGGACGAAGGAGAGAAGAGCTGTGGACCAGCAAGACTGTGGGAAGCATTCACTCCATGCAATGGCTGCCGACCACTTGGCTTTCCAATTTTAACACAGGTATTATTTTCACTTTCTACATTATACTTACTTACTGATAGATAATATCAGCAAAGAATCACTGTAAATACCTTACTATAGATATTTCATATCAGTCAAATGTTCTTGTTAAAATCTCCATAGGTGTCAGATCATAACTGAATGTTCTCAGTCCAAAATGATGGTTTAATCAGACAGAAGGTTCAACTCATTGGTAGTGGCTCTGCAGCTACGACATGCAGCAAAGCCTCTTGCAACTGCGGTTACAAAATCCATTTAGCTCCACCTACAATAATAATGCTTGTCTCTAACCATCAGCCCATGCTCAGTGCTGTTTTTGTAGAGAAAGGATGACGACATGCATTTAACAGTTCACCTAAGGTGAGCTGTTATAAACTGTAGCTATTATAGACCCAACCAGCCTCTTGAGTGTTGCATATCAATCATTTTGTAGGTGTAGGTATGACATGCTGGCACATACAATCACAACAGACACACTAACAATACTGCTCTTGAAACACTCATAATAAGCTGGTCCACACTAGGCATCGCTATCTACCTGACCTCATGGCTTGTATTCTCACTCATCTTCTCTACCTGTCATCACTCATCTTCTCCACCTGCTCCTCAAACCTAGAAAATCAGTTTTACATTTTTCTTACATTCTCTCAATCCTCAGGTGGTATTGCTGTACTACTTGCCTGGGTCCCATGCTTGAGTAATGGCTCTGTCCCTGGCTCAGTGCTGGTCAGTCTTTCCATTTTCATTCTATTGCTCCAGTGGAGGGGTGGAGTAACATGCACCTCCAGCTATCAGACCTTCAGCTCTCGTTCCTTCCTCTCCATTTTTTATGGCATGGGTTTTTGGTCATTCTCTTTTTTTGGGACCGTGCATATAATTGGGAATACCAGCACTTATTGTCTGTCACTCATTGCTCTCGATAAAGTGCTTGTGAGCTTTTTTTTGTCTACTTTAGTTTAGTTTGGAGATTCAGCATGGAAACAGGCCCTTTGGCCCACTGAACCCACCTTCTCATCCACTCCTTACACACAAGGGTCAATTTTTTTACAGAGGTTATTAACTTACAAACCTGCACGTTTTTGGTACATGGGAGGAAACTGGGGCACTCAGAGAAAACCCACGCAGGGAGAGCGTGCAAACACCACAATGACAGCACCGAGGTCAAGATTGAACCCAGGCCTCTGGCACTGTGAGGCAGCAGCTCTACTATGCTGCCACATTAGAGCTAAACTAGAGTTGTTTAAGTGAAAATACTTCCATGGGTTGTTGGATAGGATTTACATCCAGTGCCAATGAAGAAACGGCAATATATTTCTAAGTCAGGATGGTGTACGACATAGATGAGATCCTACAAGGTTTCAAGGTCAGTTTATTGTCATATGTACCAGTTAAGGTACAGTGAAATTTGAGTTACCATACAGCCATACTGGGTGAAAAGCAACAAGACACACAACGACATAAAAGTTAACATAAACATCCACCACAGTGGATTCCACATTCCTCACTGTGATGGAAGGCAATAAAGTTCAATGTTCTCCTGCGGTCGGGGCATTCAAACCATCCGCAGTCGGGACAATCAAAGCCCCTTCAGCTGATGGTCGAAGCCCCCGTCGTGGTGATCGAAACTCCCGCATCGGGGCGGTTGAAACTCTCTCTGCGCAGCGAGCTCCCGAATCCGCCTCTTCTTACCAGAGACCGCGGGCTTCACGATTTTAAAGTCCACAGATCCCGCAGTTGGAGCTTCGATCCCGGCAAAGGTGCACCCGTCGGTCTTCCCCCCCCCCCCCCACATAACACAGACACTAAACATACTTTTAACACATACTAAAAATAACAAAAAAGAAGAAAGGACAGACCGGCTGTTGGCGAGGCAGCCACTGATGGTGGCGCCACCTGGTGGTACTATTACTTTAGTTTATTGCCATGTGTCAGAGGTAGAATGAAAAGCTTTTGTTGCATGCTAACTAGTGAGCGGAAATACAACTCTACTCATACTCATCTTGCTGGCAATAGAAGGTACCACTGCAGCCACTAGATTCCGAGGGTGGAGAATGTGAATACGTAGTCTGATGATGGTGTACCATTTAAGCCTACTGTTTTGTCCAAATGGTATGGATTCTTGAGTGTTGTTTGAACTGCACTTATCGAGGGAAGTGCAGAGTAGTATTTTGCATTGCTGACATATCTTACAGCTCTACAAGACAATGGTTAAGCCCCATTTAGAGAAATGCAATAAAATCTAGTTGCCCAAATATAAGATAGATGCCATTAAACTGGAAAATGGTGTAAAAAAGATTTCCAAGGATGTTACCAAGTCTGCGGGTGGTTGAACAGTAAGGAGAGATTGGGTATGCCGTGCCTTTTTTCTTGGCGTGTAGGAGGCTGAGGGATACCCTTATAGAGGTATATAAAATCATGAGGAGCTTTAATAAGGTGAACAACCACAGACTTTTCCCCCAGTGTAGAGGAGTTCACAACTAGAGAGCGCAGATTTAAGGTGAGAGGGGAAAGATGTAAAAGGAACCTGAGGGAGAATTATTTCACACAGATGGTGGTGCATACATGGAACAAACTGACAAAAGAAATGCTAGAGGTGGGTAAAATTGCAACATTTAAAAGACACTGGGCCAGATACATTCATAAGGTGTGAGGGGAAAGTTTGAAGAAGATTTGCAGGGCAAGTTTTCTACAAACAGAGGGGTGGGTGACTGGAAGGCGGTGGTGGCGGGAGATATGATAGTGGCATTTAAGAGGGTTTTAGATAGGTACATGGATATGCAGGGAATAAAGGGATGTGGATCACATGCAGGCAGTGGAGATTAGTTTAATTTACCATCTTGATCGGCACAGACATTATGGACCAAAGGCCCGTTTCTGTGCTGTACTGTTATATGCTTGAAGTGATATGTGCTAGGTGCTGGCAAGTGGGACCGGCTGGGTTCAGGAAATTGTTCAACATGGTGAGTTGACCTTGAAGGGCTTGTTTCCATACTGTATAGCTCTAGGACTGTATGGTCTGATATCATAAGAGTTGTGAGGAGGACAGTTACTCACTGCAGGCTAACCAACTTCTGAATTTCTCTTGTAGCCAGGTACATAATTGGCTGGTCTACTTGAACTCTGGATCATTGGTGACTACCACAATGCTGATGGTGGTGTCTGTGGCAGCCATAATGTTATTTAATGTCAAGGGAAGGTGATTGGACTTTATCTTCTTGGTCACTTTTGTTGGTGCAAATGTTATTTGCAACCTATCAACCCATGCCTGTAGACTTTAAAGGTCATGCTTTATACCAGCATGGATTTCTCAGCTACTTAATTTGTTGAGAAATAGCAATTGGAATTGAATATTGTGTAACCATCACCAAATATTTCTACCATATGATTCATTATGCATTAATGCATTAAATAACTTAAAATGGCTGGACGTTGGGCATTGCTTGAAGAATCTCTTGCTTTTATGTTGGTGCTGGGATAATTGATTCCTCTTTATGTGAGGTAGACTCCACTCCTTGGAATGTTTTCCTCGTGTTGTTCATTGACCTCAGTGCTACCATGGTTCTTGTATAGTGCACTTCATTAAATCGTGCCATACTGTAAAGGGCCTGTCTCACCAGCATGCGACTCCATGCGGTGAGCGCGACCAAACATGGTCGCTTGAGCCGTCTGGTCTCGCGGGGCTGGTCCCACTTCGATCGCCGGAGCCGTATAGAGTTGTGCAGAGGTGGTCCCGATATCGCGCGGGGCTCCGAAATACTGACCGTGTTCAAAACTTCCGCGCAGCAATGGCCTGTCGGCCCACAGCCGCCTCGACGCATTATGCACCGCCTCGACGTCGTGCCTCCCTGACCCTCTCTATATGTGCCTCCGTGGCCCTCTATATGTGCCTCCGTGGCCCTCTATATGTGCCTCCGTGGCCCTCTATATGTGCCTCCGTGGCCCTCTCTCTGTGCCTCCGTGTCCCTCTCTGTATGTGCCTCCGTGTCCCTCTCTATATGTGCCTCCATGACCCTCTCTGAGTGCCTCCGTGACCCTCTCTGTATGTGCCTCCGTGACCCTCTCTATATGTGCCTCCGTGACCCTCTCTATATGTGCCTCCGTGACCCTCTCTATATGTGCCTCCGTGACCCTCTCTATATGTGCCTCCGTGTCCCTCTCTATATGTGCCTCCGTGACCCTCTCTATATGTGCCTCCGTGACCCTCTCTATATGTGCCTCCGTGACCCTCTCTATATGTGCCTCCGTGACCCTCTCTATATGTGCCTCCATGACCCTCTCTATATGTGCCTCTGTGACCCTCTCTATATGTGCCTACGTGGCCCTCTCTCTGTGTGCCTACGTGGCCCTCTCTCTGTGTGCCTTCGTGACCCTCTCTCTGTGTGCCTCCGTGACCCTCTCTATATGTGCCTCCGTGACCCTCTCTATATGTGCCTACGTGGCCCTCTCTCTGTGTGCCTTCGTGACCCTCTCTCTGTGTGCCTCCGTGTCCCTCTCTGTGTGTCCCTCTCTGTCCTTGAGAACTTACCGCAGACTTTGCTCCAACTTTGCGCCGCGTCGCGCCACTCACCCGACCTCCGCGCGGTCCCCGCTGCCGGTTTGGTCGCGCTTGCCGCATGCAGGCGAATGCTGGTGTGACCGGCCCTGTATGGGGATCACCCGACCTCAGCACGGCCCCCGCTTCCAGTTTGGTCACACTCACCGCATGGAGTCGCATACTGGTGGGACAGGCCCGTAACAATGGGCACTATTACTTAAGCTCATTGGTAAATTTTGGACTGAAGCAGTGATGATTTCCGGAACATAACACTGAAACAGGAGCTTTGGCCCACAAAGGCCATGCCAATAATCAAGCATCTATTTACATTTATCCCTTTTTTAATTTCTCCCAACATTCCCACTTATTCCCCAAAAATTCTACCTCTCACGGACTAAGTAAAATGTACAGTGGCTAAATAACGTCCTTCGTACCTTGCTACCCTTATAATGTCTTCTCAAAACTTTGTTCAATAGTGATGCATCTTGTGCAATATTCATTCTGCACCCAGCTCGAGAGAGTGATTGGGATGCATGGCCATACTTAAGGCAACAGAAAGTGCAAATTATGACTTCTTGCTCTTAATCTGGTGTGTTACAAAAACCTTGCAGCTTGTACAATTTTCTGATGCAGTGAATAGAAATAATTAGAAATAACTGGAGATGTTGTTTCAGCTGTTTTTATTTTCGATGTTTTTGCAGTATAATCTAAAATGATGATGATTTTTATAAATCTTCCTTTTGATTCTGTTGTTTCAGAAACATTTAATTTCTAGTTGGGGGTATTTCAGTAGACAGTGAAAACATTTTAATAAGTGTGGCACTGTTGAGCTGCAGACGTCATGATGTTCGCTTCTATTTCTGTGTGTTTAAAGTTGGAAGTGAGCAACAAAGCTGAGAGCAGAGCGGAAGGAAGTACTATATTTGGGTATAGGAGGATATTGGTCTGTAGTGATGAAGCGCCATGGTTATGAACAAAAACTGTGAAGCTGAGCTACAACCAGGTCTGACGTGGGAATAATTATGTCTTTAAAAATGCAAAAAAAAACTGGACATTGTTTTAACTCATTGAATCCTGTAGTGCAGTGCAAAAACTAAAATGCAAAATATATAGTCTGCTTCCATCATTTTAATTGATTAACTCCTGCTGACAATAAATACATATTTCAAGGCTACAATAGATATTTTGCCATTTTTACAGCTTTACCTTAAAGTCAACAGAAGAGATTAATTTAAGTTTTGCGAAGAATTGCATGTTTGTGGATGAGGAAATAACATTGTCATGTAAATTCAAACAGTGCTCAAAATTTAAGGTGAATAAGTTGGTGGCCAGATACATATTCTTTCATTTATGATGTGTAACAACAGCCGGGTGTTAAAATACATTTAGCCTTTTCATCAAGTACTTGCCAAGCGAAAGATTCATTAGTAATGTCAAGAACATCACACCCACATAGTCACACTGCAGTGAATGCATAAGAGACTCTAATACGTATTCAGGAGATGAGTAATCAGCGGGAGCAAATGATACCCTGCTGCAGACTGATGCAACATGCACACATTAAAAAGAAACACAAAAGGAAGTGTGTATTAGTAACTTTTTTAAGCCATTGTAAGAGCTGTTTGTAATCTGGGTGATGAAATAAAAAATGGTTGGATTTTTAAGTGCTTATGTCTGTGTCACCTTAATTTACAAACAGAGATAGCAGACACCAAACAGACCCTGTTTCTTTACAGTATTTTCTTCACTAGATTCTGTGCCATCATGGTTCTTTAGTACAGGAGGAGTCGCTCTTAGCAACAAAAACACTTTCGCTATCCTTATTTTTACCTCTGCAAGATCATTGCAAAGATTAAAATAATTTCAAACCAACCTGCAAATACTTCCAAACTGTTTGTTGAAGTCAGTCCATATTATCTTTACATTATTTTCACACCCCAGCACTGATATTTTATTTCCATCTGGAACATTAATGTGTAATTTTAGATTAAAAAAATAATTGCAAGACTACAATATTAAAAAAAAAAGGCAATGTAGGATCTGTGCTCAATTAAGGAATACCTCGGGCCTTGGTAGGGGGGATGAAAAACTATCGAGTTGGTGGATTCCTTTTGCGTGATATATATAACATAATAACTGGCTTTTTTTCTTTTTTTTTTTCTTTTTCCTTTTCTTTTTTAGGGTCTATCTTTTCCAATTCTTTGACCAAGGGTTTCTTCTCCCCTTTGGCACGCTCTTTCACTATCACAACTCTTTTCACATTTCACTCTCTTTCTCTCTATTCTTTTTCTTTAAAAGCCATAAAATTATGGGGAACAATGATTGTAACAGTATATATATGTGTACATTGATGTATTTACCTCTAATAAATACAATTAAAAAAAAACAACAACAAAAACTAATAAATGCTATACTTCGGTCACAATATTTGTTGAAAATATGCATTGCAGCTAATATTTTAAGCTAATATTTTATTTTCTGCACAATATTTAGGTATTATAGGAAGTAATAATTGAATTCCACTAGCACTCACTATTTCAGTCTAATAGATGCCACGTTCCTGCCTGGATCATGTTCAAGTAATATTAGCTTGCCCAGTACAGGTGGATAAACATTGTACCGTCTTGTATATATTGCTCATAAATCCTGAAACTCTGCAGAGTAAGGAGATGGTGACAACAATCACAAAACTTCCTATGTTTTCTTCACAAACCTCCACATTTGTATGTTTAAATCAAGACTAAGACCTGCTTTTAGCAGCTGAAAGACCACAGCCTCTACCCATTCCTCAACTCTCCATGTATTGCTTTGGGATTCCCAATGACTTGTCGGCTTACAGGTGATTACATGGATGGAGAGTCAGCTTTGCACACTTTGTTGCAGTTTCATTGTTGGATACAGTTTTAGAAGCTGTGAAGCTATGACTCAGTGTAGAATTTAACTTCATAAACTTGCAGAAATGTAAGGCTTTCAGCAGGATGGAGGGGAAGCTTGACAGAGCCGAGTGATGTGTTGGAAAAAAGAGTTGGTGGAAGGGAAAACTAGAAGGTCCACAATGTTTTTCTCTGCGGTACATATTCACTAGTCGGATGGAGGCACAATACGTGACAAAGCTCCACTTTTACTGGGTGCTCATCGATAGATGCCTCACTTTTGGCCATGCCTGCAGATGTGCAATAGGTCTGGAACCATCTGAGCAGTGGCAGTCAAAATATCAGGCATTATGATTTTTGCACTTTCAGTACTTTCCAGGCTGCTGTTGTGGACATAATCAACATCACATGATATTGAGGGCACAGGTGTGATACGGAGGCTTCCTAATTATGTTGAAGCCCCCCTTTGGCTGAACTAGTGAGCCGTTCACAGATTAATAAGGCAATTTTCCAGAATATTGAGCGTCTCACTGCGAAGAGCCAGGTGCAAACACCCCAGGTATCCTTGAGATGAAAAGGATAATTCGACTGTTTTCCTGACCATGGCTGTCAATGAAATCAAATTATATCAGCTGTTCAATCAAAATTTATATATCTATGATTAATAATTCAGTCTCTTTATGTCAGAGTGCCAAAATGGTGTGGAGCAGGGTGCAGATATCTGTTTTGGTCTTTGGCACACTTTGCTAGCTTCTGCTGTGTCTGAAGTCTGAGTTCCTCTCTCACTATTGTTGGTTGGAGGTTGGGAGTGGTGGCAGTAGAGCAGGGGGTTTGAGGCAGGAATCGGGTTCAGGTCCGGAAAGAACCGATGGTTGATACTTATTGGGCGAGTTGAGGGGAGGGTCAGTGCTGTAAGTGGATTGGGGAGATGGGAGGCCAGCAGAAGGTTAAGGATTGGAGATGTCGGAGTTGAGCAGCTTGTTGAGGGTTTGGCATGAAAGAGTCAGGCAGTGGATTGGAGGAGGAAATCTTGGCAATTTAGTAGGCTACAGATCAGGTATGTTGTGGGTGTTGGTGCAGTGATGGTGGGAGGGCTCACAGATGTAGATAGGAAGCTTTCTTACCGAAGAGACTTCCGAGTTGAGTGCTGTGGTGTGAAATTTTTGCAGAGAGGAGCAGAGAGTTGGCATCACTAGCACAGGAAGGCCCAAATACTCCACATTGCTCAAAAAAACTCCATGACACGGGGACATATGTCATCCCATCCACACCTGACGCACAAATCAATCAGGCCACCATTGTGATGGACAAGGAGCGTGTGGGTTGAATTTTTCGTGCAACACAAAACAACTTGGAAATGGACGTGATAGGGTTTCATTACACGATATATCAGGATTTTGTAGACAAATTTCTATACACCAGAGCGTTGTGAATCTGTGGAATTTTCTGCCTCCGAAGGCAGTGGAGGCCAAGTCTCTGGATGCTTTCAAGAGAGAGTTAGATAGAGCTTTTAAAGATAGCGGTGTCAAGGGATATGGGGAGAAGGCTGGAATGGGGTACTGATTGTGGATGATCAGTCATGATCACAGTGAATGGCGGTGCTGGTTCGAAGGGCCGAATGGCCTACCCCTGCACCTATTGTCTATTGTCTATTACAAAAATAAACACCAAACAGTCTAAAAGTTTTAAGTATTCTTAATGCTGTCATTATTTTACCCTTGCTTGTTCTACCAAAACTGGCCATCACTTGCATGCTTGAATGAAGAAGCTTCTGACCGCAGACAACTGTATCCAAAGTTAAAACGGACAACTATGCATCTACTTGTTCTTCAAATGTTTGAAATATGAATGGAAGAGCCACAATGAAAGCGACTCCTGGTGTTGAAGAAATTGATTCTTCCCTTAGTAATCTGTAACACCATTTTAGTGCCATTAATTTCTGAGTATCCATCGTCTTTGAGCCAAGCTTCATGAGATTATTTGCACTGGACCATAAAATATATGTGCCATAAATAAATTGAAGCCTCACATAGGGACGAACTTTGAACACTTCAGTAGTCATTTCTCATCTGTGATCTTGTAATGAAGTAGTGCCAATATTCCGGTTGTCAACTATAAAATTTAATGACTATTGAACTGACAAGCAGTGCATTGATTGAACATTTTCAGGTTGTTGCTTGACAAGTGTGCTTTATGGATTTTCTCAGAATTGTGAGCACGGTGCTATTTGTCATTTTTAAATTCCAAGATAAGTGCTTGTCATCATACTCGTTCTTAATCGTGTTCACTTTCACTATTTAATAGAAAATGAGTTATAAATAAAGATCCTTCATATGAAATGACAGTTATTATCTTTTTATATAAATGTGCCAGCCTAGCCAAGTCAATAATGGATGTTGTAAACAGGCTCAACGAGAGAATATTCATTTCTGAACAAGATTGGATCTTGTTTCTCAGAGCACCAAACATGCACTCACTTAGCATGTACCAATTTTTTATCTAGTTAATATGGGCCACCATTCAGCATAAAGTGTAATGCGTCAAGGCAACTAATATGATGGTTTTTGCATATGATTTTAATGATCACTGGACATGCAGACCATGACAGCCGCATTTCTTAGTTAGGTGGGAAAGGCTCTGGTGTTGCTCATATTTCCTGAGGAGTCAGTGTTTCTAAGTCATGGATGATTTTCCTTTAAGACAGGGAAATAAAAAGACATTAGCATTCATAAATGTAAGGCAATTTGAACGGAGCAATGGAGAGATGCTGAGGAATGAGTCTGAGTATTGCTTTGTTTGTTCTAATGTTGTGTCAATGGCGGTGGAGAGATTGTGGCGTCAGCATAAACATAGGCCACTTAAGCTCGAACCCTCGTCAGGAGAGGGCGGGCACACAACGTCATGGGCAGAGGGAGTGTCCTGGTACATAAGCTCTCTCACCACGAGACCCACGAGGAGTTTACCGGTAGCTGAGCCCGAGGGAACAACCTCGCTCAGCTACAACAACCCTACATATAGTTAGCGCACCCCCTATATGTGTGACAACAGAATAAAGAACCACTTGCACCAACCTGATGTCTATTCTTTATTCGCCACGTATGGTGCCGCTACATTGGTGACCCCCGACTGTCCGAATTTAAATTTGGACTCACCTGAAGACGCAGCCTCGGGAGACCTGATGTCTGCAGCCGGCTGCCCAGCCCTGCAGAACTACGCTGCCGCCAACCAGGCCCTGCAGTGAGGTATGTCGCCTCTTCCTCACCTGCTGCTGCTCACCGGAGCTGAGAAGCCACGGCTACCGCCGCTCTCCCGCTCCCGGCAACGGGGCAGGCCCCGCTTCCAGCCCGCACACCGCTCCAGGCCTTGCGTGACGGCTGCCGAGCTCCTCTGCATGACCTGCCAGGAGCCGACCACCGGAGCGGAGAGATTCTAGCAGCCGCCGCTGCCCCACCAGCTGCTGCAGGAGCTGCGTACATAGCAGCCTCCTTCCCACGGCAGCCCCGACACACGCCCGACGGCCCTGGGAGCAGAGTGAGTCCCTGCCACTCTCCCGCTCCCGACAACGGACCCCGGCTCCGGGCCTTGCACCGGAATGCAACTGACCGGGGACACCGCTCCAGGCCCTGCACCGGACCCGGCTCCAGGCCTCACCGCGTCTCCAGGCCCCAGCACCGCTCCAGGCCTCACCGCGCTTCCTAGACCCCAGCACCGCTCCAGGCCTCACTGGGTCTCCAGGCCCCAGCACCGCTCCAGGCCTCACCGCGTCTCCAGGCCACAGCACCGCGCCAGGCCTCACCGCGTCTCCAGGCCCAGCACCGCGCCAGGCCTCACCACGTCTACAGGCCCCAGCACCGCTCCCGGCCTCACCGCGTCTCCAGGCCCAGCACCGGACCCGGCTCCAGGCCTCACCACGTCTCCAGGCCCTGCACCACGCCTGGCCCCGCCGACCGCTGCACCTGAAAAAGTGGGCTTACCTGAGGCGGCCGCCGAAGCCGCCCTTCAGCTCCTCGCCGGCCTCCAGTCACCAGGTGATTCCTCTTCACCCGGCCGGCAAAATGGCCGCCGCGCCATCTTGAAACGGGCGGCTTCCGACTACAAACATGGCCACCGCCGGCCGGAAGTGCACTACGAACTTACCTGGCCGCCGTCTACAGCGCCACCTTCTGGCCGGATGCCGTCCCTGCAGCTTCACTGCCAGCAACAGCGCCACCGTCAGTTCGGCTGCTGTCACTGCAGTCTCACCGTCATCCACAGCGCCACCTTCCGGCCGGATGCCGTCCCTGCAGCTTCACTGCCAGCAACAGCGCCACCGTCAGTTCGGCTGCTGCCCCTGCAACCTCACCGTCATCCACAGCGCCACCTTCCGGCCGGATGCCGTCACTGCAGCCTCACCACTGTCCACAGCGCCGCCTTCCAGCTGGACGTTGTGGCTGCACGATAGACACTGGACACTTATTATTATTATTTTTTTCTAACTGATTTTTTTTTGTGTGCACTGCAATTAGTTTGTATATTGTATTTGGTTTTTCCCCCATTGTCTTTGGGGGCCGTGTGTCACAGGACACTCTCCCTTAGCTGGTCAAGGAGATGCAACCGTGTCTCTTCAGTCTCGTCGCACCCCTCGGTACATCGGGATCTCACACGCAGAGCGTCAACTGCGCCCGTGTAGAGCACCATCCCGACCCACGCCCGGGGTGTCCCAGACCTCTTCTGTCCGGCGGCTTCTGCATCGGTCTCCTCGCACCCCTCGGTACATCGGGATCGCCCACGCAGAGCGTCAACTGCGCCCGTGGAGCCCTCCGTCCCGACCCACGTCCGGGGTGTCCCAGACCTACATGCAGGAGCCTCCCTTGACCAAGCTATACCTTCCTCCTGTTCTGGGGGGGGGGGTCCTGTGGCGTCAGCATAAACATAGGCCACTTAAGCTCGAACCCTCGTCAGGAGAGGGCGGGCACACGACGTCATGGGCAGAGGGAGTGTCCTGGTACATAAGCTCTCTCACCACGAGACCCACGAGGAGTTTACCGGTAGCTGAGCCCGAGGGAACAACCTCGCTCAGCTACAACAACCCTACATATAGTTAGCGCACCCCCTATATGTGTGACAACAGAATAAAGAACCACTTGCACCAACCTGATGTCTATTCTTTATTCGCCACGTATGGTGCCGCTACAAGATGAAGGAAACAGAGCATCCAAAGAATATTGAGAGCTCAATGCAATGGTCTGAAGACCAAGTGCTTTTCACCAACAGTAGCCTTTCCACTTTGTCCACTCCTGAGCACAAGAGGACATCAGAGTTTGATTATTTTTGTGACGACTGACACACCTTCAGACAACCAAAACCTTTCTACCATCTACAAGTTATACATTGGGAGAATGATGGAATACCTCTGCTTGCCTGGATGAGTGCAGCTCCAACTACACCACAGAATCTCCGCATTATCTGGAATAAAGCGGCTCATTTGAATATCGCTTCACACATGACTATAAGCATCCACTCCACGCACCAGTGGTACACAGCCACTGCAGTGCGCACCATGCACAAAATGCACCAAATTGCACCAAATTGCTCAGGCCACTCCAGCTACACCTCCCAGACATATGATGGCATCTGCTTAAAAGAACAATGACATTTGGAAGAAAGGAATGCCATGGCCTGCAGGCCCTGCTAAGATTGTACACAATATATTTATGGTCCTTCATTGCCAATCGATCAAGATTCTGGAACTGTCTGGTCAAGAACATTGTGAGTCCATCTTTACAAATGTTTGAAAATGGCAATGCAGTGCTTCCTACTGAATGGCAATCAATCTTGTCTTGACAGCAATGCACATATCCTGTAAAATACATTTAAAAAGGGAAGAATATCCAAGCGTGGTGCTGCTGCCGGGGGCTAATACAGTTTGTTTGCTTTTAAATAATCCGCTGGATAATTCCTGCCAACTGCCAGTTCAACAGTAATCAAGATAATTTGTCTCCATCCACTGTGCAGCAATTGAATTAGTGCTGGACCCCTGTGCTTCATCAGAGTGGACCAAATGTTGATGTCAGTCATAAAGGAATAGCACTCATCATTCATTACGCTGGCAGCTGCTCAAGGCGTTTTTTCCTGGGCACTTGAGTGACATCATAAAGCTCCTGCAGAGACCTTTCATTGTTGTGCTTTCTGCAGAGGATCTGCCAGGTTACTGAGCATTTGGATGGCTCATTGAGAACTTCAGGTGGTAAATTTGATCACCCCCCACGCAAAGCCACAGTTGTGAGATTAACCGGCATGCATTGGTTGGAATCCAAGCAACATGCCAACTTCACCAGTGGGACAAGGGCCTGAGTGGCTCATCCCATTAAAGCCAGCCTGCATTGCTTAAAACTGGACATCACTTCAGACAGATCTCACGAATGCCACTGGAAGAGACTTTGGCTGTGGAGCAGGATGTGAATCTAACCTCAGAAGCATTGAAGTACAGTAAACATGAGGCCTGTCAAGTTACAGGCTTTTGTGCTGGGGTCTGTGGAGGAAGGAAGGGATGGGAAATAGAGAAAAACGGTGTGTGTTGGGACCAAGGATTTGTGGCAGCTACTGAAATAGTGCAGGCAGTTATAAAAGTCACTTGCAGCATCGAAGCCCAAGGACCTGGATGGAATGCTGTGAGAACATCATCGATGTTGCTCAAGTCAGTGAAAGCAACCATAGTTCAATGTTCTATCAACACAAATAGAGATGATTCAATTTATCACAACCCTTCATTACATTCAACAACAATTCTGTCAACAACCATACCTAAACTTTGAATGCTGCACAATACATTTAACTCTACCTCAAGCCTCACATGCACATCATATGGCTCATATTGTCAGCTATTCAACCATCTTCGCCATATCATGCGCAGAGTCTATGTGAACCCCAATGAAACATGCTCAGCTCACTTACAGGATAAAGTGGCGCATCAACTGAAACAACAGGAGCTAACTGGAAGGAACAGCTAGCTTTGTATGTGCAAGGTCTCGGTGAGAAGTACTGGCTATTACTGGAAGATGCATAGTTAGAGTAGCATCAGTGCTGAAGAATATGGTTTCACACTTATCCCTTCTCTTGACAAGCCTCCTCATCATTGTACATGTTTTTTGGTGGACAAGCTGACTTCAGTGTAGGTACATGGCCTACTTACCAACTCTACTCCGGACCACAAACTGACATTGTTACTTTTTCAGGTATCCAAGAACTGAAATCTGTCCATGGAAAGGATGGATAGCAAAGAAGATGAAGGGATACCTTTACTTGATTTTGTACACACAACCCCCAGATCAGTTCTTGATACATTCTGTAGTTTAGACGATGTTACTGAGTTGCGAGTTGTTAATGAAGGCTTGAATGAAGATCAAGGAGACTGATTGTGTATGAAGGCCAACATCAACATCACTGTATAGGAGAGTCTGGTATCAAGTCTTTATCCAGAGTGGAGGAGCAAATTGGGCATTTGCTTGGCACAAGGCAATATGCAAATATAGAAATCTATCTTTTCCAGGCTCCAAGTAATGGCCCAACCTATTTGCATGTTCTGGGCTCCTGGGAGTATTCAGTGTTCACAAAGATCTTTAACCCACTGCTAGAAAGTTAATTGTTCGATTGCACATTTACAAAAGGCACAGTCGCAATGGGTAAAATGGCTTTGTCCTCTCCCATAATCTGCTGTAAATTGTCTGTGATTCTGCACTCAAGTAAACTATTGAAGACATTAGGCTGAATGATTGATTAGTGATAATCAACGGTCAACAAAGAGAAGCACTGGTGATTGTAATTGATTGCACTAATTGACCAACATTGGAGGACAAAGATTGTCTTGCAAAGACTGGCTCGGATATTTGGAGGAGTAGAAATGTGTGCTCAATGTGGATTTATCAAAATTACACTCAGACATTAGAAAATACCAAAGTACAACACAGGAACAGGCCTTTCAGCCTACAGTTTCCAGCAAACATGATATCAAGATAAACAAAACTCATCTGTCTACTATGAACCATACCCCTCCATTCCTAGCATATTGATGTGCCAATATAAAAATGTCCTAAATGCCACTATAGTTTCTGCCTCCACCGGGCAGTGCATTCCAGACATCCACCATCATCTGTAAAAACAAACTTGCCCAACACATCTCCTTTAAACTTTGCCCCTCTCCCCTTAAAGCTGTGCCCTCTAGTCTTTTACATTTCCACACTGGGAAAAAGGTTCTTCCCGTCTATGCATCTCCTAATTTTTATTTACTTCCGTCAGATCTCCTCTTAACCTCTGACACTGTAGAGAAAACACTTCAAGTGTGTCTAACCTCTCCTTATGGCTATCATCCCCTAAATCCAAGCAGCATTCTGTTGCACCTCTTCTGCACCTGTCCCAAAGGCTCTACTTCCCTCCTGTAATGGGGTGACCAGAACTGTATGCAATTCTTCAAATGTAGCCTAAACAAAGTCCCATAGAGCTGCAGCATGACTCTGACTCCCATACTCAATGCCCCCTCCAATGAATACCATGGGCTTTCTTTATCATTCTGTCTACTTACGTTGCCACTTTCTGGGAGTTATGAACGTGGACACCAGATCTCTCAGCACATCAATGCTGTTAAGGGTCTTGCCATCAGTTGTATATCTTCCTGTTACATTCAACCTCCCAAAGTGCAGCACCTCACACCTGCTCGGAATAGACTGCATCTGCCATTTCTCTGCACATTTCTATAGTGGATCTATTTCCTGCTGTACACTTTCACCACCATCTTCACAGTACGCAACTCCTGCAACATTCTGTTGGCAAAATATGCAGATATAGCAATTTGCAAAATATGCAAACTATGCAGACCTATTTCTACTCGCGTGTTTCTTGAGGTCCTCTGAGGGAGCGCTGTATGTATGTATTTGTGTATGTATTGTTAGATCTATGTACCATTGTATGTAGCACGCTAGTACCTGCACTGATGTAAAGCACTTTGGTCAACGAGAGTTGTTTTTAAATGTGCTATAGAAATAAAATTGACTTGACTTGACTTGACTTGAGGTATGTGGAAACCAACACAAGTAATGAACGACATGTGTATCGTCAGGTGCAAAACCAATATAACTTAATCCTCAACGTATAGCGTATGTGTTGAAAAATTAGTTAAATTGGAATAGTTTTAAAGATGGGAATAAGAGCAAAAGTGACAGACAGTTTATTTGGTACATGTAATTCCATAAGCCACATTACAATACACATAATTGGACACAGTGCTGGAGTAACTCAGCTGGTCAGGCAGCATCCCTGGGGAACATGGATAGGTAACGTATCGGGTTGAGAAACTTCTCCAATCTAACGAAGGGTCTCGACCTGAAATGTCACTTATCCATGTTCTCTGGGGATGCTGCCTGACCCGCTGAGTTACTGTAGCACTTTGTGTTCTTTTATGTATTAACAAACATTGCAGTTCCTTGTTTTTACGATACACATATCTGTATGTACGTCCCAACTTTACTGGGTAGCTAATGGGTGAATACTAGACTTTACAATTTTAATGTTTATCGATATAAATTCCTTGAGTGTGGTACAAGTGCATCAAAGCTTGCAGACATGCATGGGAGTTCAGAGGGAAGAACTTGATTGCATATACAGAAGCATTGGACATTGCTTTAAAAAAAAGCTGCAGTTGTTGAAGTCTGAAATACATCATTAAGTACTGGAAATAATTAGATTGTGTAGAGGCAGTGGACAAACAAAAGTGAGTCAATGATCTATCATCAGAACCAGGAAAAGTTAGAAGTTAAACATGTTCTATGTTGAAGAAGTGGGATAGAACAAATGGATTGTCAGTAATAATGACATCAAGAGAGTCTGTGAGGCAAATATTGGTGCTGCTAACTGGGAAATGCATTTGCCTCTGTCTCTCATGCTCTCCACCTGGTCACAGACATTCATTTTGTTCTCTGTGTAATTTGGAGCATGTTCAATTATCTAACTCTTGCTAGTTCTGTTGAAGGGTCATCAACCTGAAACATTAACCCTGTTTTTCTCTCTCTACTCATGTTATCTTGCCTATTAAGTTTTTCCAGCATTTTCTGTTTATACATTGGATGTTGCTGTCAAAATTACTCCATAATTATGGTGAACATTGATTGCCTTTCTATTAACATAAAGTATTAATTCATGAGAAGTGGTGATAAAATGGGACGATGCTAAAGGGAAGCAGATTGGGCACCACACATATTAATGTGGAACTGACCTCCTACAGCTGCTACCTGATTGAATAGCTTCGAGAAAGCATGTGCTGCCTGGAATAGTAAACATTTGGCAAGGTGCCATCTTTATCTAAATTGCTTATTAACTTTTTGTAACATTTTTTAAAGATAGGCCATTTACTTCAGATCGAAACCAAAAATAACTCAAACTTCTTGAGTAGCAGCTTATATTCATCAAGTTAAATTACGCATGTAGGTCAGAAAAGTTTTGACCACAATTAAACTGCAATTAAACTCTAATGGCCCTAGCTAGATAAATTATGTGAGAACTGTACTGAAATACTGAAATGTTCTAATCTGTAGCCTTGTTGAATCTTGTTGTTGAGATCATTGAAATAATGATCATTGGCTGTTTGCCATAACAATGCCGATGTTTTAGACAAAGTATTGAGATAAACAAAGATAAATATTGACCTAATTTAAAAAAAAATTCTAACGGAGTGGAAGTCATTGCTACAAGCAATCTGAAATCTAAGAAATTTAGTTTAAGAAGGAACTGCAGATGCTGGAAAATCGAAGGTAGACAAAAGTGTTGGAGAAACTCAGCGGGTGCGGCAGCATCTATGGAGCGAAAGAAATAGGCAACGTTTCGGGCCAAAACCTTTCTTGCCTAAAATAACCCTAAGATAACTAAGTCTTTCTAAAATGATTCTTAACTGATAATTTAAGACCAACAGTAAGGACACAACTCGCTACACAAAGCATATATTGCTGTGGAATGTCTATGTTTTAGTTAAGCAGTCTTTAATTGTTACTTCCAAGGTGCAACAAAGGAAAGAAATTTAAATATATACAATCCACTTCTTTGGTGCATACTTCTTCCACCCACTTAGATTGACAAGATTACAGATGATTTTATATATCAATCAACAATAGCCAGGGGTGAGGTGTTGGGAGTAGGAGGGTGACAAATGTTGTGCCGCTATTTAAGAAGGGATGCCTGGGAACTATAGGCCGATAACCCTAACATTTGTGGTAGGCAAGTTACTGAAGTGTATTATGAATGAGAAGATGTGTATGCATTTGGATAGACGGGCTGATTAGGGATAGTTGGCATGGTTGTATACATGGGAAATTGTGTTTTTATGAATCTGACTGAGTTTTTTTTAAAGAAATAACCGAGAAAGTTGATGAGGGCAAAGCTCTCTATGTCTATATGGACGTCAGCAAGGCATTTGATAAGGTTCCACATGGTAGGCTGCTCTGGAAGGTTAGACCACTTGGGATCCAGGGAGAGCTAGCTGACTGGGTAGAGAGCTTCATGGAAGGAAGCAGAGGTTGATAATGGAAGATTGTTTTTCAGAATGGAGGCCTTGTGACTAGGGTGTGGCTAGGGGATCGGTCTTGGACCATTGCTGTTTGTGGTTTATATTAATGATTTGGATGAGAATGTAGAAGACATAATTAGTAAGTTTGTACATGACACCAAAATGGGTGGATAGAAATCAAAAATCACCACAGGATCTTGGTCAGTTGGGCAAGTGGATGAGGAATATTTAATGGAGTTTAATGCAGGTAAGTGCGAGGTGTTGCACTTTGGGAAGTCAAACCAGGGCAGGACCTTCACAGCGAATGGCAGGGCACAGTTGAGCAGAGGGATCCAGGAGTGCAGGTACATAGTTCCTTGAAAGTGGCATCAAAGGTAGATAGGGTGGTCAAGAAGGCTTTTGATCCATTGGCTTCCATCAGTCAGGGTATTGAGTATAGAAGTTGAGCTGTTGTGATAGAGTTGGTGAGGCCACTTTACAGTATTGTGGTCAGTTTTGGTCACCCAGCTATGCGAAGGATGTTGTTAAGCTGGAAAGTTTGCATAGGTCTATGAGATTACCAGGATTTGAGGCCTGAGCTATAGGGAGAGGTTGGACAGGCTAGGATTTTACTCCTTGGAGTGCAGAAGGCTAAGGGGTGATCTTATAGAGGTGTATCAAATCAAAAGGGAAATAGATGGGCTAAATGCACATTCTTTTACCTGAAGAAGAAATATTAAGAATCAGGGGACAGGTTTAAAGGGAAAGATTTAATAGGAACTTGAGGTGCAACCTTTTCACGGAGACGGTACCAGAAGGTAACTGATGCAGGTACTATAACAGCATTTGAAAAATATTTGGACAGCTATAGGTTGAGAGGAACATGGACCAAACGTAGGCAGGTGAGACTAGTGTAGATGGGGCTAGACACAAAATGTTGGAGTAACTCATGGGGACAGGCAGCATCCCTGGAGAGAAGTAATGGGTGAGGTTTCAGTTTGAGACCCATGTCAGCATGTGGATAGTGTTAATGTGCGGGGATCGCATGTGCATTGGGCCAAAGGGCCTGTTTCCGTGCTGCATGACTCAAACATATAAAATAGATCTTAATACGATGTACTGGTGTTAAGGAGCAAAGTTACCCCACAACTCCCGAAAGATCTTGGAGAAAACCCACGCAGGTCACGGGGAGAACATACAAACTCTGTACAGACAAGCACCATTGTCAGGATCTAAACCGGGTCTCTGGTGCTGTAAACCAGTAGCTCTACCGCTGCGCCACTGTGCCGCCCAAATGCCGCATTTGTCCAAAATGGCAAAGAGCTGAGGTATCCATTGGACGACCCTCAATCATTATAGTAAAGATATTTTCAGAAAGCTTGCATTCCAATTGAAATGTTCAGCCCTGTCGGTGCAGCTTTTGCTGTTCAGTGGGCAAGGAACTGAGATCACCAGTACTCTTGAAAGGAACAATCTTTATCTGTCAGTAACTTGCATGTTGGCTGACACTGCATTAGCCTAGATGTAACCAGGCACTTAAGAATTAAGGGTGGCGGTCACCATGACACCCCCTGGCAATGTAGTTCCTATTTTTAAGATTATTGGTCTTTGTGTAATAGATGGCATTGGGTCTTCAGCTGAATCTCTACTAAATTGGGATCAGCACTGTTCAGTCACTGTCAGGTGCAGTGGCGCAGTCTGCAGATGTGACAAATGTTGATAGTGTGCATCTGCTTCCATCTGACATCTTCTGGCACCTTTTTGTTTCTCCCGCATATTGCTCTTTACAAAATCAATTGCCAGGAGAAATTTGAAGTCTATTTTTATTGTATAGTTCTATAGATTTCTGTCGCTTCACATTTGCCATTAAAAAAATGGCATAAAGATATATTGGGAGAAACAGCTCTCTGACATTGCTGCAGGGCCGGATTTACGTACAAGCTTGACAAGCTTAAGCTTAGAGCCTCGAGATCTACGGGGGCCTCGCAGAGCCGGATTCACCACAAGGATTCAGAGGCTGAAGCCTAGGGCCTCGAAATCTAGGCGGCCTCCGGCCAAAGCAGGACACCAGCCGTTCAACTCTCTATCTCTCTCTCTCTGTCTGTCACTCTCCGTCACCGCCCGCCATCCGTATCCGTGTCCGGGCCGCCGGGCTCCGCTCGCTCCTCATCCGCTGGCACGGCAGACCGCATTGCACATGCACACTGCTATGGCCAGCACATCCTCCCCCTGCACATGCGCACAACCACATCCAGCACATCATCGGCCGCCCTGCGCATGCGCACTGCCACGGCAACTAGTCGGCGCTGGGCACTTTCTCCCTCGCTGTCTATAGTGGCACAGCTAGTAGACTTGCTGCCTCACACGCTGTTCGATCCTGTCTTCGGGTACTGTCTGTGTTGAATTTGCACATTCTCCCTACAAGCTTGTGGGTTTCCTCCCACATCCCAAAGACGCATTGGCTTTGTAGGTTAACTTGTCTCTGTAAAATTTCCCCTAATGTGTAGGAAGTGGGTGAGGAAAGTGGGATAACAGAACTTGTGTGAATTGGTAGCCAAAAATGATGGAGAAACTCAGCGGGTGAGACAGCATCTATGGAACGAAGGTAATAGGCGACGTTTCTGGTCGAGACCCTTCTTCAGACAGATGCGAGGGTGGGGGGGATGGGAAGAAGAAAGGAACAGGCGGAGACAGTGGGCTGAGGGAAACATAGAAAATAGGTGCAGGAGGAGGCCATTCGGCCCTTCGAGCCAGCACCGCCATTCATTGTGATCCGCTATCAATAACCCTTGCCTGCCTTCTCCCCATATCCCTCGACTCCACTAGTCACTAGAGCTCTATCCAACTCTCTCTTAAATCCATCCAGTGATTTGGCCTCTACTGCCCTCCGTGGCAGGGAATTCCATAAATTGAGGGGAGGGGAGGAGAAAGCAGGGATTACCTGAAATTGAAGAAGTCAATGTTCATACCACTGGGATGTAAACTGCCCAAGCGAAATATGAGGTGCTGCTCCTCCAATTTACGGTGGGTCTCACTCTGGCCATGGAAGAGGCCCAGGACAGAAAGGTCGGATTCGGAATGGGAGGGGGAGTTGAAGTGCTGAGCCACCGGGAGATCAGGTTGGTTAATGTGAACTGAGTGGAGGTGTTGTGCAAAGTGATCGCCAATCCTGCGTTTGGTCTCACCGAGGTTGATCATTCGCTGAATAATCCAACCACATTTTTGTTTGGAAGTGGAAAGAAATAATAGAAATTGTATTCATTGCAACGTGTAAAAAGAGTTGAGATACAATATTATAATTTTGTTGCATGTCATTGTGGTATATATCGTGTCTTGATTGGTGAATAAGTTTAGTTTGTCTTCTTCTTGCGTATGGCATGCACAGCCTAAAGTTGTTGGACAACTTGTTCTATATGATCTTATTTGATTGTGCATGCCGGGTTGATTGCATTCTTCAAAACAGAGCGGACCACGTGAAGGTTGCAATCTTCCACCCCGTTTAGTTTGTGACTTCGTTTGAAGCAGAAATAATATGTGAATGCTTCATTGAGCATAATTCTGACTGGTAACTACGCACTTCGTCCGAGCACATTATCGCACGCGTCATGCAAGCCGTGTTAAATTACCATCTAAACTGTCATTTGGCAACTTAAAAAGCTGCCAAGGTTGCCCGGCTGACAACAGAGAAAAAAAATTAAGTGAGAGCCCTGCAAGGTGTATAATATTTTTAAAAATGTCATAGGCCTTTTTTACATATGCTGTCATAACGCACTGTAGTCTATTATTTGAATCTGTTTACATAAGTTTTAAAGGTCTCAGTTAGAGACATGTGAAAACTCTTCATGGGCCTTCGATGTGGCAAGCGGTGTAAGGCCATGGGGCCTCAGTGCCCTGCTAACTGAGGCACAGCCCACTCTGTCACCCTAATTCCTCTCCACTACTAATTTTATCCTTTGCTTCTCTAACAGTAAAGCCCGGAATGTGAGATTAATGAATGGTCAATGCAGGCAGAAGTGAGCGCCACAGTGGCGCAGCGGTAAAGTTGCTGCCTTACCCGGGTACGAGGTGCTGTCTGTGTGATGTTTGCACATTCGCCCAATGAGCATGTGGGTTTTCTCAGGGTGCTCTGGTTTCCTCCCACATCCCAAAGACGTACAGTTTTGTAGCTTAATTGGCTTCTGCAAATAATCCCCACTGTGTAGCTTGCAACTAACGAACAGATGATCGTTGGTCGGCACAGACTTGGTTGTACCGATGGGCCTGTTTCCATGCTGTTTCTCTCAACTAAAAACGAAACTAAGTCAGATGTGGGTCCAGGACAAGTCAACCCAAAGATTGTTTTTGCAGATGTTATCCAAACTTCATCCACAGCCATAAAGCCAGCAGTTATATGTAATTACCTGTCCAGAGATTTATCATTGGCAATTTATCATATCTAACTTTCTTGCATTGCAATAATGGTTATACATAACAAATACGTTGGGATGAACTGAGGTCACGGTGCAGCACACACGTCATTGTTAAATTACCATGAGCAAAGAAAGTAAACCTACTCAATTGCGAATAAAGAATGAATGCATCAAACAAAAATCTATGGACCTATTATTAAGGTAAAATGATGATAACATTTTAGCATTTTATAATGTTACTACTTTCTGTGGTCAAAATTGGAATGCTCATGGATGGATCATTAAATCATGACAGTGGATCAATGGATTTTTTCATTTGAGCTTGCTATAGCAATTTACCTGTGTCTCTTATGCTCACAAAGTTTCCACTTTTCATTGTTATGACTGTTACCATGTAACTAAATTACACGCATTAGGAGAATAGCCCAGATTCATTTGCAAAGTCCTACAAAACTGCACATGACTTTCTGACTTTTATACCCTATGCCCTGACCATTGAGGGCAAGCATACCAGAAGCCTTTTACGACAATATGCCTATCTACTTGAATTGCCACTTTCATAGAACTTTGGACTTGGACTCGGAACATCAATGCGTTAAGGATCTGGTGTACTTTCCCGTTATGTTCGACCTACCAAAGTGCAACACCGCACACTTGTTTGGAATAAGTTCCATCTGCCATTTCTCCACCCAATTCTAGCTGACCTATATCACGATGTATAATTTGATAGCCTTCCTCACAGTTTGCAAATGTTGCTGTCATTTGCAGTGTTATTTGAATTATTTAATTAGATTAGGGATTTATTGTTAACTTTACAAGTGGAAGGGAGTGTGTTATACATCTTACTGTGGGATATTGCAGGAATAAATCATTGTCCTTATATTTGTTTAGTTAACTGCAATTGAAATAAAGCAAGCTGTTCCAAGTTGCACCAACAATGCAGACAGAGCTGTAAATTTCCGGAATTATAAGTTGTACATCAACATAAATGCTCATGCCAGTTATAGTTTTGTGTTTTCTTACCTTAAGAACTTTGCTTTCATAAAGAATAGTTGGCTGTTTTGGCCATTGTCTATAACCATATTGCACAAATCTTTTGAAGGCTCAGTTTTGCTTCATACTGCATATTTTCACCTTTTTTTATTTAACTCTCTCTAAAATTCAAGATTTGTTTTGTTCTGTTCTGCTGTGGGAATGTTGATATTTTCAGTAATATTTTCAGCATCCTATGCATCGACAAAGAGAGATACAGCTTGGAAGCAGACCCTCCTGCCCACTCTCTCACCATTTACACTAATTCAGCATTAATTCAATTTCTTAAATCATCCCCACATTCTCATCAACTCTCCCTTATGCTACCACTCATCTACAGTGGTTAATTAGCCTACCAGTCCACATATTCTTGGGACATGGAAGGAATCCAGAGCGCCCAAGGGAAAAGCTATGTATTCACACTCCACACAATCAACACCTAAGGTCAGGATTGAACCCATGATTGGCAGTATGAGGTAGTGCCTCTCCCAGTTATGTCACTGGGAATTGATCAAAATTTAAGAGGCATTATCCAAGCAAGCAGGAGGAGTATATAAGTGGCTGCTTGATTTACAGTGTTATTGCGATCTATGCCTGTATACAAATTCACTAAATTACTAATAGCTTCAGATTGCAAAAGGCTGGTGCTAAGTAATCCTTGTGGGCTTTGGGACTATTACTACAGGTACATTGGAGATAGTGTGGGTTCACAGAATATTCAGTGTCTGTAAATAACTGGAATAGTTTTGAAGCAGAACCACAGGGTGACAAGTGGTTAATTTATATAATAGATTGGTTAGTTGTAGGTAGGCTACAGGAGAGACTGAGGGGGAGCTTTTCCCAGAGGCATGGAAGATTATTTTGAACACATCATACTTAATTGATATATGATTTGGTTTATATTTAATTTTTAACTAATAAAAGTAATATAGTGGAGTGGGATTCCCCAACCATTCTAAGAAAAGATTTAACGTGCATTTGTATGCAGAGAATGCTGTAAGGTTTAAAAACCTGCGTCAGATGGTAGGTTGCATCAAATTCAGAATGTGCATGGGCGGAAGCAAACTCTCAATGCGTCAAACACTGTTTGTCCTAGATTTCCCACGCAGCCATGTAATAAAGCTGAGTCAGAGGTGGGCAAAAAATCTTTATCAAGTTGCTACTGTACGTTCCTCTGCCACTAATAGGCTTCACAATGCTCCTTCTAGCTGGCAAATTGAGGAAAATGACGTGCAGTAAAATAAGAAGTCACATTGTAAACTTCAGTAATGAGATTTGAAAATAATTCCGGGTTTGGCTGACAGAAATTGAGATGTTCTTGTTCACAGCCCACTGATATAGCTGCACTGACGTGTAGTGGAGGAGAACGTTTAAAAGGGCGCAAGCCTTGTGTCTCGCAACACCGAGTTCCCAATATCCGTGGAGCTCACTTGGGGAGATATGGCAATTCAATCAAGTCACATCCTTGGAGACAGGAGAGAAAATCAGAGGATCAGTTGACCCATGCTGCTCTCATCTATTTCTCAGCAGGCGCTCTGACGTTACTTTACATTGCAGTTGGAATTAATAATTAACCCGCCTGCCCCTCTTACATGAAGTGATCAGGAAAGTCAGATCTCAAACATATGAGGAAACAGTAGAATACTATATATTGATTAATTTGAATCATGGAAAAAGACAGAGAAAAATAATGAATTTCCTACTGACACGTTGTTCAACGTTGATATAGGTATGTTGCTGCAGAATACTTTACTGCAAAGCTAATTCCACGTGTTATAGCAATGTTACAAAATTTTGAGATTTTAAAAATCAAGTCTGCAATTTATCCCATCAGATAAAGCATAAAAAGAAGTTTAATTTGACACCTAATTTACTTTCATATCTTCAGTATTAAGAAAGTTATGGCCATTTTCATACTCAGAAATTAGCATCTTGCTTCCCATTGCCTTTCAATTGACTTAACTCAAAAGCTGTGATCTGGAAAAGTTAAAAGCCCATAACATTCTTAAAAATTAAGAGAACTCAATGAAATTTTCAATTATTATAGATTGAAGCATTCTGAAACAAATATTAAACAATCTTACTTGGATTACCTGAAATTAAAGCATATAATTAGTTAGTTATCTAATTGTAGCTAATTACACAATTCAATGAGTAGATCTAAACATCTATCAATTTCTTAAGAAAAGATAAACTTTTTAAAAATTGCCTGTGTCCAAATAACATTCACACAATAATCCACAATATAACATAATTTTTAAATCTCATTTTCATGAATTTCTGGGCCAAATAGAAGGAATTTAGTGTTTGATTCCTGTAAATTAATGGCCATTTAAATCAACTAGCGAGTGGGTTTTAGTGGAATGCGGTGGATTGGAACGTTGCGGTTAGCGGTGAAGTCGGGGGGAAAAATACTGGGGGTTCATACATTTTTTGGGGACCCCATTTCGCAACATGAAAATATTATTAATGCCTCCCGAAAAACCAACTTTTCATATAAAAATAAAGTATTTACCTTTTTTTCTCCCCTACGCAAAATGCTTCCGGTTGTCTGTGCTCACGGCTTTTGAAGGTGATTTTTAAATTACTCTAGTTAATAAATAATCTAGAGTAATTTAAAAATACCACCATTCATTAAATGTCGGAGCGATTTTTCTTCAGCAACCAAATCGCCCGACATTCATCGATTATCCAGGCCTGTGGAAAAACGGCACTTTAAGCCCGCCCCCCTCTGCAAGGCGCGAAAGTCGCGCACACGGGGAGCGGCAGAAGTGCAGCGCCGCTAAAGGTAAGTTTTGTAACATACCTACATGTTATACCAGATATTGAAAAGTATTTACGTCCTTTACAGGTTTGGTTGACAAGTAAATAAAACACATGTTTAAGATATATAACTTCAATGTGTATGTGTTCAATCCTCTAAAAGTTTATAATCTCGTGTGCACTTAATGCACATTTGAGTTCAAGGATACAATGTTGGAACCTCTTATTATTCAAGATTCAGATTTCCAGAGGATATGAAAGATGTTTTTGGAAAACCATTAGATCCAAGGTTACATAATGAGTATTCCATCTGGAGCTAATCTATACATTTGAATTTAAACGGTTGGTTTGTTTTTGGAAAAGGTTACCTTTTATATTTCATTTCAACTATGAGTAGAACATTATAGATCTTCCAATTCAGTAATGTTATCTCTAAAACTAGGTGGTAACACCAAAACCATTTAATTGTTCGGAAAAATATTCATTTACATTTGCCCAAATCAGAAACAGAAAAAATAGCAATATATTAAAATATGCCACTAGTATTATGTTTGTAAATAAACATGTTTTGGACACACATAAATGAACACAGTCTGAAGAAGATTATTCGCATATCACTGTACATTAATTGGTACATGTGACAATAAAAGACCTCTGAAATCTTTGACCTTTGAAACCTTTTTAGAATTAATTTGCAATAGCCCGAAGAAAGATTTGATCAAACATATATGCCATCGGCTGTATTATGCATCATATTATCTATTCTTGGTGTACAAAACATTTCATTGTTTCCACATTAATTTAACATAAACCAAAGCAAGTTCCTGTTGAGCTTCTTTTTAGCTATCAGCATGAGAGAAGATTGCAGTGGGAAATGTTGGTCTAAGCAGTCCACTGGAGGCCAGCTCAGCTCTGCCTCTCACAGCAGTGATTCATTACAGTGATCTTGATCCTGGACTGTACTTCTGCTCAGTCTGCCTGCTGTTGTGCTCGGAGCTGGACACGAACCCCTGCCTGCTGCTGATGTTCCTGCAGCAATGAGCTTCCTCATTTTGCTCAGTGTGGAGAGTGCCCTGAGGCAGTACGCAGAGGCTGCGTGCAAAGGCTGGGTAAATGATATGGTTTCTCAGGACTGAGATATGGGACTCAGTGGCGAGTCCATGACAGAACGACAAACATGCAGCAACTGCTCCCTGCATTGGCAGTCTGGCTGGATTCTCCAATCACCCCAGTCACCTCTTGTTGGGTGTGATAGTAGATGCTGCCTTCCCCCCTCTCTGGGTTTGATTGCACACCTCTCCCAACCCAGAGATTTATCTATGATAATAAACTCACTGGTGGTTGCTGCTGACTTGTTGCCACAGAGAAACCTCCAGGCAGTGCAGGACAGTGCGGCCAAAACCGAGGGGGTGAGAGGGTTGCGGGGTGAGAACCACTGCTATCACATCCAACAGATTGTTGGAGCCAGGTGGTCTTTCAGACACCGCCAGTTCCTAGCAATGGCTCAGACTAACTGTGCCGGCCAAGGTGCAGTCTTGAGCCTCACATCTCAGTGCCAAACAGTTGCAGTCATTGCAAGCCTCCTTCGGTAGATTTTGCATCGTGGTTTAGTTGTTTAGTTGTCCACTCCACACCCAGTCAGGTGGATATATAATCACTTTAACTGTTTTCTTTTGCTGTGGGAGGGTCAGCGGAGAGCTGAGCCCTCACAGGAGTTCCCAGCATAGCAGGAGGGAAGGGCAGAGGGTCTCTCCAGGTTTCCACTGCCACAAAACTGGCAAGAAGATATCTCTCCATGTAAAATAATCCCTATTTGGACCGAAAAGATTGTGCTCTTTTTTTCCTGGAAACTCATCTGGATTAATGTGAGATACGAACATGTCTTAATTGAGCAGATGTACATCAATTTTGAATGACCAGTTATGTTACGGTCAGGATCATATGCTACTTCACCTTAACAGGTGGTTGACGATCAAAGTCAGTTGTATTCTCAGTCGGCAACACGTTTCCAAATCAATGTCAGCTAATAACAAAATGATGGTCTGCAGGATGTGGAATAGTATTTTGAATTTTTTGTGTGCTTTGTAAATGTTTTATTGTTTTTTGCACATTCCAATCAGTGTCTAATCACTCTTGATTTCAGCCACTAATTCTAACCTTACACCATCCCTCTCTCTCTCTTTAAGATCATGTTGTAATCGCATGACCAGCTTCTACTCACCTTTCTCAATAACACTGCCCTTCGGTACAATCAACTTTTCTTTACTCATAATTCATCGAATTGTCTGTGAAATAATCATGCGTTGGAAGAGAAGTTTAAAAAATTTAACATTTGGTTACATTTTGCATTTATCATCAATCCATCTGCACCTTCTTTCATTGGTGACATACCAAAAGATATATGTTCGAGGGTACAATATGACAATACATCACTCACCTACGGGAAATACAGAAAAAAAGAAAGAAATTTCTTTCACCAATAACAGAACATTAAACTGTAGTCAAAAGCTTTCCATTGTTCCACGGTACAAATGGTAATAAACGAAATTCATGAACTCATTATTTATCAGATAATTACCTACTCTGAACCCAATGGTTTCTTTCTGTTAAATCATTGGATAGGAAAGAATAATCGGCAGCTGGTCCTGTTTTTGTTGCTCAACAAACACCTGTGTTGAGGTTGAAAGTCGTGTCCCAGTGTGCATTTCTAAAGTGTAATCTTTATCTAAAGTGAAGATAAATTAGTGGGAATTTAAATTCCTTTACCATGTTGGGAATTTGGGAAATATATGTTTTTAAATCAAAAAAGTAGACCTCTTTCCTTTAACGGCTAATTCAATCCAGCTGTTTTCTTGAGTGACCGTCCAGGAGAAATGCACAGCTGTGTACTGACGCTGAGAACACAATACCAATTCTGTTGCTGACTTGTTAGGTAAGGGCCTATGTGGACCGCATGCTCATTAAAATGGAGTGTACAATCAGAGGAAATTACCTTTGTAGAGCCTTGAGGATCAGGAATCATAACACTACTCTAAGGACAGTAAACTGACTTGACCCTCTAGCTTCACAGTTGGAAATTAAAAAACACTCCTTTTGACCAATGATCAATGAGGAAGAAGCAAGAAAGAGACCAAAGGGTAACAAAATAGGCTAATTCTTTTGTTGCTGCTTCTATTCTCAACTGGCAAGTAGCAGCAACATGACCAGCAACATAAGCCATGACCCTTGCTCTGCAATGAGCTGTATGTGGCTTTATTTTGTAGGAAGGAATCTCCTATAAATACTAATAAATATTAAATGACAACTTCTTATTTGCAGAGCTGCACTATATTGTGAGGAGCTGCATTAGCCAAGACCAACTTCTTAAAATAACCTCTCAGTCTTTGCTCCACTTCCACCAAGACACCACACTTTAACTCATTACCCCATTGAACACCATATTAACCACCTACAGTATCTCCCATGAATCCCAATCCTCAAATACCTTTCCATTCCTTAATATCACCACTTCTGAAACCTTTTCCTAATCCACAACCATTACATGTCAGAAAAAATGCCGAGCAGATCAGCAGCAGATCAGCCTGCACACTGCATCGTCTGGTTATGTCCTCAGACTGGAGAGGGCATGGCAAATGAGGGAGTCTGCTGTGACTGTCAACCCAATCTATGCAGATAAAATCTGTAGGAAAGAACTGCAGCTGCTGGTTTAAATCGAAGGTAGACACAAAATGCTGGAGTAACTCAGCGGGACAGGCAGCATCTCTGGAGAGAAGGAATGGGTGATATTTCGGGTCAAGACCCTTCTTCAGACAGGTCTGAAGAAGCATCTAGATCTGAAACGTCTACCTCCAATCTATGCGTAGACTTGTATCAACATTTTTTTGCCCTAAAGAATTCAAAAACAAGAATTAGTTGTTGCTTTTGCACATGCCTAAGTCTGATGTTGGCTGTTAAATAATGGTGGTGGATCACTATGTAATCGGCCATAAACTGGATTAAACTGAATTCGCATTGCAGAAAATTGTTGCAATGTAGTAGGGTTCGCCTTTAATATGTAAAAATGGAAAGATTGGCAAAAGTTAATATGAGATCCCTTAAAGACTGAGACAGGAAACATCACATTGGGGAATAAGGAAATGCCAGAGAAATTACACAAAATATTTTGTGTTTGTAAAACATCCCAGAAGTTGTGGAGGACTAGGGGTCTCACGAATTTGAGTAGCTCAAACAAGTAAACAGCCAGTATTGGGGAAATTAATGGGCTGAAATCTGATAAATCCCTTCAAACATGGTGAACCGCTTCCCAACAGTTTTTAACAGGTGGCTGTAGAGATGTGATGCACTGGTTGCCATTTAAAGATGGGACAGAGAAAGCAGAAAAATATGATCCTGTTAGTTTGACAGCAATTGTAGGGGAAAAAAAGAAAAGTGTTACTAATGGTGCAATAGCTGGATACAAAGAAAATAATAAGATTGGGGCGAGACATCATTTATGAAAAGGAAATGATGTTGAATAAATCCATTGGATTGTTGGTGATATAGCTGGCAAAGTAGATGAAATGAATCAACTGTGTTTTATTTGGATCTTGGTGCCATATAAAGATAATAAATAAAAAGATATTAAACAATGTCAGAACTCACAACATTGGGGTGAATATACTGGCTTTGATTAAGAAATGGTTAGTGGACAGAAAACTGAGGGTTAGCATAAACGGTTGTTTTTAGTTTGGGAGGCTGTGAGCAGTAGTGTGGCACAGGAATTTGTGTGGGGGCACAATGTGTATCAATCATTTGGATGTGGAGGGTCAAGTTTAATATATCCTGCTTCACTACGTTACGAGGTGACTCAAGAGTTCCGAGTTTCTAATTATCATATGGACTAACAATGGAACAAATAAATGATTTCTTGCTGCAGCTTAATAGACCTATAAATGTAATAACACACAGATAATAATAATAAAAATACAATAAACTAATACAACGAGGTAACCATAGTAGTGCAAAACAAAACAAACTCCTTGGTGCCATCAAGGACACGGCTGTGCTGTGGAACTTTCAAAAGCCTGATGTTTGCTGGGAAGATTCTTCTTTAACATGGTTGTCAAAGTTTTCAAACACCTGTGCCTTCATCACGATGGTAGGAGTAAAATGAGAGCTTAGCCTGAGTGTGGTGGATCTTTGATACTGGCTGCATTTGTAAGGCAATGCCTCATAGATCCCTGATGGTGGAGAGGTGTTGGACTGGACAGTGTTTACCACTCTCTGCAGTCTCCCACATTCCTGAGCATTCAAATTACCAAACCAGGCTGTAGTGCAACCAATCAGTATGCTCTCCTTCATACACACCTATAGAAGCTTTATAGAGTATTCATCAACATTCCAATCTCATCAGTCGTCTAAAAGCCCCGTTTCACTTGGTCGACCTCCACCACGACCGCTGGTAACCTTAAGCAACTTTTTAAAAAAAACAAGGTCGCGGTGACCTACGACCTTCCACGACTATGTGCACGACTTCCTATGACTATGTTGAAGACCCCCCTCGACTATGAAGAAGACCTCCTTCGACCTCCTTCAACTATGTTGAAGACTGGCTTCGACCATGTACATTTTACTCGAGGATGGTCTCCAGCTAATTGGTTCGTGAATGAGCACGACCCCCTTCCACCTCAGAGGACCACACCAAAGACCAACAACGACCAATGACGAGTGTCTACAGCTCAAATGATCACCTGATAAAATGATGTCATGTCTGCATTTCTTTCTCACTAAAAAATACCTCCCAGGTTTTTAAAAAATCATCTTGGACCATGCAAGCAAGGAAGGAACTAGTTTGGAGGATGTTAGTAAAAATACAACTACTGCTGTTTGCAGTAACCCTTTTGCTTCAGCAGCTTTTTAAGAAAAGCAGAAGGGGAAGAGCAAGGGTGAAGAGGAAGCACAAGAAGAGGTCTCAATGGGTGAATGGAGATGATGTGATGGACTGTCCCAGTACACCAGATGACTGGAAGAGAGTGGTGCTGGGCTTTGACAAAAGATGGAGCTTTAAGCACACATGTGGGGCAGTGGATGGCAAGCATGCCATTCTTGTCCCTGTCCCTGTACTCCTCATTTTCCTTTTTGTACAAGATTGCATTCTGCTGGAACCATTCCTCCTGCTGCCTGGTGAAGGTGGAGGGCATAACCTTCCTCCAGCCCTCCTTCATCACCAATGGGGCATCTGCCTCTGATGCTGTGTCAGACACAGGAGAAAGGGCTGCTTTGCTGCCTTCAAATGAGGCAGTGAAGGATGGGGTGGTGGTGGGGACATATACTACCACGCTGGTCTCCTCCTCCAGGGGTCTCTCATGCAGGGCTACCTCCTCCTGAACTATCCTGTGGCATCACCTCCTGCCACTCCTGCTCCTGGGTGGGCAACACATGCATGGCAGGTTTTTTTAGGGTTATGCCCTCCCCCTGCGCTGCTGCCTTTTTGGTGCCATCTCTAAAACACAAGTCTCCTCTCCAAAAAGCTCTCAAGTTATGAATGAACATGCCCTGGAGTGACAGAGGTGACTTTCTGCTGTTTAAATTACCTTTTTTTCCTACTGACCTTTTTTTCACGCCGGAGCTATTACCTTCGACTACCTTCGACCGGCTTTGACTAGACCTACGACTACAAAAATATTGATTTTTCCTACGGCGACCTATTTTTAGTCGCGGTCAATTTTTAGCATTTTGAAAAATACCCCGCGACCCAGCTGAAGCCTCGATTACGCGGAGACCACTCTCGACCATGAAGGAGAGTGACAAAGACCTCCTACGACCTCATGGCAACCTTGCCGCGACTGGGTCGCGGGCAGACTCGCCAGAGGTCACAGTGGAGGTCGCCCAAATGAGACAGGGGCTTAAGGAAGCAGAGGTATTGATGAGATTTCTCTGTGATTGCAGATATTAGATGGAATATATTGGTAGAGAAAGAGTTCTTAGTTGGTGGTATATTGAATTGTAATGATGTTCAAAGGAACCATGGACATCTTATTTGATGAATCATTGAAAGTTATTCCTTTAGCAATAAATGTGTAACTGTATATTGGCCTTTTTGCAATGAGATACAAGTCCAATGTTTTACATTTATATAGGGCCCTGGTGAAAGAGCATCCAAAATATCATGTACATGTCAGCTCTGGTTACCTAAGGATATACTTACATTAGAGGTGGTACAACAAAGATTTACCAGGGTAAATCTTGATATGGTAGGGCTGTTAATTGAGGAGAGTTTAGTAATCTAGAGAATTGTAGTTTCTTAGTTTAGAAAAATGATAGGCAATCTCATTGAAATCTGCATAATTCTTATAGAGGTTGGCAGGACAGATGTTGGTGGTTCCCATGGATTTGGTATTTTGAACCAGGGGGTCAGAATATCAATATAAAGAGTCAGCATTTAAAAAAAAGATGAAAGGAAATGTATTTACCAGATGGCCCGTGAATCTTTGCCATTCACTACTGTCAGCTGCTGATCCATGGCAGGTCATTATTTTTATAAATGTTAAGGGAATCAAGGAATAAAGGTTTAGTGCAGTTAAAGATAAGACATCATCTTATTGGGTGGTGCAGCAGCATAGGTGGCCAACTGACTTCTTCATATTTTCATCTCTTTTATGCCTGTACATTTGTGGCAAAAATTATATTGGCCACTGATTAGCCTGACTGGCATATACTGCAGGTCTTGATGCACGTTAGAATGGGCTGCTTTCTTTATTGGAGAGTTGAACATGGCATTCAAAATTCTGCAAATGATATGCTAACATCCTCACTTCTGACTGCTCAATGGAAGGTCAATGTTGAAGCAGCTGAATGTGGACTGCAGTCCATATGCTGTGATACCTATGGCTGCAATGATTAACATCCACAGCCAATATCCTATGTGCATGGAATAACTCCACGTATTGTAAATTATTTCCCTCGGTCCCCATATGGTCTCTTTGATGCCACACTTAATCAAATGCTACTTGATGTTAAGGACAATCACTCTCATCTTAGATTTGGAATTAAGCATTTACATTGTTAATACAGTGAAATATTATTTTTTACAATATGCAGATTCGTAGATACCAATGTTCAAAGTAAAAATGAACAAAAATGCAATCTGCTTTATACATTGGGTGTTTCCAGTAAATTTGTGAAGCAATTCTGTCCGTTGGTGTCTGTACCTGATGAATAAATTGACTATCTTCCGTGTCACTAAAAGAGCTAATTAGTTTTGGAAGGAATATGTTTGAAAATTCCTCTCCATCACTTGGCCTTGGTAACCACTACTCATTGGTCCTTAGCAACCACATGGATGTTTCCATGGTAACGACAGTGCATTGAGCCCTACAAAACACATAACTGTTTCCAAGGAAACCGCTGTCTTATGGTCTTTGATATTTCGGCATTTTAAAAGCCGTGTAAGTTTGGTATATCGGAAGCCATTGCTCCTGTCACTCGAGGCTGGCTCAGTAGGTAGCTTTGAATAAAGGAGTATGAGTTTAAAATGAGTTCAAATTGAGAGTTTAAGGTAATATTATTGTGTCTGCCATTGTTCTTCAGATTTCCTAGTGAGGGGTTTGAGATAGTCAAACGTTGGCTTGGATAATATTTCTCCCATGTGCTACAGTATATCCTGTGAAGCGATTATCAATTCTTTTTTGTCATTGGGGTCTTTCTTCATTGCCAAGCAACTGTCATGTCCTCTTGTACAACAGTTACACTTAAAGGTGATTTATTATATACTTTTGGCGAGAAGACAAGACTATATCCATGACATATACAGCATTAGTGGCATGATTCATTCCATCTTTTAAAGAAAATCTTTGAACTAAAATCTTATTATCTCTTGAACAATGTGATTGTGCAGTGAATCTAAATATTTCAAATTGTGAATGGAAACATAGAAGGAGCGGCCTAAGACCCCAATATCCTGAGTGAAAACACTCACCGTGCTAGTCAGAAAGCAATGTGCAAGGTCCAATGTTAAGTCTTGAGCATAAAATTTAGGCTAATGGTCTGGTGTTTCAAAGATGCTGTGTTTTGGCTGAATTATTAAATGAGACCTCATTTACTCTCTCAGCGAAGATTCCATAATAGCGTTTCAAGGGAAGAGGAGAGTTCTTCCCAGTGCCTTAGCCAATTTTTATCCCTTAACCAACATGACAAAGGCAGATTATCTGTTCATCATCACCCTACAGCTTTGTTCCCGATGTGGCCTCCTGTACATCAGTCAATTCAACCATAGACTCGGCCACCATTTCATGAACACGCGCTTGTTCGCTCCAATCTCACACCCTCTGTTTTTACCCCTGACCTTTGTTCCAGCCATCAGTCTATCAAATCCCCCCTCACATGTGTCCATCTGTTACCTGCCATGTTTTCTCCTGCCCCTCTCCCCCTTCTAGCCTTCTGCTTCCCCATCTGAAGAAGGGTCTCAACCTGAAACATCCCCCATCCATGTTATCCAGAGATGCTGCCTGATCTGCTGAATTACCCCAGCACTTTGTGACCTTTACAGCATACATCAGTCTCTTTTATAAAGTTGAAGCAGTGGATATTTATGAAGTTCCTGCATACAAGATTTAACTGTTAAGATATTCAAGATTTTTGCACAATGGCATTAATGAACTGTATTTCAATAGGACTTGATATGTTGTTGACCTGAAAGGCATCTGTTATTTTCAGATAATTGGGATACTTGTCAAAAGAGAAATGAACACTTCTCTCCCAGAGTTTTCTGCAGCCTAAATTGTTTGTCCATAAAGTGCAACCCACTTTATGGACAAACAATTGCAACCCACTTTAAAAAAATCCTTTATCAGAACTTCAATGCAAATCAAGCAGCTTCCATTGATATAAACAGAGACAAATATTGGTGGATATCACTCAATGTGATATAATACACAATTCATTGACATATTTTACCATTGGAGGGATAATGCAAATACTATTAAAAATTGAAAACAATTACTGAAGCAAGGTGACGTGGAGAAATGAATAGAAACAGAAAACTAAAAACCTAATAAAAAATTAATCATTTTTCCCTTTAAATTCCCCAGGAGCAGAAGCCAGACAGATACTCTGAGCATATGTGTGATTATTGGAGACAAGATGATGTACACTGTAATATTTGTCCAAATGTCCAATTTGTATTAGTAAATTATTAGCTTTCAGCTTCAGTATGGAGACATAGCTCACTTTGACCCTTTTCTCAGGAGCCAGCTGTCTTGATATCTTGGTGGCAATGGGATTTTTGAACACTTCATGAAAGTGAATGCATACAATCTGAATTATGCTATCTTTCTGCGACACAAAATGTGATAACAATGAGCCCCATTTGTTGGATCATTGATTTAAAATGATCTGGAAAATGAGGAGAAGAATTTTCACCATTGCCAATTACCAACCACAAACTGGTGAATTAAGGGAAAACCATTATATTGCTGGATTTTTTATTTACAGATTCTATGATATGGATTTGATGATACAAACCAAACCACTATATAAGTGGAGGCACAAAGAACTGCAGATGCCGGAATCTTGAATAAAACACAGAGCGCTGGAATAATTTAGCAGGTCAGGCAGTATCTGTGGAGAACATGGATAGTTTTGGGCCATGATGCTTCCTCAGAATCAGTCTTAAGAAGTGTCCTGACCCGAAACATCGCCTATCCTTGTCTTCCACATATGCTGCATGACCCACTGAGTTAATACTCCAGTACTTTGCGTTTTTTTTCCACCAAAGAAGTGGCAGTGGCAAACAAAATAGCAATATTTTGAGACACTTTTTAGTTTCAGGGACCTGGCCAAGGAACATAATTACAATTGGGATCCTGGGGCATTAATTTACATGTGAAAGGGGCCTCGCATTTGAATCAGGAATGTTTGCTTACTGAGCTGCAAGCTTCTAAATTTTTAAATGTTGGCAGACGATTGATCAAAGATAATGGGGGCACCAAGGAACACTATCTTAATGTTCTTTTGCTAGGGGAAATAGCTAAAATCAATACCTTCCTATGGAAATCAAAAATCAGGATCATAAGACAAGTGTGTTTGCTTTTAAAAATATCACCATATGCAATGTAAAATGCTTCTAGGTTCATTGACTTTTCTGGTAAAGTCTTCCAAGCTAAGCTAACATGGCCATTACACCACAAAATACATAATTGGTGATGGGGGTGGGGGATGAATGGATAGCTGTGTTAAGATTTTGGTTTGGACATTGCAGGCATATCAATAGGGATTTTCATCTTATCTGAAACTGTCACACTCTGAACAGCAGGTAAGTATGCTAAGCTGCTGTTAAGAATTCAAGCAGTGGCTGAATTTGCAGGGTAAAATTCATTCTAGAAATAGAAGGAGAACAGGCTGTGGAAATAAACTGCATTTCGTTGCCTAGGAAATGCTTTCCACATAATCGCTGCAAATTTAATCTGTGTGAGCACCATAAAGACCAACCATGGCAACGTTATTCAGATCTCTATTCCTGGTCCCTCATTAAACTGGATTCACACTTGGTTCAATTTTGGACAGGCACTGAGTATTCACCATAATCTACTGAAACATATAATTTGTACTCTTAAAATCATATAAAATAACAAGGCACTTGTAAATAGTCTAATTTCGAAAGATGCAATTGAAAAGGGCAGCCAAAAAATAATTTGCCCTTTCTGTGTTGAGCTTGTATAACAATTACTATAGAAAAAAAATATTCTCCACTGAACCAAACTGCTTGTCTACTTATTTGAAAAAATATGAAAGGCAGTGGTCCAATTCACTGCAGAATTGCCAAGTGTGATCGTAAATAATGGACTTGATGCTTTTCAAAATTATCACTTTATTATCTTTTTACATAAAGAACTCCATCACGCTTTTTGATGTCTCTCTGTCATTGTCATTCAATCAGTTGTACATCATATATGATAGACCGTGCCCAGACTCTTGGTTGGTCTATTTGTTCATTAGTTTTATCTGTTATTCTTTTAAATTACTGATTATAAGCCAGCTCTTAACGTATCAACTTTATTTACATATTTGATTTACTTCTGTGCAACAAACTTAACTTTGTCCTCTATTAATAAATAATAAAACAATAAGAGTGTTCTGAGCTGTTGTGTCCCATCTACAGAAAACATATAATTTCTGGTCCCAGGAAGATTGTAAAGGAAACTAGACTGAGTGGGACCCGTTGGGTCCCATGTTCACACAGGAGGGTTGGTCCCCCAACGCAATATTCCACTTCTCCATCAATTCCAATATTGGTAGCCAGTGGGGCGGGGGGGGGGGGGGGGGGGGGGTTGGAGCACTAGTATGGGTATTGTGGGTCAAAGGGACTGGTTTCCAGAGGGCTAGTATGGACATTGTGGGACGGATGGATTCTTGGCTTGGCAGCTCAGTCATTCAGGTCTGGTGGGCTGGCAGCTCAGTCACTCAGGCCTGGTGGGCTGGCAGCTCAGTCACTCAGGCTTGGTGGGCTGGCAGCATGGTCACTCAGGCCTGGTGGGCTGGCAGCTCAGTCACTCAGGCTTGGTGGGCTGGCAGCATGGTCACTCAGGCCTGGTGGGCTGGCAGCTCTGAAACTACCAGAAATTCTGCCCAAAACAGATGAGAGACTCTGTAAGAGACAAGGGGGAGAGGGTGGAGAATCAATTTTAGACATTTTTCATAATTTTCTGCAGATCACAGCAATGAAGGTGGAAAGTCGATCCTGGCCTGGGTCTCACAGGGAGCCAATGAAGGGAGGGAGAAAAGTACTGGGGTGAGGTTTAATACTTGCAGGGGGAATACTTACTGATGGGCCGAAGGAACTCCTCCTGGGCTAGTACAGACCTGATGGGCCATAGGGAATCTTTTAAAATAGATCTGAGTGAAATCTCAGTGTAAGGCAGTTTTTCTAGACTTTTCCTGGCCTGGCACAGGCCTTTTGGGCCAAAATGCTCCTCCTGGGCTAATACGGGTATTTTGGGCAAAAGGAACTGGTTTCGCAGCTAATAGGTGCCTTGTGGGCTGAGATTAGTGGCCAAACAACTCATTTCATTTCCATTTCAAATTCAAGCACAGGGCAGGCCAAACAACTCAATTTATTTCCATTTCCATTTCCATTTCAATTTCAAGCACAGGGCAGGCCAAACAATTCATTTCATTCTCATTTCATTTTTTTCCATTTCCATTGCAGTTTCAAGCACAGGGCAGGCCAAACAGCTCATTGCATTTTCATATAATTTCCATTTCCATTGCAGGGTCAAGCACAGGGCAGGCCAAACAGCTCATTGCATTTTTCATTTCATTTCCATTGCAGTTTCAAGTACAGGGCAAGTCAACAGCTCATTGCATTTTCATTTCCATTTCCACTGCATTTTCAAGCATAGGGCAGGCCAAACAGCTCATTGCATTTTCATTTCATTTCCATTGCAGTTTCAAGCATAGGGCAGGCCAACATCTCATTGCATTTTCATTTCATTTCCATTTCCATTGCAGTTTCAAGTACGGGGCAGGCCAAACGGCTCATTGCATTTTAATTTCATTTCCATTTCCATTGCAGTTTCAAGCACAGGGCAGGCCAAACAGCTCTTTGCATTTTCATTTCATTTCCATTGCAGTTTCAAGCACAGGGCAGGCCAACAGCTCATTGCATTTTCATTTCATTTCCATTGCCATTGCAGTTTCAAGCACAGGGCAGGCCAAATGGCTCATTGCATTTTCATTTCATTTCCATTGCAGTTTCAAGCACAGGGCAAGTGAACAGCTAATTGCATTTTCATTTCCATTTCCATTGCAGTTTCAAGCACAGGGCAGGCCAAACAGCTCATTGCATTTTCATTTCATTTCCATTTCCATTGCAGTTTCAAGCACAGGGCAGGCCAACAGCTCATTGCTTTTTCATTCCATTTCCATTTCCATTGCAGTTTCAGGCACAGGGCAGGCCAGACGGCTCATTGCATTTTCATTTCATTTCCATTTCCATTGCAGTTTCAAGCACAGGGCAGGCCAACAGCCCATTGCATTTTATTTTCATTTCCATTTCCATTGCAGTTTTAAGCACAGGGCAGGCCAAACGGCTCATTGCATTTTCATTTAATTTCCATTTCGATTGCAGTTTCAAGCACAGGGTAGACTAAACAACGCATTTCATTTTCATTAAGGGCTAACAAATCATTTATTGCAAGTACATTGCAAACTCACAGTTCAGTTGATTCACAGCTTAGAATCACAGTTGTGGCCTCTCCCTCGCGATCTTCCAGAGTGACTGACTCATGTCCAGGCATCCAGGGTTTTATAGTCCTGCCACCCCCCCCCCTCCCCAGAAGGGGTGTTACCTTCACCATGGTGGCTGATAGGTGAGAGGACCAATCAGCTGATCTCAAGATTTTTTAAACACTCATAGCATTTTTATTTTTCATCGATTGGAAAAATCCTCAGCGCTCCCTCAGCGGAGGAGGACTGTTTGTCTACAAAAGTGAGTAAGATGGCCAAAATTCATAGCGATATAGAGCAACGTTTTTTCTTAAATCAATATACAGCGCAGGCAGGAAGTGTTCAAGATGTGACTTTTAGTTATATAGATTTCATGAGCAGAGTAGTATTGACCCTCAAAATTGAGGGTCCAATGGGCAAAATTCTGGGGTGGAATACCGGGATGAATGAAAAGTCCAAAAAGGGCCAGAAAACAGTTGGCAACCTGGGGTAGCAGAGTGTCTGGAGTGAACTATTAAGTGTAAACATTTTATGGAAGAACCCAGATGAGGAAGCTTTCCCTGCAACAGCTATTGTAAGGTGGGCTCTTCTCTAATACCAAATCAGGGCTTAACCCACCAATCAAGACCTGCTTAAATGTTTGAGATCTCACTGTTAGTTAGCCTTAGGTGCACATTAGAATTTCAAAGTGATGACAGTGATTTTTTAGGCTGACGGTTATGAGATGTGATACTACTGCAACAACCTATTTACTGGTCAGATGGGCATATATACATATTGATCAGACCATTTAAAAAAACAGCTGGAGTGTTTTCCCAGTTTCCCAGTAAGGCAATTATTCCTTATTCAACACCACCATGAGAGATTACCTGGATATTTATCTATCTTTTTCCAAGGACCCTGCTTCCTGGAAAGTTATTCTTGCATTTGTCTACAAACGTCATTTATTGGCAGGGAAGCATTCCGGGATAACCCAAATCTATTCATTTTCTCTGTGCATTGATTGTGACTTTTGAGTACATTCGGGATATTATGGCAATTTCACTACATTTCCTCTCCCACTTTGAAGAATCTCAAGGGTAATCCTTATCCCATTCTCCTCAGATCATTGAATTCATTATTTATTTCATTATATGTCCTTGAATATTTTTTGATGCCATAACCGCCTCTTCTTCACCCGGCGCTCAAAATGTGTAAATCACTCATCTATAGCCTCACAGTGAAATGGGTTTGGAGCACATCATTAGTTTTGAAGCAATGTATTTTGCGATTCATTGTAATTCAATACCAATCCTAATGCCAAAAAAGAGGCCAATTTATAGAATTCAACAGTATTCTAAGCTCCAATTACCTCGATGTACTGATAGAGTCATGAAAATAATTTAATATTAACAACATCTGTTTTCATGCTGTATCACTATAATGCACTATGATTCTAATACTGATCATTCTTTGTCTTCAAACACAACATTAAAAAGAAAATATAAATTCTCTAAAAAGAGAAAGAAAATAAGAAAACATTCTGGATAGTATACAACAGTTGATTTACCATCTGAGTGTTTGAAAAAGCAATACAATGTTTGTCATTTTGCATGAGTTTCTCAATTAGAAGTGACATTGACATGTGAATACCTTGTTATGGGTCTTTCTTTAATTCAATTCACTAGAAGAGACCCATTAAAATTATCAACTTGTAAATATCTATCGACATGGAAATCCAACTTGGAAAAATGATATCAAATATTTATTTTGCCCAAAGATTAAGGTATTTGGAGTGATTAAAGAGCATTAATGACAGTGGCACATTGGAGAGGAAGTGATGTAATGTGGCGAGGGAAATAAGCAGGAGAGTTTGGTAAATTGTTAAGATTTGAACTAAGTGTTCAGCTCAATGAGGTGAACTGCCCAGGAAGTTGGAGATACTGGCCCTGATGATTGAGTGAGGCAGAGTTCAACACTTTAAGAGGCAAAGATAGAAAGATGAAAACAAGAATGTGAATGGTGGGAGAATAAAGCAATTTGCAGAGCAACACCTATCTTGTTATAGCCCTGTCTCACGGTGCGAGTTGACCCACGAGGTACCCCGAGTGAAAGACTCGTGGATGTGTACGAGATTCCAAGTGTATGATCAAGAGTTTAACCGAGTTCACACAGGTTTGACTAAGTTTGCCGTTTACTTGTAATTTCTGCGACGTTTCAAGTTCGTCTCCCGAGTTCCCAAGTTCCTCTTCCGAGTTAAGGGCCTGTCCTACAAGCATGCAACTCTATGCGATGAACTCGATCAAACTAGAAGCGGGGGCCGTGTGGAGGTCGGGTGATCCCCTGTACAGGGCCGTTCCCACCAGCATGCGCCTGCATGCGGCAAGCGCGACCAAACCGGCAGCAAGGGCCGCGCAGAGGTCAGGTGAGTGGCGCAACGCGGCGCAAAGCGAGGCGAACTTGGAGCAAAGTCTAAGGTAAGTTCGCCAGGACAGAGAGGGGCACACAGAGAGGGGCACAGAGGCACACACACACAGAGGGCCATGGAGCCATACACATAGAGGGTCACGGAGGCACCTACAGATAGGTTCACGGAGGCACGATGTCGAGGCGACTGCGAGCCAACAAGCTGTTGCCACGCGGAATTTTTGAACATAGTCTGTTTTTCGGAGCCCCGCGCGATGTCGGGACCAACTCCGCACAATTCTGCACGGCTCCGGCGATCGAAGTGGGACCAGCCCCGCGACGCCGGACGGCTCAAGCGACCACGTTAGGTCGCGCTAATCGCATAGAGTTGCATGCTTGTAGGATAGGCCCTTTACTCTTGAACCAACCATGAATGAAGGTCTGTTTTAATAAGCAACAGTGTTAAAGAAGACATCTCCATCATGCGGCTTTGAGCTAAAGATAGAATTCAGCGCGGCCGCATCTATTGCATTTTGAACTTCTCCTTTTCCCAGAGAGATCTGGTCACCGCTTGAGTCGCCCGTGGAAAAGGGTAATTTTCTTCAACTCTTACACAATTCAGAACAAGAACAAAGACCCCTGGCTGTTCTCTCCGAGGGTTGATGGGGGTGGGGGGGGGAGGTCATTTTTAAGCTAAACAGGTAGAACGAGCTATATAAGTAGGTTTGGTCTCCAGGAATTCGGCTGGTTCGGTGACAAATATCCATTACAGACAAAAGTCGGGTAACCCTACCTCTCCACATTGCCGGCTCACCTGAAAACGGACAAAAGAGAAGCCGTTTCTGAGCTTGTTCTGAAAGGTGTCCGTGGGAAAAGGTGTTACAAATGGTGAAGGCGGTACAATCGGCTTGTCGCGGAACAAACCAGTGCAGTTTCGGGGCACCCAGATCTCGCTCCACTAAAACACATATACAATTTTAAGCAAAATCCCACTGTGTATCTGAACTCATTCTGCATCTCGTCCTTATGTAGGAAACAAATAGTCATTTTCTGCAGTGAACCACCGCGTCCAAGCAGCGAAAGGCTTCAATGCGGTTGACATTGTGAAGATCTGAAATGAAGCTTTGCACGGTTGATAAAATATAATTTCACGTTCCAATATTTGGAAAGTGATTAGGCAACATGTGAACATTATTAGAGCCGCCCGCATGTCTATTTACTGAAGATGATCAGGGAAAAAAATTTTTCACAAAGGGAAATAGAAATAAAGACTTGCTCTGTATTACAGCGCCGTTCAGACTCAGGGTGGCCAAAACACCTAAATAACGATACAACCGGTGGTATATGGAGGAAACAACATGTGGATACACGTGTATTGGTATGGAGGCGGAGTAAAACTGGCGGTATAAACTAAAATGCTACTCGGTAGATTTAAACCATTCCGAATAAAATTATTACTATCGGTAAGAACTTCACTCTAATATGGAACTATTTAACGCTCGCTTCCCAGGAGCTGCATGTATCTTTTATCTGTAAATGGTTGGTTAGTGCTTGTAACATGCATGTTTGATATACAAACCACATTTTGAGTTCAGTTCGGCTGTAAACAATTGAGCAAGTACGCTGAAGTGCAAAGGTGAAATCCATTGTCCTTTCATTGTGAGGTTCAATAGAAATGTCATCCCGTCACCCATTCCTTCTCTCCAGAGATGCTGCCTGCCGGCTGAGTGCCCACGGTAGACTCAGGAGTCACTAAGGTAAACTCAAGGGCCACTACGTTCTTACAACGAGTTGAAATGCTTCAATTTATAACTTGAACAGTAAATGTGACTCGTGGAAAACCTCAAACATGTTTGAATTTTTTCAAGAGTCAACAAGTTTCACGGGTACCTGCCATTAGCGCCACGAGTCGCTAAGTTGCATCTACGAGTTCCGACATTCCCGCTACGTTATTTGTACGTGATTACCACGAGTTAAATTTGTTTTAAACTCGGGGTACCTCGTGGGTTAACTCGCACCGTGAGACAGGGGTTTTAGTGTGGAGAAGAACAACAAGTCAATATACTTGAGAAGAGTAAGTATACATCTATGCCATTAAATCACCCTCCAGCTTATGATATATACCTTCAACGATAAAACATGATTTATTTATAGATGGGAATTAATGTGCAGTTCAAAGGTTCTATTCCAGACTAGGTGGATTTTTATGGTAGTCAGGGGGAACAGAATATTCTGTATTCTTTCTTTTCGTTCTCGGTATCTTCATATCTAGAGTGAAAATCTCGGCTACAGTATACTTTATATAGCCCAAAGTTAACTGATTATAAATTATTTATTTATTAATGTTTTTCTTCCTACAAAAGTATTTTGCATGATGAATTATGTTAATCATATAATGCTTTTAGTATTTAATTGGCTTTCCTTTTCATTTATTCATTTATTTTTTAGAAGTCTCTACATGGTGTTGTCTGTCTATTCTGAGTTCAAATACAATTTGCTATCATGATGAAAAGCATTTAATTTAGTTCCATTTATCTTTGTTTCATGTCTTACAATGTAGCATCTTGCTGGAATTTAGCTAACCAGATATCAAAAATTCCACAATACATTGCTTTAATGTTCTTCCATTTGTCAGTGTAAGCAGTAAATGGGAATGGAGAATTTCAAAGTAATGGTCTCAAATATATAAACTTTCCAACATTCATCATAGGATTGGTATCAGGATTACATATTTTATTTCATTTTCTCTCCGTTTATAGATGCTAAATACTAACAATGATAATTTGTGAATCTGACCAAACTTACTTATTGAAATACTCAGTTCCTATTGCCTACTAGACCATCAGGAGTCATGTCATAATTTAAATAATTATATTTGGCAAGTCCAATCCTGATTGCATCTATTTGTCCTTCACCATCAGTCAGTCATGGAATACTAATTGTCCCCATTTCAGTTCCAAACATAATGTAACAAGTTAGTTATATTTTCATACGTGACTTTTTTTTTGTATTTTAGCAGGGGCGAATATAGAATGGAAATTTTAAGCATGTTTTCATTGGTAAAAATGTGGCCTGTTAGAGTAATTCCATTGTTTCATCTTTCAAGTAGTTTAAGTGGGCAGGTTGGTGGGTGAAAATGTGGAAATGTGTAGATCAAGCAGACCACGTATCGATCATTTTGTCTTACTGATAGCCATTTCATGATTAGTTGTTTGTTCTTTGCTCTTTGAAATAAAAATTGGGGCTGTTCATTCCGGCCTGCTCTGCCTGGCAGGAAAATGACTGGATCCAAATGACAAACCACAGCAAGTATTGATCTCCAGAATATTTGAGTGTGAAATCAGACAGGCGTAAAATGGGCAGCCGATCATTTCTTGAATGTTTCCAGCTGTGGATTGGATTTAAATAACGGTGAATAAAGTACAGTCAAGTTGTAATTATTAGGTATGTTGTACATTGTAAGGTGATGTCTAACAAGAAGCAGCTAGTAAAAAACAATTTGTTCCGGTCAATGTGTTTTTTATGATGTAGTTACATGGAAGGAAGTGTAGGTGTGAATAGTGATTAAGTGGTTTCATGTTCACTTATTATTGTTTGCACTGATGCAAGAACTTGTGGGGAAAGATAAAATGATATTCTTGGTTGCAATTACATTTTCATAGAATAGAAACTCTAGAGAGGATATTACAGGCAATATTAAATATTGGCAGTTGGCTGTGCTTATCTCCTGTAGGAAGAAACTGCACCAAAGATAGACACAAACTGCTGGAGTAACTCAGCGGGTCAGGCAGCATCTCTAGAGTAAAAGGATGGGGTAGGGGTGGAAGATTGCAACCTTCACGTGGTCCGCCCTGTTTCGACGAATGCAATCAACCTGGCGTGCACAATCAAATAAGATCAAATGGGCCAACTTTAGGCTGTGCACGCCGTACGCAAGAAGAAGAAGGATGGGGTAGAGTAAACGTTTTGGATCGGATCCTTCTCGCAGACGCTGGTATATTCCGAAGATGCTCGACCTGAAACGTCACCCGTCCTTTTTTTCCAGAGATGCTGTCTGACCCCCTGAATTACTCCAGCACTTTGCATCTATGATACCTCCTAATGGTTAATTATTTTAAGCTGAATGTCAGGTGTAGTTATCTTAGCATCAAATGCACTGTTAACCTGGTGGTTATTAAAGATAGTTCAGATTTCTGACTTGGTAACTCGCTGTTCCCATGCCCACAAAATAAATATTTTAACATGATGAGGTTTAAATTCAGGAGATTGTAATCTTGTAACAAGCATCATTCTTGGTTTATATTTTACAATTCAGTGAATTTTGCTCAGTGGACAATAAATATGTAGGTACTATGGAGTAAGTGGCTAAGGATAAACAATTCCAATAAAAATGTCACCTTTGCATCTTCGACTATTATCGCATTAAAAGCAGGGTAATAGTCCAAGTTAGATGTGATGCTAGCACAAATTGGCAATGTTTAATTCTGTGTGTCTGCAAATTTTCAATTCATAGCTCAGTGAACAGATTCTCAAAGCCATTTTAATAGCCCTCTTCTCCAAACCCTGTCTCCAATCCCACGAATATAAACAAGATTTAGAAATAATAGTGCATTTAATGGAGCAAACCAAATAGCTTATGGAAGGCAAGGCTTGTGAGAAATGTTTTCCTTTTATGGCATTATCTGTAGCTCATGAAACCTTTTATGAGTCACCCAGCTGCCCACTCATGAAAAAATTGTTCAACATATACACTCGCCGACAATGGGGAGTTGCTTGTGTTATGAATTATTTTTCCTAACAGCAATCAACTGATCGAATACAGAATTGCAGCTCAGAATATGAATAACATATACATATCTGCAGAGGCTACATTGATCAAAAATCTTGCAAACATTTTACGGAATATGAATATTGCCAGCATTATAACAGGTTTTGTGTCCAGAAACATTTGTCCGGACCCCGTGGGCCTTGGTCCCACAGCCAGAAACACCACCTGTGGTGTCTCTAAATCTATGTCTACCTGCTCTGGAACCACATGGCCTGCAAAGCATCGCAGAGTCCAACGAGATAACCTTGTGGTAATATGGCCTCTGGCAATAGTGAAGGGGCATCTCTACCAAAATGGCCCTGGTGTTTTGACAACCAGAAATGCCCAAATCATAGCTGAACCAGCTGTCAGAACCACAACTGCAATTATTAGCTTTTAGATTTCACAGACATTTAGAGAAATTTAAAAATGAGTAAAATTGAAAGAAATGATTACAAAAAAAAAACATTTATTTTTAAATATATTTAAGAACAACTAACTAAAAATAAAGAAATTAAAAACATGTATCTAAGGTGAAATAATTTTTTTTTAAAAGGGACAATCACCTTTGACTCCTAACCTGCAGCTGCATTAGACCTAACATAGAATCCAAGATGTGACATCTCCAGCGGACGACAGAAAGATTAATTATACCCAATCTGCCAGCGGGTCAATGATATACAACTTTTGTAATGCATGTACGGAAGTGCCAATCTCAGTGTGTTAAACAGCTAAACATTGGCAATTCCATTTAGTTCTACTAACATAAGCCAGTGAAATCCAGTCCAATGCTTTCCCTTTATCGTGCAGTCTGCTTCCTAACGTTATTTTATGGTAATTGACCATGGAAATGAATGTTATATATAATGCAAGGGATGACATCCTTCCAGCCTGTTCTATATTTACAAAAAAAAAATCAGATTGGAAAACCTTTGACTGATTGATTAGGCATTGTTAATGTCTTAAATTGTCTTAAAAACCATTGTGCACTATAGGAGTTAATTTGCGAAGATTAAACTAATTCACAGAATGAGCTGAACTCAGATCAACTGTAAAGAAGCTAAATTATTTGGCATTAGGGAGCAGAAAGTTCTGATCATGTCTGCAGTAATAGAAGCCATGTGATCGTATACAGAGATGTGTGAGTCCAATTTTGTCGTGCCCTCATTTTCATTTGGTGCTTTATTCCTGCCTAGATCTAATCTGTTGGATTGTTCCTCGTGAAATGCACAAAAACTCTATTAAGAAAATTATTGCAATTTATTCACAATCCCCAATGGCGTATATTTCTGCAGGGAAAACATAAAGTGGCCTTTAGAGATTGGATCTTCTCATCCAGAAAATTGTTTCTCAGAGTTGCTTGGGAGAGGCTGTTTGCAGGAAACAGGATGCTTGGCAAGTGAGGGGCGTTTACATGTGAGATAGGAGTTGAGGACCAGCAAGTTCCTGTTAGAGTAAAGGACAAGATGGCAAAATAGGGAACCTTGTTTGTCAAGGGTCATGAAGAGTCTGGTCAGGAAAAAGGAGTCATATGTCAGGTGCAGGAAGGAACTGCAGTTGCTGGTTTACTCTGAAGATAGACACAAAATGTTTGAGTAACTCAGTGGGACAGGAACCATTTCTGGAGACATCACCCATTCCATTCTCTCCGGAATTGCTGCCTCTATTTTGTGTCTATCTTCAATCATATGTCATTTATAGGTAGTGGGGATCACGCCAATCTATTGAGTATGTGACGTAGGGCTACACTTAAAAGGGAAATGTAAGTGGATTTCCCGCGGACAAGAACGTGCAAGCTTGTCTGTGCAGGAGAGGGAACAGTGATATCTTGGAACATATCAACACCGAGAAACACATAATGATGGATAAATCCCAATGCCTGATCAGCTGTATCCAAGGAAGTTGTAGGAAGCAAGGAAGGAGATTGGCAGGGCCCTGGCAGTTTTTTGGGGATCTTTGTTAGTCATAGGTGAGGTACTTTTATTTTCTAAAAATAAATCTATTATTTTTGGAAATAATCCAAAGTAAAAAATGTATACAAAGCAAAAACTGTGCAAAGATTCTTCACACGTTGTCAGTGTCTATACATTAAATGGTATCATACACAGTAGAATTTGCACCCACCTTTAAACAATACACCCTTGCCACTCATGTGCGCCCCTGGGATGATATTCCTTCCTTTGTTAAGGATTGTCCCCAGCAGACTCTGCCCATCAAGGATCCCAGACTGTGGTCCGCCCCCACAGAGCCTTGCTGCACGAAGTTTCAGTGTGTCTTTCCGCACATACACCTGCAGTCTGGAATGGGCCACATTCTCTTACAGACTTCTCTCTGTGCTGGGAGACCAGCAGGTTTCAGGCAGACCGAGTTGATGATTTCACAGCACTTTATGTCACAGAGTGAAGTATTGGAAGACTGACAATTACCAAAGTTGTTCCTATATTTAGGAAGGGAAGCAGGGATAAATCGGGGAAATATGAGCCAGTTAGCCTTAGCTGGCAAGTGATTGTAGTTAGGGAAGTGATTGGAAGGGTTCTGAAAGACAGCATTATTTGCATTTGAAAATGCAACGACTGATAAGGGATAGTCAGCCTGGCTTTGTCCGTGGGAAATTACATCATACGATTTGATTGTCTGAAGAGGTAATTCGGAGGATTGACAAGAGCAGGGCGATAAATGTTGTCTACTGAGACTTTAGCAAGACCTTTAACAAGCTTGTTAGGCTTGTCTGAGATTGAACAATTTTGATCCAGGGAAAAACTAGCTAATCGTATACAAAAAATACAGAGAGTGCTAGAGTAACTCAGAAGGTCAGGCAACAGCTCTGGAGAATATGATGTAGCAGATTACAGAAAGATACAAATTTGCAGTAGTGGGCAATTTCAACTTCACTAATGTAATAACAAAGAACTGCAGGTGCTGTTTTGTACCAAAGATTGACACAAAATCCTAGAGTAAATAAGCGGGTCAGGCAGCATATCTGGAAAAAATGGATAGGTGACATTTTGGATTGGGACCCTTCTTTATACTACTCGGTGCAAAAGGCATAGAAGGGCAGAATTTGTGAGAAGCATCCAAAAGGGTTTTCTGAAACAGCATATGGATGGTCCAAATAGATGAGGGACTATACTGGACCTTGTACTGGAATAATACCCTGGTCAGGTGACTGATGTTTTAGTGGAAGACTTTTTTGGGAAGAGTGGCCCATCGAGTCCACGCTGACCAACGATCACCCACAACAGTTCTATGTACTATACTATAGTAGTACAGCATCCTACACACTAGGGACAATTTACAGAAGCCAATTAACCTGTACATCTTTGGAATGTGGGAGGAAACTGGAGCACACGGAAAAAACCCACAAGGTCACAGGGAGAACATACAAATTCCATACAGACAGCACCCATAGTCAGGATCAAACCTGAGTCCATGTCGTTGTCAGGCAGCAGCTCGACTGCTGTGCCGCCTTAAAGGACAGCTGATCAGAGTTCCGGACCGACGAGTTCCAGTAAGGCGAAGAGACAAGGACGGCAAGGTAAGGGTGCCGTAGATTACGGAAATGATTGTAAATCTGTTCAAACAAAAAGGAAGAAAAACAAGAGGATAACTCAAGGTAGGACAGCTCAAGGATAAAGGAGGAAATTTATGCTTGAAGTCAGAAGATGTATGCAAGATACTAAATGCATACTTTGCATCTCTATTCACTGAAAAGGACATGGAGGACAGTGTGATCAGTGTGGGGAATACTAATATGCAAAGCCAGTTTGAAATCAAGAACATTATGGTATGGGCTATTAAAGATCATTAGGATGGATAAATCTCCAGGGCCTCATGAGATCTATCTCAGGTTACTGAGAGCAGCAAGAGACCTTAATGAAGATCATTGTATCTTCTCTATCCACAGAAGACTGGAGAGTAGCCAATGTTGTTCCTTTGTTTAAGAGGGGAAGTAGGGGATTCTATGTCACAGAATTTATTCTGATTTGGATTAGAATGGGCAAATTAGGGGCAGCCAGCGTGGCCTTGTTCGTGGCAGGTCATATCTTATGAATGTGATTGAGTTTTTTGAGGAGGTAATAAAGGTGAATGATAAGGATAGGGCAGTGAATGTTGTTCAAATGGATTTACTCAGGTATTTGGTTTGATCCAGAGGATTAAGAGGTATATGGGACGCATGGTGATTGGTTGTTTGGATTCAGAGTATGCAGGGATTTGGGCGGAGACCTCTGTTGTCAGTGAAATATATTAATAAATTGGACGTAAATGTAGATGGGTTGGTTATCAAGTTTGCAGACAACACTAACACTGATGGGGTTGTGGATTATGAGGAAGACTAAGTATACAGTTTCATATAATAGCTGCAGAAATGGGCAGAGAAATGGCAGATGAAGTTCAACCTGAGCAAGCGTGAGGTTTTGCAATTTGGGAGGTTGAATGTAAGGGGCAAATATATGGTTAATAGTCAGACTCTTCACAGCTTTAATGTACAGAGGAATCTTGTGGTCCAAGTCCATTGCTCTTTGAAAGGCACATGATATGCTTGCAGTCATCAGTCGAGGCATTGAGTATAAGAGTCAGGAAGTCATGTTGCAACTTTACCAGACATCAGTCAGGCCGCATTTGGAGTATTGAGTACAGCTATGGTCACCCCATTATACGAAGGATTTGGATGCTTTGAAAAAGAGGCAGAAGAGGTTACAAGAATCCTACCTAGATTTGAAGGAATTAGCTATGAGGAGTGATTGGACAAACCTGGATTGTTTTCTCTGGAATGTCAGAGATTGAGCAGAGATCTGATGGAGATATCTAACATTATGAGAGGCTTAGTAGACCATCATAATCTTGGAAGTGTCAAAGACCAGAGAGCATAGCTTTCAGATAGGGGTTCCCAACCTTTTTCGTCCTGTTTATCCCTGGCAACTTTAATAGCACATAACAGTGTTATTTCACTTATTTATGAACTAATGATGAACAAATACCGGTATACCTGAACCAAACAGTCAGTCAATGAGGAAAAATATGTACAAATCCAGAATCCACAAATTTACCCCCTGGATAGGGGAAATTTACCCCCTGGTTGGGAACGCTTACTTTAAGGTGAGAGCTACAAAATTAAAAATAAATGTGTGGGTCATGTTTTTTACACAGAGAGTGGCAAGTACCCAGAATGTGCTGACAAATGTGGTGGCGGAGGCAGATATGATAGTGGTATTTAAGAGGCTTCTAGAATATGCAGGAAATAGAGGGATGTTGATCATGTGCAAGCAGAGGAGGTTAATTTAAAGTGACATAATCTCCGGCATGGACATGTTGGGCCAATGGAACTGTTCCTCTGCTGTCCTGTACTGTTCTATGTTCTGACAAGTTAGCAAAGTGATGGATTTTGGGAAGTTAAACTATGGCAGGATATACAGAGTGAATGGCAGGGCCCATGTGAGTGTTGTTGAATGAAGAGGATGCTTGCTTTCACCGACCAAAGCAATGAGTAGGATGTCATGTTATAGTTGAACAAATCACGGATTAGGCCGCATGAGGAGCACTGTGTACAGTTCCAGTTGGCTCACTACTGTAAAAATATGGTTAAGCTTCAAAGGGTGCAGAAACGATTCACAAGGATGTTGCCTGGATTAGCCATCATGAGTTATAAGGAGTGTTTGGATAGGCTGTTCTGTTATCCCTCAAGTACAGAAGCTGGGAGTGAGAACTGACATGATAGAGGCATATCAAATTATGAACTTCAGAGATGGCCAATGTCTGTCTCCTTTCTGAGGTATCTAAAATTATCAGGCATATGTTTAAGGTGAGAGGGAGGAAGTTTAAAGGGGAAATATTTCAAACAAGGAGTAGTTGATGTGTGGAATGAGTAGGCAGAGGAGGCTGTGGAGGCAGGAACAATAACAACATTTTGACGTACTTGAATGACAAGGCACAGAGGGATATGGAATACACTCCCTATACACTCATTACTGTGCAGCCAAATTCAGCTCCAAATCCATCTACAAGATGACACCACAGTGGTGGGCCGAATCACAAACAATGGGGAGACGGAGTCCAGGGATGCGACAGAGAACATAGTAACATGCTGTTAGGACAATAACCTCCTCCCTCAATTTCTGTAAGATGGAGGAGCTAGCTATCAACTTTATGAAGCAGGGTGGAGTACATGCCCTAATCAGCATCAATGGCGAAACGGTGGAGAGCTTCAAGATCATTGGCGTTAATATTACCAACAATCTGCTGAGACTACCAAGAAGGCACACCAATGACTCTACTTCCTTAGGAGACTGAAAAGCTTGAAAGCACACACCACCAGACTCAGGAAAAGCTTCTTCCCCTCTATTATCAAGCTTCTAAATGGTCTGAATAGTATATCTGGTCTGTTTGGATAGCATTGAAAACAAAACTTTTAACTGCACCTTGGAACATGACAATTAAACCTAAACCAATGTTAGCAAGCGAGATTTGCACATTTAGGCTTGATGGGCGGTACAGGCACAATGGGATGAATGGCCTGCATTGTACAACTGTGTGTCTATGGATATGTGTTATATGTTTTAACTGTTCTGGGCATCTTTTGCATTTGTTTTTATTTGCTCCATTTTTTGCTTTTCCTTCTTTGCATATTTCCCCTTGGAAAGCCAGTCACATGTCACACTTTGAACTTCACTTATTGTTTCTTCCTGAAGCTCATGTGTTGCATCCTTTCGAGTAGAAATACCTGTGTTGGCACTTGCATCTGTGAGTGATTCAGGAAGTAACGAATGCTGGACTCATTGTCACAAATGTCATCTGCTACTTTGTTTATTAACAAAACACGCCTGCAGTGTTCACGGTGTGCAGGAATTGTTCTAGTGTTCAGTAAGTGAACGTTATTAAGTGAGATGAGAAAGGAAGGATGATAAGCAAGGAAGATCATCTTCAATCACTTCCCATCTGCTGCCGCTCTGATTGCATCCTTAGTATTTTCATTTTACTCCCTGACTATCAGTTTTCCTTCTCAGTACACTGTTACTCATATTTCTTTATGTCATACGCTCCCACATGCAGGAACAGAGTAGAGAAATTACAAGGTTTTGAAAAGCAGACAATTTCATCCATTTGCCAATCGACATCACTACTTTTCTCAGAATCAGACGTGCCAGGATTTGTGTCCCAATCATTACATTTTTCTTTGTCATGTTCAACAATGTTTGCTGTGGCGCACCTGGTAGAACCACTGCCTCACAAATCCAGATATTGGGCTCATTCCTGACACTGGGGGCTGCCATTAACCAGAATCATAATCAGACTAGCCACATAAAATGCAGCCAGTGCATGCACAGCACAGAACTGGGTGATCTTTTGTGAGTGACTCCTCGAAAACCTTTTCACAATGTATCAGAAGTATCAGAAGCAAGCCGGGGTTGTGATGGAACACCCTTCACTTTCCCCTTGATGCAGTTCAACTCCAACAGCAACCAAAAAGCATGCTGCTCTGCAGGACAAATTAATCCACCAGGTTAACAGCCAATCTTGCAAATCGCTACTCTTTTAGTACTGTGCAGCCAGAGAGTGCCCAATCTGCAGGTTTTACTATAGCACTTCCTACAATTTCAGCAGCACTTTCCCACCTTGAACATCCCAGAAGGATGAGACTAGCAGGTTTTTGGCAATGTCACTGTGTGCAAGATGTCCTGCAGCCATACACTGTCATGAAGGCAGGAGAATGGGGTTGAAAGCGAAAGATAGATCAGCCATGATTGAATGGCAATGTAGACTCAATGGCCCGAATCGTTTAATACTGCTTCTATGACGTGTGAATTTCTGACTGGAAGGATTTGGCGGTAGAGAAAATTTAAATAATGTGATTAGGATTGTACTGAATGTAAACTGTCAATGTTTTGTCAATGTTTTTTCATGTCAATATTACTTAATTTATATAAATTCACAATATTACCCGATTTTTCTTTGGAAACAAACATTAATGTTGTTCTGGAGATGATTAGTATTGGTGAATTCAGCAGCGATGTCTTGCATGAACCTTAATCCCTTGAAGTTCAGTCAGACAATTGATTTTTCCATGTCAACATCGGAAAGTGGTCTAACACTTAATCACTCTTCTTCCTTGACATTTTTGTCAATCAGACGGATTTCAACAATATGGCAAAACCATAATTTAATTTACTTGTTTTCACACCATGAGTCTGAGAAATGGACAGGGGTAGTTTATCTAATTTCCTGGTGTAGAAAGCATTCAATCCATTTTATAAACTCATCAGATATAATAAACACATATAGTTAAATGCATTCACAAGGAACTGCAGATGCTGGAATCGTGTTTAGAACACAACATGCTGGAGTAACTCAGTGGGTCAGGCAGCATCTCTGGAAGGGTCTTGACCTGAAAAGTTACCTGCAGTGTTTCTTTTCTCCAGAGATGCTGCCTGACCTTCTGAGTTACTCTGATATTTTGTGTCTATCCTCGGTGTAAACCAGCATCTGCAGTTCTTTCTTACACATGTCTGGAAGACATGGATAGACGATGTTTCGGGTCGAGACTACTTCCTGAGATGCTGCCTGGCCCATTGAGTTACACCAGCACATTGTGTTCTATACTAGTTTAAATCTGTTTTCACAGATGCAAGATTAAACATTATAATTTCATATCAGAACTTTAGTGAAATTTAGCTATCTACATCACATAGCTTTCTTGCACAAAATTGCATGTAACATCTATGATTTTGTGATGACTGTTCATTTGTAATCTATTTGAAGTGATTTTGAGAATTCTTTGATTGATACGTAATACAGAGAACAGAGAAAAAGAGTGGAAACAACATTTTGATGTCATGCCATATTCAAACCCTGCATTGCTTATGATTAGCAGTTTACCTTTCCTGTCCAGTAAGTAGTCACTGATTATGAAGTCTCTGTACAATTACTGCAAAATACTTGGCAGCTTAAACCCGCTTCTGGAATTCTGCGTGTAGCGCCATTTATTTTCTTCCTTGTTTAATAAAAGGGGAACTGATTGATAATTTGGCTAGGATAATACTAAACATTTAGTGATACATTTACTTATTTTGCACTCTGTACATGGAACGGACAATAATGACTGCAAGAAATTGTACTTTACTTTGTAACATGCTTCATAACATAGAAATAAAACATGAAATTTATCACAGCTCTTTGCAGATTGTCGGTGACTTTTATGATCAGTAGACCTGAAACTGGGCAGTTCTTAAGAGGGCTCTCTATATCACAGTGCCTGTGTACTTTATTCTTTACTAGTCCTTTCAATCTGGCCACTGATCTACTTTTAGTTGTTTTTCTTTGTTAATAGAACAGAGCATTTGAGTTCTTAATTCCCCTTCTACTCTCTCAGTGGGCAGTTAACATAGAATGTAGAACACAGAACAGTACAGCATAGAAATGGGCCCTTAGGCCCACAATGTTTGTGTCAAACACAATGCCAGGTTAATCTGATCTCATCTGCCTGTACATGATCCATATCCCTTTATTCCCTGCACTTCCATGTGCCTATCTAAAACCCTCTTAAACACCACTATCCTTTCTGCCTCCACCACCACCCCTGACGATACGTTCCAGGCCCCCAATAAACTGTAAAAAAAACTTGCTCCGCCTATCTCCATTAAACTTGCCCCCTCTCAACTTATAGCTATGTCCTCTAAAGTTGGACATTTCCACCCTGGTAAAAAGGGTCTACCCTAACTATGTCTATCATAAATTTATATACTTCTAACAAGTCTTCCCTCAACCTCCGATGTTCCAGATAAAACAATCCGTCAATCCACCCTCTCTCCCTGTAGCCAAAACCCTCTAATCCAGGCAGCATTCTGGTAAACCTCCTTGCACCCTGTCCAAAACTTCCACATCATTCATGCAATGGGGCAATCAGTTGATTGATTACCCTCCATCACTTCTCATTTTCCCATCGCATACGGGCAAATGTTCCTGATTTAAGGTGAATTGGTCACCACACTTCCCCATTCAATAGATGCAGAGCTCCACAGCACTGGGTAAATTACGTCGGTTGTCTCAATCTGTAATGGTATGGCTGGTAGACACTAGTTTCAAATTAAATTCACATCTCCTATTACTTGGCTGGATTGTTGACATAATTTAGTCCCCAGTGAGAGAGATTAACTTTACTAATCTTCATTTCATTCTGAAAAGATGCTTTATCTCGTGACAACTTGCAGAGATGATTTGTGACATGTCAGATGTAATGTCAGCATAGTCCTCTTGTTATCTCCATTTGGAACCTGACTTTCCACTGCACTGCAATTACTTTGTGACAGCCTGCTTTCTCATCTCCGTTTTCTTTTTGAAACACTGGCAACAGTAGATGGTAGCAGTACAACATAATTACATAGATGTATAATTATTGGCCAGGATTTTCCTAGATAATGATGTTGGGAATGCCGCTTGCTTTTAACCTGGAAGGAACCTGTCCAGAAAGATGAAGTGGTGCATTGATTTCCCCCTTTACTGGCATCATTTGTTTTCAGGCACTGGCTCGAAGGAACTGATGGTGCTCAGTTCTCGTGATTTCACAAAGCAGGCTTTACAGTCAATCAGTTTGACAAATTCTTAGACAGGAATCCCAACAGTAAAAATATTTATTGCATTGAACACTGCGTACTTTTTACAGAGGGTGACATAAAGATTGAGACACACAGATGGGGTTAAGGTAAAAATTGAACATTTTCACTAACATTAAAAAAAAAGTTGGACACAAAATGCTGGAGTAACTCAACAGATCAGAAAGCATTTTTTTGAGAGAATTGATAGGCGACGTTTTGGGCTGGGTCCCTTTTGGGGACGTTTTATAAAAAAAGTCAAATTTTTACAATGGAATACATACTTCACATCTTCGAAAATATTTTTTCCGAATTGGAGGGAGTGTTTTTTCGACTGTAATTATGTCTTAGAATGCCATTAAATAAAAGCTATATGCATCATGCAACAAAGTTTAACATTATCAATGGCTTTTAGAGTGTGAAAAATGTAAAAACAATGCTCAGAACAAACCAATAATTGTATGGTAATTGGCTTGGCAACAGTTGCAATGATTCATCCTGTTGAAAAACAGGGGGATCAGTATGTGTAGCTTTATAAATGTTTAATGTTGCTCATACTTTAATTGGTGATTGGAATTTTCAGATTAATTTGCTTTGTATTTATATCAATTTCCAATTATTTTGCTTTTGTTTCTCTTCCATCAGTATAATTTTCTATTATTTTTCCCAATTTCTCTTCTATTTCTATACTCCACTATTACTTCCAACTGTTGCCTCCTACTACGACTGATCCACCTCAAGCAGCTACTCCAAACTCACAAGCTGCTCAGCCTTGTTATATAAATTAAACATCTCAATTACGTGGGTTGGTACAGTGCTGGAGCAGACTAATGGGCAAAAGATCAGCCAGAGCATACAGAACCATTCTTTTTATATTCCATTTTGGCTCAGGGTCTTGGTTGTAGTCAATTTAGTTTCCAGGTTGGTTATTCATTCTTTTCCTCATTGACTGCTGCTTCCGTCATAGAGAAAAATCAACCCCTGCTGCTGTACTATTGAAGGGTAATATTATTACATATCTTATGGATAATTGATAAATTCCAGTTACCTGGGCAGAACATTATTCCACCATTTTATTGATCCTACCATTTTCCAAGAGCATCAACATTTGTTAGCTTATGCTTCCATTGACACAATGCCACTCTGTTATCTTTCCACTAGCCTTATGCATGTTGACATTTGTGTAAGTGAATTAGTACAATCTGCCTTCACTTAATGGCTGCTTACATACTCATCATGATAAAAGTGAAGGTTCTTGTGTCTTTCAAAACACCCTGTACAGTACTTAATAGCCTATGAGCCACTTTTGAATGGCAGTCACATATGTAAGAATTGTAGTAAAATATTTATCCACACACAAAGTGAAATGATAGTCTGGGTGAGGAGCTCACGTTTACAGGGTTCACTTTGAACCTTTGATCTTCTGAATCAAAGAGCTAGTAATGAGTTACAACTGGCATTAATAATCTAACACTTTAAATACTTGTCTTTGACAAGAGTGAAAATGATCCTTTGTCTTTTTATCTCATTTTTAAAATCAACTTTTACATTGAATATAATTTTTACATTTTCTATCATTCTGTGAAAAAAAATGTGTAGAGGCCAGATTTTGCTGTCCAAATCGAATACCTTTCCAAATATATATAACAAATTTATGATGGCAACAGAACAAGTTTTACTGATGTGAATAGACGTTAGATATTATTTGTGCGTTCTCTTCTGAAAGAGTCTTCTTTATTGTGCCATGCAGAGATTGTTGACCTGTATTATAGTCATTTTGGAAACAATTATGTGGTTGTTAAACCTCAAATTTAGATTTGAATAAGGTAGATCAATTGATTACTTGAATCAGAACAAGAAGCCTTGGGCACAAACTGCTGGAGTACCTCAGTGAGTCAAGCAGCATCTCTGGAAAACATGGATAGGTGACTTTGCCGTTTGTGACCCGACACACCACCTATCCATGTTCTTCAGAGATGCTGCCTGCTTGCTGAGTTATTCCAGCACTTTGTGTCCTTTTGTGTCAACAAGCATCTGCTGTTCCTTGTTTCTACAAGAAGCCGTGGAATTTAATTCCTGGTAAATTCCCGGTAAAAACATCAAGCTAACTTAAGCACATCCCTGTACACCCTTTTAATTATCACTAGCATTAGGAATTTTCTAATTTCAGCACTATTTGCTAGTCATATTTATGTGGCAAATATGTCAGATTAGCTTTTAGGTTTAACCATAAACCTATTGTTCATAATCTTCAATTGCTTTGTCCATTGAATTTATCTGATAGCATTTGCTTTTGCTTCAGGAGAATTATTAGTATGGGATGGAAACATGATTTGCTGTGATATTAGAAGCCTGTTAAGAATTATGATGGGCAATTTTGTAAAAAATGTCAATATGTTACTTTTAATTTGATTTGATTATCTCAGAAGTGATATTTGGTCGTCAAAAGCTACAAGAAAATTATGCTGTCTTGTATTTGCTGGAGAAGATTATTATTTGACATGTGAAACGATGCAAACCTGTGGACATATGTCAAGATGGATTGTGCAGTAATAAGGTCACCAAATTTGCTAGGGAGGCTTGTTTGGAGATAGGTCTGTGTAAAATCTGTTGAATCAGTCACTGAGCTCAGGAAGTGCAAAAGGCTACTATAATACAACAATGTAACAAAAGCTAAATATTGATTGAAGCCTGATGTCATGGGTCTGTTCCTTTTAACACGGATAGGCCTTAATTTCTGAACTGAAACCTTTTATACTTTGAGAGTTATCATCCCATCAATACCAGCTAACTTGCAAATATACTTTTCAGAGCTGCACAAAGCTCGTGTTCCAAACAAACATTGTAATTCTCAACTTCCATTTGTTTCTGTTTTAATGACGTGACTACTTGAAATTTGTGTGAGAATATTTTCCCTTGTCAACCAATGAAATATATTAATTTGATCTTCAAATTGATCTGTCCACATAACAGTAGCTTATTAAAAAAAATGGAAACACATTGGTTTCCTTATGTTGTTGCCAGACGAAATGTGACAGATGATTTAGTGGGTAATCATAAACACCCTGGTCTTCCTGTGTTGGATATCTCATGGAAAGCATTGGCAAGAGACTCAAGAGTCATGTGGCCCACATAAAATAATGAAAATCGTACTTGCTGCAGCACAACAGAATATGTGAACATAGTACACTGTAAACAATATTATAAACGAGAGAGAAGAAAAAAGTTCAGTGTGTATATATACACTTACACACACACACACACACACAATATATATATATATATTTATACATATATATATATATACATACACACACATACAAAAAAACAAAAAGTAGTGCAATAATAATAATAATAATAATAGTCTATTGAAGTTCAGAGTTTATTTGAGGTTGTAGTGTTTAGCTATTAAAGCTAGTGTGTAGCTATTAAAGCCTGATGGCTGTATGGAATAAGCAGTTCCTGAACCTGGATGTTACAGTTTTCAGGCTCCTGCACCTTCCCAATGGCAGGGGTGAAGTGAGTGTGTGGCCAGGATGGTGTGGGTCTCTGATGATGCTGGCTGCCTTCTTGAGGCAGCGACTCCGATAAATCCCATTATAGCCAAAATCGGCAGAGTTGATCTCTGATCAAGTTCATTTGGAACACACGCCATTTCGAATCAGCTAGGTTTTAATGGTCGCTCCAAAAAAACATTTCATTTTGTCTTCAATTTGAGAAACTGGGACCAGGTCAACAGAAAAGGAATAGGTGAATGATAATCATCAAAACTAGGCCAGCTTTGAGCTCCAATGGAGGGAGGGGATGCACTAGAGCTGAAGCAAGGACATAGAGAAAGAGAACAAGAAAAATAGTTGGAATAGGCTGAGGGGTGAGATGATGGTTTTTGGCTCAGATTACATAGTCTGCAAAGCAAGATGCCCTTTCCGATTTGTTTTGGTAGTTGGAATTCCTTGCCTCAGGGTCCATAAAGCATTCATGCAGTTCTTAATGTCTGCAAGCATCCAATATTTGCTCCACATTGCTTCTTGCATTAGTAACATTACTTTTCTCTCAAAGGATCCTGATGTTTGCTGGACTCTATCTGCAGGGAATTATGAATGCAGCATTGTAGTGCTATTATTGGTACCATGGACAGCCTTGTGTTAAGCATAGGAGAAAGAATGGTGATAGGACAGTGAAACCTTTGTGGAAGGAAGCCACAAAAGGGAAGCACCAAGAATAAATGACCAATTATCTATTTTTTAAAATTTATAGCATTTTTCTTAAAGTTTTCGAAAGGGAGGGGATTTTATGATTGCAAGAACTGTTCGAACAAATTTTTAAAGAGATGTTTGTAAGTATCCTTCAATATCCATCCATCTGGCAATGTAGTCTCAAAGATGATAGGGACAGTGCGGTAGACTAGAATGAAAGAATTGCGCATTTCCTCAGCTTATCCTCCAATAATTATGTGGGAGTTTGTGGTTGACCTCGCACTGAATGTGGAGGGAGTCTGTGCCTTCAGTTCACGTAGAGCTTGGTCTTCTAAAGGGAACCCAAAGCTCCTGAATGAGGGCAGTCCGTGGGAGGCTGATTCATTGCAGTGCACCACACTCATCTGCACCAAGAAAATGTTGACAAAGTAATTCCGCCAGGAGCAGAGAGCACCTCAGTAGAGTAGCGACAACGAAGCGGAGATGAGCAGGTAATTATGAGAAATGCCGTAGATCAGTGCCGGTAACCCAGAATGGTGACGGGTTGAGCATGACAGTGACCTTGACCTCAGTTGGGAGATGAGTGGTTGCCAATCTGTGATTGAAACTTCAGAAGGTGGCAGAATTTTCTCATGACTCTCTTAGTGAACCTTAAACCTGCAGAGGCTTTGTGCTTTGGGGAGGTTAGATAGGAGCATGGGGGATTGTGTGGCCTGGGGGATAAGGTCACATGCAGGCTTCATCTATAGGGGACCCCTGACGTTCCTGCAGCCTTTCCCACATCCATGATCCAGCTCCAGCATCGATCCCCATGTTGCACAATGATTCATGACCAAATGGCAAGAACTGCTTTAATTTCGTTTTTAAACACTAAGTTAGAACAATTATTTTGAATTATAAACATAAGCTATTAACTTAAGTGTCTAATATTCCCACTATTCACATACTAATTCCTACTGCCAAGAACGATTGCCTTCTAGCTCTTTTAAATTCAGTCAGCCTTACTCCTTTTATATTTTACAAATCACGGTATGTTTCATTCTGCTACAACGGAGGTGACATCGATCTCTTCCAGCAGTCACCTGGGAATTGTCCCAATGTACAAGGGCTACTTTGATGCAGGAAGTTCATATGCATTGTGTAAAGGGGTTAGCACTTGTTAAAGATGAGTTAATCCTGTTATAATGTACATTATTTGCAATGTTTTGATTTATCAAGATCTAATCCAATAAAGCTAAAGTATAGCAGAATAATCGACCAGAAAGAAACTTCATTAATGGGCGGAATCACTTAGAAATAACAAATTACCACTTTACCAGTAGAAATTGGGCAAAGTGGAGCAGTTCAGCTATTGATCATGTCGAGTAATAATGGACAGAACTAGAATTGTTTAACGCCCTGTACAAATGAACATCAGAATAAATAAAGTGAATGTGTAAAGCAGGTACCAGGCCGTTTTATCCAACCATCTGTGAAAATTGGAGATTTGAAATTTCCATTCTGATGTCAGGATATGCAGATCAAAGGAAGCTAATGAAAATTGTCGGGACATTGAAGGCTAAATTATCCGAATCAACTTCATCTGTGCAAGTCAATAGTAGAATAGAATAGAATAGTTTCTTTATTGTCATTGTAACATGGACCATGTACAACGAAATTTTAAAATGTCAACCAGTCAATGCAACATTCAAACCATAAAAGCTAACGATGCATACAAGGTAAAATATTAAAAAGATTAATAACTAAAATAATTATGAAATATGAAAATGGCACACATATACACCCAACCCTACATCCTTCTGTCGATTTCACAGTGTACCAACCACAGTCCCTTAGTCCCCCCGTTCCTTGGCGGCTACAATGAGTAGTTTGTGGAAAGGGATGCTGAATAAGGGCTTGAATGTCGCTTAGACTAGAAAAATAAATGAATATCCAGGCATTTGCTAATTCTGTGCGTGTGCCAGTGCATGTGACGTGCTTCTTCTATGAAGTGCAGCAACACCATGCTGGACTGAACCTGAAAACTTCAGACACTACTTTATTTATTTTGAAATTGTCTCCATCTGTTTAGGAGCAGTTGGAAATTGCTCCCTGTTTGGGAGGGACAAGCTGGTTGCTGCTGCACAGAAGCTGTGTTTAACCAAACATCCTTCCTGTCCTGCTGATATGTTGCTTCACGATTCTGTTGACATGTAGCCATTCAAGCTCTCCTTACAAAACAAGATAGAAGCAGGTATGGTTACTGTCACATTGTTATGATCCAGACTGTAAGATTCAAAACAAGCTTTGTCAGTGTACAAGGGAGCAAACTTGGAAGAACCAGGACTTGCTGAATCATAATTCGTGATGCATGAAATCAGTAGAGTCCATTGGTATCAGTCTATCAGGAGTGACTCATTACTTTACTGCGTGCTGTTGTTATTAAGGACTTCCATATAATTATCATTTGTGGGAATGTCTTTACACATTAATCACATCCTTACGCATTTAGCTAAATAAACCACGCCCCGTATATAGAGCAGCCTATCAAAATGTTATCATACAATTCAGATGCCTTGCAGTTCTTTTTACATGAGGCTTAAAGCAGTTGTAGAAAGGCATAGTGTGAACTAGTCAAATCACACTCCTGGATATTGTACAACCTTCACATTAAGGCATCCCAGCTTGCTGTGGTTCCAATCTTTTCCTAGGGAAATAAGTTAACCTAGTCCTATGTGCTACAATATTAGCAAACCATAAATACTGTATGATCCCAAACAATGCCAATAAACAGAAGAGACCTTTTCCCCCATTTAAGTATCAGCGGCCTGACCAACCTGTTGAGCTGACAAAACGCTTGCACAACTTTCTTATTACCGTCATGCATTCAGCTGCCTGGTATATGGCTTCCCCATTGTTGTGGTTTTCACAATTTATTTAAGCTTCTATACTTTAAAATTGCAAAGTAAAATGGGATATGCAGGAGTGAATGATGTTGAGCTGAGTCCAGAGAGAGATTCAAGGACTAGTGGGCTTTTAGGGCAAATTGCACACTGGGTTTTATTACTAAACTGCCAGAGCTGAAAGATGTATTCATACTGCACGTAGGTGCTCTGATTAGGCTCCATTTTTATTGTGTTCCGTTTTAGTTTCTGAAACACATTCAAAAGATTTATATTCTAGAAATAAAACAGAGAAGGGCAAGGAGACTCAACCATAGTACTTTGTAAGAGTGTGTAAGATAAATTGAAAAGGTAAAGATATCTTTAAGTACTTAAACCTATGACAAAGCATGATTATTATTGGAATAATTTACAGAGGATGATGGAGGTAGTGGATGTTCTGGAAGGATGCACTGAATTTCCTCCTGTGTCTTACCATTTATCAGTTTAGCAGCTGCATGCATTAAACATTTAAAAAAATTGTGATATATTGAATTGCCGTGAGTTGGAACTGCAAAGAGACTTTTTTTTCAAAAATCAACCTGCAGATTAGTTGTACTATTGGTAAAGTGTAATGTGACTGATGCAGATAAGACAGATTACGCAACAGAAGGGAGAAATTAAAAATAGAGCAGAATACATTATTAATTGGAAACATCTATAGTTTTCCACCTGAGATTTTGCCAAATTCCTCCATAGGTCGGAGCAGGTGTAATATAATTTCATTTATTTGGATCTGTTATTAATCCAACCCATGCTACAAGTAATGAGCACACCTCACACCTCAGTCAGATATCTGTTCTGTTTCGTGGACGATTAGAACCTGACCAGATTGGTGTTATAAAATGATATAATTTTCCACACTACAATTTCATGGACACATGAACACATTTGTTTTGTATTTATGCATGGGATCTGGACATTTCTTTACCTTGAGCTGTAATGGCGAGCTTCCTTTGTGCATTATTCCAGCTCTTGTACTACTAGGTATGGATTTACTGGATTTGAACCCAAATGATGAAGAAGAAAGAGAAATATTATTTCAAAATATGATGGTTTTATGATTTGAAGGGAAACTCGCAGATACTGTAGCAGTGTTCCCATGCAACCAATGCAACCACAATGTTAAAGATTACAAGTACAGTGATTGCTTTGTATACAGCCTTAGCGAAATGCTGATGTGCATTTTGATATGGTAAAACAATATGCTTATAGTACCTAAATGGCATTTTAAATGAATGTTTAAGCTGGAAGGACAGCTGCTTTACCTTGGATGTTTTCAAAGTCTTTCAATGTTGCTGTGAATTATGCTCATTCAGGCAAAACCCATAACAGTGCTGATGGGTCATTAATTTAGCGTAATGTGAAATCAGGAGATGAGCTCTTCATTTCAGAACATCCTGCCTTTTACCTGTTGCTGTAGCCACAGTATTTAGAGTCTTGCTGGTTCAGGTATACTCATTGGTAATCTCTAAGATGTTGATAACGGAGGATTCAGCAATGGTAATCCAATTTAATGTCAAAGGCAAGTTGTTAGATTATTGTTGGAAAATATACTTATTGGAGTTTGTCGCAAGTAATATTCTTGACACAACAACCCAAGCCCATTGGGTTGTTGTAGTCCCATCTATATTTTGTCGTCTTTGCCTTTTCTTGATGATCGCATGGTAATGGGATTGGTTGAAGGCTGCCTTGTGTCCTGGTGAGAATGTTTAAAGAAAACCTGAATGCAAAATGCATTCAGCTCTTCTGGATGAAGCTATTTCACTTCAAACACTTCTGCCTCTTTTACTCTAATTTGCTGATTTTCACCTTCATCATAGACAGGGACGGTTATGAAATATTTTCATAAAGCACCATTAACAACTGGATTTGACAGGGTTTCACCCATTTAATTACATCTGCTGGCGTTGGATTACTCAGGTTTGCCTAAAGCAAACTGCTCCCACTATTTAGCATGAACATGGGCCAATGCTGTGCGTTTTGGGGATAGTTGCTGGTGCTCTTGGTTTGCCCATTTCTGCCCTGTGGTTGCTTCCTCGGATTGCTAAGTGGGCGATCACTTGGCCTTAAGTTTGCATTTAGGGTTAACAGGTTGTGGTAGATTGTAATTCTGCTGCTGTTCATTGCCCAGTTTTGAATTTCATTTCGGAGTCACGTGAGTGACTTCGTGAAGAACCCGCCAGCAAGCATGCGCGACATATCGTCGCTACACATTTGCAGTCGACGGCTGGAGGTGGAGCGCGGCTCACCACCAGCCCTTCATAAGGGCTACTCAGGTAAGTACAGGCAACCTTGAGCTGGTTGTCCCTGCTGTTTTGAATTGTTTTTTCTCCAACAGGGACATGGATAAGAGGAGTACGGGCCGCAGGACTTCCGAAAGGAGTCGTCGGCCGCTAATCCTGGAGCTCTCTTCAACGACAGCACCCGCTAGACGGGCCGGGAAAAAGGCGCGAAAATCGGGGAGCCCTGTGTTTACAGGACCCGACCCACCGACACAGTTGTGCACAAGTGGGGTTCCCGCAGAGCAGGAAGTCGGTATGGCGCCGGAGCAGGTAGACCCTGACTCCATTTCATTATCGCCAACAGGATCGTTGGCTGATGTGAGCAAACGGGTTTCACGTGCTGCTGCACGGCCCTTCTCCCTGAGCCCTCGTGGAAGAGCCAGGGATAGAGCTCAACAACCTAGCCCTTTTCGGGCAGAGATTTCACCAGAGGCCGCTAGATTGCGGACTGGTGGGTTAGCGAGACCCGAGTCCACTGGCAGACCAGGGACGGCCAGTGTAGACTCACCACCTAGTTGGACCAGGAGGAGTCACACAGGTGGAGTCTCGCCACGGGCACCGCATCCCCCGTTGGCGGCAGGACGGGACCGTACGCCGTCTGGGTCCAGGAAAAGGACAGTCGGCAAGCCCGAGCGGATGTCGGGTCACCACGCTGTGGCGTTGGGTGCCGACTTCACACCGCATAAGCCCTTAGAGGCAGTCGGGCCTAGCTCAGCTAAAAGGAGGCGTATGAGCAGATCCGCGCGGGAGTCGTTCAGTTTCGCTGAGGTGGCTGGCAGCAACTTTTCGTCACGGCACCGAGATTACCTCAACGAGGTACGGGCCGATGATAGGAGCCTTAGGAGTTCCTTCGGGCATGAGGACTCTGACCGCCTATTCACGCATGATGAAGGGCGCATTGATCGGATGGAGAGGATGATGGAATGGATCCTGCAGCAAAATCAACGGCGGGAAACATCCAGTTCCAGGGGACTCATGGACATATCCCCATCATCAATGGATAGCATGAGGCAGCCAGAAGAAGAGGAGATCTTGGTACACGTACCAGTGGCACCTGAGGTCCTTCATGAAGAACTCCTGGACGTGGCAGCCAAGTTTGCGTTACCCGAATCATCGGGACAACCCCTCAATACCAAACTGGCCGCTACCATTGATTTCCTCACCAACCATCAGCTACAGGAGCAGGTCCTTGCGGAGGCCATGAACAGACACAAGGCACCGAGTAATTGTAACTCGCTCAATGTGCCTATTGTGAACATGCCTATTTGGGGCAATATTAGCCCGGGCATTAGAGCACAGGAAGCAAAGTTACAAAGAATCCTGAAACTGCTCACATCTGGGATTACCGCTTTTGCGAGGTCGGTGGACGGTGTGGATTTGAACACCGAACAGGAGGATGTTCTTGTACTACTATGCAACACGCAATATGAAATAAATGCGTTTCGGAAAAGCATCATCAAGCCTACGTTAAACCCCAAATTTGCGGGGCTATGCAGAGCATCCCCAACACCACCACCCAGACAGGTATTCGGAAAAGACCTTCCGAAGCAGGTCAAGGATTTAGATGACCATGCCAAGACAGTGGGTCTTATGAGGTCACACACCTTGACCAGACAAACGGCCAGAAAAACATCATATTTCAGGCCACGGGGTCAAACCGAAAGGCCAGCAAGAACACTACATACCGGTGCCTCCACAATACCAACATTTTCAACAGCCCAGGCCTTTTTTAGGGCAAGGCCCGCAGCGGCCAGCATGGAAGATGCGGTTTCCGCATCACCAGCACAACCCAGCACCTCCACATCCCACCAAACATGTCAGGGACCGCCGATAACCATGAAGGTAAGGCGGTCTGGATTTCATGCACTTGCATGTCTAACCTCACATGTTGGGGGTAGACTACGGTTTTTTAAGGAGGCATGGGAAACCATCACCTCAGATGAGTTTATCTTACAAAGTATTCAAGGCCATGAGATTGAGTTTATAAATGGTCAAATTCCTCCACCTCAGCATATGCCGAATCTCAAATTTGCACTTTCCAGCAAGGAAACAGCAGTAGGCTTTGCTGAAATCTTGAGACTACAAGGGAAAGGCGTGATAGAAAGAACTATACACGAACCAATTGAATTTGTATCTAACATATTTACAAAAACCAAGAAAGATGGTGGATGTTGGGTCATTATAGATCTAACCCATTTGAATACTTTTGTAAAATATACCCATTTCAAAATGGACACGTTCGAAACAGCCAAATCTTTGATTTCTGAGGGCTGCTTCATGGCATGCATTGATTTAAAAGATGCATACTATTCAGTATCCATTCAGAAACATCACAGGAAGTTCTTGAAGTTTACCTGGATGGATCAACTTTGGCAATACAAAGTTTTGCCCAATGGGCTTACCACAGCCCCCAGATTGTTTACTAAATTACTCACGCCAGTGCTAGCAACACTGAGGAGGCAAAATCATACGGTTATGGCTTACCTGGATGATATCCTAATCATTGGGAATACACTGGAATCAGCAAAATTGGCAGTTTCAGCCACTGTGGAAATATTTCAAAAAATGGGATTTATTATCCATCCAGATAAATCAAAGTTCTGTCCTTCACAGATCATGGACTATCTGGGATTCACGGTGGATTCCAATCGCATGATTGCCACCATACCAACTAACAAAGTTGGGGATATCATTCAAGCATGTAAGAATCTGGTCTGCGCTAGTATACCATCAATCAGACAAGCTGCTAAGGTGATTGGGAAAATCGTAGCAGTTTTTCCAGCTGCTCAATTCGGACCTTTACATTATCAAAATTTGCAAAGATCCAAGATTTCAGCGTTAAAATTGAATGCTGGACATTTTGATAGACCCATGCAGCTGCCATTTAAGGCAAAAATTGAGTTACAACGGTGGATTGATAATATCCGTAACTCATTTAAACCCATCATTGTGCCTCGTCCGGTGGTATACTTACAAACAGACGCAAGCTCCATTGGCTGGGGAACTACGGACAACAACACAAGTTGCGGAGGCAGATGGGACACCCTTGAATCTACCCTGTTGTTATCACAAGGGATAAATTATTTGGAGATGCTAGGAGCATTCCACGGACTTAGAGCTTATTGTTCAAACTTTACTGACACTCATGTCAGTCTCCAAATAGACAATACCACTGCAGTGGCATATCTAAATCATATGGGCGGTGCCAGGTCAATTTCATGTGATGAATTGGCAAATACAATTTGGCTCTGGTGCATACAACGGAATATTTGGATTTCAGCTACCTATCTACCAGGTAAGCTCAATACAGTGGCGGACACCAGGTCACGGAAATTTAATGACAACATCGAGTGGATGTTAAATCCCCAAATATTCGCCAAAATTACAGCCAAATTTGGTAAACCGGATATTGACCTTTTTACGTCACGGTTGAACCATCAGGTACCAACATACGTATCATGGGAACCAGATCCTGGGGCAATGGCGATGGACGCCTTCTCGCTAGACTGGGGGAAATGGTTTTTCTATGCATTTCCTCCATTTTGCCTCATCAGTCAGGTATTGAGGAAAATCCAGCTAGATGCTGCTAAAGGCATTCTTGTCATACCCAACTGGCCTACTCAGCCATGGTATCCGGTGTTCCTTGGAATGATCAGTCAACCATGGATCCTCTTAGAGGGTTGCCCACAATTGGTGATGAACCCTGTTACAGGGGAACAACATCCCTGCCATAGTCACTTGAAATTATTGGCTTGCAGGTTCTGAACAGACCATTACTGCAGTATGGTCTCTCATCAAGGACAATGGATACAATTGGAGCATCATGCAGGGAGTCCACAAGACGGCAATATCTAACGCATATCAGGAAATGGGAAACCTACTGCGGCCGCTTGAACATTGCATATGACTCAGTTTCAATCACAGATGTGCTGGAATTCCTTGCGGGGTTGCATCATGACGAACACCTCAGCTACAGTGCCATCAATAGCGCCAGGAGTGCGCTATCATTCTACCTCAATATTGAAGTAGGATCCAATAAACTGGGGTCCAAACTGATGCGGGGAATATTTAATTCCAATCCGCCAAGACCCCGTTACAACGTCACCTGGGACATTGGGAAAGTACTAACCCTACTCAGGACGTGGTCGCCCATGGCTGGGCTTGAATTGGACAAACTCACCCTGAAGCTGGTGATGTTATTGGCACTTACTTCAGCACAAAGGGTACAGACACTTCATAAGGTCAAGATTGACAGAATGATCTCTACCACAGAGAAAGTAATTTTCTTTGTTGATGAATTACTTAAGCAGCATAGACCTGGATACACAGGGCTGCAGCTGGTGTTTCCAGCATACCCCGCTGATGCTAGGCTATGTTTAGCCACCCATATCCGCCACTATATAAGAGTGACGCGGAAATAAGGGGAATTGAAAAATACCTGCTAATCAGCCACAAAAAGCCTCACCATAGAGTGACGGTACAGACGATCTCCAGATGGCTCAGGATCGTCTTGAACGAAGCAGGTATTGACACTAATGTCTTTAAATCCCATTCCACCAGGGCTGCATCAACGTCGGCGGCAAAGGTCATGGAGGTGCCCATGGACCATATTCTTGCCACAGTGGGATGGGCCAGTGAAGCCACCTTTCAACGGTTTTATAACAAACCTGTTACCGCTCCTGTAATGTTCGCAGAGGCCGTGCTGAATGCGGGTCGAGAACATACAACTACTCCCCAGTGAGGGTTTTTTTCTTTTTGTTATTATTAATAAATATTATTATTTTTCAGTACAAGCAGTCTGAAAATTTGATTACTCCTATCCATCCTTACAGTGGCGTGTGTGACAGCATGGATGTTGTCCAGGGCATGAAATCACAGAGCTTTGAAGTCTTCACAAAGTCACTCACGTGACTCTGAAATGAAATAGTAAGATTAAACGAGAACTTACCAGTTTGAAGTTTGATCTTTATTTTATGAGGAGTTGCGATGAGGGATTTCATGCCCTCCGCTCCGAACCCTCGATCATAAAGTCAACTGTTAATTAGAGTCTCTTCAATCTTACTATAACAAGTCATTTCTTTGTTTGTTGGTTCTGTGATTCCACACCGCTGCTTTGAAGAATGTCGCGCATGCGTGCTGGCGGGTTCTTCACGAAATCCCTCATTTCCTACAAAGGCAGGACTTTGCTTCCTCAGAATTGTTTACTCGTCATGCTACATAGACTGTCATGGGCAGATGGATGGTGAGGAAAACATCAAAGAGTTTCCTCTCTCTTGTTTTGGACCTCTTTCCCTCTGCCCTTCTTCAAATGTGACTAAATTCCGTTCTTCAAATGTCTCTTAAATTGACTCTCCCCCCCCCCCCCCCCCCCCCCCCCCCCCAACTCCCGCAGAGGCTGCAGACTCTTTCTCAATGAGTATGTTCATGTATGAAACTGATACATGTTTGAACATAGAAATTTAGGGGATATCAGGATCAGGTTAAAAAAAAACGTTTTGAGGCAAGCAATTGGTTGAGTCATGCATTTTTTACGGTTTCATTTTCTTAAGTTCTAGCCTTTGGTAATAAGCATTGGAATCCTACATTCAGAGTACTTCCAATCCTTGCTGAATGTGGCCTGATTCATCAGTAAGGAATGTGAAATAAACTGAGATTTCATAAGGTCATTGATTGACATTGAGGATTTCTGGTGCCATTTCCCACCTGCCTGTTTACTGGTATGCTGACATTTCTGGTGAGTCTGACCTATTGGTGGTGTAATACGTACACTGAAATGATGATGGATGAATTGGAGATGTTGGTGGAAATGTATCTATATTTGGCTATTTTATGGGAGATCTTTTCCAAATTTAGCACACCTCTCAGTTAGTGCAGAGGAGCTTGCAGGGTTAATGGGGTTGGTTGTGATAGCCTCATGTTTGATGTCTAGGTTGATGCCATTTAATCTATCCTTCTCTATTCTTATCATAATTTTTTATTCCAATTTGCTGGAATGTTTCAGAGGCAAGTTGAAAGTTAGCCATATTGCTGTGGATCGAGTGCAATACTGTCCCAATGGGTAAGGTTGGCGGATTTCTTTCCCTAAAGAACTTCAGTCAACAGGTTTTTATAACAACCTTGTAGTCCCATGGACATTATTGCTAATCTTAGGTTTTTATTCAAGATTTATTTAATGAACTGATATTCCAGTTCCCAGTGAACTTGGAAGGTTTTGAGCATGTGTCTTTGCATTATTAGCTTGAGGCTCTGAATGAAATTAAAAAAAATTGCAGATGTGGGAAACTGAAAGAAAAACAGAAAATGCTAGCCTTCCAGGGCTCTGGATTTCTACTCCAGTAATGAAAACGCTGTGTGTTGTACTTCATGACGGCAATGGTCCACATGGCACTCAGACACAGGAAAAATGCACTGCAAAGAACCACGTGATAAGTGAGCAATAAATGTAATATTGTACACATATGCCACAGGTAATAAAACATTTATTTTGACAAAGTAAACCGCTCTGAACTGTACACTACACAGATTAAAGTCCTTATTACATATTTTTTGGTCTTTTCCAGGAATCAGAAACGAGGAAAGATGACCAAAGTCTGGATATCAGGCTGTCTCCATCGTTGGACAGTTTCCCTCCAGAAGAGGAGGACAATCCTTATGAATTCCTGACGACCGCTGTCACAAAGAAACCACGTTCCCTGGAAATATCCAGGGTGTCTTCAGGAATAACAGGTATTGAAACTTGAGGAGGTTTATCCTTTCCTTTCACCTCTATAACATAGAAACATAGAAAGATAGAAACATAGAAAATAGGTGCATGAGTAGGCCATACAGCCCTTCGAGCCAGCACCGCCATACAATATGATCATGGCTGATCATCCAAAATCAGTACCCTGTTCCTGCTTTTTCGCCGTATCCCTTGATTCCGTTAGCCCTAAGAGCTAAATCTAACTCTCGCTTGAAAACATCCAGAAAATTGGCCTCCACTGCCTTCTGTGGCAGAGAACTTTGCTTCAAATCTAGCTGTGATACATGTAGGAGCAACAAATGCTCCTACATGTATCACATAGGAGCATTCATTGTGAATGCATACCACTTGTATGCAAAATCAATTCATTTATATATTTTTGTGAGGCTACTGGCAGTTTGCATATGATGCACAGGGAGTACATCCATGGAAAAGTATCAGGTGACAACTATTATCAACAGCTGACTTCAGAGAGATTCTTCATCTCCCTCTGAAGATTCATATGGGGCACGAAGCTCTCATCTGATCAATCGCATTTCGCCCTTTTGGAAGTGTGGGTCTTTCAGGATGGGAAAGACACTGGTCCCTTTAGCGCTTGCATGAGCATACATTGTTTCTTTGGTTTCTTGTTGGTCGTGTATGAGATAGAATATGTTTCAGAGATGCACAATGATAAGATGAGAAGAATTGGACTAATGGGGTTGCTCCTCAAGGAGTCAACATGGACACAATGTGACAGAATGAATTCATTCTCTGTCATTGCTGGCATATTCATTCTTGGCATATCCGTGAGCCTTTACATTTTGTATCTCTCCTCTTAAAGCTATGCCCTACTCTTTGATTGTCCACTCTGGGGAAAATGTTTTGACCATCTACCCTATCTATCTCTGCCTCTCATAATTTTATATACTTCTATCGGGTCTCTCTTCATCCTCTGACTTCCAGAGAAAACAATCCAAGATTGTCCAATCTCTCCAAATAGCTAATGCCTTCTGATCCAGGCGGCATTCTGGAAAACCACTTCTACATCCTCTCCAAAGCCTCCATATAATTCCTGTAATGGGGCAACCAGAACTGCACACAACATTCCAATATTCCAAATGCAGACAAAATCCTATAATGCTGCAATATGTCTTCCTAATTCTTATACTCAATGCCCCAACCAATGAAGGCATACCATACGCCTTCTTTACCACTATAACTACTTCTGTCGCGACTTTCCTTAATCACTCCATTCTCTTCCAAATGCATGTAAATCCTATCCCAAAAAAATCATCTCTAATATTCTCTGTTCCACTGGCGTGAGGCTTACCGGCCTACAAATTCCTGGATTATCTCTACTTCCCTTCTTAAACAAAGAACATTTGCTATTCTCCATGCCTCTGGAACCAATGCTGTGGCTAGAGAACAAACAAATATCTTTGCCACGGCCTTTGCAATGTCCTTTCGTAATAAGCTGGGATAGATCCCATCAACCTATGGAGATTGATGCTCCTAATGCTTATCAAGAGCCCCAATATCACCCATTCTTGATCACAAACTGCCCTTGCATCTTAATATTCTCCACGCTGATCTTATTGTCCTCCATGTTGTTCTCTTTGGTGAAAACAGATGCAAAGTACTTGTTTAGTACCTCAACTTCGTTCTGACTCCAGGCCTAAATTCCCTCTTCTACCATTGAGCGGTCCTACTTTCTCCTTGGTCACCTCTTGTTTTTAATACGCGTACTGTATAAGACGCCTTAGGATTTTCTTTAATCCGGAACTTGCCAATGACATTTCATGCCTCCTTTTGGCCTTCTAATTGCCCACTTGAGTTATTTCCTGCTTGTTCTCTCCTTCAAAGGTCTTGTCTGATTTTATCTTTCTAAACCTTACAGAAGTTTCTGCACTTTCCTAGTTTATCAGTCAGGCTGCTACATGCATAGAGTTACTCATTGACTCTTTTAAACAACTAGATTAGATTTCCTTCTGGTGTCCTCTGGGCACCAGATGTTAGTACCTAAAAATAGTAAGATTAAATGAGAACTTACCAGTTTGAAGTTTGATCTGGATTTTATGAGGAGTTACGTTGGTGATTACGTGAAGAAGGCCCGCCAGGCCCGCATGCGCACCAAACTTCAAAGCAGCGGTATGAAATCACAAATAAACAACACCGAAGTACATAGTAATTTCAGTGACTCGAGAACTACCATATGATCCTTTATGAGAGAGGGTTGGGCGTGGCGGGCACGTAATCACCAACGTAACTCCTCATAAAATCAAGATCAAACTTCAAACTGGTAAGTTCTCGTTTAATCTTACTATTTTACTTCGGAGTCACGTGAGTGATTCCGTGAAGAGTTCAAAGCTTTGTGATTTCATGCCGCAGATTACAAATCTCGGCATCCCACTGCATTGATTAACTCGAAAGAGAAATAAATGCATTAGCAGTAACATTGCATTCAATGTAGAAATATGGTTCATTTAACAATGTAAACAAACGACAGTACCCCTTAAATTTAGGTAATTAAAATGGCATAGGCAAACAGTCCTGGATTGACAATCAGCCGATGATAAAAATTCTGAAACATCAGCTCATTTGCCCATCCGGCGGCCGCCAAAATATGGTCGAAGGGCACGTCCCTCGCCTTGGCCACCGACGTAGCTGTTGCCCTAGTGGAAAGAGATGTACACACACTATCTAAATGATACGCTGATGTTGATACTGACCTGGTGGAATGAGATATACAATCGTCAGTGTTAATATCTGTATAACCCAGAACCTGCTGCAACCACCATGAAAAAAATCTGAACCGACCTTCCTTTGTGTAGTTGTTTGTTAACTAATAAACAATGCTGATTCCATACTTCTTAGGATTCTGGTGGCCTAGATAACATAGAAGTGAGACCGTGGGGTGTTCTAATGATCTTCATCATGCTACCCCTAGTCTACTCTGGTTGTGTAGACCAGAATGTAAATGTAATGGCACCTGCAGCCAATTCCATCCTATCTAGCCACAACGTTTGCAATGTTTGCTGTTGTTGTGCTGATATAAGTGTCATAACTAAGGATGTAGCTGGAACCCATTGGTGAAGTAATGTTCACACATTTTCAATAACCAACTGCATAATTTTGTAGTGGGAGAACTTGTGTCAAGATCTTTTAACAACTTGATATCCGGGTTGGACCCAAGAGCGTAGTTCCCTTATGTTGCAGTTATAGTGTCTCTATAACTGAATTATTGTCAATACCATTTAAAATGAGCTGGAAATGTCAGTAATCTGTACCGTATTAAATGTAACATTAACACTTCTGATCCCCTCAATAGGAATGTACTGCTTTTTTGGGTGCTATCCCTGCATACTGCAGTGAGCACCTTCATGGCTTGATGTGAAAACCTGAGGAAAAAGTCAATCCATTCAAAATGTGTAGGTCAATAATTGTTTTACTGTGCAAAAGCCGGTCTCCTGAACCACAGTTTGAAACAGCAAGTTCTTGTTTTTTGGCATAACCGTATACCGTTGTGCCACAATGCCTGATGAAGCAGGCAACATGGATGCTTGGCCAGTCCGACAGTATGAACCCAAGCGAGGTCTTGCTGACTGTTTTAAGACCCGGCTAATGAGGCAAAAAATTAGGAAGACATAAAGACCATTCCTCCTATTGAAGCGAGAGAGTATTTCTCCGCACTGTTGTGCCACAAATTTTTGGAATGAGTGAAAAACATGCATTAACATGATGAATATCCGATGAAGTATTGAACCATGCTTTCATCATACTTCGAGATCCAACACTTATTCTGTGTTATCATCGATCTGAACTGGATGATACACCAGTGGCAAGGAGATTAATTACAGGATATTTTACCCTTGATTATCATGTGACTAACATATGTCACCATCGTAGAGTAGCAACTTGAATTTGAGCATGTAGAATATGTATATTTGCTCAAAACCCCTTCTCATGGGTGCATTTAGTGTATATATTTAGTTGATACCAACAACTGAAGAATTGGTAACTCATGCAATCTCTACTACCTTTGAGTAGGTGATGGTATTTGGAACTTCTCATCTTAGAGTTCTAAACATCAGTTCATAATAACTGAATTAAACCAACCACACTACTGTAGCGAGTTTCAAGTTCAATGAGTTATTGTCATGTTCAGCAATGCTGAATTCTGTTACTTCATCATTGTGGCTGAAGTAGCCTCAGCTGACAATAGCACAAGGTTGTTAGCAATAATCTAATTGCTACTTACACAATATCAGTTCCTTGATTTGCTCAGCTGCAACACAGCTGCTATATTGCCAATTACTCTTAATGAAAATAACTCAGTTTTGTAACAGATTGCTATAACCCGAATCTCTTGCCACAAGGCGGTGACAAAGCTAATAATAATTAAAGGCAAATCCCAATGACCAACAAACAGTTTATCCCATCCTGCAAAGCTTTACTGTTATAGTACAGTTATATTGTCTTTGATAACCTTTGTAACGGGATTTGTATAGCGTGTATCTCTTACCTTATGAATCTGTTGTAGTCAGGAATAAGTTTTTACATTTGGAAAGTTCATATGCCCGATACTCTCCATTCTTCATAATAATACACCAATCCTGCCTTATTGCATGGGTGGTTTGCATGAGAATTTTTGCCCAATTTCCAAACCCTGGCCATAATCCAAACTTACTTGGAATGCTCCGGCTGTGCCTCAACCAAATATTTTTACCCTTTGTGTGTTGTACAAACAAATGTAAATATTACTTGTGAAAGGTGCACTACCCAAATTTTGGAAGTGCCATACCCATTTAGTTGAGCATGATTGGAAGGTGCATGGAATTTCTGAGCTATCATGCTGCCCCCAGCTCCAGTGGACAGCTACTGCCGATGAACGCCTGGGGTGCGTTCTGAACGATGACTTTTGCCCGTCGTTGGCTGAATTAATTCGTCTGCCAGGCTTCTTCCCCTGTAGAATAGACCTACCTGAATAACCGAGTCAGCGGCTGGCTCTCACATTCCCCCTGTTGGCGTTGTTCACTGCCGGCATATATGTGCTTGAGTCTGTTCTATTGACATTTTTAGAGCCCGGTGTCATCTTGACCTTTTACTCTTCCCTCCTTAGAGAGGGTGATTCGTAGGCAACCCTAACAGGTGCTGCCGCAGGCCGCAGGATACAAATACTGATACAAACCCATTGGCCTTAACCCAATAGAATATTCTACTGGGATGGCAACTTTATTGTCAGGAAAGGTACCTCTGACACGTGCCCTTCATCCCTTTGGGTATGCCCCACGGCCATACCCTGAGACTCAGTGTCAGCAGGATACTGACCCATCTTGGTCTCTGCCTCTGAGAGGGAGACCATTGTAGCACTGTATACAACAGTTGCTGTATTTAGGATAGTCGTTTCAACACACTATACAGCCCCGGTGAGATATTCATCTCCTGACTCCGTGGGCGAGCAGATATGTGTGAATTTGAGCAACCCTGTCCCAGGCGTTGCTGGCGCCGCCTTTCATAAAGGCCGGCGCTTTTTGACATGAAACAGCCCTGCATCAAGCGCTGCTGGCACAGCTCTCCCGTAGGCCGGGACTTCACACATGAAGCAGCCCTTTCATGCGCTGCTGGCACGGCTCTCCCATAGGCCGGTAATGTTACAAATGAAACAGTCCTGAATCAGGTGCTACTGGCACAGCTCTCCCGTAGGCCGGCACTTTCATATATGAAGCAGCCCTGTCAGGCGCTGCTGGCGCGGCCTGTCCCATAGGCCTGCTCATTTTACACATGAAGCAGCCCTGTCAGGTGCTGCTGGTGCGGTCTGTCCCATAGGCCTATTGCTGTGTAAGCTCACTAAATCAACATTTAGTGTACAGTTTTACCTGTGAAGAGTAAAAATAATTCATAGCAACCTGTGCTTAAACAATTGTAACATTGTCATAAAACATATAACAATAACTTTTTACTTTGCCTTTAGCTTTAGCTTTTACTTAAAGAAAAAACACTACAAAATACATAGAAACATAGAAAAATAGAAATTAGGTGCAGGAGTAGGCCATTCGGCCCTTCGAGCCTGCACTGCCATTCAATATGATCATGGCTGATCATCCAACTCAGTATCCCGTACCTGCCTTCTCTCCATACCCTCTGATCCCCTTAGTCACAAGGGCCACATCTAACTCCCTCTTAAATATAGCCAATGAACTGGCCTCTGTGGCAGAGAGTTCCAGAGACCCACCACTCTCTTTGTGAAAAAAGTCCTTCTCATCTCGGTCCTAAAGGATTTCCCCCTTATCCTTAAGCTGTGACCCCTTGTCCTGGACCTCCCCAACATCGGGAACAATCTTCCTGCATCTAGCCTGTCCAACCCCTTAAGAATTTTGTAAGTTTCTATAAGATCCCCTCTCAATCTCCTAAATTCTAGAGAATATAAACCGAGTCTATCCAGTCTTTCTTCATAAGACAGTCCTGACATCCCAGGAATCAATCTGGTGAACCTTCTCTGCACTCCCTCTATGGCAATAATGTCCTTCCTCAGATTTGGAGACCAGAACTGTACGCAATACTCCAGGTGTGGTCTCACCAAGACCCTATACAACTGAAGTAGAACCTCCCTGCTCCTATAATAAATCATTTTGCTATGAAAGCTAACATACCATTCGCTTTCTTCACTGCCTGCTGCATCTGCATGCCTACTTTCAATGACTGGTGTACGATGACACCCAGGTCGCGCTGCATCTCCCCTTTTCCTAATCGGCCACCATTTAGATAATAGTCTGCTTTCCTGTTTTTGCCACCAAAGTGGATAACCTCACATTTATCCACATTATACTGCATCTGCCAAACATTTGCCCACTCACCCAGCCCATCCAAGTCACCTTGCAGTCTCCTAGCATCCTCCTCACAGCTATCACTGCCCCCCAGCTTAGTGCCATCCGCAAACTTGGAGATATTGCCTTCAATTCTCTCATCCAGATCATTAATGTATATTGTAAATAGCTGGGGTCCCAGCACTGAGCCTTGCGGAACCCCACTAGCCACTGCCTGCCATTGTGTAAAGGACATACTTTTTATTATAAGGAGAAACCATTTATAGCCCGACTCACCTGAGTCCAAATAGGGCTGAATGAGTCCCAGTAATTTCTTGACTGGGGACCAACGTCTGTGAGCCACTGACCCCACTGTCAGTGGCTCCAGGTTTGCTTCCTTGCCGTTCCAACGGCATCCCACAGGCTGGGAGCCGCTGACCCCCCTGTCAGCGACTCTGGTTAAATTTCTTGCCGTTTTTACGGCATCCCTGCAGGCTGGGGAGTCGCTAACTGCACTGTTAGCGGCTCCTTATCTCGCAACCTGATCAATTTTGCCGGTTTATCCGCATTTGCGGTCGGACTGGAATTTCCCCACGGTCCATAACCGGCAACTTGTCGGGCTGCGAAACTGGCAGGAAAAACCTCTGTAAAAAGAGGCTCCTGCCTAAAACCCCTGGTAAGTAAAAACCAAACTTATCTTTTAAGTTTAACTTACCACCGGCAGGAGCTGTGCCCTGCCAGACTGGTGCTTGCGCCAATGCGGCTGACGTACTGGTGCGCATGCGGCCTGGCGGGCCTTCTTCACGGAATCACTCACGTGACTCCGAAGTAAAACTGAAATCCCAGTTGTCTGTGTGTAAATCGGAGCTAAGACATTTAAAAAAATGCAACTTCAATTTGTGCGTTATGTGCTCCCACCTATTATAGAGTTCAGTGTCGTCTCCACGAATTCCACCAAAAATATTTGTTTTGTTATGTTAACTTACCTTTTATGCTAATAAATTATTTATTTTTAATTGGGCTGGGTGCTTAATAAGGAGAAACTATTAGTATATTGAGCATGGCAAAGTGATTCATTTAAAAAATAAAGCCTAGTAAACAGTTGAACATCCTTTCTGTTTAATGTGCAGCCAATTATAGAAAGTCTTATGCTATTTGCAACTAATGGACTCTGATTATCTTTCAATTCCACCATGTTAATTAGCGTTCTGTATTTTATTTAGTTATTTACCATATATTGCCCATTCTTTATTGCCCTTCAGCAGAGGAAGAGTGCCACCTTTTTCAGCAGCTGTTGTTCTACTGAACGAATGAATGATACTTTATTATCACGTGACATATAGGGAGCAGACAGAGTTACAAAGTATTCAATTTTAACACAAAATATTCCATTTGTGGTTCCCTTTGTTCTTGGTGGTCCCCCTATGCCAGGTCCTCCTTTGTTCTCGGCAGCCCGTCTGACCTCCGGCACCCACTGTCGGCCCATTGACACCTCATCATCGATCTCGTCCTCGACTATCTGGGTTACCTGGGAGGAAGTTCGAAGGTATAGACTCAACAGAGTTGAAGGAACAGCAGTACACTCACAGGTTTTGAGAGGTGATCTCAGAATAGTCTGGTGGAGGAACAGTGAAATATTTGTAGATGTTACCCATGTGGACTTGATGTGACCATGAAGGAGGTGGATGGATTGACAGTCAAATGAGTTGCTATTTCCTAGATGGTGTTAGGCTTTTTGAGTTTATTTATTGAGTGTTGTTGGAAACAAGCTTTTCTAGTCAAGTGGACAGTATTCCATCGTACTCCTGACTGGCCTTGCAGATGGTGGAAAGGCTTTGCAGTGTCACTAGGTGAGTCACTTGTCACTGAAAATCCAATTTCTGAGCTATTGCTGTAGCCGTGGTATTTATGTAACAGGTCCACATGAGTTTCTGGCCAATGATAACCCCTCATCCCCTCCCAGCATGGAGGAAGTAATGCCATTGGATGTCAGGGATAGGTAGAGTTAGCAATGCTAGAGGTAGGTAGACTTTCTTGTTGGAGATGGTCATAACTTTGAAATTTGTGGCACTCATGTTACTTGCCATTTGTGAGTACATGTCTGAATATTGGCACTTGTCAGGCATGCAATGCCTCATTATGTGAAGAGCTGTGCAATCATTCGGTGGAAGTCATTGAAGAAGAAGCTGAAGGTTGGGCCGAGATCAGTGCCCTGAGGAATCCCTGCAATAATATGCTGGGATGGTTGACTTAAGCACAAGGTTACGTCAATTTTTACTTTCCATCAGTCCCTCCAGGAATGCAGTTCTGAATGAATGGCAGAGAAGGAATGAGATATGAATGGCCGACTCCTGCTTTTATTTCTCATTATGTTCTGCAATGGACTTTAACTCTTGCTGTGGAGTGAGTAGAGCAGGAAGCATGATGTCACAAATTACCAAATATCTACTTTAGGTAATTTGTCCCTTGTTGTTCAGTAATTCTTCTTTTCATAATGATGTTCTGCTGGTTCAATAAATAAACTAAATAAGTAATACATAACTCATGAATTCATTTACGATCACAAGATCTTGCAAAACAGCTATATTCTTGAAATTTGAATTAGTACTTAAATCATCATTTGGATGTTTGGAAACAAGAATAGAAACATAAAAAGTAAGTGCAGGAATAGGCTATTTGGCTCTTCGAGCCAGTACCGCCATTCAATATGATCATGACTGATCATCCAAAATCAGTGCCCTGTTCTTTTTTTCCCTCATATCCCTTGATACCGTTAACCATAAAAGCTAAATCGAACTCTCTTGAACACATCCAGTTAATTGGCCTCCATTGCCTTCTGTGGGAAGGAATTCCACAGATTTACAACTCTCTGGGTGAAAAAGTTTTTAGTTATCTCAGTCCTAAATGGCCTACCCCTTATTCTTAAACGGTGATCCCTGTTTCTGGATTCCCAAAACATCTGGAACATTTTTCCTTAAGAATTTTATCTGTTTCTATAAGATCCCCTCTCATCCTTCTAAGTTTCAGTGAATATCCCAGTCGATCCATTCTTTTAATATTAAATATTAATATTATTAAGAAAATCCAATTCTGTGTTCCATGACCAATTGAATCGAATATATTTTTTCATTTTGAAGAAGCTGATGTGCCTTTCTTACAATTATTTTTTGATTGTAATCAAGGTAGAATCTTGCATTCCAATTCATATTACTCTATTAATGATCTGAGGATTAACAGTATGCTTTTGTTACACATATACCTCCATCTGCTTTTCACAAAGCCTTTTCTTAGCTAGTTAACTCTCAAACACCACACACATTTTGATAATGGCACAAGCACGTGCTATGTTTTATACATTGCGCGACAAAACAAGAGCAAACTGTGTTTCATGAGTAGATTTACTTTCTACTGAGTAATTTGCATTTAGAAAATATTACAAAAGAATAAATATTGCATTTCTATGAAATAATAAGATTCCTACTCCTGAGCACCATTTCCAATCATTCACTCTTTGTGAAATACAATCCGGTTTATCATTTCTACATGTAGGGCAAGTATCTTTTTGTTAATATAGAAAAGCCATGTTATGCTTTTCTGACACATTTTCTGCTGAGGAGACATGTGTTTATGGTTGTCAACAAAATCCTCACCAGAGGGTACACAAAATGCTGGAGAAACTCAGCTGGTGCAGCAGCATCTATGGAGCGAAGGAGAGAGGCAACGTTTCGGGCCGAAACCCTTCTTCTCTACGACCACAAGTCCTCACCAGAGATCAGTAGATGCTGCATTCTCCACAAAAACTGGGAGTAATAAAATTACACTATCGTGGGAAAAGAGTAGAAAACTGAGCTATTCATTTTGAATTGCTTCTTCCTGATCAGCAGGAAAGGTAGAAATGTCCTTTTTATTGTTACTGATAGCAATGACAATAGTGGCAGTTATTCGTAATACTTTGGTGATGAGGATTATTCCCAATGTAGCTCCAGGGAGACCTTATTGTGCATTTTAATCCACCTCTTAAACCACAGCATGCTGTTAATATTTCGCAGTATTTTAGTTCAGTTTAATTTAGAGATACAGCGCGGAAACAGGCCCTTCAGCCCATTGAGTCCATGCCGACCAGCAATCTTCACACACTAACACTATCCGACACACACTAGGGACAATTTACAATCCAGTGGCATTGAATCCAGGTTTTCCTGGTGTGAGTTCTCCTGGGAGAACTGCAAGGGGCTTGATGCCATTCCATGAGCACACGTCACAAATTGCAACTGGTACAGAAAAGTAAATCATTCAGCAAAGAGCTGGGTCGAATTTCTAGAATTATATTGAACAACTGGGGGAAGGCTGTTACCGCGTTTCATTCTGTGTAAAGTCAGTCACGTAACACTGAAAGTACTGAATTTCTAAGCCAATACATTAATTAATGCGAAACTTGCATTTATGTCCTGAAAGATTGTTCTTCTAACCGTTCCATCACACTGTTGCACTGTCAACTTAATCACTGTTTTTTGCCTACATTACTTTCTCCAGTACAGGAACATATGAATGACCAAGACTGGAAAATAGCATGACATTCTAACAATATTCATCTATATACGATGGAAAATGTACTTGCATTTAAATTCTAATTTACACTTTGAATGCACATTGATTACATTTTTGTATAGTTATTTATTAGTATAAGTTCAACTATATCCCTCAAATCAACTTATGAATGTCTTACATGAATTTGGGTGTGTTTGTGCATAAGCATGTCTGTGAATTTCTGGCCAGACCACATCCGTTGTGTAAAAACATAAAACACAAATGATCAATTTTACCATCCCAAATGTAGGAATGCTCCTTTAGGCTTTCGGGCCTGGTAAGGAAAACATGGATCTCCCCTGCTGCAAACTCCCCTTTTTCTCTTCAGGATGAAGAACCTTAACTGGATATTGCATCTTGTGCTCCCAACTCCTCCTCCCCACTGCCTCTAATCCCACCATCACTTTCCCTCTGAAGCTGCCATAGAGTCATACAGTGTGGAAACAGGCCCTTCGGCCCAACATGCCCACACTGGCCAGCGTGTCCCAGCTACATCTGCTCCACCAGCCCCTGTTTGGTCCCTATCCCTCCAAACCTGTCATATCCATGTACCTGTCTAACCGTTTCTTAAATGTTGGGATAGTCCCTGCCTCAACTATCCCTTCTGGCAGCTTGTTCCATACACCCACCACCCTTGGTGTGAAAAGGTTACCCCTCAGATTCCTATTAAATATTTTCCCCTTCTCCTTAAACCTATATCCTCTGGTCCTCAATTCACTGACTCTGGGCAACAGACTGTGCATCGGTGCCAAGGTGATTTTTTCACCTGTTCCGATAATGAACGAGTGGCAAGTTTGTCAAAGGGATGTAATTATATTGAAATACGCCAGATTCTACTTCAGTTTCCAACTCACACCACGACTCACCAAATGAAAATTACCATGGAGGTAAAATGAGCAATTCAAGCAATTTGTTTCTGTTTCAATGCACTGACTTGTAACATTTTACAAGTTCAATGCCACAGTACAGATCAACATCAGACATAAAAGTACAGAGTACACAGACATAAAACAGCATTGATAAAATCAGTAATCTTTTATTGTTTGTTTAATAGAGTGTTAGCAACAACTGCTAAGGTGCCAAACATCACTATGTTTTCATCCCTCCTCTCTCTCCATCTTACAAAAGTCATTTTCTGATCTTCCACTATTCTCAAAAGTTTAGCTGAGCAGCTGCCTTCTTAACTAGTCCATCACTGAACATAATTCTCATCTCTATCCTTGTAAGCAAATAACAATTCAATATTCGTTCTGGTGCTGTTAGCATTTTTAGAAAACTTCTGATTCTCGTTTAATCCAAGGTTTCTTTTCAGTTTTATTAAGATTAAAAAAGATATAATCATTCATTTTCTACAACAGTGGTTTGCATAAATCACCTTTGATCAATGAAGGTGATCGGCTGCAAAAATGAAATTCAATTTGCCATCTTAAAAAGTGACAGATTATCTCTCACATTACAATTTCCCACGACACAATTAAATCAAGCATTGTTTGATTTATTTACACATTCTGGATTATTTATGCAGTGTCCAGTATGTATTAGTAAATCAGAATCTCTCAGAGTTTTTTGGTTTTCAGTGGTAAGTAATGTACAAAGTAGTTTCAGTAATTTTAATGAAGACTCTGATTATGGAGATATAATGGAGATATAAGAAGTGCAGATGCTAGAATCTTTAGCAAAATGCAATGTACTGGAGGAACATGACAGGTCAGGCAGCATCCGTAGAGGGAAATGGCAAAGCGATGCTTCAGGTCTGGCCTGACGGATGCACAGCATGGTGGCAGAAGACTCCCAGGATGCGCCAAGGACCAGTGGGCCGCCGGGAACAAAGAGGGACATGACGGGCCAGGAGCAGCAACAGGCTTTGTTTGCCGCTGCGAGCAGATATGACTGTAGTAAGAACGTTTGAAACTTTGTCAGAGATGGAAACGTGGCAACACTTTGTGTACTGTGTATGGTTTTACCGGATCGTATGTAAAAACAAAGAATTTAATTGTACCTAGGTACATGTGACAATAAGTACAATTGAATCTATTCCTTGCACTTCCATGTGCCTATCTAAAAGCCTCTTAAACACCACTTTCATACCTGCCTCCACCACGACCCCAGGCAATGCATTCCAGACTGCCACCAGTCTCGGTGGAAAAAAGCTTGCCCTGCCCATCTCCACTAAACTTTCCCCCTCTCATCTTGTAATGATGTCCTCTGGTGTTGGACATTTCCACCCAGGGAAAAAGGTTCTGATTGTCCAACCTATCTATGCTTCTCATAATTTTAAGCACTTTCCTCAACTTCCGGCATTCCAGAGAAAACTGTCCATGTTTATGCAATTTCTCCTTATAGCTGAAGCCCTCTAATCCAGGCAGCATTATCGTAAACCTCTGCAGCCTCTCCAAAGCCTCCGCATCCTTCCTCTAATGAGGCGACCTGATCTGCACGCAATACTCCAAATGCGGCCTAACACATCTTATAGACCAACATCATGACTTCCTGACATGGAGGTATATGGATCATGTGCAGGCACAGGCAGTGTGGGCCAAGCAGGCCTGTTCCTGTGTTGCACTGCTCTATGGAATGCTGCATACACCATTCAAACCATTGTCCGTGTGGTTCAGTATGATGGTGATTTGACACCAAGCTCTAATCCATAGCTATCTTTGTGTCCTGCATTATTAAAATGACTGGGAGAAATAATGCTGGCAGTGAAATTTTTGATCTACCTCAGGAAGTGACTTCCAGCAATTTCCTGCCTTCACAACAGTAGCAGATTAAATAAGCTGTCATACTTGTCCACTATATTGATATTCTGATGCAATATGTGTGCTTAGTTAAATTCAAAAATTAACAATACTACCAGATCATTTTTCATTTTCTTTATGACATATGACAGGGCTGATAGAACTTCAGTTTCTCCCATGCACTCACAACAAAGGAATCGGCATTTCATCTAACAATTGTTTATTTGCTTCAGGCAATATTAAGAAAAAAAATATTAATGCATTTAAAGAGCATTTGATAATGTCTGCAGGACGTGTCAACGTGATTCACAACCAATTAATTACTTATAAAATATGTCATAGTTTGTCAGCAAATGTGCCAGTTAATTTATCTACATAAAACTTCAAATAAGTAATAAATAGGTTACTTTCTATAGCAAAAGTTGATCGAGGAACCGTGTTGACCAAGACTGAGGCAGATTTTCTGCTAATCCTGAAACACTTGCCAAAGAGTCAACTGTTCGAGTAGCTGAGTAATACTGATTCTACACATTCATGCTGTGCATACATATATCTGGATCTTTTATGGGCAGTGGTTAAAATCAGTGGGAAATATGGATCCACTAATGAGGCCCACAAATGTGATCTGTCTTTAGCTGCATTTTACATGTGTCAGTACTGGGGATAGATTACCTCCGTAATTTAGAAACAATTTTCTCTGTTCCTTGTACTTATCCTTTGATCCCCTTTGAAGTAGGGTAGTTGAACAGATGCCAACACTTATGCCATGGTCATGCATGTCAATAGTGGACAGCTGAATAAGGCACCAGAGTCAGCACTTATTTACATCCAGCCTTAGACTGTTGCCTAAGATGAGAAAGAGAAAAAGAATGGAAAATTGAAAACAAGGATTTATTGCGAATTGGAAGAGTCAAATTCCAGATGGTATTTTAAAATACAAAATCTGCCCTGCATCACATGGAACGGACTGCAAGCACAACCATTATGCTTGATGTCGAAGATAAGTTTTGGAGGTCAATGTGTAATCTGTACTTACTTAAAATGTGTGCATTCTCGAGAATGTTAGTCCATATAACAACACTGTCAAATTGTCCATCTCCACCTCCATCATTCTTTAAAATTATAAGTATGACCTTTAAATCCATTTGATGTACAAGAATAAAGCTAGAACCCCTGTGGATGTGGTATTTCACCAATAATTTTATCTGAAATCATCACTCCTGCATTATTCAAGAATGTAAGTCTATTGAATAAATCTTATAACCAGAAAGTCCCTCATGCATTACTTCTGTTTATTAATATTTCCTATTTGCCAGTCAAACAAAAAATAGAAAGCAGATGTGCTGGACTTCAATATCATTGTCACTCCATGCTATGGATATTTTCTTTGGGGAATGGCTGCACAAACTATGTGTTACTAAAAAAAGATGGTGAATTCATTATTTCTCCAGTTTGTATTGTATGTTCCTGCAGCATTGTGTGCATTATGGCTACGCTGTAAAAAATAAAGGAAATGGTATTCCTCTGGGAACATCCCATCTCCTTCTGTGCACGTTGCAGGAAACCAAACATCAAAGAAAAGGTATTATTATATAAGAAAATACACCAATTAAAATTTGACTTGAAGTGGAAATGCAGCTCAGGCATTCTAATCTATGTAATTCCTCTAATGTTAGGATCCATTCATAATGTATGATAACCTATGAATTGAATGAGACACTTTTATGTAGGCAGAATGGAATGCTAGCACCAGAACTATCCTGTAAAAATCACTAATTTGATAAAACTGCATTTGAAAGTGCCCTAATGTTCTTCCTACTTTGACGGACGTGGTAATTCCTGGGCTGTGTGTTTCCTAAAGCCAGGTGCATAAACATCCAATAGCTGTTTGCCATGCCGATTGCAGGGAAGCTCACTGGATTATAAAGAATGTCTCAGAACAATATACAGAGCATGGCTGCATTACTCTGGAGGAACAATGTGATCATCATTCCTCGTGACCAGCCAGCACACCCCTCCTCTCCCCCCCACCCACTCACGTGAACCACTGGCCTGATTCATTCCTATGCTATGAATGTTCTGATATTACTGCAAGATGCATGATAGTCAGTGAGGCAGGAACCCCAGGATGATGCGATGAAGTGCTTAAAACAATAAGGTTGCACACAATGATGAAATAAGCAAACATTATTGTCTAGATGTATTGACCGTTGGAATATACAGTAAAGGGCAAGGTCGCCACGAGGTTGTTGGAGGTCTTCGTCACTCTCCTTCATGGTCGAGAGTGGTCTCCGCGTAGTCGAAGCTTCAGCTAGGTGCGGCGTATTTTTCTAAATGTTAAAAATTGACCACGACTGAAAATAGCTCGCCGTGGGAAAAATCGATTTTATTTAGTCGTAGGTCTAGTCGAAGCCGGTCGTGATGCTAGTCGTAGGTAGTCGAAGGTAATAGCTCCGGGGTGAAAAAAAGGTCAGTGGAAAAAAAAGTTATTTAAACAACAGAACATCACCTCTGTCACTCCAGGCATTGTTTATTCAGAGCTGGAGAGTTTTTTGGAGAGGAGACTTGTGTTTTAGAGATGGCACCAAAAAGGCAGCAGCGCAGGGGGAGAGCACAACCCTAAAAAAAAAACGGCCATGCAGGTGTTGCCCACCCAGAAGGAGGAGTGGCAGGAGGTGATGCCACAGGATAGTTCAGGAGGAGGTAGCCCTACATGAGAGACCCCTGGAGGAGACCAGGGTGGTAGCGTATGTCCCCACCACCACCCCATCCTTCACTGCCTCATTTGAAGGCAGCAAAGCAGCCCTTTCTCCTGTGTCTGACACAGCTTCAGAGGCAGATGCCCATTGGTGGTGAGGGAGGGCTGGAGGAAGATTATGCCCTACACCTTCACCAGGCAGCAGGAGGGGGACCTTGAGGAATGGTTCCAGCAGAATGCCATCCTGTACGAAAAGGAAAATGAGTAGTACAGGGACAGGGACAAGAACGGCATGCTTGCCATTCACTGCCCCACATGTGTGCTTAAAGTTCCATCTTTTGCCAAAGCCCAGCGCCACTCTCTTCCAGTCATCTGGTGTACTGGGACATTCCACCACATCATCTCCATTCACCCATTGAGACCTCTTCTTGTGCTTCCTCTTCACCCTTGCTCTTCCCTTTCTGCCTTTCTTAAAAGGCTGCTGAAGCAAAAAGGCTACTTCAAACAGCAGTAGTTGTACTTTTACTAACATCCTCCAAACTAGTTCCTTCCTTGCTTGCATGGTTCAGAATGATTTTTAGTGAGAAAAAAATGCAGACATGACAGCATTTTATCATGTGATCATTTGAGCTGTACACACTCGTCACTGGTCGTTGCTAGTTTTCGGTGTGGTCCTCTGAGGTGAAAGGGGGTCGTGCTCATTCACGGACCAATTTCCCAGAGACAATCCTCGAGTAAAACGTACATGGTCGAAGCCAGTCTTCAACATAGTCGAAGGAGGTCTTCTTCATAGTTGAGGGAGGTCTTCAACATAGTCGTAGGAGGTCATGCACATAGTCGAGGAAGGTCATAGGAGGTCTTTGGTCACCGCAACCTTGATTTTTTTTTAGTCGCTTAAGGTCGCCAGAGATCGTGGTGGAAGTTAACCAAGTGGGACAGCGGCTTAAGTTGTCTAGTTGTCTCATGATGGTCATTCTCATAATGTGATCGGCCCAGTTTCAATCCCAAAGGTCCATGGTCATCTGACTCTGCATAGAGCTCAGACACCAGGAGAGGTCCTGAGTGGTATTGCCTGGGTCAATTTCATTGTAACTCTTATAAGTGTTGTAACACTCCAACAAACCCCCTCCCCCCACCTCCTCCAGTCACCCCCAGAAATCATCTCTAATCCAATCACTCCTGTGATAATTGACTTTGTGTTGTACAACATGCGCGGTGCCATCCAATTGTTAGGCAGATACGCTTTAATCCTTGACGGCAACAATACAGAAAAGCCTTCAATTAAATTGACATGTATCAGAAAAGTTTTTGAAAAGGCACATTGATACAGTGATGTTGGCAGAATTGTAATAGTAATTGTATTTGCTATATTTGTCTCATGCCATTTACGTATTCTTTACAACTTCAACATTTTCATGAAGCCTTGTGATTCAAGTGGTCCAGTGCTGTTTTTAAATTGATGCAAAAAATATGGATAGTTCTTATCTAATGATACAAGTTTGATTTCATTCATAATTGAATGAAAGCATGGTGCGATTTAACAAATTCATGAGAATTTGTAATGAAATTAGTTGTGGATGCTTAACCTACCTTAGTTGATTATGATGAACTTTAAAAAGCATCTGACTAAAAGTCAAGTAAGAAAAGGAATGTGTATTGTTTGTTTTATTATATGCACATGAGATAATAGATGGAAAAATGCATTATGTGAGTTTTCAGAACAATGTAAATTTAACAATACCAGTGAAGCCTGTCTTCCATCTGTGAAATGAATGCTGTAGACAACAATGCTGGAGAAACTCAGTGGGTGAGGCAGCATCTATGGAGCGAAGGAAATAGGCAACGTTTCAGGTCGAAACCCTTCCTCAGATGAAATGCTGTCATTTAGTTCGCATTTTCCTCTTTGGATATATTTCAATCGCTGAAGTAAAGCTTTGCTGTTAAGTTTATCATTTCATGACACATTAATCAGTTGGAATGCTTTACAAATTCTTCAAGTTTCCAGTGTTTATTTTTACTAATTTACTTGTTTAAATTTATCGCTTTATTACTTTTGAATTAAATTACTTGAAAATTTAGACATGGTTTACATATTTTGACAATGAAAGTGTGGTCCATCAAGAAATTGAACCAGGTACCTCTGGGCACATTCATATTGAAATTTTTTCAGCATTGACATAGTCAACACAAACCTTACTCATTTGTACCGTACCACCATAAACCGAAGAAAACGTAGGCACCTTTTGAGAGTTACCTTTAACTCCCGTAAAAACAAGAATCACATCCTACAGAAAGTAGAGAAGGAAACCAGAAAATTGATACATTGATGTGCGTATCCCGCTGCCTGTGATTTCAATGCTGTGCCCAAATGTTGTATAATTGTTGGGTCTCGCGCTGTGTTCTTGGTGCACAATTTCCCCACCATGCTCGGTACAAATATGCTGTGCTGTCTGCCTCAACAATGAGCATATGCCTTGCACGGGGCTCCTTGAAAGCATGGTCATGTAGTGGTTGGGCTACACATATTAAAGGCATTCGCCACTATCCATGGCAGCCTTTTCTGTGGCTAAATTATGGCTTACTTGGAGTCGGTGATTTGCTTTAAGGCAGTGATTTGCTTCCTGAGATTGTTGCTGATGAAATGTGAAAACTGCAATCTCTGTAGGCAGATGTCATTCAGAACCACATAGATCACATTTAACTGCAACTGTCATGGTGAAACCCATAATGATGTTTTTTTAAGGTTAATTTTCCTAATCCCATGATCTGTTCAATTAATTTTTTTTTTAAACAAAGACCCCATAATTCTAAATTCACACAATTTAACCTTATTCTGAGCTACTTCCAAAGCATTCACATTCTTCCTTAAATAAACATATATTGGTCAGAGGCAAAAGGAATTGCTGAAGCTGGAATCTTGAAAAAAAGTGCTGGAGTAACTCAGCGGATTAGACAGCATATTTGGAGGGAATGGATAGGCAACGTTTTATGTTGGGACCTCCCAACGCATGCCTGACCCGCTGATTTACTCCACCACTTTGTGTCATCTAACTGTAATCTCTACTTTGCATTCCTGCTTCTCTGTGATAAACTTTGTACATCCCTTTGTAGCCTCATTTTCTCTTCAAAACATACTTTCCTGCCTATCTGTGCCATCAGAAATTATGTGTAGGAAGGAACTGCAGATGCTGGTTTAAACTGAAGATAGACACAAAAAGCGGGAGTAATTCAGCGGGTCAGACAGCATCTCTGGAGAAAAGGAATAGGTGACGTTTCGGGTCAAAGTGTCTGAAGCAGGGTCTTGACCCAAAATATCACCTGTTCCTTTTCTCCAGAGAGGCTGTTTGACCTGCTGAGTTTCTCCAGATTTTTGTGTCTACCATCAGAAAGTATAGCAACCAAACATTTGATTCCTCCACCCAAGTCACTTATATATAAATAAAATGTTGAGACCCTAGTTCTGACTGCTTTGGCACAGTACTCATTACATCTTGCCAATCAGAAAATAATTCACATGCTTACCTTCTGTTTAGTGACAGCCAACCAGCCTTCTGTACCATCGTGTTTCTTCCTACACTGTGAGCTTATATTTTCTGCAGTGGCTTTTATAGTGGCCTCTTATCAAATTCTTACTGGAAATCTAAGTATGGTACATCGACTGGTTTCCCCTTTATCGTGGTGCATTTTGCTTCCTTAAAGAATTCCAATAAATTGGTGAAACTTGATTTCCCTATCCCTACACCATGTTGACATTGTTCAATTGCTTTAAATTCTTCCCATCATTTTGCTATGATATTTCTGGTGATATCTTCTATAATTTTACACTGAAGTTACATTTGCTAATGCAATAGTACACTTGCAATCTAATAAAACTTGCCTCAAATCTAGGAGGTTTTGCAAAATGCAAACCAATGGATCAACCATCTAAGTAGCCACTTATATTGAGATCATGGCATGAAGTGCATAAGGACCTGAGAACTTGTTAGCTTACAACTTTTTATTCATTTTGTCTAGTACCACTTCCTTTGTATTTGTAATTTTCCTGGGTTCCTCCCTCACTTCCAGTTCCCAATTTACAGCTATTTCTGGGATATCACTTCTATCCTCCATAGTAAAGACTATAGCTCCATAGTTCTGATTTTCCATTTTTAATTCCACAGACTCACCTTCTGCCGAACAAATGCTCTGTTTTAGGTATCTACGGAAATACTTGCCATCTGTTTTACATTTCCCTATAGCCTTGTCGTGTGCTATAAATGTTCCTTATTAACCTAGTCAGTTACACTTTTTTTCCCATTCTGTCCAATTTTCCGACGCCCTTTTTATTGCACAAGATATGCATTTACTTCCTCTATGTTCCCCCCATCTCAGGTCTTTGCAGACTTAATTTGATCACCTTGAAATAAATAGCTAACAGGAAAGATGAAGCATTAGTTTCAATTTTCCAAAGTCTCCAAAGTAGCAACGATTCGAGAAAGATGCCATTAAAGACCCCTCAGATTCCACTATGTTCCAAGGCTTGATATGCTTTCCTGCTCTTTACCATCTATGTAGAATGTGAAAGATGCAATTTGCATGCACTAGAATTATCATATCTACTGGTGTAGTGAGTTGTTTTAATCTATCACAAGGGGATAAGTAATATTCTAATCAAGCATTAGCCTTCCCCCAATGGATGTACAGGGATGACATTACTCTGTTAAGAATAGAGTCTGGAGAGTCTGGAACTGTTCCTAAATTGGTAAAACGTTAAGAGAGGTATTGTTCAAAATGTTCAAAATTATGAAAGAGCTTTTAAAACAGTAATAATGAAAAATGGTTTCAAGTGACAAAGGATCAATGTTCCTGATTGATTGCCAAAAGAACCAGAGATCACATAAGGAATCATTATTCTGGGGTACAGTCTTTGAAAAAGGGCAAGAATTAGATGCACCAAGAACCTTCAAACGAGAATGGGATAAGAACTTGAAAGAACATTTGTTCTCAAGTTAATGGAAAAGAGGAAGGGATGGCGTTAATAGGATAGCTCAATAAAAAATGTCATGCTTCATTCACAGATGTTGGCATTTCTGACAAGGTTATTGATCATTCCTAAATGCCTGAGAAGTTGACCGTGAGCCTTTGCCTTGAACCACTGCAATCCTCCTGATGTTCTTGGGTAGAAACTTCTAAAATGTTACCCCAACATGTGTGAAAGAATGGTGATATATTTCCAAGTCCGTGTGCTCTTTCGGCATGATTGATGGAGAGTTTCCAAAATCTCTTTTATCGGTACCACTTCATCTCCCAAAAATGTAGTCTTATACAGCTAGTATGACCTCGACTGGCTTTCCGACAAACATTAAGGTTGCCGTTGATATATGATTCCGCAGGTTCTTCTTTTGTCTTGCATTTTATTATTCTTAGTCATAGTTACTTTATTGACAAGAACAATAAACTGAAAATCTAAATAGTAAAGCTGATGTTTTTTAGTACAGGGGAAAACAGACAAAATTGCTTTTGAGAATTGGGGAATTTCAATTGTATTTTTCACATAATTCTCCGATAAAACACAGTCTCCTGAGCATTAGAAGGGTTTGAGTTTTGATAGCACCAGGCAATATAATTGACGCTGACTCTGGAGTGATTAATGGTATTAATTCAACCCAAGATTGGTCAGGTTTTACACACAAATGATAACAGTACTTTTCCTATTTTGCTTGACCAGTACTCATTGCAAAATAAACTAAAATGATTCCGTTCTGGAGGAAAAAATATGAACGATAGAATGTATGTTTTGGAGGTAGCAAGTGATATCATAGCCTCCTTGAGATACATTGGTTAAATCTAAAAGATTTAAAACATCCCAAGGCATTATTTCTGAGACCAGAGGGCAGCTTCCCTTTCATCCAACATCACTAAAGCTGAATATTCACTATTACATCATAATTTCTCGTTAAAAAAATGACACGGTAAGGAAAAAATGGTATGGAGAAATTGGCAGCTTTATTCTCATCATTATGATAGTGGTGAGACTTCATAAATGCTTCTTCATCAAGGATATTTGGGCATTCAGAGCATACAATAGTGCTATATAGTGCTATATTCAAGCGTCTTTAAGAAAACAATTGCAGATATCAGGTAGTTTAGTTTAATTTAGTTTAGAAATCCAGCGTGGGATCAGGCTCTTTGGTCCACCGACTGTATGCCAACCATCGATCATCCATACATTAGTTCTATCCTACACACAAGGGACAATTTTACAGAAGCCAATTAACCGACAAATTTGCACGTCTTTGAAGAGTGGGAGAAAAAATTGAACACCTGGAGGAAACCAACGCAGTCCCAGGGAGATTGTACAAACTCTGTACAGACAGCACCCATGCATAGTCAGGATTGAACCTGGGTGTCTGGAGCTGTAAGGCAGCACCTCCACCGCTGTGCCACTGTGCCACTCTGCCATCTGGAACATTTGCCTTTGAATAGTCAGTGATCTGCAATGTGAATAAAATAAATTGTAAATTTATTATTAATTATCACTGGCAGTACCATGGATGTTTCCACAAATGGATACTTACAGGTTCAGAAAATTAGATTTAAGAATGTTAACGGGGGATAATAAGGAAGGGTCGGCAACACAATTTCCTCAAACAAATATAATTACATTTTTTAATGGACTTTATTCAATCAGTTAGTAAAAGAATTTTCATAAATACCCTGTGATCCCCAGTTTAGTAGAAGAAAGCTCCATAATGTTAGTTCACCTTCACATCTGATAGAGGTATATCACTTGACCAGGCAATGATTAGAAGAATCCAGACCTTATACAGGCTGATGAAGGGATTAGTGTTGATGGGCAAAAAAGTCAGCATGGATATGGTGGGTCAATGGGTCAATTTCCACACTTTACAATTTGATGCCTATGTGGATATCTCTGTTATTCAGATTTGGACATTTTTCTCCATCTATTCTCAGTCCAGCAATTTACCCAATTGAATATTCAATCATTTTAGCTTCAGATTTTGCTATTGCTATTATTAGTTTAGCAGCTAAAACACTTCAGCTTATTTGACACAGTGCATGATTCATATTAAGCATTATTTAACAGTGTGAATACAGACTTGGAGTGCTAAATTCATGTTTTGTCAATGTGTAGAATTTGCAAAAACAATGGGCTAGCTAGTTATCATTTGATGACAAATCTCTTCAGAGAATTTTTACTCACAAAATATAAAGACATGAACTAATAATAAATGCTATATATAAATGTGGTTAAGATACATTTATTTTATCTGCAGAAGTTGCACCTCAAGTAACTATCACTGCACCAGGGGCTAATCACCAGAGGAAAAGCACAGGCCCCACCCCAGATTGTTCACCTCCATCCCCGGATACAGCACTGAAGAACATTGAGAAAGTTATCCGACCCCAGGTGAGTTGGAACGATATATTGTGTTGAACACGGTCAGTGTTAATAGTGATCCAATCTATCACTAACATTCCATTACCAGTTTGTTTTCTTGAAGTGAATACATAATTTATTCTGTTGGACTTTTTGTGTTGAATCTTTGTCTATTATACTGCAAAATGCACACTAATTCTGAGCTATTTGTTCCTAGCTTTATCCCTGGCTGATGTATGCAAAATAGTACCAGAGCCATGTATGCTGAATACATGGCTCACCATTTACAAGAATCTTGAATGAATTGATCGCACTATGAATCTCACATCAGAAGTCAATTTTATTTTAAATGTGAAATTCAGCAGCTGTTCTGGCCTAGTCAGTCAGGTGGCAAATTGTTACATAACAGGAATTAGTTTTATTCTTTGATCTCTTTTCTGGAGGAGACAGTAATTCCTGCTGTGTTACTGCCACAATGTAAAACGAATGATCAAAACTATAGGCCTGCTTCTTTCACCTTACTTTGTGTGGTTACTGAAGAGCTAATTTGCATCAGACCTTGGTGCTTCGGTATGTGCCTTATAATAAATTGTACTGAATTGAAAAGACATTTGTTCAGGTGGGAATAACTTTGAATCTGGAGCTAATGATAAGACTGTGCTCTACCAGCTGCAAGGTGTTATATTAATGTCACGGCATTCTAATTGGTACCCACGGCACATTTCTGGAGTTTCCCTTTTCCCACAATTTTCCATCATGAACAACATGGGCTGAGGGGATGTAAGGGTTTTGATCATGTGCCACAGTTATGCCAAAGTGGAAAATACATTTAAGTTTACACAAGGATGGCCTAATGGTTTATTCTACTTTAATACATATGAGAATGGTGTACCTTTAAGAATCCAGTGTACCTTATGATGTGGGTATTGCTGCATTGGCTAGTACCTGTCTTTACTTTAAGATGAGTGGTGTCTTCCTTAAATGAAGAATGTTTTGTTATCAGCTCTCCATCTGTCTTTGGCTTTAGTAAGCAGTGGCTCCTAAGAGTCCACATAGTTCATCTCTCTGTAGCTCAACCTATTTTAGAATTGTCATGCATGGCCACGGGTATACTGAAGGAGATATTCAAATTTGAGAAGAACATTTGAATGACAGGAATTTTAAAAATTGTTAACATTGAAACAGCAATTGTTAAAATTTAAAAAAAAAACTTAGCAATTCTCACTACACCTCAAACTATCACACAATCATTGGTCGTAAATATAGCCACTATTGTTTTGAAGATCTTCTTCTTCTTCTTTCGTGTGGCGTGCACAGCCTAAAGTTTTAGGACAACTTATTATATTTGATCTTCTGTGTGTGCATGTCGAGTTGATAGCATAAGTCGAAACAGGGCAGACCACGTGAAGGTTGCAATCTTCCATCCCATTTTGAAGATGACCATATCAACACTAATCTGCTTTTATATATGCCTCTAACATGTAAAATCTGCTGATGATCCAGCTAGTTACCGACCCATCTCCTTCTTATGCACATCCTACAAGCTGCTTGCGTGCCTCCTGCTAGCCAGGATTCTTCCATTATTTGAACCTGTTCTGCCCAGAGAGCAAGCTGGCTTTAGACCTGGTAGAAGCTGCGCAGATCAAGTCCTTGCCCTCACTACCAATATTGAGGCTGGCTTCCAATGTGCCCTGAAAATTGGTGTTGCTCTCAATGATCTGTCATCAGCTTATAACACCATGTGGAGACATGGCCTGTTGTTGAAAGCTTCCAGAATCTTGAAGAGCCAAACCACCATGCGTGCCCGCTCATCCATCCTCAGCGACCGTAGATTTAGGGTCTCGCTTGGGAACAAGACCAGCTCTGTCAGCACCATGAGTGATGGTCTCCCCCAGGGCTCTGTCCTAGCTCCCCTACTCTTCAACATTTATGTGAGTGACATACCAACTACCTCGTCCTGGAAGTTTGCAGATGACCTTGCCCTTGCCTACCAGGGAGCTGCTCTTGAGGATATCAGCAGAATCTTCTGTAGTACTTCACCTTCTGGCGACTTCGCCATAACCCATCTAAGACAACTGTCACTGCCTTTCACCTCAGCAATCGGCTCAGCAATGCAAAGCTCCGCGTGTCCTTTCGTGGTAAGCTGGTGAAGAATGAAGAATTTGCAAAGTACCTCGGAGTCAGGGGCCACAGTTTAAGAATAAGGAGTAAGCCATTTAGAACGGAGACGAGGAAACACTTTTTCTCACAGAGAGTGGTGAGTGTGGAATTCTCTGCCTCAGAGGGCGGTGGAGGCAGGTTCTCTGGATGCTTTCAAGCGAGAGCTAGATAGGACTCTTAAAAATATCGGAGTCAGGGGATATGGGGAGAAGGCAGGAACAGGGTACTGATTGGGGATGATCAACCATGATCACATTGAATGGCGGTGCTGGCGCGAAGGGCCAAATGGCCTACGCCTGCACCTATTGTCTGTTGTCACCCTGGATCGCACCCTCACCTATCGTGAACACCTGAAAAGGGTGGTTGATAAGCTGAAAGCAAGGGTCACCATGATCAGGAAACCTGCAGGCAACAGCTGGGGATCCAATGCACACACCCTCCGTACCTCAAGCTTAGCCCTAGTCTACTCAACAGCCGCGTTTTGCTCAACAGCTTGAGCTAATAGCTGCCACACCAAACGAGTTGACACTGTCCTTAACTCTGCAATGCGGGTCATCACAGGGAGGCTTAAGTCAACACCTTTGCAGTGGCTCCTTGTCCTCTCTCATATCGCCTCTCCCAGCGGAGAGGATGTTGAAAGATTGGTGCACCATCGAGGCTAGCCCTGGCCTCCCATCCATGCTGACTTGAACAATCTGCCCAACATGTGCCTGAACTCCCGCAAACTCTTCTGGTCTTCCGTTAAATCTCTGGAAGACTTTGACTCCAAGACTGAGTGGCGCAGAGCCTAGAAAGATGCCAACACCAACAATGGGGAGGTCATCACGGACCCCACAGTGAAATCACCGAGTTTTGACCTCCATCGCAAGCAATGGCTAACCCTGAACAGAATCCGTACCCTCCATGCAAGAACCGCCCATCACCTGCATAAATGGGGGATGGCAGACAGCCCTGCTTGCAACTGCGGATATCCAGCCACACCATCCCACACATCGTGAATGACTGCTCACTGAGGCTTTTCCCTCGTGGCATCAAAGCCATCCTCCCAGTAACTGATGCTGTTCTGGCCTGGATGTCTACCCTTGATCTGCAACTTTAGTCTGTGCACGCCATACGCAAGAAAAAGACATGTAAAACATTGTGTTAAAGAAGGAACTGCAGATGCTGGAGATTGGAGGGTTACACAAAAAGCTGGAGAAACTCAGCGGGTGCAGCAGCATCTAAGGAGCGAAGAAGATAGGCGACGTTTCGGGTCAAGACCCTTCTTCAGACTGGTCAGGGATCAGGGAAACGAGAGATATAGACAGTGATGTGGAGCGATAAAGAACAATGAATGAAAGATATGCAAAAAAGTATCGCTGATAAAGGAAACAGGCCATTGTAAGCTGTTTGTAGTGTGAAAATGAGAAGCTAGTGCGACTTAGGTGGGGGGGGGAGATAGAGAGAGAAGGAATGCCAGGGCCCGAGGGCTGAGGGAGAGGTGGGAAGGGGAGGGGGCAGCCTGGGTTAACAGAATTGAGAAAATTCAATGTTTAAGCCCAGAGGATGCAGACTCCCCAAGCGGAATATGAGGTGCTGTTCCTCCAACTTGCGGTGTTGCTCACTCTGGCTGTGGAGGAGGCCCAGGACCGAGAGGTCGGATACGGAATGGGAGGGGGAGTTGAAGTGCTGAGCCACCGGGAGGTCGGGTTGGTTATTGTAATACATTCCAAGGTACTCTAAATGCATAATCTAATGAAAATGAGTCCGAGAAGGAAGAGTGACTAAAATATTACCCTATGTGAGAAATTTAAAAGAGAATCTAAGAGACAGAATCTGGGGTTGATGGTTTGAGGTTCAGAGAGTGAGTGTCTGGGAGTTGTGAATTTGAAGTTAGTTAAATGAAGCAATTGCAAATAATAAGGCACAGATAGGTGAAAGCTGAGTAATCAATGGAAGTGAACAAAAAGGGGAATACACTGTGGAAGGAGTCAAAGGGTTGGAGAATTCTGTGGTGTAGTGGACTGCTTAACTTTCTCCGTGTCCGCACACATCTACTGACCTTGCCACATTGCGTTATTCTTTTTACAATCAAATGAACTCTCCCTCCTCTTCCTAGACATGAGGCATTAGAAATAAGAGAAATATTATGCTTCTTGTGCCTATTTTTGCCATTTAATAAGGTCATGGCAGATCTGGCATTAGGCCTCATCTATTTGAGAGCAATTTCTATGTTTAGTTTAATTTAGTTTTAAGATACAGCATGGAAACAGGCCCTTCAGCTGACTGGGTCAATACTGACCATCGATCACCCATTCACACTAGTTCTATGTGGTCCCATTTTCTCATCCACTTCCTACATATTAGGGACAATTTACAGTGGTCAATCAACCTACAAACCTGTACGTCTTTGAGATGTGGGAGGAAAGCCATGCGGTCACAGGGAGAACGTGCAAACTCCGTAGGATCGAACCCGTGTCTTTGGCATTGTACCTCACACTGGCAGAAATGCTGCCTTGCTGTGCCAGAGATCCATGTTCAATAAATAAATTGCCTTCAAAGGCTTTACCTTGATCACTATTTACTTTGTGATATTTCAATGTGTGTAATCTTCTGAAAAATGAAGCTTCTTTATATTGTGAAGCCACTAAATGTTGTGTTTGGTTTAATCTTCTATCCTTGTCACCTTTTAAAATAAGTGCTGTCAACGTTAATGTAACCGAATCTAACTGCTTTCATTCGTCTTTGAGAAATTCTTAACATTTCCTTGTTAGTGTCCTTATAAATATATTTCTGAATTAATTATTACATCAGCTCTCATTTATTAAAAATCTATTTTTCTTGTTTTAATTGACAAAATGTATTGTTTGTAATTGAATGAATGAATGTAGTCTAGATTTTAATTACAACATATTTTGGAAGTAATAACTTGCATCTTCATGATCAAATATTCATTACGATAATTCGTTCAATTTGCCCAACTTAATATGAATTCATTGATCTGCTTATGTGGTAATTAAAACATGTTTTGAAGCAGGAGATGTAATGAAGCTGGACAATATATTTGGTGTAATGAAACTGGACAATATATTTGGTTTATATTTTAATATGACGTTGCATAATAGCAGCAATTGGGGCAATTTACTGTGGTACATAACTCCAATTTGATATTCATTTCTAATTAAATTGTGCATGGCCTACTTCATTCAACTACCATAGCATATACATAACGTAAAATATATTATGCATCTGTGTAACAAGAAGTTTAAATGCACATTTTATAACTGGAAAGATCAGAAAAATGCAAAAGTGCTCCATTACAATGTTGGGAATCATTTCTAACTCATAGGATGTTCTGCAGTTCTGATCCTAGTGAAGATAAAAATGTAATCTTGAAACAAAGCCATCTTTCAATCACTACTCTGAATATTTGAAGTTTGTTGTGGACAAAGGTGTGGTTGTATATATTTTGACTGAAGATTGTCTTGGTGTACATTTTGGTACAAGGAGTCTGATTAATTAACGTTACCATTTTGGATCATCCTTCTGTGAAGTCTATCAGTCACAAATTCTAACACCAATGTTGCCAACTGTCTACTAAAGCCTGAAACCATTGCCAATCCATCGTCACAGGGTGGACAGGAAGGCATTTGGCACATTGCCCTTCATCAGTTAGAGTATTCAGTATAGAAGTTGGGAGGTCACGTTACAGTTGTACAAGATATTGGTGAGGCCACATTTAGAGTATTGTGTTCCATTTTAGTCAGGAAAGCTGGAAAGAGTGCAGAGAAGATATCCGAGGATGTTGCCACGACTTGAGGGTCTGAGATATAGGGAGAGGTTGAGCAGGGCAGGACTTTATTCCTTAGGGTGCAGGAGGATGAGAGCTGATCTTATAGAGGTGTATATGATTATGAATGAATGAATAATTTTATGTACACATACAAGGAATTTGCCTTGGTGCTCTGCTGGCAAATTAACAACATGACATACAGTAACAATTAAGAATGACACATAAAACATTAAACATTAATAATAAAACTATGGTTTAAACATGTGAATTAAATAAAATACCAGAGCAAAAGGAGGCTACAGACTTTTGGTTATTGAGTTGAGCTACTACTCGTGGAAAAAAGCTGTTTTTATGTTTGGCTGTGGCAGCTTTGACAGTCCGGAGTCGCCTTCCAGAGGGAAGTGCTTCAAAGAGTTTGTGGCCAGGGTGAGAGGGGTCAGAGATGATCTTACCCGCTCGCTTCCTGGCCCTTGCAGTGTACAGTTTGTCAATGGGGAGAAGGTTGCAGCCAACTTTCTCAGCTGATCGGACGATTCGCTGCAGCCTCCGGATGTCGTGCTTGGTGGCTGAGCCAAACCGGCCCATGATGGAGAAGGTGAGGACAGATTCTAAGATGGCAGTATAGAATTGGTCCATCATTGCCTGTTGCAGATTGTGTTTCCTCAGCTGCCGCAGGAAGTACATCCTCTGTCGGTCCTTTTTGACTGTGGAGTCGATGGTAGCCCCTCATTTCTGGTCCTTGGAGATGATGGTTCCAAGGAACTTAAAAGGCCCCACAGATGTTTTTGATGGTGAGGGGAGGGGAGGGGAGGGAGAGCTCTCCTAAAGTCTACTATCAATTCCACTCCTATAGAGCTCCAAGTTGGTACAAAGGCACCAGGATACCAGTGTCACTTCTTTATGGAAGGAATAGATAAGGCAAGTACAGAGAGTCTTTTACCTAGAATAGGGGAATCAAGAACCAGAGGACATTGGTTTGAGGTGAGGGGGAAAGATTTAATAAGAACCTCAGGGGCAACTTTTTTACACAAAGGGTGGTAGGTATATGGAATGGTCTACCGTAAGAGGTAACGGTACTTTCACAACGTTGAAAAAACAATTAGACAGGTACATGGATAAGATAGGTTTAGAGGGATATGGGACAAATGGGACAGGTGGGTCTGTGTAGATGGGGCATGTTGGTCAGCATGGGCAACTTGTGCCAAAGGGCCTGTTTCCATGCTGTATGACTCCATGATTCTTAGGGAGAGGATAAAGTCAATGTCTAGGAATTAATCATTTCTGGCAGACAATTTCTTGTATTGAGTAACACTTAAATGGCCTGTCATTTTCATTTCAAAGAAATGTTCCAACTTGGGTCCAGTTAAGTTGAAAATCTGAATTGAAATTGAAATGTCAGACCTGCAACAATAGTACACGATCACAATAGGCTGACTCACTGTGACATACTTTGTTCCCAAATGTTGTGATGTTCTTTTCTCGGTTGGTTTTCGCCGTTCCTCTCCTCTCCGGAAAGAAATGACCCTTAACATGATTTCATAATTGCTGCTGGCTCACTGCCATTCTCATCCAATGAGGATTCTGGCCAATTTATCTCTTCCTTCCCTGCTGTGGCCTTAATAACTCTTGTTCTGCTTTGAAATATAACCGTACAGGCCCTGATAGACACCAGAGAAAATAGATGGAAGTTTTTAATGTTAAAACGCCACTCTGACAGTGACAGTGCTTCCTCATTATTATACTGACTGACAGTCTCCGCTTTTGTGCACAGGTCGGCAGAGATCACTTCAACCATCTTCATTCAGACTCTGGGGCAAGAGACTTGTCAACTGAGTCAAGGTTGTCAGGAAAGGTAAACTGCCCAAATAACCTTGTCATGGCTTTCAAAGTTAACGATCTTAGATTTGACATGAAACCATGAAAAGATGCAAAGGGTCTCAGCTACCTCTTACTGCAGATCATTCCATATATCTACCACCCTGTGTGTAAACCATGAAAAAATGTGAGTAGTGTCATAGTTATACAGCATGGAAAGAGGCCTTTCGGCCTAACTTGCCCATGCCATCTACGCTAGTCCCACCTGCCCGTGTTTGGCCTATATCTCTCTAAACCTTTTCTATTCATGTACTGGTACATTTATTAAAGAAAAAGATAAATCTTAGAAACTTCCCAGAGAAGACAGAAAACCCTTTTGATCAGACAGACTCATGGTTAACTGAAAAGAATTCTGACACCACAACTGAGCGATCTTACTTCCAAATGTGGGCAATTTCACGCGCCACTGGGTAAATCCATCAATGGTCAACATTGATTTCCAGATGTGACTATATATATATGGCTCAGTCTAACCACATCTGGGATATCTGGTTCCCAGATATAAGCACACAGCTGTTCAGAAAGGAGTCTGAAGCTCAGCTGACAAGGCTGTATTCAAAGTCGTGGAAACAGAATTTGTTTCCCAGCAATACGATAGGACGGCAATAAGTTTTAGCCAAACAAATTCCTAATTAACTCATAATCCAAAAGAGTGGTCAGATTTGGATGATTCCTCATTAACATAGCCCAAAAACTATTTAAACATATTGACAAGCATAATGCCAGGCAAAATTAGACACTTTGATCAAAGTTTATGGCTAATTGATGAAGGCAATAGAACATTTCTTACTCGTGCAGTTTGACATGTTTCTCCATGACTTCCACAGAGGCAAATGGTGTTCTGTATAACATGATCTGATTACTTACTTCTACCCACTTTTGCCAAAATAAAATTCACTTCAATTGTTTTCCTCAAAATCAAAGAGCATTGCTCTGAATATAATTTAGCTACGTGACTTATTTATGCTTGACATGGCAAAATAGTACATTGTCCAGCATTATGATGCCCCACTTACATGAGTAAAAATCATCATGAAAACATATTTTTCATTTATTGATGGGTTATATCATTGGAATTCATCAAGAAAATTAATTTTGGTGCTATTGTCCTTGTTGAAACCATACTGTTATTTTCCATTCACTGCTGGTCCCAAGCGTATTTTCACAATTTATAATATGCTTTAGGACTTTGCTCCATTACAATGGCACACAAACCATGAACAGCAAACTGTCTGCAAACTTTCCTAAATCTGCTCCGATTCATTCTGTGTCACTGAGAGTTCACAACTCTGCTACATGAATATTAATGCACTGGGATGCTTCCTGCTACGAGTAATTACTGCCTTTTCAATATTTCTTACACAGCCTATTTGGGGGAGTGGCTGAAGCCAAGGATGAGCACAGTGGAGAATTGAAAGCCCTGTTTTTCATTTCTAATTAATTTCTGTGAAATTACACAAAGTTAAAGAATCAATGGGGATTAGAAAAAAAATGGAAGCTGCCATATTTTTTTCTAAATTGAAAATCTGTGCAGTTTTTTTTAATTTTAGTAATAATTATTCAATATATGTGCAGAATATCGTGAAAGCAACATCTTTTCTTTGACTGTTATCCTCTTTGACAATGCCTTGGGGTTGTAGATGATGTGCTTCCATTCCAGTTCTCTGGGCTTTGAGGTGGATAATGATGTCAACATGTGAGATTCTACCCCAGGTGGGGGAGGAGGTGTGTGACCGAAAATAGATACAAATAGTATCTCAGCGGGACAGGCAGCATCCCTGGAGAGAAGAAATGGATGACATTTTGGGTCGAGACCCTTCTTCAGATTGAAAGAAGCAGTCTGAAGAAGGGTCTCGACCCAAAACATCACCCATTCCTCTCTAGAGATGCTGCCTGTCCTGCTGAGATACTCCGACATTTTGTGTTTCTCTTTGGTGTAAACCAGCATCTGCAGTTCCTTCATCCACAGGTGTGTGACTGTGTGCGCAGACAGATAGTTTGGGAGTTAGTGCTCACCTTCTTCTACTCATACTGGTCTTCCATGCATTCTTGCTTAATGTACTTGAGCATCTCAGTAGCATTGCAAAAGCCCTATCTCCATCTTGATCAGCCAAGGTGACTCCAACAAGTTTATGAAGGCATTACAATTTTTTAAAGAAGCTTTGAGAACATCTTTTAATCATTTCCTCCTTCCACTTGATAGTCTCTTGTTGCGGCAGAACTCAGAGTAGGATGTCTGTGTGAGAGTAAAGCATTGGGTACATGGGGAACATGACCTGCCATTGGAACAGACTGGGTGCAATAAGGACAAAGATTTAAAGACTGCATGGATGAACTCCAAAATAAAACGGGGAAGGCGGCTCAACTGTGGCTAACGAGGGAAATCAAGGATAGTGTTAAATCCAAGGAAAAGGCATATAAACTGGCCAGAGGAAACAGCAGACTGGAGGACTGTGAAAAATTTAGAACTCAACAGAGGAGGACAAAGGCATTAATTAAGAGGGCTAAAAAAGAGCAAGAAAGAAAGCTTGCGGGGAATAGAAAAACTGACTAAAAGATTCTTTAGATTTGTAAAAAGGAAAAGATTAGTGTGACAAATGTAAGTCCCTTACAATTAGAGACAGGTGAATTTATAATGGGAAACAAGGAAATGGCAGAACAGTTAAACGAGTACTTTGGTTCTGTCTTCACTAAGCAAGACACAAACAATCTCCCAGAAATACTAAGGGACCAAGGATCTAGTGGAAGGGAGGAACTGAAGGGAATCCACATTAGTCAGGAAATGGTGTTAGGTAAACTGTTGGGACTGAAGGCAGATAAATCCCCAGGGTCTGATGGTCTGCATCCCAGAGTACTCAAGGAGGCGGGCCTAGAAATCGTGGATGCAAGCTCTCAACTCTGGATCAGTTCCTGTGGATTGGAGGATAGCCAATGTAACCCAACGTTTTAAGAAAGGAGTGAGAGAGAAAACGGAGAATTATAGATCAATTACCCTTACATCGGTTGTGGCAAAGATTGTTAAGTCGATAGTTAAAGATATTATAGAAGCACATTTGGAAAGCAGTGACAAGATGGGTCAAATCAGCATGGATTTATGAAGGGGAAATCATGCTTTACTAATCTTCTGGAATTTTTTGAGAATGTAACAAGTCGAATGGATAAGGGAGAACCAGTGGATATGCTGTACCTGGACTTTCAAAAAGCCTTTGACAAGGTCCCACACAAGAGATTAGTGTGCAAAATTAGAGCACATGGTATTGAGGGTAGGGTATTGACTTGGAAAGAGAACTGGTTGGCAAACAGGAAGCAAAGAGTAGGAATTAACAGGTTCTTTGCAGAATGGCAGGCAGTGACTAGTGGGGTGCCGCAAGGCTTAGTGTTGGGACCCAAGTTATTTACAATATATATTAACAATTTAGATGAGGGAATTAAATATGACATCTTCAAGTTTGCAGATGATACAAAGCTGGGTGGCAGTGTGAGCTGTGATGAGGTTACAATTAGTCTGCAGGGTGACTTGGTTAGGTTGGGTGAGTGGGCAGATGCATGGCAGATGTGGTATAATGTGGATAAATGTGAGGTCATCCACTTTGGTGGCAAGAACAGAAAGGCAGATTATTACATGAATGGTGTCAGATTAGGAAAAGGGGAGGTGCATCGAGACCTGGGTATGCTTGTACATCAGTCATTGCAAGTAAGCATGCAGGTACAGCAGGCAGTGAAGAAAGCTAATGGCATGTTGGACTTCATTGCGAGAGGATTTGAGTTTAGGAGCAAGGAGATCCTACTGCAGTTGTACAGAGCCCTGATGAAACCGCACCTGCAGTATTGTGTGCAATTTTGGTCTCCTAATTTGAGGAAGGACATTATTGCTATCGAGGGAGTGAAGCGTAGGTTCAACAGGTTAATTCCCAGGATGACGGTTCTGACATATGATGAAAGAATGGGTCGACTGGGCATGTATTCATTGAAGTTTAGAAGGATGAAAGGGGATCTTATAGAAACATATTAAATTATTAAAGGATTGGACAGGCTAGATGCAGGAAAAATGTTCCCAATGTTGGGGGAGTCGAGAAGCAGGGGTCACAGTTTAAGAATATGGGGTAGGCCATTTAGGAATGAGATGAGGAAAAACTTCTTCACCCAGAGGGTTGTGAATCTGTGGAATTCTCTGCCACAGAGGGCAGTGGAGGGCAATTCACTGGATGTTTTCAAGAGAGATTTAGATTTAGCTTTTAGGGCTAAAGGAATAAAGGGATATGGGGAAAAAGGAGGAATGGGGTACTGATTTTAGATGATCAGCCATGATCATATTGAATGGCGGTGCTGGCGCAAAGAGCCAAATGGTCTACTCCTGCACCTATTTTTCTATGTTTCTATGACTCCAATGCTGGGGCTGTTGACCAGGAAGAGAAGGCAGATATTGGCAGTCATCTATCTTACGCGTGGTTAGGGAGAGGTTGAGTAGGCTGTGTCTCTATTGCTTGGAGCACGGGAGGATGAGGGATGATCTTATAGAGGTGTATAAAATCATGAGAGGAATAAATCAGGTGGATGCACAGAATCTCTTGCCAAGAGTAAGGGAATTGAGGACCATAGGACATAGGTTTAAGGTGAAGGGGAAAGATTTAATGGGCATCTGAGGGGTAACTTTTTCACCCAAAGGCTGGTAGATGGATGGAACAAGCTACCAGGTACATGGATAGGACATTTTGGAGGGATATGAACCAAACCCAGAAAGGTCGGATAAGTGTAGCTGGGACATGTGGGCAAATTGAGCCAAAGGGCCTGTTTCCTCACTGTATCACTCTATGTTATCAATGAGTGGATATGGAGGATTTTACAATGGCAGTGTTGGTTGCATCTCTGGTGCTTTCAGATGCCTGTTATCTGTGGTCCCTGCCTCAGGAATGCATAGGAGGGCATAGACCATGTATGTTGTGCTGAATTAGAGGTCTTGATCTTCAAACATTATTTTTTCTTACGCAGCCAAAGGGCTGCTCCCCCAATCTAAAAGTGACAGTGCATTTCATAATCAATAACCTCAAATGAAATTCATGAGACACGATTCTGCATATTCAAAACCACACTGACTATCCCTAACCAATCACAGTTTTTCCAAATGCATGTATATTCAATCCCTCAGAATATCTCTCCAGTAACTTTCCTAACACAGATTTTAGGCTATTATTCCCAGGTATTTCTTTGCAGATTCCTTTTCAAATAGAAGCACATTTGCCACCCTTCAGACTTCCGGCACCTACTCCATGTCTAATGATGATTCATATATCTCAGCCAAGGCTCCTGCAATTTCTACTCTAGGTTCCCAAAATGTCCTTAGATATATCTGATGAGGTCCAGGAAAATCTAATTATATCTAATTAGGACATCCTGCACCTCCTCAACAGTAATGTAGATATCCTTGAAACATCTTCACTTAGCGTTCATGTCTTTCTTGCAATAATACAGAGGAGACCTATTCATTGACGACCTTGCCTATCTCCTGCGGCTCCATACATACAGTAGATATTTACTTTGGTTTCTGGGGGGGCCCTCTTCTCACACTAGTTGCCTTTTTTCTAATTTTATGTATATATTCTCTTTGAATGCTGCTTAATCCTATCTGTCAGGGCTATCTTATGCCCCCATTTTGCCCTCCTGATTTCCTTCTTAAGTATGCTCCTCAATCCCCCAATACTCCTCCAGGGATCCACTTGATTGCAGCCGCCTTTACCTGACTCACACTTTCTTTTCCTGACAAAAGCCTCCATATCTCTCCTCATTCAGGGCTTCTTACTCACACCTGTCATCCTTCACTCGAACAGGAGCATGAACCTTGAACTCTCACTCACACTTTAAAAACATCAACCTTCTGGTTGTTTGCCCACAAACAATTGAGTTCCTATCTAATGCACGAAATTCGGCCTTGTTCCAATTTAAAACTTTTTTTTTAGCTTGTGGACCAGCCTGTCCTTGTACATAAACATTTTAAAGCTAATAGAACAGTGGTTGCCCACTCGCATGCCAGTCACTTTCTCTGCCCATTTCTCTCTGAGTAGGGCATGCTTTGCTCACTGTCTTGTACGGTCCTCTACATATTTCCTTGTCAAATTCCACCCCATTTCAGCCCTTGGCACTAAGGCAGTCCCAGTCAATATTAGGAAAGTTAAAGTCCCCTATTATGACAACCCTATTAGTCATTCAGCTGCTTGCAAACTCTCATCATATTTGTTCCTCTAATTCCTGTTGACTACTTGGGGGGGGCTATAGTACAATTCCAACAAGATGACTCATCCCCATTTTATTACTCAGATCCACCCACAGATCCTTCAGTAATATAATCTTGGACTACGGCTGTAATATTCTCCTTAATCAATAAAGTAACTGCTGCCACATACCACCACCACTATCTTGCCTGCAGCACCTGTCTCATTAAGCTGCTGGTTCTGTCCCTCCTTTACCCAGATTGCTGTAATGGCTATAACATCTCAGTCACACTCACCTATCCATTACTTGAGTTCATCAGCTTTGCCTGTCAGGCGTCTAGCATTGAAATAAATGTAGTTTAATCCAATTTCCTCATTCATTGCCTTGCTCCTGCCTGCCCTGTCTACCCATCCTCCTGTTTTTGCTTTCTGTACTGACATCCAAGCTCCTACCTGCCTCACTATTGGATTGGGTCCTGTCCCCTTTCCAATCTAGTTTAAACCCTCCTGAGTAGCACCAACAAACATGTTGCTTAACAATCATGTAGCAGGCACAAGATGGAGACACATTTCTGCGGGTAGTCAAATGTGACAATGATGCTCCATAGTCCATTAATGGAGTTAATGGCTTTGGTCAGGTTGAGAAAGGCCTTGTATAGTGGCCAGTGTTGCGATCTGCATTTTTTTTTAAAGGTGTTGCACAGCAAAGAGTGTGTCTCCAAATGTTTAGAATCCACAATCTAATGCAGGGAACAACACTTGTACCCTGTAAGAAAATAATTAGTTGCCATTTGATTTAATAACTCTCAAAGCTGTTAACACCTCTCTTACTATCTGTACGAGAGTGGATGGTAAATGGAAAGTATCTTTTACTTTGTTCCTTTTCTTTGAAGAAGAATAACAATTTTATTCGAAGGACATATTTTAATGTGATGATTCATTTTCAGAATGAGAAAAGAATACATGTGAGAGTACTGGACATGCAGTTACTCATGAATATTTTCTAAAACAAGAAAAGGAAGACGAATTAATGTTTATTGTTATCCTCTGCTAGAGCACAGGAAACACTAGGAAAACATTAGCTATTTTGATGGCTTTATTGACTGTTTGCTGCAAGATCACTGGTAGGATATTACCATCTTCCACCATTAGTCATCTCACCTACCGATTCAAGTACATGGCTGTAAAAATAAATTCACATTAAAAAATTGTCATATATTTGCTGTTCATATATAATGCAGCCCTGGTTCATCCCATTAGCAAGTGAGGGTCTGGAGTTTCTGTACTGTCCAATTCTGTCATACAATAACCTAAGAGTACTTAACAATACATTTTGTGATATTTACCAGAAAGACTGGTTAATTAACCAAATTGCCTTCAACTGTAGCCAATTAATTACATGGTGGAGTAATAACAGTGAGATAAAGCAGTACTGAATCATTTAATGTGCTGGGTTTTATTAAAATAAACACAGTGTAAGAATTATCAACAAATCTCATTTTAATCCAGCTAATTTCTGTCCAACCTCGTGAAGAATACGTCAACAGTATTAACTCTAATGCAAATAATAACTTTCATTTAAACATCACTTTCAGAGCAAAATGTCACAAGGTGTTTGGCAGAACTATTTCTCATGGAAATTAATGCTGAACCACATAAGGATTTATTACTGCAAAAGACCAAAGGCTTTGCCAAACAATTGTTCTTAAGGACCATCTTAAACAGGGACAGAGAAAGATACCCATTTAGGAATGGGATTAAAAAGGCAGAGCTGTCGGAAGCAAGTCAATTCTAGGATGATCAAGGGAACAGAATAAGTGGAACAGGGATATCCCAGAGGGCTGTAAAGCTAGGGGATGTCACACACGTTGGGTGAGAGGCAAGAGAAAGATTTGAAAGGAGTGTGGTGAGAATTTTAGAGTTGAGGACATTGCTTAACCAGATGCCAGCGTGGCTCAAGAAACACGGAGATATTTGGTAAACAGGGTTCAGTCCAGATAAGAAAAGTAATAGATCCATTCCTTTAATAAGTTTAAAAATAAGAGCCGAGTTGGAAAATTGAATCTCACTCATCTCTGGCCGACTAACCAAGTCTGGTGCAGTCTTTAAAAGCCCTACCTATATTACACAACGGGGTTTCCAACATGTTATTATATCTTGGTATAACAAAAAGTGGACATATTGGTATGAATTAGAACATGGTCTCTCTGCTTCAACCCCTCTTGTGATACACGAGAAGTCTTACAAGTAAAATTGGGCACCTTCCTCCTTTCTCAGCCGTCACTCTGCCACATTCAAAAATGGTGTCATTAGACAAGATATGGATTCTTAGCTTAAAATAAAATGGATCAATAAAGCAGGGTATTAGTCAAAGTTGGTATAAATGAGATATTTGGAGTTAGGGGGTGGGGTAGGCGGGTTTTATGTAAATTGTTTTTTACACAAATTGTATGGTTTGAAATGAATGGACCAAAAAATTGCTTATTTTCATCTGTTTTCCTTTATTAATATTGTTTTAGCAATTCATTTCCTAAACCTGAAATGATGCAAAATGAAGTTGCATCAATAATTTCTCCCAGAGCCACTCCAATTAAATCATGTGGTAATGTTTTGTTTTGGTAGGTCTATTTTAAACCCAAAGTTTGCTGAAGAACTCTGACCCCATGCCATCTAAAGGGGCTGTTCCATTTGGGTGACCTAATTGGCGAGTTTAGAAGAGTTTGAAAAAATGACATGTTGAAGACCTCCTTCGACCTCCTTCGACTATGTAGAAGATTAGCTACGACTAGCTACGACTAACTTCGGGGAAATTGGACACCGAATAGTGGAGAATGAAGGGGCTGTCCCACTTGGGCGACCTAATCTGCGAGTTTAGAAGAGTTTGCCGTGAACTGAAACTTGCAGCGTGGTCGACACAAGATCCTAGGAAGTCGTATGAGGTGGCTGGAACTCTCCTTCATGCTTGAGGGAGGTTCCCGCCTACTCACGGCCTAAGCTAGGTCGCGGAAAAATGTTCAGGATCTTGAACAATTTTCTTCGAGTAAACTTTGGTCGGCATTGGTCTTTTTCAATCATAGTGCAGTGGAGTGGGGTCGTTATTTACTTACAGGCCATCGAGGGCAGCCGTAGGCCATCTCCTTCACTGACCTGGTATTTTGATTGGCTCATTGGAGTTTCACGATTTAGGAAGACCAACCGGTAGGTAAAATGCCCGCTAACTTTATTAAACTTCTTTAAAGTGTCTTCACTCCTTCTCCCCCCATTCTCTCCCCTTTCTCTCTCCTTCTCCCCCCCCCCCCTCCTCCCGCGCTCTCTAAAGGACTGTGGCAGCCGTTTACCTTCCGCTTCATCGTGCAGACAACGCGCCTCCGCTGTCCCTGCCCCCACCTTTGCGATGTGTTTGTGTGTGCGGTCGGTAGATGCAGCTTGTGGTTCGGTTGATCCAGCTCGTGGTTTCAATGCGGCCGGTCGATCCAGCTCAAGGCTTTCCAGGTGAGTGCCCTCCAGCTTGAAGTTCTAAGTCACTCTTCTGGACTCGAGGATTAGGTCGCCCAAGTCGGATTAGGCCCTTGAAGTCGACCTCCTTCGATCTCCTTCAACCTCCCTTCGACTATAATGAAGACTATCTACGACTACCTTTGACTACCTTCGACCACCCTCGATTACCTACGACTAACATGCTGACCTACTACGATCTGCTACGACTAAACCTACGAATATGAAAAGTGTTGATTTTTCCATGGGGGCATTCTTTACTTGCGGGCATTTTTTAACATATTGAAAAAAACGCTGCGACCTAGCTGAGGCCTCAAGTACGTGGAGACCACTCTCGAGCATGAAGGAGAGCTACGAAGACCTCCTATGACCTCGTGTCGACCATGCTGTGAGTAGCAGTCGAGGGGAAACTCGCAAGAACTCGCCGATTAGGTCGCCCAAGTGGGACAGGCCCTTAATAACTTTTGCATCAGCATAACGATTATCTGGCAGTGAGAACCCCGCCCTTCTCCAGTCCCTCATATCTACCCTCCTCATTTTCACTGCATTTCAACATGTCCTCTTTGTGGTCAGCATTCCTATGAACTTTCCTTTTCATGTTGATTATAGGTTGCAAATAAACTAACCAACATGTTCTTCTTACTCTCTGTATTCCATCTTTGAACTTCAAATCTCATCACCATTTGTAATTATCTTTTACCTTCAAGGTTTTGAAAATTAAATTATTTATTATCTAATAACTATCTTCAGATGTTTCTTGACTTATCTTTTTACAATTTTTTTAGTATTCTTCCATTTCACTGACTGAATTTCTTAAAATTGAAGAATTCTGTGCCAACACGAACAAGCAAAATCAGAGGACTCAACGATGAAGTTCTCCTCATTGATGAGATGCAATTATTCTACTGATCATAGCCACATTAAGGATATAAGAAATAATTCAAAGGAGAGTGTATATTTCATAACTCTCCTTTGACGTAAATTGCAATTTACTTTCAGCGCAAATCAAGTTTCTCTGATCATTTATGCTGGTTAAAAACAAATCTCTGGGAAATGTGTCAATTGCAGATTAAATCAATCACCTTTTGAGTTTTGAGTTAAGAACTTTTAGAAGGCCCTTAAAATTAAATGAGTTTATTTAGCTTGAAGGATATTAGTTGGGATTATTTGTGAGCAGGTAGCTTGTTTCAATTTACCCAAAAACTGATTACTTAATAGAATTAGAAAATAGTTCTGTGTGCTTTCAGTCATTTTAAGTACTTTTAAATTGGGATCTGTACAGTTGGTGATTGAAAAATAACTATTTTTTGTAACAAATATATTTTCATTTTGAAACTTCATTTTACATGATTTGGGCTTTGGTGACAAGACCATTATTTCTTGCCTTGGAAATACTTTAGACTTGTTAGACTTTCGAGATACAGCACGGAAACAGACCTTTTGACCAAACGAGTCCACGCTGACCAACGATCATCCTGTACACTAACACTATCCTACACACTGGGGACATTATAATTTTACTAATGCCAATTAACCTACAAACCTGTACATCTTTGTAGTGTGGGAGGCAACCAAGGCACCCAGAGAAACTCCACGAGGACACAGGGAGAACATACAAACTCCATACAGACCATACCCATAGTCATGATCGAACCCGGGTCTCTGGTGTAGTAAGGCAGCAGCTCTACCACTACGCCACTGTGCCACCCCAAGATACGTCACAGTTCCTTCATCATTGCTGGATCTAACTCTTGAGATCCCTTATGCATTAGTATTGTGGACATAACTGCTTCAGCAGGTTTGCAGCACTTGAAGATGATGATGAACCACCAACTTTCCAAGGATGACGTGACTTGGAGGGAAACCCGGAGGGGTGGTACTCCAGTGCACCTGCTGATCTATTCCTTCAGGGTGATTGAGGTTGCAGGTTCAAAAAGAACTGCCAGAATAGTTGAATTATTAACACATTGCACCTGGTTAATTATTTTACCTGGTTAACACTTTTAAACCTACCAAAGATGTTTTTTAAATCACATTTTTTGAAAACAATATTGTTATTAAACATTTCCCAATCATCCAGGTCATAGCAGATTTTTGCTCATATACAGATGCTTTGAAGTGCAACTGAACAAAAAAATAACTTCTGAAATATTGAGTAGAAACTGTTTGATCCAAGGTTGCACACAAAGCAGGAAGTCTTTCACATACTATCATGCATAACAACCTCAGTAGAACTGTCACGTTGGAGGCCATTAATAGTATTCACAATAGCTCAATGTTCATTAGATTTAAGTGTGTTTTTCTTGTCAATTGTGGTTAGGGTTGTGCAGTTTTATATTTAGCCTCTGACCACTAAATCTTATGTTCAGGATGAGTACTCTGCTTACCACAAATCACAAGTACAGTCAGCAACTACATTGGCGAGGTGACAAATAAGGAATGACTGGAAAATAAAAGTAAAAAATAGCATCACAGTAGCAATTGTTGACAAAAATGTATTCCTCAATAATCGTGCCTTTGTCTTAGCAATTATAAAAATTAAGTGAGCACGTATAAGCAATCAGTTTAGCGAGTTATTTCTCTTAATTGTATTACATGAACAGTGTGCTCCATTGCTACATTGAAGAAAATATTGGTTGATATGATTTAAACCATTGCTACATCATTCATTTTTGCAGCATTTAAAATAAAATGAATTTGTTAGCTTAAATAAATTTTGCATATATCAGAGTCATAGAGTCATAGTGATACAGTGTGGAAACAGGCCCTTCGGTCCAAGTTGCCCACACCGGCCAATATGTTCTAGCTACACTAGTCCCACCTGCCTGTGCTTGGTCCATATCTCTCCAACCTGTCCTATCCATGTACCGGTCTAACAGTTTCTTAAATGTTGGGATAGTCCCAGCCTCAACTACCTCCTCTGGCAGCTTGTTCCATAAACCCACCACCCTTTGTGTGAAAAATATTCCTTTTAAATCGTTTCTCCTTCACCTTAAATCTATGTCCTCTGTTCCTCGATTCCCCCACTCTGGGCAAGAGACTCTGTGCATCTACCCGATCTATTCCTCTCATGATTTTATACACAAATTATTATTACATTAAAGTAAAATAATCCACCATTCATCATATCAATGTAACCCCTACCTAATCCCCATCAAAATATTTACTTTATATTTATTCCTTTAGGAAGGTTTCTTAAAATTATAATTGTTCTGCGCTGTTGGGTAATATATTCATGATATTTACAATGAAGACAGCCTAAAAACTCTGCACAAGCATAATTCATAGTGTCGGAGCTGAATTTAGCTGAAGGCTTGGGAATAAAAAAAAGTATATAACCATTGCTATGGCTTACCTAATCGTACTTGATCTGCAATTTTGCAGGCAGAAATCACAATGTCCATCGTCAATTTATAGGGGAGAATACAAATAGATCCTAGCACTGTCAAATTGCAGTACTAAGCAGACAGCCTAATTAGCTATATATGGCATTACCCCCAAACTATTAAAATGCAAAGCACAATGCTATGTAATTCTCTTTTTTATTTTTTCTCTGTGGATCTTTGTTTTGGGATCTTTGCATCATTTGTCACTCAGCAAATACGTTAGCAAACTGAATTACGGGGCTCTAAATTACAAGGAATGGTGCAACATTGCTCTGTTACTTAGTGTGTCGAAGATGAAAAGATGAATGCTGATAATTTAGGATCCCTCCTCCTTTCTTTTCCCATGATGTTTCGTTTCTGCACATTGCTGTGGCTGAGAATACAAGCATAGTAGCTCTCCATATAATTATGAGTTCTTAAAACTACCAATTGTGTTATATACATGACACTTTACCATCGTGCTTCCAGTCCATTAGTTCTCAATGTTTAACATACATAGATAAAATAATATTGAGAGAAATAGGGTGTTTGTATTTTGGTATACTATTGTAACCGTGATGAAACAAAACCCAATATTAAGATGATCACGACAAGGTATAAATATTCAGAATTTATAATCATGGTTACCTTGATATTTCTTATCTCTTCACAGCATAATAGGAGGACATTCAGTCATCAAGTCTATATCAGCTCAGAGCAACTCCCTTCCCCCACTTATTTTCTCTGTAACCTATTCTCTCTACATTCCCTTCAACTTGACCCAATTATGCCATTTTACCTACACACTGTGGACAATTTACAATGGCCTGTTAACCTGCCATGCATCTGGGACGTGGAAGGAAACCCTCACATTCATAGAGAGAATTTGCAAACCACACACAGCATGGGCTAGAGGTCAGGATTGAACTCGGGTCACTGGAGCTTTGCAATGGGCACTTGCCACCCTAAATGCCTATCAATGGGTAAAGTAGGCTGATGTTCTGGAGCCCATTTGGTACTATTTATGAAATCACAACTACAAAGTGTGCATAAGACCTGAATGCAGAATGGCCTGAAAGATGAACCTGAGCCAACTTCCGTTCTTACACAAAAATGCTGGAGAAACTCAGCGGGTGCCGCAGCATCTATGGAGCGAAGGAAATAAGCAACGTTTCGGGCCGAAACCCTTCTTAAGACCTATTCTCTCTACAGAAGGGTCTGAAGAAGGGTTTCGGCCCGAAACATTGCCTATTTCCTTCGCTCCATAGGTGCTGCTGCACCCGCTGAGTTTCTCCAGCATTTTTGTGCACCTTTGATTTTCCAGCATCTGCAGTTCCTTCTTAAACTTTAATTACGTTATTGTTAGATTATCAGTGGCATTGTGCTGCATGATATGAATGGTGCTCTTTTAATTTAATAGGAGTTAACAGCAAAGGTGTTGAGAAGTAAGATTTCTAGTTTTCCGTCCTATTGTAGGATGATTCAGTGATCTCATATATAACATATAAAACTGAGAATCCCTCTGTAAACTGTGTTCTAAGCAGTCAGTGTTGAATTATTGCAAAGACCACTGACTGAGGTGTTTATTAGTGTGCAGTATTTTTCACAGAGGATGCTTGGGGATTTCCTGATTTATTGCTATTCTATCACACAATATAGCAGCATAAAAATATCAAGAATGAAAATATGAATGTCTTTGAAACTTGAAATCAATGACTTTCTGTTATTTCATATTGTGGGATGTATAGCAGTTTAAACTAAATTGCTTGGTAGTTAATATTATTCTGACTTTCAAGTAGCATACAAGAAATAGACCCATACAACATGGAAACATGCCCTCCAGTTCACCTTGTCCACGCCGGTAGCATACTGGGCTGGTCCCATTCGCTTGCATTTGACTCATTGCCTTCAAACCCTTTTTAGCTCTATATCTCTTGAAATGTCTTTTGAAAATCATAATTGTATCTGTTACAATAGGTTTATCTGACAGCTCATTCCAGATATGGACTACCTTTTGAGTTTATAAACCCTGAGGTTCATCTTAAATCTCCCCCTTCTCACAATTTCATTCTGGGACATATGACAATAAAACACTCTTGACTCTTGACTGTCCTATACCCTCTAATTATAAATCCTCTACTCTGGGAAAAAGACTGATGATCTTGTCATCACATCTGTAACGTCATCCCTCGGCCTCCAAAGAATAAAATCTCAGACTGCCCAACAGGGCCGGCCTTAGGAGGTGCGGGGCCCAATTGGGATCAATTTTCATGGAAATATAAATATGTAATTATAAATGAGTCATATTCAGGCTCGTGTCATCAGTAATATGACAGTCAGTCGGCTTTAAAAAAATCTTAAACCGCGCATGCGCAGATTGTTCTCTCCGTAAAAAGAAAAAATAAATAATGTAACAATTCAATTTGCCCAAGGCTTCCAAATCTCCTTCTTTCTGAATTACTGAATGGGTGGGGGCTGGAGGGTGACGGCAAGTGGAAAGATGGTGGGAAGAACTGGAGCACACCGGGCCAAGTTGAATCAATTGTCATCTTATTGAATGACTATACTAGTTCAAGGGACCAATCGGGGGGAGAGTTCCTTTCACAGCGTGTGGGGAGTCTAGCCAGGGGTTAAGTTGCGGGGAGGGCAGGAGCGTTGAGAAGGAGGGGGTCGGGGTTCATGCCAGTAACCCACTCGCTCACCGCTGCCGCGGCGCTCTGGGCGCTGAGCCAACGCATTGCTTTTTCCATTGACTTAACACAAAAGCTGTGATCGAGGACAGTCAAAAGCCCATAACTTTCTTAACAATTAAGAGAACTGAATGAAATTTTCAGTTATTATAGATTGAAGCATTCTAAAACAAATATAAAACATCTTACTTGGATGACCTGAAATTAAAACATATAATTAGTTAATTACCTAATTGTAGCTAATTACAAAATTGACCGTTGTGACGGAAATAGTAATAAACACCCAGACTGCCTTGAAAATTCAAAAATGTGATATTCTCAAGATCAGAATTTTAATATTATTGTATTATATGCTGTCAGCCTGTAACAGGTGGGTAAATAAATTAGCTGGTACATTGGCATATCATAATCAGTAGCATCTTCATACTTGTTTATTGTAACCAATAAGCAACTCTGTACACCGTTTTTCCTCAACTTTGCAATTTTGGCATTGTAAACTACAAGTTTTTGCTCTTCGAACCACGCATGACATGCCTTTCTGCCCAATACTTTCCCATTAACAATGTCCTGTAGATTCCATTTCTTAAGAAAAGGATATATTTTTTAAATAACCTAAGTGTCCAAATAACAAACTAATCCCATTCACACAAGAATATAACATGATTATTATATCTCACTGTCATGAATTTATATGCCAGATCAGTGATGGAAATGGATTTTAGGAACTAGGGGTACGCTAAGGTCCGTGAGGCCGAGGTTGGGAAGGTGAGGTGGGGGGGGGGGGGGGGGGGGGGGGGATGGGTAGACGCAAAACGTCTAAGAAGGAACTGCAGATGCTGGAAAATCAAAGGTAGACAAAAATGCTGGAGAAACTCAGCGGGTGAGGCAGCATCTATGGAGCGAAGGAAATAGGCAACGTTTCGGGCCAGGTCTGAAAAAGGGTTTCGACCCGAAACGTTGCCTAGTTCCTTTGCTTCATAGATGCTGCCTCACCCACTGAGTTTCTCCAGCATTTTTGTCTACCGCAAAACGTCAATGGATCCCGGAATGCCGAGGCAACAGGGTGAGAGAGAGGGACTGAGAGAGTTAGAGAGAGACGAGATGAGCGGGAGAGAGAGAGGGAGGGGGAGAGCGAAAGACAGAGAGACACAACGTGGGTCGATAGGTAAATTTAATGACAAACCTGCCCTCCTAGAAGCTCGCCAAGAAGAAGCCCTCAATCGTGATGGTGTCTCAATGTGTCATCAATGCATCGATCTACATTCCTCAGTAAATGTAATTGTGTTTTGATCAAGTATTAATGACACCGTGAGAATTGTATTCAAAGGAACGCAGTGTCATTAATGTGTCAAAGAAACGCAGTGTCATTGATACTTCTAAAACACAATTACATTTACTGAGGAATGTGGATCGATGCATTGATGACACATTGTATAACTACTTGTTAACTACTGGCTGTTAACAAGCACTACAGTAGTAGTTAACAAATCATTTGTGTCTGATGGCCGTGCGGCGGTTGTTATCCATGTTCGTTTTGTTAAAAAAATCCGTATGGCTAATGTTTTTTTTAATATTTAACAAAGCGAATTTGTATTTCCGTATGAAATACGGAAAATTAACGCGGGGCCCCCCTTAGGCACGGGGCCCAATTGGTAGAAATCGGTCCAATTGGCTTAAGGCCGGCCCTGCTGCCCAACATCTCCCTTTAACTCAAGCCCACAAGCCCAGGTAACATCCTGGTGAATCTCTTCTGCACCCGATCGACCTAATGACATCCTTCCTAAGGCTGGGTAACTAGAACTGCATGCAGTACACAAAGTTGGTCTCACCAACGACTTGTGCAGCCGAATCAATGCACAAAAGAATGGGTAATCACAGCACCATCATTCTCAAATCAGTTTCAAATGAAATGAATGAAAATGTTTTACAAAGCTCCATCAATGTCCCAATAAATAATGTACAGACTAAAAGGACTTAGCAGCATTACTTTAGAAATACAAGCTAACAAACTTAATACACTAGAATTCTTGAAGATTGTTACTAAATTTATGCACATATAATATCTTCACATGGATATAAAATCTCTGGGATTTCAGAAGACATTTAATAAAAATTCTATATATGTGTCTACAAAGGAAATTAGATTACAAATAATAAACAACAAATTAACGTTGATCTGTTGGAAGTTGACTGCAATGAAAAGTGGATGGTAATATTCTGGTTTTGAAATCATGAAAAAAGAGTTGTACATTGATTCTCCTGTTTTACTTATGTTATTTTTATTTAAATCTGGAAAAGAGCCTTCCTGGTGGTATAACATTTATCAATAATATCAGATATCAGTGAAAATATGATTTAAAAGGATCTGAGCTCGTAACGTGAATGGGGTTTGGCCTGAAAATTTTAATATATTTCCAGAGAATAACAGTAAATACTATGAAAAGATGAAAAATGAAGTCATATAAAATGCATCCTAAGAAATTTTTGTATCAGCAAAAATGGAAAGAAAAATAAATTTTGGATGTGATAATTGAGCTATGACTAAAACTATTCAGGTTATTTTAATCTTGTATAACTCTTAGCTTAAGATCACATTTGTAATATTATGCTAAATAAGTGTCTCTCATATGCTGGTAAGCATTTAGAGGAGAGCCTTAAGAAAATCCTGGTGAATCTCTTAGGGCAGTACGGTGGCGTAGTGGTAGAGCTACTACCTCACGGTGCCAGAGACCTGGGTTCAATCCTGACTACGGGTGCTTGTTTGTATGGAGTTTGTACGTTCTCTCCTTGACCTGCGTGGGTTTACTCTGAGATCTTCAGTTTCCTCCCACATTCCAAAGATGTACAGGTTTGTGGGTTAATTGGCTTGGTATAAATGTATAAATGTAAATATTGTCCTTGGTGTGTAGGATAGTGCGGGGATTGCTGGTCAGTGTGGACTCGTTGGGCCAAAGGGCCAGTTTCTGCTCTACATCTATAAACTAAACTAAACTCCTCTGCACCAGTTCCAACTTAATGACATCCTTCCTATAGCTGTGGTATAACGTAGTACTCCAAGTTGGTCTCACCAATGATTTGTGCAGGTGTATCAATACTTTAATGAATAGGTAGTAATCTATCATCATAAAAAAAGAAAGCCAAAGGAAGTGGAAGTACTTTCAGGATATTTCACACAAACTGCATTTATAAAGCAGGAAAATGCACTAACAATGTTAATAGGCTCTGAACCAGATTAGGTAAGAGGAACTGTTTTCTCATTCAGCTTAGATGTTTGGAGTAGCTGGTGACTTTGCAAGTATCTAACACTATGTTGTTTAACTTCTTTGAACACGCCAAGTTAAGATTAGAATTGAAGGTGAAAGCAATAAGCATAGACATGGATGATTAAATACTTTATTGAGCACTGGGATAAGGTACATGCTATTTATAGGCTATGGCTGGTTGGGGTTGTATAAATAGATTAATATCCTGTAGGTTCATGATTTAACTTACATTCAGTGAAAAATTTCACAAAAAAATTGTTGTCTTATCCAATTAGGTTCCAGAATCATTGGTGTTGGATTGTACTGTGGAAAGGTTGCTTTTCATTGTTACTTTAGAGTATTATTTTCAGAGGTCAGAAAGACCATCAACATTACACTAAACAAATGGAAAGATTTGTGTAAAATATTGGGCTGTAATGCTTCTTTTTTTCCAATCTAGCAACCTCTCAACCCTTTTTACCATCTAATAGGAATTTGCCATTTGAAGATCAACATCATCATTAGTACTCTGCTGCTGTTGCTATTCACATTTTGGTATCTACTTTAATTTCTGTGATACCTATTTCTATAATAGGTGGCAGGTAATAGGTTTACACCTTTTATCAAGTGAAGCTGGAAATGATTGGCTTACCAATTACAAGGTGAAACATACATTTCATGTCCCATAATGTTTTTCTCCCTTCACTTGAAAACTGTAATACAGCATCTAATTTTCCTCTCTTGTTGCTGAATGGGTTCAATATATTGAACACAAACAACAGAAACTATTGGATTTAAAAGTACAAATTAATTCACAACCATACTGTTCTTTCCCAATATTATTTCAGATCAGACATACTTATTTCAAAAGGATGTTTTACATTTGCAGATTACACTTAACATCGCATTAGAAAGCGTATGATCAATCACCTTCAGTAATTACACGTGTAAAGAATTTTTCAGTCTAAGAAATGTATTGAAAAGTAAAGCATTTACCAACTAAGTGTCATTAACTCTTTTCAATGTCATCCATCAAATGTGTAACAACAGTGTTACAGTTTCCCTTCTTCTCCCCCTCCCACCCCACTAAATGTATTGTTGCTAAAAACTGAAAAGTATTCCACTCATGAAAAAGGCAATCATTTTAAATTGATCTTCAAGTTGACCACCATGTAGCCTTTTAATCCATTACAAATTATCCAGTACGCCTCTGCAATTTATTCTGGATAACCATGTACTACTTCTGTGCTGCTGTGTAAAATATAGAGATCAAGAGAAAGAGACTTCAAAAGTATGACTTGAGTTTCTTCCTTGAACTCGATAACTAGAACTTCCGCGAACAAAGGAGCCTGCAGAAAGTGGTGGATGTTGCCCGGGCCATTGTGGGGATTGGCTTCCAACCATTGAAAGGATATGTAGGAAGCACTGCCTCAAGAAGGTGGCTAATTAATTCAAAGACCAACACCACCATGGCCATGCTCTCACCTTCCTACTACCAGAATGTGCAGAAGCCTGAGAACCGATCGCACAGGAAGGGGCGGACTGTTGCGGGGAGTAACAGGGGAAGAGACTAATCCGCTTGGTGCTGCCTGGCAGGGGAAGAAATCGATCTGCGCACATGTGTTTTTTAAGATTTTTAAACCTCGCTAACTTTTACGATATTCAACTGATCGGATCGAAACTTGGTACAATCGCAGCAAAGGAGTGCTGAAAATTGTAGCGCTATCGTGAACCGTTTTTGTGCAAATAGAAAGACCATGCAAACCGGAATATAACAAGATAAGAGTTTTAGTTATGTATAGATAGATTGTGGCTAGTAATCTGCTTTCAGCCCAATCTCCAATCTCTTTGATATTCGGTCTCCACCTTGAATAAATGGTGTCTGATCTTCTGCATTCCGTTGCAGTAGCCGATCCCAAAGATTCCTAGCCATCTGTACAAACAAACATTCATTCATATAACCTCATGATATCCTTTTGTGGACTGTTTCCACCCTCTTTATTGTTAATTTCCCAAGCTGACTTTGTATCAGCAATAAATCTGAATTGTACACTGTTGTACAAAGTTGTACACGGTCATTGAGGTTGTTCAAATAGATTGTAAATAACTACTACTTTACAGTGGTTGTAGTAGCATTAAAACTTGTGGCAACATGGTAAAAAAACATATTCTGCTAATTTAAAAATGACGTGTGTATTTGTGATTATTTCCTGATAGCAATCGTATATCCATGCTGATATGTTGCCAATATCCCTATGAACCTCTATCTTCATGTAATGACTTATTTTGAAGCATCTTATCAAATTCCAATTGAAAATCCAGCCACATAATGTCTGCTGGACCCCTCTTTTCACCCTGCAAATATATCCTGACACTTTAACGTTAACATTTTGACTCTGACGTAATACATTTCCCAGTGTCCTTTCACTGCACGCTCGATAATGGTTTCAGCAGACTGCTGCTTAGATTGTACTGTATTAAATACAAGCAGTGGTTGGACAGACTTGGATTGTTTTCTCTGGAATGCCGAAGGTTGAGGGAGGACCTGATAGCAGTGTTAAAAGTATGAGAGGCATAGATAAAGTAGATAGTTGGAACATTTTCCCCAAGTTGAAAATGTAAGAGGTGAGAGGGAAACATTTAAAGGAGATGTGCAGGGCAAGTTTTTTTTGTACACAGGGGGTGGTGAGTGCCTGGACTCACTGCCTGGGATGAAGGAAGCAGATATGACAGTGATGTTTAACAGGTTGTTAGATAGGCATATGGATATGCTGGGACTGGAGCGGTATGGATTACATGTTGGCAGATTACATTAGTTTATCTTGGCATTATGTTCGGCACAGACATTATGGGCCAGAGAGCCTGTTCCTGTGCTGTAATTTTCTCTGTACTATGTTCTATCTGGGGTCACAATATATTAAATACGTTTGTATAACATGGGGGTCAAACACTGCACAGTGTAAGCACACAGCATAAGCAGGAAGCTGTCACAACATAATGCTATAAATGATGCAGGCTGATGATTATTACAATGCCTTTTGGCATGGATTTAAACTTGTGCCATGACAACACTAATCAATCTTTCTGATTAATTGCTTTAGTCAAAGTAGCCATTTCTAATTTAACTCATACTTCATTGTTCATGGAACTTCAGACCACACCATGACTAATTTTATTTACCTCCCCTTCCTGTCCAAGTTATGTAACTGAGTGGTGATATTGTTGTGGTGAAGACCAGGCAGGTTGTTTGGTGGGTGGGAGATCCAACCTCCCTGATTACTGCCCTGGGAGTGACATAGAAAACTGCACACATACTACCTGGAGCTGCTGCTTGTTTGCATTCAGTCCTGTGAGAATCGCTAAACTGTAGAAGCTGGGAATCTGAATGATAGAGTCATATTTGACACCAGTCTTCACTGAGAATAGATCTGCTGCAGAGCCGTGTAATCTGAACAGTGAGAAACTGTTCATGTAGGCAAATAATACTTTACACGAGAACATCAGGTAATTTAAAACAGACAAAAAGAAACTGCTGGCAGAATATAATGTTGCACCAACAGAGAAACTGCAATTAAAAAGTGCAAGAACTACAATGTACAAGAAGATTGAGAGTTCAACCAGAGTATGAGAGGTTGGTTTAAGGGTCTTTAACAGTGGAGAAGAAAAGGGCTTGTCCCACTAACGCGACTTTTCAGCAATTGTCTTCGACCTAACAGCTCGAGGGCACTAGCCAAAAAAACCTCGAACAGGATCGACCGTCAGCGATGAATCCGTGAGCTGGATCGATCGACCGACCGCACACACACACACACAAACACATCGCAAAGGCGGGGGCCAGGGAAAGCAGGGGAGCGCTGTCTGATATTCACACCCGCGATGAACAGGAAGGTAAAAGACGGCTGGCACAGTGTACGGTAAGTCCTTTAGAGAGCGCGGAGGGGGGGGGGATGGGAAGAGGGGGGGAGAAGAGGGGGAGAAGGGGGGGGGAGAAGGAGTGGACACACTTTTAAGAAGCCAGACAACTTTTAATAAAGTTTAGCAGGCATTTAACATTACCGGTCAGTTTTCCTTGGTTTGAAAATTCCAATGAACCAATTAAAATGCCCGGTCAGCAAAGGAGATTGTCTACGGCTACCTCAACTGCCTATAACTACATAGCGACTCCATTCCACTGCACTACAGGGTCAAAAGAACCACGCTGACAAATTTTTACTTGCGGAAATGTTTTCAGCATGCTGAAAATTTTTCCTTGACCAAACTAAAGCCACAAATATGCAGGAACTTCCCTCGAGCATGAAGGAGACTTAAGGGGCCAGGGAAAACAGTTTTCAGGACCAAGGAAAACTGGTAAGTAAAATGCCCGCTAAACTTTATTATACTTCTTAAAAGTGTCTCCACTCCTTCTCCCCACCCCCTTCTCCCCCCCCCTCCCCCTTCTCCCCCCTGGTCAATGGGGGAGGGGAAGGTGTGGGGAGGGGGAGGGTGTGGGGAGGTTGGTGGTGTGGTGGATTGGGCTGCATTTAGAACTGCAATTTATTGCAGTCCTAGACAGAGCAGTAGCCATGCCAAGCTCTGGTGTATCCAGCTAAGTTACTTTCCATGGTACATCTGTAAAAAAGTGTTAAGGGTCATTGAAGTCACGTTAAATTGTGTTGGCCTTCTGTGGACATAAAGGCATTGGTATGTTTTATTGGCTGTAACTTTAACGTGGTTAGAGCAGGACAAACTGGTCCTGCATGGTAATATTTGCACCTAGGACCTTGAAGCTGTCGATCATATTGTTGTGGTTAATACTTCAGACAGCCTACTTAGTCTGTGTCAACAATCCCAAAAATTGTCTCACCTTGCGATGTCTGCTCTGAAAAATCTTGGCAGGGAACCAGATCACTTTGGACGAAGGACAACAGTGTTCCCGGGTTGTCTGAGGAGTTCAGACTCAAAGGGTCTGATGGTGCGCTTTCTTCCCCCTTCGAGGCCAAACTGTAGCCTCTTACTCAGTCTTCAACGATTGTTTCCAGCAAGACCTGCTCGACTACGCCAATGTTGTGGTTCAATGTTCTTAAATAGACAAAAATGCAAATAAAATCAGAGATCAAGGAGTACAATCTTTATTTCGCAGGCGGGTGTGGTAGGACTCTTAGAGTATGTAGATTGCAGACTATACAGAGTTCTCATCCCCACACAAAGGGGCAGTGATCTAAGTACATATATTTATACTCCAATAATCAACGATTCAGCAATACCTTAGCTACAGAGCATAGTACAGCCTCTTGCTTCTTAAGATTGGCAGCTTCTTAAGATTGACAGGTTCTTCTGACAGACGAAGGGTTAGCCATATATGGTTATATGAGAAGACTATTTTTTTGCAGAACAAACATTTTGGTTTATTATAATCTTATAGAGCAAGAGTTAGTGCCAAGAGTCTGAACCTCCTCTAAATGTTTATATTATAGAGGAGACATTCAAGAAGCTGTACTTGTTATCTCGCTTGTTATTGGAAAAAGGTACATCAACAGCTTTGTTAGCCTTGTAAGAACTTCCTGCTGGTTTTGCAATTAATTAGGAGAGAAGTAATAGCCTGTCTTTAATTTCAGCAGAATCCATTTTTGTAAAGAATAAATCTTTTTAACTTCCACATCTTTAATCTCCTCTTGAGCACCATTGATACAGACTGGGACATGTAATTCATCCCTGGATGGAGGCTCTATGAAGAGCTACTGAAAGGAGCCAATTGAGGAGGATCTGGCGATGATTTTCTCTGTGGCAGACAGCAGGATGATTTCTCTGCAGCCACAATTAGACTTGACCGCTTTCTTGAAAAAATCCTCACAATCACTAAGTTGCTGAGGTCTTCTACAAGATATTCCCAGATGTGGCAAAGACACAATAAAAAGTCCATTAAGTTTGTGCCAAACTTTAAGAAATAATTTACCCTAATCTTAAACTAATCCCATTATTTTTATTTTCCAATGTTCCCATAAACTCTTCCCAGATTCCACCACTCACCCAGAAGAGCATTTTATGGCCATTACCAGTGGCCAATTAACTGAACAACTCACATATCTTTGGAATGGGAAATAAACCTGATGAAAGCCAGGTTGTCACAGGGAGAACAAGCAAACTCTACACAAATAGCACCAATGATCAGGATCTTAAAAAAGACACAAAGTGCTTAGCAGGTAACTCAGTGACTCAGTGAGTCAGATAGCATCTCTGGAGAACATGCATGTGACATTTAGGATTGAAACCTTTCTTCAGGTTTGAACGTGGGGTCTGTGCTGTGAGGCAGCAGCTCTATGAACTGTGTGGCTGTGGAATTGTGACTGCAAGCCAGTGCCTGCCACTGCCCATCTGGTCCTGGTTCTCCACAGCCTTGTGTGAGCCTGAACAATAAATTAAGTGTTATTATGCAGATTGAGTATAGCTTGAAGGGGACGCATTTTGGGAAATTAAGGCTGAAGTCTAAAATTACTACTTATCTGTAGTTTCTCTTTTATCTCTATGGAGAGAATCTTGTATGGATAATTGGCTGTTTCCTCACGTAATCACCTCTGGCCTGTCAGCCTGCATGATACGTGCTTCGTCTGGCCAATTCTTCTAAATAGTCTGCTTCATTTACTCAATTATAATTTGATCACTTAAAAGTATTTTTCTGGAGGTTATGCAGTTGTCAGATTTTTTAATAGCAAGTATGCTGCTTGTAACATTTTACATATCAAGGTAGAATCATAGATACTTAGATATTCATCAAAGATCGGATAGGTTAGATATTATGCAGGTGATTAACTGTAGGTGGCTGCGTGGGATGAATGAAAAACTGCGGGCTACTAACTCGACAAGTAACAGTGTGAGTAAGAAACTGCGTGACTGCATGGCGATTATGTACGGGGGAGGTCCTTACTCAGCCAAATTCCCTGCTGAACTATTACTGAAACCACAAACTTCTAAAAAGGGTCTCAGCTTTTTTTATTTGCAGGTGAGTCATTAGAGTGTAACCACCTCTTGGGGATAGCAACGTATAATGTGGGTCTCTATATTGCCAAGGTCAGCATTTTTTATGTCCATTCAGAAGTTAGTGATGATTGTTATATTGGTTATATTGATTGTAGTGATGATGGTTATATCTTTGTGGTGAGGGGACACCAGCAAGGCTGGTAGGTGAAAGGTTCCAAGGTTTTGAACCAACAATGATGAGGAAACAATAATGCCACGGTGGTGCTGACTTGGAGAAGAACGTCCATGTGAACATATGAATTAGGAGTAGAGTAGATCACCACTCCCCATTTCAGAAGATCATAGGCTGATATGATTTTAACCTAAGCTCTGCATTCCCACCTACTCACAGTAATCTTTCTCTCCATTGCTTAACAACCATCTATTTACCTCTGTCTTAAAATATTGCAGAAACCCTGCTTCCATCGCAGTTTGAGGAAGACTCACAGCCCTTGGAGAAATAAATTTATCTTATCTTCGCTGTAAATGGTCGAGCCCTTATTTTTTAACAGTGATATTTAATTCTAGGTACTCCTACAAGAGGAAACATAGGTCTGGACAGGGTACATTCTTCACATGTATCCTGTCCAGACCTGGCAAATTCAATATTATGTGGAAAAATGTCATAGGAAAAATAAGATGTAGGGGGATCAGAAAGCCCTTGTGCATCATCTTAAATATTTCAGTCAAAATATCTTCTAAATTCCAACAGATACAACAGATAAATTCCAACAGGCTGTCCAACTTTAGTCTCGGCTGACAACTCACCCATCCCGGATATTAATCCAGTGAACCTTCTCTGAACAGTTTACAAAGCATAAACATCCATTCTTAAATAAGAAGACAATTCTCCGATATGATCTCACCCATGCACTTTTGTATTCAATTCCCCAGCAATACATTTTCTGCTAACATTCAAAACACATGTCGAGCTTTTGTCATCGACTACAGCTTGGTGTTCAGCACCATCATCCCTTCCAAACATGTTACCAAGTTCAAGGAACTGGGTCTCTGCTCATCCATTTGCAACTGGATCCTCGAATTCTTCATCAACAGACCACAATTGGTACAAATTGACAACTACATTCCTCCTTGATAGCCATCAGCACAGGAGCACCTCAAGGCTGTGTGCTCAGTCTCCTGCTCTACTCACTCTATACCCATCACTGTGTAACTGGACACAGCTCTAACTCCACCTTTAAATTTGCCATGACTCCACCATTGTTGAACGAATTATGGTAATGATGAGTCAGAGTATGAGAGAGATTGACCGTCTGAATGAATGGTGCCAGAACAACAACCTTGCTCTGAACATCAGTAAGACCAAAGAGCTGATTGTTGACTTTAGAAGAAGAAAGCCAAGGATCCACAAACGTGCCTTCATCCACATGTTGGTGGTGGAGAGAGTCAACAAGTTCCTGGATGTGCACATCTCTGAAGATCAGCCCTGGGCTCAGCACATTGATGCAATCATCAAGACACACCATCCATGCTTCTATTTCCGTAGAAGATTGAAGAGATTTGGTATGTCAGCGAATACTCTCTTGAACTTCTACAGGTGTATGGTAGAGAGCTTATTGAGTGGTTGCATCACAGCCTGGTTCGCCAAATTGAACACCCATGAACAAAGGAGATTATAAAAAGTGGTGGACACTGTCCAGAACATCATGGGTACTGACCTCCGCACCATCAAAGGTTCTATGGGAAGGGTCAAAAAGGAAGGGAACATCATCAAGGACCCACACCACCCTGATCATGCTTTCATTTCACGCCTGCCATCAGGAAGGAGGTATCGGAATCTGGAAATCGGAATCTCGAGGATCAGGAAGAGCTTCTTCCCAACTACTATCAGGCTATTGAACATAATAAACACCAACTAAACTTCAAACTATGATCTGTCGTGATTGCACAAGGGACTATGGGATTTTGTTTTATGTTGCACTAATGTTGGGGCTCAATTTTATTTATTGACCTTTTTTTCTTTGTTTTATTAAGTTATCTAATGAGTGCTATGTTTGCAGACTGTTGTGCTGCTGAATGTAAGAATTTAATTGTTCTGTTTTGGTATAAATGACAATAAATGACAATCTCTGGACTATGGATCATTTTAATATTGTGCAGAAATGGGAGCTTCTGGCCAAACGGATTCGGTGAATGGGTTACTGCCTGGTTGTGTTGTTTATGACACTTTCCAACAGTTGACCGCTGATAAAGAATGTACCAATGGTGGGGTTGTAAGTCAGATTGAATTTGTCCTTTTAGGGGCAAATGGGCAGTTTCTACAGTGGATGGGCAATCCTGCCAAGTGTATAATGTAGACACATAAGGCTGGAGTAACTCAGCGGGACAGGCACCATCTCTGGAAAGAAGGAATGGGTAACGTTTTGGGTTGAGACCTTACTTCAGACTGGTTAGGGATAAGGGAAACGAGGGATATAGACGATGATGTAGAGAGATAAAGGACAATGAATGAAAGATATGCAAAAAGGTAACGATGATAAAGGAAACATGCCATTGTTAGCTGTTTGTTGGGTGATAATGAGAAGTTAGTGCAACTTGGATGGGGGAGGGATAGAGAGAAAGGGAATACCGGGGTTACTTGAAGTTAGATAAATCAATGATCATAACACTGGGCTGTAAGCTGCCCAAGCGAAATATGAGATGCTGTACCTCCAATTTGTGCTAGCCTCACTCTGACAATGGAGGAGACCAAAGACAAAAAATCTGTGTGGGAATGGGAAGGAGAATTAAAGTGTTTAGCAATCAGGTAGGTTCTGGTGGACTGAGCGAAGGTGTTCAGCGAATTGATCGCCACGTCTCTGGTTAGTCATGCCAATGTATCAGAGTCCACATCTTGAACAACAGATACAGTAGATGAGGTTGAAGGAGGTGCAAGTAAACCTCTGCCCAACCTGAAAGGACTGTCAGAGTCCCTTGACAGAGTCGAGAGAGATAGTATAGGGACTGGTGTTGCATCTTCTGCAGTTGCAGGGGAAGGTACCTGGGGAGGGGGTGGTTGGGTGGGATGTGTTGAATGTGCTGAGTGCTGCATGGGTGCCACGTAGATGGGAAGGAATATCACTGAGTTATGCTTGAGATAACTAAATAAGCCTTGAAGGAGAAGTGAATGGGGAGAGTTTGGCAGCTGTGTCTATTCATGCCCGAGAGGCACCTGTAGGAAGAAACTATGAAGGAGGTTTGGAGAGAGGAGCTATGCCATCTGTGCTGATTTTTGACAGCTGGGCCTGGCCATCATTTTTGTCTTATCAGCATTTCCCATTGATATGGTGTTGGTGAGCAACCTTGATGAACTGTTGCAATTCTTCTTGTGAAGGGCTGCCCTGAATGCTGGTTGGTTAATAGACAATAAGTGCAGGAGTAGGCCATTCGGCCCTTCGAGCCAGCACCGCAATTCAATGTGATCATGGCTGATCATCTACAATCAGTAGTTTAGTTTAGAGATATTGCAAGGAAACGGGCCCTTCAGCCCACTAAGTCTGCACCGACCAGCAATCCCTGCACACTATCCTACACACTGCCAATTTATAATTTTACTAATCCAATTAGTCTACAAAAAACCTGCACGTCCTTGAAGTGTGGGATGAAACTGAGCACCCGGAGAAAATGCACATAGGTCACAGGGAGAATGTACAAACTCCATTCAGACACACTCATAGTCAGGATGGACCCCGGGTCTCTGATGCTGTAAAGCAGCAACTCTACAGTTGCTCCACTGTGCCGCCCATTGTGTTGTAAGAAACCAAAATAATCTACCCCGGCTCCCATTTTATATATTTCTATGGAGATCAGGCAGAAAAGTAGGATTAACACCAAGAATCTTGACCTTATTGAATGACCCAAGGGAAGGAAGGCTAGCTCCTATTTCTCATTGTTCCTGTGTGTTCAAGACATCTATCCCCTCACTTGTGTTACAGGTTTTAGTATATATTTTTTTGCATATCCCTCCTTATATTTTCTTCCATTTCCCCTCTACTCAGAGAGAAATTCAAAGTCTTCAAGCAATGAACCATATAACCATATAACAATTACAGCACGGAAACAGGCCATCTCGGCCCTTCAAGTCCATGCCGAACAACTTTTTTCCCTTAGTCCCACCTGCCTGCACTCATACCATAACCCTCCATACCGTTCTCATCCATATGCCTATCCAATTTATTTTTAAATGATACCAACGAACCTGCCGCCACCACTTCCACTGGAAGCTCATTCCACACCGCTACCACTCTCTGAGTAAAGAAGTTCCCCCTCATGTTACCCCTAAACCTCTGTCCCTTAATTCTAAAGTCATGTCCTCTTGTTTGAATCTTCCCTATTCTCAAAGGGAAAAGCTTGCCCACATCAACTCTGTCTATCCCTCTCATCATTTTAAAGACCTCTATCAAGTCCCCCCTTAACCTTCTGCGCTCCAGAGAATAAAGACCTAACTTATTCAACCTATCTCTGTAACTTAGCTGTTGAAACCCAGGCAACATTCTAGTAAATCTCCTCTGTACCCTCTCTATTTTGTTCACATCCTTCCTATAATTGGGCGACCAAAATTGTACACCATACTCCAGATTTGGTCTCACCAATGCCTTGTACAATTTTAACATTACATCCCAGCTTCTATACTCAATGCTCTGATTTATAAAGGCTAGCATACCAAAAGCTTTCTTTACCACCCTATCTATATGAGATTCCACCTTCAAGGAACTATGCACGGTTATTCCCAGATCCCTCTGTTCAACTGTATTCTTCAATTCCCTACCGTTTACCATGTATGTCCTATTTTGATTTGTCCTGCCAAGGTGTAGCACCTCACATTTATCAGCATTAAACTCCATCTGCCATCTTTGAGCCCATTTTTCCAACTGGCCTAAATCACTCTGTAGACTTTGGAAATCCTCTTCATTATCCACAACACCCCCTATCTTGGTATCATCTGCATACTTACTAATCCAATTTACCACCCCTTCATCCAGATCATTGATGTACATGACAAACAACAAAGGACCCAACACAGATCCCTGAGGCACCCCACTAGTCACCTGCCTCCAACCCGACAAACAGCCATCCACCATTACCCTCTGGCTTCTCCCATTCAGCCACTGTTGAATCCATCTTGCTATTCCTGCATTTATACCCAACAGTTGAACCTTCTTAACCAACCTTCCATGAGGAACCTTGTCAAAGGCCTTACTGAAGTCCATATAGACAACATCCACTGCTTTACCCTCGTCAATTTCCCTAGTAACCTCTTCAAAAAATTCAAGAAGATTAGTCAAACATGACCTTCCAGGCATAAATCCATGTTGACTGTTCCTAATTAGACCCTCTTTATCCAGATATTTATATATATTATCTCTAAGTATCTTTTCCATTAACTTGCCCACCACTGAAGTCAAACTAACCGGTCTATAATTGCTAGGTTTACTTTTAGAACCTTTTTTAAACAATGGAACAACATGCGCAGTACGCCAATCCTCGGGGACTATTCCCGTTTCTAATGAGATTTGAAATATTTCTGTCATAGCCCCGGCTATTTCTACACTAACTTCCCTCAATGTCCTAGGGAATATCCTGTCAGGACCTGGAGACTTATCCTCTTTTACATTTTTCAAAAGTGTAAGTACTTCTTTTACTTTGAAACTCATAGTATCCATAGCTACGCTACTAGTTTCCCTTACCTCACATAATTCAATATCCTTTTCCTTGGTGAATACCGAAGAAAAGAAATTGTTCAATATCTCCCCCATCTCTTTTGGCTCTGCAGATAGCTGTCCACTCGGTCTCTCCAATGGACCAATTTTATCCCTTGTTATCCTTTTGCTATTAATATAGCTGTAGAATCCCTTTAAATTTATTTTCACCTTACTTGCCAAAGCAACCTCATATCTTCTTTTAGCTTTTCTAATTTCTTTCTTAAGATTCTTTTTACATTCCTTATACTCCTCAAGCACCTCATTTACTTCATGCTGCCTATAATTATTGCAGATCTCCCTCTTTTTTCCGAACAAGATGTCCAATTTCCCTTGAAAACCAGAGCTCTTTCCAATTTTTACTGGTTCCTTTCAACCGAACAGGAACATAAAGATTGTACTCTTAAAATTTCCCCTTTAAATGTCCTCCATTTCTCCTCTACATCTTTCCCATAAAACATAATGTCCCAGTTCACTCCTTTTAAATCATCTCGCATCTCGTTAAAGTTAGCCTTTCTCCAATCAAAAATCTCAACCCTAGGCCCAGTTCTGTCCTTCTCCATTATGACAACCAATGTAGATGTTGAAATAATTAAAGGTTAGAAGAAAATTCATTGGGATAAAATCCAATAAAATGGCAGTGTAGCCTTTTCCTGCTTCCTGATTTAAATCAGGATTCTCAGATATTGGAATTCTGCTGGTAGAGGGAAGAATCAATTCTTATGAATTAAAACTGAATTTCTAATCCATTACATTCAGTATTAATTTTATATAGCACGAAACCTTGGACTTTTTAACCTAGGTTTTTCTCACCGTTTCTTTGATGATTCCTAGTTTATGTACACGTATGGATTGATCTCATAATATATCATAATCAATTCTTTACCAAAAAAAAGAAAGAAAACACGGAGAAAATAGTGCAGTAAATGTATGGGGAATATTTCATTTTGAACAACTTGATTTTGTAACCATTTCTCGACAAATCTTTTGTGAATTGTTTTATGTTAAATAACAGCCCAAACAATTGAAAATGCTTTGAGGATCACAGGTTTTCTTTCTCGCTCCTCCTCTGATGAGTTTCGTGTTGCTTATTTAGGCGTTTATTCACAAGTGGATCAGGCTGTGCTGTTGGACTGTACTGGTTTAGACCTATGATTTTCAGTATTGGGCAAAATTTACATACTTGTGAGGATTAGGTTTTTCTTAAATGAAGTTGAAAGAGAACCATCTGCATTATAATCAGACATTTGAAATGTGCAGAGATATAATTGTTTTGATTATAAAATCCCCATGTCAGTCGCAAAACAAAATCTTATCCGAAACAGCTTGATTTAAAATAAGAACAAATGTTTGTAATACGACAGTGCAATTTATAATTATTACATGAATCATAGAATCATAAAGTTTTTCCTTAACTAGCTCCTCCGGCAAATAGCCACCACCCTCTGGGTGAAAATGTTGCCCCTCAAATTCCTATTAAACCCTTCCCCTCTCACCTTAAACCGGTGTTCTCTGTATTTGAATTTGTTTGGCAAAAACACACTGTGTCTGGAATAATAAGGGCACCATGGAAAGCACATTAATGTTGGCTGGGACTGAGACCAGGCATCTGTCCAAGGGAGACAGAATTGGACCAAATGGGGAACCCATGTGCTTCCAGGAAAACGACAAAAGATATAATTCAAATGCTTCTCCATCTCAGCCTGGAAATTTGTTATGAATAGCAAAGGCTCTCAAAACTGCACACAAAGACTTTTGTATGGTATTGTTTGGAATCTCTCAGTTTTTATTTCTTACCAAATATACAAAAAAAATTGAATGCAGTATGCAATACTTGGATAGCTTTGTATTGACAATTTTATTTTTTATGTATTTCAGCCTAAACAAAGAACTTCACTAATTTCCTCACAAGAGGTGTACAGACCAAGTCATGTTTATGATCAGTCAGAAGTCAGTTCATCTGCAGGCTATGCCAGCGTTAACACCACACCTCCCATTAGCCCTGCCAACTACTCTATTGGATCGATGGAGGGCAGTGATATAATAGGTAAGCTAACAGTTGTGAATATGGAAAAGATTATAGATTTTTAGTTTCCTGCTTTGTGTATGTTTTATATGTACTTGTCATTGTTTATATACATTGAGTATATCTAAAATAGTTTATAGCCCAACACAACTGCATTATTGCAAAAAAAATCAAAAATATATGGTGTATTCTTTTGAAAGGTATCAAAGCAGCTAACAAATCATACCTTTAAAAGAATAATTCTGATGGAACAGCCAGTTTGAAATACATTGTATGGGCTAAAAGGGATAATCTGTTTTGCCGAATCAAACAGTTCCTGTTAAATGCATTCTTAATAGACCTCACAAAGCACTTTAGGGTACATCCATAGATACCAATAAGTATAAGTTTTGAAATACAAATCTGGGGCAGAAGTCGGTCATTAAGCCCTTTGACCCTGCTCCACCATTGACTATGATCCTGACCAATCGAACTGTGAAGAAACAAGGAACTGCAGATGGTGGTTTACAAAAGAAGACAAAGTGCTGGAGTAACTCAGCGGGTCAGGCAACATTCCTGGAGAACATGGATAGGCAATGTTTTGGATCTGGACCCTTCTTCAGACTGATTGTATAGGGGTGGGGGGGGAGGGGGGGAGAGAAGAAAGCTAGAAGAGAGGAGGGGCAGGACAAAGTGTAGCAGGTAACAGGTAAACATAGGCGAGGGGGGTTTTGATAGGCAGATGATTGGACAAAGGCCAGATTTAAAAAAAGGCGTGAGACAAAGCATTGAAGATTTGCTAACTGGCGAAGGAATGAAGGGGAAGGGAGGCACCTATCACCTGCCATGTTCTCTCCTTCCCCTCCTCTCTTCTAGTTTTCTTTGCCCCCCTCCCCCCCCCCACCACTATAATCAGTCTGAAGAAGGGTCCTGACCGGAAATGTCATCTCCCCATGTTTTCCAGAGATTCTGCCTGACCTGCTGAATTACTCCAGCACTTTGTGTCTTCTAACTATAATATCTACTTTGCATTCCTGCTTCTCCGTGATAACCTATCATCCTTTGCTTATTATGAATCTATCTACCTCACTCGTAAAAAAAATTCAAACTCTGCTTCCGCCACCTGTGACAAAGAGCATTCCAAAGATTTCCAACCTTCTCGGAGGAAAATAAACTCCTCTACCTCTATCGTAAATGAAGAGCACCTAATTATATAATGCTTTTAGTTCTAGATTCTCAGACAAGAAGTTACTCTGATCTATATCAATTGGGATATTTCTTCAATAGTCACACTGTATCTTAAATGTTTGAGTCTAATTGGTCTAAAGTCTTGAATGTATTCAAACCCTAACCTTATCATTCATCTCGTATCATGTATCACAACTGAACAAAGTCTGTGACGTGCAAAATATGTAGCATACAGTGTAAGATGTCGCTCATACTGACTGTCACCAGTCACCAGACTGATTCCTGGGATGGCAGGACTTCCATACGAAGAAAGACTGGATAGACTCGGCTTGCACTCGCTGGAATTTAGGAGATTGAGGGGGGATCTTATAGAGACTTACAAAATTCTTACGAGGTTGGACAGGCAAGATGCAGGAAGATTGTTCCCGATGTTGGGGAACTCCAGAACAAGGGGTCACAGTTTAAGGATAAGGGGAAGTCTTTTAGGACCGAGATGAGAAGATAGTTTTTCACCCAGAGAGTGGTGAGTCTGTGGAATTCTCTGCCACAGAAGGTAGTTGAGACCACATTCGAAAACAGAGATGATCATGGAGCCTTGACTAATACCATGACGATTCCTTTCAATAGCTTGCAATAAGCCTGTGGCCACCGCATCATTTTTGACAGCTGGGGCATTTCATGGCAAAGGCAGAGCAGCTGGAATTATTGAAGAGTCAACAATAACATTTGGAGAAACTTACCAAATGTGCCTGAGACTAAATGTACAAAAACTACTTTTCTGATCTAACTAGAAATTGATCTGTGGCTGCATATCCCTTTCTAGGAGGATGACTTTCCAACTGTTCCATCTGGCAAAAGTACAGAAATGGTCCTTACAGAATCAAAGTCAATATTCTTTCTATCAGTATTGTGCCTTCAGTTCTGTAGTGGTTTCAGAAATAGGCTTCTCATCTCATTTTTCACATTCAAGATAATAACTATTTCGTAAAAGAGACCCATTTATATTCACTCGCAAATCATTGGCAAATCTCTATCCTGGCACCAGCCACATGAATCCCACATGCAGCAGGTCAGAGGCTGTAGTTTTGCAATAAGTGTCTCTACTCCTGATTCTCAAAGCCTTACCCTATCTATGAAGCACAAATCAGGAGTCTGAGGGAATCCTATCCTCTGGATAAATATAATTGCATCAATTTAGGAAGCTCAGCAATACACCATTGCGGTTGATAAGTGCTCCATTCAACAACTTAAACATTCACTAACATTGAATCATGTCTTCATGCCTTCTAAAATATGCCTTGTAGCAAGTTGGCAAACCTTATTGAGGACAAGTCTCACAAACTGTGTTTACCTTTGAGAGCTACTTTATCCTCAGCACCCTGAGGGTGGCGGTAAAATATTAGTCAGAGTTCCGGCATCAGATTCTTAACCGATGACCCCTGAAAAGCACACCCAAGTGTACAGAGCCGTGTATTTGACTTTGTAAGGGGTGCAAATTGTGTGTTGCGTGTAAGATCGACACATGGACATAACTGTCTTTTTGTGCTCTCACTCCTTCAACAATGATTTATGTGGTCAGCTGCTGGCTGGTGTTATTGTAGGGTTTGCAGAAGAAAATTTTGGAAGAAGGTTATTTGAAACCAAACACAACATAGTGATGCCAGTTAGTCCCGTCAGCTGTTTCATGAATAATATATCTTTGTTGATAGTTTAAATTACTATTTACAGTGCCCCAGAGAGTGAATATGAGAGATATGGTGAGGCAAGGTGTTAGGAGTGCTGGTTCATGAAATTCAGTTTTAAATGCCATATTTGAATGGGAATATCAGACAGCAGGAGCTGAGGGGCAGCAAAATGTGGGATTTGATTAAGGGAGTATATGATGAAAGAAATGAGATTTCCAGGCAAGTACTGTATGTGACCAGAGAATGGAGAGAGTGGAAACAAAAGCTTACACTGTAAATTGCGCTATGACAGATAATACAGAGCAGAAATAAGTGCACAGTGTCACGCAGAGGGCAGTCCTCAATCCACCTGCTAGTAAAGGGTGGTTGCACTGCATGCCCCACCTTTCTCCGCACCTGTCATCACAGTCAGCCTTTGCTCACTGGCCCATGGGAAGATTCATTGCTGGATTTGTGCTTGTTTCTTGGCATCCAGGATCCCAGTGCAGCAATGGTGAGGACGGGAGTTCCCACGGGGCTCCATGTGCAGTAGCGCTGACAGTAATGTATTTTTTTGCACATGATGCAGCAATGGCCCCATTCAGTTATGGCTTGTGTTCTCTCTATCCCGGTGCATATCCTGTGCACTGAGTGTGGAAAGGGGTAAAGGTAGAAACAAGGAACTGCACATGCTGGTTTAGAAAAGAACACACAGAGCACTGGAATAGCTCAACGGGTCAGGCAGCACCATGATCCTAGTGCAACAGTGAGGACGGCAGGGATACAGCTGTTATTTAATTTAGTTTAGTTTAGTTTAGTTTTGTTTAGTTTAGTTTAGTTTAGAGATGCAGCGCAAAAACAGGCACTTCGGTCCACCGAGTCCGCACTGACCAGCGATCCCCGTACACTAACACTATCCTATACTATAGGAACAATTTACAATTTTACCAAAGCCAATTAACCTACAAACCTGTACCTCTTTGGTGTGTGGGAGGAAACCGGAGCTTCTGGGGAAAATCCACGCAGGTCATGGGGAGAATGTACAAACTCTGTACAGACAGTACCCATGGTCAGGATCGAACCCCGGTCTCTGGGGCTGTAAGACAGCCACTCTCCCACTGCACCACCATGCCGCCCCTAATTGTAGCTCAACGATCAGAAGAGGAACAAATTAAATCAGTCCATGAGGCGCTTATTCACAAGTTAAAATGTTTACATTTTAAAAATGGTTACTTTATGCTAATTATTTTATTCTTCCCAATAAATCGAGAAATTGGTACTTTCAATCTTGCAATGGCATACATTTTAGCCTCATGTTAAATCCATTGGTGGTTATTAGAATCACCACATTCAACTCAAAGTGCCATTTTCTATTTGGCAGCATGTCAGATAGAGCAAACTACATTTGTGCAAATGGCTTGTTTACTGTCATCGTTAGAAATAGCATTGGAATTATTTCAAGGCTATAAATTAAAACAAGATTGCAAAATAATTGTTTTTGATAGATCTATTTTTTTAAAAGCTATGAGCAGTTTAGAAATCACCAGATTGCAATTGAGGAATATGTCAGTCTGGCAGTATTGCTCTATTGAATCTGCATTACTAATAGCATCATGGCAGGAAGGTACTTTGCTAATATGGTAATAATGCAAATCAAAAATAATTTTAATGAAACTAGAAGAAATTACTTATGAAACTAGAGAAAAGATGTGTCTCTGGAGCATGCTTAATTTAGAAGGACCAGAGAAATTAATTTTAATTTTAAAAAATTTGGGCTACCCTGCCCAAAACTATTGAGTGTCCAAATGGCATTTACATTTGAGGTAAGCACAGAATGCAGCATTTATTCCTGCCACTGTGGCCCATCTTGTTCCATTGAAAGGCTCAGTGTGATGTTAGTAGGCGTTGAATGATACTGGAACAGTTCCATTATGAGCTCTCTGCTGTTACAGTGAAGCTGCAGGAATAATATAATATGACAGTGTGAGTCAGATTGCTTCTGCAGCTGACGCACTTGGGAGATGTTTTGCAGCTCTGGAGAGAGCTTGGCGCTACCATACCTCTGGGCTTACTTTCCATGGAGAGTACTGATTACTCGGAGTACCAGACCCGCTTCAGCTGCTGGTTTATTTTAAACCCTTGCTTGGATAAGCTAATGAACTGATGTTGCAATCTTCAGTGGGTGTGTCAAGATGGCAATCTGTCAGCAGTGAACACAAAGTAGAGTTCAATTTTTCCACAGGATTGGATTTTTTTGTGTTCTGTGTTATTAATTTTATGACACCGGCTGTACTGTTTCCAAGGGAACAGGCACTGTGCAAGCAACCCGCGTATTACTTTGTATTTTTCTGTAAAGAAAGTGGAAAAGGAGGCTTCAAACAATCTGTGCGAAAGCATTGTGATTTTTTAAGTGCAGCGAACATTATTCCAGAATTAATTCACCTTTTTGCAATGTGGTTTTAGGACCAGGCGCTGTTTGCTTATTTACCATATGTCATACAGTATATTATAGAAAATAATGCACACTGCTGACTGCAGTTGTCCAAAACCATTTTGCTTAAATTGTTAATTGCACATGGATTATGTAACTCCAACAGGAAGAGCCATCTTAGGTTGTCCCTCATGAAAAATTAGCTCCAGCAATTCTGGCATTCAACAAGTCTGATCCAAGTATATTTCTGTTACAATATCCTAGCAAAACAAATGATGTAATCATTTAATATTAGTATATGTTACACAAGATGATTTTTCTCAATTTAGGTTTTCGCAACCAGATTTGTTTTTGCATAACCCTTTTAGTTTCTGGGACATTACTTTTAGTTGTCCGCCTAGATTCAGTAACATATTTTTGTATATGAGCCGGTAAACTGTAGTGTGGGAAATATGGAACCAGTTGGCACCTAATCAACCTTTGCATAGGGAAGGAAAATAAATGAACAGATAATTTGAGAACATGAAAATAATCAAACCCTACCTTAGAAATCTGAACACAACATCTAAAGCTGTTACCTATGCAGTGTGGAAGACTTGCGTGGTCAGAGATGCCATCTTTCAGATGAGTTAATAGCCCTGAGCTTCCAATGTATAGCCGGCATTTTCAGTGATAGGGCAAGGTGGTTTGTCATTAAGTTCCATAGATTTTACATCCTTTCAATCGGGATATCAACCTGCTGAACCTCCCTATGTTAACCTGGTGCAAGTCCAGTTAGCTTATTGAATTTAATGAAGGAAATCAAATAGAAAACAAGATAAGTATAAAATAATTTTCTTCTATCCTGAATTGGTTAATTTACATATATTTAATGCTTTCACGTGTTATTAAGGCTTTTTATTCTTAAGTTGCTTCAGCAATTTAAACTAGATTGATTTAAACTCAATTGGCAGGGGGCAAGATCCAATGCAGTCATGAAGTAGGTAGAAGGCTGGAGGTCAGTACAGATGTCAGAGCGTTCAGTAGACAAGGAAGGCAGCCGCATGGCAGGGAGTGAGGAAAGAAGATGGGATTAAATGGCATTTATTTCAATGTTTGAGTCATGACAGGTAAGGCGGATGAACTCAGGGCGTTGGAAGGCACGTGCGACTGGGACGTTATAGCCATTACACAAAGCTGGCCTAGGGAGGGTCAGGACTGGCAGCTTAATGTTCCAACGTACAGGGTCTACAGGTGGAGGTAAAGATTGAACATGGGTTGCTTTATTGATTATGGGGAACATCCCATTAGTAGAACTAGATTACATTTCTGAAGGATTGTCCAGTGAGGCTATATAAATGGAGCTGAGAAATAAAAGGGGGATCATCTTCTTGCTGGGATTGCACTATAAGTCTCCAAATAGTCAACCAGAATTAGAGGAAGACTGCTAGGGTTGCCATAGAAGGAGCTTTGAACTTTCCCAACATAGATTAAGACTGCTATAGTATCAGGTTGTTATATGGGGTGACATTTTTCAAATTGTTCATGAAAATCTCCTCAGGAAATGTACAGAGAGCCCTACAAGGGAGAGGGCAATGCTCGACCTATTCTTAGGGAATTGGGAACGCAAGTGTGTAGGAAAGAACTGCAGATGCTGGTTTATATCGAAGGTAGACACAAAATGCTGGAGGAACTCAGCGGGTATGTAAATGGGTCTCGACCCGAAAAGTCACCCATTCCTTCTCCAGAGATGTTGCCTGACCCGCTGAGTTACTCCAGCATTTTGTGTCTACCTCATAATTTATGAAATGTCAGGTGTTGCATTTTAGGAAGTCAGTCCAGGACAGGGAATAGTTTAGAGCAGTGGGATCTAGATGTGCTATTACATGATTCCCTGAAAGTGGTGTCACATGTAGATAGGGTGGTGGAGAAAGCTTTTGGCATGCTGGCCCTCATCGTTCAGGGAATGAGTATAGAAGTTGGGATGTTATATTACAGTTGAACACGATGTTGGTGAGACAGCAGTTGGAGTATTGTGTTCAGTTTTGACTGCCCTCTGAGCATGTCAGAATAGGTGTCATTAGGCTTGAGAGAGTGCAGAGAAGATTTACAAGATGTTGCCAAGACGAGGGCCTGAGCTATAGGGAGTGGTTGAGCAGGCAAGGACTTTATTTCTTGGAGCACAGGGGATTAATGGGTGATCTTATGGAGGTGTATAAAACCATGAGGGGAATAGATAGGGTGAATGTACAAAGTCATTTTCTCAGGATAAGGGAATCAAGAACTAGAGGGTATAGATCTTACCCAAGGTAGAGGAAGGGGAGGGGAAGGATAAATTAGGAACCTGAGGGGCAACTTTTTCTACACGGTGCGTAGTGGGTGTGTAGAACGAGCTGTCAGAGGAAGTAATTGAGGTTGGTACGATAATGGCATGTAAAAGATATTTGGATGGGTAGATGGTTAGGAAAGGTTTATATGGGCCATATGCCAGCAAATGCAACTAATTTAGATGGGGCATCCTGGTTGGCATGGACAAATGTCTCCATGCCATATGACTCTAATTATACATATTTTCAGTGTTAAATGTAATTGAGCTGTTTGAACATTTATGAATTGAAGAGACAATTTCTTAGTATTGTATCTTCTTGACCATTTTGACAGTGACTCTAGAGCAAGACTTTGTCAGTTTCCTGGGTCAGTCTGAAGAAGATCCTGTCAGTTTTGATCAAACCGGCCCCCTGCTGGACTGAGCCTCCCTGATCAATGGGACTGACTGAATGGGAGGCCCAGTTCCAGACAAGACTTGACTTTGAGGCAGGCGACTGGAGAGCTCCGGTTGCTTGTAATTCGCAGAAAGATTTTACCCAATAAAGCATGTCCACCCTTTTGGGTGGATGCTACTAAGTCAGTGACACTGTATGAAGTAGACCCTTGTCCCCCCCCTTGCTCCAAATTTTATCTCTATTTCAGCTGCATTTATATAACCCGTGGACTATAATACAATAGGGTAGTTGCTGAAAATGCAAAAATACTGGGAGATGAAGCAGGTCAAGTAGCATTTGGAGAGAAAGAAATCAACAGTCAACATTTCAGATCACTGACCTTTACTGGGATTATGAGGACATTTACTTCACTGCTGTTTGTGGATGAGGTACTGGATGCCAATTGGCAGCATTTGACTACATTGTTTTGGTGCACACTGCAGTTATTAATGATGGTCTATAACTGCAAGCACTTCTTTACTTTCCTCAAGATCTAATAAAAAATATCGCCTTTGCATTTGAAGCTGAAAATTGTGACAACCAATGGTGCTGGGAAATGTCCCTTTGAATTTTTTATAGGACATTTATATGATGATATTTGGAGGGCTCCGTTACTATTTTAATTTTAATTCTCTGGAGTATTTATATGACGCTTCATAACATAAATAGAACCTTCTAGTACTAGGTGGAATCGCTCTTGTGAAATTGTATTATCGATAGACTTGTCCAAGTTAAAGAGCGAGTGCTATAATTGTTTCCTGCTGCTCTTGTCGACTGGATTTAATCCCTTTCTGCCAGTGTAGGAGTAGAGCTCGGTGTGCTATAATGAAGGTGGGTTATGACTTAGACGTTGTTGACTATGTTGTTGACAAAAGTTCTATTTTTAATGTGAGAAGCTAATTATTTGCTTGCTATGAGTATGAGATATATTGTGCTTCACAAGGATAAATGCAGTTTTACAGTAACTTTGATATTTACAGACCTAAAATTTGACACATTGGAAAATGATGTTTTTGTGTGCTCATATAAAAAGCCATTGTCGAGTTTTCATTACATTTCAATAATATATAATTCTATCAAAATCTGTAAAAAGTCAGAAACATATTAAAAGTAGCTCAGTCTTCTGTAACTTTTACTTACAGTAGAAGAGTATATAAGTATAATTAAAACGGGAATCCAGTGAAAATGCTCAAGAGGTATGTGGCAACTTAATGAATGTTATATTTTCTAATTACAACATTTTTAATATTTCAACAAAAAGATGGATTTGAAAATCAAATATCCCAGAACAGCATTCGAAGTATTGTCATGGATTAACAAAGAATTTGAAGAATTTATGAAAAGTCAACAGGATTTAATTTATGCTTCGCTGCCCATTGGTACAACAAATCTAAACACAAATCGAATAATTTGCAATCTAGGTTTTAACTTTTCAGTAGTGTCCGTCCGTCCCAAGAAAAGCATTAGGCTAGATAACGGCAAACTGAGAGTTTGTTTTAGCGTTCAATTTAGTTTTAGAGATGCAGCATGGAAATTAGGCCCTTCAGCCCACCGAATCTACACTGACCATCGATCAACTGTTCACACTAGTTCTATGTTATCCCACTTTCTCATCCAATCTCTACATACTAGGGGCAATTAGCTACAAACCCATACATCTTTGCGATGTGGGAGAAAACTGGAACACCTGGAGAAACCTCATGCAGTTACAGGGTTAAGGTGCAAAGTCCACAAGGACAGCACCCAGAGCTAGGATCGAACCCAAGTCTCCAACACTGTGAGGCACATGTGGAATTCATGTTTCTCTTCCCAAGATACCACACCACGTGCTGAGTGCTTCCAGTATTTTCGATTTTGAATTCAGACTGCCAATGTCTGGAATGTTTTCTAAATTCTTTCTATTTACTCTGGCATAGAGCCATACAGCACAGGAACAGGCCCTTGGGACAACTTGTCCATGCCGACCAAGCTGGCATTCTGGGCTAGTCCCATTTTTGCACATGTTCCTCCAAACCGTTACCATCCATATATCTGCTCAAATGTAATTTTGAAAAATGCTCTAATATCGTCTTCTATAACTTCCTCTGGCAGCTAATTCCAGATATGCACTATACTCTAAGTGAAAAAGTTTTTCCTGAGGTCCCTATTAAGTTTCTCCCATCTCACCTTAAGCATATGTCCTCTATTTTTATAATCCTCTAACATTAGCAAAAAACTGTGAACATTCACTTTATCCATGTCGCTCATGATCTTGTACATTCCAATAAGATCACCCCTCAGTTGTTATGCTTCTAAGAAAAAAAACCCCAACCTCCCCAAACTCTCCTTTAACTGAAGTCCACAATTCTAAGTAACATCCAGATTAATCTTTTGTGCACCCTTTCCAAATTTATGGTCCCATTCCTGTACACAGTACTCCAAATGTGATCTCACCAATGAATTGTACAACTACATCATAATGTCCCAACTTTTGTACTCAATATTCTTCCAAATGAAGGATAGCATGCCAAACACCTTCTTCCTCCCCCTATACACCAGACACGACACTTTCAGAGAACCATGTGCAGGTACTCCCAGATCTCTGCATTCTAAGGCACTCTCCAGGGCTCTACCATTTACTGTACTAGTTTGGCCCTTGGTTGACGTGCCAAAGTGCAGCACCTCACGCTTGTCAGAGTTAAATTCCATTTAATATTTCTTGGCCTATCCGCCCAACCGATCTAGATCCTGTTGTAAACTTAGATCTTCCTCACTGTTCCTTATACCACCAACTTTGATGACATCTCTAAATTTTATCTATGTTAACTATATTTAATCATTCAATTATAGTTCCTCATCCCTGGAATAATTTCAGTTATCTCCTCTTCACCTCTTTACATCTTTCCGAAAATGTAACATTCAATCGGGACACAATATTGTTGTCACGTGAGTATTTTATAAAGCTTCATCGTAGCCTCATTGGCTTTGTCCTCTGTGCCCAATTTAGTCCAGGATCCTGCATATTCATTTAAAGCACTTTCTCCACCTGCTCTTTGACTTTCAACTAATTGTTCTCATCTCCCTTTTTAGAATCACACCATTTACATTATCTTTTCTCATTTCTTAAACACAAAATGTACTACTTTGCATTTCTCAGCATTAAATATAATTCACTATTCACCCATTCTGCTTAATCCTAGCTTTTTTTGAAGACTATCACAATCCTCCTCTCAGATCAATGAACCACCATATTCCCTGAAATTAAGATAAATAAGTTAAATGAAAAAAAGGAATAATTTGAGTTGAACGTGGAAGTGAAAACAAGATATAAATGACCAGCAAAGATAAAGACATTTTAAGTTCAAAACAAGTGCAGGAGGAAACACCGTCTGTCATCAATGGGATAGAGAAAGAGTTGAGAGAGAGGTCTGAAGAGCTCTGAAACTAGGACAGTTCACATTTCTGATGAAGAGACAGGTATGGCTCATTTTCCCATAGTTACACGATCAGGTTGTAGAAAGTAAGTAGAGCTGCTAGAAAATTGTTCAGCGTAACAACAACAATCAGGTGAATAAGATTTGTGCTGATGAAAGGGCACCAGTGAAGTCTATCTTCAAGGAACTTGGGATGGAAATACAGGATTGGATATCTATGGTGAAGCTGTGGGGTGGATAGAAGATGGGCTGGTAGAGGGATTATCCAACAGGATCCCACCACTAGCCACATCTTCCCAATTCCACCCAACTTTCCGCAAAGACCGTTCCCTCCGCAACTCCCTGGTCAACATGTCCCTTCCCACCCAATCCACCCCCTCCCCAAGTACTTTCCCATGCAACTACAGGAGATGCAACACTTGTCCCTATACCTCACCCCTCGACTCCATCCAAGGACCCTGACAGTCTTTTCAGGTGAGGCAGAGGTTCACTTGCACCTCCTCCAACCTCATCTACTGTATCTGCTGTTCCAGGTGTGGACTCCTGTATATCGGCGAGACCAAGTGCAGGCTCGGCGATTGTTTCGCTAAACACCTCCGCTCGGTTTGCCTAAACCTACCTAATCTCCCATTTGCTAAACGCTTTAACTCCCCCCCCCCCCCCCCCCCACCTCATTCACAATCTGACCTTTCTGTCCTGGGCCTCCTCCATTGTCAGAGTGAGGCCCAGCGCCAATTGGAGGAACAGCACCTCATATTTTGCCTGGGCGGCTTACACCCCAGCGGTATGAACATTGACTTCTCTAACTTCAAGTAACCCTTGCTTTCTCTCTCTCTCCATCCCCTCCCCCTTCTCAGTTCTCCAACCAGCCTTACTGTCTCCGGCTACATTTTATCTCTGTTTGCTTTGTTGTTACAATCCTTCACCCCAGCAGATCCAATCCCTCTTCCAACTAACAATGATCTTTTCTACATTTTCCTTGATCATTCCATTTGTCCTGTTTTCACACCTTACACTTTCTTATCTATACACTTCCTTATGTTTACACTTCCTTATCTATTTACCTCTCAGTCCCCGGGATCAGTCTGAAGATGGGTCTCGACCCAAAACGTCATCCATTCCATCTCTTCAGAGATGCTGCCTGAGTTACTCCAGCATTTTGTGTCTCTCTAGAGGGATTGGACAGGTGTAGAGGGATTGGATGGAAGTATAGAGAGATTTGATGGAAGTGCAGAGGGATTGGATTTCCATGTTGAGGCTGAAACGGTTGAGACAAAAACAAGTTGGTGTGGAATTGTTACCATTGACAAAAGGGTGAGGAACCAAAGATGTAATATAAAAATGATTGGAAACATCCAAAAGTGACCTGAGAAAAAATATTTTATGCACCGAGTATCCAGATCTAGATTGTACTGGCAGGGATAGTAGTGAAAGTAGATTCAACTATAGCATTCTAAAGGTAACAAGAAAATATCTGCAAGGAATTTGTATGCTTATGGGACCAGCTGGGGGTGGTATGGGCACGGCAGGCCAAACGGCCTCCTTCCATGTCGCCATGTTCTGTAATTGTGTTATAGGTTGAGCTGGTCTTTTGCTGTGGTAGAATAGCATTTAAAACAGTAATGGTAGATAGCAACAATTCCTGTGTAATCCCACAACCCACATGCACACACATCTACTAGAAATACCATCATGCACAATCGCTCCATAGTCCATACCCAGAAAAATAATGCATAGACTTAGCACTTACATATTTTATTTATTTAGAACAAGTAGTAGCAGAAGAATATTAATGATCAGTTAATATTACCAAAGGAGGGAACATTAACCTATACAAGATACGTACGGATAAAGTCTCTGCAGTGATGTTAAAATTAACCGAAAATTGTCCGCAAAATTAATTATTCTTAATCTTCTAGCAGCTGTGAAATGTCATTATCACTTTCACCTGTAATTTATTTCCATTTGAAATCTATTAGACACAAAAGTGTTAATTATAAGAACTGTTAATGCTAATAATTGACATCCAGTACCCTTATAACACTGCTAACCAATGTTGTCAATATTTACATATGTGTTTCAATTGGATATGATAAAGCAATCTTGCAAATTTTAAGGCAAAAACTTCCTGACAGAGATTTTTCTATCTTCCTTAGCCATGGGTGAAGTACTGGAAGACTGGAGATGGCTAATATTGTTCCTTGACTTAATAAGGGATGCACGTACCTGCCAAGAAAACAACAGGCTAATATTAGTGGTGGAAATCCTTCTGAAGAATATTCTGAGAGATGGAAACTGTCTACATTTAGAAAATCAAGGACTGATTAGTGATAGTCAGCATAGCTTTGTGCATGGCAATTCGTGTCTCATGAAATTGATTGCATTTTTTAAAGAGTTGTCCAATAGGATTAATTATGACAAGGCAGTAGGTGTTGTCTATGTGAACTCTATGTAGGCATCTGTCAAGCTCCTGCATGGTTGGCTGGTCTGGGAGATTAGATCAAATGGAAGTTAGATCAAATGGAACCCATTGAGCTAGCCAATGGGATTCGACATTGACTTGATAGTACAAGTCAGGGGGTGGTAGTGGAGAATTGTGGAGTATTGCAGAGATCTATGTTGGGTCCTCTGTTATTTGTCATATATATTAACAATTTGAATGAGCATGTAGTAAGTTTGAGGATACCACAAAAATTGGTGGTGTGGTGGACAATGAAGCTAGTTGTTTACGTTTATAACGGATATAGATCAACTAGGAAAGTGGGCCAAGGAATGGCAGATGGAATTTAACTCAAGCAAGTGCATAGCGTTGCATTTTTGTAAGTTAAAGCAAGGCATGACTTACATAGTAAACGGTAGGGCCCTGGAGAGTGTTGGTAGAACAGAGAGACTTAGGGTACATAGTTCCTTGAAAGTGGCAACACAGGAAGACAAGGTGATGAAGAAGACATATGGTACGCTTGCCTTTATCGCACAGAGCCTCGAGTACAAGATTTGGGATGTCAAGTTACAGCTGTACAAAACACTTGTGAGACTGCACCTAGAATATTGTGTGCAGTTGTGGTCGCCCTGTGATAGGAAGGAGATTAGCTAAAGAAGCTTTACAAAAGATTCACAAGGATGATAGTGGGCCTGGAGGGCTTGAGTTACAGGGAGAGTTAGGAAAGGCTGAGACTGTTTTCCCTGGGGTGAAGGAGGTTGAGGGGTGATCTTAGAAGTTTGTAAAATCATGAGGGGCATAGATAAGGTGGATGGGCATTTTTTATTTTTCCAGGAGGGAATCTAAAGCTAGAGGACATAGGTTTAAATTGAGAGGGAAAGCTTTAAAGGGGACCTAAAGGGCAGGTGTTTCACACAGATGGTATTGGGCACACGGAAAAAGCTGCTTGACGATGTGGTGGAGGCTGGAACAATTACAATGATTAGTCAGTCGGACAGGTACAAGCAAAGGTTTGGCAGGTTATTGGTCAAATATAGGCAAATGGGACTAGCTCAGGGAGGCAACTTGATCGGCATGGACTAGTTGGGCTGAACGGCCTGTTTCCATGCTATACGAGTCAATATTCTCAGCCCATTGCCCAGTAACTGCCCAACCTCAAATGTTTCAGAGAAACAATAAAATGTTCATCATACACAACTATTACATCGATTGGGTCATAGGAAAGAAAGGAAAAACATTTCTGTCATGAGCAACTTTTCTTTCTTACAATGGGATGGAGTAAAATTAAATTACTTCCTTTTGAAAAATGATATTTATGGCAGCTGCCATCTTTGTTTCCAGCAGACTGCAATGCAGCACAAGAATCTAAACCTTTCCTGGCAAAGAATGTTTTCCGCATGGGCTTTCCTTTGATGACTCAGTTGATTACACTACTGCAAAACCCACACATCCCTGAACAGCATGCGTATAGTCAATTTAGAGATCCCAATCAATTCTGTGTCTAATTTTCTTTATGATAGGAGAATTTATGTGGTGTCTTTTGACTATATATATTTACAGCCATATGTTGTGAAATAATTTACATACTATAACCTGAACTGGGCATGAATATGTACACCTGTATCCACCTATCACTTGCCAGGCTTTGTCCTGCTTCCACCTCTATTCCAGCTCCCCCCCCCCCCCAGTACAATCAGTCTGAAGAAGGCTACCAACTCGAAGAGCTGCCAGTTCTCCAGAGATGCTGCCTGACTTGCTGAGTTACTCCAGCACTTTCTGTCTTTTTATGACTATGTATTGATTTTTTTAATATGCCTATCACAGTGACTAATATAGGTTTAATTTTTCATGCTGATCACCCATCAGCATTTTGTTTTCAATTAACAATAACATGCCTTCATTAAGTGTTGGAAAGAAGTATGGGAAATATAGTGCTACATTACAGCGATGTAACTTGTCAGTGACATAACCTACCCAACAGCATAAGTGTATACAAAGTAAAGGTTTGGATGATATATTTCTATTTAAGAAGTATCTCATCATTTCAAAAGCCAAACATTTTCCCAGATTATTTATGGGTCACTTTTTACATTATAATAGGTCTGCTTCTGCCCAATATCCCATCATGGATTACTCTCAAAGGGCTTTAGTATTTTCAGCATCTGATTAAGATATATTAGAATACTTGTTCAAATATAAAGTTGATTATTCTATATTTTATTTGTGCTGGCCACACAATGATTCATTGTGGAATCATACAATGCTAAATGTTACTGCTGTGTAAATATCGTCAGGCAGATGTAAGTAGCTTATTCTGTCATTGCTGAATTTCTGTAATTAGACACATTTATTTTTGTAAGGAGGGTCTCATGTTACCTGGTATAATCAAGTCATTTATCGTTAAAGGCTGTAAGATGCTTGAAACAAAGTTATGTTTTGCACAGAAAGAATGTTACTTCTATTCCCATTTCCAGTTGTGTTTTGGTTTTGTTCCCAGTCGTGGTGACTGCATTTAAGCAGTATTGGCATGTAGTTTTCTTATTGCCATATACTTTCTTTTTTTCCCCAGTGGGTGAGGAGGTGGTGTACACGGGTGGGTGGACATTTAAACTGCTGTGTTTGGGTCTGAGCAAATATTCCCATAGTTTCCTTACCTGGGACATTACTACATTAACATTATAACTAAAAATGCCTCTGAATTCCAATTGCAAGGCTAATTGTATATCTTTTTTTAATAACTTCACTTCAATTTTTAAGAGTGGTACCATTTTTTAAATTGTGGCTGTTTAGTAAATGTTTTATTCTTTGATGAATTTTCCGTTTGAATTTCCAGTATTCATTGTTTTTTTTAATATCGGTGATTGGTTAGGTGTTTTTATTAAAACAAATGTAGGCACAATGATCAGGTTTAAGAAATATCACATAATTTCAAAATTAGGTATGTTGCTTTTTGCAATGCCACTCCTTGTTATAAAGATTATAAATGATAAATTTAGCCTTCCAACTCTCCAATATCCTTCCAACTCTCCATGGCCCAGATTTTCTGCGCAGAGCTTGCTAACAGCTGTATACCTTATACCCAATTGACATTATACCCTATTCCTGTTCACTGAATGTGGAAGACCACTTATTCTGGCCCAGAAAGAGCCAAGTACCAAGGCTCTGAGTGGCAGCAGTGCCTCAAGTAAGATAATGAGTGATGAGGACAGACGAAATAAGTCCTGCCCAAGAAACCTGTATGGAAGCCTTTCATTGCCAGGAAAAAAAACACGATTGTAACTGTCAAAACTGTCAATATTTAATGATATTTCCAAATATCTATGCAATTTAGAAACATTTATAAATGATTAAATATCAGTTAATTAATCAGATAAGTTCATGAAAAAGTATTTTAAATAATATAAAAATGAAATAAAAATATAAATAGCATTAGATGAAACACAGATTGTAGGAAATCTTATAAATAAAATAAATCCCATATTTCCCTTTCTAGCTTGGGGCTAAATCTGAGAGTAGATTCAGCCAGAGAATCTCAACAAGGTCTCGCTCCATTGATTGATTCCATGCCCAGCTGGAAAATAGCTTGTGTAGCTTACAACCCAGTGGTATGAACATTGAATTCTCCAATTTTAGTTAACTTCCTCCTTCCCTCGCCTTCTCTCCTGTGCCCCTCCACCCTGGTGTGAGGTCATTTCTCCTTTTACCCCTCTTCTCCTTTCACCCCTCTTCTCCTTTCACCCCCTCACCCCACCTCCACTCCTGTCCCCTTCCACCAATATTTCACCTTCTACCTCTGGTTTTATATTTCATTCCGCTTTCATACCTCTTCCCTCTTTATCTGACACCTTTCGTTTCCTTGACTCCTTTTCATCTGCAAGCTGTATCCAGCCATCAGCCAATCAAAACTTCCCTTATCTATATCCATCTATCACTTGCCAGGCCTTGTCTTGCTCCCATCTCTTTACCAGCTGTTTTGTAATCAAGCCATTCTAAAGCATCGACTTTCAGACTACCAAACTAAGGGACGAGCAGGCTGTTAACAGTGGCTGCATTCCTACTCAAATCCCGGACTGGATTACATGGTGGAATGTGTATCATGCATGATATATGTGGTGAAGCCTAGATTGACAGAGATTAATATGTCTGATCTACACCAGCTTTCTCCCCCTTGCTGCAATCAGTCTGAAGAAAGGTCCCGACCTAAAACGTCACCTATCCATGTCCTCTAGAAATGCTGCCTGATCCGCTGAGTTACTGCAGCATTTTGTGTTATTTCCATTGCACAACATTGATATCCTTCATCTTGATGAGCAGAAAATTCAAACAGAAAAACAGAACAAATTAAAATCAGTTCATTTTTTAATTTCCTCTCTTTATGCTCAAGAGTCAAGAGTGTTTTATTGTCATATGTCCTGGATGGGACAATGGAATTCTTACTTGCTAAGCACAACAGAATATGGAAATATGTAAACATTGTATAGAATGGGGGAAAAAAAAGTTCAATAATTAACAAATAATAATATAGTCTTTTGCCGTTCAGAGCTCATAGCTTATTCGTTGTGTTTAATAGCCTGATGGCTGTGGGGAAGAAGCTGTTCCTGAACCTGGACGTTACAGCCTTCAGGCTCCTGTACCTTCTTCCTGATGGCAGTGGTGAGATAAGTGTGTGGCCAGAATGGTGTGGGTCCTTGATGATTTTGGCTGCCTTTTTGAGGCAGCGACTATGATAGATCCCCATCGACGGTGGGGAGGTCAAAGCCGGTGATGGACTGGGCAGTGGTCACAACGTTTTGTAGTCTTTTTTGCTCCTGGATGTTCAAGTTGCCGAACCAGGCCACGATGCAACCAGTCAGAATGCTCTCTACCGTGCACCTGTAGAAGTTTAGGAGAATCCTCTTCGACATGCCGAATCTCCATAATCTTCTCAGGAAGTAGAGTCAATGATGAGCATCTTTACAATTGCATCGGTGTGCTGAGTCCAGGAAAGATCTTCTGATATATACACGCCCAGGAATTTGAAGTTATTGACCCTATCCACCATCGTCCCGTTGATATAAACAGGATTGTGGGTCCTCATCCTTCCCCTGCTAAAGTCCACAATCAGTTCCTTGGCCTTACTGATTTTGAGAGCCAAGTTATTGTGCTGGCACCATTTGGTCAGTCAGTCGATCTCACTTCTATACTCTGACTCGTCCCCATCTGTGATTCGTCCAACCACAATGGTGTCATCGGCGAGCTTGATGATGGAGTTCGCACTATGACAGGCTACGCGGTCATGGGTATAGAATGAGTACAGCAGGGGGCTGAGCACGCAGCCTTGAGGTGCTCCCGTACTAATTGTTACTGAGGATTAAGTGGTTCCTCCAATTCGAATAGACAGTGGTCTGTGGATAAGGAAGTCGAGGATCCAATTGCAGAGGGATGCACAGAGGCCCAGTTCCGTGAGCTTGGTAACCAGCTCAGAAGGGATGGTGGTATTAAACGCCGAGCTGTAGTCTATAAACAACAGCCCAACATAGGTGTTTTTATTCTTCAAGTGATCCAAAGCAGAGTGGAGAGCCAGTGAAATTGCATCTACCGGTGACTTGTTGTGGCGGTATGCGAACTGTAGTTGGTCGAGGTTCTTGGCGAGGTAGGAGTTGATGTGCACCATAACCAACCTGATGCACTTCATCACACAGATGTAAGTGCCACTGGTCGATAGTGATTGAGGCACGTCGCCTTGCTCTTCTTGGGCACCGGTATAATTGATGCCCTTTTAAAGCAGGTGGGAACCTCAGACCTCAGAAGTGAGAGGTTGAAAATGTCTGCAAAAACTCCCGCCAGTTGGTCTGCACAGGTCTTGAGAACTTGACCGGGTATACCATCAGGTCCAGGCACTTTCCGAGGGTTCACCCCCCGAAGGATCATTTCATCCTCCAGCTTAGAGCAGAAGTCCCTTTTGGCCTTTTTGATGGCCTTGTCAAGGTCGTATCTGGTCTTCTTATAGACCTCTGCATCGCCAGACCTGAATGCCTGGCATCTGGACTTCAGAAGAATGCGGATCTCATGGTTCATCCAAGGCTTCTGGTTAGGAAACACTCGGAAGGTTTTTGTTGGAACGCAGCCCTCAACACATTTCCTTATGAAGTCTGTAACGACTGTGGCGTATTCATTCAGGTCCGTTGCCGAGTCCCTGAACATTGCCCAGTCTACAGACTCCAAGCAGTCCTGGAGTTGTTCCTCTGCCACCAGCTCTGTACAGTTCTCACCACTGGGGGTGCTTTCTTCAGTTGCTGCCTGTATGCAGGAAGAAGCAGCACCGCTGAATGGTCAAATTTTCCGAAGTGAGGGCGGGGGATAGAGCTATTAGAAGATGGACACTGAGTATTCCTTTTGTATTAAGACCATAAACATCTTATTTATGAATGTACTCAGTGAAACTCTTCTATCAGAGCTAATGGGATTATAGACTCCCTGCAGCACATATTCTTGCGCTACATTCTAAATTGACTGATTAAACATGAATTGTCAGCCCAAGGGTATGGAGAAATGACTTTTACTGCTGCAGCTTTAGTTGATTGACAAATCTCTCCCATTTTAATGACTAATTTTCCATCAAAGTGGGGAGACCTCACCTATTCTGCCATGTTGAAGTATTTGCCTCAGATCAAATGGCAGCCCATAATCCTAGAGCTGCAATGTCAATGTTCAACTGCTTCACCAGATATTTATTCAGTGAACCCTTTGGAGCCAAGTTTTACCCGCACTGACATGGGCTCATTTTGCAAATGGACATTTCATAAACATTGTAAATTCACTCGCTGAGTTCACACATATGAGGTAGTGGACGGAGGGACTGAGTGAATGTTGGCGGGAGAGGGTAGAGAGTTAACGTGGCAGTGAAGAATGCCAAGCTTTTGCACAGGTGTGCAGAGACCATTATGAAATATAATCATTACATTTATTGCACATGGCATTACCGAGATCAAGCCTGCTGAAAATAGTTTCTTAAATGATGATAGCCTTTAAAAGCCATAGTTTAATTGCTCCTGTGATATTTTTCTCCTTGTTTCGTTGTAATCTTTTTTGCTAATGTTTCCCTTTTTTTACTTTTGATCGCTACGGGTATCTAAATGTCACCGTATAATGTTCTGAGGTTCAGCTTCAATTTATTAGGTGCAAATACATTGCATGAATCAGGTAAGGCAGTGGATTCAAGATGACAGCAACAAGTGCTGCTATTTTGTCCACCAGCTGTTTGATTGGCTAGCTTACCTTCATATTTTATAATTGTTGCTTATTTAGCTACCTATTGTTAGTTTTTAAAAGCTTCCCAATGCTTGAGATTCCCACTAATCTTTGACATGTTATATGTCTTCTTTATTGCTTATATGCTATCGTTGACCTCTTGCGATCTCTCCACTATCTCCCCTTTGTACCACAAGCTGTCAAAGTTGCCCCGCTGGCTGAGGCAATGGGACGGGTATATTCCAGATAGGTCACCATCCTGGCCACACATGCATCTCCCTGTTACCTTCAGGTAGAAGATACAGGAGCCTGAAGACTGCAACGACCAGGTTCAGGAATAGCTACTTCCCCACAACCACAGGCTATTAAACCTGGCTCGGACAAAACTCTGAACATTAATAACCCATTATCTGTTATTTGCACTTTATCAGTTTATTTATTCATGTGTGTATATATTTATATAATGGTATATGGACACACTGATCTGTTTTGTAGTCAATGCCTACTATGTTCTGTTGTGCTGAAGCAAAGCAAGAATTTCATTGTCCTATCAGGGACACATGACAATAAACTCACTTGAACACTTGAACTTGGTAGTAACCTTCTTAAAAAAAAGGTATCGCTTAGTTGGGATGTTCTGCAGGGGCCACGTGCATCAGGCAAGGGTCAAACTGTGAGAGATAATAACGTTACACGGATATCACGGGATGGGCTGGAAGCAGAGATGTTCCTGGCTGCCAGATTCCACAAGAGTCTGGGGTTGTTCCTCTGCCCCCCTTTCCTCTGCAAAGCATCAAATAAATCACCTATGTCAGCTCCTAAACTTACTCGATGACCATCTAACCATCAAGGGCTTGCATCTTTTTAATGCCTAGTGAAATTTGCTCCCAGTGATATTATTTTTTTTTGCTGTATCCAAGAAGTAGCTTTAAAGCCATTGTTATTATGGCGTTCTCCCTCCACAGATGCTGCCTGACCCTCTGAGTGCGGACACGGTGGGCCGAAGGGCCTGTTTCCTTGCTGTATTTCTAAACTAAACAAAACTAATCTGGCAATGTCTCTCATTTAATTTTTTATTTATACTATTAACAGATGGTGCTTGCATGCAAAATTAGGCTACCCTTCTGTGACACATTATTCTAACCATTTCTTCCAACTTTTCAACATCAAACACAATAATGTCTACTTTGTAACATAACTGATCAAAATATTTTCCTATCCTGTTTAATGTTAGGCTGCACCTCTTATGATCTATTTTGTAATGTCCTATTGAAGTGCCTGCCAAGGACTCTGAGCATTTTAGCAATTTAGCTGCTCAAGTTAGAAGGAACATAGACGTACTTCCCAATGCACCATGTGGCATTGATGTGCTCTGGATTACTGTGGTCTCCTTTATATCAGCAAGACCAAGCGTAGACTAGGCGACCATTTTGCCAAACTCTTGCACTATCTCTACCAAGGCATGTTGGATATCCTGTTGTCAATCATTTTAACTCCCCGTCCCACTCCCATACTGACTTTTCAGTCGTTGGTCTCTTCCATTGTAAACTGGCCTCACAGTACCCTTATATTCCCCTCTCTCATTCCTGTGCTCCCCCCACCCCAACCGCAGTGTGAACCCATTTCACCAGTATCCCACTTCTCTTTCCACATACCACCCACCCACCCATCCTCCGTCCCCCATCCGCTTGCACAAATATCCCCATGTGTCAATCCTCTTTTTTTCTTTATCTAACATACGTTTGTCTCCTTTTCATCACTAGCCTTTGTTACTTACTTCACCCATCTACCAATCATCCCCCAACCGCCTAACATTGGCCAGGCTTGTCTGCCCCGCCATTTACCTTTCCAGCCCCCCCCCCCCCATTACAATGTCTGAATAAGGGACCTGACCTGAAATGTCATCTATCCATTCCCTTCTGAGATGCTGCCGGACCCCCTGAATTACTCCAATACTTTGTGTGTTGCTCAAGATTACAACATCTTCAGTTCCTTGTATCTCTGGACTAGTTGAGTTGAAATTAGGTGATGCATCAGCTCCATCTTATTGTTTTGTAAAACTGAAGCTGTTCTTTCAATAGGCTTTTGTTTAGAAGGAACACATTTACAGAATTATATTCATGTTTACATTGTATACAGTTGGTTTACCACTCATTAAATTTGCCAGCATCAGAATAATGATGCACCTTGACTAGCCAGATAATTATTCCCATCACTGGTTTGGTGGAAAAAAAAATATTTGAAACATGCACATCTGTGAATTGGATAGACATACTTGAAAGGAAATATTTACTTTTTAGATAAATGGACAGCACCCAGATTAAAGTCACCCGTGATAACTGTGGTACCGTTGCTACACACATACCTAATTTCCTGCGTGATGCTATCCCCAACCTCCATACTGCTGCTTTGTGGTCTGTCTATGACTCCAACAAGTGTTTTCTGCCCGTGGCTGTTTCGCAGTTCTACCCATACCGATTCTACAACATCGAAGCTAATGTCTCTCCTTGCTATTGCATTAATCTCCTCTTTTTAACCAGCAATGCCACCCCACCTCCTCTTCCTTTCTGTTTAACCTTCCTGAATATCGAATACCCCTGCATGTTTAGCTGCCAGCCTTGGTCACCCTGGAGCCAGGTCTTCGTAATTCCAACTATATCCAATCATATTCTATATTCTATATTCTATCCAAACTATATGATTGGATATAGTTGTCTTCCTAATTCCAACTATATCCAATCATATTCCTTAACTGATAACTGCACATTCAATTCATCCACCTTATTATGAAAGCTCCTCGCATTAAGGCACAAAGCTTTCAGGTTTGTTTTTCTTAAGGCTTTTGAACCCATCCTGTCATTTGTAAGAACATGGCAGAACTTTTATCACTTTCCCCCACTAAACAAGTATTTCTTGATTCCCCTAACATTAAAAAAATCTATTAATTTCTGTCTTGAATATACCGAATGACTGAGCCTTCATAAACCTCTTTGGATCGAGAATTCCAAAGATTCACTTCCTGTAGGAATATATTTTATTTCTGTACAAATGACTGACCTTTATCTTGAGAGTGTGAGCCCAACATACTCTGACCAGAGAAAGTATCAACTTTGGATCTGCCTTGTCAGTCCAAACAGAACTTTTTAGGTTTCAGTGAGATCATTCTTCCCGATTTGGAGAGTATAGGCCTAGTCTGCTTAATTTGTTCTTGTCTGACAATCCCACCATCCTCAGGAATTAGTCTGAGGAACATGGGAAATATTTCCTTCAGTAATGACAATGAAAGTGTTCCTCAGGCAAATATGCTTTTTTTTGTCATATTTTGTTATGCTCTTGCAGATCAAAGACTGACAGATATATCAGATGTTACCAGCTGATGTTAGAACAAAGTAGTTGCTAATCTCATTTATATACATGTTATGCTCTTATTTTTGCTAAAATGTTCTCTCTTTAATTTCTTCGGTCCTATTTTTAAGGTTGAACACATAAATTTATAGAAATTCTATATTTGTTTCCTCAGTTTTAACCTTGCAAATGATTGATAAGGAAGTCTACAGTCAATAAAAAGGGGCACCATTACTGCCATGTTTTTATAGTGCCTAATTTCATAAATTCACCATGTCTGCTTGTGAAGTCCATCAATTGCCTGCTGAATGCTACTTTGAATGATATTAGAACAATCCAACCAGAAAGAACACAATGATCAAGTGCTTTGAACGTTGAATATGATCATCATCTAACTACAGAGATAAACCACAATATAAATATGGCAGCAGATTATCTCTCAGTAGATGTAGAGTTCCACAAATGGTTGTAACATTATCAATTGTTCACCTCATAAATCATCTTGTACTTCTGTTCCATCTTTTCTATGATATTGGGCTGAATCATTTGAGTCAATGGCTGGCAATTACTGTATGAGGGTAATTGCCAGCATGTACGTTTTCTTCAGATTAGAAGGCAGGGCATGTGCCATTCAGCAAACGTTATAAATCTTTGTGTGTCCCATGATATCTGAAACACCTTCCTCCTTAATACTGACCTTATCCAAGTACTCCTCCCTCATGTTCTTCCAGTTCCTGTTTCTTGGAGACTACAGATGAGAAGTATTCAATGAAGACCTTACTCACTACACTTATAGACCCTTCCTCTGACATAATTGTAAAATTGTGTACAGTTCCTGTTTTCTTGTGAAGGGCAGGCTGCTCAAAGGTTCTCCAATTTGATTCCTGGGATGGTGCGTTTGTTGTACAAGGGGAGATTTGGCAGAACAAACCTCTATTATTTTGAGTTTCGAAGATTGAAAGGTAATCTCATGAAAACATATAGCATTCTTTCAGGGCTAGCAAGAGGTGATATTTCCCCAGCTGGGATGTCCAAAACCAGGGGTCACAACCTCAGGAAGACAGTTTGGCCATTTAAGACCGAGATGAGAAGAAATGTGTTCACCAAGAGCACTGTGAATCTTTAGTGTGATTCGTGTGCCAGTTTAAAGGATTAATTCCATTTGCCAAAGTTCCACCCCACTTACTATCCTTAATGATATCTTCTAAATTCTTGGCTGTCAGAGAAAGGACCAGGAGTATTTGGGATACAACACAGGATTGAAATTGGTCTTGGCAGTATTTTAATTTGTCCATTTAAGTCATTGAAATGGATTATAAATACCTGAAACTCATCACTGACCTGTCAAATCATCCACAAACGACGAATTACCCAATATGAAAATGGCGCATTTATTTTTACTTTTCTTTCTCAGTCTATTAACCAAATTTTCACCTCCATCCCCTTGACTACAACTTGAGCCAAATATATTGCCAACAACTTCCATTTCTCAAATGTTTGAGACCCAAATGACCAAGCGATGTGGTCCATCATGAATTCCAGTAATTAAAAATGGTATTAAGTGTAAGGTAAAAGTAAATCAAGTTGTTAAAAAGCAGTAAACCTGAAGATTAGGAACCAAGCATGACAAGGAAAATGGAATCAAAGTAAACTAGTGAGAAATGTATCAGGATTGCAAGGTAAAGGTATGTAAATATATATTTTTTAATGTGACAGGAATGTGGGTCTTTTGTGCAAAATATATAATGGGGGAAAAAGAAATGGCAATGGGATTGAGCACATAATTTGTGGCTGATTTCGCAGAAGAGGACACAAGAAACTGCCCAAAAATCGTGTAGATTTAAGCTCGAGTGCAAATTAGGAATTGAAAGAAATCAGTATTAATAAAGAACTACTACTAGAGAAGTTAATGAACCTGAAAACTAATACTGTAAATCCCAAGAACCTGACAATCTACATGCCAGTATTTAAGAAGGAACTGCAGATGCTGGAAAATCGAAGGAAGACAAAAATGCTGGAGAAACTCGGCGGGTGAGGCAGCATGGGGCGACGGAAATAGGCAACTTTTCGGGTCTAAACCCTTCTTCAGACTGATGTGAGCGTGGGGGTGGCGGGAAGAAAAAAGGAAGAGTTGGAGCCAGTGGGCTGAGGGAGAGCTGAGAAGGGGAGGAGAAAGTATGGACTACCTGAAATTAGAGAAGCCAATGTTCATACTGCTGGGGTGCAAACTGCCCAAGCGAAATATGAGTTGCTGCTCCTCCAATTTACGGTGGTCCTCACTCTGGCCATGGAGGAGGCACAGGACAGAAAGGTTGGATTTCGGAATGAGAGGGGGAGTTGAAGTGTTGAGCCACCGGGAGATCAGGTTGGTTATTGCGAACCGAGCGGAGGTGTTCGGCGAAGCGATCGCCAAGCCTGCGCTTGGTCTCACCGATGTAGAGCAGTTGTCATTTAGAGCAGCCGATGTAATAGATGAGGTTACATCTACACATCCCAGCATGTTTATAAGATAGTTAAGATAGTAGATGCTCTCATTTATCATCTTCCTGCATTGTATAGATTCTGGAATGTTTCTTAAAGATTGGTGATTAACAAACATAGCCCACAATTTAAGAATGGAGGGAAAGATAAAACAGCAATGTACTGACCTGGTTGTATCAGCAATAGGGTAAATGCTGGATTTATAATAAACAATGTGATGTCAAGACATTTAGAAAATAGCATGATTGAGTAAAGTCAATGGAGGTTTATAACATTGAACTCGGATTTGACTAATCTATTGGAAGTCTATGATGATCTTGTATGATCTATGATGATCTCAACCCTCACCAACTTCTACAGATGCACCATAACAAGCATCACAGCTCGGTTTGGGGACAGCTCCATCCAAGACCAACAATCATTGCAGAAAATCTGGACACAGTCCAGACCATCACACAAAACAACCTCCCTTCTATTTACTCATTTTTTACCTCGCGTTGCATCGGCAAGGCCAGCAACGGAATCAAGGACAGGTCACACCCTGGCCACCCCATCCTCTCTGCTCTCCCATCGGGCAAAATGTATAGAAGTGTGAAAATGCACACCTCCAGATTCTTTCCATCTGTTATCAGGCAACTGTACCATGCTACCGCAACCAGGGAGCGGCCCAGAATTACTATCGGACTATTTTTGATAGGACTTTACTGGCTTTACCTTGCACTGAATGACATTCCCTTATTGTGTGTTTGTACACTGTGAATGGCTCGATTGTAATCACATATTGTCTTTCCGCTGGCTGGTTAACTAGCAACAAAAAAGCTTTTCACTGTACATCGGTACATGTGACAATAAACTAAATTGCACTGAACTGATTGTAGCCTAGATGAAGGAGAACTAATGGATATGGTATGTTTATAGGTTTGGCTGCCTTTCAGTGAATCCCACATAGGTAGTTGGTGAACTAGTCGAAAGCAAGCATACATTCAGAGCCAGTTCGATGATAGAAAGCAAAAAATAGTAATGGGCCTTTCTTCGGCTAACAGGCTGTGATTCATTGGGTACCACTGTGATTAATACCTGGATCCTACCTATTCACAAATAACATCAACAATTTGGCTGAGGCAACCATGTGTAATGGTTTCAGTTTTGATAATGACATGATACAAAGTGGGAATGCGAGTAGAAATACAATTGCTAAGAGGCTCAACTGCACATACACAAGCTATGAGAATGGACCACACAGCAAATGCAGTAGAATGGGGAGAAATGTAAAATCATTCACTTCAGTGCAAAACACAGGAAAGTGCAACATTTAATTGGGACGTGTTTATGATCAAAGAGACCTGGAGGTACACAAGTCATTGAAAGCAGGCAATTAGGTAATTAAATGGTACATTGGCCTTTTTTGCGAGAGAAATGCACTATAAAAGTAAAGATATCTTGTTACAATTATATAGTACTTTAGTGTGATCACAACTGGAGTTCAGTGAAGATTCACCAGACTGATTTCTGGAATTGGGGCGTGTAATATGTAGAGAGATCAAATAGACCAAGCCTCACTTCTCTACAATTTAGATGAATGATAGGTGACCTCATGGAAACATACAACATTCTTCGAGGGCTTGGCTGGTTAGATTTGCGATAGACATTTTCCCTGGGTAAGGAGTCTAGTACTAGATACGCCAGTTTGTGTTATGTAAGCCAAGAAGGATTGTGGTAAATCTTTTGAATTCGGCTTTCAAAAGAGATCAATACAGTACAATACAATTCATTGTCATTTGAATGTCAAAAGAAGTTCAAACAAAATTTGGTTTCTGCAGTCATACAACAAGAAAAGAACCAAGACACACAACCAACACAATTTACACAAACATCCATCACAGTGAATCTCCCCCTCACTGTGATAGAAGGCAAAGTCTTGTCTCTCCCCTGTGTTCCATTCTTCTCCCGATGTTAAAGCCCCCGGCGGGCGATGGCCAGTCCCGCGGCCATTAAAGCCGCACTAGGCGATGCAAGGCCGGCACTGGGTCATCCTCAACCCCTCAACTCGGGTGGGAGAAGTTGCCATTGCAGGAGCTCCAAAAAGCGGTCTCCCACCAGGGACCCCCCGCGAGCTCCCGAGGTCACCGTCCACCGGACCTGCGGCAGGAGCCTCCGAGCTCCGGAGTCAGGTCGCAGCCGTGCGCCACCACAGCCCCCCACGCTCCGAAGCTGGCCAGCCTCACGACGGCAAGTCCGCAGGCCCCGCGACCGGAGCGCCCAGGTTGTACCGGTTGGAGGCCGCTCCACGGTGCTAGGCCCCAACGACAACGGAGACACGACAGGGAAAACCTTGGGTAACCCGTACAGGGACGAGATTTAAAAGTGATCGCGTGGTGCAGCACTCAAATGATGTGCAAATGACGCGCCAACGGCGTACTGGTGGTGCATGGTTACGGACGTTGACACACAGTGATGCATAATAAATTAGCATCGGCAATGTTCGTGTGCCTCTGTGCGTAACCATGCATCACCACGCGCTACACGTACGCCATCAGTACATCAGCGTGTGCAAGGGATATATCACGCAGGTGGCACGCAAGGATTTTGAGCCTCACAAAATCCCGAGGTGCCACGCATTAATTACCACGCGTCACTGCATACAACACTACGCCTCACCACGCGCCGTGTACGCGTCACGACGCGCCAACTAATTTTTAGGATGTCGCGTAAATGATGCACAATTGACACCCAAGTGGGACAGGCACTTAAGAGTTTCTAAATGGTAATACATCCTATTTTCTGTATAAGCGAAAATAAAGTGATAAACCCTGAGGTACTCAGTTCACTGAGAATATAAGGGTTTATGTTTGTTTCAATATGAGCTGGTGTTCGTCTCTGAAAGTTGCCATTTGCAATTAGATCAAATAAATTATATTAGGACACAGTTTGGATTATGCAGGCAAATATTGATTGATTCAGTTTTGGTATAATCATTATTTTATTTTGAATCAATACAATACAATACAATACAATACAATTTATTGTTTGTATTGTACAATCAGTCATTTTACTAAGATGTTTTTTTGCTTTTTAATATTAACACCTCATAGATACATCTTGATTCAGTTCTCAATGACCAGATTGTGTCTCTGAAGCATGAGATGCATGATTTTTTTTCCCCATGATTTATCTCATTTAAACATGTTGGAACAAAATGTTAAACATTTCTTTGTTCTAAATGCAATATGCTTGGGCAAATGTTTCGGTAATATGGAACTTTACAAAGCTTGGTTTTAGAAATCCTTCATTTAAAGTTAGATACTTACTGGAATCTCAGCCTTAGTGTGGCTACTGGACAGCTGCAGCAACTGATGTTAACCCTCACCATTGGTGCTGTCGGTGGAGTTTGCACTTTCTTCCTGTGACTGCTCGACTTCTTTTGGGTGTTCCAATTGCTTCCCACCTCCAACTGAATCCTATAAACTGCCCTAGCCTAGGTGGGTGCCAGAGGAATTGTGGAGAGATGGGAGTGGATGCATGAGCGGTGGAATGTATGGCTACGTGAAAGGGGATATACTTCCGGGGAAATACTGTAAGTGGGAGAAAGGGCCTAATAGGGATACTGTGAGAGTTACCTTAGACCCAGTGGACTGAATGGCCTTATAAGGTGTAAGGAAATATGAGAAAAATGAACACTATCAGTTGCATGGGTGTAGATCGCGCTTACAGTAGAGTGATAAAGAGAATGGTAAAAAGATCTTTATTTTATTGCAGAAGAAAACCCACTTCCACTTTAATTAAATGCAACTTATCATTTAATCATGTTCTGTATACGAATTAAAATTACTGACATCTTATCCTGTCTTTGCCAGAGGAGAATCTTTACCAGCGGGAAGCCTCTGCGGAAGAAGAACTCCACGATGGACATATCCCTAAACAATTTGTAGGTTTATTACATGGTTCTTCCCCAGCTTGTGAATCTCCAGAGAATCCTTATCATCTGTACACTAAAACGCAGAGGGAGTTCACCAGTGACAACACCTTGAGAATCAAAGAATCAGCCCAGGAGCCAGATTTAATTAAAACAGATTCACTACAATGTACAGATGAAACAAACGAGGCACAAGTGCTGCACGATGATGGTGATACATCAATATTAGACAAAGAAGGCAAACCTCAAGTTGTTTATAAGACAATTTTCCATACAAAAGTGAACCAGAGTGACAGTGACACTTTTGTCAGCACCAGAACTTTTCGGAAAGACGATCCCTGGATAAGCAACATTGGAGAGAAGCTTGGCTTTGAAGATAGAGCATGCACTTTAGGACGGGTAAGATCAGGAACAAAGACTATTCTTGAACTGCAGTTAGCCAGAAACATTTCAAAGTCGGACTCCAATCTTATTACTTGCTCACCTATTGAAGAAGAATCGAGGAACACACGTTGTGAGTCTGTGTCAAACTACTTTAAGGAAACCAAACAATGCACCGGAAAATGTTTGGAAAGAACACCTTCCTTCACAGCTGAATGGGAAGAGGTAAGAGTCAAAGTACCATCTGTTCCAAATGTATTTTTGATTGAGGTTCCAAGAATGCACAGAGTTTAATTTGTGATTCAATAGGAACAAATATGAAATTAATAAACCAATACAAAAATAAAATTATTAATTAGAATAGAGAATGATGTCTAGTTCTTTGTAGCAGATAAATAAATAGAACAAAGTGCTGGAGGGACAGTGGATCAGGCAGTATCTGTGGAGGGAATGGAAATCAGCATTTCAGCTTGGGGGCCTTTTCAGACTGATTGCGTGAGGGGGCAAAAAAAGGTGGAAAAGAGAGGTGGGGATGGGACAAAACCTGGCTTTGATAGGTGGATACTGAGAGTGGTAAGCCCTATCTTGGCAGCAGGCAAGATATCTTGACACAGAAATTGAGAGCAAGGAATCGCATCTTTGTAAGAGGCAGGGTGGTGGGAAATGTAGTCAAAGTGAGACACAGATTCGCGTGCACCTCTTTTAACCTCATGTACTGCATTCAATGCTCCCCATGTGATTTCCTGCACATTGGTGAGACCAAGTATAAATGAGGTGACTATTTTGCCAAACACTTCTGCTCTGTCCACCAAGGCCCGATGGAACTCCTGCTTAGTAACCATTTCAAATCCCCTTCCCCTTCCCATTCTGACCTTTCTGTAATTGGCCTCCTCCATTGCCAGAGTGAGGCCACATGCCAACGAGAAGAACTGCACCTCATATTACACTCGGCTAGCTTACAACTGTAGTAGTCATATAGCCAACATTGAATTCTCCAACCCACCTCCCCAGCAGTGCTCAAACTCATTTCTCCCATCATCTCTAACCCTCCCCCCCCCCCCACCCATTCACACTGCTCCTTCCCCTTCCTTCATATGCTCATCTCTTATCACCGAATCACATTTATTTTTATACCCCTCCCCTTTCCTCTTGCACCCATATCTGACAATACATTTCACTCCTCATCTATCCTTACCGAACACCCTTTCAGTAAACTGAAGTCCTGTGCTTCCTAATTAAACAGCGCTTGCTCATTTATTATTGATATCTTTATCATGCTGTATAAACCAGCTTGATACAATAAATCATCTATGATTTTTAGAGGCACCTTAACATTATGAATGTAATGAAGAAGAACCTAACTGAGTCTCCCACAGATTGTTTGGCTTAGCTTACCCTCAAATTTAACCAAAACAAATTTGAGGAATATCAATACTTCTTTGGTAAACTTTAAACATGTTTGTGAGTGACTGCATTCTGGGCTGAATGTCCCCAATACCACCCCCCCCCCCCCCTTCCCCCCACCTCTCCTTGTCCCAGACCAAAATGTCACTGTATCCTGGAACTTGGTCTCCTATCCACTGACTGTGTGGTTTTTTTAATCAAAAATTAGGTTGGTCTAAGTCAGAAGTTCATGTGGTACAGTCATTCCACTCACATCATCTGATTTATGTTTTAATGAAGAGGGGGTGTGGGTTGTGGAGGTTCCATCACTGTTCCTGAAGAAGAGAGATGAATCGCTCTACGCCGTATCTGCTCCTGTGGCAGATGAAGGTGCTCACGTGTTGTAACTCTCTGCTCACACAGGACAACACCCTGTTGATGTGCGTTATCTCCATCTCTATTGAGCCGGCAGCTCGTTGCTGTTGTGCAGCGACCCTTTGCTCCTGACTTGTGACTCACTCGCCCCTCTGCCCACAGGCTGCATATGGATGAGGCATTGAATTTGCATGGGCCCCCTCTCCTGTGTGATGGTGTCTCTCCTATTCCTCAATGTTTTTGCCCAGACAGAGATGAAAGACATTGAGCAACCCTTTCATTTTCAACAAGGTTTGATCAGTGTGGCAGTTACAGGTGGTTTAACACCATTGTTAAGGTGAGTGCATGGGTCTACATGTAGGAGTGAAGAGGACCACAGGCAGCCAGCGAGTAGCATTCACTGATAAAGGCACATGCTCCTCTTGTGTGCACAACAAGGACATCAAGCTGCTCTCTGGTGGCTTATTGCTGTTCCTTTGATGCTTCAAGCTGCTTCTTTCCAGCAGAAACCAGAGGTGAGAGAGCAGATTTCTGCAGCACTCAGCAAGGATCAGACTTCATGAGGCCTCCACATCCGCAATCAGTTGCTCTCTTGTAAATAAGTACATGCAGGCTCCAGCACAGAGATCATGCACCCCTGGCTTCAACCAGCCTCCTGTCAAAGGCTGGAAATGCACTGCTCCGTGCTTCTTGTCATTGGATGCCCTTGCTGAGATAGGTCTGACAGCTCACTCATTATCTCACTGTGTATCTGCATCAGTCTGTCATGAAAGCATCCTAATTGTGGGCCTCATACAAATTCTGTAAGGCTGTGGGGATGTGTGGACCTCCTTCCAGCAACTCATGCACCAAAGTCTGCATAACCCTTGCCAGCCTTCAGCTCACTACTTCACTTGCGGCTCCATATGACATCTACGTCCAACAATACATATTCATGTCTGGGATAACAGTCTCCAGGACGTTGCTCTCAAGTGTCAGCTGCAATGAAGTACTGTGAACCTCCTCATCATCAGAATTATCCGCCTCCAGTATTTTTTCTTCTCTGAGCGGCCTGTAACCAAAAGTTGAGACAGAAACTTGCTACGCTTGCAAGGTTTGACCAAAATGTTTTTATCAGGGGGTTCAGGGGTTATGGGCAGGAGAATGGGATTGAAAGGGAAAGATAGATCAGCCATGTTTGAATGGCGGAGTAGACTTGATGTGCTGAATGGCCTAGTTCTGTTCCTATAACTAATGAAAGACTCTGCAGCATAGCAAATGGTATTAGGATGTCCACTGATGACAAAATCAAGAGGGATGTAATATTCATAATGAAATGTGTAGGAAGGAACTGCAGATGCTGGTTTAAACCGAAGATATACACAAAATGTGGGAGTAACTCAGCGGGACAGGCAGCATCTCTCGAGAGAAGGAATGGGTGGCGTTTCGGGTCGAGACCCTTCTTCAGAATGCAAAAGGATAGCGACCTGAAACGTCACCCATTCCTTCTCTCCAGAGATGCTGCCTGTCCCACTGAGTTACTCCAGCATTCAGAATGAAATGTTGTTCATGAGCATACTGGTTGATTGAAGAATATCCCTGAGCTGGTTTGTGGCTCAGTAACCCCTGCAGTGGGCAGACATAGTCTCCTATGTGTGGATAACGTATTGACCTCGCTTGGCCCCCCCCTCCTGCCTGCAAGTCTTTCTCCTATTCCTCAACGTCTTTGCCCAGATAGAGATGAAAAACCTTAACTGTTTCATATCCCACATTTGAAGCCTTACCTATGTGGCAGATGCAGGAGATTTGATGCCATTGCTAAGATGTACTCATCTACATGTTGGAGTGAAGAAGGGTCCCGACCCAAAACGTCTCTCATCCTTTATCTCCAGCGATGCTGCCTGACCTGCTGAGTTACTCCGACACTTTGTGTCCATCTATGAGTAGTATTTCTGTGTGTTTCAGAGTTCACCTTGAAATATCACATGCAATTATAAAAATATATTTTTGCAGCAGGTGACCACCTCCTGGCATGTTCTTCAAAGGTGGCACTGGAAGACCTCCTGGACCTCCAGTACACAAGGCTCCGCTGCTGCATCACCAGACTGCTGGTGTTTCTCTGTGAAATTCACACAACTCTATCCTGCCTCTATTCCTCCCAAGGCAGCCATAATATTTCCTGCCTGTCTGGGTGCCATGGTGAATGTGTCTTTAATGGCTACCCACTTTTGTGATTGGAGCCACAACAATGTGTTTCTTGGTGCATAACACCATGGCATTTTTGGACAATTTATGGAGTGTCTGAGCTACATCCAATTAGGAATTAACCCTCTGTACAGTGCATATTTAGCACACGAAAAGAAAGATAAAATCCATTTTCTACTCTACGCTGTCATTATGACAATATAACTAATGCCCCTGTCCTACTTAAGCGATTTTTTAAGCGACTACAGGTGACTAGGCTGTTGCCACATGGTCGCTGGGTTGTCGCCTGTATGGTCGTGGGTGGCCTCCTCGGTTGCCCAAAGAATGGTACGGTTTTTCTGGTCGCCGCTGGATTTTGAAATCTTCAAAATGTTTTGGCGACCGTTGCCTTGACGCCAATGAGCATAGCTTGACTTCTCATGTGCTGTCTCATGTGCTGTCATAGGTTGTCACCAGGAAAACCATGTTGCCACATGGTCTCTAGGTTGTTGCCCATGCTGACTTCGGTGAATTCCATTGGCGATTACCTACGTCAACGTACTTCAATCGGCGACAGGTACCGGCAACTGAATTAGCTTCAGTTGTCTTCAGTTGTCACCAACAGGGTCGCAGCTTGTCGTGGGTGGACGTAGGTTGACTTTGGTTGTCGTAGGTTGTCACCTGTGTGGTCGTAGGTTGTCGTAGGTGAACATCCTAATGGGACGCCAGTTGCCGGTAGCTTGCCGTAGCCTGACGTCAACTAGGTGGTTGGTTGGTGTAGACATTGTCCTAGACATTGTCATAGGGGGTTCATTCATCATTTTACATTTATATACAATTATCATATTTTAAGTCAAAATATAATTGCTTTTCGGAGGCACAGAGAGCAGGGGTGTAACTAGTCTGAGCTAACAGTTGTAATTGATCTCATGGTGAGTTTAAGCAGAACAGAGAAGCACTGCCTTTGCTTTTGCAGGTGTGCAAAACACTGGAAAGGATGATCCTGTTTTTTTAGAGATTAATGGTTTTCATTATGCTCCTTGCAGATTGATAAAATCATGAGCTCCATTGGTGCTGGAATCAATACTGGTCTAAAAGGAAAGCAAATTGATGCTTCAGGTAAGGTGCAAAACCTACATCCACATTCAATTCATGATAAAAGGTATGAATAGGATTCTTCATGTCACTTGTCAGTGAGATGCTATTTAAAAAAGCCTTGCTAACTCAATTTAGTGAATGTGTTTTCTTCTTAGATTTCTATTAGCGTATGCTTAGTTAGGAAGGAAATGGACAAATTAATTAGCGTCTGTATTAATTTGTCAAAGCAAAGTTGTGTTAATGTTTGTTTGTAAGATGGTTAAGGTTGGAGAGGCAAGTGCAGCAGGTATGTGTATATAAACATCCAAAGGCTTTTGGCAAATGACCACATAATAGGTGTTCAAACCAATAGGATTAAAAAATTTAAAGGGAAAATACAATGTACACATAAAATTGGTTTCAGGACTGAAAGCAGAGAATGATGATGAATGCTTAGTGATACTCCCTCAAGATTGTTAGAAGGACCACTGTACATATTAGTGTACATTTAAGACATAAAAGTCAGAAATGTGGTTAAAATCCTGTGATGAGATGGTGCTAGATGTGTGTGTATATATAATATATACATCTGCCATCTACATATATATATATAAATGTAGATGGCAGACAAATATAAAATAAGGTATTTGAATAGGAGGAATGAAGACAATCAAATTAAATGGAACAGATTTATAGAGTGTATCTGTACAGAAGGACCTGGAGGTGGGGAGGGGGTGAATGAAGATATATATTTGAAGATGACATAATAAGTTGGGAATGTTGTTAAAAGGATTACAGGATCCTTGATTATATAAACAAAGGCATAGAGTGCAACAGGAAACAAATTATATGGAACCTTTGTAAAAAAACTAGGTGTCAGCTTGAGAATATTTTGAATTCTGAGCACCTCACTTCTTAGAGGTATGGCTAGGGCTTAATAGAGGTGCTGAAGACATTTCCTAGAATAGAACCATGGACCAGGCACTTAATTCTCATGGAAACCCTGGAGAAACTGGAATTCTTCTTAGAAAAGTAAATGGTAATAGGAAAGTATTGAAGAGGTGTCTAAAATCAAGAACAGTTTTCCATGAGTAAATAATAAAAAGCTGTCTCCCATGAGAGAAGAGCCAGTAATCAAAAGAGACAGATTTAAGATAATTGGCTGAGATGGCAAGAGGATTTGTTTTTGCAGTGAGTTGTCATGGTCCTGAACACACTGCCTCAGGCACTGATTCACTTGTAACTTAAAAAAGGAATTTGATTAATATTTGAAGGGAAAATATTTATGATTATTTGGAAAGAGTAGGGAGCGGTATGTAATTAGATTGTTCTACTGAAGTGCCAACATGGTGATCCAAATAATCACCCTCTGTGTTGTACGGCTGTACAAATAGTTGTTAAGATGTGACACCAATAACCCACAACTGTCTTGCTTGTCATTGTACTTGTCGTTGTTGACCCACACTGGTCCCTGGTACTAAATACATATAATATGAAACTATTTCATGACTGTAAATCTTTTTAACCATATCTTCATCGCCAAGTTTAACCCGACAAACATCTCCTCAAACATTTGAACACAAACTTGATCAAGTTTTTTTCGAGGTGGTGAGGAAAGCGATCAATTAGGGTAGGGCACTGGATGATGTCTACATGGATAAAGTCCTGCATGGTAGGCTGATCCAGAAAATTAAGATACATGGGTTTCACTGTGATTTGGTCATATGGATTCATAATGGCCTTATGGATTCGGTCATACTTGTAGAAGACAGTGGGTTGTGATGGACGGACGTTATTCCGGCTGCAGTCTGTGACCAGTAGATTTCTGTGACCAGTGGAGTCCCTAAGGGGTCTGTGTTGGGGCCCCTGTTGTTTGCGATATGTATATAAATGACTTGGACAGAAATGTAGATGAGTTAGTTAGTGAGTTTGCAGATTACACCAAAATTGCTGGTGTTGCGGACAGTGAGGAAATATCCTGCAGGATATAAATCAACTAATGAAAATGGTGGAGAAATTACAGATGGAAATTAAGTGTGAGGTGTCGTACTTTGGGAGGTTGATTGTAAGGGGAGGTATACTGTATGGTTGATGGCAAGACCCTTAACAACATTTTGTGTCGAGGGATCTTGGAGTCCAGGTCCATTGCTCCCTGAAAGTGGCAACACAAGTAGATAAAATGGTAAAAAATGGACATGGTATGCTTGCCATCATTGGTTAGGGCATTGAGTATAATTGTCAGGAAGTCACCATGCAGCTCTGTAAGACTGGTTAGGCTGCATTTGGAGTGTGAATAAACTAAACTATTGCATACAGTTGTGGTCTCCCCATTACAGGAAGGATGTGGAGGCTTTGGACGGGGTACAGAAAAGGTTTACCAGAATGCTGCTGGGATTAGGTTGCATTAGCTACATGAAGAGGTTGGACAAACTTGGATTCTTTTTCCTGAAATGCCAAAGGTTGAGTGGAGGCCTGGTATGAGTAAATAAAATAATGAGAGGTATAGATCGTGTGGAAAACAGAACTTTTTTTCCCAGGATTGAAATATCAAAGAGTAGAGGGCATAGGTTTAAGGTGAGAGAGGCAAAGTTTAAAGGAGATGTGCAGGACAAGGTTTTTACAGAAGAGAAGGTTGGTCCCTGGAATGCGCTGTCACAACTGGTGGGGAAGGCAGGCACGACAGTGGTGTTTAAGACGTTTTAAGTTACCACATGGATACGGTATCCATGGTACAGTATCACATGGTCCAGTACTACATGCAGAGAATGGAAGGATATGGATTATGTACAGGCAGATACAATTAGTGTACCTTGGCATCATGTTTGCCACAGATATTGTGGGCCAAAGGGCCTGTTCCTGTGCTGTACTTTTCTCTATATCTTAGGATTTTAAACTGGCTTATAGTGCATTTCAGTCTACCTTCCCACACATCATTGCTTTTTCGCCAGTTTAAATTGACTGCCTCACTAAACCTCTCATACCTTCCACCACCCTTTAATTTCTCAAAAAGTTGTACTTACCCTTCCAAATAGCACTGTCACTCAGTTGGTATTGATTATTTTCCTATAACACCTGCAAGAAGTGCCAGTGAATGGTTTTGTGCTTCAAAGGTGTAATGCGAAATGCAATTAATTGTAATTATGTGGCAAAGATGACTCTTCATAACGCTGTTATATTACCTTTCACGGCATCGGGAAAATCTTCTTGTTTGTCATAGTTGTTACAGCCCCTTCATTTACCTGCTCGCCCTAAAATAAAATAATATCCCATTATCGATGAAATATAATGAGGGAATCCAGGAAGATTTATAAGATCAGCTTGATATGTAGTTTGTGCTATGGAAAGGCAATGTGATATAATAGTTAAAACAGAGGGCTTCAACAGCTACAGATACAACTCTCCTCTCTGGTACTGAAAATGCATTTGTGATTACAGTTTTAGATTGAATTACCTGTTAGAATTCTTTTGGTGTAACTGAATGTGTTTTCTCATGTTAAATCCATAAAAACATTTGCATATGTTTGTCACTTTTTAAGTTCTTTGGGAATGTAATAAACTGTAATACTGGGTGAATATGATGTTGAGGCTTGCTATTTCAGTGATCCATGTAGGAGGAAGCAGCAGAATTTGCCATAAGCAGACAAAATAATTTTATACAGTTCTCTTTCCTTCATTTGTTTTAACTGAACTCATCATTCAAGGTTGGCGTATATCTGTGTGTGTAGGAGGAAACAGCATCAGCATCTGCATCAGCAGCACATTTACAGATAGCAGACAAAGAAATCTAGGTTTCTGATGGCCTTTATAGAGACTGTGAGGTGTTGCCTGGGCTGGGCAATGAACAGGAGAAGGGGGGGAGCATGAAGCATGGTACAGCATACTGATGAGTGTGGGAGTACTTGATAAAAAGAATCCTAGCTGCTGGCAGAGCAGTGCTTACTGTGGAGAACTGCGACATTCACACGTTCGGGGACGAGTCTGCTCTTAATATTCTCTCTCTCTCTCTCTCTCTCTCTCTCTCTCCCTCTCATGTGTTCTTTAGACAGAGAGAGCACTATATATATTTATAGAGGGAGAGACACCTTGGCATGCTGGAACCACGTCTTGTTCTGATACCTGCTGGCTGTGAGAAGCATTCCAGCATTTAGTCAAGCTACGGAGAATAACATTGACAATACCAGAGTTGTGCACCATAAAAGCTGTCAAGCTGGCGGGCTCATTCGACAGTCATGTTCCGAGAAATGCGATGTGGCAATGCCACCTCTCAACCTCAGAATGCCCCTATTATCGGATTGATGGTATGTCACTGCTGAAGCGGCTTCCCCTTCAACCTCTTACAGGACCCAGAGTTGTATTTCAGACTGTGGGACGGTGGCTGGAGAGCATAGGACTACCCCAGTATGAGAACCACCTGCTGGCAAATGGATTTGACAACATCCAGTTCATGGTAAGCTACCTTCTGATTTAATTTTGCACGTGTACTGTTGATGTTTTCTCTAAACTGTGCTACTTCTTATCACCCTCCCCTCCTCATCACCCCCCCCCCCTTTCTTCTTTTGTCTGTCCAACTATGTTATGACCTGCATCTGTTGTCCTGTTGCCTCAGCAACTGCGGTCCTGGGTGGACCATTGAAATGAATATTGTAAAGCTCTGAGATACCTTTCAGGAAGGATGGAAGGAAGCATTAGTCTAACTATAGTTAACCCTGAGAATTTAGCCGTTTCTATTGCAAAGTGAGTGATAATGCCTTTGATTGAGATATAAAATATTTGGTTGGGACTTGAGATGTTTTTGTATATGTGAGTGAGTGCTGGCACTGTGACCATCCATTAGTTTTTATTCTTTATTCTTTCTTAAAAATGCTCTATTTTGTAATATATATGTGCCTGCCATAATTAAAGTCCTCCTAACTGGTATGGAAGAGATGAAAATTAAAAGTTTTCTTGCCTGTACCTAACTTAAGAACACATTTGTATGAAAACTGTACATAACAAGATGTTCAATGCCCCAAAATTTTACATTTTAAAGATTGCTGCAATATTTTGAAATTAGATTCATGATTCTCTGCAAAACTCTGTTTACATATAATCAAATTTTGAAGACTAAAAACCGGAATTTAATCATTAAAACACTATAATGAGGACAGTGTAGAAGTTACCTGTCGAGTTATAGAGAGACACCTCTGTCTAAGTGCTTGCAAAGGGACAGTAACTTCTCTTCCTGTTTCATAGAAGTCATTGCTGAAATTTATTTTCACTGTATACGGCTCACAGAAATATGTGATGATTTCAGCTAGAGAGAAAAGCAATTATTGTAGTTACTAGGAGACCTGCTATAATTAGCTATTTCTCGCAGAGAGTGTCAATCATTGGAAGAATGCTTACATTATACTCTTTCCATCCATGCCACACTATAACCAGGATTGATTTTTAAAATGAATGTAGATAGATTGGATTGATACAGAATTAAATGTTGGTTTTCATATTCATTTTAATTGATGAGCCAGAATGAGAATTCTACAGTATAATTATATAATTACAGAGCAAGGGCATATGTTGCTGGTTCTCATAGAATGGCAGTTTATTTTTGTCAAGTGTCTACTTGGTGATATGGTAAATGTAAAATAGAATTTCTGGTGTTGTTACGAAGGCTTTAAAATCACACGTCAGGCCAGTGAAACACAGCTCCCATTCCTCAACAGTCATTACCTTGATGTAGCCAGAGGATTGAGTTAATTATATGTAGGGATGAACCAATAATGTATTACGTTGATTTTGTATTATGTGGTTAAAATGCTGTAAGTAAATTGATGAGATTTCTGAAAATATGTTGCACATCAACAAAATATAATTGATTTTCAATAGCCACCCTGGCTGTTGATAACAATAATATTTGCCAATATTTCCATCATTTTAGTAATTAATATATTAAAATGACACAAGAATGTTTCAAACTGAAATGAACAGATTTGTCTCCATAAAGCAAATGATGTTACCCACACACATTTGAATTGAATTTCCTTAATGGATTGTTTTAAACAATATGATAATTATGATTAATTCAGTAGCAAATCTGAAAACTCTTCAACTATAGGGGAATGGAATTATTCAGAATTATTTTATGAAGAATATCAAGAATTCTTACTCTAATGATCTGATTTTCCGATATATTAACATGCAGTTATATCGTAGGCAATAAACATGGGAAATAATTAATAAAATCATTGAATTGAAATAAGTGGAAACAAATCCCTTATCTTGTCATCATTCTTGTGCTTGTTAACTTAATTACATTCTGAATAAAAGATCATCAGGATTACACCAGCATTAACCATACCTTCAGATTGATTTAGAAAAAAATATTTTTATTTAATTCCACTTTGCTGCTTGGTGTGAACACTGTTTCTGATGATCTGTGTTCAACCCACCCACATGCATCATTATCTTACATCAATATATTGCAGGTAAGATAGTTTCATGGAGATAAATACTGACAATTCACCCTTTGTCACACATAAAGCCATCTGGTTCACACTGAAAAAGTTTATCTTGCAGCCCTGTTATTATCTCTTGGAAATGTCTCTAAGTGGACATTAATTTGCATTATAGACTATTTATTTTCCACAGATTGGGGCATTGGGGGCTATCTCCATGCCTTTGGAATCCCAATGGTAAGATAGATTTATTTCCAAATTCTGTGAGGGGAAAAAAACTTTTCTCATATTAGCTACTGTTGGACCTGATGTATGTTTCTGACCCTTGTGTTTTTACTCTACATTTGGTAGTACAACCAATTCTAAGTTTGTTATTTATTTTATATCCTTATGTAATCAACAGAAATAAGATTGTCAACACTAAACTGAGAGATTTATTATTACTTGTATCTTTAATTGTTGGGTTCATCAGGAAATATATCTTTCTGCACTTAATTTTTAATTTGTATTATTTCCACAATTAAATAATTGACTTACCTTAATGCTTTTTATTAATCCATTTATATATTAAAAGACCTTGGATCAACTGAGTAATATTGCATACCACAGCTACTGACCGCACAACCCTAGATTAGATTAAGAAAAGAATTATAGGCCAGAGAGAACATTGCCTCAAGTCAAATTTTCGAAATGAATATTTTTATTTGCTGTGCTATGTTAAAGGTAAGCAGGCCATTTACGTTATAATGAAACGTAGACATGTTTAAGTGAATGTTGATGTCAGCTTAAAGATTATGTGGTTCAGAATTTATTGAATGGCAATTTGTATGCTAGAAAACAACACCCATGTGTGAGACAGCAGCACCTGTTCAGTGCTTCCCCCATCACCATTGACTCTGAAAGAAATTAAATACAATTTAAAGAACTGAAGATAAAGCTAATCAGTTGATCTAGAATTATTCAAGAGCAAAAGCCGAATTCAGCATATTATTTATTTTTGCTGTTTTCGTCTTTATTCAATATTTTCACTTGGGGAAATCAGAGGACAAGGAATGTTTCGGATAAATAGTGTGCTGGGATTTTTAAGTGATTTTTAAATTCTTCATCATTCTTCAAACTACTTTGAATGCTTTCACTCTTCTTGTTTAAGCTTTTCTTTTCTTCATGAGCACGTCACTAAACTGTCTTTATTCACTTTTTCTCTTGCATACTCCAAAATTGCTAGCTTATTCTGTGACAACAAAAATCTGTCTGCCATCAACTGTAAAAAGTAGTCGAGGTTGTTTTCCATCAGCTCCATATGGTCCCAGTCCTGTATGTAATATGAATAAATGAAGTGATTATTGTCAGGTCAAAGTGTGCAACAGATTTTAGGAAGTCTGTTCTCACTTCAGATTGCTTCCTGACCCAAAGATAGAGCACAAGCTACCAGTTAATGGAGCCGTTCATTCTGGACCCAGGTGATCAGTTCAGCAGCTTTCTTCATTGCATCTGTTAAGTGCATGTGGAGATTTACGGGGTGTAATGGAATTCTGATTTAAGGTCACCTGTCTAATACAAGAGTGCATTCATTATTGGCACTGAAGAGACTAGTTGCAAGAGACAATCCCTGCAGACCTACTGAGAGAACCCATCAATACGCTGACAATAATATCTTTCATGTCTCATTATCCATGATAGAGCTACAGTAAATATTGGAAGAATTGGTGCTTCCTTGTAGAATATTAAAATCGATAATATTTAGAAACGGAAGAATAAATGGCTGTGGGTCTTCAGATTGAGCTCGAGTCAAACTGTTAAGTTTCTTAAGTTGCTTCACTGGTGGGGTCACATGTTCTTTCAGCCCTGTATTTTTCTATTTCTGTTTGCTGAAGCATTCTAGAGGGGAGAAAGAGCCCTCTGCAGTTTTGTTTGTCATTCAGCATGTATTGTACTAGGCACACTAAAATGATTAGCACTAGAGTGATAATGAGTACTCCACTGTAGTGGTTATGCTCCTGGACTATCAATCCAGAAACCTGGACTAATGATCTAATGACATTTACTACAAATCACAGCATGTCAGGAGGGAATTTAAATTAAGGTAATTATACAAAACTAGAATAAAAAACTAATTTCAGAAATAGTAACCATGCACTCACCAGATGGATACAAAATTCCATCTGGTACTTTCATGCCCGTCATTCCATCCTTCTGAGTTTGAATGTGATTCCAGACCCACAATAGTGTGATTGATTCATTGTTACTCTCAATTATAGGAACTGTCTTTACGGACTACAGTAGGCAATGCAATAGACAGATCAGTATCAACTCAACATCATTTTCAATGTAGGCAACATGATACCTGCTCCATCATATGTGTCCTGTTCTTCTCAGTAACATTTGTACTCTGTGCCTGCATTAAAAGAGTGTCTCAGAGACCAGTAAAACAGTTTCACGCAGTCATATCCATAGAATTATATATTTTGCTCAAGATCTTGGTCTGATCCATCAATATCCTTGGGTTCATCAGGACCACCAGCAAAAGAGATCTGCTGGTTAGTATACATTCAGGGCAAAGTAGTCCTAAGAGTCTAAAACAATAACTCATGAATCAATGATAGAACAACAGTAAATATGAATCATTGTTCGGTGTCTGATCAAAACTGGGCAAGAATGCTACATATCCACCAGGTCGAACATTACCTAATAGAAGCATAAATGTTAACAGCAGAGTGGAATTCCAAGGTGAGACAAGAGTAATTGCTCTTGAGATTGACATGGTATTTGATGCAGAATATCATTTAAAAGCCCTGATAAAACTGGAACCGATTAGAAGGGGAGAGCTCACTACTGGTTTTAATCATAACTAGCTCAAAGAAGATGGTATGAGATCTCTATCATGTTACAAGAGAGATCTGCTGAAGTTAGTATACATTCAGGACAATGTAGCCCTCGGAGTCTACAACAATAACTCAAGAATTCTCATGGTTTCTGAACAAGAATACTACATATCCACCAGGTCGAACACCACGTGATCGATGCACTGAGAAGATCACCTCCAAGTCAGTAGGAGTTACCGGATAGCACCACACCCGACAAAACATGAATGCCTGAGGACATAGCAGATTGATCAGGCCTGTGACATTTGGTGATCCATCTCATCTCTTTCTGTGCTTCCCATCATCGGAGAAGTCACTCTTCAGCCAATTCAGTTCATGTCTCCTGACATTAAGCAGCAGCTGAGTATACCAGATAGAGCAAAGGAAATGGGCCATGACAAAATCCCAGCTCTAATGCCAGAGGATGGTGTTCCAGAATTGGCAAGACTCTAGCTAAGCTATCACAGTACAGCTATGGCTCAGCAACCAGAAAAGAACGTGAACATTTGACATTTTCTTCTACCTCCTAGCAAAGCAACACCAGCAAAGTAATGGAAGGACTTCAGACTTTAGAGATACAGCATGGAAACTGGCTCTTCAGCCACCGAGTCTGCACCAGCCAGCAATCACTCTGTACACTTACACTATCCTACAAACTACGGACAATTTTCCATTTTTTCCAAAGCCAATTAACCTACAAACCTGTACATCTTTGGAGTGTGGGAAGAAACCAGAGCACCCCGAGAAAACTCATGCTGTCCCAGGGAGACCATATAAACTCCGTACAGACAGCACTCATAGTCTATGAAATACATCCAATTTTTAAAGTCCTCTAGTCTAAAGTCTAGTTGAGATTATTGTCATATGCACAGATATGTTGAGATACAGGTGCAAAGAAAACCTTGCTTGCAGTAGTATCACAAGCATATAGTACGTAATCCAGCACTACAAGCTAGAAACACTTATATTATAATTTCAACTAATTAATTTCACTTGTTACATATTGTTTCTAAAACAGCAACTTTTATTTTTTGCATGCAGGTCAGATGAGTACCTGATTTGGTTGAAATTTGGTTTATCTGGATTACCTGCAAATAATGCTACCTAGTTGTATTTACTTACCAGTGTAGGTATTTTGGTTAATTTGTGCCAGCATGACCCAGTAGAAGTGTTCCTTCAGCTTTGATGCAAATGTTAACAGCAGAGTGGAATTCTAAAGGTGAGACAAGAGTAATTGCCCTTTAGATAGGCACAGCATTTGATACAGAATCTTTAATCATAACTAGCCCAGTTGAGATTGTTTTCTGCTCTATTATATTACAACAGCATATGCCCAACAATCTTCCTTTTTAATAAGGTCGGAAATGAGAATGATCAATGGTGATCACCAGGTGTTCAGGTCAGTTTGTAGATCTCTAGCTCACGATGGAGTCCGCCCACCCCTACAGCAAGATCTTGACAAAATTCAAGCAGCTTCATGAATGACCGACAGTCGTGCCACAAAAGTGCCAGTCAGTAACAAAGTTTGAAGAGTTTCAACTAACCTTCATTTCAACAATGCTACCATTTCTAAAACCTTTACTATTAACATCCGGATTGATCACTAGGACCTGATTCATTTGTCAGCAAGAGCAAATTAGAGACTTGATATCCTCAGGTGAGGGCCATGAATTGCACTCTCTCATCTATGCTGCAAGGAATTCCCGGAATTCCCTACTCTGAGATAATGCACTGTACAAGTGTGTTCGCCACATGGACTGCACTATATAATTCACAAAGTTCTCAAAGCCGTTTAGGAATGGGCAGTACATTCTCCTTTTGCCTCATACAAATATTCAAAGAAAACAGATCTTAGCAAGCCCTTCCTCGTGACGAGAGACTTCAATGTTGCAATGATGCGGAATGCTGAAGTCAGTATTGTTAGAATACTGAAGTTCAATTGTGCCAGAGGGAGCAAAACATTAATGGCAGCAGATTTCTATAAGTGCCGAAACGGGCAATGCTGCCATTATCTTTCTGAACAGATAAGAATATTTGTGAATTAAAGAAAATAAATCCTGCCATTATATATCATTTTGGGCAGCTTCAATCTCTATGGTAATATCATGGATTTTTTTTCCTCCTTATAATTTAAGTTGTATCCTTTATTTCAATGCCCGATACCCTCCTTTACACTCACCTCTTTAACTAAACAGTTAACAATGACCATAATACTCCATTTATTCAAACTTGGTGCTCTATAAGAAATGTTGGCACATTTGTCATGAGAGTTCCTGCTTGTGGCAAGCAAATATGAATGGAATTCATAGTACACTAGACCAAGTGGGACCCATTGGGTCCCTGTCACATGGGAGACCTGGTCCTCCTACGCAACCCGTTCCCAAACACAATATTCCACCACTTACCTGTTCCCCCAACGCAAGCGGTTCGCTCAATGCAATATTCAAACACTCACCCATAGCCTCCAAAGGAGGCCTGGTCCCCCAACGTAACCCGTTCCCCAATGCAATATTCCACCACTCACCCTTTCCCCATATTCCAGCACTCACCCATAGCCCCCAACTGTCCATCTCCTGCTTAGAACCATTGCAGGACAATGGTGAGTAAGGTGGTGCAAAAATGTTAGCGCTATCGTGTACCGTTTTGGCGTCAGTCCCAGATCACGTGGGCATACAGAGATAGATATATAGAACTAAACAAACAAACAAGATGAGAGTTTTAGTAATGTATAGATGTAATGAATCCCACAGGTGGCATATAGTACATGTAATGTATCCTACAAAGAGACAGAGATTGCAGATCAAATACCATAATTCAATTTTTGCTCAATGCCAGCTGGTGGAATTCCCAAATCAATGTTGTAATGGGCTACCTTCCCACATAGATTTCAATGGGGAAACAAACATTTATTTGTTTATTTACAGTGAACCAAAAATTTTAATTTTAAGCATTAAGCTGTTAAATATAATACTTAGAACCTGGACTTGTAATTTACTTAATGTACTCCTAATTATTTTAAATATGCTTGGCAATTTGCCAGTTGTTATCATGATTGGGATCAATATGGAGAAAACTGCAAAAATCCTGGAGCGTTGCTTCATATTTGAAACTGTTCAATGTACAGTTTTTATGTTTTATGGCATCATTAGATTTGGTTGATTTAACTATTGGCTTGAAACCAACTTCCAACCACTCGTATCCATTTGCAACACATATTGAGAAGGCTTATGCCAAATATAAGGGTTTTCAACCATATCAGTTGTTCATCTGACCTGCAGGCAAAAAACAAAAGCTGCTGTTATAAAAACAATATGTAACAAGTGGAATTACTATATAAGTGTTTCTCCTTTGTACTGGTGGATTGTGTACTATCCTGACTAACAAATCCATCCAATTTCTAAAGGGATTCTAGTCAATAGTCAACTCAAGTTGAGATTATTGTCATAGGCACAAATATGTTGAGGTACAGGTACAATGAAAATCTTGCTTGTGGCAGCTCGTAGGCTCGTAGAGACAGACAACACATGGAGACATAAATTATACATACTACACATCAATTGCACAAACAATTCTACAAGAAAGTGAAAGGAAAAGGACTTTACAAAAAAAAAGACACTAGACCAAGGCACAATTAGAAAACAAGTTCCATGGTAATGCAAGAGATGGTACATAGTGTTCTGTTGTTGAGGTTGGATATGGGTTGTACAGGTGGTTGTAGAAAAGTAGCAATCATTAAGGGGCTATCCCACTGTGGCGAGCTAATTTGCGAGTTTCAAAGAGTTTGCGCTCGACTCAAACTCGCAGCATGGTCAACACGTGTTCCTAGAAGGTCCTATAAGGTCACTGGAACTCTCCTTCATGCTCGAGGGAAGTTCCCGAATATTCGTGGCCTCAGCTACGTCGCAGAAAATGTTTCAACTTCTCTCCCCTTCTCTCTCCTTCTCTCTCTTTCTCTCTCCTTCTCTCCCCTTCTCTCTCCCCCTCACTTCGAACTCTCTAAAGGACTTACCTTACACTTTGCAGCCGTCTTTAACCTTCCTCTTCATCGTGTGTGTGAATTTCAGACAGCGCTCCCCCGCTTTCCCTGGCCCCCGCCTTTGCGATGTGTTTGTGTGCGGTCAGTCGATCCAGCTCGTGATTTCAACACGGACGGTTGATCCAGCTCGAGGTTTTCCAGGCGAGTGCCCTCGAGCTTGAAGGTCAAAGACACTCTCCTTAACTGGCGGATTAGATCGCCGCTGTGGGACAGCCCCTTTAGCATGGTAGTATGCGACATCATGCTTCTGAACCTCTTGCCTGATGATAGCGGTAAGAAGAGGGCATGGCCTGAATGGTGGGGGCTTAGATGATAGATGCTGCCTTTCTGGGGCTGCACGTCATGTAGATGCTTTTGATTGCTGTCTCTGTGATGGATTGGCCTGAGTTCACCACTCTCTGCAGCCCCTTACACTCCTGTGTGTTAGAATTGCTGTACCAGGCCAGAATGTAACAGTGCAAATGTGAAAGTTTGGTAGAGTTTTCGCGGACATGTCGAATCTCTTAAAACTTTTAAGCAAGTGGAGCCACTGCTGGCCTTCTTTGTTGTTCTACTGGGTCAAGAACATCCGAGACATTAGCGTCCAGGAATGTGAAGCTGCCAGCTCTGTCCATCACTGAACTGCCAATAGAAATGGTACGTGGCCTCCTAACCTTCTCTTTCCGAACTCAACTAGTTGGTTCCCTTGGTTTTATAGATTTTGAGTGATCGGCAATTGGGTGTTCTATCTCTTTCCAAAAAAAAGTTAAATAAAGCAAAAAAAAAAGCTTCAGAATTCAGTTGCTCCATAGGAACAATAATTAGAAGGATAGATAAATTGAAATGATATTGTTTTCAGCAAAGATATTGTTGTTTGTAAAAAGTGACAACTATTTCCAGCATCCGCACATGCAATGCACACGCAAAGGTAAATGCAAACAGTGGAAATCAACAGTTGCTGCAAGTGACGTGTCCAGTGCCTGCACTTAGTACACACTACACAAAATATTTGGGACACCTTTCAACTGTTTGTGCACTCCCTTTGCTGTGAAACCCTTTGTAATCAAGAACTCTAGTTGCGTAAGGTATTACGTAGATTTCGAATGGCATTCTAAATTATAATAACTGCTGAACAAACTCTCTGGTGTTGTTATCTAATTTGACAAGCATAGATTGCTATAAATCTAAAAAAATAAGAACATTCCTACGAGTTTTAAATGTGTATGTTTTTCAATTATTTGATATCCAATGTTGTATGCTCCAGTGTTTATATTGCTTCAAGTAAAATGATTAAAATAATAAAATTGCACCTTGTTCCATTTTCATCTGCAGTCCCTGAGAATTCTATTTCATTCCTTGAATTGACTGGTAACATTATGATAATAAACCATCACAGTTTCACAAATATGACACAGCACAACATGTCATTTTGTAAATTGCTAAATCATAGAGGGTAGCATTTTTGTGGTTGGATGACCACCTGTCCGTCTGAAGAAGGCTTTCGGCCCGAAACATTGCCCATTTCCTTCGCTCCATAGATGCTGCCGCACCCGCTGAGTTTCTCCAGCACTTTTGTCTACTTATCCTTCATTGTTGATTGCCAAATCCTGGCCAAATTTCTGCTCCTTTTTGACACATTTACAAAATAAATGTCAGCATGTGTTGTCATCCCTAGTTGCTCTGGAGAAGGTGCTGAAAAAGCACTTGAACCATTGTAGTCTTTCCGGTGAAAGTAACCCGATGGTGCTATGGGTTGAGAATTCAGAATTTAGCAACGTCAGATGATGTGCAGCTTGGAAGCGAACCTGCAACTGGTGGTGTCCCTGTGCGTCTACTGCTCATACTTGCTGGTACAGTTTGTGGCTTCAGGACATTGTTGCCAATGTCTGGGCATGAAATGAAGAGGACTTTGTAGGTAGCACACACTGCAGCCACCTTGTATGTTGTTGAAGGAGTGGATGTTTAAAGTGGTCATGAGATATCAATCAGTCAGGGTTCTTTGACCTGGATATTGTTGAGCTGCTTGACTTTATTTGGTGCTATTTTCGTGTTATTCCAACGTGCTCCAGACTTGTACATTGTAGATGGAGTAACATTTTGAAAGGTCAGGCGGGGTGTTGCTTGCTGCAGGACAGGTAGCCTCTGACTCTTGTAATCGTGCAGTATTCATGCACCTGCCCTAAATGTGTTTCTGGTTAATTGCCTGAGTCAATTCCAACATACCTTAATTCCATCATACCTTCATTTTCAAAGTTGAATGAACATTATGCAATCATCAGTGAATATCCATGCTTCTGACTTCAAATCAGAAAATGTGAAATCAAATCAGAAGTTGCAGGAGATGGTTGGGTCTAGGTCAGTGCCCTGAAGAACTTCTGCAGTGATGTTGTGTGATGCGACTGTGGACAACTTTCCTTTCTTTAGATAAAAGTCATCCATTGGATGGCCAAATGTCAGCCCAGCATTTAGAGAATGTCAAACTGCTTACCAGGGTGTCTGAAGTAAAGACTGAATCCAAACTGTTCTGACAGGGAGGCTGTGGCTTTTATGTGGAAACTATATAATTCTGAATGTGCTCTCTAATGTTGAGGAAATTGGTAAATGCTATAGAAGGCAACATCTTGAGCTGATTGGAAGTCCAGACCAGGAAACAGTGCAGGCATTACAGGTTCTTTCTCTGAAAGATAACGCTTAATGTACAATTGGTGCTATGGCCTCAACTTTTCACAATTTATATAAATAGCTTGGATGAAGATATCAAAGGTATGGTTGTTAAATTTGCTGATCACAGAGAGATAGGTAAGAAAGTAAATTGTGAAGAGGATATAAGGAGGCTACTTTATGATATAGGTAGATGAAGTGAGCATAATGCAATTAGAGTGAAATTCTCAATGTTAACATGAAGATTGAAAAACAACTATTTTTTCTAAATGAGGAAACATACAGATGGTTCTGGGTGTACTAGCAAAAGGGTAGCATGCAGGTACTGCAAATTTAGAAAATTAATATCACTTCTGTTTACTATAAACCAAATCCAGCTGTGTTCAGGAATTCAGCTAATGTTGAAGTGTGTTATGGTGATACATACACACATGTAGTGCTAGCAACCTCATCTCCACAGCCACGTTCTAGTTGAGCACAGCAGCTGAGCTAGGTCCTGCTGGGTTTCCCCAACATTAGAAATTATTGGGCCCGTCCCACTTGGGCGTCATTTGTGAGTCATTTACGCGACATCATTTACGCGTCACGATGCACGACGCGCGAATGGCGTGCATTACTCGCGCATGGCACGTGGTGATGTAGGCAGTAGCGCGCGGCACCCACGATTTTGGGATTCTCAAAATTCTCGCCACCACCTGTGTGACGTGCAAATTACGTCCAAGTGGGACAGGCCCTTATCTTTCTATTTCCATGCAAGATCAAACTAGCTTAAGGACTCCTTCAGTTGAATGAAAATTCCTGATCTGCAGAATAGGGAAGATAACAGATTTTCAAAATCATTTGATTTGAATTTTTTAATGAAGTGGAAGTGATTTTATGCATTTAAAAATATTTTAATAAATTTAGTATTTTTAATTACTTCGTTTTGAAACTTGCATCGATATTAATAGTTTTTATATATTCGTGAATGACGGAGTCACTTAAACAAAATTGCGTTCTTCAATTGCTTGAGGTGAAAATGCATGCAGTTTTTCCTGCTGTCAAAACAAGTCTGGGTACTGAGGAAAGAGCTTTAATATTAAGCTTCCTGAGGATCATACTGTATGCCTTGTTACATCTTGCCAGAGGCTTGGTGAAAATCTCCTATGCATCCATGTTAGCATTGCCATGGGCCATCATGGACAGTGAACCCTATCCACCTCAAGTTTACCCATTTGGACATTTTAATTCCGGTTGGAACTGGAAATATCCAATTTCGTTTTGGTCTAAGAAATAATAATGTTCATGTCAATGGCATACGTGAAATTACTGATTGCATTTACTCAACTATTGGGCAAATTCACATCCAAATCAGGAATTAAAGGCAATGTTGAATTTGTTTTGTTGCTCTCTGGGTAAATTAATGTTGGGATTCCATTAGTGAAGTTATTGGAATACTTTTTTATCAAATCAGTTCATTCATTTTTGTTACTTAATTATAAGTTTTATTCAGTGAACAATATTGTTAGCCCTTGATCGCTGCAAAAATAGGCTTCCGGGTAAAATGTACCAAAGCGTATAATGAGGAAATGTCGCTGTGCTGCATTTTATAAGGAATACTTCATAAGAAAGGCTGAAATTCAAATCACTGTTAAAGTTCTATGAATGCATTAAAAAGAAGGAACTTAAAGGAATCAGACTTGAAGAATTTTACAAGTCGAGTCTTTCTAAAATCTTTGTAGTTATTGGAATAATTTAATTATTCATGAAGCAAGGTCTGATGGATTGGATCACGATTTTAACATTTCAATGTGGTAATATTCAAAGTCCAGCGTTGCTTCATTATCCTTACTAACACCATACCTTACATTCATTGTGGATCTGTAAATCAGAATAATTTACTGTCTTTTATTCAGATTTCCTTCAGATTCATTATTCAACAAAACTTTATTCTAGATAACTAAAGCACAGATAATACGTCAGAATTATTTCATGTAACTTTAGTTTCTGTGCAAGGATTTTGTCCTTTTGATGCCATAGATGCCAAGGAATGGAAATCCCTAAGAGTGGGATTTAGTACCAAAGACTGAGGTTCATGACCAAAGAGAGACCAACCCTTGTCCGGACTCTCAACTTTGGTATGTGGTTGCATTCAGGAATTTGTGTTTTAGGAGTTACCCAGTACTAAGGGTTGTTTTTAAATGTTCTGCAAATAATTACCAATAAATCTCTGAATTCATTCTATTATACTTCAAGTTCATGTACATACACCCATCTCAAACAATGGTAAATTCTGAGAGAGAGGTCGCTGAAGGAGTAGTAACTCAAAGAATCTGGCATTGCATTGTGCCTCGACCAGCTCTTTAGAAGATCTGTTTGAAATTACACAGAGTGCCAATGGGAAAGATTTGCCCATGAGTACACGACATTTTGTCTGGATATGAATGCGGACCTGGATCAAAATGAGCCCAGACCCAGATTCGAGTGGATTGTGCGTGGAGATGGGTGAAGATAAGGTTTGTGTTTCACCTCCACTTTCCTGCCTTCACTTTGCTCTTCTGGGACATTGGCAACTTAAATTTAGGGCTGCCCTGAGGATCCCTGGGAAGACTTGGGAAACCTTAACCAACTGCTAGCCCAGGTGAAAGTTACGTATGTGCATAAGTTGCTTACTTCCTGCCTGTAATGCCAGTAATTGAGGAATCTCACTGTTTACGCAGAACAATGATGTGTTAAATTAGATGAGCAATTCTTTGGAGTATGAAATTGTGTATTAACGTGGACGTCTCATATCCAATTTGTGAAATGTTACATGTTTGTTATGCTTTTCCAAAAAGTACCAAAATGATTAATGCCTGTGTCCAAAAGAAAACGATAGAATGAGAATGCACATTCATAATAGAACCAATTGCACCACAATAGTCCAGGGATTTGCCTGAACCACTCAACCATTTAATTACTAAATAATTTGCTTCATTTTATAGTTCCAATTGCAAAACAGTTGGCACCGTTAACTCCTGAGACATTTCTCCTTCTTTTGATGTATATATTTTTGTTGCTATATTCAATACACCAGTTAAATTGTTGCTTATATTCTCGCAAGAACAATATCTGCTTTCAATATATCTATGTTAATGGAGTTCAGTTATTAAAAATACATTCCAAAAGTCAGTTAATTTTCGACGTAACTAAACAAGAATCCATGGTGTTCCTATTATTTGATTTGTTGCAGTTTTACTTATAAATAATAAACGTCTTCATACTTAAACAACAGAAGAGCTTAATATTTGAAAATGCTAAATTTAGTACTTCATTCTCCTGCCACCTGCTGTTACTTTTATAGATTCGGCAACTGAAATATACTTCGGCTAAGAAATGAGCTAAGGAATCAGGATATGAGGATAAACTAACCATCCCAAAAATATTGTCACCAATTAATCGGACTGGTGTATATAGGCGCCAGAAATGCTTTGGTGACTTAATTCTTTAAGAAATTCTACAGATTGAGAGGTGATAGTGATGAGCATTAAATGCAGGAAACATGGGGATGAATAATGCCATCTATGCTATTCCTGCATCCACAATTTGTGTTGCCCCAAGGATCTGATTAAGTCGGAGGTTTCACTGACGTGACTGCCTTGCTAAGCTCAGCTGTGCACAAGTGGTAGACACAAAATGCTGGAGTAACTCAGCGGGATAGGCAGCATCACTGGATAGAACGTCACCCATTTCTTCTGCCAAGAAATGCTGCCTGTCCTGCCGAGTTACTCCAGCAATTTGTGTCTATCTTTGGTATAGACCAACACCTGCAGTTCCTTCCCTACACATTTTGACCACAAGTGGTGACTCGGCTTCAAGTTGCAGATCCTGATGCCCCTTGACAACTCTGCTGGCTTCTGACAGCTCATTGCTGTCAAACTTGTTTGAAGTGCTTTTAAATGAATACGAGTATCTGTTACAGACTACAAATAATTCAAACCATTTAAAAAAATATTTTTTAAAAGAGACAACATTTAAAAACACATTTTCTTAAAAGCAGCTTCAAGTACTTAAAAAAAAGTAAAGAACAATAACATTAAGTCAAATAGGCCTATCTTTTCAATCGAGTTTCAGAAACCCATTCAAATGATTGGGATTGTGCTACATATGTCAGCCAATGCTTCCGTCCTCTCTTTTCAGAATGCTTCACTGTCCTAGGACTTGGTGCTAAGTTCAACGGTGGAGCAGGAGGTCAAATACACCAGCATCAGCTTCTTCATGACACTCTACATTGCAATGCACAGCGGGGAAGTCAGGAACAGGGAGCTGTGCAGTCCTCTGCCGCCAGTTGGAATCCTCAGCTGATCCGCCTGCCAGCGGGTAGCATGATCCGGCCCATTAAATTCTCTAGAGCATCAATAAACCATTTTACGTATGAGTTGAAAGGATTGTATAATACTCAATAGTCTTGCTTCATAAACCTTCAGTGGCCAGGGGGTCACATTCATTGATCTTTACTCTTCTGGACCTTCTCCATGTGGTTGCTCATTTCCTAGCTCAAGAGAATTTGTGCAGTTATTGTCAGATCAAAATGATGAACCAAATCATTGTCATCACAGTCTCTTATTTTCTGAATACACCAGTTTTTTACTCTTGGCTTGGTGCATCATAGGGTCAAAGGACATTCTGGCTCTGAGGTCAATTCATTGTGTCCATGCTGGTACAAAATGTGTTCTTGGCTAAATCATGTTGGTTATGGCCAGGGTTCACCAGCAGTAAATCTGGTGCTTCCATGTGGCATCCGATAGTGGAACCCAGATTTCCTGGGAATCCTGGGTTTATGCAGGCAAATTGTATCGAGGGATGGGACCCAGGATGTAATTAATTGTGTTGGTAGGGAACAGTTTTAGGAGGCATCGGAGAAGTTAATTTACATTTATGATATTATTTTATTTTATAGGTATTTTTGTTAACTTTAAAATATTCATTCAATTTCATTCATTAATATTCATTAAAAATATATATTTACATCAATTCTTTGAAATATTAAAGCTCTCCAAATCACTGCCTGGGCCAAAAGCCAGGCACCACTCCTGGCCTTGCCTCCTGTCAGGCGTTGCCATGGTGACCTGAGTGTGGACCCTCTGCATCAATTCTCTGAAATTAACACCATGTGTCATCTTTCGCTCACCAAACGAGTCTACCGATATCTTTCCACAGACTACCTTTCTTCCACTCTATCAGCCACATACCAATGTACCACTTTATACCACTTGAATATTTCATAATCATGCTCCCTTTCTTATAACTTACAAATCACAAAGGATCTGGAATTGAACTGCTGAAATCAGAAGAAAACAGTTGCTAATATCCAGTTTGCCATTAACGTTTAACCATTAACTTATTATTAACTAGTTTTGCCACTTTACCATTTACTTTCACTTTTCTGATCAATCTGGAGTCTTGGTAATATTTATTATGGTCACGTGTACTGAAATACTGTGACAAAGTTTGTTTTACATGTTCTCCGGGCAGATTATACCATATATGATCAACTGGTTGAGCAAAAGAGAAAAATAAACAGTGCAGAATATAGTGTAATATCTACAGAGGAGGTGCAGGCTGGGGCATGTACTCCACCTTGCTTCGCAAAGTCGATCACCAGTTCCTTCATTTTTCTTGCATTAACAAAGAGGTAATTGTCTTTACACCATGCTACTAAGCTCTCTATCTCCTACTTGTACTTCCTCATGCCATTGGTCAAGATTCGGCCCACCATAGTGGTATCATTGGCAAACTCGCAAATAGAATTAGTGCAAAATTCGGAATTCTGACAACAATCCTGACCAATTCCATCAAATACACCTCCTAAAAAAAATCAATTACGTTAGACAGACATCAGCTAACATTACGAAATCAATGTCGACTGTTCGTGATCAATGTTTATTTTTTCAAGTGATGGCCTTCAGAATATGTTTCTGATAATTTTCCAAATATCTATGTCTGCCCATTTGGTCTCCTTACTTCAATCAAGGACCAGTCTCACCTCGGTCACTCCCTCTTCTCCCCGCTCCCCTCAGGTAAATGGTACAGAAGTGTGAAAACACATACTCCAGATTCATGGGCAGTTTCTTCCCAGTTGTTATTAGGCATCTGCGTGGTCCTCTCCCAGCTAGAGTGCGGTCCTGACCTCATCGGAGACCTTTGAACTGCCTTTAAACATACTTTATCTTGCACTAAATGCTACACCCTTATCCTTTAAATATACACTGTGGACAACTTGTATGTAATGATGTAGTCTTTCCTTGGACTGGGTAGCACATAACAAAAGCTTTTCACTGTATCTCGGTGCATGTGACAATTATAATAAACTCAACCAAACTTCCCTTTTAATCAATGCGCATCCTTCATTTTGAAACGCTAGCAACTTGCTTCTGAAAACATCACAGCTTTGAAGGAATTATCAAAATACAAAATTGAAATCCCTACTCTACACTGTGATATATGCATCAGATTACCGTGTCTACTAGTTGAGGAGGAATAAGAATGCTTCTTCCCATTAAGAATAAATAAGTCACAAGATCATTTTGACACAAACTGATTAGTATATAGTGTGACCATCACATCAGAATTGTGATCTTGAGCATGCCCTCAGGAATTGCCATTATTTAAAGGAATTATTTTCTTTAAAAGGAAAATAACCACATTGTTGAAGCAAAGCAAAGCTAGCTTATTTCAAGGTTATTCTTTTCTCCCTTTTCAGTTAGTTCATTTTTGACTGTTACCTTAGCAACAGTCCTTCTCAACAGTCAGAATGGGAAATGTTCAGCAAATCATTTCAGAAAATGAAGATGAAAATATAATCCTCCATGCTTGCTGAAAATGCAAGTCATTTTCAAATGGTGAGTTATTTCACCTCTACCTTGTAGTTAAAATATTACAAACTATATGTGAACTGAACTACTCGTTTTCCAAATGTCTCCTGAAATTCTTAAACCGGGTACTGTTATTCCTGCTAATTACAGTAGGACCTTGCTGAGTTTCATTCTTCAATGTTTGTTGACCATGAGTGATCTCTAATCCTTAATGGCACAGTCACGCGATGTTGATGTTAAACAGCTTAATTTTATCCTTCTGCTAAATTTATACCTTCACAGTAAATCAAAAGAATTTCTTGCAGGAGGATATTTGCATAATTGTTCTCCCCAATGGACCTAGCAAAGATTTATTTATCTACGACACTATTCTGAAGGTAAGCAATGTCCCCTCTTCACACAAGAACATGCTCGACTGTGTTAAGTGGCATTACTGCCGTACTAAGTAGGATAGATGAGAAGCGGGTGTAGGAGCCCAAAACTAGGCATCCACTCACTTCATTTCAATCCTAACCTGGCCATCAAACCGACAGACCATGGTGTTGCCACTCTGATATAGCGATTGGCGTCAACCTTGCAGAGGACGAATGGCAGCTCTCAGACACCTCCTCATACCTTACCTCGGACCATGACCCCACCAATGAACACTAGGCCACTGTCTACCTGAATTCCGCAGATCTCATCACATCTGTAGATCTACACTATACAATCTGCAACCTGATACTGCCCCAGCACACACTGCCTGCTTCTGTCTCTTCTCCAAGATCCACAAACAGGACTGTACTGGTAGGGCAATTTTTTCTGCTTGTTGTTGCACCACCACCACTATCCTCGTACCTTGTGTGTGTCCCCACCCCACTCTCACCTTCAAAACCATTTGGATTTTCTCAACCTTTTCTCCCCAGTCCCCAATTATCCAGTTTTGTCCACCTCCCCCACCTGTTTCCATCCACTGATTGTCCAACAGTCTTCTGTCTCCTCCCCCAGCTGTTTCCAACTGCCCACAGGTCCTCTCTTCCTGGATCCATTCATCACCTTCCTCACTAAGTCCACCTATCATCTTCTGTCCCCGTCCCCACCACTCCCCTCTCTCCTTTATACTGGCTCTGCTCCCTTTCCACTCTCAGGTGGATACTTGATACAGGTCCCGACCTGAAACATCAAACATTCCTTTCCCTCCACAGATACTGCCTTACTTACCTGGTTCCTCCAAAAGTTGTTTTTATTAACTCCAGATTTTAGCATCTGCAGTCTCTTGCATATCCACAATCTATCAGCAGTAGTAAAGCTGCATTTCTATAGTAGAATTGTAGAGTTCAATTGTAACCACTAGGTACAACCTGAACCTTGGCTTTAAGGATGTTGGTTATGAGAATTAATGAAGGTACCAATGAGCCAACCGTAAAGAGGGTAGTGGAGGAGAGGAGCCATGATTCCCAAAAAGGAAAGCATTTCAGAAGTCCTGAGAATCTGAGAGAAAAGGATGGCATCCGTACAGGAGACAGAATGAGCGAAGGTGTTGTCTAGGTAACTGTGGGCATCAGTGGATTGTAGCAGATATCAATGGACAGCATGTTCACTGAGATGGAGACAGATATCACAAAAGGGGAGAGAGGTATCAGAAATGGACCATGTAAATTTGAAGGCAGGGTAGGAGTTAATGGTGAAGCCGATGAAATTCCAGATGGGTGCAATCATCAATGCAGTCATCAATGTAGCAGAGAAAGGGTTGGGTTGTGGTGGCAGAGTAGGCTTGGAACAAAGATTGCTCCATATAGCCAATGAAGAGGGGGCATAGATTAAGCTCATGCGAGTTCCCATGGCTACACCTTTAATTTGTAGGAGCTGGGAAGAATCAAGAGAGGAAGTGCCAAGGGTGAGAATAAATTCTGTCTCTCACAGGAGAGTGTTAGGATAGAAGTACTGGTTGGATCCACATTCTAGAAAGAAGCAGAGGGCCTTCGTTATGGAGGATAGGAGAGTATACGGAACAAACATCTATCTATGCATAACTAAAACTCTTATCCTGTTATCTTCCGGTTTGGCGGTCTTTGTATTTGAGCAAAAACGGTTTGCAATAGTGTTCTCCTGTGTTGCGAGTCCACCAAGCTTCGTTCTGATCGGTTGAATGTCGTAAAAGTTAGCGAGGTTTAAATATCTTAAAAACCGCGCATGCGCAAATCGATTTCTTCTCCTGCCACTCTGCGCCGCGCGGATTAGTCACTTCCGCTGTCACTCCCCGGGACGGTCCTCCCCTTCCTGCGCCATTGCGTCTTTACTGGAGCTCAGGATGGCCGGCGGAGGTTTCCAACCAGACTTTAGGTGGGACCCGAAGCAGCCCAGCCCAGCACCAAGCAACCCCGCCCCAAGCAGCAGCCCCGCCCCTAGCAGCAGCCCCGCCCCTGGCAGCAGCCCCGCCCCTGGCAGCAGCCCCGCCCCTGGCAGCAGCCCCGTCTCCAGCAGCAGCCCCGTCTCCAGCAGCAGCCCCGTCTCCAGCAGCAGCCCCGTCTCCAGCAGCAGCCCCGTCTCCAGCAGCAGCCCCGTCTCCAGCAGCAGCCCCGCCCCCAGCAGCAGCCCCGCCCCCAGCAGCAGCCCCGCCCCCAGCAGCAGCCCCGCCCCCAGCAGCAGCCCCGCCCCCAGCAGCAGCCCCGCCCCCAGCAGCAGCCCCGCCCCAAGCAGCAGCCCCGCCCCTAGCAGCAGCCCAGCATTGGAGACCCGACCCAGTCCAGCGTGGCAGACCCAGACCCAGTCCAGCCCAGCCCAGTCGAAGACCCAGCCCAGCCCTGCCCAGAGTCGGTGACCCACCCAGCCCGGGGTCGGAGATGTCACCGACATCGCCAAATGGAAAGCGGAAACTCTGATCCCGACCAGTGACCAGCGCCCGCTGTGAGTCCCCATCGCACCGCCAATTCCAGCCACTATCCTCTTGTCCCCCTCGCTGCCTCCTCTCCCCCTCCCCTGTTATGCCCCCCTCTCCCCATGGCTATTCCCCAGTCTTTTCTCCGAGCTCACTCCCCCCCCCCACCCACACACCCCTCTCCCCCCACACACCCATATGCCCCCCTGCCCACACCCCCTCTGTCCACCGACCGCCCCCCACACAAATGTGCTCCTCCATTTCAACAACTTTCAAATCCCTAGTCCTCACTTGTTCAACTTTACCAAGGACCAGACTAAGTGGGAACCGTTGGGGCCCCAGTCACACGGGAGGCCTGGACCCCCAAAGCAACCCATTCCCCAACTCAATATTCCACCACTCACCCGTTCCCCCAACGCGGGCGGAGGGGTTGTGGGGGGAGGGGTGTGTGAAGGGGGGAGGGGTGTTGGAGAGGAGTGTGTGGGGCGGTTGTGGGGGCGGGGGTTTGTGGGGGCAGGGGTCCGTGGGGGCAGGGGTTTGTGTGGGGGAGAGGGGTGTGTGGGTGGTGGGTTGTGCCGCTCCCACATACCCCTCCAAACACTCTGCTGCCCACACCCCCGCCCACATCCCCCCCACCCCCACATCCCCTGCCCCAACACACTCTGCCACCCACACACCCCCGCCCACACCCCCCACCCCCACAACCCTCCCGCCCCCACACCCACACCCCCCCCATGCCCCCCCTCTCGCGCCCACACACCCCCCCCACACAACCCGCCGCCCACACACCCCTCTCCCCCACACAAACCCCCGCCCCCATGAAACCCCGCCCCCACAAACCCCCACCCCACACACTCCTCCCCCACACACCCCTCCCCCCGTTCACACACCCCTCCCCCCACAACCCCTCTGCCCGCGTTGGGGGAACGGTTACATTGGGGGAGCGGATGAATGGTGGAATATTGAGTTGGGGAATGGGTTGCTTTGGGGGACCAGGCCTCCCATGTGACTTGGGCCCCAACGGGTCCCACTTAGTCTAGTCCTTGGTAAAGTTGAACCAGTGGGGACTAGGGATTTGAAAGTTGTTGAAATGGAGGAGCACATTTGTGGTGTCTCAGATGTAGGTGGGGAGGGACTGGACGTGAGGGGGGGGGGGGGGGGGGACGGGAAAGATACAGAGTTGAGGTGTTGGGAGATAAATTCACGGGGCAAGTGCAGTCAGGTACAATGTGCCTAACAGGACAGGTCTGTTTGTGAATCTTGAAAATAAAAACAGACAGTACAGGATTGGGGGACTATCAGGTTTGAGGCTGTGGAGGGGAGTTCTCCTGAAGTGATGAGATGGTATGGGAAACAGTAGCATGGCGTTAGTGGTATTATGGTCCTGGGAAAGTAGATGTAAGAGGGCAGCCTTCTGGCCTCTGCAGGGTAGAGATCAGTCTGCCCATCCAAAACAGCCTGCAGGAATTATATCACCTCTAAATCACACTCACTTGTGACTTCAGCCAATACCACCATCTCATCAGCATCACTGGGTTGGAATGCTAGAGCTACAATTAAGTATAAAGCTCACCATCATCATCAAAATACAACCACAGATGGATAGTAAATAGATTGCCAGTGATTCTCAGTCACAAGATAGATTTAAATAATAAAATTTGACTTTTTATTTGGTGCATTATAAATGCTTCATTTGTAAAGCAGTATTTTTTAAAGAGCATAAAGCTTGCAATTCAAGGTTATGCTCTCCAAGAAATTATGCACAGGAAAATTATATTTAAGACACTGTTAACTGTAGTGGTGCTTGTAAATTTGATTTGATTACAAACATGGGAAGTATTCTGTAATCATGGGCAAATCTGTTGAGCAATTTGAGCTTCTATAAAATATAAATAATTATATTTTAAGCCTCTTTTTTTGGAATCAAACCACGAAAAGGTTTTATCTCTCATAATCACTTGATTACACAATATATTCAGTTGCCTCCTCCAGCAAGAAGCACTTATGATTTGCCATATGACCATGATGGCAACAAATGAAGTTGTTTAACATCAATATCAGGTGATTGCACCGTTAGGGATGAACGGTTACACAGGGAGAGCGATGGTCAACGACTCATTGAAAAATGAAACCCAGCAAGGTCCTAATGGTAGCAGCAATAACAGTGTCTTGTTTGAGAAGTTTAGAAGAAAGTTGAAGAATCCCAGGAGAAGATAATGGTCTTAAATTTGTTGTTTAATTTGAACTATGCATCGAGCACATTTTAATATTATTTTGCTGTTGATGCCACTAGGCACAGTTACCTGCAAGTTTCTGGTCATGAGGTTTATCCTTCTTCTTTCAGATCTTGACTCACGACCGTGAAAACTTCAGCTTGATTTTTTTTTTAATGCATTTAAACAATGTGGGTGTTACTGGCAAGCGCATCATGTATTGCCCATCATTACCAACTGCTGAGAAGCCAGTGGTAATATTGAGTTGAACCACTGCATCTTTGTGGTAAAGACACTATTATAAAGCTGACGGGTGGAGAGTTCCAGGAATTGGATTTAGCAATGATGAAGCAACTAAAATATATTTCCACGTCATGAAGGCATGGAGGAGTATTTGCAAGTGATCATGTTTTCATATGGACATGGCTCTTTGTTTAGGATTATTGCTTATGGGGCAAGTGCTGGCAAGTGATAAGTGGATCCAGCTAAGGAAGGGTGAATTGGCAGCAGTCATGTGTTCCTTCCCTTCTCCTCAGCTCTTTAAAAACAGCTGCCTCATCACCATTCTAAAGGAGGGTCTCGACCCGAAGCATCATTTGTCCATTTCGCTCCACAGATGCTGCCTGACCTGCTGAGTTTCTCCAGCAGTTTGATTTTTGCTCCGGGCATTTGCAGTTTCTTGTGTCTCCATAGTGCAGGTAGTTGGATCGGTTAAGTTTCTGTTTTAATGTTGATGCATAGGGTGATGGAAAAGCATTTGAATATCGTGGGTAGACGGTTAGACCTTTTCTTGTTGGTGATTATCATTGCCTATAACTGATGTGACACAAATGTCACTTGTAATTAACAGCTACTGGTATTGTTTGCTTTATTTCCTAAGTTGTGAATGGAATTGGACATTATGCAGTCTTTGGTAAACATCTAATATTATTTAGGGAAGTCTATTGAATTAATTAAGCTTGAGCCCAGAACAGAATTATTTGTGTTCAGCCAAGATCATAAAACATAGCAGAATTAGACAGTTCAGACCATAGAGTCTACACCATTCAATCATAGCTGATCTAATTTTACCTCTCACCTCTGTTCTCCTGCTTTCTCCTCATAGCCGTTGACACAATAATCAAAAAACTATCAATCTCTGATTTTAAAATACCAAACGCCTTGGCCTCCAAAGGCATCTAGGGCATGAATTCCACAGATTCACCACCCTCTGACTATCTCCTGATCTCCATTCTGAAGATGTGTCCTTTTTTTCTGAGGCTGTGCCCTCAGGTTCTAGTTTCTCCCACTAGTGGAAACATCCTCTCAACATGCACTCTCTACATGCCATTCACTATTCGGTATGTTTCAATGAGACATCCCCTCATGCTTCTAAACTCCAGCAAATACAGGCCCAGAGCCATCAAATGCTCCTCATACGTTAGCCCAATCATTCCCCGAAACCACCCCTGCACCCTCTCCTAAATGAGCACATCCTTCCTTAGATATGGAGGCTTAAACTGCTCACAATAATTCAGAATTGAAATAATTAACTAGCCTCAACCATCTCCTTGTCCTACATTTGACGCCAGCTATTGGAGTATGCAAGCCATGATTTCAGTTTTACAAAGTTGTTGTTGCTGCCATACTTGGAGCTAATATCAAGAACATTTGCTCGCGGTTCACCTCCATAATTCAGCTATTTTATCCTTGTTTGAACCAAAGCTGTAATGAGGTGTGAGGCTGAAAGGCATAATCCAAGTGGAGCAATGATGAGCACCACTCAGGTTAGTGCCACTTATTAGCATTGTTGATAGTACTTTCCTTCACTTTGCTGATGGTTGATCATTGACTGAGGAATGGTAATTAGTTGGATTATTTTCCTGCTTTTTGTGGATTAGACATATCTACATTGTTGAGTAATTGCCAATATTGCAACATGCCTTTTTTTGGAACAGACTTTTGTATCACAGCCACGATAATTTCTGCTACCAGACCCTTTGTGATCAGCGCTTTCAGCTCTGTATTTCTTGATATCACATGGAGAGAATTGATTGCATTGAATCATGACATCTAGGAAAACAAGAAAGATCATCCACTTGGCCATTCACATTTAATGCAAACCATCATATCATGGTTAGAAATATCATCAGGCACGATGTTCTGAAATTTGACAGTCAGCTCCCACCCAATACTATTTCTTCTAATATGGTCCTCAGCTCCATCTTCTGACAGCGTTTCAATTCTCAGGTGATTGGAAAGTCTTTGCACTCTGCCTCTGAATGCCCTGGTAAAATATGATTCACAGAACAGTGGAGAGGAATTAATTTTGATTTTAAAGCAGTCTAACAAATGGTCAAATCAAACTGACGATATCTACAATTGACTTCAGGTCTACATTGCAAGAAGATTCCAATCCAAACATATACTTTGTACTTACAATTTTCAATTTACTCCTAATTATTACTCGGCAGCATGTATCTTCTTCTTCTAGAATAGCATTTAAGTTTTACAAAATCTGGATTTTACAGAATCACATCAAGGTTACAGCACAAGAGGAATGATGCATCCAGTTAATGTTAGTGCTATACCAGAGGAATTTACTTACACCCTCTACCCATTCCTTTCCAGATAGCTCTGCTATATGTTCCCTTCCAGATACAGATCCAGTTCCCTTCTAAAGGCCATGAAAAAAAAAATGTTTTCTCTTGTGAGTTTGGGTTTTATGGCCACTATCTTCATTCCATACTCTCCAATCCTTGATCCTTCTGTCAGTGGGACAAGATTATCATTATCTACTCTGCCTAGAAAATACCAAAATCAGCGTAACCCTTCAATCACATAGGATGTTAACATGACTACATCCTGAGCATCTTTAAAGGGTGAATTTGGATAAATGTTTCCTCTCTCTGGGAATTAAGAAACAGTTAGACAGGTGCATGGATAGAACAGGTTTGGGGGGATATGGGCCAAACACAGGCAGGTGGGACAAGTGTAGCTGGGTCATGTTGGCCGATGTCGGCAAGTTGGACTGATGTGCCTGTTTCCACTCTGTATCACTTTATAACTCTGCGACATGGAACTCGGGGAGTCACCAAATAAGTGGTTCCCTCGTAAAGACCGATGAGGTGAAGTGTTTTCTCTTAGAGTGATGTGATACATTACAACTCTCTTCCTCAAAGAGTGGTGGAAGCAGACCCATTGATTTTGTTTTAGGGCAAAGCAGGAGGGATAATTGATAAAGAAAGGGGTGAAATATTACTGTGAGATAGTTGAGCATACAGAGTGGACATTCAAATCAGATCGGCCATGAGCTTATCTAATGACAGCAAAGGGTCACATCACCCACTCCTACTTCCCATTCATATATACATGTGCATGTTCATATGTTTGAGAGGTCCTTTTGGCCGCTGTAACAAGGAGAACAGTCATTTACCCCAGCCTCCCATTTTATATCTGGTGCAGGAAATCTGAGAGACATTTATTGTAACAAATTAATTCAAAACATAGCAACTCTTCTCAGCAATACCAGAGAGATCATAATCAGTGAACTAATGTATTTGTTATGATTATTAGTTCTAAATCAGCAGGATTACCATAAAATGATTTTCAGAGCGAATTAAAACCATATACCTAGTCCATACAGTTGAATTATTAACTGGGAGAGTGGATCATTTATTCATTTGTAAGGTTCGGCGTGTCAGGCTGCAGTTGTAGCCGGCAGGCATGTTGTCAGTGAGATCATGATGAGGAGTGAAAGTAGATGGTCAAAACCGAAGAGCTTTTGATCCAGCTATATATGAGAAGTATATTCCTAGCAGATAAAGGGGGAGGCAACTTTTAACAATGATGGAAAGACCAAGTCATTGCTTGTTTGCCCTCTCACTCGCCCTGTTCTCTAGTTGCACCAGTTTACTGTCACTGGTGAAATGGGCACTGGACGTGTTCAAGAAGAGTGCAAAGGTTGCAAGGTTGCATCACTCTGCTAAGCTCTAGGTGGAAACGCAGGGACAGATTTGTTGGTTTAAGGTGAATCAGAAGCCAGGTACTCCAGCTAACACACCTTTCTACCATGGAAGGCTGATGTTCCATGTGGAAATGTCTGTAAGTGTTGCAGTTACTCATCTCATTATTGGCTTGTAGTAGATGCAGCACGAAAACAGTCCCTTTAGTGCATCTGATCCATGCCAACCAAGTTGCTTATCTGAGCTAGTCACCTTTGCCTGATTTGGCCCTTATCCTTCAACCTTTTTCTTTCCATGTGCCTCTCAAAATATTGTAATTGTATCTGCCTCTGCCACACAGCAAGTTCCACATACCCACTATTCTCTGTGTAAAAATGTTGCTCATGAGGTTCTTTTTAAACCTTTCCTCTCTCCTCAAATCTGTGCCTTCTAGTTTTAGACTCCCTGACCCTTGGAAAGACTGTGGCCATTCACCTTATCTGTGCCCTTCATGATTTTATGTGCTGTAACTATAAGGACACCCCTCAGCCTCCTATTCTCCAGGGGGGAAAGACCAAGCTTATCCAGTCCCTCCTTATGTCAACATCCTTGTGAATCTTTTCTGTGGTCTTTTCAGTTTAATGACATCCTTCCAATAGCGAGGTGACCAGAAGTGCACGCGGTAAAGGAGAGACACCACCTACCGAGGACACCCTCCATCACGTGGTTCCAGCCGTGCAGTCGTGCAAATAAGACACTCAGAATAGATCTGACAGTACAAAACAGGCTATCTGTGAGAAACCCGGCAGCAGAAATGTACTTCACTGCAATCTGTATCCTCATGGCTCAGCATAAGCCTCAGTAATCCACCATTACGGTCTTGCCAACGATTCACTCCAGGTTCAAAGAGCAGTGCAGAGGGGTTGCGGGCTACATCACCTGGCACACCTCAAGTCAAGTCAAGTCCAGTCAAGAGAGTTTATTGTCATGTGTCCCAGATAGGACAATGACATTCTTGCATTGCTGCAGCACAACAGGATATAGTAGTCATAATAACAGATCAGATCAGTGTGTCCATATACCATAGACTATGTATATATATACACACACACATCAGTAAACAGATAAAGTGCAATAGGTTGTTATAGTTCATAGTTTGTTTGAAGTTGTGTTTAATAGTCTGATGGCTGTGGGGAAGAAGCTGTTGGCTTCAGTACCTTCTACCCGGTGCAGCGGAGAGATGAGTGTGTGGCCAGGATGCTGTGGGTCCTTCACAATGCTGGCAGCCTTTTTGAGGCAGCGACTGCGATAGATCCCCTCAATGGTAGGGATGTCAGAACCAATGATGGACTGGGCAGTGGTTACGACATTTTGCAGCCTTTTCTGCTCCTGGACGCTCAGGTTGCCGTACCAAGCCACGATGCAACCGTTCAGCATGCTCTCTACTGTGCACCTGTAGAAGTTCGAGAGAGTCCTCCTTGACATACCGACTCTCCGTAATCTTCTCAGGAAGTAGAGGCGCTGATGTGCTTTCTTTATGATTGCATCAGTATTCTGGGACCAGGAGAGATCTTCGGAAATATGCACACCCGTTGATATAAACGAGACTGTGGGACCCCATCCTAACCCTTCCGAAATCCACAATCAGTTCCTTGGTTCTGCTGGTGTTGAGAGCCAGGTTATTGTGCTGGCACCATTTGGTCAATCAGTCGATCTCATTCTATACTTTGACTCATCCCCATCAGTGATACGTCCCACAACAGTGGTGTCATTGGCAAACCTGATGGTGGAGTTCGCACTATGTCCGGCTATGCAGTCGTGAGTATACAGCGGGGGGCTGAGCACGCAGCCTTGAGGTGCTCCCGTGCTGCTTGTTATCGAGGCTGACACATTTCCACCAATACAGACAGACTGTGGTCTGTGAATGAGGAAGTCGAGGATCTAATTGCAAAGGGATGCGCAGAGACCCAGATCTGAGAGCTTGGTAACCAGCTTGGAGGGTATGATAGTATTTAATGCCAAGCTGTAGTCAATGAATAACAGCCTGACATATGAGTTTTTGTTGTCCAAGTGGTCCAGAGCGGAGTGGCGAGCCAGTGAGATCGCATCCACCGTTGATCTGTTGTGGCGGTAAGCGAACTGCAGTGGGTCCAGGTTTTTGTCGAGGTATGAGTTGATTTGCGCCATGATCAGCCTCTCAAAGCACTTCATCACCACAGACGTTAGTGCCACTAGTCGATAGTCATTGAGGCACGTCACCTTGCTCTTCTTAGGCACCAGTATTATTGATGCACTTTTAAAGCAGGTGGGAACCTCAGACCTCAGAAGTGAGAGGTTGAAAATTTCCGTAAAATCTCCAGCCAGTTGGGCCACACAGGTTTTCAAAACACGCCATTGTATACCATCAGGTCCAGGCGCTGGGATGCAGTCTCATTTTGTTGGGATGCAGTCCTCCACACATTTCTTTATGAAGACTGTAACGACTGTGGTGTATTCATTCATATGAGTGGGGGTGCCGTCGATTATGGCTGCCCAGCCTGCAGCTGTTCGTCCTTTCACCTTTAATTTTTTTTAGTATGTTAAAAAGTGTTGTTTTGGAGGTGTAGTCTTTTTATGTCAGTGGGGGGGGGGGGGGGACTTTTTTATCAGTCCCTACCTGGTCGGAGATGTGTCTTTCCTCCGAGCCGCATCTTCGCCCCTTCCTCGCAGCCTACCACCTGGACTGGAGCGGCATTTCCTGCCGAGACCGGCCAGAACTTTAGCATCGGCGGTGGCGCAGTGTTGAAGCTCCATCGCGGGGCGGGCGATGCTTTACCGAGGGCCGCTGTGTGGTATGCTCTGGAGTGCTGAGACCGCTGACTCCAACATCAAGAGGAAGAGGACTGGACTTTGCTACCTTCCCTCACAGTGGGAACCATTGTAGGGGGATGTCTTTATGTTTATTGTTAAATTCTTCTTTAATGTTGTGTTTTATTTTTATTACTGCATCCCACTAAGACCAGCTCTGCACAGTCCTCACCTTTTGGGGTGCGCTCTTCAATTGCAGAAGCAGCACCGCGTTATGGTAGGATTTACCGAAGTGAGGGATAGGGATAGAGCGATAGGCATCCTTGATGGTGGTGTAGCAGTGGCTGAGGACGTTTGGTCCTCTGGTGCTGCAGGAGACATGTTGGTGGACGTTAGGGAGCGATTTCATAAGGTTTGCTTTGTTGAAGTCCCCGGCTATGGTGGTAAATGCCTTGGGGTAAGACGTCTGGTGCTTGTTGACCACGGTGTGCAGCTCCTCCAGTGCCAGACGGACGTCTGCCTGGGGTGGGATGTAGACCGCAGTCAGGATGATGGAGGAGAATTCCCTCGGTAGGTAGAAGGGACGGCACTTCATCGCCAGATGTTCGAGGTGTGCAGAGCAGGAATTGGATATGACTGCCGCATTTGAGCACCACGCAGAGTTGACCATGAGGCACATGCCCCCACCTCTCCCTTTCCCAGATGCCAGTGTATGGTGGATGGAGCACACTTCAGGCTGGACCACTGAGTCTGGGGAGCTGGGGGTGAGCCATGTCTCTGTGAAACAGAACACAGAGCATTCCCTCAGCTCCCTTTGATAAAGCAGCCTTTCCCTTAAGTCCTCTACTTTGTTTTCTAGTGACTGTACATTGGCCAGTAGGATGGTAGGGAGAGGGGGCCGAAGTCCCCTACGCTTCAGCCTTACTCGTAGTCCTGACCGACGGCCACATTTCCGTACTCCATGAACCCCTTCTCGGTGTTTAAAGGTACAGTACTTATGGGTCTCAGCGAGGTTGGGGATTCCCCTGAGATCGGGAATTCCCTTATCGCCGGCACCTCCAGCTCCTTTGCTGCTGGCGGATCCTGCCCGACGGACTCGGTTTCAGACTCCGTGAAGGCCACCCCAGTGTTTACAGGTACAGGTACCTCCACGAGGTCAGATATTCGCCTCGCTTCGGGGATTCCCTTACCGTCGCTATCAACGGGAGTTCGCAGTAACGCTAAGCATTTAAATGCGTCAGCAGCTAGCTAATTACAACAATGTTTTCTTCCGATTCTTTGATGCAGGTGAGTTCAGAAATACTGTATTTGAGGATTTCCTGGTTGTGCTGCTGGCAAAATGTCGCCGCAGGTAGGCACCACCTAAAAACAATGCCGGGTCAGTGAAGCTGCAGCACATGCCTGCTAAACAGCGACAATATCAATAGTCAAGGACAGGGGTAAGCAATCTCTTAACCAACGGATCGGATTAAAGCCTCTGGATGTTCGACCATATCTAGTCATTCACAGCAGCGGACGAATAAATAGCTGGGAGGAAGAAGATGTTTTGAAACATCCCCCTTTCTCGTTGATGGCAGAGCAACATGCGCGTGATAACAGCAAGGATGAAGCATTTGTAACTGTTCAGCCAGAAATGTCAAACAACAGTGTTCAGTCAATTGAATTCATTCACATGATATCACGAAAAGCAAAGGATATAAGAACAGACAATCTTCCAGCTGTAGTTCTGAAGACCTGCTTCCCACACCCAGCTGGTCCCTAGCAATTACAACACTGGTCCGATCTGACAATGTGGAAAATTACCCAGGTGGGTGCTGCTGAATATATACAGAACAAATCCAATTCAACTTACTACCTTTCCATCAGTCCATCCTCCCTCAATAGCTAAGTGATGGACAACATTATCAACAGCACAATGAAGCAGCACTTGCACAGTGATGCCCTCCTTGAGTGTCACCACGATCATTTGGCTCCAGGTCACATTGTAGACCAAAGAGCTGAAGTGCAGCAAAAGCGACTGCCCTTGAGACCTATTGTAGGCTGCATTTGGGTATGTTATCAAGGAGCACTGCCAAATACAGTGATATTTCAATTACCAGCAGCCATACTAAAAATAAAGCAACAAGACACACAACTACATAAAAGTGAACATAAACATCCACCACATGCGGATTCCCCACATTCCTCACAGTGATGGAAGGCAATAAAGTCTAATCTTCTTCCCTCGTTCTCCCGCAGTTGGGGTGAACCATTAGTTGGGGTGATCGAAGATCCCACAGCCGGCGATTGAAGCCCCCGTGTTGGGGCGGTCAAAGCTCCAGCGACTTGGAGCTCCCGAAGTCGGTCTCTAACCAGAGAGCTCTGAGGTCGATCCCTGGCAAAGGGATCGCGAGCTCCGCGATGTTACAGTCTGCAGACTCCCGCGGTTGGAGCTCCCGAAGTCGGTCTCCAGCAAAGGCCTGTAACTTCACGATGTTAGGCCGCTGTGCGGACGGAGATACGATACAAATCTCCTTAGAGGTAAGAGATTAAATAAAGTTTCCAACAACTCCTCCCGTAAAACAAGCTAAAGAACACTAAAACATACATTCAACACATACTATTAAAACAACAAAGAAGGAAGGGACAGACGGACTGTTGGCGAGACAGCCATTGCTGGCGCCACCCGGATGATGTTGTTGGAAGTCGATTGGAAGCTCCTCAATGTCCCCAGACCTAAGCGTTCAACTGCTTCATTGGTAACTTGCTTTCCATTATGTCAGAAGTGGGACAAGAAGTGGTCCATTTGCAAATCCTCAGCAAATCCTCAACAGACCTTATCTACATATAGCAAGCCCACAATACAATGCAGGCCATTTACAGATAAATGGTTAACTAATATTATGCTACTAAATTGACAAACTTTGACAATCTCCAAAATCCCACTTGATTAGCACTACATCAAATACCCTGAGTGTTCATTCCTGTGATCACAACACACAGTGACTGCAACGTTTGCCTCTACCACTAAGAAGGACAACATTTATGAGTACCAACTGCTGGGTCCCCTCAATCCCGCATATTATCCTGACATAAAGTTATATCACAGGTCTTTTGTCATCACTGTGTCTAAATCCTGGAAACCCATACTCAACACCACTGCAAGAGTACATTAATTGGAATGTCTGCTACAGTTACAGAAGGCAACTCACCACTACCTACTCAAGGGTAGTTAGGTATGTGCAAGAAATGCTGGCCTTGACTGTGATACACAGATCCCAAAAAGTGAATGACTGTTTGCTCACCGTAAACCTCCAGCCTCTGCAGGTACCATGCTGAAAAAAATGCATTTCTCCTCATCTGACTGTCTTAGTTTCAGGAACAAATGGATTTGACATTATTTCTGTCCATTTTAATGTATTTTCAAACCAGAATTTTGACTTTTAAATTTCAAGTCTCAAGTCTCTTAATGGACTCCTAATGGATTTTTTTGTTAAATTAAGTACTTCGTCAGCACCCTATTGAATGTTTGAAAAACAAAGCTGCTCAGCCTGCAGGATATTGTTAATAGTTTCAGCCATGTATCTGCAAAAATATCTCCTTGCTGATAAGCTGTCAATTGAGTTAAAGGGTGAATCATAGCATTTATGTATGTATCCAGTGAGTAGTATGAACATTTAAGACACTTGACTGGATTCTCTACAAACTTAATGATACACTTTTCAATCATCAGGCTTATTTTGTCTTATTTTAAAATCTATTAATGTTGGACGTATCTAAAATATATCCATTTCATTCTTAGTAACTGAACAATTTTAAGACATTTCATAACCACAAGTGACGTAGTAGGCATCCATTCGTCAAGACCATGAGTATAAGAATTAGGACATCATGTTGCAGTTGTACAAGCCATTGGGAAGGCATCACTTGGAACTTAATGTTTAAGAAAGAACTGCAGATGCTGGAAAAATCGAAGGTAGACAAAAATGCTGGAGAAACACAGCGGGTGAGGCAGCATCCATGGAGCGAAGGAATAGGTGACGTTTCAGGTCGAGACCCTTCTTCAGACCCGAAGTTAATGTTCAGTTTTGGTCACGCTGCTAATGAAAAGACGTCATTAAGGTGGAAAGGGTGTACACATTTTTGTTGCCAGGACTCGAGAGCCCAAGTTATAAGAAGAGGTCAGGCAGCCTAGTACTGGTGACCTTATAGAGATGAATTACATCGCAAGGGGAATAGGTAAGGTGAAGGCACACTCTTTTTTTTTTCAAGAAAATGGGAATCAAAAATTAGAGGGCATAGGTTTAAGGTAGAGCGGAAAGATTTAAAAGGCACCTGAAGGGCGACTACTTCACCTAGATGGTGGTGCACATATGAAAAGAGCTGCCAGAGAAAGTGGTAGAGGCCAGTATGATAACAACATTTAAAAGACATTTGAACATTTGGGCAGGAAAGGTTTAGAGGGATATAGGTCAAACGCAGGCAAATTAGACTAATGTAGATGGACATTTTGATCAGCATTGACGAGTTAGGCCAAATTCATGCTTTGTGACTCTTAATCCATCTGACTTACTCATTCAAGTTATCCGTATACATGTAAGTCATTCATATCTCGTTGACCATGTTTTTACCCAGACTGCTGATGTCATCCTATCTGATATTGGTTCAGTATTTCTCTCTCCATTTGCACATTCCAATCTGCTGAGCATGTCTCTGTAATTTAAAGCTAAATTATTTTCTTTCTTTCCAGTTTCTGATGAAGGCTCTTGCACCTGAAATGTTAACCCCGATTTTCTTTCCACTGACACCACCAGACCTGCTGAGTGTTTTCAGCATTTTCTATTTTTATTACAATTTTTTTTTTAAACGATGGTATTCAGTATTTCAGATGTGACCTCACTGAGGTCAAATCTAATGGTAGAATTCATCCTCTTGACTTTAAAATTACACCTCATGTTGTACATTCCAACATCTGTTTGCAAATGTATACTTGGAGAGAGCCGTCCACTAAAGCCGACAAATACTTATCTTGTTGCAACAGCATGAATATGCTAATATTTTAGGCAAAACCATGTATTCTTTCTTCTGATCACATATGTTTACATTAATCCACATTGTTAAAGCTATCATTTTTCTGCCATCATACAGTTTGGCCCATAAGTTACAGAATAGTGCATATTCTCATATATAATCAAAGAATGTCACAAAAGCTCGGCAGGTCTGACGGCATTGGTGCAGCTAACATTTCAGGTCTATGTCCTTTAATCAAAATTGGGATTATTTAAAAATCAACCAGGTTTTAAGTTGCAGAGAAGGTAGTGTGAAGAGAATAAAATGGATATCTGTGACAGAGTTAGGATTAAGAGACACTGAATAACGCAAAAGGTAACAGTGTTGGCTGAGTGAGGACGGTGAAGTCTTCTTAATTATACTTGACCTCATTGGAGAAAAGACAAATAGAAGGAGAAAAAAAGGAAAGGGGGAAATGATTGAAGAAAATGTTGGAATGTGAAGTGCTTGCTGGAGATGATGATGTTGGAAATCAGAAGTAACAACAATTATGCAATTACATAGAAACTTGGGCAGCATCTGTGGTGAAAGAAACATAATTAATATTGCAGGTGGATAAAAACAAGGAGTAGTCCTTTTCACTGACACACAGTGAAATTGAATTTATGTTATATCTATTACAGTCTCAGATTATTGCAAAGCATTTTAGAGCCGGTGATCAAGATATTGAGATGTAGGAAACAATCATACAAGAAATGCCAGCAGTTCAGTAGTAATCTGTCACCATTGTCACCCTGCACAAGAATCAACATGGGAGACCCAAACTTCTTGGTAAGTATCAAACCGACTGCCAACTCTGATCTACTGCTGCTCACTGGGTCTCAGCATGAACGTCTGGAAGTTCTCCAGCTTTTATGTTGGGTAATCTGCCCATTAATTCTCTGGCAAATTAGGCCCAAGTAGGAACAGTGCTGATGGGAATTCAAGTATTTCTATATTTTGAATTGATTGCTTGTGTAGATTTTTTTTAAGTTTACGTTTTTAATAGTGTGATTATTTTATTAATAATTTGTAAACATCTTGGAATGTCATTTGCATTTCACGATAAACATTTTAATTATTTGGACAGACAGCTAAGCCACAGAATTTCTGCTGCTAAAGCTTGCCCTGGTTTCATTATGTGATGGGACTTATGCATGGAAGGCACTGGGCAAGGGGGGTGGGTGGGGGGGGGGCATGCCAAAGAGAATCATGGTGGCACCGAACTCCGCCCAGGGGGATATGAACAATGCAAGATCTCGACCCGAAATGTCACTCACTCCTTCTCTCCAGAGATGTCTATCAAGATAGGTATAGATGGTTTGACACCAGGAAGTCCCAAGGCCCAAATAAGTCTCTCCTTAGAGAAGGTGTGTGTTTTTTCCCCACTGGCGTTCTGCCAAAAGGGCCCTTACAATGAGATCTGATCCTTAGAGAATGAAAACCACTGTCTGGAAAATGACTTTTTGAGTTCAGTTGTGAAAGACTGCTACAACCGACAGTGGGGGAAAATGCAACTTCAATATTCCCTTATGTTTATTTGGCTTTGGTTCAAATGAAAAAAAGTATTGAAATAGTAGTCATGAAAATGCGTTAAACATGTTAAAAAAACATCTTGTCCATTACTTGTTAATACAAAATAGACTTGTATTTGTCTTTAGTGTTTGATATATGTAATGTCAAAAGGATCCTGAGTTTCTTGGAACTAAGGCTGACTTTGAATATAATTATCCTAACTATTTATTGAACAGCTCCCCCACCCCCACCTACTCTGTTCTAATTACATTGAAGAGACCTAGATATTATCAGTTATTATTGTTGATTGTTTTTGATTATACCTAGGGAGCTCTGATTTCAGCAATTTAATCTCAGTATGAACTTGAAATTGTATTTCAATTGATCTTTTGTAGTTTCAGTATATTCCAACATACCCAGGTTTGGGGACAAACCAACCAGTATTTAATGAGTGACCGTGGCAAAGAAGAACTATTAGGAAAGGCATTTAGCAAAACAACATTTCCAGTATGACTTCTACCGATGTTGAAATATTTTGAAACACAAGTATAGTCTTCCAATTCTGTCCTCCTATCTCAGTCTTCCTAATAAGCGGTTGCCTTTCTCGTGAACATAAATCCTATCCCTCACCAGCCTGGCTTATTTCTATTGTCTTTTTTGAACAAGGGGACAACCTTAGCTATCCTCCAGTCTTCTGGTACCTCATCATGGCAAAAAAAAGATGCAAGAATCTCTGTCAGAGCTCCGCAATCAACTCCTTTGCTTCTCTTGGCATCCTGGGATATATTCCATCTGGTCCTGGATATTTATCCATTCTAATGTGCTCTAATATTTCCAGTACTTCCTCCTTCTTGATGCAGAAGTGCTCCAGAGTATCAGCACAATCCAACCTCAATTCTCCAGTTTCCACATCCTTACCTTGGTCATAGAGTAATACAGTGTGGAAACAGGCCCTTTGTCCCAACTAGCCCACACCGACCTACATGTCCCATCTACACTATTCCCACCTGCCTGCGTTTGGCCCATATCCCTCGAAACCTGTCCTATCTGTGTACCTGTCTAATTGTTTCTTAAATGTTGCAAAGTCCCTGCCTTAACTACCTCTTCCGGCAACTCATTCCATACACCCACCACCACTTGTGTGCAAAAGTTACTCTTCAAATTCCTATTAAATCTTTTTCCGTTCATATTAAACCTTTGTCCTCTGGTTCTCAATTCCTTACTCTGGGCAAGAGAGGATGTGCATCTATATGGTCTATTCCTCTCATGATTTTATACACTTTTGGTGAGATATTTATTTAAGATCTTGCTCATATTGGATATAGAAGATGCTGCAAGCTCTTGTAAATGTTGAAATCTTCATCGGGCTGTATTGCGCAGCAGATCTATCCAAAGAGTTGACCTGCTCTTCGGAATATTTACTGCACAATCAATGATATTAAGAGTGGCAGCATTCTCCTCACTATGTGCCTGTTGAGCCGTGCATGATAATGCTCTAGTCAGAACTCTTGTCATTGCAGGTGGTTCTTGACACTAAGCAGCCTTCTACCAGACTGGCGGAGTAATGGTGGGATGTCTTAGATTTCCCTGCTACCATGAGGAATCCCTGACTGTTGCTTCAGATATTAATGGAGTGGAACATCTTGTGTTTCTGAGAATTATGGCTTCAGGGCAACGTGAGTGCAATATATTGCTCACTAGTCATGGATAAATCAGCACTCATTGCAAAGCCATTCACACAATCTGCCACATCTATCATAAGGAGAAGGAATTGCACCTGCGCATTTGGAGAACTGAGCCTCAGTATCTTATCCATTGGATTACTGGAATACAGATTGCAACATCTTATACGTGTCATTAGCTGCAGCCTGAAGAATCTTCTGAGTAGAACTTCAAAGGCACCTTTATGCCATTGGGTTTTGTGCCTGGCTCTGATATGTGCCCAAAATTTCATCTACACAATCTTTTCTTGAGGGATACACTAAAGCTTACTGTACCTACCATGAAGGCTCTCTGTAGAAAGACTACAGATTGATAAATAATGAAGCTAATAAAAACTCTTATAATCTCTTGGCTGAAGGTAACCCACCGAGAACATGGGCCAAGGCTATAATCTCTGTTATTTATAAGGAAGGGAAGGATCCCACAGGATGTGAAGGCTACAGACCGATAAGTCTCTTATGCAATGACTTAAAGATACTCAGTGCTATATTAACCAAGAGAACGCAAAAAATTATAAAACAATTGATACATCCTGATCAAACAGGGTTCATACCGGGCAGACAGGGAGCCAATAATATTAGACGAGTCCTGAATATCATGACGTGCAAAAAGGAAGTATCAGACTTCAATGTTATTAAGTTTAGATGCTCAAAAGGCTTTTGACAGACTAGATTAGGTCTATCTTGAATATACACTAGATAAAATGGAGTTCCACACAAAATTTATTAATTGGGTGAAAACATTATATTTAAATCCACAGTCAAGAGTGAGGATAAATGGATGTTGCTCTGAGTTTTTTTAATTAAAGAGGGGAGTTAGACAGAGAGACAGTTTGAGTCCCTTGCTTTTTGACTTATGTTTAGAGCCTCTCGCTGAAACTATTAGGCAAGATGACTATATTGAGGGCATTAAAGATGATGGGGGGGGGGGGGGGGGGGGAAACAAAAAATGTCACTATTTGCAGATGTTGTTATGATCTATGTGAGTAATCCTATTTCCTCAGTGCTTCGCTTAATGCAAGTCTTACAGGACTATGGAGAAATATCGGGATATAAAATAAGGACTCAAAATCAGAAGCAATGATGCTGTCAGGTCTGTGGCCCTCGCAATTAAATGATCAGGTCAGGTTCCATTGGTCTCGGGAGGGTTTTAGATATTTAGGTATTGTCATCACTTCCTCTACCACAGCAATGTATGAAGCTAATTATGGCAAATTACTCAAGAATATTAAGGTAGACATGCACAGATGGGATATTCTCCCTTTATCTTTAATTTGTAGAGTGGAAGTTGTTCGAATTAACATTTTGCCCCGACTGCTTTTCTTATTTCAATCTTTACCAGTAGTGGTCCCTGGTGTGGCATTCAAGGTGTTGGACAAGGAGTTAACAAGATTTGTGTGGCAAAATAAGAGACCCAGAGACGGACATAAGACACTGTTATCAAAACAAAAAGGGGGCCTAAATATGCCCAACTTTAAATATTATTATTGGACAGCGCAGCTGAGAACCTTGATAGCATGGTTAACGAACGATGAGGAAATGGAATGGGCGAAAATAGAACAAAATGCATGTCCTAGTATTGCCCTGGCTGGGCTCCCATTTCTAACTCAAGTAAATTGGAAGAAATTAAAAGTTGATAACGATTGGATTAAATTCACGATGAAAACGTGGTTAGCTATCAGAAAGCAATTAAATCTTTTAAATTCGATATCTAGAGCAATGAAGATAGCTGTTAGTCCCAATTTTATACCCAGCAAAATTGATAAGGGATTTAAAAACTGGGCAGATAAAGGGCTTAATACTGTGGACTAGCTTTTTTGTGGGAGAGTCTTGAAATCTTACGAGCACTTGCATAATGAATTTGGACTGACAGGGTCTGATTCCTTTAGGTTCCTCCAAATACGGCGCTACTTACAGACACATGTAGATTTGGAGCAGTAATGTAGACTACCTTCAAATTTGGAAAATACTTTTCAATTCAATTCAATTCAATTCAAGTTTAATGTCATTGCACAAATACAAGTATAGGTACAACGAAATGCAGTTTAGCGTCATTCGTAGTGATAATGATATAGAAAAATAAATACAGAGTGCAGTGGTAGCAGTACGGAAAATAAATAAATACAGGGTACAGACAAATCTATCAGCTGGGCTCCGAGTTCAGCAGTCGGATGGTGTAGTTGAAAAAGCTGTTCTTCGTCCTACTGGTGCGGGACCTGAGGCTCCTGTACCGCCTCCCTGATGGGAGGAGGGCAAACCATGATTAGGGTGTGAGGGGTCCTTGATGATCTTCCCGGCCCGCTTCAGGCACCGTTTTCGGTGGAGGGCATCCAAGGCAGGGAGCGGGGCACCGATGATGTACTGGGCGGTTTTCACCACCCGTTGTAGTGCCTTCCTGTCTGCCATGGTGCAACTGCTGTACCATACCGTAAAGCAGGTGGTCAGGATGCTTTCGATGGTGCAGCGGTAGAAGTTCGTCAGGATCTGGGGGGACAGGTGGGCTTTTTTGAGCCTCCCCAGAAAGTAAAGGCGCTGCTGTGCCTTTTTGATTAGCTTTGAGGTGTTGAGGGACCAGGACAGATCCTCCGAGATGTGTACCCCGAGGAATTTGTAGTTGGAGACCCGCTCCACCTCAGTCCCGTTTATATGGATGGGGGTGTGTCTGTCCCCTCTGTTCTTCCGAAAGTCAACAATTATTTCCTTTGTCTTCTGGGAGTTGAGGACGAGGTTATTGTTGGCACACCAGGTAGTCAGGTGCTGGACCTCCTCCCTGTAGGCTGATTCGTCATTATCACTGATCAGTCCTACCACCGTGGTGTCATCGGCAAATTTTATGATGGCTTTGGAGCCATACTTGGGGATGCAGTCATGCATGAAGAGGGAGTAGAGGAGAGGGCTGAGCACACAGCCCTGTGGCATGCCGGTGTTCAGTGTTAAAGTGGAGGAGGTGAGGTTGTTGACCCTAACAGACTGTGGTCTGTTAGTGAGGAAATCCAGTGTCCAATTGCAGAGGGAGGAGGAGATGCCAAGACCGCTGAGTTTGGTGATCAAGCTAGCGGGTATGACAGTGTCAAAGGCAGAGCTGAAGTCAATAAACAGCAGCCTGATGTAGGTGTTGTTGCTGTCCAGGTGGGTCAGGGCAGAGTGTAGGGCCGTCGATATGGCGTCCTCTGTAGACCTGTTTGTCCGGTAGGCAAATTGGTGGGAGTCCAGTGTTGGGGGGAGGCTGGCTTTGAGGTGAGCCAGGATCAGCCGCTCAAAGCACTTAGCGATGACAGGGGTGAGTGCCACTGGCCGGTAGTCGTTGAGACTCCCTGTCGCTGATTGTTTGGGCACTGGCACAATGGTAGATGTCTTGAGGCAAGTGGGGACGACACCCTGGGCCAGTGACAGATTGAAAATGTCAGTGAGGACCAGGGATAGTTGTCCAGCACATGCCCGGGGATGCCATCGGGGCCGGCAGTTTTGTGCTCATTCACCTTGCTCAGTGCGTCTTGTACAGCAGAGGTGGAGAGACTGAGGGGTTGTTCATTCGGGGGTGGAGCAACTTTGATGGCTGGATTTCTTGATGACTATAGAGGGAGTGTTACAAAAGAATTTGATATCCAATTTACATCAAGGACTTCAAGACTATATAAAAGGAAATACTATAGAAACAAAATAGAAATGGGAATTGGAAATGAACATTATTATTACAGATGAAACATGGGAAAGGACATGTCTCTTGGACCATAGCTGACAAGCAGCCCCTCTTGGAGGGAGTTTGATGGAAAATTAAAATGAGAGTATTTAGGACCCCTTTAGTGTTGGCAAGAAACAGTAACACCTTAAATTTATGCTGGGGACAATGTGGGAAGATTGGTGATCACACACATTTTTTGGGATTGCCCCAAATTGTACCAATACTGGAGAGACATCCAGGTAGACATTAAATTAATTCTGGGAGTGGATATACCTTTGGAACCGGCTTGTTTTATATTAGGAGATACTCCAACAGCAACAGATATTCGAAATCAGAAATATTTGCTTGGGGTGATGCTGTTGATTGCTAAAAAGATGATAACAGTGCTATGGAGAAAGGAAATGCCACCAAATGTTCAGCAGTGGAGGGAAAGATTGAAAAATGTATACTTGATGGAAAGTATAACTGCTAAACTCCAGTTGAGGACTGAGGCCTTTAATATTATATGGAAACCGGTACTATTACAAATGCCAAGATTGATTAAGGATATGAATGGATGAGCTTGCCATGGTGCCTGTGAATAAGATGCTTCTATGATAGAATGTTAAGAGGATCCGATGTGATGCAAATAGAGGTTAGGTTATTTGTATTTTGTCATTTTGCAATTGTCTGTGTGTCTCTTTGTTTTGTCTGTATTTGTATTTTGTTATGTCAATAAATGTTGAGTTAAAATTAAAAAAAAACCCTCAGGATAATTGATTAAGTAATGTAAGTAAAGGGAAATTGTTTGATGTAATATAAATAGAATGTTATGTGGTGGGAATAGCAACATATAAAAATGGTATCTATATACTAAAAAGTCTGATCTTGTATGTGGCTGTGTGTTTGTTTGTGTATAATCACATCACGAAAAAACGACTCGCTAACAGTAAATTTTTTACATATTCTGGTAGAGATTTTTTCTGTGGAGTCTGAAAATGCCTTATCTGAAAATGTAATTCTTTATTTCTCGAGTTATTACAGAAAATATTCAAAAATCTGACATAACTTTGAATTTAAAAACGACTGTCTTTCGCTGATGACGTCATAATGGGTCTGCGTGCCCTTCTTCCTCGCGCTGTGAGTGTCATCACCCCCCCCCCATGACCTCTCCCTCCCCCCCCCAGTTATTCAAGACTCTGCCTGCCCCCTCTCCAAAAGACGCAGAAAGAACGAGCAAGCCGTGCCCGCCCCGCTCGCCGAGTCCACGTCCCCCCCTCTCTGCCCTCATTGAAGGGACGGGACCGAGCTGTCGGTTCCTCTGGTCGGGTCCTCGGGTTGGGTCCTCTCTCTCTGCCCTCCCTCTCTCTGTCCTCACTCTCTCTGCCCCCCTCTCTCTGCCCCCTCTCTTTGCCCCCCTCTCTCTGCCCCCCCTCTCACTGCCCTCTCTCTCTCACTGCCCTCTCTCTCTCACTGCCCTCTCTCTCTCACTTCCCTCTCTCACTTCCCTCTCTCTCTCTGCCCTCCCTCTCTCTCTGCCCTCCCTCTCTCTCTGTCCTCCCTCTCTCTCTGCCCCCTCTCTCTGCCCCCCTCTCTCTGCCCGCTCTCTCTGCCCCCCTCTCACTGCCCCCTCTCTCTCTCTGCCCTCCCTCTCAGTCCTCCCTCTCTCTCAGTCCTCCCTCTCTCTCTGTCCTCCCTCTCTCTCTGTCCTCCCTCTCTCTCTGTCCTCCCTCTCTCTCTGCCATCCCTCTCTCTGCCACCCCTCTCTCTGCCCTCCCTCTCTCTGCCCTCCCTCTCTCTGCCCTCCCTCTCTCTGCCCTCCCTCTCTCTCTCTGCCCCCCTCCCTCTCTCTCTCACTGCCCTCTCTCTCTCTCTACCTTCCCTCTCTCTCTGTCCTCCCTCTCTCTCTGCCATCCCACTCTCTCTCTCTGCCCTCCCTCTCTCTCTCTCTGCCCTCTCTCTCTCTCTCTGCCCCCCTCCCTCTCTCTGTGCCCCTCCCTCTCCCTCTCTAGCAGCACCTGCGAGTTGGGGGTATGCGTGAGTGGATAGAGCGGGAGATGGGGTAAAAGGAGCAAATTAATAATAAATAATATCAAGGGGGGAGGTTAGTGTGTGTCTGTGGGGGTAGTTAGTGTGTGTGTGACGCCGCAGGCCAACCACCCACCCTGCAACTGTGCTTTGAGGGGATGGGACCCAACGGGTCCCACTTGGTCTAGTGTCATTTATTTACAACATTTGTGACTGACATCATATTTTTCAAATTTAATGAAAGGAAGTTTCCAGTTAGGTGAGATTGTGCAAAGTGTCTTTAGGTTACCCTCTGTGAATAGAGCTTGCATTTCAGATCCTTATCCAGTGTGTGGCCCTTGGGTTCATGTGCAAATTTAATGTCTTGTGTTAAGATGCATCCCATGGTACAATTTGACAGGGTTGTATCTGAATTACAGCAATACATCAGAACTGTCAAAGATGCACATCTGAGGTGCTGCAAACTTTGGTAATTTACCTGAAGTCCCAACTGAGTTCCACTGGCAAAGTAGACCTATTCAATGTGCTTCCAGGTACATTCTGGAGGATTGAATGGTATAACTTCCTGATCAAATGGGAACGACAATATTTCAGCACAAGAATAAGCCAATGGTACAAAAGCATGAATATATTGTTTTCTTTTATGTTCATGATATATTGAAAACATGCCATAAGTTTGACACTGGAAATAAAACAATGGCATTCTGAATCTGTGTCTTTCAATATGCATGTTCAGTGTTTCTATTTGCAGATGTGTGGATGTGACTTATAAGGCGAATTAATTATTCCCGACCTCCAACGCTAATCAGAGGTGAATTCCAAATATAGGCCACACATTGTGGTTAATGGAATATAAAATCAACCTGAGAAACAGTGAATTCACTGAGTTCATTATCTGCTCAATTTTATATTTATTGACTTCCATATAGCATCCTCAATGACAATACTTTAATAATGCTACAAATTGAAGTTTCTGTTGTCTGCAATTAATTCTAATTTTAAAAGAATATTACCATAGTGGATTATGAAAGGCCTTCTCTTCCTCTCAGATCCAGGCTATAAAATGACAGTCAATAGTTTGTTTCTTCACTTCATCCGATGGTATGTAACTTGGTGAGGAAACCGTCAGACTGTACAAGTCATTAAACTGTAAAACTCCTCCCCCTTCTGTCGTGGGGTAGACTGACTTCCCCCCTCTTTGCACATCCCCAATCCTTTCCACTCGTCGCTTTAATTTTATGTTTCATGCTTTTTGTATTTTATGACTGTTGGCAGACCAATTTCCCTCCTGGGACAAATAAAGTTCTATCGTAACGTATCGTATCGTGGACTGTGTCAGGTGTGGCATGGTTGATCACGTACTCACTTCTGATTGTGTGTATGTGTTCCAGTACGGAGACTTCAGCACAAAATTGCCAATGTAGTCTAGATGGAATGCCACACTGTAAGGTGTGTCTTCTTAAACCAAGGCCACAGTAATGTTTCATAAGGGGGGGGAAAGGATTTTACATTTGTGGGTTATATTTATAGTTTTATCATTCAATCACATCACTAAAAATATCACAATATCTGGCCTTATCACATTATTGCATGTGGGACTATCTATGTATAATTTGGCCGGCATATTTGCTGGTCTAGCTACACCTGCAAATTAATTCACTCGCTCTGATGTTTTGAGGAAATTCCTGTGGTTGTGAATGGAGTTACATGGATACATACATTTTTCCTTTTTTCAATCTTTAACCTTCGAAGTACAATTTATATCTCATAATCTCCTATTTTAATCATCTTTAAAATATTCAGATTATATTAAAAACATTTTGTCAAAAACTTAAAACCAGTTTTATAAAATGTGAAAATGATTCTGTAGAATGAAATGATGCCTCCATCACCTATTTTTTGAATTATTAGACAACTATGTTTAATGGCTCTACTGGGATTGAGAATGAATTGTACTAAAAGGAACTCATGCTTTCAAACTGGCACATCAGTAGTGCTGATAGATGGTTGTGACATGCTGTGCACTATTGACCAAAGTTGTAAACCTTTTGGAGCTGACCGCTTGGAGGCAAAAGTATCTTCCTTTCAGTGCACAGGATCAATAAAGGTTAGGAAAAAAAAATGATTCTTGACATCTCCTTCCTTTATTTTGGTTACAATAGTTTTCATCCTCTATTATTTCACTTCATTGACATCTATCTAAGTGATCATCAAAGGTGCTCCATGACACAACATAGCTATTTGATAGTTGCTGCTCACCTACTGTTTACTATGGAATTTCACTGCAGTGTTGTTGATCTGACCAGTGCATTCACAATTGGACATTGGGAATTACTTCATTTTCTCTCTTTCCTTTTCTCTTTCCAGGGAAGTAATGTTGTGGAAGACCAGGATTTGTTGGAGATAGGCATCCTTAACTCTTCGCACAGACAACGGATTTTGCAGGCTGTTCGTGGACTTCCTCGAGTGAGTTGAGATATGCTGTAGAAAATGACAAATACCATTGTTTTAAATCATATGGGGAAATAGTTTACCAAAGGACTATTGAATGGCATTGAAGCTTATAGTCTGGTTTAAACTATTTCTATGAAACGTCTCCTCTCTATGATCTTGTCTCAGTAGAATGCACATGGAGAAATTTATTTTTGTTGATATTCAAACTGAAATGTGACCAAAGTCAATGGGAACTAATCTGCACTTTAAACAACCTCCAAACCATTGAGAATTTCTATGTCTTGTCAGCCAATCGACCTTTTAGTAGAAATAGAAACACATTAAGAATAAATTGTGGTGATTTACTTGTTTATTCACTCTACATTATTTGGTTTAAATAAAGAAACAGTCGCATTTTGATCTAATGTGTTATTTTAAAAATGCGTGTACAATCCATATCAGCAGAGTTGACGTCACATCATTCCAGCCACCAGTGAGGAATACCAATTTGAACTACCAACCCATATTTAAATTCAAGTGCTGTATAACTACGAGAAACAAATTATTTAATATTCTCAGTCAAGGGATGTATATGTTTAACATTTATTAATGGGATGTTCTAGTTATAGGCATTATTAAAGTGTGTTCTGTGTATCACCGTGAGTCTGGAAATGCTAATAATGTGTATCAAGTGTGGTAAATGTTGGTTTATATAAGCTTATACAAAGTAGTTGAAACCAAAATACATATGTGCAATTGCAAGAATGACTGAAGTTGAGTAAATGTGCTGTTAAGGCAAATTGTAACTTGCACACAAGCATTGAAGTTTGTTAAACAGTAACAATTACTTGAGTTAGCTGAAGAAAAGGTTGGGAGGTGGGCTCCCCTTTCAGTAATCTCCCACTAGTATACTGGATTTAACCCGAGGTTATGAATTTATCAAACCAATGCTATCAATTCTTCCATGTTAATGTTTGAGTGGATAAAAAATGGTCATATTTTCTTTCTGAATTGTCCCACCTCCAATTTGTGTGCTGTGGCCATTGGGTTTATATGGTATTTTTAGAAAAACATTCAGGAGAGAGAGAAAAAAATATACAATGAATTTGGATGAATATGATACGAGAAATGAGAAATTAAATTAAAGCATGAAATTTGGAGTTCATTTTATAAGCCGTAGCAGCAGCATTAAAGTATATGGAAATGTTCATTTTCTAATGTTGTATTAATGATGAGTATTAAACTTCTCTCTAATACATTTATTTATATAATATTAAATGTCAGAAAATTAGTTCCAAGATTTTGTGGTCCAAGTGGGTTATTGTTTTCTAAAAATCTTGTGGTTAGTTTAATAGTTTAATTGTGTCTTAGTTTAATAGTTTTTCATAAATCAAATTCAGCATGGGCGATATGTTCAACAAAAGGCAAGTAATTAGCGGATGATTTTCCTGCTGCACCATTTAGATTGGATGTTTTATCAAATAAAATAGTGCCTATACCTAATTTTATAGATAATGTTATTCACCAGTTCATGGTATTTTTCACATTTTTTTGAATGGCATGAGGCATCCAGTAACGCATTTACGCCACTTAGAAATGCAAACTGGCAAAACAAATCTTTCTTCCCAGCAATAATTTTGCATGATTGGAGATGGTAAAAAAAATAGTAAGATTAATCGAGAACTTACCTGTTCGAAGTTTGATCTTTATTTTATGAGGAGTTACGATGAGGGATTACGTGAAGAAGCCCTGCCAGGAGCATGCTCGGCATACTTCATAGCAGCGGCGTGAAAAACACAGAACCAATAGCCGAAGTAAGATAGTAAGGCTCACACAAGACTAGAACTACCAGATGATCGTTTAGATTACGAGGGTCGGGAGCGGAGGGCACGTAATCCCTCATCGTAACTCCTCATAAAATAAAGATCAAACTTCGAACAGGTAAGTTCTCGTTTAATCTTACTATTTTACTTCGGAGTCACGTGAGTGACTACGTGAAGATTTTGAAGCTCTGTGATTTTCATGCCGTAGATTCATTCCATACGACACACTGCTTCAGTTGACACAGTAGTGAGTAAATAATATTATTGAACATTGCTTGACTAATGCAATTTTAATTTTAACGATAATAATAAAAGAAAGAAAAGTAATACCCCTCTATCATAGGGGAAATTACAACAAAAGATATGAATCATTACATAAAAGAAAGCAAATAATCAAACAGAACCCAACACTGCATGTCCAAACTCTGGCACCGTGATAACAGGTTTATTGTAAAACTTGGAAAAAGTTTCTTCTTTACACCATCCTGCGGCCTCTAAAATTTGGTCGAGCGGCACGTCCTGTGCCATCGCCACGGACATGGACGCTGCCCTGGTGGAGTGAGATTTAAACACATCAGTGTCTACTCCAGCTAAATCCAAAACCTGTTTTAACCATCTAGAAATAGTTTGTACTGACACTATTTTGTATATTTATTTATTTATTTTAAAATTTTATTTATTTTATTTTATGGGCAATAAGCATTGTTGTCTCACAATCTCGGAGACTCTTGGTTACTTCAATATATTGAGTCAGATGCTTAACCACACACAATGTTTGGTCGACAGGATATGCTCTAGAGATTACCTTGGTTCCAGACTTCCCCAGTCTGCTTTGTTTGATTAGATCATAAACATAAAAAGTAATGTTATCTGCAGACAAATGCATACAATCTAAACGTAACATTTGCAATGTTTGTATTCTTTGTGCTGACACTAATGCCATACGCATTACTACTTTAAATGTTAATTTCTGAAAAGACAGTGACGTAATTGGAGCCCATTGCCGAAGTAATGTGAGAACTATACTAACGTCCCAAATTTCTGTATATCTGGGTTTGGGAGGATTTTAATTAAAAATCCCTCTCATAAATCGGGATATTAATGGATGAGACCCGATAGATAGATGTTCTGAAAATTGTCGTAAATATGAAGACACAGCACTACGAGCACTATTAATGGCACTATAACTAAGGTGCTCATCAAAACGCAACATAGCAAGGAACTCCAATACATCCAATATGTTTGCAGTATGATAAGATATATCTGACTGAATACAAAAAGCTTCCCATTTCTTTATGTGAGACATATATTGTTTCTTAGTGCTATCTCTCCAAGCTGACGTTATGACATCCATGGTCCTATCCGACAGTCCAAGCACTTGTAATGGTCTGGTCAGAACCTGCAGATTAACAAATTCATATGATCATGCAATGGATGAACTTGTTCTGTCACTGGTTGTACCAACAAATCCCTGGAGCTGGGAATCATCATAAATGGTTCAATTATCATTCTAAACATCAATGGGAACCATGGCTGTGTAGGCCAGTTTGGAACCACCAAAACACCGTGGCAGAGCCTTGGTCTATTTTACTGAGACATTGCCTAATCAGGCAAAATGGGGGAAAAGCATAGAAAAACATATTTCCCCAATGTAGCGAGAATGTATCCAACGCTACAGCTCCTGCGTCAGGCTCCCATGACACGTATTTAGGCAATTGGTGATTTAATCTGGACGCAAACAGATCAATGTTTTGCAACCGCAAGAGATGCTACACTTGTCCCTTCACCTCCCCCATCCACTCCTTTCAGGGACCCAAGCAGTCATTCCAAGTCCGACAGAGGTTCACCTGCACCTCCTCCAACCTCATCTATTGTATCCGTTGCTCCAGATGCCAACTGATCTACATCGGTGAGACCAAGCGGAGGCTGGGCGATCGTTTCGCCGAACACCTCCGCTCGGTCCGCAATAACCAACCCGACCTCCCGGTGGCTCAGCACTTCAACTCCCCCTCCCATTCCGTATCCGACCTCTCGGTCCTGGGCCTCCTCCACGGCCAGAGTGAGCAACACCACAAGTTGGAGGAACAGTACCTCATATTCCGCTTGGGGAGTCTGCATCCTCTGGGCTTAAACATTGAATTCTCTCAATTCTGTTAACCCAGACTGCCCCCTCCCCTCCCCACCTCTCCCTCAGCCCTCAGGCCCTGACATTCCTTCTCCATCTCTCCCCCCCCCCCCACCCCAGTCGCACTAGCTTCTCATTTTCACACCACAAACAGCTTACAATGGCCTGTTTCCTTTATCATCAATACTTTTTTGCATATCTTTCATCCATTGTTCTTTATCTCTCCACCTCACTGTTTATATCTCTCGTTTCCCTGATCCCTGACCAGTCTGAAGAAGGGTCTCGACCCGAAACGTCGCCTATCTCCCTCGCTCCTTAGATGCTGCTGCACCCGCTGAGTTTCTCCAGCTTTTTGTGTAACCCGCAAACAGATCAATGTCTGGTACACCATACCGATTGACAATTTTTTGGGGGGATATTTGTGGATTTAACATCCATTCTGTATTGTCTTTAAACTCCCATGATCTGTTGTCTGCCACAACATTGTCTTCCCTGGGAGATAGATAGCTGAAAGCCAGATATTCCTAGATACACACCAATTCCACATCAGGTTGACCAGATAATCACATGATACTGATCTTACTCCACCCATGTGATTGAATAATGCTACAGCTGTGGTATTGTCTACTTGTAATTGAACACGCAAGTCCTCCATTGTAGAACAATAAGCTTTTAATCCAAAAAAAGCCCCCAATAATTCCAAATAATTAATACCATATGTTTGGAGAATTAAATCCTCTTGGACAGTCCATCTATCACCACAGCTGGTGTCATTGTCCATAGCCCCCCATCCAAAAAGCACTAACATCAGTTTGCAATACCACTGTAGGTTGCTGAATACAATGTTTTTTAGTAGCTTGTGCAACATTCCCAATCTACCACTGTAATTCAGCCAAAGCTTCCGTTGGCAACTGCATGGGTCTGTCAAAATGACCTGCACGTTCACTTAGCGCTTGTGCTTTTGCCCTTTGAAGATTTTGATAATGCAAAGGACCAAACTCAACAGCGGGAAATGCTGCTACTATCTTACCAATAACCCTAGCTACTTCTCGGATGGAGGGGCAAGGTTTGTCAGCAAGGCAACTACACGCATTTGTAATATGCACAACTTTATCTGTTGGTAAAGTTACTGAGATAGCAACTGAATTAATGACAAACCCCAAATACTCAATTGTTTGCAACGGCTGTAGCTTAGATTTCGTTGGATGGATCAGAAACCCTAGCCTTTTCAACAGGCTTATAGTTGCTGAAACTGAATCTTCATCTGATTCCTGAGTGGCATTAACAATTAAAATATCATCAAGTTAAGCCATGACAATGTGATTTTGAGCCCTTAACAATGCAAGTGCTGGTTTCAATAATTGTGTGAACAGCCTTGGAGCTGAACTTAACCCATTAGGTAATGCTTTATATTGCCACAGCTGACCCATCCAATTAAACTTCAAGTACCTACGATAATGGTGATGAATTGGCACTGAATAATAAGCATCTTTGAAGTCTATAGTAGCCATGCAGCACCCTATGGACAACAACTGTTGCAGTGTTGAAGGTGTCCATTTTGAAATGTCTATACTGGACATATGAATTCCATTTTGTGAGATCCAGAATGACTCTACAACCCCCATCTTTCTTTGCCCTGGGGAAAATATTTGACACAAATTGTTGAGGATGATTCCCCGTACTTTCGATTACCCCTTTTTTAAATAAATGTTTTACCCCTTCTTTTACCTGAGAATTTTCAGGTGCAGAAAACACCAAAACCCGATTAGGTTTATTCTGTACAGGTGGATCAACTCCTTCCATAAATTTTATAATAGCACCTGACACAGTATCTAATATAAACCGATCAGATGTTATACAGTACCATTCATCATAAACCAATTGCAATCTACCACCAACCAGAGGTTCCACAACAGTTTCCTCTGTGATAGAATAAAGTTTTTGTACCTCAGCAAATGACCGTGACGGTCTCCTTCTCCCAATATATGGATTGACATTGGGCTGTGATGGGTAATAATACCTTCTCACCATACCCCTGCCTCTGCTTGTTCCTGCTCCTGAATTAAACCCTCTTCTCATCCAGCCAGATTGTCTCCTTTGACCAAATATAAAAGGTTTCATGAGGCTGATAGTCTTTGCCTCCTCATCGATATCTTTAATTTGTTTAGGCAGGTTTTTGTTTTCTCCGAATAAATAGTCTGGAGCTTGAACATTGCTTGGTTTACACAAACCAGCAAATCTTGGGTGCAGGATGGGCCAAATGGCGATTTTCTCATACAATTAATCTCAAAATAAGAGTTACAAAACAATGCCAACATGTCTTTTTGGACTTTGGACATAGCATGCCCTTCCAACTGCCTCCCAAAAGCAGTAATGCCACCTGCAATGAACTTGAGGACCCTCTGGAATCGTATCTCCTGTCCTCGCATTGTTGAAGTCATGGGTGTCCAGATAGCTGGATTCACCATCGGCACCCTCAGTGATGCACAATTAAAAGATGTTTTATAGAGGTCTACTGTCTCAATCTTGACAGTCTCCTGAAGCTGGTGAGAAACCAAATAATTAATGTTGGCCGTCAGGTTTTCTTCCATGACCTCACCGCTCCCCTCTGGTATAGCAGAGGACTGTGCTACATCTGGTACACCTGCAGTTTGACTTTTGTGCTGTGTGGGTATTCAATACCAAAAACACCACCTTCAGAGTCAGTCTTCTGCCGCCCTGGTACTCCTGAGACTTGCTCAAAGGAGACTTCTTCCAGACCTAAACAAGGCTCTGGAGGTTCACATTCCCATGTTGTAAAGGCACCATATTGATGATATGGAACCCCCTGAGGGGCTGCATGGGAATACTCTGAGTCTTTTGACCCATGGTTAATAATTGTTTGAAGCATTTTCTCCATTTGGTCCATCCTGAGCCACAGGGCTCGTTTACCTGGCCCTGCCTCTTCTTCATCAGATTCAACTGATATTACAGGCCTAGCAGACTTCCTTTTCATGTTGGGGGTTACACAAAAAGCTGGAGAAACTCAGCGGGTGCAGCAGCATCTAAGGAGCGAAGGAGATAGGCGACGTTTCGGGTCGAGACCCTTCTTCAGACTGGTCAGGGATCAGGGAAACAAGAGATATAAACAGTGATATGGAGAGATAAAGCAAGAACAATGAGTGAAAGATATGCAAAAAAGTATTGGTGATAAGGGAAGCAAGCCATTGTAAGCTGTTTCTGGTGTGAAAATTAGAAGCTAGTGCGACTTGGGGGGGGGGGGGAGATGGAGAAGGAATGTCAGGGCCCGAGGGCTGAGGGAGAGGTGGGGGGGGGGGGGGGGGGGGGAAGGGAGCAGTCTGGGTTAACAGAATTGAGAAAATTCAATGTTTAAGCCCAGAGGATGCAAACTCCCCAAGCGGAATATGAGATGTTGTTCCTCAAACTTGCGGTGTTGTTCACTCTGGCCATGGAGGAGGCCCAGGACCGAGAGGTCGGATACGGAGTGGGAGGGGGAGTTGAAGTGCTGAGCCACCGGGAGGTCGGGTTGGTTATTGCGGACCGAGCGGAGGTGTTCGGCGAAACAATCGCCTAGCCTCCGCTTGGTCTCACCGATGTAGATTAGCTGGCATCTGGAGCAACGGATGCAGTAGACGAGAATGGAGGAGGTGCAGGTGAACCTCTGTCGGACTTGGAATGACTGCTTGGGTCCCTGAAAGGAGTGGATGGGGGAGGTGAAGGGACAAGTGTAGCATCTCTTGCGGTTGCAAGGGAAAGTGCCCGGGGAAGGAGTGGAGCGGGAGGGAAGGGAAGAATTGACGAGGGAGTTGCGGAGGGAGCGGTCTTTGCGGAAGGCAGACAGGGGGGGAGATGGGAAGATGTGGCGAGTGGAGGGGTCACGTTGGAGGTGGCGAAACTGGCGGAGGACTATCTGTTGTATGCGCTGGCTGGTGGGGTGAAAGGTGAGGACCAGGGGGACTCGGCCCTTGTTGTGAGTGGGGAATGGGGAGAGAGGGCAGTGTTGCGGGGTATGGAGGAGACCCTGGTGCGAGCCTCATCGATAGTGGGGGAGGGGAAACCCCGTTCTCTGAAGAACGAGGACATTTGCGATGACCTGGTGTGGAACACGTCATCCTGGGAGCAGATGCGGCGTAGTCGGAGGAATTGGGAATAGGGGATGGAGTCCTTACAGGAAGCAGGGTGGGAGGAAGAGTAGTCCAGGTAGCTGTGGGAGTCAGTTGGTTTGTAGTGGATGTCAGTCAGGAGTGTGTCACCTGCAATAGAGATGGTGAGGTCAAGGAATGGTAGGGAAATGTCGGAAATGGTCCAAGTATATTTGAGTGCCGGATGGAAGTTGGTGGTGAAATGGATAAAGTCAGTCAGTTCTGCGTGGGTGCAGGAGGTGACACCAAAGCAGTCGTCAATGTAACGGAGGTAAAGGTCGGGGGTGGGGCCTTGGTACGCCGAGAACAAAGATTGTTCGACGTACCCGCAAAGAGGCAGGCGTAGCTAGGGCCCATGCGTGTGCCATAGCTACGCCTTGTGTTTGGAGGAAATGGGAGGAGTCAAAAGAGAAGTTGTTTAGGGTAAGGACCAACTCCGCTAGGCGGAGGAGGGTGTCAGTGGATGGGTATGGGTTGCTCCTCTGGTCGAGGAAGTACCGAGGGCTTTGAGACCATCTCTGGTGGGGGATGCAGGTGTATAGTGACTGGACGTCCATGGTGAAGATGACGAGGATGGGGGCCTGGACAACGGAATGTGCGGAGCCGACGGAGAGTGTCTGAGGTGTCTTGAACATAGGTGGGGAGGGATTTAACAAAGGGGGATAGGATGGAGTCAAGGTATGTGGAAATGTGTTCGGTGGGGCACGAACAGGCAGAGACAATGGGTCTGCCGGGGCAGTCGGGTTTGCGGATTTTGGGGAGAAGGTAAAATCGGGCTGTGCGGGGCTGGGAAACGATGAGGTTGGAGGCTCGGGGGGGTAGGGAGCCGGAGTTAATGAAGTCAGTTATGGTGCTCGAGATGGTGGCCTGGTGCTCGGCAGTGGGGTCATGGTCCAGGGGTAAGTAGGAGGAGGTGTCCGAGAGTTGGCGCGTGGCCTCTGCTTTGTAGAGATCGACGCGCCAGACTACCACGAGCACCAGGCCACCAGGATGGTCTCAAAGCCCTCCGGTACTTCCTCGACCAGAGGAGCAACCCATACCCATCCACTGACACCCTCCTCCGCCTAGCGGAGTTGGTCCTTACCCTAAACAACTTCTCTTTTGACTCCTCCATTTCTTCAAACACAAGGCGTAGCTATGGGCACACGCATGGGCCCTAGCTACGCCTGCCTCTTTGTCGGGTACGTCGAACAATCTTTGTTCTCGGCGTACCAAGGCCCCACCCCCGACCTTTACCTCCGTTACATTGACGACTGCTTTGGTGTCACCTCCTGCACCCACGCAGAACTGACTGACTTTATCCATTTCACCACCAACTTCCATCGGCACTCAAATATACTTGGACCATTTCCGACATTTCCCTACCATTCCTTGACCTCACCATCTCTATTGCAGTGACACACTCCTGACTGACATCCACTACAAACCAAACTGACTCCCACAGCTACCTGGGACTACTCTTCCTCCCACCCTGCTTCCTGTAAGGACTCCATCCCCTATTCCCAATTCCTCCGACTACGCCGCATCTGCTCCCAGGATGACGTGTTTCCACACCAGGTCATCGCAAATGTCCTCGTTCTTCAGAGAACGGGGTTTCCCCTCCCCCACTATCGATGAGG